>CM032120.1:12312736-13647972 GCA_018894105.1 Jacaranda mimosifolia | reverse complement strand
AAATTCATTGCTATTTTTCAAATTTGATTATAGTTTTAAATTGAAATTCAATTCTATTTCATTTTGTGTCCAAATTAGAATCCATATAAATTATAATTTAATAATCAATCAACAAAAAACTCTACAATCACAATTTTATTTTATTTTTATGTTGTTTTAGATTATTTCACATTTATTTATGGGATCAAACTTTTTTGCAAAATTACTCTTACTTTTTAGTAAATAATCAATTCTTATTCCTTAATTTTGCTTATAAGTTCATATGAAAACTAAATTCCATTTCCTTAAAACTGTGAGATATCATTTATTTCTAGGATTAAAATGTCTTTTGGAAAAAAAATTCTCATAGTTAAGTAAATAATAATTTCTTATTCTTTATATTTTAGTACGATCAGAAAAATTAAGTCGCCACTACAAAAAAAAATTATTAAAAATTATTTTCATAACTATAACTACAAATTATAACCATGAATTTTTTATAACAAATATTATTTTTTAAAATAACAAACAATAAAAATTATAAGCTATCTCCATATAATTTATGCTCATTGCAAGTGATATAAATTAGCTACGCATTATTCGTAGAAAATTAATATATAGAATTAAAGAATAATCGTCAATTATGCGTTGGTCATAGTGAAAATTAGTTATGTAGACATCCAATTTGAATCCGGCTAGATTAATGCCTAAGGCTATGAATTTTTTAGTATTAATTATGGGTTGATCAAAATTGAAACACTAAATATTTATGATATAATAAATAATCAATTCTTATAGTCCTTAAAATTGCTTATGATTTCAAGTAAAATTCCAATTTCACCCCCTTTCATAGCCAAATTAAACTTTATATTTCATTTGCCAAATTTTCCAAAAATAAAAAATTATTTTCATTATTGCAATTTATAAATGTGGTTTTACAAGATTCACACTTATTTATTGGTTTGAAATGTTTTTCCTAAAACTATTCTTATATGTTAGTAAATAATCAATTCATATTCCTTAAAAATCACATGTGATTTCAAAGGAAAATCCGATTACAAAATAAAATCAAATTTGATTTATTAATAGACTCCAAACACAATTTAATTAGTGCTAGCAATGAAGTGGGTAAAATCCGAACTCGTCATAAACTTAACTTGCTTATGACAGATTTTGAAACTATAAACATATATTGAGTTTCAACTTTTAAATTCAAAACCACCCAAAATTCGATTCCTTACAATATTATATAGATATATAAATTTTATTTATTATATATGTACTTTTGTAATGTATATTTATGTATTTAAAGAAGTGTACATATTACACATACTCCACATAAAAGGGATAAGATTACCATAATAAATAGTCTATACTTTCAATATATATCAAAGTAACGAAAATTCTAGCAATTTATAATTTTTCAAGAATGAAAGCATGCACGTGTAAAATTTTAAATAACTTATTACTATTAATATATTATTCCTTTATATTTAAGATATTATTATAATATTATTTTATTTAAAAAAATACTTTCTAATATTACAAAACAGATCTAACAAGTCCAACTACCATTCCCCAGATCCGGAAAGGAAATGAGTTTCAATCCATAAAAATCTTGATGGATGAATATTTGATCTTGACAAATCCATCCCATCAACATTCCTAAACTTAGGTTATATTTGGTTATGTTTTTTGTTTGATTTTATTATGTATTTTGGAAAATGAATTATTAGAGAATGTGAAAAGTTGTTTTTTGATTTGTTTGTTTATATTTTGAGGGAGACATTTTTTACTGTAACAGTGAAATCAATGTTTTTTTATTGAATTTTTTGAGTGAATATAGAATTGAGTAATTTTTTTAATGTTAGGATAATAAAAAAATATATATGATATATACAATATATGTATGGATATATATTAAAAAATGTGCGTTTTGAAAAAAAAAAAAAAGTTATATTTCCGCAAAATAATAATTTTTTGGAAAAACATAACCATACATAACCTTAATTTTCAAACAACAAAATTTTCAAAAATCACTATTATAATTTTAAGTGTGGTTTTACGAAAATCACATTTATTGAAATACATTTTTGCAAAATTATTCTAATGTTTAAGAAAATAATCTGTTTTCATTCCTTAAAATTGCTTATAATGAAACCCAAATCCATTTCCTTCATACCCAAATCAAAAGGCATATATCATTCATCATTCAACTAAAAACAAAATTCAATATTCAGACAACTAAAACTCTACCATCATAACCGTAATCACGACAACAACATTGTTAGAACTGATACTGAAATACTTGTAAGGTTCAAGATTTTCAACCATTGAACAAACAAATCCTTCTACTAATAAGAATCATTCAAAAATCTTCTGTTTTTCCAAACTAAAATCCCACCCTTAATCAACTGAAACAGGCTGCATGTTTTCAGCTTCTTTCCTCAGCTCCTCAAACAACACGGACGACAAGTATCGCTCTCCAAAACTCGGATGTACAGTCTGAAAGAAACGAGAGAGATGCATAACACAAGAAATGGCAAAAGAAGTCTCTGGTAGTTATGTTAAGCTGAAGATAAGGACTAAAAAATTTGTTAAAGCCATACCACAATGAGTTTTCCCTTGTTTTCCGGCCTCCTAGCAAGTCTAAGAGCAGCAACCGTGTTAGCCCCAGATGAAATCCCAACCTACATATGTCGAAAAATTAAGCACAAAAGCATAATTTTCCAAAGGAGAAAATGTTTCGTCCTGTTTGCCAAACAAAAGGGATTAAGAGAACATAAGCTTGTTTCTTGATCTATGCATATTACCATGAGCCCTTCCTTCAACGCCAACTGTCTTGCCATATTAACAGCATCTTCACTAGAAACCTGCCGGAAGCTTATTCAGTTATATACTTTCATGTTTAGGTAGAAATTTACTGTTTTATATAGTGAGCATATGATGATTACCATAAGAACTTCTTCCATCACATCCATATCCAGGATATCGGGTTTGAATCCGACTCCATTGCCAGTAATGTGATGAGGACCTAAGTTAAACGCAATTTTTGATATAGTCAATTCTTGGATGCTAAAACGACATAGGATAACATTGCATTTAAAATCGTCAATCCATCCAATCTCAACATCTCCAAATTTCATGTTCCTTCAATTAAAAACTGAAAATGATATGGTGACAGATGATGTTGACAGGGATACCTGGTTTACCGCCGTTCAGAACATTACTTTCTTCCGGCTCAAGTCCATAAATCTAGAGAATAAAGGGGAAGCAGTGTGAGGCAATGCAAACTGAAAAAAAAATTCACATCACATCCAAATATGATAAGTTAAGAACCATATTACCTTGACATCAGGATTTTTGGATTTCAAGTATTGTCCAACACCAGAGACGGTGCCTCCACTTCCTATCCCCATAATGAAAATGTCTACTTTACCATTAGTATCCTCCCATATCTCCGGGCCGGTAGTCTCAAAATGTACCTGGAATTCAGTAGGGGTTAATCAACTGCCTAACTTAGAAACAGAATTATTTTCAAACACAGTGATGGTGGGATTAGGCTACTTGAGTATTGGCTGGATTCGAAAACTGCTGAAGCATGAAAGAATCCGGTGTAGATTCCAACAGTTGATAAGCTTTCTTAACTGTGCCTCCCATTCCCTTGGTCGGATCCGTGATGATCAAATCGGCTCCAAATGCTCTCATAGTCACCCTTCTTTCCAAGCTAGTATAAGAGGGCATTGTGAGTACCATTTTGTAGCCTTTCATTGCAGCCATAAACGCCATACTGATTCCCATATTTCCTGATGTGGGCTCAATCAGCGTTGTCTGAAATTCAAAACGAAAATTCAATTCAACCAAGAAAATTTTATAGTTGGTAAATCATATTGAATACAAAGAAGAACAGTTTTTTACTTTACCTTTCCAGGTGTGATCAGGCCTTTCTTTTCGGCATCTGTAATCATAGCCAATGCTGGTCTGATGAAACAAGAACATCAAAATTTAGAATTTGCAAAAAAATTCACAACATGGAGTAACAGAAGAAGAAACAAACTGAATATTGAGTACCTGTCTTTGATGCTAGCAGTAGGCTGCATCATTTCTTGTTTCACAGCTACATAAGCACCACAGCCCTCAGTTAATTTATTAAGATAAACAAGGGGCGTTCTCCCAATAAGCTGCAACGATGAGAATATGATCCATCACTAAGCAATTTCAATCAGTTGGACCTGTCTTCACTTAGTTCACTTCATATTGTTGAAACTACTATACAGTCACAATGAAGAACAGAACAAGGCATCCGGTCATTCGATCATTCACAAGATGTGTGGTTATAATGCATAAGAGATCAAATAATCACTTGTGTTTTCCTTTTCTATTGAGCCCCACCCTTGCACTAAGCATTATAGTAGAATATGAAAAATTACTGTTCCAAAATATTAGGAAAATGGTCACAAAATGTTGGTGTATTTACATTGTGCCCCAAGAATAAGGCAAACTGAAAACTATAGCTGAATTGGTCCATGGGGCATAGTGTGTGTAAAATTTCATATAAATTCTCTGATCAGATAAAAGCAAGAAAGAAAACCAACATAGGAAATTGTAACACCCATCCCCACCCCCCCACCCCCACCCCCCAATCCAAAAAATGAAAAATAAAAAAAAAAATAAAAAAGGGAGAAAGATAAGGGGAAAAAGAAACCTCCATTAATCATCAAAATTCTGCTAAAATATGGCCAAGTTGTTGGCTCTGCAGAATGAAAAGACCCAGAAACGGCCACCTACCAAAATCCCACTTTTTTTAAATATTATCTTTTCTTCTGTCCAAGACCACCCAATGATTCATGTGGACTCCAGTAAATGCACCCAAGTCCCAAGAAACTAATCATGCATTAATAATCCTTCAATTTTAGCAGATAAGCACACAAAATGATAATTTAATCACCTTGGGATATGAGGAAACAGAAGTAGTATGTAACCATGACTATATAACAGAAAGATGAAAAGAAAGAATTATCAAGACATAGGTCTATGACAGCAAGAACTCACAACTGGAACATGGCTAAAAACATGAATATAAGGATCAATCTCACACACAAACACACACATGCATGTGTGTGTGAATTTTTACAGAGTGGAGTCCTGAGGAGAATACCTGAGAAACTTCTTTCTTGATTTTGGTACCAGGGAGATCTTTAGGCAGATCTCTTAGTCTCTGAGCAAAAGAAGGAGAATCCACTAAAGGGCTGGTGCTAGTAGAGAAGAACTTTTCTTTGCAAAGGGAAAAAAGGGATCTTTTCTTCATAAGGTTTCTTAGAGCTGCCATTGATTCTTGGAGTGAAGCCCCTGTACTGCCAATATGGCTTCAGTTTTTACTTTTTAGAGGTTTGTTTTTGTGCTATAGAATGAAAGATAGCTCAACTCAACATATTTATAAGGGGAAAAAAAGAAAAGAATTCTCTATGTGGATTGGGTTAAGGATGTCTGATGATAAATTGTTTGTTTTACAGATGGACCCATAACTTTTAGAATATTATACTTTTGGACTTGAAACTGTTTTTTGGTAGCATGGGGACAAGAAGTTAGATCCATTGATGGTATTATTACTTGCTTGACCAAAGTCAGTGCATGAACATGTCTGTATTCAGGCAATGTGGCTGCTTAATGTTGTTGGAGGCAAACTTGGAATTTTATTCTAAGATGACAAAAAAGAATGGTAAAACATTCTTTTTGGAGTCTATTAAAAATAGAATTGTAAAAGTTTTGAAAAAATTTCGATAATGTTTGGATATGAATTGTATGTTTTGGGAGTGAGGTTGGGAAATATGAAATTTGTGTTAGAGAATGTGATGTATGTTTGTTTATATTTTGGGATGATACAATTTTTTACTGTAGCAGTCAAATTAATGTTTTTTTTTTTTTTTTGTGAAAATGAAATTGAATAATATTTTTTATTATAAAAATATATAATATACATATGTGTTGATTGGATATGATTTTTTAATTGTAAAAATAATGATAAAATATTATTATATGTATATATATGCATATGGAGTTTTTGGTAATAAACCAATTAATTTGAAGGGGTATTTTGGAGATTAGAATTTGTTGTTTTGAAAAAAAATTAAAAAAAATTGACCCTTATATTTGGTTATATTTTACCAAAATAAATTTATTTTGACAAAATATAACCAAACATAGCCTTCATTTATTGAATCTGATACATTGTATTAAAATCATTTGCGTACAGTAAATTATGAACTCGGGCAATAAAACATGTTCTTCACAAAGGAAAAAAAGGGAAAGAAATGCAATAGAATAGACACGTTGACCACATGGCAGAAAAAAAAAAAAAAATTTGAGAACAAAGAAAGCAATTGAAATCAAACAATTTCAATTTACAAGATACATATAGATAATTTTTAAATTCTTATTATTTAATAAAGATAAGAATAGTATCCCACATTAGCAAGAACTCTTTAACATCCATTTTTAAATGAGCACAAAATAAATAAAATAAAATAAAACTTAGATAAATCTAATACGTACAGACATAAAAGACAATGTGTAATATCATAATAATTGGGGGTGAGCATCGATCGGTTTGGTAAATTAACCAATCGAACGGTTAATTCACATAAAATGTATGAAAATTATTAACCATTTACCGCGTCGAATTTTTGGGTTAACTGGTAAAATTAATTGAAAATTTTCGGTTTGGTTTGGATAATTTACCAATTGACCATACTTTATTTGATTTTTTTTTTTCAATATTATTATTCAACAACATAATATTATAGTTGAAACAAAAATTTAATTATTTTGGTTCAAGCAAAAACAAGCAATCTAATTATTTTTAAAATTATAGTAAAGAACTTTCAATACTATAAAACAAGTAACATGTATTAATAATTAGAACATCTAAAAATTATCATACCTTTACCCCTGTTTAGCAAGCTTCTAGGAATTTTTTGAATATTTTCTAATTAGGTTACAATAAAAAAAATCTAGAATTAAATGGACCCAATCCAAAAATTTAAATTTTATTTCAACTGACAATGTATTTGCGCAAATGGTTTTCTAGTAAACAATTCAACAAGAATACAACCTAAACTTTATAAATCTAAAGCTACTTCTCGTTATTTTTAGTTCACATATACTTTTTTCCATTGTTATATAATTTATAAAGAAAAAACCAAGTAATCTACACAATGGTTGAGAATTTATAAAAATTCGGTTAAATCGATTTTAACCGATTTTTTATGAAAAATTAACCGAACTGCATTGTTAACCAAAAATTTCGAAAAAAAATTAACCGTTAACCAAACCAAAAATCAACTAGACAAAATGGTTTGGTAAATTCAATTTCGGTTCAGTTGGTTAATCAATTTTTTCAGTTAATGGATAATTTTGCTTACCCCTAATAATAATTAGTAAAAGAAATTTTTCGATAGAACATGTCACTCTCACCTCCAAAAGACAAATAGAATAAATTCTGTAGAGGGTCACAACCTGGTTTTCTCTATTTCATTCCTTATTTCATCTCATATTACATTTCATGAATATATGACATGTGTATTAAATATTTTCTTATAAAAATAATTGATTGAAAATTAGATACACTTGGCATAAATACAGCAATCTCTATTTCATCTCATATTCTATTTAATGAATATATGACATGTGTATTAAATATTTTCTTATAAAAATAATTGATTGAAAATTAAATACACTTGACATAAAATACAACAAGTTGAAATATGAAATGAAATAGAGGATCCAAACTGGTCACAATCTTGGCAAATATTAAAGTTGATGGCTTATGTACTTGTAAAAGAGTGGTGGCAAGAGTTTCAAACAAAAACTATAGGTTAATTAGAGAGAAACAAAAATGGGATCAATCCAAGAACTTGTATAACCAATCATATCCAAGCAATTTATGCTTTTTTCTTAAGGGCTATCAAGAAAATGTGACTTTTGCCATTTGGCTAAGGCAAAAAGGGGTAGCCACTTGTGTTTTTTGTTCAAGTCCCTATTCAATTGAAAGCTCATGAAGTTGTGGTACTTCTCAATTTCAAATGTGGACATGGACAAATTTAAAGATTCCTTGCTGTTTGGAGTACGTGTAGAGCTAATTCTAATCCTAGCCACCAACTCATGACATGAAATAAGGAGAAAAAGGGATTTTAATTTTGACTTTTTAAGTGGGATTTTTTTTTTTTTTTTTTTTTTAAGTGGGAAAGTTATGTGTTCGTCCTTGAGATAATAATTATGGTTTTTAATAAAAGCTCTTATGATTGCACTCTTAAATAAATGATTGAGGTGATAGACTTTTTATTTTTATTTTTATTTTTAATAAAAAAGAAGCTAATTCAAATTATAAAGAACATGTCATCTGACCATCTCTTTGGGTTAGACATAAATTTATTGATGACCACGGCATAATCACTAGTTTACTTAGGTTTTGTTTGTTTGTGAATTGAGGCATTTTGCCAAAATAATTATTAGGAAGTGAGGTTGGGGAATGTGATGGTTGTTTATTTGTATCTTGGACTCTTGGGTGGTAGCCGGTAGGTAGATAATGAATTAGGAGAAAATTGTTTGTTTGTATTTTTTGAGGGAACAAGATGTCACATCAATAACTTTTTGGTTGAGTTGGTGGGGTGAAATGAATATTTTAAAAGTATTTATATATATGTATATATAGATTAAATGATTGGTAGTATGTGTATATATATGTAATGTGAATGGGACAATTTATGACAAGTTGTTAGTATTGGTAGTATTTTAAAAGTATTAGAGTATGAATAGTAAGGGTATTTTGGGAAATGAATTTTGTATTTTGGGAGTGGAATTGAGGAATTTGAATTATTTGTTTGTTTAAATTTTGAGAGTTGAAAAATGTATTGGGGATTTGTAAACAAACAAACCCTTAATTTTTGGGAAATCTTTTGGTATTTTATATCTTTCATATCTAATTTATTTGTTGATCCATAAAAGTTTAATTTTATAGATGACAATTTCCCATATATATGATCCAATTAAATCAATGATACAATATATGTCCACCACCCAGCTAAAACGCTACATAATCTTTGAATTTACTTGCAAATAGGCTTGTCAATGGGTCGGATTCGGATTGAATCATGTTGGATCCGAATTCGAATCCGACAATGATATGTCATATCCGAATCCGACTCAATATCCTATAGGATATTGACTGTTATAACCATATTTTGATCCATATAAAAATCGAATATCCGGAAAAAAAATCCGAATCTGAATACTCCCAAAAATCATATATTTGTTATTTTTTAAAAAAATTAGTAGAATCTAAATCCAAAACATTCATCCTTTAAAAAAAAAATACACACAATATATTAACGAATAAATTTTCAAGTTTATTTATCATATAAAAGCAATAATAGAATATAATTTATTCACATTCATTTATCATATAATCGTATTTAAGGTTATGCTGCTGATAATAGTAATTATTTGACATTATAAATGCATATATACTTGATTTTTCAATCAATTAATTATAAACTTAAAGTTTTATAAAAAAAGAAAAAAGAAACTCATTTCAATCAAATTGAGATTTGCATTGCATTCCTTTATATCATAACATTCAGCTCCTGCTCATTATTTTTCTTGCATCATTTTTTATTATAAAAACAGAGAAATAAGTAATGCAATTATGATATAGATAACCTCTAAATCTAATATTTTATATGAAAAATCAACTAATTTGATATATTGCATATAAGCTTATTACTTTTTTTGTCCAAAAATTCATTCTATCATTGCTATAGAACCTTACGTATATATATATATGTATAATACTATATGTATACATGTAATACTATATATTCGAATTCGGATTATTAATGGATCGGATGGAGTCAAATCCATATTTGCTCATTTTATTTCGAATTACGGATTTTTTTAATCGGATCATATCCATCGAATCTTTTATCGGTTAAAGATCCTAAATTATCGGATCGAATTCGGATTAAAATCCGTTCCATTGACAGCTCTAGTTGCAAGACTTTTAGGACTCGTTTGATTTGTAGGATGGAACTTGTTAGATTATAATATCAAACCCCATCAAATGTTTGGATTTAGTGACGCAAGCCCATGATAGATAAGAGGTTCGGTCCACAATCCCAATTTTAATTGATAAACAATCTCCCCAAGTTGGCCTAGATTATGTAATCCAAAATCAGGGTATGAAAAATAAATTAGTTATTTGACAATTATATCCATGTAAACTCATAAAATTGGGGTTTGGACTTGTCTTATTATAATGAGTATTTTAATAAATTGCGTAGCCCAATTATTTAATCTTTGTATCCATACAAATGATTGATAAAATAATACATATCCAAAATGCATAATTTTAATTTTTAAGCTTCAAACACAATATTATCTTATTTTAAATAGTGTAATCTTACTATATCATTATAATTTTATCAATCCTATCTATACATCCAAATGTGCCCTTAAAATTGACACAAATTTTATACTATAATAAACAAGGAGACTTTTCTTGGCTATTGTATACTACACAATCAATTATCAGTCAAGTGTCTTGTCTTCCAACTTTTCCTTAGTACCTATTATGTTGGAGCTATCTGTGATCTTTTTATGCATTGGTTTAGGTTCAATAATCTCTAGTAGTTGATGGAATAAAAAACAAATAAATAAATAAATAAAAGAAAATTAAAAAAAAAGAGTGTCATGGGCTTTTTGGGGCAGATTAAACCAAGACAAATACAAATGGGTCTGTTTAAATCATTTAAGAAAGGCCTCAAAAATTGAGCTTTCTTTCTAAAGAAGTAAATTAAGGCCCAACTGGAAATGTGTAGTTCAATTATTAAAAAAAAGCCCACTTACCAAAGTTAAGATATGCTCCAATTGCTCTTTTACTCCAAAAACAAATAGCATTGGATGATAATGACTAACAAGTGAAAGGGTTCAAACTTATCAAACTGTCTACGATACTAATAAATGGATAAGGATTTTGTTTTTAAAAGAAAATATTTTAATAAGTTGCAGAAAAAGAATAATTTATAAATTATTTTAAAATTATCGACTTTCTTGAAATGCAATTTTGCTTTAAATAATATCGAGTTCGACATTTAGGCCACGTTTCCTTTGTGTGATGAGGAAGGATGAGAGCCCAAATTCCATTTCATCGCATCACAAGTTTACATTTTATGATGATAACCCGTTATATAAACCTAAGCCCGCTACTGTGCAGGATGACATTTTTACATTTTCCTAATTACCTCTTCTAAAACTCTTTGACCCCTGAATTTTGAGTATCCTACTTTCACGCAATTCACAGGGTTCAACAAGCAATCAATATTTCACGATCAAGGGTGTAATACTCTCTGTAGTAGCGGTCCTTATATATCGTATTAACAATCGAAATATGGTCGAAAGAAAAAATTTCTATTTGAGGGGGCTTCTTCCTATACCTATGAATTCCATTGGACCCAGAAATGATACATTGGAATAATCGGTTGGGTCTTCCAATATCAATAGGTTGATTGTTTCGCTCCTGTATCTTCCAAAAGGAAAAAAGATCTCTGAGAGTTGTTTCTTGAACCCGAAAGAGGGTACTTGGGTTCTTTAGCCTTCACTTTGTCTTCTTCTTTTCTTTTTTAAAAAAAATAAAAAATAAAATCAAACTCCATTTTCAAGCCTACCAGACCGCCACCACGCCACTGCCATGCCGCCGTCACCCGTCACCAAAGGTGGGAGATTTTTCCACCAATGGATGCATCCTAACTCAACGAGTAAAAGGCCTCAACCAATTTCGTCTCTCGTCATCTAGAATCCAGCCAATTGGCTGCATAACACCACAGCACCGTTGGAGCACCACTACCTCCAATCTCCACGATTGGCTATGGTTTTTCCAATTGAAGCCAAAAAAATGCTTGCAACCATGCCAGGAAGCTTTCCTCCCAATCAATTTCCAACTCTCATTGCCAGAAACAACAAACCCATGACCACTATTTGAGTTTTGCCGCCATATTTAAATTCTGTTGGTTTCAGTGGTTGTTTAATGTTGAAAAATATGTAGTTGTGATCCTTGTGAGATGAAAAAGGTGTTTGTGAATTTACTTTCTTGCTCCTCGGTCAAATTTTGAGCCTCAAATAATTGGGTTAAGTTTTGACGCGTTGTTGAGAATTAGACAAAGGTTTTGGCCTCGATCTAATATATATAATTATTTTACAGAATTTCGAACCAACCTCTAAATTCCTTGACTTCCTCCAATTGAGTCCTTTGAAGTCTATTTTTGGGCTCAGGGTATTTTAGTCAAATAAGTGATTATCACAATATTGTAATCCATTCAAATAAACAATCAATATAATTATTTAGTTTTTTCCTTCTTTTCATCCCACCAAATAAATATAATTTAAAAAATATAAAATTATTTTAATCTTATATTCGATCCCTTATTTCATTCTATCACTCCACGTCCCATTTATCAAAGTAAACGAGCCCTTAAGCAACTTGCTGAAAGCAAAATTGATACGACCAATCATTCCTTGTATGACATTTTTAATACCTCAATAATCAACTCAGTAGTTTATATTCCTATCAATTTTTTTAATTTTTATTTTTTATAATTTCAAATCATGCTCTTTGGCTCATTTCAAGGGTGCGCACGATAAAACCCCATGCGCACCCCTCAACCTATATATGCGCATATAACATCCCTCAACCCAAACTCCATTTATGCTCATAAAATGAAAAACCCAACAATCCATTTTCACCTCCTTCTCCTCCTCTTAATTGCCACCCAAACCTGCAAATTTTACAGATTTGCCGACGCATCGCAGCGGAAGGTCCACATACCGGACGAACTGGACGACGTCATTGACGACGAGGAGGACGACGCCTGGAGAGAATGGGGCAAGCCGAAGAAGCAACCCGAGTTCGACCCACCACCCACGGACTTTACCAAAATGAGCCTCCAGGAAATGCAGGACGAAATGATGAAGCGTCAGTTCGGACCTGTATTCGGGTTTGTTAAGCTCCGACCCGGCACTCCTAGGACCCCGGTAATGAGCTGGGTTTTTTGCTGCAATTTTTTTTACTTGTGTTGCAGTTAGATTAGTGTTGTAGTTTTTCTTTCTAATTTTCGATATGGGGTTTTAGATTTAGCAGAAATTGGGTTAACTTTGGAACTAAATTATTTGGGAAATTTGTGAGAAAGTGAGCTTGTAATGGAGAGAGAGATGGGGAAAAGCATGTGCTCACATGGTCTGGTTGGGGATGGGAATTTCTTCCTGTAAAATAATGGAGAATTAAGGAAACATGGGAAGTAGAGGCAATAAGTTAAAGAGGAATTGAAATGCTATTTTTGATTAATATTTTGGGTAAATAAGGTGCTAATGTTCTAATCTTCTTGAAATGGCTTCTGTCAATGAACTGAAAATTATTTTGGTCTAATTCATTTTCTTATCATTATTATCACTATACTCATGTATTGGTTCTGATTCACACAAGAAGAATTGATCCTGTTAAAATCAATCAATCACACGGAGGTTGATCCTACATGGTTCAGGGTTGGACGTACATAGGATTAGTGAGGTGGAAGATTCAAACGTTATGCTTTTCATATTCTGTTCTCTTTCTTGTCTTTTTATTTCCTTTTGAAAAATAATGGCCTGGCTTTGCTGATAAATCTATTACAGGAGACAGTATCAGAAATTGCCATGAAATGGACCAAGGTTGCAAGAACAGGAGCAATTGAGGCCAAGTTTTCAGGAGTTGATGTGAGTACAATCATGTTCACCATGCAAAAAGGTCAAGACACATCGGAGGTTCGTTTCATTTTCTTTCTCATGGCTCCTTAAAAATCTTTAACAAATGTTAAACCAACAAAAGATTTAGGTAATGCACAGAAATGCTTCTGGTGCTCTGTAGTTCTAGGACTTCTGTGTTGTGATATTGTTGACCTAACTGCTTGATAGTTTTAATCAGTTTATCATAAGTCTGGTCATCATGTTTCATATATTGAAGGCAATTTTGAGCTTGTAATGTATATATGTTTATAGTTTACATTTAATGTTATCTTGGGCCATCATCAATACATGAAAATTCAAAGAAGAAAGGCTGTTTAGATTCTTTTGCAGCCTTCACAATGTTGGTGTGCTTACGTTCATCTCTCTTGACTTGTATATATTTTAGTTGCTGCATTCTCAAATCTCACTTCTCATACAATTTGTTGGCTTTGCAATTAATTGTTTAGTTAAAAGAATTCTTACTGGACCAATCGGAGGCTTATGAGATTAAGATAGGTGATCAACTGTTCAGAAGACCAGGAGATCCTTCATTTGAAGAAGTTTTTGAGAAGCTTCAGGCTGAGAAGACTAAAGGTTATGATGATACCAACTCCATGAAGGATGTAAGGCATCATGAGCTTTAGCCACATGAAAGATGATTCAAGACCTCTTTCCAACAATGAAAAAAGTCTTGTTTTCCACTGGAGTTAGCAGAGTCAAGTCAGGATTACACTGATTACAATTTTCCTATGTTTGATTTATCTTCAACATTCCGCTAGTTTGATTTCTTAAATGTTATATACCTTTTTGAGTTACTGTTGTAGACTTTCCTGTTCCCATGGGTATTAGAAATATAAAAAATAAAATTTATAAACTTAAACAGACAGCTCACATTGATGCATGGATGTCAAAGATATCGTGCATATAGAAGTGTTAGCATGTGTTATTTATGTTATTTTACAAACCATGATGGATGCATAAAATAGCTGCACAAACATCAATTGCTACAAGGAAATTTAAGTATCAGGGTATATAAATCGCATGTTTTCCATACAATGATGTGAAGAAGAATAGTTTCAAGAATGTTGTTCAATGATCATAAGTTCATGGCCACTATATTTTAGGTAGTTAATGTGCTTGAATTTGAGATAGTACACCTGACAAGATCATTTCAACTTCTTGGTGAAGTCAGACAATTGAAGCAGGTGGATTCTGGAAATGCTTGCAGCCTCTTCCCTCTCTTTTTGAGTGTTATAACCCCAATCCCCTGCTTCAAATTACTTGTCTTAGTATCCAAATAATGCAGCATGAAGATGGTAAGCAAACATATAAAGATTGGCTTAGCCAGTTTATGTGGAACGTTAGTTACCAAGATATAAGTTCCATTTGTTCAATTCTGGCTCTTTAATGACATTCTTCAGAGTCGCAAATCGGTCTTCAACAAAGCTTTTCAACATAGAATAGCAGACGTTTTTAGAAGTTATTCCAGAAGCAGCAAATAAATAAAAGTTCTATTAACCATCCAAGGATCTTACTGAAGGGTTAGACCCTGGTGTTCTGGCATGTCCTGGAGCTGCTTCAGCAATTTTACTTTAGGGCTAACAAATTTTCCATAGGTTCAAAGTTAACATTGAGAAGGATGTTGTAGAGGTGAGGTATCAACGAAGTATATGAAGTATACTCACCCAGTTCCCAAACCATAGATTCTTTCAGTTGGAATAGTGACTCCAGCAAGCTCTCGAAGTAAAGCATCCGCAAAGCGGCTCTGTAACCAAGACATTTGGCAACAGGTTAACAGCAGCAAAGCCTCATAATGATGATTGATGAGGCACAAAATGATTTTGTTTCGATATCAGAATCCAGGGAGTGTGTGTACAAATGTATGTGTGGGCGTGACTTTTTGGGTGAGAAATGGACCTGCTTTGTTGTGACAATATAGAGCTTTGAGCTTGCAAACTTGAGGGCATCTGGAACGCCAGGATAAAATCTGCAGGTTATAAACATACTGATCAACATTTAGAATGACTAAAAACCTGATCAATATTAATAAGGACTGGAATCTAAACTCGAGAGACATCACAAAATACACAGTGTGGAAGTTCTGCAAATTGTAACCCATTCCGAGTTAAGTACATAAATTAAATAGCCACGGAAACAGCCAATAGATAATGGAACTAAAACCATCTCAAGACAACAATTATTGTCATCCAAAGTCTGGAAATAGTTCAAGACACCATTCTGGTTGTTTATCGGTAAAAGAACGACCCCATCTGTGCAACAGTATTTTCCTTTAAATTTTTATTTATTTATTTTTTTTTTTTTTGGGAGTGAGCATTTTACCAAAAACCCGAAACATAACTCCTTTGCCCCCAATACATGTATTCATGGGAATAGTTCAACTTTGAGTTCATTATTTCACCTTATTTCTTGCATTGTCTGAGAGTTGTCAAAAGTGGCAGTATAGCATTAGAAGAGGCACATCCGCGCAAGAACTGATTACATTAGATTTCCCAGGCATTCTTATACAGGAAATAAGTCTTAAAATAGAAGACCCTTTTCCTGCATAAGCCACTTAATTGGGAAAACCTACAAAATCAATAAACAAGAGCATGACAGGTTATAACATATGATCTCATGAACAAAGACAATCACCTGTTGGCACCTATCCAGGTACCCAAGTCATTGTCCATCCATTCATCCCTGACCTTTCCAAAAAGATCTATTAGCTCATCTCCGTTCTCATCCCACTCTGCCATAACTATAGGTTTTATTTTCAACCAGTTCTCCAATATTCCCTCATTCGTGAGTCCCTCTGCAACCTTGCATGCAAACCACAAAAATGAAATTATGCTAAGAACATTGCGACAGGTACCAGATATCTAATACGTTGGCGGGTTTCTCCCTTCAAATAGCAAAAAGGATTAGATACCCACTGAAGACTTCCGAATAGAAGGAACTTTGGTCTCCAACAGCAACCTCACAAGTAATATATTATCATACCCAGTTTCTACCACAGGTCTAACCTGAAACCAGTTTAACAGATTTATCATTTTCAGATTGCGTAAAAGAGCTAAAACTCACTACAGAACTAAGTTAAATATAATTAATAAAAGAAATCAATGCGATCAATTAAACCTGAAACTGGAGAGGAAGAATAATCACAGATAGCAAGAGAATATTACAATTTGCATCTGATCAAAAATCCAGTCCTCCGACGAAGATTCCACTTCATTGAATAGACTTGGCCATCTTACTTTAGCAGCCTAAATCAATGAATCAAAACCAAGAAAAATTAGAGATAAAAAGAATACCTATACCCAATCCCCACTCCATCCCCCAATGTGTATTAAGTCAAAACCATCAATATTCTGATGTATTGCATTTAAATTACACCAAAACCTCA
The DNA here is from genome assembly GCA_018894105.1 of Jacaranda mimosifolia. NCBI lineage: Eukaryota > Viridiplantae > Streptophyta > Magnoliopsida > Lamiales > Bignoniaceae > Jacaranda > Jacaranda mimosifolia. Next base: position 13,630,781 of record CM032120.1, on the reverse strand, counting down.
TAAACAATGACAACCTTTAACAGAAGTAAGATAGTAATCGAACATAAGTAAACGTGAGTCAAAATCGAAAAAATTCTGGTGCATTGCATCAAATTTGTAAGAACACAAAAATCAAACCTTAACAGCAGAAAGACAACTCTCTCCACAGCTATCGCAAAGGACTCCATCAAAATCCAGAGCATAAAGATCCCCCATAACTGTGTGCGATTGTGTTGGAGGTTTAATTATTTATCGAGAAAAATAAAAAAGAGAGGAAAAATTGCAGATGATATTCTGTTTATTACCCGCCACACCAAGGAGAATATAATACATATGGAACTTCCATGAGTGGCGTGCCGAGGCCCACATAATATGGGCCTGAAGTAATGGGCCTTTTATATTTTTTAGCATAGTGATCCATTTTGAATTATTGAATCTATGACTGGAGCTGTGAACGAGTCGGATTTAGATCGGATCTGCCATATCCAAATTCGAATTCGAATATGATTAACAAAATTAATATCCGAATTTGACTCAAAATTCTATAGGATCTTTGTTAATCAATATCATATCCGAATTCGATAGATATCCAAAATTCGATTAAAAAATTCGACCTGATTTATTTTTTTTCTCTTTTTTTTTCCCTTTTAAATTTGATAAAAATATTGTATTTATAAAGTAAATATATGTTATATTTGAATTTTTAACAATTTTTTATTATATATTAGTTCATAGGTTAAATATTTTAATACTAAACTCATTTTTTACAATTATATTAATGTATAGTGAGCTATTATATGTTATTATATTTGATATTTTATCAATATCCCTCTTATTTTTTAGGTTAAAAGCTCAATATATAGACGTTAATATAAATATTAGGTCAATATAATACATAGATTTTATTTTAAAATCTTTATTAATATTATATATAAGAATATTAATTTAATAAAAAAATATTAAGGTTCGGATTCGGATATTTAACGGATCATATTGCTTAATTCCATATCCGATCCACTTATTTCGGATTTTGAATATTTATAATCGGATCTGATCCATCGAATATTTTAATTGGATAAAAATTCTAAAATTCGAATCGAATTTAGATTAAAATCCGATCCATTGACAACCCTATCTATGACAATGATGTGGGTGTTCATAAATCTTAATCATTAATCAATAATCACAAGAACAAAATTATTTTATTATTATAAATATATACTTCCATCTAAAATGGTATAAAAAATTAAATGTTACTTTATATTCCAAATGTATCACATAACTTTTGATGAATTTTTCGGTAAGGTTGAAAATTCAAAATTCTCTCTCTAAGGGCAACTCTTTCTTGATTCTTTATATTAGTCTTATATTTTGTTATCAATTGACCACTTGATAGTCTCTAATTATCTACTATAGCAACTATTAATTAAGAATACACAAACAAAAATTTCAAGAAGACATTCATGGATGGAAATGACATTTGCAAAACTTTTGCAGACAAGTAGGTGTGGGTTGGGAATTGTAGGGAAACAGGAGAGCCAATGTGGAGAAAATAGTGAGATCAGATGCTCGACATGATCAAGGAAGGTCCTTAACCCTATGTTTGGATTTTGGATTTTAACGTGGAAAATGTAAAGAATTTTTTTTTTTGTATGTTTCAAATGGTGTAATTATGTGTATTAGTATTTGCACCTTTGCATTTTCCTTCTCTTTTTCTTCACTGTTTTCCCTGATGCAAACATAGCATAAGGGAATGCGTGAAAGGAATACATTTCAACATAGAAAAACTTCAAATTTGGGGGTGAAACAGTTTGTTTCCCATCTCACTTGTTTTAACTTTACTCTTCTTATTTGGCTCCTCATTTAGGAGAAGGGACACTGCCTTCAGTGATGGTGACTAGTAGTGGCAAATGGGTGGATTGAATTGGTGATGAGTTGGGTTTAAGATGAATTGGGTTTAAAACGGGTTTATATTTATGGGTTGAAAATGAGTTGAGTTGAAAACGGGTTGAATCGAATTTGGGCGGGTCCAATACAAAAAAGAAAAAAATGTAAACTTGTTGTTAAATACATTGTTATATTATTTGATTAAACTATAGTTTTTTTATCTTTATTTGACATATGTTAATTAATTATTATTAAATTCTTGTTAATCACGTAAAATCAAATCAAATTATGTAAACACATAATTTACTTATTATTTTATAATATTTATATTTTTTCTTTTAATGCAAAAAAACAATCTTGCTCAATGAATAAAATATAATTATATAAAATATTTTAAATTTTTAGTACAAAATGTTTACATTGTACCCAACAAAATATTTACTATACTAGTCGTATTTGTTTTTTATTTTTTACTATTTATTTTATTTTTAATTTTTTCAATCTAATTCATTATCGTTTATCACAATGATCAAATTCAAATTCGATTAGACATAAAAGCATTACTATCATTTTAAAATAATTAAAATATGCATATATCTTGAAAAATATGTCTTTTTAAGAATAAAAAATATGAATCATTTAAATTTAAATTCTTATATCTACCTAAATTATTATTTTTAAATAAAATACTCAAAGAATATTGAAATATAATTAATTTTTTAATTTTTGAAAATATTATAACTAAAAATAAAAGTAAAGTCGGGGCCCTTTCTTCATGTGGAGGGAAAGGAAATGAAATGGACTGCCGCAATTTGTCCTCTCACATGCTATCACTAAACAATAAATTTGTTGTGTTTACATATTAATATTTTGGTAATTTGTAAAAATTATATAAAGAAAAAAGAAAAACAATTTTTTATTTATTTTCATATTGCAAAGTTGAAAAAAATATGAGGGCTATAAAATTAACTGGATAAATTTTTTTGTAAAATATTGGAGTTTGTAAACCAAATAATGATATAATTAAATTTTAGATCATAATCTCAAGTAAAACGTTACTTGATTAATTCATTCGAATTAAGTTAATAAATTAATATTTTAAAATTAAATAAGGTGGAGAAATGATAAATAATTAATCGGTGATATATAATTTATCTAATTTTCAATTCATTTTTTTTTTTTCATTTTTAAAGTGATATAGAAATAAAAAAAGTGGCGTATGATATTGAGAGAATGAGAAAATGGAAGGATAATTTTTGGGTTGAAATTGAGTTGAATTATTTAGAAACCGCATTCAAACGATTTACATTCAAAACCCATTTCAACCCACTAAAATCCAACCCATATTCAACCCACTAAAACCCAACCCAAACCCAATCAAATTATTTTAAACCCAACCCGACCCAACCCAAAGTGAATTGGGTTGGAACCATGGGTTGAGACCCATTTTGCCCCTTCTAATGGTGACTTAATAATAATATTTTGAATACATCAGGTGAAATTCATACACAAATCAAATGATATTTTAGTTGCTGCATTCTCAAATCTCACTTCTCATGCAATTTCTTGGCTTTACAATTGTTTAGTTAAAAGAATTCTTACTGGGCCAATCGGAGGCTTATGAGATTAAGATAGGCAATCAACTGTTCAGAAGACTAGGAGATCCTTCATTTGAAGAAGTTTTTGAGAAGCTTCAGGCTGAGAAGACTAAAGGGTATGATGGTGCCAACTTCATGAAGGATGTAAGGCATCATGAGCTTTAGCCACATGAAAGATGATTCAAGACCTCTTTCCAACAAAGAAAAAAGTTTTGTTTTCCACTGGAGTCAGCACAGTCAAGTCAGGATTACACTAATAATCACGAAAAAGAAAAAAAAAAAAAAAAAAAAAAAAGGGAGTCAGTTCAGGATTACACTGATTACAATTTTCTTATGTTTGATTTATCTTCAACTTTCTTGCAGTTTGATTTCTCAAATGTTATATACCTTTTTGAGTTACTGTTGTAGAATTTCCTGTTCCCATGGATATCAGAAATACAAAAAATACAATTTATAAACTTAACTTGACAGCTCACATCGATGCATGGATGTCAAAGATATTGTGCATATAGAAGTGTTAGTATGCGTTATTTATGTTATTGTATAAATCCATTGTGCATATAGAAGTGTCAGTATGGGTTATTTATGTTATTTGTACAAACCGTGAGGGATGCGTAAAACAGCTGCACAAACATCAATTAATATAAGGAAATTTAAGTATCAGGGTATATAAATCGCATGTTTGCCATACAATGATGTCAAGAAGAATAGTTTCAGGAATGTTGTTCAATGATCATAAGTTCATGGCTACTATAGTTTAGGTAGTTAATGTGCTTGAATTTGAGATAGTACACCTCACAGGATCATTTTAGCTTCTTGCTGAAGTCAGACAATTGAAGCAGGTGGACTCTGGAAATGTTTGCAGCCTCTTCCCTCTCTTTGTGAGTGTTATAACCCCAATCCCCTGCTTCAAATTACTTGACTTAGTATCCAAATAATGCAGCATGAAGATGGTAAGCAAACAGATAAAGATTAGCTTAGCCAGTTTATGTAGAACGCTGATTACCTAGATATAAGTTCCATTTGTTCAATTCTGGCTCTTTAATGACATTCTTCAGAGTTGCAAGTCGGTCTTCAACAAAGCTTTTCAACACAGAATAGCAAAAGTTTTTAGAAGTTATTTCAGAAGCAGCAAATAAATAAAAGTTCTATTAATCATCCAAGGATCTTACTGAAGGGTTAGACCCTGGTGTTCTGGCATGTCCTGGAGCTGCTTCAGCACTTTTACTTTAGGACTAACAAATTTTCCGTAGGTTCAAAGTTAACATTGAGAAGGATGTTGTAGAGGTGAGGTATCAACGAAGTATATGAAGTATACTCACCCAGTTCCCAAACCATAGATTCTTTCAGGTGGAATAGTGACTCCAGCAAGCTCTCGAAGTAAAGCATTGGCAAAGCGGCTCTGTAAACAATACATTTGGCAACAGGTAAACAGCAGCAAAGCCTCACAACGATGAGGCACAAAATGAAATCATCAGGCTGTCAAACCCTCATAAAAATGAAGTTTTTGCCACTTGCACGAAGATTTCATCAGGGACTAGTTATGTGATAAAATCATGATATCCCATGACTTTGTTTAACAGAATCCAGGGAGTGTGCGTATGTATGTGCGTGCGTGACTTTTTGGGTGAAAAACGAACCTGCTTTGTTGTGACAATATAGAACTTTGAGCTTGCAAACTTGAGGGCATCTGGAACGCCAGGATAAAATCTGCAGGTTTTAATCATACTGATCAACATTTAGAATGACTAAAAACATGAGAGAATATGCGATACTGATCAATATTAATAAGGACTGGAATCTAAACTCGGGAGACATCACAAAATACCCATATGTGGAACTACTGGAAATGGTAAGCCATTCCGAGTTAGGTACATAAATTAAATAGCCAAGGAAACAGCCAATAGATAATGGAACTAAAACCATCTCAAGACAACAATTCTTGTCATCCAAAGTCTGGAAATAGTTCAAGACGCGATTCTGGTTGTTTATCAGTAAAAGGAAGACCCCACCCGTGCAACATATATTTTTTTATTTTTTTTTTTTGGGAGCAAGGATTTTACCAAAAACGTGAAACATAACTCGTTTGCCCCCTATAAATGTATTCATGGGAATAGTTCAACTTTGTGTTCATTATTTCGCCTTATTTCTTGCATTGTCTGAGAGTTGTCAAAAGTAGCAGTATGGCATTAGAAGAGGCACATCCGCGCAAGAACTGATTACATTAGATTTCCCAGGCATTCTTATACAGGAAATAAGTCTTAAAATAGAAGACCCTTTTCCTGCATAAGCCACTTAATTGGAAAAACCTACAAAATCAATAAACAAGAGCATGACAGGTTAGAATGTATGATCTCAAGAACAAAGACAATCACCTGTTCGCACCTATCCAGGTACCCAAGTCATTGTCTATCCATTCATCCCTGACCTTTCCAAAAAGATTTATTAGTTCATCCCTATTCTCATCCCACTCTGCCATAATTATAGGTTTTATTTTCAACCAGTTCTCCAATATTCCCTCAACCGTGAGTCCCTCTGCAACCTTGCATGCAAACCACGAAAATAAAATTAGCTGAGAACACTGCTGACAGGTACCAGATATCTAATACATTGGCAAGTTTCTCCCTTCAAATAGTAGTAAAGAGGATTAGATACCCACTGAAGACTTCCGAATAGAAGGAACTTTGGTCTCCAACAGCAACCTCACAAGTAATACATTTTCATATCCAGTTTCTACCACAGGTCTAACCTGAAACCAGATAACAGATTTATCATTTTCAGATTATCTTGCGTAAAAGAACCGAAACTCACTGCAGAACTAAACTAAATATAATTAATTAAAGAACTCAATGCAATCAATTAAACCTGAAACTAGAGAGGAAGAATAATCAAAGATAGCAAGAGAATATTACAATGTGCATCTGATCAACAATCCAGTCCTCCAACGACGATTCCACGCCATTGAATAGACTTGGCCATCTTACTTTAGCAGCCTAAATCAATTAATCGAAACAAAGAAAAATTAGAGAGAAAAAGAATCCCTATACCCAATCCCCACTCCATCCCCCAATATGTATTAATTCAACACAAGCAATCAAATGCAAGTCAAAATCATCGATATTCTGATAAAACCTCGTAAAAAATCACAACTTTAACAGCGGTAAGATAGCAATTGAACAGAAGTAAACGTGAGTCAAAATCGAAAAAATTCTGATGCATTGCATCAAATTGTAAGAACACAGAAATCAAACCTTAACAGCAGAAAGAGAGCTCTCTCCACAGCTATCGCAGAGGACTCCATCAAAATCCAGAGCATATAGATCCCCCATCAGTCTCTGTGTGTGTGTGTGTGTTTGAGGGCTAATTATTTATCAAGAAAAAGAAAAAAGAGAGGAAAAATTGCAGATAATATTCAGTTTATTACCCGCCACACCAGGAGAAGATGGAACTTCCATGTACGGTAGGACGAGGCCCACATAATATGGGCCTGAAGTGATGGGCCAAATTGGGTCCCTTTTTTTTTTTTTTTTTTTTCCTCCCTTTTTTCGAAAATAAAAGGTTTTATTAATTTGCTAAATCAGCATCCAACACAGTTACAATATATTGGGATGGAATATCATTTTAGATCCCATGATCAGTCATCAATTAAAGAATCTGAAGCTCTTGCAATAAATTGGGTCTTTTTATTTTTTAACAAAGTGATCTATTTTTAAATTATTGAATCTATGATAATGATGTAGGTGTTCCTAATTCTTAATCAATATTCACAAGAACAAAATTATTTTATTATTATAAATATATACTTCCATCTAAAATGGTATAAAAATTTAAATGTTACTTTACATTCCAAATGTATCGCATAACTTTTAATGAATTTGTCGGTAAGGTTGAAAATCCAATGTCTTTCTTGCTTTCTATGTATCCAGTATTGTAACTGCCATTCAGAAATTTCATACATAATTTCAAGAATCATATGAATGGCTTTAGGCACCATGTCTTTCTGTCTTTTCTGGTGCAAACTAAGTCTCCATGGCTTCACTTCCAGTTAAGCCCATTAAGGGCAATATTTCATGATTCTTTATAATAGTCTTAGATTTTGTTATTAATTGACCACTTGATAATCTCTAGTTATCTAGTATAGCAACTATTAATTAAGAATACATAAACAAAAATTTCAAGAAGACATTCATGGATGGAAATGATACCAAGAAGAAACAAAAACAGATTACTATTTTGCGAGTTGTGACACAAGGCAATCAATGGGCCTTCGTTCCACAAAAGCAGAAAACAATGAAGAGCATTCCAAACTCATCTCAAATTAGATACTTTTCTTTGCTTCAATGTCCTGCAGTCTCAGAGTTACAGCTCTCCTGTGGGCTTCCAGCCCCTCAACTTCAGCCATTGTTGCTACATAAGGTCCAAGATTCCTTAGATCTTTTTCTGTCGATGACTGGATTGTGATATATTTCAAGGAGTCTAAAGATGCTCTGCCATACATCCGTGCATAACTGTAAGTTGGAAGAACATGGTTGGTCCCACTTGCGTAATCTCCTACACTCTCAGGGGTCCATGGACCACAAAAATACAGAACCTGCATTCTTGACGAAACTTTCCCACTTCTCAGCATCTTTCACAGTGATAATCAAATGCTCAGGTCCATGCAAGTTAGAAAAAGCAATAGCCTCAACCATATCGCGAGCAAAAACAGTGAATTAGATACTTTTCTTTGCCTCAATGTCCTGCAGTCTCAGAGTTACAGCTCTCTTGTGGGCTTCCTACATGAGGTCCAAGATTCCTTAGCCCTTTCTCTGTCGATGACTGGATTGTGATATATTTCAAGGAGTCTAAAGACATTCCACCATACATCCGTGCATAACCGTAAGTTGGAAGAACATGGTTGGTCCCACTCGCATAATATCCTACACTCTCAGGGGTCCATGTACCCAAAAATACAGAAACTGCATTCTCGATGAAACTTTCCTACTTCTCAGCATCTTTCACATTGATAATCAAATGCTCAGGTCCATACAAGTTAGAAAAAGCAATAGCCTCAACCATATCGCAAGCAAAAACAGTGAAGCTGTGACTTAGTGCTTTTGAAGCAAAGTCTCCTCAAGGCAGGCCTTTACACTGCTTGTTGATTTCATCCTCAATTGCGGTCACATCCACACCATCTCCAGCAACTACAAGAACAACTTGGCTGTCAGGACCATGCTCAGCCTGTGAAAGCAAATCTGCTGCCATGTGAACAGTGCTGGTATGCTCATCAGCAATAACAAGCACTTCTGATGGTCCAGCAGGCATGTCTACTGAAATCAAAGCCTCACTGTTCTATTGCCCCAATCCAATAGGCTGCCCAAAAGCACATCAGGATCACAACCAAAACTGCAATTTAAACCAGCACATCGCATAAATTAAAGTTCTAAACCAGCATCAATGACAAGAGGAATGCAGTCCCTTGCCTCTAGGCCTTCTTCATTTTCTCCTGCTGTGAAATTACATTTCCCTATGAGCCCATTCATCCTTGGATTCAGCTCTTTGAATGTTAAGAGCATCCTGGGCATCCTGGAAAATATCATCAGTTGACAAGTTTGAAGATGGGTCAAAACCCAAGTCCTCATCAAGACTAGGTGAAGAAAATAGGATGGAAAATAACTATGAGGATAGAATTTGTAAAGGAGCAGCAATCTGGGGAGAGTGATATGGTGAATGAAAGCGTGATGACTTTGACGCAGGATAGAAGGGGGGGCCTTGAGCACAGCGAGTGGGAAGTGGTTGGGCAGAAGGAGAGGGTGCAGGGCTCGATGAAAGGTCGCTAGAAGGTGGAGGTGATGACTTTGATGCAGGATAGAAGGGTGGGGCTCGAGCACAGCGAGTGGGAAGCGGTTGGATAGAAGGAGAACGTGCAGGGCTCGATGAAAGGTCGCTAGAAGGTGGAGGTGATGACTTTGACGCAGGATAGAAAGGGTGGCCTTGAGCACAGCGAGTGGGAAGGGGTTGGGTAGAAGGAGAGGGTGCAGGGCTTGATGAAAGGTCGCTAGAAGGTGGAGGTGATGACATTGATGCAGGATAGAAGGATGGGGCTCGAGCACACCGAGTGGGAAGAGGTTGGATAGAAGGAGAGCGTGTAGGGCTTGATGAAAGGTCGCTAGAAGGTGAAGGTGATGACTTTGATGCAGGATAGATGGGGGGTCCTCGAGCACAGCGAGTGGGAAGGGGTTGGGTAGAAGGAGAGGGTGTAGGGCTTGATGAAAGGTCGCCAGAAGGTGGAGGTGATGACTTTGATGCAGGATAGAAGGGAGGGGCTCGAGCACAGCGAATGGGAGTGGGTTGGATAGAAGGAGAGCATGCAGGGCTCGATGAAAGGTCGCTAGAAGGTGGAGGTGATGACTTTGATGCAGGATAGATGGGGGGGCCTTGAGCACAGCGAGTAGGAGGGGGTTGGATAGAAGGAGAGCGTGCAGGGCTCGATGAAAGGTCGCTAGAAGGTGGAGGTGATGACTTTGATGCAGGATAGAAGGGAGGGGCTTGAGCACAGCAAGTGGGAAGGGGTTGGATAGCAGGAGAGGGTGCAGGGCTCGATGAAAGGTTGCTAGAAGGTGGACGAATTGGGAAAACAGCATGATCATAAACCCCGGATCCCTCATCAGAGAGTCTATTGAGGCCATGGTACCACACCCGATTGGTAATAATACAAACAGAATTGACTTCATCATTTGAGTCATTTACAGACATCGCATTTGAATCAACAGAAACTGAATTCATTCTGACATCTTCCATATTATTGTCAACCTCATGATCTTTATCCACACCAAAGCCACTTGCATTTTCAGTGACAGTTTCATTTACAGGGCCATTTCCATCTCCTACAACCCTAGTCTCACAATCTTCCTCAACTCCTTGCAAACAATTAAATTGATTACTAACCTGAACTGGGGTGGAAGCAGGAGGTTTTTCATTGTAAGGGACACCACTTGGACCTGCAATATTACCTTCTAAATGTTGGCTAACGATAGGATCAATGATGTTCTTTCCTTTATCAACCTTGACACCACTCGGACCTGCAATATTACCTTCTAAATGTTGGCTAACGATATGATCAATGATGTTCTTTCCTTTATCAACCTTTTCTGCTTGCTTGGGCTTTGACAAAAAACTTCTTTTAGCTGGCTTTGGAGCACTGCCGCTAATGTAACACACCCGTTGGTCATGTCCTATGCGATTGCAATAGGAGCAGTAACTCGGCAGACTCTCATAAACCACCTTAACCACTATTTCGACCGAGTCTAAATTAATAGCAATTTCTTCCGGACGAGGTTTGGCAAGGTCCAGCTCAACACAAATCCGTGCAAAATCAATTCGAGATCTCCTAGAGGTTGCCTCATCCATCTTGAGGGGCTTACCAAGGGATTCACCCACTGTGGTGAGGAATTTGCGATTGAACAGGAAGAATGGAATCCCAAAGAGACGGACCCAAACAGGAGCAACAGACGGTTCATGGGAAGGATTGAATTCTGGGGACCAATTGAGAGTTCTCATGGGGAAACCATAAACCATCCATTTCCTCCGCATTCTTAGCTTAGCATAATCTTCAGCAGTGCTCAAAACAATAATAATATGCTTAATGTCAAGAACGCTAATTGAGAAGCGGCCAGCTAGCTTCAACGATCTAAAGAACTTAACAATCTCACCATACCGAGGAGAACAAAACGAAAATTTGCCAACAAGAGTGAACGGGAATTGGGAAGCAAACTCACTGACCTCAGATTTTGAAAGAGAAACAGTAGTCTTCCCGTCAGCAACATGGATAGACCCCGCTTTCGGACCAAAAGAATCCAAGAACAGAGAGCTATTTGGGTCGCCTGGAGAAATTGGGCCACCACCATTTCCTCGCGTAGCTTGGGCAAAGGTTTTGGGTAGTTGGGAGTACGGGGGCTGATGAGACGAAGGTGAGCGCGGCGAAGTTGCGCCGGTTGTAGAAGGGCCAACAGCCGGCGAAGAAACTTGTCTCCAAGATTTCAAGAGACGAGCGGGAGGGTTTCGAGATGGCAAGGCGAAGAATGGGTCTTCCATGGGTTAGAGTAGACGCCGCGGGTGGCGGCGGCGGGGACAACGTCGGGCAGAAGAGAGATCGATTTGCTGAAAAAGGAAAAGGGTTAGAGAGAAACGGGAGGAAGGGCTACAGTGAGATTTTTATGTACACTAACCTAAAGCTCTTGCAGTTGTCAACTTGTCATATTGGGTCGTCATTGGATAACATTTCTTTCAATTGAGTGCTTTTTTAATGCTTTAGAGGAATGTTTGGTTATGTTTTTTTGTATAATCTTATTATATATTTTGGAAGAATAAATTATTAGAGAATGTAAAAATTATTTTTTAGTATATTTGTTTATGTTTTAGGGGAGATATTTTTTTAACTGTAACAGTCAAATCAATGATTTTTCGTTAAATTTTTTGGATGAAAATGAAATTGAATGATTTTTTAATATTAGATAATAAAATATACATGATGTATGTATATATATCAGAGAATGTGTAATTTAAAAGAAAATTAAGGATATATTTAGTTATATTTTTTTAAAATAATATTATTTTGATGAAACATAATCAAATACTCCCTTAGATTCTTTCCTCATAGGTTATAATGCTTGCCCCAATGGTTGTTTATGTAATTATGTCATATTCTTTGGCTTTATATTGTATCAGAAAAGGCCATTTTCTTGGAACACAACAACATATTCTTCGTACGAAACTTGTTTTCCAAAAATCCATTTTGTTGTCATCTTTTGGCATATAGTCAACATTGCAAACAAAAAACTTCAACATGGCACAGATTGTTCGGGTTGGATTGTTTGTGTTTTAGAACATTTTTTTTTTCTATTTTATACTATTTTGAAAACAGAAAATGCGATTATTTGTATTATTTTCAATGAAAATATCATTCATTTTCATTTTTATACATATAAAAAACTTATAATACCTACTAATTCTCCATCGCACTGTCATCCACCAATTTATTAATTAACTATTTCATTTTCTATCTATTCAAAACAATGGGGCCCACAATTAATTAAATAATAATAATTAATATGATTACATTAAAATATTATTTTCAATCTACCTTTTTAAAAAAATTCATAATTCTTATCCAATCACATTTTTATTTTCACACGCAAAACAATGATAAAATAAAAATACGTTCTAAAACAATGAAAACAGAAAATGAGAATGAAAACACAACCAATCCGGCTCTTAGTATTTCTTGCCCAGATTTCATTTCTCTTGTCTGACCATTATGTGAATTGAGTATTCATAAGCTTTGATGATATTTGATGGCTATGTATGTCTATAAGTAGTCCTGGTTCATTCACTTCAAAAAGCTTCAGAATTTCCTCACATATAGCATATGCATTGTTGATTTTCTTTGAATATATTTTGCACTTTAGGACAAATAATCTGATTGTGTTTATTACAAGATTGCTATGGCTTATTGATGGATGCCTTGTGTTTTGTCTTTAAATTGCTAATCCTTTTTATTCAATTTCATGTAAGTCATGACCCCTTCTAAAATTATATGATTTTTATTCAATATCAATCAGGGATGAAGCGAGGAAGAAGCTAACAGGAACAACGACCATGTCCCACCTCAAGTTTATATAACCCTGTATTTTATATATGTTTTTATTAAAATTTTGTATTTTACCCTTTAAAAATAAAAAATTATTATTTATATTTTGTAAAATTTCAATCTTGTCCCTGAAATTAAAATTTCTAGCGAGTTAAGTATAAATATTCTATGTAAAGTGTGCATAGCCATGTTAGTCACTCTAGTACAAACGAAAACATAATGCAACTACCAACAAGTCTAGTGACATTTTTGCTATTATAATCCCCTTCCTTGGGTGAAAAGACAAGTCTAGGTAAGAAAATGAGATTTTCTAATAAAAAGTACTCAAATGATTAAGTAAAAAGGAAGTTGTGATTATTCTCGAATAACCTAGAGATAATAGGTGCATAGCTTTGTTATTATGTGATTGGGACAATTATATTGCTCTACTGACATGGCCTTATTATGCTAGGCCTCGATGACGAAATTATAAGGTATTTACGTGAAGTGGATGAACGCCTTAAAGTTTATACTATATTACAATTAAATTGGATCAAACTAAAAAAGTACATGAATATTGTGTTTTGATATTTAATTTAAATTGGGGGAAAAGTGAATTTTTTTTAAAGCTTATTTTGAAGATAAAACTATATTCGTTTAAGAATCGAAGGGTGTGGTGCATAGTTAGCATGGATGCGATAGCGCTACTCTTTTAGGCGCGAGAGACCTTAGCCCCAAAAGGGTTGAGTTCTACTTGCGGGGCATGATGATGAACCCCATGGATGGCTTGCTTTTCCTTCTCCAACTAAAGGTTTCTTTTGCGAGGGTTTCGAAACTAATAGAATCAAATTATTTGCGCTATCACCTGCTTCTAATCCCTAGAGAATAGAAGCGTTTCTTTCTTCCCCGTCAAGCAAGACGACTAAAACAACGCTGCTCTGCTCTGCACGCTATACTTTTGCTTTTTATCGGATCTTGATAGCCTTTCCCTGGACTCTGTAAGTGTGCATGCTTACTGGCTTTAGCGTGAGATTGCCCTCATGCCTTTTAAAGCACTGTGCTCCTTCAATTGTGAGATCAGTCGGGACCTACAATTCAATACTTGTTCTCAAATAAGCGAAAGATATAGATTTGAAATGAAAATTAAGATATCTCCATCTATATTTTTAAGGGAATTTGCACATACAACAAGGAAAAAGAAAATAAATAAAAGAACACTCAATTGACCAAGAATCTATCATCTTCATCAAAATAAGGAGATATGCTATAATATTCCAAAAACTTGCTCACCAAGAATGCAACTATCAAATTATTCCACGAACACCAACTTTAAATAGAAAAAGTGGGAGAAGGAAATATATATATATATATATATATATATATATTATTGAAAATTTGATAGTTGTCCAATCTAACAAGAAAAGAAGGGGTAAAATCGTCTTTCACCTCCATAAACGGTAAAGATGCACTCTGCTCCTCAATGACACTATACCCGGCTGTCCCGGTTTCCATCGCCCCAAATATCTCTTTATAAATACTGCTATCTCCTTTTTTTTCTTCTCATTTCCCGCTGCAATTTCAGTCATCTCAACGCTGAATTCGATCTCGTCGCGGCAAGTATCTGAGAGTACTGATTAATTTTAATCATTATTAGTAGTTAATTTTTTTAGTTGATTTGACTGTCTTGAATTTCCCGTTGTTTGTTTGTTATTATTTAGAATAGAATTTGGTGCGTCGGAACTGATTTAAGCATGTATCTGTATGCATATACGGGTGAACAGATTGAATTTCATCGTTAGTATTGTTATTCCAAGAGATTGACGGGGTTTTTGTGATTGTATGCTTGTGGATGGGCTTAATTTTTATTTAATATTGATTTGGGTGTATGGATATGTTTACAAGCAGGTGTAAGATTTTTAGGGTTTTTTTATTATTGATTGAAAGGTCTTTCACTGTCTTATCAAAAAAAAAAAAAAAAAAAGGAAAAAAAAAAAGAAAAAAAAGGAAAGGTTTTTAACTGGAAAGGAAAGTCTTATTGCTGTTGGAGATGGTGTGATTGTCTGTTTCACAAAAGGACCTGAGTAAGTTCCTCTAATTAATCGGGTATGCTCTTTTATGTTTGGAGGGTAGGATTAGTGTTGGAATTTGTGCTTCCCTCAATCTATGATTGAGGGCAGTGATAAGTAACAGTAGAATCTGAGGCGCCTGGTATTTTCCTTTTGGATAAGTGTTCTGTTTGTGAAGACTATTTTATGCAGTAGAATATTGTGAACACAGATGAAATAGATGTGTGTATTAATGAATGTTTGTTATGGTTATATTTGTATTAGTGTGTGCTTTCCATTTAAACAAATGAAGGGAAATTTTTCTTGGTGTTTTCTTTATTAAAATCTATAGTCCAAATATAGCTTTAAATTTTGTTTTGGATTCGTATTTGTTTATTTTTTATGACACTAAAGCACAGTTGCATGCTTGTAGTTGTGCAGACATGAGTGCGAGGCAGGGGAATATGTCCATGCATATTACATATGAGCATGTTTGCTTTGTATGCAAAACTGTAAATTATTGGGTATAAGGACCTGGCTTTACTTCATCGAAGTTGCTTGGGGTCTTATGCAGAATATAAATTTTACAGCACCTTGTGAAAGAATTTACTGACCTTAGGGAGTTAGGGAGCAAAAGTACAAATTAATTGGTGTTACTTATGTTTAGCGGATACAATGTTGGACTGTTCTATTTATAGCTTTAGTCATGTTTATGCTGCTGGTTCCTCTACGTCTTAACATAAAATTTGTTGTCTAGATTAACTTTGCACAATTCACATGATTTTAAGAATTTTGACGTTTTTTCTCTCATTTTTGTGCCTTACTAAACTTATATTCCCATAGATGTCAGATAATAAGGAAGGAGAGGAGATTGCTCCAAGAGGAAATGAGTGGGAAGTTGTGGCAGTCACAGAATCTGTATATGCTGCTGCCCCTGGTCCAAAACAGGACATTCTGGATGGTAGTCATAGCAATTTAACTGGGGATGATAAGATGCTCATGTCTGGTCACTTTGGATTTTCACCCAGTGCACATGAGAACTTGCCACTAGAACTCAAATACAAGGAGAGTTGTTCTGAAAAGGACCATGGCAATGAAGTTCCTCAAGTTACGGTGCAGCAAGGTGGCAAAACAGATTCAAAGCATGAAGAGAATTTGCATATTGAAGGACTGATTTCTGATGAATTTCCTGGAGTTTCACAATTTGGCGAGAAAGGTAACAGCACATCATTGTATAGTTCTGACTTTGCAGATGATGCATCCTCTAATTTGATAGAGAAAGAGCAGAGCATGTATAGTGCCGGGGAATTTGGTTCTTATGATGACGAAGCTACTGCGGGCAGGTCATACATGGCTAATGAGGGCACTGGGGTTGCTGAACCATTTGAGTCTTCAGACCATCCTGCAAATCTAGGCATGTCAAATGTGCAGAAGCATATTGAAGAGAATAAGTTTAATGAACTGCCTAATCTTCATTATGAAGCTTGGTGGAGAAGGCATGCTGCTTCCTTATATAGTCATGCAAAAAATGCAAATCCATTTTGGTCTATTGTTGTTGCTGCTGCTGTTGTGGGCATTGTGATTGTCGGTCACCGGTGGCAGCGGGATAGACCACAAGTTTTTCAACTCAAGTCGCAGTTGGTTATTGATGATGAGGTACTTAATTACTCTAATGTTGGAAAAGTTATTTAATTGGTGCATCGCTGCGTGGCCTTCATAGGGAGTATCACTTGGTCTCCTTTTCAGATAATGATGCGACGTGTGATGTCTTTTGGATTAGTCATCTTCTTATGTAATTAGTTCTTATATCATCATTAGTCAGTGTTGTATTGCTGCTAATTATATTGGCTAATTTCCAACCACTGGTGCTTTAAATTTCACTTGGGCATTTTCACTCTTGGATAGTGTTAAGACAGTCCTTTTGGCTTCAACTGTTTGATCCTCTGCCTGGCTCAGATTTAATTCTCATCTAACAATGTTTATATGTTCATTCTTATTTTTTCCCTGTATGCAGGGGTCTGGCTGGATCATTTGTCCCATGGCTCGACTTAAAGATATCGCTTTGCACGATCAACACAGTTCATACATTTGAGTGAGCTCCTCGACAGAACAATAAGCAAAGCGTCTGAACATTTTCTTATTGTGCTCTGCTGCTGTGCTAGTGATGAGCTAAATTTGGACAGTTATTAGAACTTTTGTCTAAAGATACGTAGTACTTTGTGTGCAGTTTGGTTTCAAGCACTAGGAGTTCATGCCTTGAGAATCCTTTGAGCAAGCTCTGAATTGCTTATTCTCAGGTTGCAAGGACCTGTGTTGTTCCATGGTTGTATCATATGTTTGCTTTGTAGAAATCACTTGTAAATCCAGCAAATGAGGCGTATAAACATGCTATCCCACATATGGTTGTTCTTGTGTAACTACTACAGGAATGTAAATATATATGTTTATATGGTAATGTATGATTTGCTAGGCTTGCTATATGTGATCTTTTGTGTAAAGGTTTCTGGTTCGTTTTTCTAATTAACTTGTTTGGTTGCAGTTAAACAAGGAATCCCTCGTTATGGTTATAGGCATTGACAATATATACTATATACTTTATGTAAGTGCAAAAGAATTTGAAAATATAGTTGGTTTTAAGAATTTGAGAAAATATATATTTGTTTTCTTAGAAAATAAGATTATGCTCAAAAACCAAGCAAGTAGAAAACTAAAGATAAAATGGGCTGCTAAAAGTAAGGGCCCGTTCGGTTTTATTTTCTTGAGTCATTTTTATTTTTCGGTGAAAATGCATAGTGAAAAGTTAGTTAGAAAAAATATTTTTAAAAATGAGTTGCATTTGGATTTGTTGTTTAAAATTGTAGGTTTATATAGTTGTAAAAAATGAAATGTATTTGGTGTTGGGTGCTTTTGTATTAAAAATTGTGTAGTTTTTTTAATTTGAATTGATGATGTAATGTGTAATTATTTGAAAAAATAATATTATAATTTGAATTTACAATATTTTTGTGATGACTGTTGTTTGTAAAGTATTGGAAAGATAAAAAAATAGATATATGTAATAATAGAAGGGAAATATGTATGAAAATGAAGAGAAAATATAAAAAGTAATGTTTTGAGAATGCAAATATATAAGAAAGTGGTGTGGAAATTGATAGAACGGGCTCAAAGGGCAAATCTAATTTTCTGAGTAAATTTCCTTCACCACTGCAAATAGATATGTGCTACTAAGAGAGCACGAGTAGATCTTGTTAAAAACAAACCAAAAAGAAAAAGAAAAAGAAGAGTATAGAAAAAATAGAAAAGGAAAAAAAAAATGGGAAGGGAAAGAGATATAGGAACGGTCGATGTTGCCAAGTAACAAGAAATGGCGGGAAACAGAAACCCTAAGCCCATTTCTGATTGGGTCTTTCTCTCTCTTCTCTCTCAATCTGAAGAAACACACATAATACACATTCTCTCTCTCTCTCTCTCCCCCCCCCCCCCCCCCCAAGCGACGACGACCACAATCAGGTACGCACATATTGTCAATTTATGTACATATCTATATCTGTAAACTTGTTTCAGAGGTGTTCCTGTTTTCCACTTTCTATATTAACCAGAATTCTTGATTCCTTGTTCTTTAACAGAAAATGGGTAAAGAAGAAAGCCCACAAGCCAATAGAAGAACCAGAAGATCGTCTACTAGTACAACCCCAAATTCGAAAGCTCCACTGGAAGCTGCCAGGACTACTACGAATAATCAGTTGCAGACTCCGTCTATAAACGACCTTGTGTTCCATGATGAACCCATCACCCTCGACGAGTTAATCAATTCGTTCTCAGGAAGGAGAACGCAGATTCTTGAATTGATCAATCTTTTGGGGCCTTTGAATTCCCCTATGTTTCCGTTGTTTGTCTATGGAGGAGCTTCAACAGGAAAGACAAGCGTTCTACTTCAGATATTCAAGCACCTGAACCGTCCATTTGTTTATTGCAGCTGCATCACATGTTATAATCCTAGAATACTCTTTGAGTCTGTATTGAATCAGCTTTTGCTTCATAGGAAGAATGGGGGGGATGGCTATTTGAGCGCTAAGCGATGTGAAAAGCCCTCCGATTTTGTCTATCTACTGCGTGAGGCTTTGGGTAGTCTTACAGACAGTCTCAAAGGGGATATGTGGAAGTCCAGCTCTAAGAAGTCATCTTCGTCGTCTCAGGTTAATGGGAGGATGGTTTACTTGATTTTTGATAATGTGGAGCTTGTCAAAGAATGGGATAAGGGTTTTAGTATATTAGCCCTTTTGTTTAATTTGAACGACATTCTGAAAATGCCTGGGTTGGGGTTGATTTTTGTCAGTAAAACTTCCCCTGATACATATCATTCAGACTTGGGTTGCATCGAGCCACTCCCTGTCTATTTTCCTGATTACACTGAAGATGATTTGCGCCGTACTTTCATGAAAAACCAAGCAAATTCAAAGCTATATTCCTCGTTTCTGGAGTATGTGTGGCACTTTTTAATCATTTCTTGTTGTGCGGTTTACTTTTATCATATTGTTCGTAAAAGAGTAAATTCATTTGTACCTTTGTTTTCCTGTTGAACAGTTTGGTGTTGAGGCCTTTCTGTAGAACAACAAGACGGGTGGATGAGTTATCTACCGCATTTTCGCCATTATTTGAGAAGTATTGTGAACCTCTTGGTGATGTGGGAACTGTTCCTGGTGAAGACATGAAGAGAAAATTATTTAGTCATCTTCAACCATTTATCTCGCTAGCGCTGAACGAGACATTTGGTGTTTCTTCTCAATTTTTGGTCAAAGCCTCAGCCAACAAAAACAGGACCATGAGGAGGAGTGGTACAATGAAGATGGGGTTTTGTGAAACTTTAGATGAGATCGATTTCCATATGTCAATTTCTGCGAAGTATCTGCTTATTTCTGCATTTATTGCTTCAAGGAATCCAGCAACACTTGATGCCTCACTCTTCGATTCAACGGGAGGATCTGACAATCGAAAAAGAAAGAGAAAGTAAGGGATCAGCATACACATATCTCATAGTAGTTAGTATAAAGTTGCAAGTTGTGAACATCTTGCTTCCCTGGAAAATTTATTTCTTATTTCGAAGAAATTCATTGCTCTTATATGCAGGCAGACCTGATTCTTCTTCTTAGTTTGCATTTAGTTAAGGTTTTGGTGAAGGGCTTTACTCAAAAAACTTGTATTGAAACATACATCAATGGTTTAGTTCATTGTGGAGGGATACTTTTCTGTTTTCAAAACTTACCAGATGTTATATCTCCTGATAGTTTTTCAAGTGTTTAGTATTACTGAATAGATTATGCAGTCTCTCCTTAGCAAATACCCCAGTAGAAGGATGAGGGGAAACTGCTGTCACTCGTGTTATAGAAGTATACTTATAACATTGTCCTTTGAGTTTTTTATCGGATGGGTTTATTATAGCTTCTGTACCATTGAAGAGTAATTCTAGAACTGAAACTGCTATTGCAGGCAATGCAATTAGTTTTTCTGCTATAAAGTTACACAATGAAAAGTGGGAAATTAACTGTTATCCCTGTTCTGCTGATATTCAGGGTGTCTGAAAGATCAATGGAGCAGAAGGAAACTAAAGAACAAGAATTGCTCATGAAAGGACCAGGAACTTTCCCGTTAGAAAGGTTGTTGGCCATATTTCAGTGTATCACATCTGTTGCAGAGAATACACTTGATGATGAAGAACTACAAGATAGTGGCTTGGGAGCTGAGGGCTCCGATAGTGGATTGATGCCTGACATTCTCTTGCAATTATCAAGTCTATGCAGTGCCAATTTTATTACTAAAGGAGGAAGCTGTCCGCTGGAAGGCTCAACACGGTATCGATCCACAATATCTGAAGATTTGGCTTTAAAGGTAATAAATTATTCATGCATGTGTGTGACTATCTATGCTTCTGAGTTGTTCTTAGTTAATATAGTTATATGCTGTTTCAAATGGCTTGCAGGTAGCAAGGAGTCTGAAGTTCCCCTTATCAAAATACTTGTATAGAAAGTAAAATATTGTTTCGAATGTCTAGAGCTCTCAACTGATGTAAGAAGTAAACATAACCTTCCATAAGGCAATCGATGGATCTATCGGCTTCATGTAGTAGATATGGAGTCCAGTCAGTCTAAGGAACGGTCCAAAGTTTAATTGTTGATGGCACAGTTTTGCTGTATTTTGGATCAAGATGGCTGCTCTCATTGTTCAGGTTCTTAATTGCTCTAGCTTGCTACCATTCCCATCATAATAGTTTTTCTGTGATTTCTACTGGATATGAAGCTGTGGGAAAATGTTGTACTTTGGTTTGCTTTTCCTTGCGCCCTCAGTTTTTGCTATGTAGTAAGCAATCACAATGCTGTGAATTATTTCTTTCTAATAACACAACTTTGTTGATAAAGACGATCCAGAGCTCAGGCTTGTGGAAGTAGACTAATTCAGTCAGGCAGTATTATTGTAGATAAAATTAAGGGAAGTGATAATGTGGTAGTTTATTTGCCTAATAGACAATCTAACTTGAGATAGTAAGGATGTATGAATTATTTAAGTAGCCTTTTCTTTATTGCACAAGAACCATTATGGTTCCAACTGTTAACCAATTCGTTCACATCCTGTAGTAACTATTATCAGAGGGGTTATAACTCCAACAGTAAATATTGTATTTATGTAGCTGCCTGGTCTCTTTAAACAAGGAACAAATCTATGGGCTAAGGCATAGTCAAAAACCCACAATTAGTTGTCTTTTCTCAGTTATGGTGTGTAAGATGAGTTGAATCGGTTCATGTTGTGTTCGATCTTGACTTTTAAAGTTGAATTTAGATTTAGATGAACCAATAAGTTGAGCTCGAGCCCTCATGCACTGGTTCAAGTTTGAGCTGTGGATATTAAATTTATCAAACTCAGAGAAATAAGTTTACCCAACTCACTTACACACCCTACTAAACCAACCACCAAAAGAATCAAATATTGCAGGATTAGCAATTTTATATGGAGTTATTATGATTTATAGCTCAATATCCAGCATTTGATGAATGTGAAGACTTTTGTGCAATAAAATAATGTGTATTTTACCATTCTCACACGATTCCAATGCCTCTTAGTTGCCACAATAAGATTCGCCCACGGATTGGCACGACAAAGAAAGGGCCCGATTTCCAAAACGCCAGGTAATATTTGTTTTTTGAGGTTGACTTTTTCCTTGGCAGGAAAACCATGACATAGAAAGGGGTTGACTTTTGCATTCTTCCTGCTGCAACCCTGTGGCATTGAAGGTTGTCGGTCAAACTCT
Organism: Jacaranda mimosifolia; assembly: GCA_018894105.1. Classification (NCBI taxonomy): domain Eukaryota; kingdom Viridiplantae; phylum Streptophyta; class Magnoliopsida; order Lamiales; family Bignoniaceae; genus Jacaranda; species Jacaranda mimosifolia. The sequence continues at coordinate 13,608,365 of CM032120.1, read as the reverse complement.
TGGTTATGAATACTGAGATAAAGATGACAAGAATTTTACGTAAAACCCAATGTGGGATAGATAAAGAGTAGACTTTTTTTCTGCTTTTGATTGACTCACGCAAAGTAGACTTGCTGCTATAAATTGTTGGTGACTGGTGAGTTGTTCACCGAACTGTTAACTATCCCACAAGCTCCCCAACCCATGTTATAGTTATGACTCCTCAAAAATTTCATAAACTAATTCGAAATATATGTATATATATATATATTCAATTATTCAAACAGCCAAATCAAAACAGGCCATTTTTCTTTGTTTTTCTGCATTTATAATAATATTACTGAAGTCCCTCTTTCATCTCTGTTCACCACGGTTTCTCAACTAATCCCATTTATTTCCCTTCATTGAATGCTTGAAATAAAGGCTCCCATCTCCTTTCTTGCTTGCAGAGAGAGAAAGAGAGAGGAGAGAAAACCATTGTAAGTTTTGCTGGTTTCCACTTCGGGTTTGTCTTTTTTTTTACTCTTTTTCCATAAATCTTCAACTGCCTCTGGACATTACATTTATGGCAGTGGCATCTGATTGTTAATAAGTACAGATGGTGTAACTCAAGACAACACAGACTGGCCTCACTTAACAATTAAAACCCTTTTTTCAATCTATAAATTCTCCTTTCTGCTCATAATTCTTCATCCAAACCTTCTTTTTCACCCTTCTTCCACATCCCTATATCCCCTCTGACTTTGTCCCCCCTCTCAAAAGTTCCAATTTCACATACAATTTGGAAACAAAGTGTCTGCTTTCAGGGTCACTTCCATTTCTCAAAGTCATAATTTTTGTTTATATTTGAGGTCTCTTTCTTCTTAGATACAGAGAAAGCAACATGGATATATCCTTAGCATTGTTGTTGTTCACTGCTGTGACTTGCTATCTTCTTTGGTTCACCTTCATTTCGAAATCACTCAAGGGTCCACGTGTCTGGCCCTTATTGGGCAGCCTCCCCGGCCTGATCGAGAACGCCGAGCGCATGCACGATTGGATCGCCGACAACCTCCGCGCATGCGGCGGCACGTACCAGACATGCATTTGCGCCATACCTTTCTTGGCCCGGAAGCAAGGCCTTGTGACTGTTACTTGTGATCCCAAGAACTTGGAGCACATTTTGAAGACGCGGTTCGATAATTATCCAAAGGGTCCAACTTGGCAAGCCGTTTTCCATGATCTATTAGGCCAAGGGATCTTCAACTCGGATGGCGACACGTGGCTGTTCCAGAGGAAGACGGCTGCGCTCGAGTTCACGACGAGGACTCTGCGCCAAGCCATGGCAAGGTGGGTGAATCGAGCGATCAAGGACAGGTTCTGCCCCATTTTGAAGGCGGCTCAGGTTGAGGCTAAGCCGGTGGATTTACAAGATCTTCTTCTTCGGCTCACCTTTGATAATATATGTGGCTTGGCTTTTGGGAAGGACCCCCAAACTTTGGCTCCGGGGCTCCCTCATAACAGCTTTGCGTCAGCTTTTGACCGAGCTACTGAAGCCTCCTTGCAGAGGTTCATATTTCCGGAGATAATATGGAAGTTGAAGAAATGGCTTCGGCTTGGAATGGAAGTCAGCTTGAGCCGAAGCCTTGTCCGCGTAGATGAGTATTTATCCAGTGTCATCAGTGCACGTAAGCTCGAGCTGATGACTCAGCAGAAAGATAGTCAAATTCACCCACATGATGACTTGTTGTCAAGATTCATGAAGAAGAAAGAATCATACTCAGACAAATTCTTGCAACATGTGGCCCTCAACTTCATCCTAGCCGGGCGCGACACATCATCCGTCGCGCTGAGCTGGTTCTTCTGGATGGTCATGCAGAATCCAAGGGTGGAGAATAAGATTTTGGACGAGATATGCACGGTTCTGATGGAGACACGTGGCGGTGATGCGGAGTCGTGGGTTCAAGAGCCACTTGCATTTGAAGAAGTTGATCGCTTGGTGTACCTAAAAGCTGCATTATCGGAAACTCTTAGGTTGTATCCTTCCGTGCCGGAGGACTCAAAGCATGTTGTGGCTGACGATGTTTTGCCGGACGGAACCTTTGTTCCGGCTGGGTCGTCGGTTACATATTCAATATATTCGGCAGGGAGGATGAAGTCTACATGGGGGGAGGACTGCCTAGAGTTCAAGCCGGAGAGGTGGTTGTCCTCGGATGGGAGCAAGTTTGTGATGCATGATTCTTACAAGTTTGTGGCATTCAATGCCGGGCCAAGAATATGTCTCGGGAAGGACTTGGCATATTTACAAATGAAGTCGATAGCCACAGCAGTGCTGCTGCGCCACCGCCTGACCGCGGTGCCTGGAAATAAAGTGGAACAGAAGATGTCATTGACATTGTTTATGAAGAATGGACTTAAAGTCTATGTTCATCCAAGGGACCTAAATGCAATAGTGGCGAGCATGAATAATGAAAGAGAAGTTTCGTCGCACAGCAGCGACGAATCTTTTGCCGTTATAAGTAATGGAAAGTGTGGTGCATCTACTGAAAGCGGTGGCGGCGGAAGAGGGGTTGATGTGGTGGTTGGGGTGGTTTAAGGTGGTGGTTGGATATTGGTAAGAGGAAATGAGTATAAATGTCAGTAGGGCGGCTTCTTTATAGGCCCTTTATCTACTGAGTCTTTTAGCCCAACTCAGTAGATGGGAGGCTGGTTTTCTGACATATGGATATTTGTGGGACAAAGTCACATGGAGATGGTTAATTTGGCCCTTAATGCAAGTAAAATGGGTAAGTTCCTCATACACATGCTGGTGTTCATGTTTGAAGGCACAATCATTCAATGCAGAGGTGATGATGGTTGAGGAAAGAAAGAATGTGAAGCCAAATGTGTCTCTTTGTTTTCTTCTATCACAAATTCATCTTTCTGGTACTATTTTGTTTTGTTAAATTTTTTGTTATTGTATTGATTCTTTGTATTTCTTATTTCTGACTGTTTTTGTTTATATTCTGTTCAATTGGATTTATTCTGCTACTGTATGGAATCAATGTTTTACAAATAATTATTTGAGTTTCTTTCTTGGTAATCTAGCAAATCTTTCTTCTACTTACTTACCTTAGTCCAGAATTTTCTTTCTAGTGGAAAAGAAGTTCCTCACTAATGTGCCCATGACGTACAATGCAACAGCCACTTTGAACAAATCATCTCCAAGAACCTGAGGACTATAATTCAAGAATCAAACCATAGTAGTCCTAATATGAACTAGAAGTTTATGGCGACAATTGTAGCACAAAATAATGTCCAGAGGAAATGTAGTCAGTTATGGTTTACCCTTTTGGAGTACGTATCCAGTTGTGGCAGTCCCAAAGACACCAGCAAGTACACCAAGGTGTTAGAATAGACCTAAAAGTACTCCCTGCAATAGAACCAGGATTAGGAATATCAGATTGAAACCTACTTACAAGGCCCACATCTGACTTCGACATTTCCAGTTTCCTCGAGAATCTGCAGAACTTTCTTAGCCACTATCATTTTTTTCTTTTTCTTCTTTGTCTGAGAATAGATTTCCTATATCAACACCTTTTTTCTTTCCAACAAGAAATGAGTAACAACTCACAGCATAACGTGGCCCAATATCTTGGTGATCTGAGTATGGTCCGGACTGTAAGAAGGCATCTGATCCCTGCAGAATAATCATATACAAATTTTATCAAGTTATGAAATTTACAAGTGTGTGGCAGAAATAGCTCAAGCCTGACTGCAGGACATGCATAGCACTGCTAGAGCAGGTGTCTTTACATTGCTAAGTTGTGTTAGGAAGAAAGCAGGACCTAGAAATCCATTTGACTGCATTATCTGTGACAAAGAGGAATTGCAGAAGATTCAATACGTCCTTGATGCAATTTTTTACCATGAAATCATTGGCATTAATACTTACTGCCAAATTTTCCTTTTCAAAACTATATGTTCATGATGAATTAACAACATAAAAGCATTCTAGCTAAATGAATATGGTCCCTGTCTTACGAACTGTTGTGATGGAAAGACCTCTCACAACGGTATCAGCAATCCAACCACCTATATTAGCAAACACGGATACACAGTTGTCATATCATATGCCTTTGCTTAACACTAAAAGGAACTTATATAGCATATACTGTGATTCGTGCATGCATCCTTCCAATCCAGCCCGTCCTAGGTATATAGTTGAGATAACCTTGACTATCATTTAGCAGTTAGCAACAGCAATTGGACATATAAGGAAGTTAGAAAAGATCTGATAGATAGCAGCTACCTAAGGCGCTTAGGCGCCCTTCACCAGGTCTTTCATCTAGTAAGTCCTAGTACTATGTTCTCCAAGCTTGACTAAAATAGAATCGGCAGGCCTTTGTTAGAACAGTAGTTGGCTTAGCTCTTCCTTGTTGTGATAGGGGCTAAGCGGTGACCGATCCAGTCAGTCAAAAAATACGTTAACCAAAAAAGGTGTGCCTGGTGTAGCTAATGTGACTTTCTTGATCTAGCAGAGCTCCTTATTAGTTCAACAAGTAAGAGAAGAAGGAAAAGATATCATATTCGTTCCAAGCTTCATTCTTTTAACAAAAAATCGTTAAATAAACTGAACTTGTCAAGTGGAGCCTTGGAAAGGTTCTGCAGGATTCTTCGTGAGTCCAACAAAGCGCGCTGACCCAAGTAGTCTAGATGGAAGCTCGACTAAAAGGAGAGGGTGGATGGGCTTATAGGATGTCCCATCGTTCCTGCACGGGCCGCAATATCTCCTTCGATGCTCAAAATAGCTCATGTTGCTTGCCGCATGCTTACATTATTGAACTACATTCACATGTGGTCCAAAAAAAGAAGCCAATTGTAGCTCACTGAGCTCCATTTAAGGACAAATCCAAACTTAACAAATAAAAGGTAAGAAAATCCAGAACTACGGACAGATAATCTGTTCACCTCTTCTTCTTCATATCCTCAATGCATATTGTTCTAAATTGTGCCTAGAGTTACACTTGCTTCTTGCTCCAAATTGCACCCCAAGTTACGCCTCACTTTACATCTTCACAGAACACGGACAAACGCAAATTCTGCAGTATCTACTAGAACAAAGTTTTCCAAACCGATACACCAGCTCAGACAAGCACCTTACTCATAGTCAATTAGTCTTGTAGCATATGCATTTCAGATCACAATGCATCCAATATTTTGAAATCCAAACAGTGTGAACAGGAATTAATCTTAATGCAATAAAGTCCTAAAATTAGAATTTGCCAGAATTAATCTCTCGTCACAGTTCGAAACACTAATCAAACAAACAGTGAGCTCAACAATCTTAAAAACAATGATTAAAAGCAATGTTAAACAACCGAAATTACTCTAAACAAACACAAGTCTATTCAACAGCGCAATAATTAGTAAAGAATTACCAGAACCAATGAAAAAGCTGAAATTCCTGTGCAAAATGACGGCGCGGATTGCCATTCTCACCGGAAACTTTCCACACTGGATATTTTTATCTATATTTTCATATCTCCAGCTATAGAATAAATGAATATCTAAATTTTAATAACAAATCATCATATTTTGTCACGCTGAAGTGGATAATGTCTGTGGAGCCGTTGTTCTTCGTACAAAACTTTTCAGCTCGAATTTTTCGTTGTGTGCAATTTTCTTCCTTTTGTTTTGATCTTTTTCGTATGGAAAGTGGGAAATTGTAAGAGAGGGGCCGAGAGTGACACGTGGCATCATATGCGTGACAATGAAATTACTGTAATGTCCCTGCATTTAGATCTTATGTACTGTAGTTGTACGTGGGACAACACTGACATTAGAGATTTAGAGGAGCGTGGTTTTGGAAATTTATGGCAACTATGACTAAAATATTTTTAATTGTTCATTTCTTGTATACTTAAAATATCAACTTTAAGCGTGTGTAATTTTATAATAAATATTTTTAAATATTCTTTACATATGATAAGAATTACTATTATAGTGACCAATTTCTAGACATACATAAATTAATGGTTGAAGTACAAATCTTTTTCTTTTTTTTCTTTTTTTTTTTTTTTTGTAAAAAAGGAAGTAGTAGTGACTATCTTGTTTCCTCCCACTATGCCATATCCGGACTAAAGTACAAATCAATTTCTCGTGACTTTTGTGGCAACAATTTGGTGAATTTAATTGATCTTTGTGTTATAGACCTAAGTTGATAAGCCATTCAATAAAACTACCAAAGTTTTCGCTCATTAAATTTCATCCACCAACCATTACGTTGGGTCATCAATTACAGCTGTTTTTTTCTATTTATTTATTTATACAACGCGCATATATTAAGAATTAATAGAATTTAAATTACAAAATTCGCACGAATAAATGTGAAATTATGTAATAAGGTTAATTGAGTTTTAGCGATTTGGTTTATAATCATTAAAATTAAAATAATTTTGAAATTACAAATAAATTTAAATGTTTAAAATATTTTTTTAAATGAAACGTATGGAATAACTGCTGACCAACAGAATTATCAATACTATGAAGAAGTTCCACATCACCAGAAATTGCTGCGATTAATATTTTGACTCCAATACCATCGCAGATGCGTAAATCTTTCCTGCAATCCTGAATAGCAAGCATGCCTCTGATTTCACTTCTTGGAATACATTGATTCCACCTTCCCATCATTCCCACCAAGCAGCATGTACTTATCCTTCCTAGTCAACTGAGTGCACTCAAATCCCAGAGCACCACCCAAGATCCACTGCACATGATTGGCCACCTCAATCGATGATTTGCCACCGGCCTTGCATGTCATCTCCTCCGGCAACCTTTCAAGAAACGTGATCTCATATGTTGGCCTAGGATTCATGAAGTAGAAATAAGCATCCCAGAACTTGACCCCTCTCACTGTTGTCCCATGGAACATGTTCTGCTTGAGGTTGACGGCTACAGGCACAATCCGGTCACTTAGTTCTGCGAACAAAGCACTGAATCTGAGCAGATACGGCTCCCTGCATGTGGTTCCCTCAGGGCACACGACTAGGTCACCCTTTTGGAGCAATGACTTGATCATAGCAGCATCGGCCTCACGGTCACGTGTCAAGGCCACAGCCGGTATTGGAGAGAGGAACCTTGAGAGCTTGCTAACACTGTATGTCACACAAGAAACTTTGCGCCCCAGAGCAATTGCAATGACAATAGGGTCAAGAGCAGTGCGATGATTGCACACATAGAGGTTGCCAGGGGAGCCAGGGGAGGGCGGAGGGGGTGGATTGCCCTTGATCACAAGGTTGATCCCGAGCATAGGATATGTGTAGCGCACAATGCGCTCTGGCAGGGGGAGATTGAAGTAGACTCGAATTATGGAGAGAATGAATCCGAATGGCAGCCAAATGTAGGTGATGAGTGCATTGAGTGGAGTAGGACGCTGGACTAATCGACCATCGTGGAAGATCAGTGGGCTTTTTAGGCGATCAAGTGGCAATGGTTTAGCTGATTTGCTAGGGTGCACCATGTACCCCTCCTGTTCAGTATAGGTTAAATTGTAATAAAGAAAAATCAACTTTCACACATTTAACATCATCATATTGGAATTTAATTGATCCACAAGATACAGAACAAGAAAATTTTAAGCGAATATTACTTGAAATAAGCTCTTCACATATTCATGCAAAACTTCGGAGTGTTAACAGCAAGGGCAGGATAAGTTTTTTTTTTTTCTGGACCCAACTTATTCTGATCCAGAAACTGTCATTTCCTAACATCAGCCATGTCAAAAGTAGACACAGCTATGTTAGCCCTTGCAAGTCATAAAGTCTTGAGATATATTAAAGTTTGGCACATGCTCTGTTCCGCCATTTTGTTTGTTGACAGATTGTAATGGTAAATACTGTGGCCCGTGTTCTTAAAGTCATTGCGGCTCTAACCAACTATATTACTAAAGCCTCAACTACTACATTAATTGCATGGCTCTCATGCATTATCATTAACCAGTGCAAGTGTTCAAGAACATGACAAAATTTAATGCATGTGGAGATTGAAAAATATGCACGCACAGGAATTCTATTATAGAATGTTCAGCCTTTGTGCCCCTCTGTAAGTATGTTACTTACAAGGTGAGGAAAGAGTCACGTAATAACTGATTAAGATAACACATATCCAAAAAATGACTGTAAAAAGGACCCAGTGATGGAACAGATACAAGTAAAACTCAATATTATTCATCACATAAATTTGATTAATTGAAAATCAAAGGAAAAAAGGAAGACTGACCTTGCAAATGGACATGAAATCATGATCAGATTCCCGATCTCCAATACCAATGTCCGGCTTCTCATCTCCAAATTCCTTCAACACCCCCAACTTCTTCCATTTCCCAACCAGCACCCCCGGCTTCTTCACGTACCCCGTCGCCTTCTTCGTCTTCGGATCCACCTCAATCTCCGTTCCAATCACCTTATCTCCCCCCAAATACTCCTTCACAAAATACTCAACCATTATCGTAGGATTAGCCGTAATAATCACTTTCCTCTTACACTTCTCGAAGACCTCATAACTCTCAGCTCTCACATCATTAGCGTAGAATCGCGGCAGCACCGCGCGTGATACGAGCTCGATGTCACTCGCTTTGAGTCCCGAAAAGGAAATGTAAATCAACATCTGGATCGCAAGGGACTCCGAGACGAAGATGTAGGCGATGGCGATGAGTGGGAACGACAGGAGGAGGACTAGTCCGCGGAGGAGGCTGCCGGCTTCTATGGCGACAAGCATGAAGTAAGGAAAGGATGACCTTGAGATTAGCAGCGTTCCGTCCAGGTCCGCCGCTATAGAGTGGCGGTTCTGTGACGTGTCGCATTTCTCGATCGACGGAAAACGCGCGGCCGCAGCCGCGGCGGAGGCATTGGGTTTTGCCATTCTCTCTTCCACCCCTCTCTCTCTTTCTCACCTGGTGGGAGTTCTATATATGCATGTATATGTACATATCTATATCTATACATATAATATGTGTGTGTAGGTCTGTTTTTCATGGAGGAGGGAAGGCGTGGTTTTAAATGAGGAGGGAAGTTGGGGGGGTGGGGGCGCGTTGTGGGGTTAAATGACGGAATTGCCCTCGAAGGTATATTTGACAGTTGTGACTTGTGAGGAATACGAAAATGTCCTTTTGCTTGGGAGGTAACAGCGGAGAATTAATTGCTTGAGTTTATTGAGGAGATCAAATTGGTTTAACATTTCATAGTTTAGCATATGGCTTAATAGGAAAGTTTGTTTTTCTTAAATATTTCAATTTGAGTTATTAACATTTTTTAGCAACCACTTTTTTTTTTATTTTTTTTTATTTATACACACGCACGCACATTAAAAACTCGTTCGGACTCGAACTCATAACTTCCCACATTATGTGAAAGATTTATGTTATTGGGTCATAGGTCACTTGGATATATATATATATATATATGTTTGATTCATTAAATTTTTGTAACACACACTACATATTAAGGATTAAGATTGAAAATAAGGTTGAGCTAGTTAAATTTGTTTAATTTTTACATTTAAATTAACTTCATAAGTATATTTTCCTTCTGAAGATTTTAATTTGTTCTTGTCCTACCTTCTTAATTATTCCATCTATCTGGATTCGAACCTTTACCTTTAGGGGAGGAATGGAATTGTTGTCTGTCCCTACAGATTAACTTATTCTTTCGATGAGAGATTTATTTAAATTCAAAAAATCTAATAAAATTTTGAAAACTCAATATACTATTTCATTATATGCTTTTATATCCTATTTCTTTTGGTAGAGGAAGTTGTATCCTTTTCAATATATTATGATAAAGTTTTATATAAAAAAATGTCCCTTTTCCCATGAAATAAGAGAGTAAAAGTTTTTTTCCTTTTTTTTTATACACACGTACATCAAGAATCAGTTATGGCTCAAACTCCTAACATCTCACATTATGTGGGAGACTTATACCGCTGGGCGACAAGCCACTCGACAATAAAAGGGTAAAAGTTGAAAGAAGTTTGCTTACAATCACAAGAATCCCAATTTCCCTCAACTCTTCACAAAGAGGTTTACAAGTCAAATACTATTCTTTTCTTCTTGCCACACTCAACCCACAAGTTTGGCTTACATTGAAATTGTATAAGGTTTGTATCCTTTGCTTGTTTATGTTCCCAACTAAGTGGTGCTTTGGCATTTTAGGTGTCCCACTCAAGCCTAATCTCATCACTAGCAACAAATATAATTCACCATGTTAATAAGGTCATATAATTCAAGCAATGAAGGAAAATTAGGCCTATAGACCATGCAAGACTTGTAGTATTAATTTACATATTATTGTAGACACATTATCTCACCAAATTCTAGTCCTTAGCAATTTAATGACATCTTCACATGTATGCACCATGAAAGACAATAGTTATTGGTGGGTAGATGTCTTACCTACAATGGAGGGAAGCATTTATTGAATTGAATGGGACTCATCAAATATTTGTTAGGCATTAGTAGGCCTACTTTTGTTTAATTTTTGCCGGTAGGGTGGCTAGCTAACACAAAGAAATGTTCTTTCAAGTAAGCTAAAGTGAGGAAGAAATTCAATTTTGGTTAACATTTTTTAGTTGAACTAGTCAAATTTCTAACTATAAAGCATAAAGCTATAAAGATAACGAGTGTTACTCTTTTCATTCCAAAATTAAAGACCTAGTTTGATTAGTCAAAAATTTCTAGATAAAAGTTAAAAAATGTGTTTTTGAGTATTTTAACATTATTGTCCTGCACACTTAGGCCTCGTGGGCCTCGTTTGATTTCATTTTCATAGCCCTTTTTTCATTTTTTTTATTCTAAAAATGAAACACATAATTTTTTATATATTTTCACCCAATATTATTTTCATTTTCATTTTCAAGATACACTCTCCAATAAAATAATATATTCTCTCTTTATTTTATTATTTCTATCTCTTTCCACCCACAATCTATTAAAACTAACATAATCATTATTTTTCCAACAATCCATTCAAATACAAACTCATTTTCAACTGATTTGATTTCTACTAACTAACTTTTCAAATTTCAGAGATAATGAAAATGAAAATAAAACCAAATGGGGCCTTAATGATTAAGACATAGGACTTAGTCATTTCATATTGTTACTTTAATTAAGAGGATAATTTTGAGATAAATTTGATGAATTCTTGAAAAAAAATTGAGAGTACCAAATTTGAGCAAGGTGAAGTATTGTTCACTTATGCTAGCCCAACTCCTTGTTGGGTCATGCCAATCTATCTTAGGCTTGGTGACCTAAAATTATTTACAATATTAAGCCCTAACATTACCTAAAACCATCCAAAACTTTCATGGGCCTAAAGAAATTATTCCTATTAACATGATCTAATATCTTGGGTTGGTTTGCCTCACAACATATCAATCATATACACAATATGGGCATAGTGGAACTTCTTTTCTTTCTTTCTATTTTTGGGTGTTTTTTTTTTCGTGGGGGTGGAGGTGGAGGTGGCAACGGGGCAGGTCTTGGGCGGGTTTTGCAGGACCCGAGACCCGCCCCGCCTTACCCATTTTTTTTTTTGTATTTTTTTATATTTTTGTGTATATATTTTTTACCTTCTTTTCTTCATAATTATTTGAATATACAAATTTTGCTCTAATAAGTATCGGGTTTGAAAAAATAAAATTGAAACAAGTTAAAAAAAAAAAAATCCTAATTTTCTAATATAATATTATAACCTAATAAATACTTATACTTATATATGTTATATGTAATATAATATATAATATAAATATATATATATTATATTATATTATATATATTATATTATATTATATAATATATAGTATATAATATAATATATAATATATAATATATAGTATATAATATATAGTATATAATATACTATATTATATTATATATATAATATAATATAGGATGGAATCGGGGCGGGTCCACCAAAATCCGTAACCCGCCCCGAACCCGAGCGGGTCTTGATTATCAAATTAAGACCCACTACCCGCCCCATCCGAGGCGGGTCCGGGACGAGCCCCAATTTATCCGAACCCATTGCCATCCCTAGGTGGGGGGTGAGTGTTGGTGGATTGAAATATCATCATTTGCAAAGGAAAGGACATTTTGGAAAGAAGGCCACATTACAACAATTCCAACACATCCCAGTATCTTTACACATACCCAACAACCAGTTTGGCTCAAATCCAAGAAAAATACATAATAAATAGACAAAAGTGACTACAATAAACACACTTAAGCAGCAACCCCAAAACCTAAAAAGGTAATTTCAACATACAACAAGAAGGGCTCCTTTTGCTCTTCAATGGCCACTCTTGAATGGGATGGCTCTGATTATGACCTGGTGGTAGAGGGCAGCAAGCGCAGCTCCAATGAAAGGTCCAACCCAGAAGATCCACTGAAATAAGGCACAAGCAACGCAAAGTTATTCAAGTCGAGACACATATTCACAAGTTTTTAACCAACAATTATTTCATTCACAAGAAGAGCACTTTTGAGGAATCATAGATATGTACTTACATGGTCATCCCAAGCATGATCCTTGTTGTAAATTATCGCAGCGCCAAGACTGCGAGCAGGGTTGATGCCGGTTCCAGTTATAGGGATGGTTGCCAAGTGAACCAAAAAGACAGCAAATCCAATGGGGAGGGGAGCCAAAATCTGCCATTACATAGATCAGTACAAGAGTTAGCCGGCCCGCAAATCGGTTGAGAGTCTACTTTGGCTCAAAAAATATAACATTTTAGCCTTTTAGGTTCATGAATCTTTGTTAAAGCTTGAAGAAAACAAACTTTTCTTGTCTAGATCTCCTTCAAATAATTGTTACAGCCAAAAATTGAGATCAAAAACTGTAGAAACCAAGCTATGAAATGAACTAATTCAACCCTCTTCATCAGTCTGTCCATGACCTTTTGTGTTTTAATTATGACAGAATTTAACTGTCTCAACACAGTTTAGATTTTCTATTCAATACATATTTCATCACTTCTTCCACCCCAAATGTTCTCAAAAGGTAATTAACACCAGTAGAACAAAATTATGTTAAGCCCATATCTCAAAACTAACAAACCAAGACTTAATCTCTAGAAAAATCATTGTAATTGAGAAAAATAATGTTAAATTATACTGACAAAGTACTACTTACAGGGACATGAGAGTCTCTAGCATTTCTCTTGGCATCAGTAGCCGAGAAGACAGTGTAGACAAGGACAAAAGTGCCGATGATCTCAGCACCAAGGCCATCACCCTTAGTGTAACCATGGGCAACAACGTTGGCGCCGCCGCCCTTTGCCTGGTAGAAAGAGGGCTGGAAGCCCTTTACAACACCGGCGCCGCAGATTGCGCCGAGGCATTGCATCACAATGTAGAAAATCGCCCTCGTCAGAGACAATTTCCTTGCAAGAAACAGACCAAACGTAACCGCAGGATTTATGTGCCCACCTGAAAAAACCCATTCCCATAATTAACAAATGAAACAAAAAAAATTGAGATCAAAGCGAAAAAATCCAAAGAAAAACGAGGGTTTACCGGAGATGCCGGCGGTGCAGTAGACCAGAGCAAAAATCATCCCACCAAAAGCCCAAGCAATTCCCTGAATCCCAACAGAGGCGCACTTGCTTCCGGACCTTGAAACGCCCATCACAGTTAAGACTGTGATGTAAAGAAACAAGAAAGTAGCCATGAACTCGGCTATGCCGGCTCTCCAGAAGGACCACGAGTGGAGCTCGCCGGGCTCGAACAGCGGCGCCGGCGGTGCCTCCTTGTAGTCCTTGGTTTGTGCTGAGGTCCCTAGCGGCTGCCTCTCCGTGAATTTGTTGGCTCCGAGCTTCACATCCTCCTCTTTGCCCTCCATTTCCTTTGCTTCTTCGCTCTCTAGCTTCTCTCTTCAATTCTTTTTTCTATCAAGCAGCTTTTTCACTGGAGATGGAGAGCAGAGGGAAGAGTGATTTATAATAGGAAAGTAAGGATAAGGGGGGGAGTAGTGGACAACTGTACCTGCTTTTTTTAATATCATGTCATGCCCTTGGGGTTTGTCTATATTCTCATTGAGACCCCTATACTTTTCCTTTTTGGATTTTGATCTTTTTACTTTAAAGAATTTTTTTTTTTTTTTCCACATATTGGTGGGTAATTTGAGTTCTAATACTCTGTTAAAAAAGATATTTCATCTTTTATGTTATATTATAATAAATATATACATAGTAAATAAGATATTTTTTCAATAAATATTTAATTATAAAATTTATAATCACGTATGTTTGATGTATATTCATAAAACATAATATATAATAAAATATAAATTAAAATACATAATTTAATATGATTGATCAATACACGTGGCTATATATTTATGGTAGAGCAAATGCAATGAATTAATATAGCACATTGAACTACCTTTCAATCAATGAGTTATTATTTTTTTTATTTTTGGGTATTATTTCTACTCTTATCTTTTATGATTTATTTGAATAAATATACTGACTAACTTGTAATAAATTCTCAATTATATTATAATAAGGTTACATCTATAAAAAATCGAACTCAATTATAAGAAATATGAATAATAAATATTTTATAAGCATTTTTGTGATGAAAAAATGGTTAAGTTATAAGGCTTTGTTTGGTTATATTTCCTCGGAGCAACATTATTTTGGGAAAATATAATCAAATATATCCCTGTTTTTTCTTTAAAATACATATTTTTCAATATATACATACATATTATATATATAATATATTTTTTTAGTATTCTAATATTAAAATAATTACTCAATTCCATTTTCACTCAAAAAACACAACAAAAAAATAATTTGATTGTTACAGTAAAAAAATATCTCCCTCAAAATATAAACAAATATACCAAAAAAAAACTTTCACATTATTCAATAATTCATTCTCTCAAAATATATAATAAAATCAAACAAAAAATATAACCAATCATAACCTTAGTGTTATTTTATTTATTGGCTCCTTTAGATATTGAAAAGTTGATGGCCCAAATTCAAATAAATGGACTGAAATGTAAAACCTTCAAATTGGAGGGGTGAAATTTAATTTCCCTGAAAATATGTAAGAAGAAAGAGGTTTCTGGAAAGAGCAAAAGCAGACAAATGATGGCCAGTAAGATGTGCTGTCTTTTTGTCCTTTAGCAGCGCCCTTTATTCTGCTTTCTTTTGAGCACTTAATCTCCAAATCCACAATTGCTCTACCATATGAGACTTTAATATATTTTCACATTTTTGTCTTTTGTAAATTAAATTAAATAAACGTTGCACCCTCAACATTCTATGTTTCACACAGGGACAGCAATTTATGCCACAGTACTCATTTCGATCCATCTTGATCGGGGCAGATAGAAAATGGCTCCGCATCGGATCAGATTGAGTTCGAATTTTAATCGGTACAGGTTCAGGTTTATAGTAAATCCGTCCTGAAGTATATATATATATTTAATTTAATTTTTTACAAAAAAATATATATAGAACAAATTCTAAATTATGTTAGCATTTTTTTTTTTTTTCCTTTCATTTTTCACAATCGTAACTTCCAATAGTAGATTCAGAATACTTAGAAAATGCTTAGAAGCTTTCTATTTGTTTGTTTTATGTAAAATTTACATGATATTTGAGTTAAGACTGCAACATTTCGTTAATTGTATCCAATAGTAGATTCATAATGCTTAGAAAATGTTCAAAAAAGCTTTTTATTTGTTTGTTTTACGTAAAATTTATATAATATTTAAGTTAAAACTATAATATTGTGTTAATTGTATAGTAGATAGTATTTTGAAAAAACAGAAAATATTAATTATGTACGAATAGGATCGGGTAGAATTCGGACTTTAATTCCTAAAATCTACAGGGTGGGTAGGGGATTTATGAAATCTGTGCGAGGGCGGGTTCGGGTTGAGTCAAAACCCTCCCCCAACCCGCCGTTGCCACCCTTAATCCCACATTATTTCTCACCAAAAAAATAAAAAATTAAGTTTTTAAATATACTTTTTTAAGATACCTCCATAATTAAAACAATGATAATAAATCTATCCTCAATCATTGGTAATTTTTTTCAGACCTTATGCACATCATTTATCGTATAAATCAAAACTTATATAATATTATAATTTTCAACTACTGTTTTTCAAGATAATATATAAATATAAATAGTTAGAATTATGTGTTGAAACAGAATAAATCTATTATTTTAAAATAAAAGGATAATATTAATTTTAAAAAATTGGAAAAATGAAGAGACAAATTATCAAAGGATCAATTGATGATTCTTCTCATAAAAGCAATTTTTTCTAACATATTTTTAAGCTAAAACAAAAATAGGCGTAATCCACGAGCAATTATTAACATCGTACCAAATGTGACGCATTTTTGAAAATTAAATATTTACATAAATATTATAGTAAATTTCATGGTGGATAGTGGGTAGAAATTAAAATAATTAAAAAGAAAAAGGGTCGAATATGAAAATAAATTAAAATAAAGATGTGGATAGCATGGGCTTGACGGCTTTTTGGACCGTTAAAAAGAGAGCGACCCGCCTTAAAAGAATCAAAAAAATAGACGTTAGCAGAAGAAAATCCACCGGCTAAGAGCCACCGGTCCACCACGTGCCACCCAATGAACCCCAAGTCCCCACTTATTTTAATTTGTTTTTATTTTTTATTTTTTTTCACTTTTTTTGGCATAAAATAGTTATTCCAATTACTTATTTAGGAATTCAAAATTTGTAATTTTGTGTAATAAAGTATCACTCGTCATAAATACATATTATATGTAAAAGGTCTATTATATCCTTGACATTATTAAACTGCTCGAATACTTATAGTACATTTTTTTTGCATGAATCAAGTCGATTTCAGTTCAATTCAAATACTGATATTGATTCAAATAATATAAGCACTCCAGTTAAAATATACTGACGCTACACTACTTGTCAAATGGCATTACGTTATATATATTCCAATCATAAATTAAGATGTACCTTGAAGAGTTTTGTCCGATTTTGATTTTTTTTTTTTTCAACTTATAAAAAACATTTTTGAATTAATAGAACAATTATAAATTATTAATAATGGTATGTTTTGATTGCTAGTTATTTATGGGTTTTGTTTGTTGGTCAACCCCCAATTTATTTTTCAACTTCCAAAATTTAAACAAACAAACAATACACATTCTCCAATCTCACTCCCAAAATATAAATTTTATTCTCAAAAAATTCCTACTATTCCCAACTCCACACCATTCCCCAAGGCACTCCAAATTCTTTCATCATTACAAATATATACACATACTACCACTCATACAATCTATATATACACATATATAAATAATTTTAAAATACTCATTTCACTCCACAAATCCAAAAAAAAAGTTATTGATGTGACATCTTGTCCCCTCCAAAACACAAACAAACCAATCATTTTCTCTCAATTTATTCTCCCAAAATACAAATAAACAACAATCACATTCCCTAACCCCACTACCCAAAATCCATTATCGCAAAATATTTTGGGAGAATTGCCCAATTCACAACCAAACAAAGCCATGGTACTCTAAAACACAAACAAACCAACCATTTTCTCCCAATTCATTCTTCCAAAATACAAATAAACAACCATCACATTCCCTAACCCCACTACCCAAAATCTATTCTCCCAAAATATTTTGGGAGAATGACCCAATTCACAACCAAATAAAGCCATGGTACTCTAATATTTTCCCTATATATATAGAGAGAGAGAGGGACTAGGCCCTAGGGTTCTAGGATTCCAATTTCAAATTTAAAGGTACATAGTTGTAAACATGATGATGGCCAATTAATTTGTGCAAAGACCTGAAATAAACAACAAGAGGTGGGTAGGGGCCATGTGAGATGTCACATTACAAGTATTGTTGTTATTATAGTTTAGAGTCTAGTTTTCAAAATTCCCTAGCTTGTTTGGTGTGTAACTTTTATCTAGAGTAGCCTAGAATTTAATTTATAAAAAAGGATGGTTTATATTTGAATAAAACAATAACTCAAATTACTACACTACTAAATGAAAAAGGGCAAAGGACTAGCCTAACACACCTTGAGAAAATGTTTCTAGATTATAGATTATAGAACATTGATTGTTACTTTAGATTAGATTGTTGAATGAATATATTATTACGGCGTAAGTTCAAAATATAATTTATATATGAGCTACTTAAATAATGAAATTTCAACCAACTATTGCAAATTATACCTAAGATTGTGATGTCCATATGAAAATTCAACTGCATTAAGGTATTATTTTATTATATGCATTTATGAGAAATTTTATTCTAAAAGATATTTTTAAAAAAAATTATAAATTATTTTAAAACTCTTAATTCTTCTGGTATGAAATAATACTAGATATCATGATAGTTTTTTCATCGTCCATGATTTCTCGACACACTTCAAACTATTCAATTATCTTTAAAACTATAGATCTAAAGAGAACAATATTCAAAATCCCTTCTCTTAAAAAGAAACAAGAAGATAATCCATGGCAACTCATAGCATGCAATGGTCCCATGTCATGTGTTGTATTCTTTACTCTTCTTCCCTTGGGACCCCATGTCAATCATGTGAATAATGGAAAGAACAAAAAGGCTTTAATCCTTCAAGTAAATGGAAGTTTGGCCACCCCACCTACTCAACCACCATCACAAATTTTAATTTTTTTTCAACATCATTTCTTTGTTCTTTTGGGGGCTACAAATTTCAATCAATGATTAGCAAAGATAGCCGACCAACCACTAATAGTTGGCCATGTGGATTTCTAAAATTGTCTCTTAGAATGTCTTTTTTTTGCATATATTTATGGTATTGGGGGTGGTGGGGGGGGGGGGGGGGCGTTGGGATAAGTACCCGTTTGATTTTTCATTTTCCGCATAAAATAAAAATAGAAAACTATCAATTTTTTTTTCTATTTTTATAAATATTTTAATTCTCAAAATATTTTTTAAAATACACCATTACACACTTTCTTCATTTCACTTTTCTTCACTTTTCATTTTCTCTTACTCATATTTACACGATTTTTAATACAAAACACTATATTTTTCAAATACAACTCATTTTCAACCCTATATATATTTATTACATTTTAAATAAAACCTCCAAACAACATTTTATTTTCAAATTTAAATTTATAAATAACTTTTCACTATTTATTTCCACTAGAAAATGAAAATGCCTCTAGAAAATAAATCCAAATGAGCTCTAAGGGCCATTTGTTTTTATTTTCAGAAGCCATTTTTATGTTATCCTGAAAATAAAAAAAGAAAACTATCAGTATCTATATTATTTTCTCAAATATTTTCATTTTCAAAACATTCTTTACGACAAATTGCATTTTATCCCCTGTGAAAATGGAAATGACCAAAAAAAAAACCTTATGAAAAAAAATAGGCAACGAACCTTCTTGTGATTTTAAAAAATAGGCACACTGCTCCCCCTCCCCCCCTTCATGATTTGCTGCAATTTTGCCATAATTTCAATATGTAAATACTATACTACCACTAATGATTTCATATTTTTTCAATTTTATTTATTTATTCATTTTAAATATATTTTTATATATCTTTTTTCTTCTCCTTTATACCAATTTTTTATTTTTAAATTTAAAAACTATTTTTAATTTTTTTTATTTTCATCTTTCTAATTTATTCTTTTTTATTTATATATATAAATATAAATAAAATATATAATATAATAAACATAAATATATAAATATTATAAATACATAAATATATTTATCTATATATTTATACATAATATATATTAATAAATAAACAATTTATTATATTATATATAATATACCCCATCCCACCCCGCAACCATGGCCGCCACTCACAGACCTCGCAGGTGGCCTCTATGGCCACCTGCAAACGCAGCCACGAAGGCAGCCTTCATGGCCACATTTTGAGAGGTAGCCTCCATGGTTGCTTGCAAAACTCGGCCATGGACTTGCAGCGGCGCGACCACAAAGGCCTCCTTTGCGGCCACTACAGAGGCGGCCTCCATGGTCGCGTTTGCAGGCGGCCATAGAGGCCACATCTCTGCGGTGGCGGCCTTTGCAGGCGGCCATCGAGGCCGCCGCTCGCAGAGATGGCCTCTATGGCCACCTGCAAAAGCCACCTTTGCCAGTGGCGAATTGGGTGGGTTGCCGGGGGTGGGTGATGGGTTTATATAAATGTATATAAATATGTATATGTGGGTATATATATAAATATATTTTATAGTTTATATTTTTTTATAAATAGAAATAATCTGATCCGTCAATTTTTTTCAATGGATCCAACGATTGATATTCAGGGACAAAATTAACATTTCAACAAGAAAAACCCTAAACCAAGCATACTTTCCACGTGTGATTTGCACCACCGATTGGAGGGGGTAATTTGCTATTTTTTAAAAAACATAAGGGGGGAAATTGCCTTTTTTTTTTTTTTTTTTCCATAAGGGAGTTTTTTGCTCTTTTTCATTTTCACATGGGGGTAAAACCTAATTTGCCCTATTCTTTATTATATTCTCTCTCCACTTTCATCCATTTTCAACCCCTATCATTACATTAATTATTTTTTATCTTCTCAATACTTCTCATACACCATTCACAACAAAAATATTATAAATTCAAATTTAAATTATAATATTATTTTTTCAAACAATCACATATCACATCATCAATTCAAATTCAAAAACTACACAACTTTTAATACAAAAACACTTAACATCCAAATACATCTCATTTTCACACCCATATAAACTTATAATTTTCTACAACACATCCAAATAAAATTTTATTTTCAAATTCAACTATTCTAACTAACTTTTCACTATACATTTTCATTAGAAAATGAAAATGACTCGAGAAAATTAAACCAAAAGGGCTCTAAGGGTTTTGTGTTTCAAACAAGGACCAGTTTGGATTCATTTTCTAGTAAAAATACATAGTGAAAAATTAGTTAAAAGTATTTTTGAAAATAAAATTGTGTTTGAATGTGTTGTTTAAAATTACAGGTATATATAGGTGTGAAAATGATATGTATTTGGATGTTGGTTGTTTTTGTATTACAAAGAATAAAGTTTTTGAATTTGAATTGATGATGTGAGGTGTACTTATTTGAAAAAATAATATAAAATAATATTTTTGTAGTGAATGATATTTCAGAAGTATTGGAAAGATAAAAAAGTAGATATAAGTAACAATAGGGGGGGATATGTATGAAAATGGAAAAAGAATATAAAAAGGAATGCTTTGATAATAAAAATGTATGAAAAAATAATATAAAAATTGAAAAATCTCTATTTTTATTTTGAGAAGAAAATGAAAACAAACGGAACCTTTATTGTTCATTTTTTTGTGTTGCTATTCTTGTGGGTGTGGTGTAAAGTGTGATTAGGGCTTAAAATATTATTTATGATTTGAAACTATAGTTGACATTTATTGACACATATTTCTTTCAATATTTATTTTGTAAAGATAATATATAAAGCTTAAGTATTTCATAATTGTGTTATGTGTATATGTGTTATTTATTATTGCGTTCTAGAGAAAATGAACATTTAGGAGCATTAAGAGGAGGAGGAGGAGGACGAGGAGGTATATTTCTTAAGAGAAATTTCCGAAAAGCTCCCTCTCATTTGGATGTTTTCATTTGAGGACTCGACGTTCTTCATCCAGATTTACATATAGAAATTCTTATTTATCTATAAAATAAGTTTACAATGAAGACTAAGTTGAATTTATCTATTTATTTTTTAAATTCAAGTAGCATAATTGCATACTCGAACTATAAATTTCTTTTTGTTGATTCCTATTTGCATGCTTTAGGAAATATTTCCAAACATATAAGTTGCAGTTGTCCCGGGGCAATAGGATGTATATATTAGGACCTCTACTTTCTCTCTCAATAAGGTTTTTATTTTTTATTTGTTTTTTAAAATTTTTAGGTAATGTTTGGATATGAATTATGTGTTTGGAGAGAATGAGTTCTGGGAGTGGAGTTGGGGAATGTGATGTATGTTTGTTTATATTTTGGGAATAGTAAAAAAATTATTTTGAGGAAATTTGGAATGTTTATTTATGTTTTGGGGTGAGGCAAGTTTTACTGTAGCAATCAAATCAATACATTTTTCGTTGAGTTTTTTGAGTGAAAATAAAATTGAGTGATTTTTTTATTGTTAAAATAATAATAATAAAATATGTATAATATATAATTTGTGTATGTACATATTAGAAAATGGAGAAGTTTTGGGAATAATGAAAGATAGAAGATGGTATTTTGAAAATTTTAATTTGGCATTTTCAAAGGAAAATTTTTGTATGTTTAATTATATTTTGAAAAAACAATTTTGTTTCCCAAAATGTAACCAAACATAGCCTTCAATTTTAAATTATGAATAGAGTTGTGGCTTATTCTTTCTTGCATCATAATTCATTCTCGAGTATGATTATTCACAAAAAAATAGCACAAGGTATCTCCTACAAGAGGCTAAAGCTTTGTTTGGTTATGTTTCCCCAAAACAACATTGTTTTGGGGAAACATAACCAAACATATCCCCTCTTTTCCATCAAAACGTACATTTTTCAATATATATATACATATATTATATATATCATATATATTTTATTGTTATTCTAACATTAAAATAATCACTCAATTCTATTTTCATCCCAAAAATCTAACAAAAAAACATTAATTTGACTGTAACAGTAAAAAATGCCTCCCCCAAAACATAAACAAGCATACAAAAAAATAACTTTAACATTTTCTAATAATTCATTCTCCCAAAATACATAACAAATACATAATAAAATCAAACAAAAATCATAACCTAACCAATTCCATTTATTTTGATTTGATTTGAAGAAAGTACATTGATTGTTACGCTTACTTTTCTCATTCGAGATACCAAATATATCATACTCTTTCATAATTTTTAACCTAAAAATGACTTCACGAAAAAAAAAAAATAAAAATTCCATCCCCAAAAGCAAGCGTCTCACAAACTAATGTCACTCCTGGGCTTTTAGAATCGGGATGTTTGTATTCTAGAACAACATTTTCTCATTTTATATTATCTCAAAAATGCAATTGTTTGTATCATTTTCAATGAGAACACCATTCATTTTTATTTTCATACCTATAAAAAAAATATATAATACCTACTAATTTAAAAATAATTAAAATCCACTAACTAATTAAATATTAATTTTTCTATAATTCCCAAATAATGAGACCCACATAAAATTTAATACTAATTTTTCATCATATCATCATCCACTAACTTATTAAATAATTATTATTTTTTCTATCTTCTCAATACAATGGGGCCTACAATCAATTAAACAATAACAATTAATACTATTTTATTAAAATATTTAACATTATTATATTAAAATATAATTTTCAATCTACCTTTTTTTAAAAATTTCACAATTCTTATCCAATCACATTTTTATTTCCCCATGCAAAACAATAATAAAATGAAAACAGAAAATGAGAATAAAAACACAACCAATACAGGCCTTAAATTCCCGAAGCGTTAGGAAAAAGGGCAAAAAAGAAAAAGGAAAAAAAAGAGCACATAATTATTTCCTTCTCCAATATAGAGCTAGCTGCTATAAGAGATTTCAACTTTTTGACTTAATTGGAATAAATAAAACAAATAGAGTTGCATATATTTTTCATCTTAAATAAATATTAATAAAGACGGTAACCTTACATAAATTAAGGCTTTGTTTGGTTATATTTCTCCGGAATAATATTATTTTGGGGAAACATAATCAAACATATCTCCATTTTTTCTTCAAAATACACGTTTTTCAACATATGCATACAAATATTATATATATTTTATTATTATTTTAACATTAAAATAATAATTCAATTTCATTTTCACCCCAAAGACCTAGCAAAAAAAATAAAATTGATTTGACTACTACAGTAAAAAAAATATTTCCCCCAAAACATAAACAAATATATCAAAAAATAACTTTTACATTCTCCAATAATCCATTTGTCCAAAATATATAATACACACATAATAAAACCAAACAAAAAATACAACCAAACCCAACCTAAATAATTCATTTTTTATATTCTTTCAATTTATTTTATATTACCAAAGTTTCAAGCCAAATATTTCTCAATTGGTTATGAACCCAAAGCAACAAAAATATTTGGATATATGGGTTTCACCATAGGGCCCATGGCCCAATAAGCATGGGAAGTTAGAATTGGTGGCCCAATGCTTACTATGACTCGCCAGGCCCAAAACCATTGGGCTCTAACCACGTGATAAATTTCCAGAGAAAAAAAAAATACAAAAATATATTGAAATTTCGATCGGACGGACTAAATACAACAAGAATTTTAATGTTGGAAAGAAAATAAATACAAAATCTAAACTTAGAATTACAAAAATAATTCCTCTTTAATGATTCACTTCTAATATTTGTAACTAATTAATATTTTTTTTATGAGAGATCATAATTTTAATGATGGAAAGAAAATAATTCAAAATCTAAACTTAGGATTGCAAAAATAATTTCTCTTTAATGATTAACATCTAATATTTGTAACTAAATGATATTTTTTTTATAAGATATCATAATTTTAATGTTAGAAAGAAAATAATACAAAATCTAAACTTTGGGATTATAAATATTATGCGTGTTTAATGATTCACTTATTATATTTTTAACCAATTAGTATATTTTTACATTTAAAAAATTAAAATTACCAAAAAATTGATATTTTTATTGAAAAAGATAAATTACAATCTCTTTTCCATAACAATATAATTCATTAATCAAAATCAGAATTTGCCGATATAACAATAGATTATTTGAGTTATGAAAAGTTATTTTTATTTTAAAAATATTCTTTTTTTTTTTAACTTAAAGTAATAAAATGATTCTACTAACACACAATTATCTTTTTAAAACTATTTCACAAACAAATGCTTGAAAATTACACATTTTTCTATTTATTATTAACTGCAATCCACATGATACTGTTAATTAAAAACAACATATCCAAATAAAAATTACCGGAGCATATTATAATTTCAATTAGAGGAAATAAAATAAAAAATACTGTCCAATCATTATATCAACAAAAATTTATTGCTAATTAACATTCAATCACTGCATAATAAAAAAAATATTTTACGCTATTAATCTAAGTTTTATATATAAAAAAAACTTAAAATATTTTCAACAAAAACATATTATTTCACACATCAAACTTAACAAAAAATTCAAATTTTACAAAATACAAAAAAATAAACCACACTTTCCTTGCATCAATGGCCAAAATACAAAAAAAATCAACTAAAAATGACCCCAAATACAAAAAAGTACAAAAAGTTCAACTAAAAAAGGGTCGAAAGTACAAAAAATTCAACTAAAAAGGTACTTATTACACAAAAATACAAAAAATATGACGTCAGCCTCACCAATATTTCACCTCAAAAACACAGCTAAGCACACACAGATACACAGCCGTAGATTTAATGATTTATTACACAGAAAATTAAAGAAAATAAAATCTCTTTGCGAAAACAAATATTATCCCCATTTTTATTCGTACTGTTCCTTTTGTGTCTTTCTCTTCTCTGTCTCCTTCTCATTTCGTATATATCCATTTTCTGCTTACGAGGACGACCGCCATTTCCAAAATTCAAAGCTCCGGTTAGCAGGATTTTTTCTTTTTTTTTTTTTTGGGGGATTTCCTGGTGCGGGATGTGTATCCTTTCTGTGTTCAAGAACAGCGAACCAAGTTTGCTTCTTGCTTTGTTACTGGGTTCTGTGTTAAATTTTTAGGTTTGAATTTGATTGAGGGCTGGAGCAGGTCTTTGGTCGCTATGTAGTTTAAATCATTTTTTTTTTTTTTCTCATGGAGTTGTGGGATTTTGGTTTGTTATTGATTAACTATTAATTGTTTGGTTTATTGGGTATTTGGTTGGATTAGGAATAGGGTTGGGATGGGGTTTGAGCTGAAATGGGGGATTAGGGCTTTTCTGAACCAGCATTTCATGATTCTTGATTTGTTAGAACGTTTCTTCATTTTCCTCTTTTATATTTTTGGTGGTGGTGGTTTGAGTTTGGATATATGAAGCATGCATATGATACGGTTTATTGGCAGTAAGGGCTGAGCCTGCCTTTTTGTGGGTTTTGTAATCCTTTTTGTGGAATATGGTGCCTGAGTATTGCAGTTTGATTAAGGTTTAATCTTCATTAAGATATGATATTCATGTTGCATGGGGTTTCACTTATTTTCTGAAGAGCAATTGAAGAATGAATAATTTTTGTCACGTATCATGAGACATTATGACAAGAAATGGAAAAAATTGTTTTGTATTGGGAGGGAAAAAGAAATATGAACTGTATTATACATTACATCTTTCAGAGTATCACTTATGTTGCCAGGTGAGTCTACCTAAAGAATTATTTGGGTTAAGTTTAATCTAATACTATTCCCACTTCCGACTTTGCTTGTGGGATATTTTGATTTAATTTCCTGTTTTCGGATTGTACAGATTGTTGTAAGAAAAGCCTGCAGTAATTAAATAATCAAGTGGACTCAAAACAATTTCTTTTCCAACTAATGCGGAGCATCCCTTTATATCTACAATCATCACTTCCCATCCTGCCAGTTCGAATTCTCATTTTGCTTGAATTTTTGAATATTGAATCCATTTAATAGTTTAGCTTATTTTGCATATGCTGCCTGAGTTGGATGTTTTGTAGGCTTGGAAGGTATAGGCATGAAAGTTGGTTTTGGATTGGAGCAAAAAGAGATGTCAGGAATTGTAGGGGCAGCGCTGACCTTTCTTGATGTGAGATGTGCATTTGGAGCTGGTTTGGTGGTGGTTAGGTTGATTTGCAGGATGAGTTAGAATTTGAAGGTTGTGGTTGTTTCTGTTAAGGATTCTATTGGAGTGTGCTAAGGGGGTCTAGTTGGACCATGTTTTTATGATGGACTTGTATTCCGTAGAGGTGGTTTTGATGGACACGTTTCCCTCTTTCTGAGAGTAGTGTCTGTTGTTGATCTGGAGCTAGGCAAGCTCAGGTGAGGGAAACTAAGAATCAGTCTGAAAAAGTATTAGAATTCACTCTCGAAAGTCCTGAATTTGAGAAAGAACATTTTAATTCTTAGTTTTGGCATAATTTGAACTGTGGATGTGAACAGTAGTAACCTTGAATCTTTTCTATTTGAGATGTCTGCATGCACTAATTTTCACAAAGAGTGGATCTTTTCTTCTTTTGTTTTAGAGAATTAGTTTTACAAATGAGTTTTGGGAATCTTGGATATGAGCTCAAGTTAAGACATATTATTATGAATGTCCTATAATGTACTCATAGTTCCATGAATTTATGTTTCCAAAACAAATGTAGGCTTGGTATTTAATCATTCCGTGGAGTCAATTGGCATAATTCTAATGCCTGTATCTTTTGTTGCAGGTAAACAGCTGTGAAGTTTCTTTCTTGGGCGTCCCTTTGATTTTCAGTACAATGACAGAAGCTGATAGTGAAATTATCAAACCTGAGGTATGCTTTACATGACATTTTTGCACATCTGTCATTGTAGTTTTCTTGTTTTTGCATATGTTCTTTTATGATTGTTGTTTGGTGACATACCCTAACACCCCCCCCCACCCCCAACAAAAAAAAAATGTAAAAAGAAAAAGAAAAAAGAAAAACCGGCCTTCACATTATCTATTCATTTTGTCACGATACATTATTTTGTCCACATGTGTGTGTGTGTGTGTGTGTGTGAGAGAGAGAGAGAGAGAGAGAGAGAGATTTCCTTAGCATCATGATTTCAGTGTTGTTGTTGCTTTGTTTTTCAATTGCTGCTGATTTGGATTGGTTGCTGTGCTGTTATTGCTAGATGCTGAAGGCTTACGTGTGGCTTCAAATGTCTGATGGCTCAATACAGCAAGTAGAGCAAGAGTTTGCCATGTATTGTCCATTTATATGTCAAGAAATACACTCAGGAATGGGATCTTCGAAGAACCATCCAATCTCTCTTCCTTCACGGGTCAATCCTCCTATGCTGAGCCTGATTCTTGACTACTGCCGATTTCATCAAGTACCTGGCCATTCAAACAAGGTCAATACATATTGCTGAACTCTACAGTTTTACTTCTTTTTTCTTGACTTGATTAATTTCCACTGGTGAATAGAGTCATGATTGAGGAAAATAAATCTTGATTTGGGTTATACTCTGGTGCAGGAGAGGAAATCCTTCGATGAGAAGTTTGTCCGAATGGATACTAAAAGGCTTTGTGAGCTGACATCTGCTGCTGACAGCCTGCAGCTGAAGCCACTTGTTGATCTCACTAGCCGTGCTCTTGCACGGGTGATTGAAGGGAAGACTCCTGAAGAGATACGAGAGATATTTCATCTGCCTGATGATCTTACAGAGGTGTTCTGTCATTGCAAGCAGTGTACATGTTTAATGTCCTTTGTTTTTCCTTGGGGGAGGATCCTCTTTTCTATCTCTTTCCTTCTTATATTTTATTATCCTATTGATGCAGGAAGAAAAGTTGGAGCCTATTAAAAACACCATGGATGATCCGAGGATTCGGCTTTTGAATAGATTGTATGCTAGGAAGAGGAAAGAACTAAA
Source organism: Jacaranda mimosifolia (assembly GCA_018894105.1). Classification (NCBI taxonomy): domain Eukaryota; kingdom Viridiplantae; phylum Streptophyta; class Magnoliopsida; order Lamiales; family Bignoniaceae; genus Jacaranda; species Jacaranda mimosifolia. The sequence continues at coordinate 13,579,712 of CM032120.1, read as the reverse complement.
AGAAAGAGAGAGACTGAAGGTGAGCACGCCATTGTTTTTGCACTCTGATGTGACCCACCAGTTGTACTTTTAGGTTTCTGTACTCAGAACAGTGATGTTCAGATTCAATAAACTGCTTGAATTGGTTTGTTATGCTTAGACGGTGGCTTTCATGTTTTCTGTAGAATGTGGAGGTTGAAGAGGAACATCCGGATGACCGTTCAGTGGATGACCTCTTATCATTTATTAATGGAGGCAATGAAGGTATTTCTTGTTCATTCACTTCTGACATTCATTTTATTTTATTCCTTGTGCTTTTGTATTAAAGTGACTAAATTATAAGCTGTTCTTAATATATCTAGTTACCATGACAGTAGTAGAGTTGCATTTTGCTTTTGCATGATATGGTTGTGTATGTTGGTAATCTGATAATATAATTATGCTTGCTTACTTGTAAATAAATATGATGCAAATAATATCTTTGGGCTCATCCAAAAGCTAGGGTTTGTGAACTTATAAATAGATGGAGTTTATTTCATACTTTTATTACTGAGACTGTTCAATTCAGCAAGCTCTCCTTCGCAGACTGTGATATAGATTGTTTGCTATTAAAGCTCCTTTAGAATACAGTGAGTTGATAAACTTTGGTCAAGAAATTAATGTACATGATCATCTCATTTAGCCACTTCAGCACACGAATACTGAAAAATAATAAAATTCCTGTAGGCTTTTAAGATGTGAAGTGACTACTGGTACTAACTAGTGCCTGCAGTGCAGCAATTATAAAATCACATTTCCTTTTTAGTCCTAGCAGCCTGTTATAAAGATTTTTTTAGAAAAAGTAAATTTAGATCTAAGAAAAAGATAATAGCTTTATACGGTTATTTTAGGCAGGAGTCATATCTATGCCTTTTTTTCTTTCCCTTGTTTCTATATATTCTTCTTCACATCTTTTTCCTAGGTTAATCTTTTATATTTTGGGTTTAAGTGCTTGGGTTGGTGGTGGCTTTATTTGCTGTTTTCACATTGAAGTAATAAACTCTATATCGATTTTTACATTTCAACAAAATAATCTTAGTTATGACTGGATTTTTCTGTCCTTGGAGTTGAAACTCCACATCTAATAATCTATTCTTTAATTCAATAGTCAACTTTGTGGTACTAGAATTACTAGACTTTGCTACTAAGTGTTCTTCTGTTGTTTTGAAGATATGCTCGTAGCAGCCCATTGCTTCTGCATTACTTACATGTGTTTTATCTGTGTTAACTGTGAACCAACTGCTGCTGAACTTCAAACCATGCATGTATTTTCTAACGCCTGTATCTTCTTTCTTCTGTGTATTGCTGAACTTGTAACCATGCATATGTCACCCCCTCCATCCTTTTTCCCCTCTTCCCTCATTTTATCATTTTAAAGGTGGACCAGTTGATATGTATGGTTTTGCAGATTCTAAAGGGACCAGAATTAAAAATAAAAAGAAGAACCGCAAGAGGAAAGATCATCACAAGACTGCTCCCTCAAACTGCACTAGTTCTTCAAACAGCACCTCTTCTCCAAGCAATGCTGTAGATACTAGCAAGAAGGTGAGAATCATTTTCATTATTCCGTAGTTCTCTACTTGCTAACTTCATCTTTGTGTTGACACTTTTGTCAGATGTGACATTACTACTTATAATTGCCTCAGTCCCCTTTCACCTGCAACAGAGGACATGGACTGCAGGCATCTAATGCTAATGCATGCATATGGTGTTTTGATTGATGTTCATGTATGCTGCAGGAGTTGAATGAGCTTGATTCAGTGGGCAATGATCCTTCAGCACACAGCAAGCTTCTCAACAATGTTTGTGATGCAACAAAGTTGCTGGACATTGAAGATGGCGGATTAGCAGTTGAAGATGAGTTTGACGATTGTGATTTAGATGATGGTATTGACCCTGCGTGGAAAGAAAAAATTGATAGGTGAGCTTGATGCTATATCAGTGTTTTCTCCCAGCCCCAGTCAACTTTCTACATAAGAAGTTCTGGCATTGGGATTTAAAGAATTAAAAGAAAAAAATGTTTGTTCGCTTGTTTGGGATCCAGCTTGTTTGATTACTCTAATTAGTTCTTGCTACATCACTATTATATGTGTTGTGTTATTAAGTTATTCAGCTGCATGTGATTATTTTGTTGGGATACATGTAAATGTACTGTTTTGAGCCAGTTGCACTTTTTGGTTGATTACCTGTTTGATGGATTTGGTGTAACAGGGCTGATCTTGATTCTTGTGAATTGATTGGGAAAAACCTCTTGTGCAAAGTTCACCCTCATTTAGAATATAGAATAAAACTTCTCCATGTATTTAACGAGTTACAGGGAGGAGACTGAAGAAAGTTTACCAAGCTTTACTTTTGGACATTTTCTAACTTACGCTGGGCAGCTATTTGGTGTTTGTGAAAAGGGGCAAAAAAAAAAAAAAAAAAAAAAAAAAAAAGGGTCCATTTGAGTTATGTGAACTTAAGGAGCCACATGCTTAAGGTGTGTGGGAAGTGCATCATACTTCATGTGATCAAACTGTGTGTGTGTTGGTTTTTGTCTGTCTGTCCCTCTCTCTCTCTCTCGGATCTATGACAAGTTGGAGTAGTCTTTAATGCTAAACAATGTTATTGATAACGTGAAAATGGGAAAAGCGGACATCTAAGAAATTTAATCATGCTCTACTATCTCCATATATCTTTTCTACTTCCAAATACTTTTCTTCTTTGCAATATTGCAACAGTGACTTATGTCAAATTAGCATTTTTGAACTGTTTAAATATTTCTTCTTCATTTTTTTGGTAAGATATGCTTTCAAATTTTCTATCCTATTACTTAGTCCAAAGTTAGAGCACAAAAGTTATTCTTCATTGAATCATAATTTTCATTTGCCAACTTTTTCTACTTTTGTAGAAAACTAGCCTTTCCGAAGAGATGATTGTCTGTTTATGGTTCAACACTCTTAAGTCTCTGTGCTTTTTTAACCAAGATATAAACAACAGTAGTTGGATAATTAGTTTTTGCTGTATCATTTACAAAAATACTATGATTTCGAACTTGAAAATGCACAATTTTTAATAATTTTGCTGCTGACTTATCCAATACTATGGAAAATGAAACTTCTAAATTTTTGCTTAGATTCTTTGGAGTACCTCTCTTCATAAACGACTTATATAATTTCTTCCAAACAGACAACTTTAGGAGTAGGTTGAAGAGAGCCTTGGTTAAAATGAATGATGAAGTGTATGCAAGAAATGCTCTAGTTGTGTTAGCGAATTTGTTACTGGCTTGTACTATTTTTGGGAATCTCTGGTGCTGCACTGACCTGTTCCATACACAGTAAGTAATGAAAGGCTACCACAGCTCAATCTAGCCCAATCTTTAATGTGGTTCAGCTAAATGCCTTATCAATTGTTATGTTTGATCATAATCACATTAAATGTTGCAAGCTAAGTGTGTAAAATGCAGGCAAGCTAAGAAGTATGCTCGGTAAAGTTACTAAAATACCTTTTACGACAAAAAAGGGTTTTTGGAGCTTGTATGGATTGCAGTATTAAATTTTCACTTGTTTGACCAAATACTAACTATGCTGCCTTGTGGAGAATTTGGAATCCACTCAGTTCATTTCCTGACTTCTTGTACGCCGTAGTTCATTGAATCTGCTGCCATTTTGTCCAATATATAGCCAGACACTCAATCCCGGAGTACCTAGGGATTTAACCAGCTTTGGGATTAGTTGCAGATGTCGAAAATAGTTAGAAAAGGAAAGGGAGGGAGCTTAAACAGAGAGATAGATCTTATGACCTCTATATGGACCTCTACATGAACAATCACCTCATCTAGAAGTTTAAGCAACAAAGGAAAGATACTAAATATCTAATACTCTTAACAATGTAAAAAAGGTTATGTTAAATATTTAATACACTAATGGTAACATTATATATTTAATACTCTAACAATGTGAAAAGGGGAACTAGTAGAGGTAAATCTGACAACTTCAAGGTATATGGACATTGTATGCAGCCGTAGCTCTACTGCCTCCCTTTTTAATAGGGGGAGGAATGGAATGTAGCCATCCTGAAGAACCAGTTAGTGATTATTTGAAGTCTTGACCTTAACAAATTTTTTCCTCTTATGGAGAAGAGGGAAAAGAATTTCCCTTGGTGATCATATAACATCTGTGAGATCTTTACCTCTGGGCCAGGTTGATTACGGATCTCTACTTTTGTACTTTCCGCTAAACTTTGTGTTCAGAAAAAATTCCCTTGGTGGTCATATAACACCTGCACAATCTTTACCTGCTAGATCGTTACCTGTGGGCCAGGTTGACTTATTTGTACTTTCCGCCAAACTCTGTGTTAGCCAGATGTTCCATTCTTATATTTCGCTCCTGGTCATATAACATCTGTGAGATCTTTACCTGTGGGCCGGGTTGATTTCGGAGCTCTAAATTTGTACTTTCCGCTTAACTCTGTGTTAGCCAGGTGTTCCATTCCTTATATTTCGCTCCTTAATGATCATAACATCTGTGAGATTTTTAACTGTGGGCCAGGTTGATAACGGAGCTCTATTTTTGTACTTTCCACTGAACTCTGTGTTAGCTAAATGTTCTGCTCCTTATATTTTCACTCCTTAACGATCATATAACATCTGTGAGATCATTACCTGTGGGCCAGGTTGATTTGGGAGCTCTATGTTTGTACTTTCCGCTACATTCCTTATATTTGTCTCTTTAGCACTTGTAATTGGATTGGTCTTTAGGAATTATTTTTCAAAAAAGTGCAATTACTACTCCTGTCCTATACATGCGATTGGGGAAATACATGTTTATTCTTGCACATTTCCATTTGGATTTTGTATTATATGGATTCAGCCTAGAAACATTTAGATGTTCACAGGTCTGTCATAAGATCTTTGGTTTGTTGTGAGTCCGTAGAAGGAAGCTTAAACTCTTAATTCTTTCTTATATGCTGCATGATATCATTTGGTCCATGGACTGCTCCAAGGAAAGCCCAGATGGAACATGAGATAGCAAATTGAAATTAGCACTACTATCCTTGCTGTACTTGTTTTATGAATCATATTCTTCTGTGACACTTTTTATTGTCTATTTGACTGATCAGGGAAGTGGAAGCCTTTGCCAGAAGGTTAAATTCAGATTGGCCAGAAAGAATGCAAGAGATACTTTCTCTAGGTCAAGAGAGAAGACCGCTGCAATTTCCCATTAACGGAAATGGTTCCTTGAGGAGATTTACAAGTATGCTGACTTTTTTGTATTCTTTCCCATCTTTGTTCATAATTTTCTATTTTAAGATACTATGTTGTTTCCATGTGATATTTTCGTGCACCTATGATCTTTTGTCCATTTCCTAGTAGCAGTTGTGTCCTCATATGGTGACTGACATTCTAGAATGAACATGAATTTCTGCAATTGGTTAGATTCATGATTAACTGATGTGGTGTTGTATATACTCATAGCAAGATTATGCATCGCAATGATATCTTGCACGCGTCCACCAGAAACGTTCCGTTTTGGATTTTAACTGAAACTTTTATGTCCTGTTTGTATTGAATTGCAACTTTGTGTTCTGCCAGATATTGTGATATCTCATGATTAGCCTTATTTTCACGTGTTCTACAGCTTTGTATTGGGGATTGCTAATATTTTTCATAAACTTGTTTTAATTTTCCCCCTTTTGGCAGGCTTAGATGATCATCACCGGAAATGATCCTATGAACATCAAAATGGAGACCGACCAGAAATTTTTTTGTCAACGCGTTTGACACTGAGGTTGGTTATGGTGTGGCAAACTCCAATTTGGGACATCACATCGCAGTGGATTGACATTCAAGTTCAACGGCAATTTTTTGACATTGTTAGAGATTCAATTTCATATATCTTCACAGGAAAACAATAAGGGAAAGAATGTTTTCAAGATGCCAATACCAGCCAAATTTTGCACTCTTTTTCTCCTTTTTTTCTCCCTTTGTTGTTTTGTTCTCTTTTTTTCCTTTTCTCTGTTTGGGATCTGTTAGAGGCAGACAGGCCATGAGACTATAAATTTTTAGAGGGATTTGATTCAGTCATAGACTGTTGTTTGTTATCTCTCTCTTGTAATAGAATTGTGTCAAAATGTGGATTAGAGATCAGTTTGCTGGGAAGTCAGTAAGTCACCAGCCAAGTGAGATGGAAGTGTTGTAAATATCAGGAAGTTTATGTTCTTCTGATGATTGGCAGGAGATGTTAATGCTTTGGGTTGGCAAAAGCCCCACCTTTTAATGTATCTTTTTTTTTCCAAATTTACACACATATAAGGGATTCGTTAGATTCGTATTACTAATCTCACATATTATGTGCGAAATTTATGGCATTACGAGCCCTACTTTTTAATGTATTAGCTTTCTCAATTTGACTTTAACTTTCTCATTTTGTATCCGCGGTGCAAACAACTTGTGAGTTTCACGAGTCAAGTTTGAGCTATTTATATCTAGATTTAAGGCTTTTGAATCAATATATAATTAAATATTATTTTTTATTTTAAGCTCAAACTTGAGCTAGTAATTATTTACTAATTTAACAATTCAAGTTTTATCGAGTCTAGTCGAATCGAACTTAAGTTTTTATCAAGTTGAGCTCAAGCTCAAATTTTCGCCAAACTTGACTCAGCTCTGCTCAATCAGTCCATTGCGCCTCTATTTTGTATAATTTTTGTCATTACTGAGAAGTGAATAGAATCTACCACACTGGAATATGGTCATGTCAAGGATATTCATAAATGTACACCTTACTCGAGTTGGGTCAAGTACTAAAACTGAAAACTGAAGTCAACATTTTCAAATGGTGGTTTCTCAAGTTAGAAAGCAACAGCACACTCTCAAATCTTTCTTCTGATCTACATCCATATATCATCTAAGGATATGGCATTCTAATCCATGTAAGCAACTATTACATACATTAGATTTTAGCTAAGTCATTGTTCATCCTGTCGAAGTTGAACATGCGGACAAGGTCTATCAGGCTCCCCTCGCGTCCATAAATGCTTCAAATCACCTCTCTTCTTTCCCAACGTTATCAAGGTGCCTGAATGTAGTACAGAAACTTATGATTTTGTAATAATATAGTACAAAACAATAGTTACATTCTTGTTCATAGAGGTCCTTGTAAGCTCACCTAATGTAAAAGGGACGATGTAAAGCAGAGCTGGTTGGCCATGTCCATCCATCAAGTTCAAGGCCACATACGTAATCAGAAGACCTGTGGGTCCGAAAGATTCAAAGTGCTAAATTTTCATAATATGGATGTATTGAACCAAGAACTAAGCATGCATTCATCAAGGTTCCTAAAGGGAAACTGAAATGAATTTGGGTTGGATATAGTATTTCGCTTGGGCCAAAATGGGCATTCCTTGATATGCATTAACAGATGCTACTAAAAGCTGGCTGTATACTTGACTTATATAATTGAATCATACCCAAACCGTAAGCAAGCATTGCCCAGAGAAAATAACCATCTTTTAGCTGTTTGTTGGCCAACCAATCATATCTGCAAGGGTGCAAGCAAAAAAATCAGTATATCAAAAACACATATAGCAGAGAAAACTGACAAAAGGGTAAACTTTAAGAAATGGTAGAATAGTAAAGTTTGAAAGGCCTATAGTAGGAGACTTTATGGCTTCAAGGGAAAGAGGCAAAACAGACCATAGGCTTATATTTCATCTAAGCGTGCTAGTTTGGGATAGCCCTTGAGATCGAACCTTAGAGAAAATGCTATTAGTAGTCCTGGTAATATAATATCGCCAAATCCAATGATGCTGTAACCACCCCAAGGATCAAACATACGAGGGATTTTTAATAGCATTGGAATGCCATCTTCTCCACTTCCATCACCGCGGGCTACCTACAAAATAAAGCAACTAAAATGTTCTATAAGGCAGCATTAGTTGCCGTCCATTATGGATAAGAACTAGTGCTAACCACTATCATGATGCTCTTATGGAACCACCATTTGGAGACGAAGACCCAAAAAATGTCGTACAAGAATGCACAACTGAGTAGAACTGTTCCCACCTGAGGATGTCAAGGAAGAAATGAGATCAAAGAAGGTGAATTTCATGAAAATCAACTGTCCAAGTAATTCAATCAACTTGTTCCCTATTTAGACGAAACAGGAAACAGGTTGAGTGAATCGTCGGCTGCTTGTCCATAGTTATCAACTATAGCATGTGTCTCGGGTCCCACCTTCAGATTTGGAACTCGTATTATTTGGAGAACAGTGATTATCAAAGCAATGCCCTGTTACATCAGTAGAGTCCATATCAATATCGGTAATCATATTAAGCAAGAACTAGATGACAGACCAGAACATTCATTCTTACAAGTATATCTTGACCAATCCAAGCAAAGGAGACACGGCGGAAAACTGCCCACAAAACAGCAAATGCTATGCAGAATGGAGAAACGGCGAGTGTCAAATATGATACAGCTCCCACAAAAGGTACCTTAACAAATGTCTCTGCAGCATGTTCAAACCATCTGAAACTATATTGAAAACTACAAGTTAATGCATTGAGAAAGTAACGTAAATAAATATACACAAAATATCGAGACGACAGATTTTGAACAGCAGAATACATAGTTACAATACCATGATAATAGAGCCACTAGACAAGTTTGCAAACCCTGTAAGTACAACAGGACAAAAGAATCAGTATTCAGTTATATCTCCTTGTAAATGCAAAGAACTTTTAGCAGTCAGCACAAATCCAGCAGAGAAATTTTTACGGGAGGAATGAAGATCATACTTCTACACCGCCTACGGCAAATACAACCACCAGAATCTCAATGAACCAGTAAGACATCAACTTGTAGAGCATAACCAAGAAACAAGAGGCGATTACAACAAAGAAAATCGCTGAGGTAGTGTTTATGTCCACCACACCGCTGGAATGGTAAGTGTCGTTGCTGAGGTATTCATCAGAACCGTCCTGCGAGGTTAAAAGTATATGCATGTGAGGGAACCCCATCTCGCTGTAATTCATCAAACAGCAGCAGATTACAAGAGAAAAGTAAGAAGCCGTTTGGATATGTTTTCAATTTCAAAATTTGAAAGATAATTAGAAAGAGTGGGTTGAAAATGAGTTTGTATTTGGATACGTTGCCTGAAAAGTAATAATTGTATAGAGTTTAATAGGTTGTAGGTGTAGTGAGATAATAATAATTAAAATAGTGAGAAAAGATATATAAGATATTAGAAGAAGATATATAGATTATAGATTATTCAAGAATGTGTTTTGACATAAAATGAGTTGGGATTTTGTTGAAAATGGGGAGAAGTTTTTTATAATTCATTTTCAAATAATGAAAATGGATTTGAAAAGGGGTGGGAAATATCCGAACAGGATGTAAGTGTTACCTTTAAGAGCTTGTCCTGCTCTATAGCTGCTTCTTTAGCACTCCATGCAGACCAATAAGATGCGCATAAAATGGTACCAACAGCCATCAGCCATAAGAACACCTCAGCCACATCAACCTCTGGGCGTTGCGGAGAGTACATCTGAATGGAAACTGAAAATAAGGACAAGCTCATGAATAATAATTCAAGAAAACAACTCCATACAGAGAGGAACAGAATGTAATTACACAAACTAAGTCAAAGTATAGCATAAAGCATCATGAGTACATAGAAATAACTACGAGGTATGAGGGTGAAAAAATGCCTATTTGATCTTCTATTGATTCTTAATCATGCAAGGCGAAGCTTACCATGTGAACTGTTCATTATACTTTGTTTCAAGCTAGCACCGGCATCTTGTGGGAGCATGACAGCAGGTATGCCAATATTTACATCAGTTTCGTTTGCTTCACAAACCATCTTGAAGAGTTCTGAAGAATTAAACCATCGTGTTAAATCAGCAACGACAAGAGAAATTATTTGATATTAAAATCAGTCAATATTTTGTTATCATCATGAAAAAAATGATGGGGTCTATGGCTGGATCGTTTTGTAATTATTTTTAGTTGGAATACGGGTTCAAAGTATAAGACAAGCAATTGATTTTACGAAAGTTTTGCATAAGAAACTGAAGAAATTGATATTCTCAGATAAAATTCAGATATCAACAATAGTAAAACTATCCCTCGAGTAAGAGGAATATTGCCATGAACCCCAATTCTAAAGAACAAAGATGAATAAGGCTGAGAGAACAGAAACCTTTCCGGTTGTTTATAATGAGTAAAGCTGAAGCACCAGCAGCTTCTGCAATATTTGCTTTGGTGACGAAACTGCAATTTCCACGGTGCACCAAGATAACCTCTCCTGTCAGCTACACAACAGCAAAAAAAGCTGAAAGATGAGCCAAGATATAAATCACGACTCTTTAGAAAATCTCCACAAAAAATTGTCCATTAGTCATGATATAAATATATGTAGTCATATACAGTGGGCACAGAAAAAAGAAACCTTATTCCTTGGTGTACTACAACAATCAGGAGGGTCTGCAAGAGCAATTTTAGTCTGGTTGGCACGCTTCTCTTTTGATTCCAAGGTGGGGCCGAATCGTGCACCAACACCCACAAACTCCGTTACTTCTTTACCGTCTATCCAAACTGGTACTTTAACCTATTGAACAGCAACAGATCAAAGTGAACGGACAGGAAATCGAAATTTTTTGATTAGATCACATGATTTGTGCATCTGACTGGACATTGCGACTTGTTCTTAAATCACGGAAGAAACAATCTTAGAATTTAAGTAGCACTGCCTTGTCAAGCTCGTTAATTGCACATGAAGGAATAACATCTTTGTTCTTTAAATCGGATTTTCCTTCTATCACTTGTCGTTTAGTGCTTTTGCTCATTTTCTCAAACTTCTGTGGAAAATTAAACCTCCAATATTTTCTTGTTTTAAGCCTTATCCTAGAAACATAGTCATCCACTTCCCAAGCAGTAGAAGCTTCATCTAGGAAGTCTGAGAAAGCACAAATAAAGGGCATAACCCACAGTAATAGTATCCAAATGCCTTTCCTCATTGAATTCCCTAGCCACCAAAAAGGAAATGGTTCCTTTTCTTTGATAATACCAAAATCCAGACGCAACATCAACTCATCAAGTTCATGATGCCATTAACAACCCCATCAATAATCTTAGGCAACCCACACAAGGCGCAACCTTGGATGGTAAGACTCCAACAGAACCCGAAAACAACAAAAGCAGAAATGAAAATCCCAAGTATTAGCTTCCCTCCAGCCACAGTTCCACTTTACAGATCAAACCCAAAAGTCAAAAAATAGTAATTATTGTAAGATTATTAGTACCTTGGCTACCTTCAAATGCATTAGACAAAAAAGGTAAAAAAGATACAGAAAACAAGGAAACAAATGCTACCAGATAACAAAACCCTCCTCAAATACAACCTTCAAGTAGACCAGAAACGTCAAAGCATAATAAATACCGTTACTTTAATACCGCCAAAATCAAGACTTAACCACCAAGAAAGTGTTCAAAAATACTAAAACCCAAATGACTGTCTTCAAAAATGATAAAAACACATAAACGAGACCCCCCCCCCCCCCACCCCACCAAAAAAAAGGGGGTGGGGGGGGAGAGGGCAGCAGAAACAATATTTGACTTAAAAAAAAAAAAGGGAAAAGAAAGAAAGACAAGATTTTTACCAGCACAAAATTGTTATCACAACCAGGTCTCTTGGGAGCAATATCATCTTGGTGAACTATATCACCTGCAAGCACCACGGAGCTGCACAACAACACAGCAACTGCACAGAAAGAACAGTAGAGAGCTCTGTTCCTCAACTCCATCAACTCAAAAACAATTTGAAACCAAGAAAATTCTTTTCAAGATCAAAGTACAGGGTCAAATGGCTTTTTATTTTTTCTCCACTCCTATTTGTGGGAATATTGCTTAAGAGACGTGAACCATGAGACAAAAAGCAGAGGAATTGAGATATGTAATAATAAAGATGTAAGAACGAAGAGAAAAAATGACTAGGGACTGTTTGGATTTTCTTCCCTTTTCCTTTTTCACGTTTCCTACGTTCTCACGAGAAGAACGCCGTGTTCTAACCGTTGAACTGGTTCTCAACTTTTCTAGCTCGACGAATCCATTGGAAGTCTCGAACCCGGCGCGTGGATCAACTGCCATTAAGGCCAGTTCAAAACTCAAAAGTAGTGTTATATGTTTTATAAAGAAAAAAATTGATTTATTAAATTTGAAAATAGAAAAATATTAATTTGCTAAAAAGATAATAATTCGACATTTGAAATGCTATCTCTAAAAAAAAAAAAGAGTATTATTGATTATATAAAAGAAAAAAAATGAAGTACGAATGGTCGTATGAGTTGTAATAAGTTGACTTTTATATTACGACAAAAATTAATATCAAAATTTCATTTTAAGAAAAAGCTACTTGCTATGATATTTGATGATTTGTCGAACTCTACTTTGACCTCTAATTTGGTGGTTGTAACACTAAAAAAATCTATATATTTCATTTTGTTTTCTATCTCAATTGTGTCTAGTCCTTTCAATTTACTTCTTTCTTAAATCCCGACTTTTTGCTATGATTTTTTCAGTAGTTTATATAGAAACATATAGTCATTTCATTTTAATACATTGTTATGACGTTCAATATTTAAATAACATGAATTTACAAAGAAAATATTACGCTGTTACATGATACTATATTTTGCATTATGATGACCAAATTTGATTGAAGGAATAACACTAAGCCATTTTGAGCAAGTTTTCTTATTCATTATTATCATTATATGAATAATGGCAAATTTTTTAATCAAAAACTTTATAGTCGTTATTTTTCTCCTCAGTTTAATAATACAAAGTTAAAATAATATTATTATGAACTACAAAGAGTAACCTCATCGGAAACTATCAAGTTTTTAGGGCATGTTTAGTTTCATTTCCATACTCCATTTTCATATTTTTTTACTATTTAAAAATAGAAATACATCATTTTTTACACATTTTCACTCAACATCATTTTTTTTTTTAGAATACATTCTTCAATAACCTATACATCTTCTCCTTTTACTTTATTATTTCTATTTTTCTTCACTTACAACCTACTAAACCCAACATAATCACTACTTTTCCAACAATCTTCCCAAATATAAATTCATTTTCAACTTATTTTCACTAACTAACTTTTCAAATTTTCAAAATGATAAAAATAAAAATAAAACCAAACAGGCCCTCGAGGAAATTAAAACTTCATCCAAATTCAACTTCCAAACTTTTTATATATTAGGAGCAGCCAAAGTTTTAGGGGCATGGACTATGAATAGTAAAATTGAATTGGAAATGGTCCAAATAATGAAATTATGTACGAAAGTAAGACTTTGGTAGAACTTTCCTCCCACTCAGACTGTAATATCGGTTTTCAAATTTTTAGCTCTGCCAAACACGCCACTTCTCAGTTGGGTAAAAAAGGCTAAACGCGCGGGCCGGTAAGACAGGACACGGGCAACCGGTTGAGCCGGTAATTTTGCTCCGTATTTCAGCCGTACTGATATGACGGCGCCTTGAAATTAATGGATTTCGACGAACGTGCTAAGGATTTTGGTACCACCTGGAGTTATGATCCAATGTGTGTACTCCACCTAGGCCAAGCATCTATCATCACTGGAATTGGTGGATCATCTAATCAAGTCAACTATTCCTTTTTCTTTATTTTCCTCTTTAGTCAAAACATATTCTATTTCTATCTCCTTTTGTTTTGGTTGGTTTCTCTCTTTTAACACTTTCATCATCAAATAAGTGTTATTGCTTGAATTGACAATTTGGAATGGAGTTTTTTTTTTTAATAAAAGTTTTATTAATTTGCTAAATTAGCATTCAACGCAATTATAATAAACTGGGGTGGAATATTATTCCAGACCCCATAATTAGCTAAAAAATCTGAAATCCTAGCAATAATATGAGTTACAATATTCACATATCTTTTAACAAACTCGATTCGAATATGTGCTATACCTTCTTTAAACTTCCTACGATCCTCAATAATTTGGCCAAATTCAGACACAAGATTGTCATTTCTGTTAATAGCATGAAAATGACTTGCGAATCAGATTCCACAATCACCTATTGTAAATGGAATGATTTGGAATGGAGTTTTAAATTGTAGCCTCTTGCTTTAAATAAGTAGTCCTATAAAAAGGCAAAAATAATTGTTATATAAAGAGTCAAATACGATTGATAATATTTCGTGTAATATAAATAGGTGATTTATTTTGTATAAGAAATTAAGTAAGATTCAAGTACAGTCATTAAAGACTTTAATTTACTTTGTGTGAAAGAAGAATGTTCTTCCCATCATTTGTGCAAATTCACTTATAATCATTGAAAATTTTATTTTATTTATTTATTTTAAAAAAATGATCTTCCAACCAATCAAGCAGCCATCTCATGCAACCCTCGAATTGTAGAGTGGATGAATCTAGTTTGATGGGCTTTCTGAAAGCCCAACTCAAAAGTGTTTTGTTCTGAAAAAAATTGTTCTTGCAATATCATCAATCTCAATCTGTTATAAATATTACTTTCCATAAGTTCAAGACATTGGTTATTGATTAATTGAATGAATGATATCACTGTCACTGTTAATTGTGCGTGATATAAGATTCAGACCTTAAAGAACTGTGAGTGTGCACGTGCATGTATAAATAGGAAAAAAAATAAAACAAATTCAAAAAATTGGATGATCTCTCTCTCTCTCTCTCTCTAACTAAGTGGGCCGGATGTCAAAGGGCCCAAGAGATATTTTTCGTGAGCCTATTGGGCCTTCTAGTCAACTCCACACCTATCGGCCCATTTTCATGGCGGTTCTTTTTTTCTCTTGTCTAACTTTAAGCGACGCCGTTCGGCTGTTTCTTTCAGCTCGCTCTACCTCTCGGCTCCGCTGATTGAATTCCAACTTTGCTTGTAAACGACGCCATCCTGCGGCGGACCTACCTCTGTGTCAGCCTCGGCTCCGGCGGGTCCAGGTATAATTTTATCAGTTTTACAGATTTCATGCCTTTTTCCGCCAATTATAGCGACTGTTTTCTTTGTATAACAAGCTATTTCTGGGGCATGAAGCCGAAAATGTTGCCCCAGAAAGCTTTTTTTTTTTTTTTTTTTCCTCGTTCGTATTTTCTTTTGGTTTTAATTTTCGCGAAGAATTCAAAAACGATCAGTACTATTTGATTATAGTTTTGCATTTTGATTTTCTGCTGCGAAGTGATGTGAACAACTTAATGTATATGAAAAAGGTTTAAATGGTAGAAATTATAATGGCGGAAGGTGACATCTTCAATAAGCCAACGTCCCTCTTAACGGGCAAGTTTCGGCACAAAAAATCTATAAGAGAAGATTTCAGCTTGAAGCTCCAATGTGTTTCCTCGATATTTAGTGTGTGTATGTGTTTTTATTGCAGCATGCTGCAAATAGAGTGCTGATGAAATTGCAAGCAGCTCTCTATTCGAATTAGGGAGGCTTTTTGCATTCTGTTGGCAGGAATAGATCTCCCTTTGAGGAGATATATTTTTTTAATTATTTATTTGTTTGTTTTTATATTGTCTTTGCAATGTGAGTTTATTTAATTGCAGTTTTTCATTTTATTTATGTGCATGCTCATTTGGGAGGAGTAGGTTCTGTTGCAGTTTATGTAATGTTAGCTGGTTGAGTGGAGTTTCTGGCAAGCTGAGCACAACTTAATATGTTTTTGTATTAATTAAGACGAGTCAGAACTTTCTTTAGAATATGTTGGATTTAGTTAGAACTGCTAAATATAGAATCAACGTGGCTTTGTTCTTCTCCTTGCTTATTGATCTTTGTTTCTTTTGCATGGAAGCTTTCACAGGTTGAAGGATTATGTTCATTTCTAGGTTTTGTCGGCTTGGCGCTCATTCAATCAAGAGTCTGGTAAAAGGTGTGAACCCTTTGCTTAATATAATGTACTCATCAAAATTGATATTTATAGCTGCTTATAGAACAAGACTTTTTCATATGCTGAACAAGTGGTTGGATAACATTATTTTTTTTCACCATGCTGCTTAGAACTGTCTATTTCTTCAGTTACTTCCTAGAGTAGAACTTGGAGTAGGAAGTCTACTAGCTGGTGGTTTTTCTGAGCTACAATATGTTTGGCAACTGTATGAACCTTTTGGACATGCAGTTAGTAGTCTACTAGTACTAGGGAATTGGGGAATCTGTTTTCACCATAAACTAGTTTTTAGCCTAGAGTTACAAATGTTCAATAGGTATGAAACTCTTTGCTTGCAGTATTTTCTGTGAGAAAATAAATCTTTCCTCTTACATTGCGTGCGAATCGAGGCTGAAATCTTTTTTCCTTTGATGGGACCTTTTTCGTGCACTTCTTTTATGAATTGCCTTCTGCTCCATTGCAGCTCCAACTCTTACACCAAGGACTTCATACTTCCCCGTGGTTCACAATCAACATATAGGAGCCCTGGTTAGTAAATTTACTCCTTCATTTTAAGTCTGAGCTTCTCTATTTGCAGCATTGAAATCTGAAAATGTTTGAAATGAGCAACTTGACTTCTTTCGTGCAGGTAGTTGATATAATAATATGATGTGATTAAATGATATATTCCTTTTTAATTGGACTTATGCATGTGTTGATTCAGTAAATTTATAGTTCATCATGAAGTCTGTCTTCACTCATCACCAAATTGATGGAAAAGGAATATCTAGGTGCATGAGGATTTGCACTTTTTTCTAATGGTTTTTCCACAGAAAATAATTTTAAATTAAGCACCTGCACAGTATGAAAACTTTAAGTAGTTCCATTTTAGAGATGTGGTTCGGGAAATTCGGTCTACATTATTTAAAACTTAGGCCACCTAAGATCAAAATGGAAAAGATATATATGTAGTGAAGACTAAGAAAAGTGAGAAGACGATGTTAATATTTTGTGATATGTAAGATCAGAACAGAAAACAAATATGGTGAAAAATTACGAAGAATTAGCAAGCCCCACAAGTTTTTTTCTCCTGTATCTAAGGGGAAAAAAAATCAAATGGGATGAGATTGGTTCTGTGTTTCACCTGTGCATGGAGATGAGTGTTTTCTTCCATTCTGTGTTGAGGTTTGAACTGTGAGAATTTAGCATATTTCCTTTTTCTTTTCTTTATATGGATTCAGTAATTTCACTATCTAATCTGTTTATGTGATTAAACTCAAAACCTGTTTCTCTCTCTCTGTGTTTTCAGAGACATGAATTATTTAGCAGCACAGCTGCTAAACTGGACTCAGAGGATGGCGATGGTGAGAAGGAAAGGTAAGTCTTTTGAACACAGTAATCCCCATTACCCCCATCTCTCCCCCCCCCCCCCCCCCCCCCTTCCTTCAAATAGGAAAGTTGGGTCCTGATCAGTAGTTTGCTGAAGTGTTTGACATGGGGAGTGATTTGTCAACCTGTTAGCTTGAACAGGCATGTGAGAAAGGCTGTCTTAATCTGATATATTTTGTGTTATCTTCATTTGGACTTTGCAGAATAAATGTGACATTTGTTGACAAGGATGGAGAAGAGACACATATTAAGGTCCCAGTTGGAATGTCAATGTTAGAAGCTGCACACGAGAATGACATAGAACTTGAAGGTGAATTACTACAATGGGTTGTTTTTATTTTGTGGCCCATGCTAAGCTTTAGAATTAGCTGTTTGATCAATAGTTTTCATGTATTATTAGTTCTAATACTATTTATATTTTGATGTAATAATAATTTCACAATATCTTGATTTCAAGAGATTCACGACTTCAGTGATCTCAGCAATTTCATGAGTAGTTAAGTCTACTGAGCTGGCTAAATCTTGTGAATTCATCGCAGGAGCATGTGAAGGGTCACTTGCTTGTTCCACTTGTCATGTCATTGTGATGGTAAGTGATTCTAGGCAAAGGCAGTTACTTTGCAAATTGCAACTAGGTTTCACTGATTCACCCTCCACCGCCCCACCATAGTATGTTTTCAGATGATAACTGGAAAATGGATATCCTGATTCATCTGATCTATTATGTTGATGCTTGTTGGCAGGACGTGGACCAATATAACAAATTACCTGATCCAACTGATGAGGAAAATGACATGTTAGATCTTGCTTTTGGCCTCACAGAAACGTAGGTCTCTTGCCTTGACATCAGTCAGTAGCTTTTGGCCTCGCTAGCTGTGTAATAACCGATAATTTTCTGCAGGTCTCGTCTGGGTTGTCAAATAATTGCCAAACCTGAACTTGATGGACTTCGTTTAGCACTTCCTGTGGCCACGAGAAATTTCGCCGTTGATGGGTACAAGCCAAAACCCCATTAAATCATCTTGCAGATAGAAGATGAAAAAGAAGTCCTTAGGGTAGATTGGCCATGAAGAGGATCATACAGTTTTGTGGTGCATTGCAGTGAAGGGGCTACTGAACCCTTGACTAGGAACTACTGATAAATGAGTCTAATTTTCTTATTTTTCTTTTTCTCATCAGTTATGTTGCGAAAGGAAGTTCCCATGTATGATGTATTTGGGGTCATAAAAATGAACTTCAATTCCGGTACACAGGATAATTCTATTTTTGGTAGAGGAGCACATAGTTCATTTCTTGCATTCTTGATTTCATATTTGAGGTCAATAATGTAACTCATGTTATTTGGCAAAATAAAATCTTATTTTATCATTGATAATTTGTTTTTATTCTGCTTAAAATTAAATTAATTGATCTTGTCTTGCAGTTTCTTTTGCTTTTTGTTCAAAGGTAATATATCATCATCCTTTCAGCCATAATGAGATTTGTGTACCATCTGTGTGTGTTGTCCTCAAGAGTATGGGATTTGGGTGCTCTTTTTGCTCAAGTGAGCAATATTTTCCAGCTAATCTCATTCCATGCCATTTTGGGTCCTCATTTCACTCATATTAGCAATATTTTTCAGCTCGTTTCACTCCATGCCATCTGTTGGGTACCATTCAAGTGGATTATAAGTAATTGAAATATTCTCAGTATATAAACTAACTTGGTATTAAGCAAATATTTTGCATAAAGTTTCCCATACTTTGGAAGGAAATGCTTTCTCAGATCTTGTGGAAGTCTTCTTTTTCCAAGGTTATGTTCACTAGCATTTTAGGAAAAAATTTTCCAACTCCCAAAATAATTCCAAAAAACATATACATTCTTCAATTATTTTCTCAAAACACAAAAAATTATACTCAAACAATCCTCAGAATTCAATCTCAAAAAAACCCTACGCACTACCCTAATCCTATTTTAACCCTATCTAACACTCAAGTATATATATACATACACACATTATATAAAAAAATAATTTCTTCTTACAAACCCAACAAAAAAGTAATTGATTTGACATTTACAATAAAATTTGTCCCCCACCAAAATATTAACAAACAAACAACTCATTCTCAATTTATTTTTCCTATTTTCCCAAAATATAAACAAACACTTGATACTTTTTTCAAAATTTCTTCCAAAAACTCATTCTCTCAAAAAAATTTCTAAAGAATGGTCAACATGCTAGTGAATCAGCCCCAAGATTTTCCTTGGTTGACAAAAAGATAAACAGACTACTAAAATTTGGCCTCCAAGCAACCACTAAATCTTCAGACATAATAGTCCTAATAGATAACCATACAAAAAACAGTGCCTTCAATACATCAACAACTAAATCACTCCTCCAAAATCCAAAAAGGCAAATGAGTTTCCCAAAATAAACAAAAAAGTACAAAAGTTCGCTACAACACTTGACATGCAATGAAGAAAAGAAATCCAAGAATGCGATGAGATCTTAAGTAGCATTTTTCTGGCTTACTACTATGAAGCTTTCCAACGCCATGCATCCACACTGAGAGGGAAAGGTAGAAGCCATTTGATTTCATCCAAACTTCATTCTGGCCATAAATAGATCACCTGACTCGGGTCAGGTCAAGACAATCCCTTAAGGCAGAATTCCACCCACTAGAAACTTGTTCAAAGCATGTGTCTACCTTGACTTCACCCTCCATAAACCAAGTTCCACGAACTCCACAGAACAATACAAAATCAGAAAGGGGGAATAAAGAAAACCCCATCCCAATGCTATAAGCCATTAGGTATTGTGATGTACTATACAGCATGTGATTTGTGTGTATATCCCTATAGTGTGATCTGTACAAATATATAAGAAATGGAGAGTAAAATGCAAAGACAATTCTTAAGGTTTTAAGGTTGTTGCAGCCATTCTTGTATTGCAGAGCGGAGAGCACGGTTAGGCACCAGATTGCAGTGTGGAAGCTTAAGGTTGGTCATTGGTGAAGTATCATGACCATTGTCCAGCCATCCCTTTATAGCTTCTGACTCGTAAGTATACCCATCAGCTGCAACCACAGGATCTTGCATGATTTCCTGCAAATGGTGGCAAAAGTTATGCCGTAGAAAGCAAAAAGAGTGCAGATTGGCATGTATTATGTTGACATGCACTGCAACAGTGGAGGGAAGAGGGCAAAATTCTAAGGATTTCTTTTTCCTATCATATTTTTACAAACAATTCAATGGGGCAAACTAATATGGAACTATAGATGATCATTTCAGAATTCATAGATACTGTCAATAAGCACGTCCAAAATCGAGTAGTAGAGAGGAAATAAGTGTTGTGCTAACCTGGAAGATGGGACAAATGAAATAGGAGGGAATCTGGTAGCGTTCTTCAGAACCAAAGCGGAGAGATGAAACCCCACATGAAACTTTCATAGGCTCAAGTACCCTCCAGACCTCCGATTCAAGATCAGGACGATGCTCGCGGTTCATGTCCGAGCAACTAATAGCTAGGTAAGCCAACTGTTTTGCCTGCACGAACGGCCAGTCACCGGCTGTTGGATCCAGTAGATCTTTCAAATTACCTTTATCTAATGCATATTGAACTTCCTTGGTTATCCCTAATGCCGGTCTTCCAGTTAACAGCCTTAGCAATATAATTCCAAAGGAATAGACATCAGACTTTGAAGTAAGCTCTCCTGTAGCAAGGAACTCCGGATCAATGTACACGAGGGTTCCTTTTGGATCAGTCCTACAACACGGCATTGTATCACTTTCGGAAGATTCATCTTGAGGTAGTTCGCGGCATATTCCAAAATCACTAAGCTTGCTCACAAAGTAAGCGTCAAGCAGAATATTAGCAGGCTTTATATCACCGTGGACGATGCCCTGAGGGCGGCAAGAATGCAAAAAGATGAGAGCTGAGCATAGCTCTGCAGCAATACGGATTCGAGTTTTCCATGACAGAGGAGGTGTATTGTTTTTGCAATTGAGGCGGTCTTCAAGGCTTCCATGGGGAAGATACTCATAAATGAGAGCCCAAGCTTCTGGGCAGGCTCCTATCAGGGTAACAATGTTTGGATGCCTCAACTTACTCAAGATATTTACCTGAAAACAAAGAGTACAAGATTAAGTTTGTAATTATTTCCATTAGGGGCATTAGAGGTTATATATGAAGCAACATGCTAACTGAGACGGATCTAAGAAATATATTACCTCCTGTTGAAATTCAATAGGCCCCTGCGAGCTATTTGGATGTAGCATTTTTATAGCTACCTGAGCGTGTCGAAGATTCCCTCTATAAATACTTCCATAACCCCCTTCACCAACCTTCAAGGCTTGGCTAAAGTTGTTTGTTGCCTCTTCAATTTCCAAGAATGAGAATTCTGAGAAGAACTGAGATACTGATGAACTTGATGCCTCCTCAGATTGTTTTCTCCTCAACTCCTCGGCTAGCCTTAGTGCATTATCACGCTCAACCTGCAACTCATCTCTTTCCTTCTTGTATTTTTGCAACAGTTCAACAGCAGAAAACATTTTCTGTTCCAACTCCTCTACCATCTTATCAGAATCTGCAATTTGACGCTCCAAGGAGAACTTCTGTTCTTGGGCTTCTCTGAGCCCTTCCACAACTTCATCTAGTTGCCATTTCATCTTCTCAGCTTCTTCCCTACATCTTGCTAGTGCTTCTTCAGTTTCTCTTCTGCGTCTTAGCTCCTCAGCATACATAGTTTCAGATGCTTTGACCTAAAATGTGAATAAAATAAATATCAGTTCTCTGTCAAGCCATTGATGAAGTATTAGCTTAAAAGGTTAGCAGATTCTGAAATCAGATAGGGAAATTAATGCCAAAACCACAAGAGGAAGAGGATTAATCTTTAGCGCAGTTCCATACACAATAATTAAAAGCTCGAGAAAATTGTCAGAAAATACATGTATCATAAATAAGCTAAGAAGTTTAATAATCTCCCACCCGAAATTGAGTTAGATAGGATAGAGAAACCATATGATCCGAACATACAACTGTAACCAACATGCATACATGTTTTTGTATGGGTACCATATCATCACTTTTATTTGAGAGGGGGAAAAAAGGATATGAAAACAGAATGAAACTTTACTCTGCGAAGGGCATCAATTGCATCCTTTTCAGCTTTCTTACGCCTTACTGATTCCTCATACGCTTCTTTACGGGAACTTTCTGTGTCGGCAACAAATTGCTCAAGCCTATCGTAAAGTTCATCATTCGTATTCCCTTCCTGCACAAGTTCATCAAATAGTCAGAAATAAATTCAAACAGCGGATGAAAATTCACAAGATCAACATATTTCAGCATCTTTTCCCTGATAACTACATTTAACTCCCTTCGATAAAGCTAGAAATAATTTTCAAGATTATTATGAGTTTCAGGCAGAATAAATGCATACAGCTTTCAGGTTGGGCCCTTGGCATGATGAGTTGATATTGCTGTTTATACAAGACAACTTCACTTCTGTTAAAATGGATGTACTTACTATAGCATTGGATGCTAGAGAGGAATGGTGATCATTCCCATCACTCTGTTGAAATAACTGGAAACCAATTTCATTCCCCTCAATTATTTCACTAGATGAACATGTTGAAAACCGTGAACCTACTGAAGGACTTCTCCTCCATAGGCTGTCCAAATCAGGGTTCCCCTCTGGATTCAAACTGCTTGGAGGAGATACCCCTCCAGAGCCATTGGATGGTGCTAAAAGTTGCATCCCATGACTGTCAGACATAGCCCTATGATAATTTAGTACTGAACTTTGAAACTTCATGCGACCCTTTTCTCCTTCGGCAACTGAGCGAGATCTGAAGGACTCTGCAGGTTCAGTATTTGGACTTGCTCGAAATGGTGGAGACTCTGCCTCTGTGTTAACTCCACCTAATTTACTTTCCCTAAATAGATTTCACTTTACAGAATTAGTGATCCAATAAAGTGGAAATGGAACGAAACTAGTCATGATTTGGGGGAATTATTGCGGTAAAAAATTCAAAGCATAAAACAACATGGTTATCAATCACATCGTCTACTTCACACTCTGTATAAGAATGTTTGTTTACAAGCAAGTTGAGTGACTGATAACCTTTATACACTATCAAATTGGAATCACAAAAGTCGCTCCAAAGAATACAAAACTAAATGCATACCTTGTGTATACAGAGTTCCCTTTGTATATAAACCAAATGTGACAGAAACTAGGTGCTTCTGTGCGCACATGGATTGCTTTCTTAGACTTAGGCTCCTTTATTTTTCTGCAATGTGAAAAGAAGAGAGGCAAGCAAGCTCAGACAGCAATAGTAGAGTTGATACAAAAGGAACAAATTTATGCAGGAAGTTAGAGAAACATGAAGACAAAGAAAGATGTATCATATGCTGCCAGCACCCTGCAAAAGTCTAGTAACTGTAAGAAGTCATATAAAAGGATCTGCTAGTTATATGAGGGTCAACTATTAAATGAAGAAGTGTTAAGAAATTATTGAAGAAGAAGGACCTTCTTAATGGCAGTCTGATTGCCTCTAATAAACAGAAAGTCTTTCAGAAACTGTGATCAATTTTTCCGGGACCCAATCCAGTTAAGCAATCACAAGCAGAACAAGCTACTGGATGCGTCAAGCTGGGTTTTGCCAAATTGGCCAATTAAGTTGGTTAAAAATTATTTCTTGAAACATAAAATGATCCAATCTGTCAACTCACATGAAACAATCCAGCACTGCCAATTTCTTTCCAATTCTCATGATTTTCTATCTTTACCTTAGGTTCTGGTCACTATATGCTGTCACCTGGTTCACATTTAATCTTTGCTTAATCAAAGTTGTGTACACAAAAGCAGATGCTTATAAGATAACAAAATTTCACTGATTTGTGTAGTTCAAGAAGATGTTTGTTTGTTGGAAAACAAAAGTTTTTAATTATATACCTTGAAAAAGATTTATTAGCTGCCGCTCCCATGACTAGCCACTTGATACCATGGTCAGATATGAGCTTCACTATACCCTTCTCAATAGAGTCCATTTCTATATATAGTTTCTCTGCTCGAACCTAAATAAGAGCAAAACAAATCAAGATGGATCTTGTGCATTGCATTATTAAATCAAGATGAATGTTAAGTTGCAGAATAAGTTTTGATGATTGATGTATGAATGAAGTAGGGGACATGGCAGTAAACTATAAGTTTGTTAAAAGCTGTAAGAAAATGTTGAGAAAAGCTTAATCCCGTATTGGTCTTTTAAGTTATAAATAAAAATTAAATGATGTATCAATAATTTGAACAACATAACGGTCAATACCCCTGCTCGCTCACAAGTCCAAATATACTTGTCCAAAATCTTAAGCATCTTTTGCCTCTCATCTTCATGATATGCTTTAACTTGACATTCTTCCAGCAGGCTAATAGAAACTTTAGTTCCCACTGTAAACGGAGAAGCAAAAGATAAGTTAGTAATTTATATCTTCATGGGATAATAGTAATAACAGAAAAGGACATAAGCAATACCTAAGCTTCACAGAACAAATTCAAACTATAAATCTCTATAGTAAACAAGCTAAATGTCGAGAAACCTTTGTGTTCTCTTTTGTCTCTAAATCACCAAAGTGTTTACTTTTTCTCTTAATTGCCTTCTTCTTTTGAAGGTGACAATAAGTATTCGAAGGGCTTGATCTTCTCTTCCAAATATAATCAAAGGTGATAAACAGAAACGAAACACCAATTCAATCATAGTGACGATACAGAAGGAAGTAAAATAAGCTGATTCCATAAGACTATGCTTTAGTATCCGTTTGATCGTTCTTGAAAATTCTTATATATAAACACAGATACAGATAAAAGAGAACAAACTATGATCTGTAACCGAATAACTGTCCATAAACTATGTAAAGAGAAAATTTCCAACAAAAAGGTAAAAACTAATATGATGTAATTGGAACAAAAGAAGATGGATGAACTATTTACAGCACAAGCAAAAGTAATATGATCAAACCCACAATTTCAATACTCATCAACATGGAACCAATATGAAATTCCATCAATAATAAACACAAAGGTAAAATAAATGTACTCTATACACAAAATTCACCAATAAATAAAGATCAAGCCAATCAAGGATCCAACAAACTAACTGCAAAGAAAATATCAAAACCCCATCACCCAATAATGAAAATAAATTACAAAAAAAAAAATGTCAAAAAAAATAAATAAATAAATAATACAGCTACAACTCAATACTAACTCATGGGTATCTTCTGAGAAGGTTGATGAACATGAAGTATACAAATTTTCATCCCTTTTGAATTTTGCAAAGCCCACATTAAAACAGTCTCACTCTCCTTCACATCTTTCCCCAAAGCCACAAACATGACATCATCCTTAACAGCCGGAGCCGGCGGCGGCGGCGGCGTCCCGGGCTCCACTTCCTCCACAATTTTCGTCTCGCCCCTCATGCTGCCTCTGTTTCTCAAACTGAGATTTGTCATATCAATTTCCGGGTACCTTATTCTGTTAATGGGCTGTGGAATTTCCACCATAGCCATCACATAACTTCCAAATTTTCTGCTCTGAGAATTATCTTTCAACAACTGATGGGAAAGGCCAAAAAAAACAAGGGGTAGCTTGAGAAATCAAGACTTTTTGGGTTGGAATTTTGCTTGTAGCTGTGGTCGTAGGTGAAAAGGAGTTGCTTGTCTGAAGCTATTCATAAATACAAAATGCTAGGTCTTGTATAGCAAATTGATGGGCAATTTTAATAAAGAAATCAAGTTGATGAAATTGTTGGGAAAATGGAGAATTTGGCCTTGAAGGGTGATTGATTGCTAAGTCAACCAATTGTGTTTCACGATTGCTTGCAGGACTGTGGAACTTTCTTAAAGACCAAGGAGCTTCTCCTCAGTACTAGATTAAGCAAATGTTGAAAGGGAGGAGATCAAAGTAAGAAATTAGTGTTTTGGCCCTCAAGTTTTGGAAATTTACAAATCAATCTCTTCTTTTATTCTTATTTACACATTTATGCAAGTACTTAAATTTTATGAGAGTTCAAACTCAAAACCTCATATATAAAGACGTAAAGATGATGTTGTTGAGTCAACTGACCATTCAACACAAATTAACCACTTAATTGTATAGTATTTGTGTAAAGTCTTTTTCTTATTTTGAAAGAAAATAAGGGGAAAGAAAGCCCTATAAATAAATTTTTATTGGACAAATGAATATAAATATTTTTTGAAATTTAAAAAATCAATTCCACCGATCTCTTTTTTCATTTTAATATATGAGATAGTTAATTTACACATTTAAATAACATGTATGACTAAATTATTGTTGAGTTTGGCAAAAGAATAATATATTGAGTTTATCAATCGAAATATTTTGTGTGGTATATATGAATTTTGGATATTTTGAAATTATAGAGTAAAAGAGAATTTAAAGTTTTTTAAATTCTAATAAAAATTGTTAATCAATCAAAAAATTTGAAATTCAATAAATTAAGTTTGCAAACGAACAAAATATTATTTTAAAAATGTAAATTATTTTTACTGAAAAACTTTTAATATCGTTAATGTAAACTATTATTCCGAACATCAAGTATGGAATTTTTTCTGTGTCAAATTTTTATAATGTGAATCATAATTGATCTATCACGTTAATTTTAAAAAATTACAAAATAATACTATCTTAAAAGTCCAATTCACTATCTTATAATATAACAACATCTAAAACATATTAAGTTCAAATGATATAAATTTTCCTAAAAGTGATGCTTATTGGTGCTTTAAATTGATGTTCAGCATGTAAATATTTCTTGTACATGTATATCATGTAATTTTAACTTCAATTTTATTATTTATTATTTACAGTATATTACTTATTACAATATAAATTATTTTACTTTCATCAAATTATATCTCGAGTTTCATACGGCAATGTTGTCGTTGAAAGAAAGGGACATGGTTTTCATTGAAAGAGGACTAAGAAACACAAAGAAAATATGCAATTCTATAAATGTACACATCCTTTAAGTCGTCTCTTAGTCATTTTAGCATGTAAGATGCCGAAGAGGGTTACAAAGGATATTTTTAATTTTTTGTGGGTGAATAAGAGCATATTTCAAAATTATGGGGTCCAATAACAATTTTTCAAACCAAAGGCAAAATGCCATTTTTGCAATTAAAAAAAATATATATAAAAAGGGGTGTAGGTGTACTACCCTTTTGAAAAGTAAGTGGTAGAATATGTCCATATTCATGACTTGTTTCCTTTTTATCCACTCATAAAATGATTTTGGATTTTTTGGGTGTGCAAATGTTACTTTGTGAAACTTTAAGGTCACTTTATGTAAACTTTTCCTTTTTCTATATCTATAGAATCAAGACTTGAACCTAGTAGATATATAATTATTAAAATTTTAGGTGCTAACATTTTAGAACTTAAAGAAAAAATCAAATAAATTATGTAAAATACCTATATTCAATAATTTGTGTGTGATGTATGGTGGAAAAAATTAAGTATTATGGTAAATATAAATGTACTTTCTATATTTATCTTTTTTGTCCTTTTTCAGTATGTATATGCATTACTAAAAAAAATAATTTGGTACTCAAAATGGGTATGTAAAATTAATTGTAGGATGAAATTTGGAAGCTATTGAAAGTCAACAAAAAGACAATAGAAAATTTAATTGATTGGCTCCATAAATATTCATATCTAACGCGTTTTGTGTAAAAGATAAGTTAACAGTACAGTGCCAAGACTATGACTGATCGTGAATTAGTACGATCAGTCATGGAACGTATACAAAATACTCGTCCCAATTAATGCAAAATTTTACATGCATTTCTTTTATAAAATGTGAATTTCGTATCTCTTATATTATTCTGATTTTCCTTACATTTAAGACATTAGAACCCCACCCCCCACCCCAAAAAAAAAAACAACAGAAAAAGAAAAATTAAGTGAAATAAATCAAATTTTTTCAAAAGAAAATGAGCTCTAAACTAACAAAATTAAATTTATATAAGTGAATTTTTGTGACAAAATAAGACTATAATTCTTTATTATAGTTCTTTATTTTATTCACAAGTGAAAACTATCTTATGAATATATGAATTGGTTGGCCCACACTGAGGAAGAGTATTATTTTGGTACCCACAATAGATTCCCTCTATTGAATCGTCAGCTCATGGCCTTGTCCACATCTGCAGAAAACTGAGCTTTAATTGTTTATTTGTCAATTGAAAATAATATTTATTTTGTCTTACATTAAAAAATGTTAATCTTGACAAATTATTTTTTATTTCATAATTAACGTTGTTATATTCTCTTTCAACGTCAACTATTTGTTAGTCCTAAGAATCAGTCAATTTATTATTATTTTTTATTTTTTAGGCCAATTAGGGAGTACTTAACTTAGGGCAACAATAAGTGTTAAAGACTTGAAAACTTCGCATAATCTACACTAAATAAGATAGTGCCAAGTGCCAACTTCCCTCGCGTCTTATTCGTAGATTTTAATTGTCAAAATTTTTGGACAATTTTCATCGAATCCTTAGCTGTTAAGTGAGAGTTAGAAGGTTGTCCTGAAATTATGAGATCCAATGTGACTTCGATATGTCAAAGTTAGACATGGGTGTTTTCGATATTTCAAAAACCTTGACCATTTCGAGTTAGAAGGTTATCCTAAAATTACGGGATCCAGTGTGACTTCCGATATGTGGCAATTAAACATGGGTGTCTCTGATATTTCAGGAACCTCGACCCTTTCACTTAACTCATACGTCGTAAAAATCGATATTCCCAAATTAAAAAGTGTCTCCAATATTACAAGGACCTCAACCCTCCTGTTTAGACTAGATGCCTTGAAAATGAGTATTCCACCTCGAAATAAAATCTCAAAAATTACAGGATCCAGTATGACTTCCGACATGTTGAAATTAGACATTGGTGTCTCCGATATTTCAGAAACCTCAACCATTTCACTTAACTCATACATCGTAAAAGTCGATATTCCCGAATTAAAATGTGTCTCCAACATTATAAGGACCTCAGCCCTTATATTTAGACTAGATGCCTTAAAAATGAATATTCCATCTTGAAATAAAATCTTAATCAAAATGAAATATTAATTAATTCGACATGTTCAATTATGATCCACAAATAATACTGTCATAATTCATATTAATTTGGTAAAGTAATTTATTATAATAAGTCTTAATCAAGCATCATCCGGAGAAGTGTATAATAGGCATAACTAATTAATGCTAGTCTAGTACATATGGTTCAAGTTCAACCAACACACATGCAATGACTTTGATGATCTAGTTGGAGGTTGGTTAAATTTTCTTCCTTACTTGGGCCCAATAGGAAGAAAAAAATTGTGGTTATGAACTTGAAAAAATTCTTCCTTCATTTGCCTATCTAAGTGTAATAATAAATAATTCGTTGAATTCATTGAAAAGCACTTAAGTAATATTCTAGAGCATAAAGATTTGAATTTTTTTCCGATAAAATTAGAATTTTTCACAAGAACAACATAATATATTAATACATTAGTACATTAGTTGAGATATTAGACTACGTTTCTTTACGTTTCAGAATAATATTTTCATTATTTCAGAATTCTTTTAAAACACAAATAAATATTTTTCTCAGAATTTAAATAATCATTTCAAATCATCACCTCAATTACAACTGCATATTTATATAGTTTAATTATTATTTAAATATAAATATATATTTTTATTTATTATATCACTATAATTACAACATACAGTAATATAAAATTTTGATGTGACATTATTAACCAGATAAAAACCTATACGAAGAGACATTTACAATAAAATTCATCTTTCCTTCCAAAATATAACCAAACATAATTTATCAAAATATTTTTAATTCGCTGCCAAAACATATTGCTCTGAAAGCCCTTGAAACGAAAACAAACACAACCTCAATTTTTTTAATTAAATGAAATACTTATTTTGTGCTGGAGTGAGGATATATATGAGCATATATTATATGCATGAAAATGCATTCAAATATCTCATATACCACAAAAAATCAAGGGAATGTTTGGTTATGTTTTCTTAAAATAAAATTATTTTGCGGAAATATAATTAAATATATTCTCATTTTTTTTCCAAAATACCAAAAAAAGAAAAAATAAAAATGGTTTTCCCAAAATACCCTTCTACTATTTTTCATTATCCCCAAAACTTCCCAATATTTCAATATATACAAGCATATATTATATATATTTTTTATTATTCTAACAATAAAAAAATTACTCAATTCTATTTTCACCCCCCAAAAATCCAACAAAAAATCATTGATTTGACTGCTGTAGTAAAAAAAATCTCTCTCCCCAAAATATAAACAAATATACCAATATTTTCCAAAACATAACAAAAAATCAGTTACATTCCCCAACATAATTTTTATCTTCTCCAATAATTCATTTTTTCAAAATATATAATAAAATCACACACACACAAAAAAAAACCAAACATTCCCCAAATAGGTGTTAATCCGGCCAGTGAGATTTTTTTATTATAATGTCTTAATCAGACATCCTTCCATGAAACAGGCTTGCATGTTAATCTTAATTTCAAATTCAAAAGCCTTTGAATCTCTTGACCACGTGTTTCAATGTTAGCTGCGTAGGGTAGATGTTGACTAGGTTTATGCTGTACATAACAACAAAACTAATTAATACCTAGATTTTGATTTATTTAAAATCTACAAATTATATTAATAAATTTAAAAATTAAAATAGTAGTCCACATATAAACAATAAAAATCCACGATTTTATAGTGTTTTGCTAAATCCTCCTTTGTACATGAATATTTTTATTTTTTTATTTTTTAACTATGAAAAGAATTATTATATAAGATATACCTTTTTTTTCTTTATTTATATATACTAGTCGTCGTGGTATGCCGTTCCTACATGTATATTAGTTTATCATATTATTGATGCTAAATTATATTAATAAATAAAGTACTCAATTATTTTTGTACATTAGCAATAACATAATATCACAATAATCACATCAATAGTATACAATAGTAATTAGCCATTAATATAAACTCATATTTAGCAAATTACTTCTACATCAAAAGTTCAAAATTATTAAATATATATCTATCTATATATTCTGTAAATTTTGTTATTATATTTTCACTATATTATTTGTGTTTTTAATGTTAAATTAAGCGATAAATTCGCTTTTGAAATTAAATTGAAAATTAAGGGTATAACTGGTAAAGAAAATTTGGTGTAGCATGGCGTAAAGTATGATGTAACCGCCACTTTGAGTGTGTAAATGACCTTTCTTTTTATGTAGTATATGCACACTAAAGGTTTTATTTAAATTCGAATCCCAAATCTCACACATATAAATTTGAGGCAATGTCACTGTGTCAATTAACCATTTGACTAGACAAGATATACTGTTGAATATGATGTTTAAATTTATGACAAAATATGTATATAATTACTCATAAAGTTACTAAAGTTTATAGATTCACATATTTGGATTTTTGTAAATAGATATCTAAATAATTATTATCGAATATGAATATAAAAAATAATTTGAATACGGATAAGTTTAATAAAATATAAATAAATCTGAATAATTATAATCGAATACGGATATATTCGAATTTAATAGATATATGACGAATACGAATTCGTATATCATTTTTAAATATCCGTTAAATCCGTATCCGAATATTTGAAAAGTTAAACAGATATGAATACAAAAGCATTGTATCCGATTTATTTAATATCCATTTACACCCATAACCACAATTTATGCATTAAATAACTGCCAACCTATGCACTATTGTCACTTTATGGTATTGTATAAAAACAAATGTTATTATTTATTTTATATTATAAGAATTCAAAGTTTGTAAAAACTATAAAGTTATAATCATGCGTAGTTATAATCTTCTTATAAGTAAAACGCGCCGTGTTCTAATTTTGATAATTTTTATGTGAGAAAAGGGGGACCATCCTTTAATCCTAAATATTCATCAATGATAGATGACGTATAAGTACCGTGAGGAAAAAGTAAAAAGAATTCTATTACAAAAGTGCAATAGAAAACCTGGGATCCGAGGTTTTGGGCTAATGAATATCACATATAATAGAAAAATATGACAAGTCTTTTGCAAAATCTAGCCATCTTACTCAGCTCCAACACAGCATGCGAATTGTGATATTTTTAACAGGTCAATGTGGATGTCACCCTATTATTATGCATGGGATAACATAATTTTGTATGTGACATCAATACATTATAATATTAACTACCATAATTATGAAATTATAAAATTAATAAGCAAAATAATGGTGCTCTATGCTTTCTTTAGCTACGTTTTACTCGTACTCGGATTTAATCTTTTGGGCTTATATATTTGGCACTAATTAATTATATAATATTAACCTATAAATTTGGTTGGAATAATTTTCCTGATTAATTTTGACTAGTAACGTCATTGATTATAAATTATAATGCACGGACATGCCATAAAATCACACCATGTAATGTTAGACATGTATCGGACATCGCTACGGCCCCTACATGGCAATAAAGTGTATGAAAATTTAAAATAAAAAAGATAAAATCTGACAAGGTGTCGGACACGGCTAAATGATAAGTAACAATGTTCTATCATCAATAATAATGTTTACATGTTTAATAGTGGCAAAAATTGTATTTAAATTATCACCATTGATACTTGATGGCAAATCTTTAATGATAAGCATAAATCTTTTCAAATATTATTAGTTATAATTTTTACATTATCACTTATTTTTTTTATGACTAATATTTACATTATTTTGTTTTGAAATTTTTCATTATATAATTTACATTAAGTCTAATACTTATTGCTAAATAGGGGATTCGTTATTTATTTGAATTTAAAATATATTTATCTAATGTTTAGTATTGATTTATATATTTTATATTACATGCATTAATATGATTAATAAATAGTTATATATATCATTATATATATTATGATAACCGTGTTAGTGTTGTGCACTACAAGAAAATTATAAATTAATGACATTAAAAAATGCCATTTAAATAGAATTATAGTGACATTTTTACATATATTGGCATTTTTAAGAAGTGCCATCTAGGTGGGTGTAGCTAAAGGTATGAATGCCACTATTTTATTCTTTTTGTGGCATTAATAAAATGCAACAAGAAATGAATTAAATGACATGTTAAAATGTCACAAAAAGTACATTAAATGATAGGCTAACATACCACAAAAACTGCATGTACTGACGTATTAAAATGCTACAAAAAATCTCTTAAATGACATTATAGCATACCATAAAAAATGCAATAAATAACATGTCAAAATGTCATGAAAAGTTTTTTTTAATGACATATTAACAAATAACATGCAAAAATTTCAACAAATGATATATTAAAATGTCACTAAAAGATTCTTTAAATTACATGTTAGCATACCACAAAATAATATATTAATGGCAGACTAAATATCACAAAAGATTTTTTTAGATATATATGTTAACCTATCCCAACTCCCATATATATCTTAACCTATCCCCAACCACTTCCCAATTGTGATATTTCAACATGACTCCATTGATCTTTATAAGATTCGAACACACAACTATCTGTTTGCAAGAATATGAGTTTACTATCAAACTACCCATCAATTTTCAGCATAATTAAAGATATTAATTTATTTGTACAGTTTAGAAGTACATTTACTCAATTATTTAAATATATGAATACGCTCAAATTTATTATATGAAATACACTAATTTTTTCTTAAATCAAATAGGGTATCGATACATTATTGATATAATATATATATATATATTTATAAATTTTATAGTTATTGATGTACCTATGTATTATTTATCTACTTTGCAATATTTTTTTTATATTGCATCATGATTAAATTATGAGTGACTTTTTTTTTTTTAAAAAAAAAAAGGTATTGATACTAGTTAAATGCCTTTAACATATAATTATGTTGGTTGTTTCAATAAAATGCCACTATGTTTTTACAATATTTATTAATCAATTGACACTAAGTATTATATTATAGTGATATTTTTTTACCACTATCACTATATTAATTTAATATATCACTATACTATAAAATATCACTAATGTACTGACTAACTATTGTGGCACCTTTTTTATTATATTACTTTTATCACTATATTACTTTTATATAGTGTCACTAAATAATTTGTGGCATCTTTTTCAAATGACACCATAATTAAATAACACAAATTTTTTTTAAAGAAAAATTAGTGGCATTGGTTGAATGCCTTTGAAATACATTTATGTTGGCAATCTCAATCAAATGTCATCATCTTTATTTGTCATTTACTAATCAAATGCCACTAAATATTATAATATAGTGGCATTTTTCAATAAATATCATTATACTACTCTTGTCTGTCACTACACTATAAAATGTCATTAAATTAGTGTCACTAAAATATTTTGTGACATTTTTTCCTAAATGACACCATAAATAAATATGAGCGACATTTTTTAAGAAAAATTAATGGCACTAACTAAATGCCTGCAAAATATATTTTTGTTGGTATTTTTAACCAAATGCCATTATCTTATACGTCATTCAATAATCAAGTGCCACTAAATATTTTATTATAGTGGTATTTTTGTAAGACTAAAACTATATTACCTTTATGTGTCATTATACTAGAATATGCCACAAAATACTTTATGACATCTTTTTCAAATGACACCATAACTACATATTAGTGACATTTTTTTAGAAAAATTAGTGGCACTAGTTAAGTGTCTTTAAAATAAATGTATCTAGACATTTTCAACTAAATGTCACTAATTTATTTGTCATTTATAATCCAATGTCACCAAATATTATACTATAATGGCATTTTTTTACGACCATCACTATTTTAATTTTTTGTGTCATTATCTTATAAATGCCACTATGTTGATGCCACTAAAGATCATATTTGTTGTAGTGGTGCTGTGTCCTAAAATTTTAAAATTTAACGTGTCGTTGTATTTGTATTGTTGTTCCCGTATCCATGCATCATAGATTATAAATATTCTTAAGTTAATTTAAATAATTTTAATCCACACTTGACCATTAGTAATGCAATTCTCCCCCCCCCCCCCTCCCCTTCCTCTGAATATGAGGCAACATGATGAGATCTGATATACCAATAAAATCAGTGCAAAATATTAAGATGGACTGTCGGCAATAATAGTATGACACTCAAACTCTAGTTTTATAAATATTATCACAAATAATAAAAAGAAGTCAAATCACGTACGCACTCAAGTACTTTTTTATAATATTTACCAAACAAATTACCTAAACAGATATGTTTTAAGTTTTTTTTTTTTAAAGGCAGGGAATGGGCGACCAGCGTAGCAGTTCTCATTGGGCGTAACCATAGTAGATAGAATGTTATTCGAGATTTGTGATGATAGACTTACTTTTTTGGACAGTAGCTACGGTTCAAACTGGATATTCCACAGTGATGTAGGACTTCTATTTACTTTTGTATAACAATTCTCGAAGAGTTTTCAAATTCGAATTTGGACTGCCAATTCTTAAGTTCAACACGAACAAACCAGTCATAGGGTTAGAGAAAATAGTACGGAGGAAAAATTATTGGTCTCGTAAATTATCTTTGAATGAATGGTGAATGGGTATTTATAGAAATGAAGAAAAGGGGAAATATTATTTTATAAAGGGCTGCACTTTCATCACTTGGGTCCAAAAAATTATTATATCTTATTGGGCCTAATTTATTTTCTTACGGACCTAAGAGTTAAGGCTGTCAACGAGTCGGATTTGGATTGGATCAGTCATATTCGAATTTGAATTCGATTAACAAAATTAATATTTGAATCCGACCTAAAATTTCATAGGATCTTTGTTAATCAGTACCATACATGAATCTGATAGATATCCGAAATTCGACTAAAAAATTCGACTCGATTTATTTTTTTACTTTTAAAATTTATAAAAATATTGTATTTATAAAGTAAATAGATGTCATATTTGAATTTTTAACAATTTTTTATTATATATTAGTTTATAGGTTAATATTTTAATACTAAACTCATTTTTCACATTATATTAATGTATAAATGAACTAATATATGTTATAATATTTGATAATTTATCAATATCCCTCTTATTTTTAGGTTAAAAACTCAATATTACTAGTATAATATAGATATTATGTCAATATAATACATACATTTTATTTTAAAATTTTTATTAATATTCTATATAAGAGTATTGATTTAATAAAAAATATTAAGGTTCGGATTCGAATCTTTAACGGATCGAATTGTTTAATTTTATATCCGATCCACTTATTTTGAATTTCGAATATTCATAATTGAATCTTATTCATCGAATATTTTAATCAGATAAAAATCTTAAAATTTGGATCGAGTTCAGATCGAATTTTATCAGATTGGATTTATATTAAAATTCGATCCATTGACAGTCCTGCCTATGAGATTTATTTTGTGGGCTATGCCTGGGTATATAATTTAAAATTATATGATCCAGTTTGAAAATATTGGGCCACATGAAAGCCCAAATAGCTAAATGAGGAAGCTTTGGGCCCAAATGTTATATCAGCCCATTTCCCGCCACTTCTCCCGTAGCCAAAATTTCTACTATTCCAACATCATATTTCCCTCCATTTCCACATGCTACGCTCGGATAAAAAGCAACACCACGAAAAGCACCGGGAGATGAAGAAAATTTCTGCAAAAAATTTGAAAGCTTGAATTGATTTACGTTTGGAATTTTGATTTCTTTAGGCCTCAGGATTTCAGTCTCTAGTCCAAGCAAAGTTCGATTTATTGTTCGGAAAATGAAGCTGAGGATCAACAAAGCCTGTGATCTCAGCTCCATATCTGTTCTTCCTCCCCAATCTAGGTTTTATTTTTTCTTCATTACGATTTTTTTTGTGTATTGTAGTAATTTTGGATTTTGTGTAGATTTAACTACATACATGTGCAATTCAGAATAATTCGAGATTGATAGAGAGGCATTAAGAAGTACGAGTTTTTGATATTTTTCTAATCACTTGATGTGGATATTACTTTATAGGTATGAGAAGAATGCAGTAATTTATCTATTAAAAAAACTCATGCAACGTGATAACTGATGAATTCAGTGCATGTTTTGCGATGAAAATGGTGTGATGGTTCGAACATTTGGTAGTGAAAGTTTTGCTGCGAGATTGAAGATGTGTTGTTTTTTGTCTGATGAATCAAGGAGATCGAGTGTGGTTTCCAGTGGATTAGAGTCTTCTTCAATCTTTGGGAGAAGCCAAACGGGTTCACAGCTTCGGCCACAGCAGCCGCAACAATCACAGCAGACACTTTCACAGGGAGTTTCGTCCCAGCATGGTCTCTTCTCTCAGTTTTCCCAGAATTCTCAAGACGAGATCCTCACTAACGAGGTAGTGGTGTGTGTGTGTATGCACACATGCAATATGCATGCATTTGTTTTTTACTCAATTAGAAAAACTTTCGATCTTGAATAATGTTGAAAGAATTATAGATAAAAAATTTCTGGTTTAATTTTGAAGATTAAATGGGATACTCTTTCTGGTATTGTTGTCCATCAGTCTTTGTCCATATAAACTTGCATACAAACATAAGCAATCAATATATGTAGGAACTTGTTTCTGCAGGTTCTGTTACTGAAAAATATTGTCAGCATGAACTTGATGAATTACCTTTTCATTTGTTCCTTTGAGCTTTTGTATGGTTTAAGTGGAACGCTCTTGCATTGGTGTTAATTACGGCATTTTGAAAGCTGTGTCGTTGTTTGAATAGATAAAAGAGGCCAATTTTACCATTGATATGAGGACTAAGATAATTCCTAATCCTTTAATCATTTATCTGTAATTAATATTTTCTTTTCTTTATACAGGAATCTGTGGAAAAGAAAACACTTCAAATACATATTACCAAAGTTTTTAATAAAAGAGCTGTTATCAATTTCTTAATAAGGACTGGTACCATTTCAATTGGTTGTGCAGTTTGTTTCTTGTCTTTTCTTTTTCTTTCTCCCCCATAATTACTTCTGAACTGGCACACATCCCTCAACAGAATGAGAGCTCTGTACATTTTCAACAAATAACAAAAAGAAAATCAAAGAATCAGAAGAAGCTGATGTTCTTCTTTTAACTCTTATGGATTTGTCATTTTATTCACCTCGAATCTTGCTAAAATGTGTTTAATTTTCAAAAATTATATGCAGAAAATAGGATCTCAAGAAAGAGAGAATTCAGTAAGGAAGACATCTAGCTTGCCTCCAATCAGTTATGCACGAGAAGAGAGTCAGATGATGGTATCTAGAACTTCCAACAACTTGGTGCGCAAGTGGTCTGGTCAAGAATACAAATGTAAGATTCACATTTGATAGAGAATGTAGTAAAATAGCCTTGGTTTGCCTGTTAATTGCAGCCCTAGGGTAAGAAGTATTTAACAACTTCAATTATTCTTTAATTGTCCAAAACTTTCTTATATTAAGTAGTTTTCCTGGAATTAAAATTGTAATATATATGAAAGTAGAAAAACTCTACAGAGATGTGCATGTTTGTTTTCTGATTCTGATTTTGAGGTCAGAGTGTTTGATTTATAAGAAAGATCCCAACACTACTAATGATCCTCATCTTGTTATATTTGGTCGCTCAACTTCAAACTTCTTACTTTGATCAAGCAGGTCAGATTAGTGAAGAGCTTGAGCACAGAATTGGAATGATTGAAACTTCATTAAGCAGGCTTGGAATGATACTGGACTCTGTTCAGAGTGACATAATGCAAGTAAACAAAAGCACAAAAGAAGTAGCATTAGAGGGTGAGTATACCGCATCTCTGGATTGTAATTGAGAAATCTAAGTAACTAGGCAATTGAAATGTTTTACATTAATTCCATCACAAAGCTGCAATTCACTTTAAGTTTGAAAGATGCATGTCTCTTAGTAATTGTGTGATTAGTTACCTTATAGTTACTTCAATACTTACCTAATAGACAATTCAGTTAATCCCATCTTTTAAATGCCTGAATAAACTTCTTGTAATTTGACCTTTAGGCTATGCTAAAAAAATAAAAGATAGAAGAAGGTTGATCAAATATCAACTTATGGTGCATAACATAGTTTTTGTTTCTTGTTCAGTGGAAGGCGTGCGGCAGAAATTGATTGTTCATGATGATTCACTGCATTCAATGGTAAAAATTTATTAGCCAGCCCTCTTTTATCCTTACTCTCTTGAGGTGCCTGTATCACAGAAGCCAATAGGCTATTGGATTTAAGTCAATTAAATTATAATTAACCAGAGCAAAGGACAAGAAGAAATCAAAACTCGCCTGGACGTGGACTTGAAAAATCTGTCTGATCAACTGAAGCAGATTAAGAACCAAGAGAATTTTGGGGAGATAGTGTCAATGCTATCAGCTCTACCAGGGAAAATTGACACTCAAATGGTGAAATTACAAAATGATCTTCACAAGGATTTCTGCAAAGAAATACAGGCATGTGTGCATGAAATACTCTTATTGGGTCCTCAGAGGACAGTGGTTGACTTTTATATTGAGTCAACTGGTTGTGTCCACTTCCTGAAGAATTACTTGATCATATTTTATGTTAAAAAACTTGTAGGCAATGTCTCGCAGCATGACTATTTCTAAACAAATACAAGCCACTCCTCCCATACACAGGCCTAAGGTACTCTTCTCTGCTGCTGTAAGTGATAGAGAACAGCTTAATCTTTAAGTGTTTAGGTATCTTGAAGAACATTCTGAGAACTTCTACATGTTTACCATATCTGTAGGCTGTCAGCTGTCATGCTCCTCCCCAGGAAGTTCAGTTTCCAAACAAGTACGTGCTCAAGGCTTCCCTTAATTGACGTTGCATTTTCATCCTGAGCACAGCCTGTCACATGATCAATGCGAAACCAAGTTCTTCTCTATACATGGGGTTATCTAGTGTAACTTATGAAATATATAGTTGTTGAGTTGTCATTGTCGTTTGAATACTTGTGGATGGTATTAAGGTTATAATGCCAGAGGAATTTGTTTAAGTTTTGAGGAGATGAAACCAAAAATTGTATGTCCGTTGTTTTTGCCATAGACAATGAACAAGCCTTTTGGAATTCATCCTATTCATCATTTTGATAACTCAAGTTTTGAAGCCTTTGTCCTTCTATATCCCGCGTCCCAGTTTCTAGACAGCAGATATTTGTATTTCTTACCTTTTTGGTATGACTTCCTAAACATTTTGTGTGGGACTTTACCAACTTCAAGGATTTTGAGATCATAGACATTAGATGGGAGCAAATAGCTTGAATACTATTATGTTGAGCTATTTCATCTAGTGTTTCTATCCCTCTAACTGTGGTCTATGCGTGAGAGCAGTTCCATCAGAAAGAAATAGTAGTAAATTTCAATGCAGAGCTGGAAGTAAGATTCCAATGCAAACCCACTATCTGAAGAAATGCTTTGCAATAAATACATACAGTAGAACCAGGACTTATATTCTCTTTGACTCTCCATAGGCTTATTCAATCTTATAAACGTATCTTTTTGTCACTCCCCTCTTCACATGCACCTCACTGCATTAAGGACTTAGAAATCTTGAAGTCTGGTAGCCTGCCTCAGTGCAAAGAATGACTGCAAAATCTTATGTTCACATTTTTCTGAGACCTGCTTTAATCTTCTTATTGTTTTTTTAAATATATTTATTTATTTTTACCAAGCTCGCCTGCATCTTTTTCCTAGTGACCGTAAGGTTTTTCTTGCTTGTAGTGCAACAATGCATGTGAGAACACAGCATACAAGTCTACTAGCCCAGGTTGAAATGGGAG
This sequence comes from Jacaranda mimosifolia, assembly GCA_018894105.1. Classification (NCBI taxonomy): domain Eukaryota; kingdom Viridiplantae; phylum Streptophyta; class Magnoliopsida; order Lamiales; family Bignoniaceae; genus Jacaranda; species Jacaranda mimosifolia. Next base: position 13,538,474 of record CM032120.1, on the reverse strand, counting down.
GCTGGACATCAGTAAAACAAGAACGAGCAACCTCTAAAGTTAGAAATCTTAATAAGAGGAGCAACCAGATAAAGGCATTGCCTAATCAATTGGTAGCTTTTAATTGCTTTGCTTCTTTTCCTCACCATGAGCTTGTTGTAATGTCTCAATATATGTGTAAGCTTAATTGGTATGAAAAAGATTTCTGATGCTATAAGCCATACCCCCATTTAAATTTGTCCAAACAACGATCATTTTGGCTATCAGCAGAGTCTCAATTTTCTTTTTATAAAAATCTGTGGTGTAGCATTGTTTTAAAACATTCTATGTTCAGTTGTGCAAAATTCATACTTAAATTCCTAGCAGCGTAAAAATCATTGATGATCAGTAATGAATGGATTTTTATATGGAAACAGGAATCGAGAGTTGTCATTGAATCAGATGAGGAAACTGATGAAGGTTTTTCCTGCTTGCTTAAGGAAGAGGGAACAGGTAACACTTCTTCGACTTCTTCCAACACCCGTTTCAGATATTCATTGTGTTATACTGTTTCATTTTCTGAGCATAAGCGAAGATATTCTCAAATTCCAAAAATCATATGATGTGATTTTAAAGCTGGAATGAAGATTTTTTTGCGGCATGCCTAAGTAAAATCCCTGAAAGAACTACATGCTTGCATCAGTTTAAACAAATTAATCAAGTATGATGTTCTATTCAACATAAATACTCAAAAGCTAAAGTGTTACGTGCACTTATATATGAGGCGATGACATATATATTAGACAACCTTTTTTAGCTAAGAGTAAAATTATGAATCTATTGTGCTGACACCATGGCAGGAAGTTGGAGTTTGTGGGTGTCTTGTGTGTGTGGGGGGGGTGTGATGCTGAAAGATGGTGACCAACATCTATTACTCTTGAAGTTATAACATGAATTCATTGTGCATAAACTTCTTCAGTTTTAATGCTTGCCATCCTAACTATTGCTGTTTCTTTGGTTAGAAACATATGAATATTCTGTAGAGGAAGCTAAGGAAGAAACTGCACGGATCCTAAGGAAAGCAAGGAGGAGAAAGAGAAAATACTGCAATACCATCATCATAAACTGAAGGGTATACTATTAATATGATATTTTATTAACATTTCGTTTTATGCTTTTCACATTTTGATTTGCTCTAAGTACCGCCAAACGACTAAGTTAAAATGTCTAGATTTTAGATCTCGATTCATGGAACATTGTAGCAGCTATCAACAACTCTGTCAGTTGCTTGCTGTTATTCAGCTACCACTTGCAATAAGAAGCTCTTAGAAACTAAATTTATTTAAAAAAATACTACCTTTTCTCCTATCTCTTTCTGATTAATTGACCATGCCAGCTATTCATTGTATCTCGTTCCTCGTGAATTTACATGTAGCAATAACCCAAATTTGCATTTCACTTTCATTGTTTCAGGAAAGAACATAAAAAGGAACTCAAATAATGTCGGCACAATCAGTCACAAGATATTTTGATCATAACAGAGAGATGTATCTATCAGACAAAGTCCTACAGGTGAATAAAGATTATTTCACTAGTCCTTCCTCACACACCAGGTGTGTTTGTTTTTAGCTCTCAATCTCTATCACCGTCATGTCTTTAATCAGACTCTCATCTCTGATTCAATCTTTCGTGCATTTCAAAACTTTAGACAACATTTCTGTAAAAGTTGTAATTTGTAATTTGCTCATATTCCTTTCTTTCATAAAAGAAAATGCTTCCACTAGAATCAAATTTTCCACCACATTAAAATAAAGGACTTGTATTGTTTTACATAGGAGATCTGGTACATTCTATAGGAAGATGAAATGATTCAGGAAAAAACATCTTTCCCTAAATGATTGAGGCCCCAATCTTACAGTACTGATATTACCCGAGAAAATGGACATCCATAGGGCATTACATTATTGGGCAGAAAAGCTAGATAGAACTTCATTCAGTGCTAAGATCAAAAGCAAAGGTGTCCTTACAGTCTGTCAAATACTCGTGGGATTGTTTTTTTCACTTTTGTGGAAAAGCATAAATGCCTCTTTTCTATTTGTAACGCATGCAGGTAGATAATAAACTTCAAATTTCACATTCTTTTTTTTGCCAGTTAGAACTTAGGTCTTGCTTTGTCCTTTTTCTTCAAGTGTTAGCTTGTCTTAGGTAAGATATTCAAGTAACTAGTTAGGTCAGCAACTTTGAACTATTTCATAATAGGTCGAACAGTTAGGACTTATGTGTAGTTAGTATCAAACATTTCATTATTTATAGAAACTTGTATTTTCATTTATTGAGTTGCTATATTATTTACTAGCAATTGTTGCCCGTATAAAATTATATATGAGTAAAGTTAAAATTGTATTAGATGTTTTGATATGATAAAGAAAATAATGGAAAATAAAATTTTGACAATACGAATTTGTGGGTTTGTGAATTTTGTAAAAAGTATAATTGTAATTTTATTGAATCATTATTTAAGGAGAAATTTGGAATATTAGTAAATTTGTATCCAAACTATATTCTTGTATTGAATTCTTTATTTTATTATTTAAACTACATTATCTATTTTAGTTGTTGGAATAATTGAAAAGTAAATTATATAAAAAATTAGAAATAACTTCCACTTTAAACATAAATTAATCATTCTTTTTATAATAGTATAAACATAAAAAAATAATGTGATAAAAGTGGGTTCTTTTCCCTTGTTAATATCGAAAGGTAACACTTGTCGTTCCATTATCATCCTATAATTTGACCCAGAGCCACCGTTAGCTGGGAAAGTATTGCAAATGAATAATTATAAAGACTTATGGGCCCTCTCTACCCCCATCCTTTGTTTGTCCTTTCCCTTATCTCGATAATTTTTTATAGGATCTGATTTTTCAAAAAGCCTAGGTTATCATTCCTAATCCCATAGAATTAAAGTAATCATGGCTGTTAGGCACGACTTACGTGACTATTTATCGGATTAGTTTGATTACAAATATCCCTTTGTTTACTCCTCGAATCACAGCAAAACTTTGTCCTACTTGAGTGTGAAGACATACATGAGGCCTTTGAGGAGTTCAATGATTAACAAAACATAAACTTGTTTTCGAATATAATATTCCATCTTTGGACTATTCAAAATAACAAAACCTTGTCCTTTTGATGCCTTAATCCCATCTCATTCCTTGTGATGATCAAAAAATTTGTCTTAGAATTGATCAAATGATTCGATTGCAACTACATATAGGGACCACACGATTGTGATCTAGACGTCAATGGTATTGGATGCCACATCATGTGCTGCACATTTTTGGTTAGGCAAATCTAGTTTGTTCTTGTATTATTTTCTCATTTTCTTATCCAAAAAAGTCTAATTCATATTTCATAGTCTAATAATCTCAAAATTAATCTAAAAAGACTGCCTAAAATCAGTGGAAAAGTTTAATGGTGAGGTTTGCTGGTATGTAATGTTTTACGAAATTAGATTTGAGGCTTTTTACGAAAAGTTTTTAATGGTGGATTTCTGCTTTAAAAAGGGCTCTGCGTTGAAATAGTGCTCCAATAAAAAATATATTTATACTAGTCGAATCGTTGATGGATTTGAATCCATTAAGAGGGTGTTTGGGTGAGCGTATAAGGTGTTTAAGAGCTTATAAGTTGATAAAAAATATTTGATAATTTTTTTTAAAAAAAAACTTATAAGATCCTAAAATAAGATATTATGAGTTTATAAACTCTTTTTAAAAAAGTAAGGAGATCCTAACTTATTTTAAAGATTTTAACAAGTTTCTTCACTTTTAACAATTTTAATTACAAAGTTGTCATTATTAACATCTTATAAGCTTCAACAACAATTTATTTAAAAAAACTGATCTAATATCTTATAAGCTCTAAAAATATCTTATAAGCTAAAAACATATTATAAGATGTAGGAGCTTATAAATATTTTAAATAAGTTTAGCCAAACATCCTCTAAGTTTAGGAGCCCAGTTTAAGTGAGTTTAGTGGATCACTTTGAGTAATCGTATTAATCCTTTTATTAAGTTTTTTTACTTATATGCTCTTAAAATTTTAATGGAGTATATCAGCATGGAAACATGATAATCAGATTTCTAAATTGAAGACATTCTTGAGAGAGAGAGAAACCTTATTGTTAGCGTGTTTTTTATTTTTATTTTGTTTTATTTATTTTCACCTTACCGTCTCTATTCATTTCTTATGACTTTAAGAATATCCCAAGGGAGATGAACTGTCGGCAAAGGTGGGTTGATTTTGTTATTGTATTCATTGAATTACTATTTTATGACTCGTCATTCCGTGGTTTCCTAATCCTCCAACTCATAAAAGTATCTACATATTTATTCAAAGAAATAGCTTCACATAGTCTAAGGTATTATAATAACCGATTGTGATGTAACTAAAATATTTTCCTTCACTATTTAATTAATTATAAAATAAAGTATTGGTCCATTGAGTCATTTTCAAGACAAGAGCGTCCAAAGAGAGCCAGCATCCTATGGCCAGCCATGGAGAGTCGTTGAAATGGGAATATCCAATTAGCCCACCAACTTTTATTTTTTATTTTTTTCCCTATATTAAAAAAGGTCAAGAAAACGATAATTTGTTTGATTTCGTCACAATTGATTATCAGTACCGAACGTAAACCTTTTCATTTTCTCTATGGTTTGAAGAAGACAAGTGACCTTTCTTTTTTCACACTAACAGCCATTTTCTGGATAAACAATGGGCAACCGTTTTTTTCCTTTTTCCTTTTTCCTTTTTTTCCACCGAACTTTCACAATTTTACCATTTGAATCTCTAAATTCTTAGGGGCGCATTTAATATAAAAGATTAAGGTGATTAGCCCATTTAATCCATGTTAGTAATCTGTTTGATAGAAGAGATTGTGATAATGGGCCAAGTCAAGATTAACTCCGAACCTATACTATTCATGCGATTGGTGCCAATTGTCATCTTATGGTTGGAGGTGAGATTGTAATATGGCCAAATCAACTAAAAAATATAAGGATGAATTTGTCCCTCATTTTGACGCGGCTAGTTTTTAGAAATTGACAAATTAGGGCAATAATAAAATTTAAGAAAGTAGTCTTTTTCAATCTTTCAAATCACATAGGAATGCAAGATTATGAAATTTATAATTTGAATTACATTTGATGTGAAAAATTAAGGTGATTAGCTCCTTCAATCCATTTTAGTAACTCATTTGGTGGAAGAGATTATGGTGACTGGCCAAGTCAAGATTGACTCTGAGCCCGTACTGTTCACGCGATTGGTGTTAATTGTCATCCCATGGTTGGAGGTGATATTGTAATTTGGCCAGATCAACTAAAAAATATAAGGACGAGTTTGTCCCTCATTTGATGCAGTTAATTTTTAGATGTGTACATATGAGGGTAATAATGAAATTTAAGAAAGTATCTTTCTCAATTTTTCAAATCAAGTATGAATGTAAGATTATGAAATTTATAATTTGAGCTATAATATTCAATATCAAAAAGATATATTAATCCATTCAAATAACCCTAATTTTAACAGGTCAAAATTAGGTGCAATCAATAATCTTTCTTATCAAACGTGTCCTAGATGTACTCTTTTACTCCTTGCACTTTCAACTTGTACATTTTGCAAGTTTTTGGTAATTTGTACTTTTTTAGGTAAATAATAAAGGCATTTTTCATCTTTTTTATGGTTACAATATGTGGTAGTGAAACATGACTTTTGCCTTTCTTGACTACCCAAATTAGCAGTCTTTAAAGATGTGCTTTTGTCTTGGGTTTCAACTTATCCTCTATATATGTATGTATGATTGATGGGGGTTAACCCTAAACTTATGCTAAAAGGAAGGAGTGCTTTTATTAAATAAAGATATTCCATCTTTTTATACAAAAACGATTCGAGTCAAATCAATTTAAATTTTGATTGGGTAGTGACCATTTATTTTTTGAAACACTATTGTCTTAATATTTAGAGTATTTGATAAGTATTGTAACATGTGTTGTATTGTGATCTGTCTCATATATATATATATATATATATTGCACATTATTCATTGGATCCTAAACTTATACTATTTTATTCCAATCATTCTCTTAAATTATTTTTTCAAACTTTTTCAATGTCTTGAGGCACTATACATATTTTTTCAATCTTGATTGTGCTAATTTAGAGCATGTTTGGGTGAGCTTATAAGCTCCTAAAAATATTTTATAAGATGTTTGAGAGTTTATAAGATGTGAAAAAGTTGTTTGGTAAAATTTTTAAATTTTAAAAAACTAAGGAATGTCTAACTTATTTTGAAGATCTTAACAAACTAGCTTAATTTTAATCATATTATTATAAAAATATCATTATTAACATTTTATAAGTTTCAAAATATTATTTTATCCAAACTCTCTAGAAACTTATTTTTAAAAAAAAGATATAACACCTTATACGTTCCAAAAATATCTTATAAAATATAGGAGCTTATAAGACCTTTTAAATAAGATTAACCAAACATCCTCTTAATTAGTTCTGAAATCAATGATCCAATTTGATAATCAAATCTTAGCAAACTATGTGACTAGTTTGAGTTATATGTCAAGTAGGAAGAATTAATCCAAGTCTAAGTGGAGTAGTAAGTCATGTAAGAAGTTCAAATACCAGTTATGCTCTCTAGTTGAGTTCACTTCTATTCTCCACTGTTTGTTTATCAATTTAGGAAACTAAACATTTATTACAATAAATAGTCTGTATAACTCTCTTAATTATTTCCAGTACCCCCAACCCCACCCCACCCCACCCCACCCCCCTCTCTTCATGTAGGTAAACAGACAAGTTCATGTGACTTAATTATGTGAAAAGCATATAATCTCTCTTCCTGCAAACTCAAGCCACAACAAACTAATCACTACAAGTCTAGCTTATTGATAAAGTTGTTTTAACCCATAAGGACTTTTCCCAAAAGTAGTTAAAATTTTGGACTACAAGCTCTTGCATTTCTTTGGGAAGAAGCTTTTCAATACTGCATTGTAATTGGTAAATGTCAACCAATGTTGCCCACCATGTGTGGAGATAAAAAGGTTGGTGGTGGGCATGATTGATTTGAGACATGAATGAGTGGTTCTTGTGGGAATCCATCATCATTTCACCTTCACCATCCATCTCTTCAATTATTTTAATACCCTCCACTTCTCTTCTGAGATATTAGTGAGAATTAAAGCTAGGAAATCAGATTGTTCTTGTTAAAAAAAAAAAGAGGGAATGTTTGGTTATATTTTTTGTATGATTTTATTATGTGTTTGGAAAGAATGAATTATTAGAGAATGTGAAAGTTGTGTTTTGGTATATTTGTTTATATTTTTGATGAAATATTTTTTATTGTAGCATAGCAGTCAAACCAATGTTTTTTTATTGAGTTTTTGAAATGAAAATGGAATTAAGTGATTTTTTTTATTGTTAGAATAATAATAATAAAATATATATTATATATATATATAATATATATGTATGTATATATTGAAAAATGAAAATTTTAAAAGAAAAATGAGGATATGTTTAGTTATATTTCCCCAAAATAATTTTATTCTAATGAAATATAACTAATCACTCCCTAAGTTATTTTACATTTTATGTATGTAAATCAGAAAAATGATAGTTGCAGCATTCTATGCCAATATTTACTAATTACTTTTGTAAGTATGAACACTATTTGATGCATCCGTCTTTATAAAAAAATCTGCTATCCAGAGGTCCGGTTAGGATGAACTATTATGAAATAATAATTTGAACCTGTACCCGGTACCACAAAAAGAGGGTCGGGTCGGAGTTTGCCTAACATCCAAATTAGTGTTTGGAGATGAAAATGTCAAAATATTGGAATAGAATTTAGTGTTGTATTAATACTTTTGTACTTATAAATATAAAATATGAAGTATTTGTTAATATTTTTTATTTGACAAATATATCATAGTTGAGATAATCTAATTTGAATCGTTTAGCATTTTTGATCCAACAAATAAATTTTAACTAAATCATAAATGTGGTTGAATGTTGAATAAAAACTTAGATTTTTTTTTTTAAGAGTATTACACAATTATCTATAATTCTAAAGGTGTTTTTGAAAATATTATAATTAGTCAGTGTCAATGGCTTTTTTTTTTTTTTTTGTTATTTATATACATGCATGTCAAGATTCTATTAGATTCAAACATTCAATTTTATATTTTATGTACAAGACTTTTCTTTTTTTTTTTTTTTTTTGAGAGAGAACATTACAGATAACGAAATTTATCTTTTCAAATAAGTCAATATTATCCAATTCTCAAATCAAGCAAATTAAATATACCAATTAAAGATTATAACGACGCCCATTTGGGTCGAACACGAGATCTTCCACATAATAGGAGAGATTTATGTCATTGGATTATAAGTCACTGGACTGCGAGACTAATGTTATTTTTTTTCAATAACATTACAAATGACAAAGAGTATCATTTACAACAAGTTTATAGATTCAATTATCAAATTAAGAAAATGAAAGTACAAATTCAACAAGATCACGACTAAAAGGCACACATAAAATACATATAAAGACGTCCATTCAGGTCGAACACGAGATCTCCAACATAATAGAAGAAGCTAATGTTATCAAGTTAAAGATTACTCAATCTAACCAACAACAACTTAATTTACAACATGTGTCCACACTAAATGCAGAAAAAAGTCTTACATATCTTTAAATAGCACTTAAATTTCAAGCACTACAGTCAATTTATGTATCCGATACACACGAAGAAGCCTTGAATAATGTCAAAATCCTTCGTGTGAGAGATTATTGCTAGGCAATTGAAAGTAACATATGAGACAGCAAACAATGACATATATAAAAAAAATTCGTGGCATCTCCATAGCCCATCGCTGTCTTAACAGAAAAATGTCCCTAAATTTTGACATAGTATTTATTCTAACAACGTAAATTGTCCCCATCCCACACTTATCAACTTTATTTTTTTGTCCAGTGGCTTGTAGTTGAAGTGGCATTAGTCTCTTTTATTATATGGGAGATCTTATGTTCGATTCGAAATATGCGCGTTGTGCACTTTATATGTAATGTGTATAGTTTATACTTTGATTTATTTGATTTGAGAATAAAAATGTCCCTAACCCATCGTGGCATCTCCATAGCCCATCGCTGTCTTAACAGAAAAATGTCCCTAAATTTTGACATAGTATTTATTCTAACAACGTAAATTGTCCCCATCCCACACTTATCAACTTTCTTTTTCTGTCCAGTGGCTTGTAGTTTAAGTGGCATTAGTCTCTCCTATTATATGGGAGATCTTGTGTTCGATTCGAAATGTGCACGTCGTGCGCTTTATGTGTAATATGTATAAACTATATACTTTGATTTATTTGATTTGAGAATAAAAAAATATTGATTTGTTGAATGAATAAAAAACTTGTTATTTGTAATGCTCTTTCTCTCAAAAATAAAAAATAAAAAATGATCCTCTTTTGATGATGTATAGCTAAAGACAGCTCTCCTCCACCGGTAGTTTCAATAAATTCCCATAATATTCATTCATTGTTATTTATTATGCCCACAACCCACCATTTGCTTCACCTAAGTAAATGTCGTGTTAAACTTCTACTTCTATTTTGTCCCAATTTCAATGCTTAGAATTTGAATTTTTATGGAGTATTTGTAACTAAAAAAGGGAAACTTTTTATTGTGTTGTAATTATACCCTCAATGGTAGCGATAGGGAGTTATTGAGGGTGCTTTTTTGAGAGAAAAGAATGTAGTATAGAAAATAGAATATTAGTGGATGTTCAAACAACAACAACAACAACAACAACAACAACAATAATAATAATAATAATAATAATAATAATAAAACGCTTCAATTTGGAGCAGGTGGATTATAAAATTTGGACATATACCCAGAGACAGAACCACAATTTTTTATTATGGGGAACGAAGTTTTGAATTATCAAAAATATAATATAATATAATATAATATATATATATATATATTATTTCATCATATGTACTAATCATTCAAAACCTGTAAATTCAAAACAATTGATATGATAAAAATATGGCATATTTTCAATAAAATGAAGAATAATTTATAGTTTGAGGAATTGCAAAATTGTAATATTTTAAAATTTTTAATATAAAAAATTAAGTTTTAATATTTTGAGGGAGGGTCGACCCCCTATCTATGCATATACCTACTGTCAACTAATGTACGTGTGTGTGTGTGATGGGTCGATGTTTTTATTTAATTATCAAATTTGGAGTAATACAATTGCAACACTATAGACACAAGATTTTGAATTTAAATTTTATCAAATATGAGGTAACCACTAACCAGTCTCAGTTATAAATTTGTTATCTCATTGTCAAAGGACAATTAGGCAACCAAATCACATGACAGAGACAAATACCACATTTAATTTGGTGAAATTAGAATTCAAAATTTTATATTTGTAAAGTTATATAAACCTCAAACTTGACCTTTATAAAGGCCATGACCTTATCAGTGTGCATATACATTATTTAATTATAAATTAATGTGTGGTATTTGGATTTTTCGTTATCTTGTTATTTCATAATTTTTTTATATTTTAGTGATTATTGATGGGTGTACTGAATTATTTATTAGTATGTCGATATAATAATATAATTATCATTTTTTGAAAAAAATTAATATTGTGCTGGGGTCAATGATATCATGACTACTATTATTATTAAGATCTATGATCCAAATATATATATATATGCATATAAATGTATATTATTAGAATTAAAGAAAATGGGGGTGGGGGAGTAGGCATTTGTCTTGTAGGGGAGCTTTCAATTAATTGGACAAAATATCACTGTTGGAGTTGATGGGAGCATGGCCCCCAAACTCTCAATGTTTTAATTTAATGCAGCAGTTACCGAGTGGTCTGTGACCCAATAATATAAATTTCCCACATAATATAAGAAGTCAGGAGTTTAAGCTCGAACGAACACCTGATATGCATGCGTGTATATAAATAAATAAAAAATGCAGCATTTACCAAGGGGTTGTTTGATTTTATTTTTTGGAGGCATTTTCATTTTATAGTGAAAAAGAATAGTGAATAAGTATGGATTTTGAAAATGAAATATTGTTTGAATATTTTGTTTAAAATGAAATGATTGTGTAGAATTGAAAATGAGTTGTATTTGGATATTATAGTATTTTTGTATTAAAAATCTTATAAATATGAATAAGAGAAAATAAAGTGTGAAAATAGAGAGAGAGAGAGAGAGAGAGAGAGCAATAGCGTGTTTGAAAAAATGTGTTTGAGAATGAAAATATATGTGAAAGTAAAAAATAAGTCGATAGCTTTTTTTTTTTTTTTTTTCATTTTAAGGAAAAAAATGAAAAGAAATTTTGAAAACAAAACCAAACGGGCACCAAATTTTCTTCCAAAAGCTCCCAACTCAAGGGGAAAAAAAAAAAAAACGAAAAAATAAAATAAAATACCCACTTCTGATTGTTTTGTTGCTGCTGATAATCGATCAATTCAATAACTTTCTAAGATAATAATTAAAAATTTGGATATTTTAAGCCGCTATTTTATTTTGAAAATATAACACTACTGGAAAAAGTCTAATGTACAAGTGATAATATAGAAATTATTATTAATGATAGATATTAAATAATAATAATTTTTATTTTATCATTGATAATATTTTTTAAATGATAATAATTTTCATTTTGCCACAAGAATTAATGTTTTAAGTCGTTGACATTAGTTTGACAGTATAAATGTATTGTTAATTATTAATAGTGACAATTTAAATATTATTTTTGTATTAAGATTATAAAAATTATTAGGCAGACAAAATAAATTTTTTTGTTATTTAATAATTTTTATACTGTAAAACCACTAATAATAATTAAAGCTAGTGAAAATATGTAAAAATTAGACGGTGTGCTATAAATAAATGAATAATTCTTTTGGGGCAGATGAAGTAATAAATGAAATAAAAATGAGGGAATATATATATATACATACACACACTAATGGCTGATGCACACTCGATACATATGCAACTATTAATAAATAAAAATAATAAAATAATACAAATGAAAAATAACATAGTTGCAAAAAAATTGAAAAGAAAAAAAAATTATGGAGAAATAAAAATATATATAATGAGATAGGAATGTGGTGGTATTTATTCTATAGTTATGGGGATAAAAAATAAAAATGAGGACATTTTAAGAAAGTATTTGAAAACAAGTCAATAAATAGGTAGATACTTTATTAATAGTGTATATATTTTGTCACGCTCTGGGCACACTAGGCCAGTTGGATGCGAGAATTGCCTATAAACTCACCGAATGCATCTTACAATTAGGCTATAATCAACTTGTTCATAAAGGATATCCAATGAATACACATGAGTTTTTTGACCAAAACTTATATACTAGTCATTCTTTCAATATTCAGTCCATGTGGGAAAGAGTATCATATAATTTTTATTTTATTTTATCGAGTTACGACGTGATATATATATACACACACACATCACCTGCAACCCCTGGCATCTCGTTGGTAACTCCAAAACTATATGTGCTTTTTTCAGAGAAAAATTTGTTTTTGTTTAATGATGCCTTTCACGAGGGCGTTGGTTTGTTTGCACTTTTGCACCCCTTTGTTCCGTTGCTGTTCTTCATGATGACAAGTTGGAAGTTTGTTTTCAGACTGTTAAAACATCAGAAATGGAACATTTGATTTTGTGCCACCGTAAAAATTAGATTGAGTCTTGACAACAATTTTCTAACAGCAAATTATGGGCAATGTTTGGTTACGTTTTGGAGTGTTTTGGGTTGCATGTTTTGAAGAAAATAAATTTTGAAAGTGAGCTTGGAATTTTTTAACAGCAAATTACGAGTAATGTTTGGTTACGTTTTAGGGTGTTTTGGGTTGCATGTTTTGAAGAAAATAAACTGTGAAGGTGAGTTTGGATAATGTGATCGTGGGTTGGGGAACGTAATGACTGTTCGGTTATATTTTGGTAAAGAACTGTTTTTTATTGTGAATATCAAATTAACAATTTTTTGTTTGGTTATTAGGAGAAATTATAATTTAAAATAGTTCTAACATTATTTATCTAATTTTAAAATATATATGATATGACTTTGAGATATTATTATATTGGTTGATTAAATTATAGTATGCAGATTTGGAATTTTTTGGTTAATTGAGAGAACAAATAAAGAAAATCTTGAAAAATGTTTAGAATGCATTTGCCCACCAAAAAACTTGTCATGTTTGAAAATATTATGGGGAATTTTATTTTTTTTCTGAGAGAAAGCATTATAAATGATGAATTTTTATCCTTTCAATAAATTAATATTTTTTTATTTATAAATAAAATAAATCGAAGTATAATCTACACACAATGTATGTAAGGTGTACAAATGAGCCTATTTAGGTTCAAATACAAGACTTTCCATATAATATGGAAGACTAATGCCACTGGACTTATGGGGAATAATTTTATTCACTTCAAAAACGTAAGCAAACACAACCATTACCTATCACATTTTTTAATGTTAAATAATTCATGTCACTAATGTGTGTTTTTGAAAAATATTTTTCATTTATGTAATAAATTAGCTCTAATAGGTCAAATGGTGGCACAAGCTTTTGAAAAGCTATTAGGCAATGCTACAAAAATCAGGTTGCATATTTGACTTTTAAGTTAGGAGTTTGATAATACAATGGGATGACCATTAAGATGGTATTTTAATTAATTTGATTTATAATTTCTTATAGTAAGGAATTATAGACTCAAATTCATTATTATTCATAAATCAATCATTTTAGTGATAGACGAATTATATTTAATTGACATTTTAGTAATGTTTATGGTATCAAATACATCTTTTGAACAATAATTGTGACTCAAATTAATAATTACAGTCGTGAAATCCCATATAATCACTCTACTAAAAGTTCCAATTACGATTAATTGCCTTATCTTGTCTTATGGATATAAATAAATAATAATAAAATGAAAGAGATGTTGGAGGAAAAAAAATTCAAGAGCACAAATTTTCCCTATGTACCTCTTTTCCTTGATGTTTTATATTTCATATTCTATATGGTTAAGAAGATTTTAACTTCATATGGGTCCTCGTTCAATAAATTTATTTGTGACCTATAAGGAACCATATGAGGTGAAAATTTCATGTACGGTTCTGTAATAGTGACATGAACAATGATGTTATCATCGACTATGATTATCTAACAGTTCAAGTACAATTGATATAGTTGAAGCGCAGTCACAATATGATTTTTGGAGATGGAATTTGTGGCATCAACCTATAGGATTTATCATCTCCAAAAATTAATATAGTTGAAGCACAGTCAAAATATGATTTTTGGGGATGGAATTTATAGCATCAACCTATAGGATTTATCATCTCCAAAGGTTAACCGTACTCTGGCAACTTTCCTTACAATATATATACACACACACACTTAATCCCATATAAAAATCATAGTTGACTTTCACTTTCAAGCAAATAAATTTATAGACATAATATGTTAATAATTATGAACTTATAAGAAAAGATCAAATGCTATTATTTTGATACAATATTTAATTAAACACTATGCATGCTTTTTCTATTAGATGGTAAATTAACAAAAAAAGATAATTTATTATGCCCTATAACTGAAAAATGGATATAGAATTTAAAGCAAATATCATGAGGGAGGGCCAAAAAGGGTTAATGATTGGTTATGTAGTTTCATTTTTTTCTTTTAGGAGGCAAACAAAATTGAATTCAAATGTATACTCAAGTTAATTATAATAATGGCAATCATTACCCACGTTCTTCTTTAAATCAAACATCCATCTTATAAAAAATAAAAAAAAATAAAGAAAAAAGAAAAAAGAAAAAGGAAAAAAAATCATAAGGAGGTGTTTTTTTAACAAAACAATGAAGATCACAAATGAAGCCTAATTCAAATTGAGAGTTATATATATATATATATATATTTATATACACACGCACATCAAGTTCGAACTCCTGACTTCCTATATTATGTAAAAGTAATTCAAATTGAGAGTAAGGCTACGAGGTATGTCAAAGTGTATATCTTTATTTAATATTTATAATAGTTATTGATTCATAAATATTGTAATTTTTTATTTTAATTTCAATAATTGTTATAGTTGTTGATGATGGATGAATATTTGTGAATGATAAGTTGATAACGCAGTTGATTTATTAAAAAAATTGAAAAAAAAAAAAAAAAAGATCATCAGTCTTCCACAACACCCACAAATTTGGAGCAAATTGACCTAAATAAATAGGATATACACTTTAATTTTGTCAAAAAAGGAAAACCCACATGTTCCCTTCAATGTTCAACCTATCAAATAGATTGAAAATGTAATTTTCATTTTTTATTTCAATATTCTCACTGATACACTAATGAAAAAAATGAAGGCTATATTTGGTTACATTTTGGAAAAACAATTTTGTTTTTCTAAAATGTAATCAAACATACAAAAAAACTTCTTTCAAAATACCAAATTAGATTTTCCAAAATACTATCTTTTATCTTTTATTATCCCCAAAACTTCTCCATTTTTCAATATATACATACATATTTTATTATTGTTTTAATAATAAAAAAATCACTTAATTCCACTTTCACTTTAAAAACCCAACAAAAGGCATTAATTTAACTGCTTCAGTAGAATTTGTCTTAGCCCAAAACATAAACAAACGTACCAAATTTTTCCAAAACAATTTTCTTACTATTTTCAAAACATACATCACATTCCTCAACCCCACTCCCAAAACACATAATTCATATCCAAATGGTACCTAAGTTACTACAAAATCTTTTATCAAATTCCAAAGTTGCCCTTACCATTTGTCCCAAGTCCTGTTCCTCTTTTGTCTAGCTTCTGCCATGGTCTTGCAACATGATCTATTCACTGCAGGCAAGTAGACAACACATAGTATAATTTATTTTTTGTAAAACTTCAGCCTCACAATGCTGAATTTTCTCTCTATATTTCAGAGTATGCTTCCAACTTTATACATTACAAATCTACAATCCTCCAAAATTGCAATCTTAAGCAAAAAACAAGAAAACATTTAACAGTGATGTGTCCTTTGTTTGTCCAATGTATCATGTGGGGGTTGGGGTTGGGGGGGGGGGGGGGGGCTGTTGTATGTGTTTGTAGGGTTTGTGAAAGTGTGTATATTTGAAAAGTCTACATTTGGATTTATATTTTTAAAAATTCATTTTCTAAAAGTAGAATCAAATATTTTATAAAAATATTATTAAAAAACTAATCATTTCAAAACATTAAATCAAGTATGTATTTTTTTTTCAATTATTATGTCATTATAATAACAACATATAATAATATGAAAATTTGATGGTACACCATTGATAAAATAGACATTTTAAGCCAAATTTGCTTCTAAAAAATAAAACAAAAACATTTTTCATATAATAATATGAAATTTTGATATTACACCATTGATGAACTGGACATTTTTAGCAAAATTTGTTTCTAAAAAATAAAACAAAAACATTTTTGATATAATAATATGAAATCTTGATATTACACCATTGATAAAATAGACATTTTTAGCCAAATTTGTTTCTCAAAAATAAAACAAAAACGTACTTTTATTCTTCATACATTCCCAAATCTCCTATCAAAATATATTTTCGCAAAACATTTCTCTTAAAACACTGATAAATAAAAACCAATATTTTTTGAATTTTCAAGTATTTAAATAGAATAATATTACTAAAAATAACAATAAAACTAGTAAAATGCGTAGTGCAGCTAACGAGTTATAATGCATTAAGTAATTCATAAAAAATAAAATATTGGAGCAATTTTGCTATATACTTTACATATATTTTCCTTAAAAGTGAATGATATTAGCAAAATATTATTCCTTGTAAACGAAAATTTAATTAACTTGAAATAATTTATAGTGTCTTCTTTCTACTCTATCAATATTTATTATCTTTGAATTATGAAGAAATTAAAATTATAATATTTTGCATTTGAAATAAATACACATAATATGAAAACATCTATAGATATTTCCAAACTTTGATGGAAAATTGCAATAACCCAAACACTTTTGTTAGATGGAAAAATAGAAATCTTGTTTTCATATATCCCTTCTTGCATTTAATGGGTCCCATTCTTCTTTCCATATAGTTGCATACCTTCTTCTCCCTCTTCCATTACATGGCTATCAGAACAATTGTCCCACTCCAAGAAAAGCACACACACACACACACACACACACACACTATTACTTGCACTTTCCAACCTTTCTTTCTTTCTTTTTCTGTTCTTTCTTTTTTCTTTTTTAAATCTGTGATTCAGTCTTTAATGGCTGCCCCACACCTAATTTTCTTGCTCAGTTTTAATAAGTGGGTTGGTGATTTTTCCCCTCTGGGTCTCTATCTTTTTGGTCGGTTTGGAATTAGATACTCTTCCCGCGGAGCAATAAAGTTGTAGTTTTATTCTTCTTTATTGGTTTTTATTTTTCCCCTCTACCTTTTTCTTTGTTTGTGTGGGTTGAAAGCTTGTAAATACCTGTCAAAGATTGGATTTTGCTTTTGGAGCTTTGGGTTTTTGTTTGAGATAGTCTGTAAAAAAGCCTCGTTTTTGAGAAAATATTTTGTGGGGTTGTCTTGGATTTTCTCTGTTTTTTTTTTTTAATGAAAAATTTCAATCTTGATTGGTGATTTCCATCTGGGTTCACCTGAAAAAGGTCTTCTAGTTATATCTCTTACCAATCTGGTGAAAATATTCCTTGTGGGAAGCTGATGTTCAGTACTGAGAACTAAGGCTTGTGGAAGAATCATCACATTGCATTTGAAGGGACAATTTATTCATCTTTTTTTTTGGCTAAAATCTTGTATGGATGCACAATCTTTGGTTGATTGTGTGGGCTGTCCTGTGATTAGTTATAACATACCCTTGAAGCCAAGGTTTGGATGATTGAGATATTTTGATCAAATCTTTCAAGGGTTGAAAGATCCCAGAATAGAAAATTTAGAATTTTCTTTTTGTTTGGTGGGCTTTCTGGTTATAATTGTTTTGTTGAAGGATCACATTGCCATTGCCGGAAGCAATTCCCAAGATTGTGTTGTAACAGAAGATAAAGTCAAAAAGTTGATTCCTTGCCAAAGTGAGAGGCTACAGTGACTTTGGATTTAGCTTTTACTCCCTTAGACAGCAATTGTTGGACTCTTGGGATGATATATTTGGCTGCATGTTGTATCCTAGTTTCAGGTAATAAATCTTCCTCCTTTTAGTTTTGTTTTTTTTTCTATTTTATGACTTCTCATTACTGATATTGATGTAATTATCAGGTTCTTTGATTTCTTTATCCATTCTTTTCTTACTCATTTGTTCTTTTTTTCCCTCCCTCCTTTAAGTTTATAAGTGAAAAAAAAGTCATGATTCAGATGTTTTATATGAAAACAAATGTTTTTGCAGTTCTCTATATTTTCTGGTATTCTTTCCCCCTTTTCTCTTCTTTTCCGTTGTTCATTTATGTTGTCTGGATTTACTGTAATCATATGATCTACAAATTAATGCTCTTGTATAAAACGTACATTATGGAGATTGCAAGTACTCTTCAGCCTTGGAAGTTATGTTTATTGTAGAATTGGTTCCCTTTGTGGCATAGCTAGTTAGAATTGTTGGTGCTCTTTCATGCGTAAGATGCAGAATGCAATGGATGATCACAAGACATGCCCAAACATTTATTGCTAGTGTATATCAAAACTTACTCTAGCCTATGAGTTGAGTTATCCATAAAGCAATAAAAAAGATTGTGCAGTTGAATTTGTGGGTTTTAGTTTGTGCAGTTAAAAGATTCTTTTGAAGCTTTGAACTTTCTCATTAGAATATCCTATTTACAATTTTTAGAGCAGCACTTCAGCCAAGTTATAAAATACTTAATCCCAAGAATTTGGTGATGTTCAGATATCGAACGAAAGTGCTTAAGATATTATATGACAATAAGCCTTCTCTATTTTATTTCAACTTTTAATTTGCCTTCATTGTAACAGGAATTTGCAGTAACAGGATAATTAAATGAAATCGAATCATTGAAGCCCAGAGGAAACTTGCTATGGCAAAGAGATCACAAAGGCGCCCTTCAAGGCATGAAAGGGACCAGGCAGGTTGTATATGGGGTTTAATTAGCATATTTGACTTCCGTAATGGTCGATCCACCAGAAGATTACTTTCGGATAAAAGGCGAGCGAGCAAGCAAGTAGTTGGTAAGAGCTCTTTGTAGAATTTTAATGAAAGTATTCACGATGTTCTTTCAGAAACAATATTTTCAGGATTAAAATATTTAAACCCCCACCTCCTTAGGTGATGGACGTTCAAGTGCCGAAACAACTCTACCAGGTCCGACCCAACAATGTGAAGATGTAGTGGTGAGTTTTGGTGAAATATCCTAGCCGACTTTAGTTCGACTGTTTATTTTCTTTGTTATAGTAACTCTATTTAGTATTTCAGGACGCTGAAGAAAGTAAGATGCATCTGGTTGATGTTGCCAAAACAAGTGTGAAGGAACTCATGGAAGAAGAGATGTTCAACGAACAAGGTTCAACAAACCAGCCAGATGATTCTAAAATTGGTTTGGAGAAAATCAATTCCAAACATGGAAATCATATGAAAAAGAATCAAAAGAGAAAAAACAGAAATCGCACTAAGTCTAGAGATATGGATGTCTCTGAGGGTGCTGTAGAATGCTCAACTGAATACCAAGTTCCTGAGCAAAAGGCTTCAGATAATCTTGATCTGGAAAAAATAATGGAAGAGTTGGCCCAGATTAATCAGAGAAATATAAACTGCTTGAAACATGATTTTAATGATGATCCTGATATACCATCCGGTCAGGCTGCCAAAGTTGTTCAAGAAAAGGTAGTTGCGGCAGTAAAATTGTTTATAGAACAAAGACTGAGTAGTGGTAAGCGTACTGGGGAAGAAGGGTTCTCCAAAGAGATCACGGATGCCCTGCAAACATTGAATTTGAACAAGGGCTTGGTGAAACTACTACAGGATCCAAACTCTACACTGGTTAAGCACATCCAAACATTAGAAGATGCTTGGTTGGAGAAAGACCAAGTGCCTGATTCTTTGCCTGCATCCAATTTGTCAGAAGAGAAGCCGGTGAACCTAAAATCTGATGAACTCAATAGATGTAAACACCGAAATTTCTTCCGAAGAAGAAGCAAATCGCTGGAGAGCTACCCCTTGGCGGGGGACAAGGATTATCAATCTCCAAATAAAATTGTCATCTTGAAGCCTGGGCCAGCGGGGGCACAGAGTCCTGAAACTGATATTTCTGTTAGGGGCATTTCATTGAGGTCAGACTACACAGGTAATAAGGTGGACAGTGAGAGAAATACCTCCCAGTTCTCTTTCACTGAAATTAAAAGAAAGCTAAGGCATGCAATGGGCAAGGAGAGACAGGCTATCTCTCCTGATAGACTAATGCTTAAATTGTCTCCTAAGCACCGAAATGGGAATAATGTTGACAAAGGTGCCAATGGAGAAAATTTTGTTTGGAGTTCTCCGAATAGGAACCATTTCTATACTGAAAGGTTTACCATATCATCCCCTAGCTTTAAGAAGGGTGAAATAGTTGGTAAGTTAAAAGACAAAGGTACAAATATGGTGAACGAAACCTGCCAATATCCAAGACCTGGGGGATCTAACATCTATATTGAGGCTAAGAAACATCTCTCTGAGATTCTGAAGAATGGAGACGAAAATGCTGAGTCAATGACTGGGCAGTTGCCCAAACCCCTGGGTAGGATCCTTTCTTTTCCTGAGTACAATGGTTCTCCTTGCTTAAGCCCTAGAAAGCATGTTGATGACATCTTTATAACAGCTCAGATGAGATTATCTCCCCGCAGCATAGTTAAGAATAATGTTACTGGGCCTTTGCAAGAAAACCATAACAATCATCCAAGTCCAAGAAGGCAAAATTTGGAGAGTCACTCATGCATCTCTGATAGCAACTCTGAGGACAAAGAACAGTCTCCCAATACGAATGTTAATATTTCACTTCGAGATGATCAAGAATATTCTTTAGAAAATCAATCCTTTACCCAAGATACTATAGTTCCTGAAGGTAAATTCCACCCATTCTCTAAAGATAACTGTAAATGCATCTCACTATTTGATAACACTGAAAGAAATTTGTTTTTCTAACCAGCAGTTCAAAGTTCATCTTCGATATTTGAGGAGACTGAATCAAGGCATCTGAAAGAGGAAAAAGTCAACAATATTTCTTCTAAATCATCTAGTTATTCAATCAGTGGTGATATCCAGAAAGGAGACACTAGAGAAGCAGACAATGGAGAAAGTGCTTCCCAACCCTTGAATGAGCCTTCCTCGTGCTTCAAATCGGTAAATTTCCATTCTCTGATTCTTGTTACATCAAAGGAGAACTGTAAGCCAGTACCATATGAATACTGAGCCTTCGACCCATGTAGAGTTGTAATGGCTATGGTTTGATACACTGTGCTGTCCCTTTTTGTGTTAATTTCTTGGAATTTTCTTACCATGTTTCTTATTCTTGTTGATTTTGTCCAGGATTTACCTGGAGAAGATCACACATTGTCTTCTCCAACGGTATCCCCCTCACACTCTCCAGTGATTAGGAAAACTGAAGATTCTGACTGTGTGATTGACAAAGTAGAGCGACCCAGTCCCATATCTGTTCTTGAGCCATTATTCACAGATGATGATATCAGTCCTGCAAGCACCATATCTCAACCAGGTTAGATTGTTGATAAAGAATTGAAACAGCCTCACATTTGGATTTCCGTGTGCTATATTTCATTCTAAAAACAACTGTTTCTCACATTCAGTTGAAAAAGAAATTCAACCACGACATATCCATTTTGAAGAACAATCTTCTGTTGGGGACCAAGGCATTTGCACGAGAATTTCTCTTGAGGGTGAGGAATCTGCATTTGAATATGTGGAAGCAGTGTTGCTGGGTTCAGGTTTGAACTGGGATGAATTTCTTTTGAGGTGGCTTTCTTTGTATGAAATCCTTGACTCATCGTTATTCGATGAAGTAGAGTTATTTTCTAGTCGACCCCGTCATGATCAGAAACTCCTCTTTGACTGTGCTAATGAATCTCTGAAGGAGGTGTGTGAGAGTTATTTTGGATGCTTTATTGGGATATCACATGTTAAACCAACTATGCGAACTGTCCCAAAAGGGATGGATCTTATCCATGAGATATGGAAACAAGTCGAATGGAATTTGTTTCAGCAATCACAGCCTCACTCTCTGGACCAGCTTGTCAAAGGAGACTTGGCAAAATCTGGAAAATGGATGAACCTCCAATCAGATATCGAGCTTATCGGTTTTGAGATGGGAGAGATGATTTTCAATGAAATGGTGGAGGACACTATACTGAGCTTTGTAGATAATACTTCAGAGTGTGAGTTTTCAGTACTTAAAGCTGAATCCAAAGCCATCGAGGACACCAACTTGTAGAGTACGTATAACCAACTCTTTTCAAACCAAGTTTTTTAATTAGGAGAAACAGTTACTCTCATAAACCTTCAAGACGACAGACATATCTGCATCAGACTTAAGTTTTTTGTGCCTCACACGGCTTTCACTTAGAGCTGTCGATTAAGGTCAGAAACATCAATCCATTGCGACATTACCTCAATAAAGCTCAAGGACATAGTTAGGATTTGTTAGTACAGTTGAGTCTTGTATGAGGGGTATTCATGTTAGAAGTTACAAATAACTGATCCTAGCCCCAGCCAAAAAAGCATCCAGAGGTGCTATTTCAGAGGAAGACTTTTGTAATTTTCGGTGTGTTCAGTGTGTGCTGTATCCATATGTTTGAAGAGTTTTTGTTCTGTTCTTTGTTTGCACATAGGTTTGGTTTGTAAAGAAAATGTGGGGAGAACTAAGTATCTTTTGCTGACAAGTACCTGATGTGTAATAAATTGAAAATAGATGTGTTCATCTAAAATGTTTGCCTGGTGAGCTCTATTTGACAGTGTTTCTATTCCACTTTGGTTGTGTTTCTACTTCAATTTTCAGTAACATGGATGAGTAGTTCTCGATTTTTGTTCACAAATGAAAAAATATTTTGGATGATTTGTTTTGAAATATTGATTAGTGAAGGTAAAAGAATGGGAATTTATCAAACTTATTATTTTGGGGGGGCATAAAAAGATTGTTTTGAAAAAAATAAAATAAATTTGAATTTGATTGATATAACAATTGATGGTAAGACAAACTTAAGAAAAATTAAAAATAAAACTAAAAGATATTCTTAGAATACTTACAAATAGATTCTATAGTTTGTACTTCTCAAGTTTTAAGACATGAAAAAGGGAATAAAAGGTTTGCCTACAACACAAGACTCCAAAATATGGTGCATTAGAAAAAAATGTCACATGAAGTATGTCGAAGAATAGGATCTCTGAAATCTTATAACCAATCCTTTCTATCAGATCTGACTGAAATACCTGTGTCAGTATCCAAAGCTACAAATTTGGCAGGAGCTACAATAATTAAATAGAGAAACAGAAAATAAAAATAAAAAATTACAGAGTTACTGCAGAACAGTGCAATCAAGATCATAGATCCACATTTTGCAAGAACTATTGAAAGAGCACAAACTCTATTGTGGTGGTCACTGAACTCCTCTTAACTGTTGGGATATGTGGCGAATGAGTAGAGACTATTGATGAACTCTTATGGAGCTATATTCCTTGCAGAATATGCCAATTATCGATGCTTCTTTTTCATGTGTTGAGGTGAAGTAAAACACAGAGGTCTCTTCTTGGCAAAAGCTCTGGTTTTACTTTCCAACTCCTCTTCCTCGCTATCTTCGTCAACATTTCTGTCCTTTACAGATGGTGCCAAATCTTCATCTCTCTTGATGACTTTTCTTTTGTCAGCAAGCAACTTGCCAAACAATTTTCTTTCGATGGGATTATTTGGACGTGTAACTTTGGACTCTTTTGGAACAGTTGCACCAATACCAAGCCTATAAAAAGCCTCCAAGAATGAAACTACACTTAAAGTTAGAGCATGATGGAAAGTTGAAGGTGCGTATGTACTGACCTAGAAGGGCGCCCTTCCAATTCTACTAAAGTTGTTTTCTCATCCACTGAGGATTTACTCATGTTATTAAACCATTGTTCAGCCTGCAAAACATATGTTTGGTCAGAACATACCCTTCAAAGCCACCTATGTAAATAGTACAATGCGTCTAGTTTTTAGATCCTAATTTCCGAACAGATTGTGTTTAAGAGAAGAACAATAGAAAAGTAGTAAATAGAAGGGTGAAGGACTCAAGATCTATGTTTATACCACAAATAATAATCTTTTTAACAACATATATTGGTAAAACTTATTTCAGTAACTTTTCCTCACTTTATATAAATAAGAATTGTCTTAGCAGCAATAAAGAGAGCCTAAATAAATATCTCTTTGGCATCTTGAGTTTAGGTAATGAAATATAATAAGATATATATAAAAAAGAATTTTGCTAGTCAACAAATCCTACACCATTTTCTGTAAAAGTCCCCCATCTAAAGACAAAGGAATCAGTATGGCAATGAAAACTACAAAGTATTTTGAGAAGATGGTTACCAATTTGAATGCCTTGTCCAATTTCACCAATTGAGGCTGTACTTTTTTCTTCGAATCCTCTCCTGTACCAGTTGCCATTTCGTGAGACCTGATCATTAGAGACATTCATGAACAAATAAAAAACAAAGCATTACCTGATAAACAAAGACAGAAATCCTAAAATTAATTAAATCCCTGTACAAACTTTTGAGTGCAACTGTGAAGAACAGGAGTTTAAGATTTATAACAGGGTTCAATAAGGAGCAAAAAGAAGGCAAAGGCTCTCACAGAGGAAAACTTAAATCATGAACTGGAGGGGGGGGGCGTGGAACAAAAGAGGAAATGCCCCTCAACTAACGCAAAATGAACATTGCAAGCTTACTCCCAGTTACGCATAGTAAATGAACACAAAGCACTCTTTTGTAACCAGATGTAATTTGATCCGAATTCTTAGCAACAATGAACAACCTTCAGTCTATGCTTTGCACCAAGGAATAAGAAGAATAAGAATTTCGAACTCAATTCGAATAGGTAAAAATGAAATCTGTGCTGGAATTTATCTTTAATATTAAATGATATTTCACTCTTTTACTGGAAAAAGAAAATACAAAATCACATTCCTCACTAAAATCATAGCAACAGAAAACATTTTTGGATCTTAATTTTACACTAGAATAACATAAAACTAATGCAATCTCTCCCCAAACTGAACAATGCAACCAAAACGATGGTCCTAGCAACTAGGAAATCCAACAATAGGTTCCCCTCCTAATTTCATATACATATAGAAACAAAAAAAAGAAAATCATTTCCTCACTGACAAAAACAAGCATAATATAATGCCGCCATTCCATCAAATTAATCCAATGCATAAATTACATTCCCCGTCCCTGGTTAACACAAAAGAACAGCTAAACAACAAATCCCAGAAGCAAACTCATGATAATCTCTCCGACACCATCCCCAAAAAATTTCAAGAACTTGGCGTCAGTAGCTTAAACACGTGAAAACTCAATTAGACGAACAGCGCACACACACCACACCTGATGTTTCAACTGAATCAACATTCGTCTAAACTAGCAGATAACTGCAAAGGAGCTAATCAATAGCCAGTCATGCAAAGAGCTCAAAACCAAATCATACCTCATAAACAAACACAGAAATCCCAAAATTAATCAAATCCTTATACAGATGAGTCGCAATTTTGGAGCAATAGGAGCCCAGGATTCTAAACTAGGGTTCAGAGGAGCAAAGAATGCAGACCCAGGGTTTTCACAGGACAACTTAAATTGGGGAAGAAAATGCCACAGATTGAGATTTGAGTGTCGGAAGACAACTAGACTAAGAATGGTCGAGAATTGGTCGTCATGGTCGTGGGCGTGGCGGCGAACGGCGGTAGAAGAGGATGGAGGTGGCGAGGCTTGGTGAGAGTGGGGAAGCTGAAGTGGGGCCGGCGGAGGATCTAATAAATTTGAAGGTCTTAAACTTTTGAGTATATTAGTATTAGTGGCGTGAGACCCTAACCAAATGCATATTACATCTTTTTTTGTTGGGTTTGGATTAAAATAATATTTTTATTATGATTTTTTTAATTATTTTATGATGAAATAAAAAAATAAAAAACCAAAATTTAAATAATTTCTTTTAATCATTCTCTAATTAATTCGATTAATATGAAATTTATTAAAATATAATTCACAAAAATCTATAAAAAAAAAATCTTACTTGGAATTTAATTTTTCTCAATTTAAAAAATAATTGATGGTTCATTTTGTAGCAAATTATCAAAAATATAAAATTTATTAAATTTGCCTTTTATTTTGATTTTTTTTAATCTAACTATTCTCAACTTCAAATAAACCAAAATACAAATCTCACAAAACAATCTCATTCTCTCAAATATATTTCGAAAATAATTTCACAACCTCACATCAAATCAATTCATCATATCATGATAATTATTACACTTTATCTTACAATCAATTACAGCCTCATCTTCTATTTTCATATTTCTAAAATACCAAAACAACCCCAAAATCTTTAAAGTGTGTTTGATTCCATATATTAGCCACTACAGCATGGTCTAATCAGACTAGGTCAACTGTTTGATATGTACAACACAACTTTCGAGCAGACAACAGATTACCCAAGGCCCGTCATTGTTCGCTAGATTGAGGGCTAGTCAAGTAGCGGCTCTTGGACCGCACGATTGGATAATCATGGCCAATATTTGAGTGTCATCCACCCACTTAATTTATGTTATTACTTAATCCATAGAATCAAACGTGCCCTTAAAATACTAAAAATAAGACCATACCTCACAAGTAATCACAGCCGATGAGTTGGAGGAAAGAAAATAACGTTTTTAACTAGATAAGTATGTCTATGTTAATAAAATTTAAGTTGGGTCTTAATTAAAAATGCTTATAAAATAAATTAAGAAAACTAAAAATACCAGAGGGAAAAAAAATAAGGACGCTATTGTAGCAATTAGCAAATCTAATTACAAGCTGATGTGAGGTTTGTAGTTTAAATTTTTTAAATTATAACTGCATGTATAAATTAAAATTTAATTTATCAAGAATCTATTTATTTGGTGTGTGTGATAATAAATCATAGTATTAGGTGGATAAGATTAATTGCAACGAGTTGGACAATCAAATAAGCAAAGGTTTAAAGTAAATAAATAAATGATTTTTTTTTTTTTGTATGCACAAACATGCAATGTCAAACAAAATATAAAGTAGGAACGTAATTGAGCCGAGTTGACCCTAAAAAGTTGGTTGAAACTTAGTTTGGTTCAGCTCGGCTCAATTAATTGGGCTTGAACTTGTCATCAAGCTATATGTTCGAGCTTGAGTCCGAAAAAATTATTTATTTTATAAAAAATTCTAAAATTAATATATCTGTTTATATAAAAATATTTTTATTTCCAAAAAAATATAAGCTCAAACAAAAATTATTGGCTCAAACTTGATTAGAAACTTATACGAATTTGGCTCGAGCTCTAATTTTTTTAAACTCAAACTTAAACACTTTTCGAGCCAACTGTTAGGCTCATAAGTTCTCTCGATTTGTTTACTTCCCTAATATAAATACATTTTTCAATAAAGCAAGCAATAAGAGAAAAGGCACGTAAAATTATATCTTATTTAATTAATCTTGAATATAATTTTATGATCTAAATTATCTTATAACAATAAATTATAATTAAGAGAAAAAACAATAACTATAACATGCTAGTACTATTTTAGAACATTTGATGTATCACACAAAAATTTCAAAGCAATTAGACGCGATTATGCTAGCTTATTAAAACAAAACATAATCTAGTATAATTCTATTGCAACTTAAAACAGAAGTATGTAGGTTGACGTTAGGTTGTTTTTTTATTGAGTAGCACACGCATCCACTGGATAATAACAACAACTTCAAGAAAAATAAATCATATTATACTGTAAACATATCAATTTTTGTCCAATTGAGAAGTGACACATGTAAAAAATATATTAAATATTAATTTAAAATTTTCTATTTAAATTTTTGTATATATTAAATTTAATTTCAAAAGATAAATAGTTAATTTTAATTAATAATTTAGTATTTATTTTATATTCAAATCAAGTATTGACACGTGGCAAAGATGGAATGTCTGCATCTATTGACCAATCAAATCAAATATATTTGATATTGATATTATCTTTTGATGCTAGATATTATCAAATTAAATATATCTGATATTATCTCTTGGTATTTGATATTATCTTATCAAAGAGATAACTATCAAAGAAGTTCAAGTCAATTTGGAAGTCACCCATCAAGCAACTATATAAAGGGATGACTAAGGCTCATTCAAGACACAACACAAATTCTAGCAAGTGAGATGAACTTTGAAGGAATCTAACAATTCTCTCAATTAAATTCAAGAAAATCCACAATATTCAAGGCGTTCTTTGCGGAATTCATATATTCTTGACGTTTGATTCGAGATTAAGTTGCGAAGCCCCCGAATTGACGTTATTCTATTAAAAAAAAATTCAAAGGAGATCCACGACGTTCAAGGCATTCTTCGCGGAATTCATATATTTTTGGCATTTGATTCGAGATTAAGGTGCGAAACCCTCAAATTGGCATTATTCTATTCAAATTAAATTCAAAGGAGATCCACGGCGTTCAAGGCGTTCTTCGTGGAGTTCAAGATTATATTTAAAAGGGAAGAATAAGAGGATTAGATTAGAGATTGAATCCACAGTTGACTGATAGGTTTCAAATTTTATTTTATTTGTATAATTTTTCTTGTCTTGTAATTTTATTTTGCAGACAAAGAAAATTTGTTGTTACATATACATCAACAATTTCATAAAAACACTTAGGGAGTGATTGATTATATTTTCCCAGAACAATATTGGTTTGAGAAAACATAACCAAATATATCATCATTTTTCCTAAAAAACACACATTTTTCAATATATACATACATATATTATATATATCATATATATATTATTATTATTTTAATATTAAAAAAATCACTTAATTCCATTTTCACCTCAAAAACCTAACAAAAAAGCATTGTTTGACTGTTATAGTAAAAAATGTCTCCCCCAAAAAATACCAAAAAAAACTTTTACACTTTCTAATAATTCATTTTCCCAAAACACGTAATAAATACATAATAAAATCATACAAAAACATAACAAAACATTCTCTTAAAATTTAGAAGTAGTTGCTTAATAAATATAATCCTTTTTTATAATATTAAATTAAATTATAAATATAAATGAAAATAAAGAAAGAAAAGATTAAAAATAAACAATAGTATCTCAAATTTCCTTCTTTTGGAATATTACCAAAATAAGAATTTTATTCCTACCCCTTTTCCTTAGTTAAAAAGAACACAATTTGCAACAATTTAGGCAAAAACATTTCCAATGTCAGCAGCCAAAGCTAAGGAGTCAACCCCACCCTACCCCCCCAATCTCAACAAAGACTCCTCGCTTCGTTTCTCCTATCTAAAAAGTACTAAAACTCACTTCCTATCTCTCTCTAAAACTTTCTCTCTCTATATCTTTCAACATATACATACATCGATACATACAGAAAAAAATTAAAAACAGCTACGTAATCTGGAAGACCCCTCAATTTTATTCCTCCAACTCGATTTCAAAATCCCTAATCTAACAATAAAGCTTCTGTCTTGCGGGTTTCGAATCTACGATTCCCCCAATTTCTGTTATTCCCAGCTTGTGATTTAAGTGAAAAACCCTAGCTTTTGCTTGTTTGCTCTTTCGAGCCCTATTCGAATCTTGAACTCCTAATACTTCGCAGTCGCAAGTCATTGT
This sequence comes from Jacaranda mimosifolia, assembly GCA_018894105.1. Taxonomy (NCBI): domain Eukaryota; kingdom Viridiplantae; phylum Streptophyta; class Magnoliopsida; order Lamiales; family Bignoniaceae; genus Jacaranda; species Jacaranda mimosifolia. The sequence continues at coordinate 13,508,435 of CM032120.1, read as the reverse complement.
GTGTATGGGTTTCGATTGATTTCGGGATTTTGGTCTTTGCTTATCAGGTATGCTTTGATTTTGATTTCTTGCACTCGTGGGAATGTCAAAGTGATTGTATGAATTATTTGCTTTGTGGTTTCTTGCATGATTGGTTGTTGACTAGCTCCTTTGCAGTTATTTGCTAGTTTAGATGAATGTCGATTCAGCTGAAAGATCAGATTTTTGTGCTATTCGTTTGATTGAGTTTTCATGTGTTAAGCTGCTGATGCAAAGTTCATGAATTTTTGGTTGATTGTATTTGAGAGGTTACTATGGGTTCTGCCTTTTGGATTCTGCTCAATGTGTCTGACACTGAAAAACAAAAAAAATTCTTCTGTGTCACAATAAAAAAGTTCCGATAGGTCCGATTGATTGCGGGTGAGACTCAGAGTCGATGGCTGTTTAACATATTTTGGATGAATGAGGTATTTTTCACATATTGTAGACACATGCATCCTGCACTCAACAGACCACTTGATGTATTTACACAAAAATAAAAAATCTTTCTGACACATCCATATCTGATCAATTGCTTGTCATACGCACAAATTGGGAAGTATATAAGTGACAAAAGTATGTATTCTAGTGCAGACTAAAGATCCATAAATGTTTTATATCTTTATGATTCTAGTGAGAAATGTGATTTCTTAGGTTTTTTTTTTTTCTGGTCAGAGAGCCAAATATCTTGCTATATTTTAAGATAAGTTCCAGAAGATTTCATTTTTACTGATTGAGATTGACTTAAACCTTCTTATCCCTTGGTGGGAACATAGACTGTAGATTGCTTTTATTGTTCTTAAGATACAGACCAGATTACATCAACTACCAAATCAGTACTTAATGTTCATTTTGCCCGCATAACTGGGAGTAAGCTTGCAATGCACATTTTTCATTAATTAAGGTGAAATTTTACTCTTAACCAAATGAGCTTTGAATTTATCAGCTTAAGATTTTTTAGATATGATATGATTAGTGTTTAAAAATTTCGCTGTCTACTATCACATGGATTCTGGCAATGAAGAAACTAATCTTGTAGATTGGGCAGTGTATATTTTTTGCTGCTTGATGCTGGTGGCAGCATGCAGATGATTGTTGGAAGAAATGCAAAGGTATCATGCTGGCAGCTGCACTAGTGCAGTCAATAACAGTGCAATTACTGGGATACAAGCAAGGGATACATCCCGTGCTGATTCATCCACTCTTCCTCCTAACTTCTCACTGAATTCAAGGTAGTGATTGTTGTGGTTTCACTGTGATTTCACTGTACATCATGTCTTTCTGCATGCATGTGCAAGTGCACTGGTGGATTTGGTATGTAATGGGTCACAATTCACCTGGATGAATGTTGGACAAAAACAGCTCTATCATTGTTTGAGTTGATGTCAATTCTGAAATATCCTGTCACCACTAAATTTTTTGATCAAGCTATGATAGGTTTAGTTTCTAATTAATTAAAGCTACGATAGTAAATTTTTCTTTTGAAATGTTTCTCCTTACCTCAGGTGGCACTTTTTTGTTCCTGGTACTATTTAATATGTGAAAGATAAAGCATAGATCGGCAGTAAGATTATTATCTATTATAACTGTAATGGGAGAATATGAAACTAACATGAAACATTTGGATTGAATTGTTCATAAAATTCCAAAGTAAAACAATATGTCTTGTTCTTATTGCCCGTTGGAGGACGTGATATATTTGCAGATTTTTTCATTGATGTAGTGAGTGTCTTGACCTGGTTTATTTTGGTATTCTTCTCTGTTTAGGGAGCTTATCTCTGGTTTAAATAACTTCCTTTCAGACTAAACTAGCAAATACTTGTAATTATACCCCGGGCTTTTTTCCAGATCAGAAAGTAGAAGAAACAGGAAACACTGTAGAGATGCATGTGAAAAGTTGGCTGATTAGATGAAAAAGGAGGTTTAAACTACAATAGGTAATAAAGTGGCTGACTATAGCAGTGGAGGTTTTAGTTATATAACAGAGTTAAATAAAGCGGAAGTAAATTATACTAAGGTTATTGAGGTAAGAATCGGTTCTATTTGTTAGTTAAAGACCCCTTAGGTTTGCATTCTAAGCACTGTACTGTGGCAAGTGAGAGGATTAAGTTGCCATTTCTCTCAATTGTGAAATGAATACTACTGATTTGCTGTCGGGTTGTAATGTCCTCTAGTTACTATGTGTTGCTCTTCATTCAGCCTTGAGGGGCCTTTTTTCTTATAGAATTCTTCATTGGAGGATATTCTTTAGTTATTGGATAGTGCCTAAACCCAATCCCCTCTATTTGCTAACCATAGATTTTGTGTCTCTTTACTTATACTGTGGTAGGACTGCAAATGAAACGTTTGTTGATACTCTATTTCTTCCTTAAAAGTATGCACTATGCAGTTTATCCTTTTTTCTTTTTTAATTTTATTTTATTTATAATATATGTGAATTAGCTATAAAATCAAATTTCAGTAAATAGAATAAACTTTATTAACTTTCTAATGTATTCCCCTTTAAGTAGTGTGGTTATATTGTTTTATTCAATTGTCTAAGCTATTTCACCCTTAAGTAGTTGTTTTATCCTGTTCTCTCAGACGGTCTTCACAGCTAACACCATACAAATTGAGGTGTGATAAGGAACAGTTGAATTCCCGGTAATTGCCACTGCCAGATAACCTGTACTTGTTTCAATTTTGAACCAATGAATGCTTTCTTTGGGTGGAGTTTTTTAGGTCCATGGAACAAGAATTCTTGTTATTTCATCTTTCCCTCACTCTATATTAACTATTACGTCAGTTCATTTAGCATTAGGAATATGCTCTTGATTTGATCATCCTTCTTGCCTTTTCCAGGCTTGCACCTGAGATTGTTCTCAATTTCATTTGCGCCGTAATTGGCCTTAACTTAAGCCGTAATTGGCCTTAACTTACTTAAGCTGTATTCTATGATTACAGACTTGGGCCACCTGATTTCCACCCCCAGACTCCTAATTGCCCTGAGGAGACACTCACCCGAGAGTATGTGCAACATGGTTACAAAGAGACTGTTGAAGGACTTGAGGTAGTCTTTACAGTTCCTTTTGTGAATATTTTTGGCATTTTAAGATTCTCTTCTTGCAAATCCCATATTTGTACTTACATTTTCATTTAATGGTGAACCTATGTCAGGAAGCTAGAGAGATTTCGTTTTCACAGGTTCAGGCTTTTGATAAGCCCATTATTGTGAAGTGCAAAGAGGTGTGTCAACATATAAACTAGGAGGGATCTTTAGTTTGTTGTTTTCTACGATTGTACGAGCATACTCATATTTGCATTTATGGGTAATATATGGTTTAATTAAAATTCTTATTGAACTTTAAATACATTTGCAGGCAATCAGAAAATATCATAGAGCCATCAATGAGTCTCGTGCCCAAAAACGAAAGGTGCTGCATTTCGTCCCCTGCCCATCCTCAAAATGGGAGAAACAAATGTTCTCCCATTACTTGTAAATGGAGCAATTTCATACATTTTCTTTGCAACAACATGAATTTTTGTATTGTTCCACACTTGTTGGATGCTGATGAAAGAACATGATTGAATTTGAGTTTAAGTACATTCTTCATATGCAGGCGGGTCAAGTTTACGGAGCGCCACTTTCTGGTGCATTATTGACCAAGCCTGGTATCTTCCCTGAGCAAAGGCCATGTGGAGAAGATTTCCGGAAGAAATGGATTGAGGTTGGGTTTTTGACTTAACTTGAAATTTTGTTTACATGAGTTAGGCAGATTATTCTTTCTTTATATCATCAACTACTTTCCAGCTCTATCTGACCTTGTCAGAGAAGGGGATGCTGTGCAAGTTGTTTAGTATAAGAAACAACAATTCGCATAGGAAGACTGATATTAGTTTGTAATTTTAAACATCCGTTATGGTTGAGTATCCACAGAATCTTTAGTTACATAAGTTAACTTGTTTTACTGTATGATGCTACATGTTTCAGGACCAAGCTTGTTTGATATGACCTAGTTGTGGTGTCTTGCATATTTGATGATGCTAAGGCCCTGCTCTTATGCAGTTTTTTGTTTGTCACTTGGAGACGTTAAAATGAGGGGTCTGATACTAAATGCTCTATAGTGTGAAGGAAGCAGTGTATGGAATGTATCTAAAGCAGAATTACTTTGAAGCTAGGCGAGGCGTGAGTTTTTTCTTATTATATGGTTAAAAGTAATTTTGGGAGAATGAGGAGGAGAGAACAATGAAATAAGTACGAAATTTGCTCTCGTATTTTGGTTATAATGTTCAAAAAGCTTAGGTCTAACTTTTGCATGTCTTCTGAATATGCAAGAAAGCCCTAGGGTCCTGGAACTTGTCACCATAGGAGTGAATCTATGCTGTAAGAATGCACGAAATATCCTGGGCTCTGGCAAATTTAGTTTGATGAGTGAAGACTGTCTGTGTACTTGGTTCCTTCTGGCTTCAATGAAGTTGCTCATGTTATTTTTCTGTGTGAAAATGATGTAATGACCCTGCTAGTCAGCTAGTGATTATGGTAGATATGAACCCATTTTATCCAATAATTTTCTCTTATTATCTCCAGGTGTTCATGTTCTTCCGAATCCTACTACTTTGCCTGAAGATAGTGGTGTTTTTGCCACATGTATAAATTTTTATTGTATTTTGTAGACTAAAGAATGCATGATGGAGGTATAATTTTGTGTTTTGGAAAAAATGGCATGCTCATGTTGTTTATGGGTTGTCTTCCCTGTAAAAAGCTGGAACAGTTTTTTGAGCTAGGCAATGGTCATGCATCCTGGCATTGCAACAAGAATATGGATAATAGGCAAATCCTTGTTGTAATGGTGTCTCCAATATTCCTTTTTTGCTGATGGTAGACATAGTTGTTTGCATTTTAATCCGGGAAGTCTTGAATATCATGCCGTCAGTGGATCCAACAACTTGATTGAAAATGTCCACATGCTGCTTAAATGTTACTGTTTAGTTGTTCTTTTTTAGCCGGCTTGCATGAAGCTAATGTTCCCTGTCTCTCCTTTTCCTGCTGCCTATGCTACTCTTGACGATGATTTGATGTTTTCTAGTGTAATATTTTTGATTTCCATCAATGTTAAAATGCCTTAAGTCAATCAGATTGCTAAAATATTTGTGAACTTCTCTCTAGGGTTTATCCCAACCACATAAAAGATTGCGTTCGTTGGCCGACCATGTACCTCATGGTTATAGGAGGAAATCTCTTTTTGAAGTTCTAATAAGAAATAATGTTCCGTTGTTAAGAGCAACATGGTTCATCAAAGTAACTTATCTTAATCAGGTATGAATTTTCAACTAAGAGAACAAGTGATTGCAAGCCCTTTTCTTCACTGATTTGGCTTTTCTCAGCTTTGGAATTCAGCGTTATTTTTTAATCTTGTAGGTTCGTGGGACCTCTTCTAATTCGTCGTCCGGGTATCATGATAAAACTCAAGTTTCACGTTCAGAACAGTGGACAAAAGATCTTATTGAGTACTTGCAGTATCTGTTGGATGAATGTCTTACAAGAAACAATTCTCATTCAAATTTGCATATGCGAGATCGATCACCGCAAATGGTTTTTGCTGGTTCATTGCAGCAAAAAGGTGATTCGTTTTCAGCTGTCATAGATGGTGAGGAGCCTTCACTTTACACTAAATGGTGGTATGTGGTAAGGATTGTTCACTGGCACCATGCTGAAGGACTGGTTGTTCCTTCTCTCATCATCGATTGGGTTCTTAATCAGCTCCAGGTACAGGCTTTCTACTCCTAACCTTTTATTTTGTAGGTGCAAGAAAGAATTGCAGTCTATATTTTGTTTGTAATGGATATGTTTTCTTTTTGGGTTCTAAAACATGAGATTTTGTTGTTGCAGGACAAAGAATTGCTCAGTGTGCTGCAGTTGCTATTGCCCATTATATATGGTGTCATAGAAACTGTTGTTTCATCTCAGACTTATGTGCGTAGTCTGGCGGGATTAGCTGTCCGGTTCATCCGAGAACCTTCTCCTGGTGGTTCTGATCTTGTAGAAAATTCTCGACGTGCATACACTACTGCTGCTGTTGTTGAGATGCTTCGATATCTAATATTCGCTGTACCTGATACTTTTGTTGCTTTGGATTGTTTTCCTTTGCCAGTATGTGTGATGAGTTATGCAGTAAATGATGGAAATTTCTTATCCAAAATATCTGAGGATGCTAGGAAGGTGAAGTATGATCAAAACGTACATAGAGATAGAAACCATGAGGTTCAAGCCGAGTCCTCATCCTTCCAAAGTGTTGTGTCATCAGTTCAAAAACGCGTGGAGATTCTTTCAAGAGCAGCCAAACCTAATCATCCTGGTCATAATGTAGCCAAAGCCTTGCAGGTGTTGGACCAAGCTCTCATGCATGGGGATATTGGAGTTTGCTATAACTTGCTTTTAGAAAATCCTTGGGATGGAGTTTGTGCTGAACGCTGGAGTGCAGAAGTGAGCCCCTGTTTACATACATCGCTTAAGCATATTGGTATGGTGACTTCATCATTACTTTGCTCCATCTTTTTCATTTGTGAGTGGGCAACTTCTGAATTTAGGGATTTTCGTATTGCACCTCCTCGTGGTCTGAAGTTCACTGGTAGAAAGGATTTCTCTCAGATATTTATAGCAATACGGCTTCTAAAACTGAAGATGAGCAATATGCCAAAATCGTACAGTTCGAACAAGAAAAATAGAGATATTTTTGAGAGCCTGAGCCCTTTGCATGATGTTATTGTATGTTGGATTGATCAACATGAAGTGCATAATGGGGAAGGTTTCAAACGATTGCAACTTCTAATAAGAGAATTGATCCGGTCTGGTATTTTCAATCCCCTGGCATATGGCAGACAGCTGATTGTAAGTGGAATCATGGATGGTAAGGGGCCTGTGGTTGACTTGGAAAAGCGAAAGAGACATTACAAACTCTTGAAGCAGTTGCCTGCCCCCTATGTTCGTGATGCTCTGGAAGAAGCCCAGATTGTTGAACCACCAACTCTTTTGGAGGCAATGAATGTTTACTCAAATGAACGCCGGCTTGTGCTTCATGGGCTATTAGGGCATAGTAGATCTCCTCCTGGTACAAGAAGTGCAGCTAAGAAACAAAAGTGTCGTTATAGGTCTGGAAGTGGAAGTGCTTCTCCGTCTTCTGTTGATCGGTGGTGCTTTCAAGGAACATCCAAATTATCACCTGTAGATGTTGACATAGATATCAAGCTTGAAGAGTTAAAAGCTTCGATCTCTGTGCTATTGCATCTTCCTAATCCTCCATCGTTGATAGACGCTGGAGTTGATGAATTTCATCAAGGGAGCGCTAAGAGGCATGGGGGAGCTTATATCAGAACAGATGGCAATGAAGAAACATCTGGATGTGAAGAATGCAGAAGGGTTAAAAGACAAAAATTAAGTGAAGAACGGAGCTCACTCCTGCAGTCAAATCCAGTAGAAGATGAAGAGATATGGTGGGTAAGAAAGGGGATGAAATATATGGAGTCTTCGAAAGCAGAACCACCTCTGAAGGCTGCCAAGCAGGCCTCAAGAGGTAGGCAGAAATCTGGTCGTAAAACTCAAAGTCTTGCTCAATTAGCTGCTGCCCGAATTGAAGGTAGTCAGGGAGCATCGACGAGCCACGTATGTGAAAGTAGGATAGGTTGCCCACACCATAGATCTAGTTCTGATGATATCATAAAATCAGTTGATGAGACCACAAAACCACTCTCTGGAGATGTTGTTTCAATTGGAAAACTTCTGAAGCAGATGCGATTTGTAGAGAAGAGGACACTGATTGTATGGTTGATCTCTGTTGTAAAGCAGCTTATTGAAGAGGCTGAAAGGACTATACCCAAGGTTGGCCAATATGGTAGGCCTTATCCTGCTGCTGATGATCGAACCTCCATGCACTGGAGGCTTGGTGAAGATGAATTGTTAGCAATTCTGTATATGATGGATGTCTGTAATGAATTCGTGTCAGCAACAAAGTTTCTTCTCTGGTTGTTGCCAAAAATCCCTAATAATCCTGGTTCTGCCATCCCCAGCAGGAACAGTATGATGCTTCCTAGGGTCGTGGAGAACAATGCCTGTGATATTGGAGAGGCGTTTCTGTTGTCATTGATTCGCAGGTGTGCTCCTGATTTCTTCCTCACTGATTTTTGCAATTCATATTTGTGGCTATTGGGTCATTGCTCATCTTTCTCTTGAGACAATATTTGTAATTACTCTTTAAATATTTCATACTTGTATGAATGCATCGGATCATAAAGTAGAATGGATATGAAAGAACATTTGCTTGAAACTCAATGTATCATATGAGTCTGAGTAACATTTATATATCCTACCTATACTTTTATTTAATGTCTGCATGGTTCTTGTTATGATTTATTGACCAAAGTTGGCCACTATAAACTATAGCTCAGCTTCATGTGGTTCTATTCTCTTTATTAAAATATTATGTATTCCGCCCTGCTCTGCCTTCCCACTAGCAACTTTGGCTTTAAGAAATTGCTAAGAGCACTTCTTAAAGCTTATGGTTTTGCCATTGGGCGAAGAAGTTGTTTTGAGCAATTCCTCAAAATTTGGAGTATAATTATGCATATATACTTGTCGATGGAGTGTTTGGCTTGGAGTAGACTGAAGTGGAGCAATAAGAAAACAGGAAAACAACAATGATACTTGTTTGGATAGCAAAGCAAGTGGAAAGTACTGAACAGATGTTAACAATTTTGCATTAGTGCCCTTCGTGTATCCAGATGTTGGATACGAATATCTGCCAGCTCAAAAGGACAAAGCTAGGCCCTTGTTCTTATCATCTCCATTTTGGCTCGAGACCAAAGTAGTGCTGCTGGAACTACATTTGACTTCTATATCCACAACTCATGGGGGAGGAACATGTTATGACTTTCTCCTCTAGGAGAAGTGGATTGGAGATACAAAGTTTTCAGTAACTTCACTGCATAGGAGCACTTGTACTATTTTGAGATTTTCTATTTTGTTTCTTTTTAAAAAATTCACTTGAGTGTATATTTAATGACTGGAACTAACTTCTAGCTGCTATTCTAAGTACGAAATATTTTCCTATTCTTTTCTACATTCTCCCAAAACACAGAACTTATCTTGTCAGTCATCATTTACTGCCTTCTCTAGATAAACTCAATGTTCATTGTTTATATATAGGCTACCCAATTGATTGCAAGCAAAGTTGATAGGTTGTTGATTCTTATTTTATCTTACGCATTTTTTTCTCTCCATTTCAGTTATGAGAATATAATTGTTGCAGCTGATCTTATTCCTGAAACATTGTCTGCCACAATGCATCGTGCCGCCACATTTTTGGCGTCTAAGGGAAGGCTTTCTGGTTCGCTAGCTTTAGTTTATGCACGGCAACTCCTGAAGAAGTACAGCAGCGTAGCTAGTGTTATTGAATGGGAAAAGACCTTCAAGGCCACTTGTGATAAGAGACTTATTTCTGAAATTGAATCTGGAAGATCTTTAGAAGCAGATTTTGGCTTTACCCTTGGTGTGCCAAATGGAGTGGAAGATCCTGATGATTATTTCCGTCAAAAAATAAATGGTGTTAGAGTGTCTAGAGTTGGTTTGAGCATGAAAGAGATTGTGCACAGACATGTAGATGAAGTTTTTCAATATTTTTACAGCAAAGATAGAAAGCCTTATGGACCTGGAACAAATAAAAGATCTAGCATAGAGAAGTTGGAAGATGGGTATCAGATAGCTTACCAAATAGTGATGGGATTGATGGATTGCATGAGACAAACTGGTGGTGCCGCTCAAGAAGGTGATCCTTCGTTGGTGTCTTCTGCAATTGCTGCAATTGTTAATAATGTTGGACATGTGATGGTCAGAATTCCTGATTTAACTGCTGGCAGTAATCACTTAAATGTCACTTCCCCTTCTGGATCATTACATTTTGCACGGTGCATTTTACGCATTCATATCACTTGCCTATGTATATTGAAGGAAGCACTTGGAGAGCGTCAGAGCAGGGTCTTTGAGGTTGCACTTGCAACAGAAGCTTCTTCTGCTCTCATGCAAGCTTTTGTCCCTGGAAAGGCATCACGCAGTCAGTTTCAGATGTCCCCTGAATCACATGATTTTAATGCAAATTTACCTAATGAAACTTTAAACCATCCCAATAAAGCAGTTCTTGGGAGAGCTGCAAGAATAACAGCTGCTGTTTCTGCACTTGTCATTGGGGCAATTCTCCAGGGAGTTGCTAGCCTGGACAGAATGGTTACCCTGTTCAGATTAAAGGAAGGGCTGGATCTAACTCAGTTTGCAAGGAGTCTGAAATCCAACATGAATGGGAATCCACGCTCGATGGGGGTTTTGAAGGTGGATAGTTTGATCGAAGTTTCTGTGAACTGGTTTAGGGTACTTGTAGGGAACTGCAGAACAGTTTCTGACGGATTCATAGTGGAGCTCTTAGGTGAGGCCTCTATTGTAGCTCTCTCCAGAATGCAGCGGATGCTATCTTTGAACTTAGTCTTTCCACCAGCCTATTCTATATTTGCATTTGTGATATGGAAGCCTATTCTCGATGCTAGCATTGGAGTGCGTGAAGATTTCCATCAATTGTATCAATCATTGGCCATTGCTATAGGCGATGCCATAAAGCACCTCCCTTTTCGTGAGATATGTTTCCGTCACACTCATGGCCTATATGATCACATAGCTGTGGATGCCATTGATTCTGAATTTGTATCTATGCTAGAATCTAATGGTTTTGATAGCCGCTTGAGAGCTGCTGCCTTGGTCCCCCTCCGTTCTAGGCTTTTTCTAGATGCCCTCATAGATTGTAAGATACCAGAACCTGTAATTAAACTTGATGGTGGGAATTGGATCTCTGGTCAAGGTGATTTGAAAAAACAATGTGGAGAAAATGTGAAAAAGCTTATGGGTAAGCTTGTGCATGTTTTGGATACCCTGCAACCTGCAAAATTTCATTGGCAGTGGGTTGAGCTCAGGCTCCTTCTAAATGAACAGGCTGTTAATGAGAAGATGATGGAGAAAGACATCTCCTTCACTGATGCTATAAGATCTCTCTCGCCTCATCCTGACAAAAGTACTGCTTCTGATAATGAGAGCAACTTTATTCAAATAATCCTCACCAGGTTATTGGTCAGGCCTGATGCCGCTCCCTTATTTTCTGAAACTGTACATCTCCTGGGGAAGTCGCTTGAGGATTCAATGCTATCACAAGCAAAATGGTTACTGAGTGGCGCAGAAGTTCTTTATGGTAAGAAGTCAATTCGGCAGAAGGTTACGAATATTGGTTCTGAGCTCAAAGAGCTGTCTCCGAGGCCCCAATACTGGAAGCCATGGGGATGGTGCCATGCTGATACTAATCAAATAACTAACAAGGGAGACAAATGGAAATCTGAGGCTGGTGCCCTTGAAGAAGGAGAAGTTGTTGATGAAGGGACCGACTTTAACCAGTTTGGAAAAGCATATGGTCTTTTGGATGTTGAAGGGTTCATTGTCAGTCAGCAGCATCTAACTGAGACAGCTTTTATTGAACTGATCCTTCCATGTTTGGATCAAGGTTCAGATGACTTGCGTAATAATTTTGCAAGTGAAATGATCAAGCAGATGAGCAACATTGAGCAACAAATAAATGCAGTTACTCGTGGAGTCGGCAAGCTTGCAGCAAACCCCACTCCTGCTATTGGAAGTCCTGCCAATAAAAGTGGCAGCCGGAAGAGTGGGAAAAGTGGTAGTCCTGGGATACCCAGACCAACAACTGGATCAGTTGATACTGTTCCACCTTCTCCTGCAGCATTGCGAGCCTCCATGACCTTGCGGCTGCAGTTCTTGCTCAGATTACTCCCTATTATTTGTGCAGACAGGTAATTCCACTTTCTGATTGTATTCTGTCTTTTCAGCTTTCTAATGATGAGTTTTCTAATTTGTGTCCGAATCCCTACTAATCCATCCTCACTTGTTTCTATATTGCTTAGACTACATAGATGCCTATGAATTTATGCAGCAAATTTGAACTTCTGTTCTACTAATAATACATTATTGCCTCTATGAGAATGCTCATGTACCGTCATTTTTGTTTGACTGATACCCTTCGACATTCCAATTATTGCCTTCTAGTGGATTTCGTTTGATATGATGGTGTGCATAGAATTTCAATTCGAGCATTACATTGGGAATATACTAGGAGATCTTATCAATTTCTCCTGAACACATTGTGAATTTGTGTGCTTGACAACATTCTAGTCCGACAGTTAATCTGTAAATATCATTGATCTCTCTGTCGATACTGTTCATATTGCTTATTCTTCAAGAAAAATAATGATCATCTTACTTATTTCTGCTAATAATAATCTTCAATTTCACATTGCATACTTTTCAGGGAGCCTTCAGGCCGTAATATGAGATACACGCTTGCTTCAGTGATTTTGCGTCTCCTTGGAAGCAGAGTCGTGTATGACGATGCCTGTCATTTTGTTAATAGTCCATTGATTTCATCAAAGAGAGATGTGGAGTCTCTTATGGAGACTTCTACTGTAGCTACACTTCTACGTGGGGAAAGTCTATTTGATTGTTTGTTGTTAGTACTGCATGTGCTACTGAGCAGTTACCAGCCAAGTTGGTTAAAAATGAAATCCGAATCCAAGTCGACTGAATCCAGCAAGGATTATGCTGTTTTTGATCGTGAAGTGGCAGAAAGTCTACAGGTTCGACATTATCCAACCTCCATATTATTTATTTTTTCCATTTGCCCCTCCACCCATGGGGGAGGGGCCACGAATTATGTTGTACAAGTCCATGGTTTCCTTGCAGTTTAATTTCTTTTCCTCTTTTTACAATTCTTACAATTGATAACTCCAATATTGATTGCATGCAGAATGAGTTGGATCGCATGGAATTGCCCGAGACAATCCGGTGGCGCATTCAAACTGCAATGCCAGTTCTCATTCCACCTGTTCGTTGTTCGATCTCTTGCCAGCCTCCATCAGTACCACCTACTGCTCTTGCTTGTCTTCAACCCAGCAATCCAATAACCTCGTTAAACCCCAGCAATTCAAATGTGCCTCAGAGGAACCCAGTCGCGGCAGGACGTGCTGCCACAAGTATGAAAGCCAAGCCACAGATGTCCCAGCAGGACCCGGACATGGAGATGGTCAAATGGACCCTTTTGGAGGATGGAGCTGGATCAGGCCTGCCTTCACCCAACTCAGCCAGCATCAGCGGCAGTGATCATGCTGATTTGAAGGCTTCCAACTGGCTTAAGGGGGCCGTGAGAGTGAGGAGGACAGATCTCACATATATCGGTGCAGTAGACGAGGACAGCTGATTTGACAACATCCTAAACTTCATTCTTGAATTGTTTCGCAGAAGAGTTGCCCCCTGCATGGAATTTCTTGCATATCTTGAAGGTGGGTGGGGGTTGCGGGCTTGCGGCCGAGGAGGCTGCTCTTAGATGATTCTTTACTGGGTCCTTGGAGCTTGAATGGATTCAAAAGACGACAACTTTTTCTTGGTATGTGATCTGAGGCCCTGCTCATTTACTAACCCCTTTTGATCTATCATTCCTGATTTCTGGATGGATGGTACAATTCATAGTTGTTGTATATATAGAGATATATATAAATATGTATTTCTTCTCTCTCTCTCTCTCTTATTTGTTATTTTGTTCCTTTGAGCTGAGGTGAATGTATTAGGGGATGGTTTGTAGTTTCTTCAATGCTCAGCAATATTTTGTTACAAATGCTCTCTCAGTTATGGTATGTGGCATATTTGGTCCACCCTATAACCCTATGCCTTTGACCCCTTGTCTTCTTTTGTGTTTGTGCATGTATGCTTTCATGCACGTGTTGGTGAAAAATATGACCAGTTTCCTTTGCAATGCTGTTATCTAAATTTGATATTTTTAAATAATATTATAGATGTATTTTCGATATTATTGTCAATACTAAGTAGCAGTCCAAAATTTTGTGTCCAATTTTTCATGATATTACACATCTGCCGGGGCGAATTTATTCTTCAGAACAAATAGTGTTTCCCACAAGCTACGCATAGACGAGCAAGTAATATCATCTACGCATCCATAAAACACATCCTGAGAGAAACTCCGTTCACAACATGAAGATATTTGTTTCATTATTTATGATAAATTTGATACCACTAACTTGAATATGTATGTCCAATAGCTTTGTCAAGGTAGAAATTGTCAGTCATATCTCGTCGAATGGCTTTTGGTCAGTAACATTAGTCTCACATATGCAAGTGTGAGATTAAGAGCTTGAACTTAACGAATTTTTTATTTGTATGCATATAAATAAAAACAAGAAAAAGTAAACACTCTGTACGAGGGGCTCTATATTTTACAGAGCAAAATTCCAATTACAACAACAAAAACAGCAAACATTGTTATTCCATGACTAAATAATGCCTTCCGTTAGAGGTCCAGTTGCAGGAATTGAAAGCCTACTCAAGGTCATCAATCCAGTCCACATATATCTTGCTAATGTTGTACTGGGCCCTTCCATTTCTGAGTAGCAGAAGATCTCTGTCCAGTCTTCTGTATCACACTGGACAACCTTTGGGATGGAACTCCAATCCAATCTGATAACCAACAGAATGTGGAACAGATGCATCAACACTATCCACCGAAGTTTTAGCAGGTAGTGCCCCTTGCTTGGCATCAGCAGCTGCCAAACCTTTACTTTCCGAGTCTACTGTTCCACCACCATAACAGTGCAGTTCTGTTTTTCAGAAACATTTTGAGCTTATCAGATCATAGAAACTCGCCTTACAGAGAGCTATTATTAACAGAAACAACTCCGAGACCAAATTTGAATAGACATCATACATGCAGTGCAATGAGAAAAATGACACTTGCTGCCAGAGGGACAATACCCCCTCAGCTCCCACTTGTCACAAATCCTTGTTTTGCAATTTGAAGGCTTCAAAGTTGATTCATTTCCATTGCCAACATATCCAGCTCCACTGCCAGGGCCCAAACTTATTGCCACACTTACTCTGGCTTTCGACTGTTCATCATGAAGGAAAGTGCAGTTCTCTCCATATGGGGGCAGCCTTCCTCAATATAGATCATTTTGGAGCGGCACCCTTTATAAGACCTCTGCATTTCATCGCTAACCCCAATGATTGGTATTCAAATTCCTCCATCAGTTCAGATGCTGCAGCTTGTTCTTCCTAATGTGCAGCCATGATTTCTTGCCAGTTAGGGGGTGGCTTCCTAAGTTCCTCGATGCTATGCGAGAAATTACAGTTACTGATATATGGACAGGTCCCAACCCAGAATTTACAACATAATTTGGTTTTGTAGAACATCTTTCCAGTGGCTTTTGATCGGTTAGAAGTTGTTAAATCCACTGATTGGGAGTTTTTAGATCTTTTGTTCAGGGGCTCACTTCCTGACCGGAATTGGGAAAGCCTCCCATCATGATTTGAATTTGATATGGTGTCAAAAGAAGCTTCTGCATTCCACATCCCATAGTCATCCTCGGTAGCCCAAATTGCCTGATCGACAAACTCGGGATCCAATTCTCATTGACAGTATTTCCAGAAATCCCAGATAGAACTTACACCACATTGCCACTAGAAAATCTGTTTTCTCGACATAATGCATTTCCAAGTAAAAGAAGAGCCCCAGCACTCAAACTTATTCCCAAATGAAGAAAAAACTACATGGGGAAATGCTGAAGCCTAGAATCTAGGCCTTTCTAGAAGGAAAGACCATTATAGCTCATTAAAGTGAAAACCACTCAGAAAACCTGGCACCCCTTATAGTCCCTCCAGAGGCACTTTAGCTAAGAAGAGCAGCAAATGGGAACATTACAAAATTATACTGCAAATTACTCCGAAATTACCGACTTTTCTCAACTGTAAATATGATACATGTCCTCCCTTGAAGACCTACTCAAGAAAGAGATGGAGAGCACTTGACAAGGAACAAGGAAGTGTATTTCAGCCATTCCAACTGAAACTGCTACTGGGCTAAGTGGTCTGAGTGTACGTTTGACAGTATGCAGAGTGTTCCCACTATCTGCACTGTATATAAAGCGTTTGCTCCTTTTAGATTTGTTTTGACGTAGTCTTCCTAAAATACCCTCATTGTCATTCTCATAACTATTTAGGTAGTTACATTTTCTCTCTTCAATCTTTTTGTTTTATCCTTTTTTCTTATTATATTTTTTTAACTTATCATTAATATTTAAATAAATGCATTAAAAACATTGAAAATTATAATAATATTTAAACGAGTAATGAATACATATGAAATTTTAACACACGCATCGAGTGTGCCAAATTTGCTCGTGTATTATAAATATCTTAGAAAGAGTTTGTTAATTTATGTCTGGATTTGTTATTTGAATTTCACAATGGAGATTTGTCGTCTCGAATTGACAGATTATTGGTTGTACTTGTGTTCAAGATTCTTACACTGGTATTGCCAATAAAAGTTATTTCTTTCCAAATTTTTCTTTTTACTTTGACCTGTTTAATTTTGATCCTACCAAACAAAACGATGAAGCTGCTTCAGCATACCACCCTATAGCAACAGAACTGAAACTAGCTCAACTGCTGAGTTAATGCACTAAGTGAATAAAAATCCAATCTTTATCAAGAAACAGAGCAACTAGTAACAGGGCAACAGCAAAGAATCAAGATAAGAAGCTGAGAATTAAGATTACTCACCAAAAAGGAAGTGGTTTCCAGATCCCAAAATCTAAGCTGAATTTCAAGAAACTACTAGCTATGTTTAAGATAGTAGATAATACAATTATTTCAGAGTAATTCCCCCAAAACAAGAAAAATTGAGCTGATTATGGTAAGACTGAAGCTTTATCTAACAGATAATGGAGAGAGGAAGAATAAAGCATGAAAATTTATGAACTGCAGCTCTCACTGAGTGTTTGTCCTCTACTGCTCCTTGGTTTACAGAATTATTCTCATTTTTGTGTGAACCCTTTTGGTTACAAGGATAGTGCAGAAGTCCAAATAGAATTGATGAAGGATACTTATGCCTGCAGCCAAACAAGGCGGCCGTAACTATAATGGTCCTAAGGTAGCGAAATTCCTTGTTAGGTAAGTTCCGACCCACACGAAAGGCTAACGATCTGGGCACTGTCTCGGAGAGAGGCTCGGTGAAATAGACATGTGAATATATCGATTTCTCTTCATTGATTTGGATTGAAATGTGAGAGTTATCTGGAATTGGCTGAATAAAATGCAGAAAATGGCGACTCTGAGGAATTTGAAGATAAAGACATCAACTTGCAAGAGAATAGCGAAGGAGCTGTACTCCTACGAGAAGGAAGTCGAAAGAGAAGCCGCCAAAACTGCAGATATGAAGGCCAAAGGCGCTGATCCCTATGACCTCAAACAGCAGGTCTTCTCATATTTTCTGCTGGGCCTTCATTTTATGAGTCTTTTCTTGAAATCCAATGTTGGGTTTTGTGTTGTGTTGATTGAGAAGTTGATTTTCTGGTGGATTGTTTGTTTTGGGTGATGGGCTTTGGGTTTGCTTTTGTATTGAACCAAATAAGTGAAGAACACCGACTACTCTAGAAGCATTACATATCTCTATCTTTGATTTTGGTGAATTTTTAGAAATCATAACTAGAAATTTCTAGTGAAGACTAGTGTGGAAAGTTGTAGAAGTCTTTAGAATCTTTTGGACACTTGTGGAAGTATGAAGACTTATGTGGAGTTGTGTCGAGTTATATAGAGACTTCTAGATATATTTCTAGAATATTGTACTTAGTTGTAGAATTATGTAGAAATGTGTAGAAAAGGTATAGAAAAGCGTAGAAAAGTATAGAAAGCTTTGGAAAGTCCTAGATTTAGGAAATATCTAGACTACTAAATCTAGTCCGTATGATGAAATTAATCTCCACCGTCCATTTGGGAAGGAGATTGGTATAAATAGGACTAAGGGGTTATTTGTAAATGAAGAAGATAGAATCAAGAACTCCAAGAAAAATGTTGCAAGGTGTGAGTGCTTGTATACACATATGTATACACTTTGTTGTCATAATAATAATATATAATCTTTGAGTGCCTTGCATACTTGGCATCTATCACTCCTCTTTCTCAACAACAAGGCCTTAGATATTTATCCAAGTCTATGTGCTGGTCATAAATATGGATAGAGTTTATATGGTATGGATTGGAACAAACAGGTTAAATGATTGAGTTCAAGCAAATTGCATTTAAAACTGAACTTATATTCTTTTCTCAGCATAAGAATTGGAGTACAATAATGTCACTTCAGTATCTGAATCTCAAACTGCTTGGAAGTTCTTAGACTGCCAAATTAAGGTTTTGATGGCTGGAGAAATCTTGATTACTTTCTTCCATCTAATAGAATGATTTTGCCTAGAGAAATCTAGATTTCTTGAATCTAATGTCTGCTTTCTTCTGTGTGAAACCTCTGTTTCTTGATGTATTTCCTTCAGGAAAACGTGCTGGCTGAATCAAGGATGATGATTCCTGACTGCCACAAGCGCCTAGAGGCTGCTCTTGGTGACCTTAAAGCAACTCTGGTAATTTCTGCTGTTTTGAATGCTAATATCATTCATCTGCTGATGAACTCTTATCTTGGTGCTCATAGTTCTTCACCTAATCACGTATTGTTGTTAAAGAGTCTTGTACCCAGGGAATGACGAGTTGCAAGAAAGTGAAATTTCGTTTTCGTTTATAAATATCTTGCACTGTTATTTTGGTGTTACTACTTGACCAACCAATTTGGCAACCGTATTAAGTCGAAGCTGATGGTTCATCTGCATTCCTGCATATTTGAGGCCAGTTGCTTCAAGTTCCTTTGATCATTCCAATGCCACTTTTCTCATGCATGAATACTATGTTTCTCTTCATGCTTGTTTCATTTGGCAATGAAAAGATTAACTGGATACAAATGAGGGATATATTCTTCTTCGGCCTTGCCTAATGCTGGGAAGTTGCACAATGGTCAAGTAACTTCAAATCGATTCAAATTGTTTGTTTCCTTTTATGATGATGGTTATTAACTGCATGTGCTTAAGAACCAATCATTTGAACCCTGCTCTACATTCTGAAAGTGATGTAAGGTGTTTAAAATGTGTGTAAGATTCAAATAGACTCTTTCTGAACTGATCTTTTGTGTTGAAAGCTTTATCTGTTGTCCCTCTTTTGTGCTCTTTGGGTAGAGAGCAATAAGAATATATTGTCAACATAATGCATGGCTGATTAGTAGTTGAAGATGCTTTCTACCTCTAGCCTTTCTCTTTAGTTTTCATTTTCTTCGATCTTTAAATTCGCTTGAACACCCAAGTAAACATGCATCTTAGTCTTACTAGGAAGAGCTAGGAGTTTGGGTTTGATTCCCAGCATACACTTTTTTCTCCATGTAGCATTCAGACTGAACGACTCCATGAAAGTATGTCGATACTTTCACATATCATGGGTAACGTAGGAGACATCTCTATTTTCTCAAGGGATCTCTAGTACCTACTAGAAGTGTATTAAACCAGTTCTTTTCAGTGAATAGATCCAATTGGAACCTGAACATGAAAATCAAAGACATCAAATAGGAAAGAACACTCTGAATTATAGACTATAATTAAGTGTACAATCAACCAACATTCATTGAACTTGATCTACCAAAGCATCAGACATGAGGCACACCAGATTTCATTGTTATTTTGAACCCTTTATGCTAATTGTTTTATCAATTTCTTCCCATTTAGATCTTTTGCAACTTCTAGTTTAAGTAGAAAAATTCTCTTTAATCCTCTACTTGTACATAGTTCACACAAATCTTCATTTCTTCAAATACACTCTAAAACTAAATATGAAATCCAATTGCAACAGGTTGAGCTGGAGGAGTCGGCCCACAAGGAAGCCGCAGAAATTACTGATGCTCAAAGCATCATAATAGAGGTTGAGCAGTTATTTCAATCTTCTGAGGATTAATTGGAAAAAACTCTTGATTTTACTTTGTCAGTTGCAAATATGATGAGCTTGCTGTGATGGAAAAACTGGGGTTGGAATGATCTCTGTAAAATCTTACGCACTTCATTTCTGAAATGCTGCAATATTAGTATCAATGTTGTCTGGGGAAATTTGGCTCTTTCAAGTTCATAATCAAAGTATTTGAGTGTAAATACTTTCCAATGCGCACACTTGAAAAATGCAAAACATTATTCTTTGTTAGAACACTTTTGATGGAAATAGCAAATTGACTGTAATTTTGAGGTATGATGACACCATCCTTAAAGTAATTTTTGCCTTCAATCTAAGAGCCCATCTATTTACTTTGATATTACATAATAGATACATAATTCAACTCAAAAAATAATATCAATCCACCCATTTTGACATTGTTTGACATATAATGTTTCTTACATTGCTATCTAGTTTAAATTTCAAAAATATTACTTCAATTTTTTTGTTTAAGATGTGTACAAAAATATGATCTAGAAGGTGAACAAGAAAAGTAATTTTTAAATTAAGAAAGTACAGGTGCAATTAGGGAAAATTTTGAATTCAAGCTTGACAAGCTCAAATTTTCAGCCTGAGATTGACTTTTCTTGATTTAATTAAATTCAAATTTCTAAGTGAATTTTAAATAATTGTGAGTATAAGCTCAAACTCGAAGTAAAATGATAGTAATATAATATATTTATTAACAAAATAAAAAAATTAAATAATATATCCACTTGCAAATCTCGAGCCTAAATACAAATGACTAGAGATCAATTTAAAATACAAATTAAGCTTGTCTTCACTCATTTGCACTCCTAAAACAAAGATTAAATAAAGACAATTTGGCTAAACAAAATTAATGAGAATTTTTGACAAATAAATCACAATGACTTAATAACAAGATAGGTTATAGGATGTAATTTGTGACTATCTTTATGTTTTAACTTTTTCTTATATAATCTTATTTCTTAAGAAAAAAAAAAGAAGCTATGGATTTCATTTTAATTCATATCTTAAGAAGTAAGTTTTTCTTTTTCTTAAGAAATAAGTTTATATATTTTACTTCTCTATTTATTTTTTAAAGTCATTTTAAATTAAAATTTTATTTCTTTATTAATCATCAATTTCTTAATTAAAATATTAAAACCATAAAGAATAATAATTATTTATGTGAAGTCACACACTTGTATATTTGGGATTTAGAATTTAAATCTTAACTAATTCTTGATTTTATTTTATTTTTCTTATGGGTAAAACAAAACAATCTATCTGGTTTGGTGGGGCCCAAAGAACTTTTCCAAGTTACAAAACAACACACAAGAAAAGAAGTCCACAAAAGAACAACTTCTACCAAGCCAGAAAAACCAATGTCTTCTTGCCTCTTTTATGCCCACTCTACTTCTTCCCCCTCTCAATCTCTTCTCCTCTATAAATACACATATATCTCACTCTCTTTACAGACCTATAGAACTTCTCTTTTCCATTTTTCTTTCTTTTTTTTTCTTGGTGGGATCTTTGAATTTTTCTGATTCTTGAAAATAATTAACAGAAAAATGGAGGCTGCTGATGAGGGGAAGAAAGACAAGGTTTTTGCTGACAATATTGAGAAGAAGGAGAATGTGGGCTACTCTGATGAAGACCTGAAAAAGTGCTTGGAGCAAAGGAAAGGAGAAGGGGAGAATTCTGCAATGGCTACATGCAAATCAATTCTTGAAGCCTTCAACAAATATTCTTCTTCTTCTTCATATAAGAAGCCATTGGCACCACTCAGGCTGAGGAGTGGCTGTTTGACTGATGTGTGAAGGGGAAAAAAGGGAGAAATTCTATGGGAATTTATGTTTGTGTGTGTGTGTGTTTTAAAATTATGGGTTTTGCAGATTGCAATTTGGGTTCAATGGGGTGGTCATGATGATGATAAAAATAGGCAAAAAGGTTAGGGACCTGAAGAATGGGTCACCAATTATATATATATATATATATATCTAAGTGGGTGATATCTTTTTGTTTGTTTTGTTATTTAGTTTGGTTGTAATTGATGAATTATGAGACATTTGGAGGATTATATATATATATATATTGTAGTGATTATCACTAATTTGGTGGCATTTAATTTTTGTTAGTATTACTAGTTGGATGGGGATTTATGTCACAAAAATGTGTTCCTCCTCTTATTAGTTCCTCCCTTTTTTTTTTTCTTTTTTTCTTTTAATGTTTTCTTGATCTTAATATATATTTAATGAACTTTTTATTTATTTATACATAGGTAGGACTCGTATTGAACTCCAAACCTAAGCACAAGTAATTTAATTATCTATACTATTATAAAAAAAAAGGTCGTTTTGTGTCTAAAGTGGAAGTTATTTTGATTTTTTACATAATTTACCCTTCAATTATTCCAACAACTAAAATAAGTAGTGCAGTTTAAAGGATAAAATAGAGAATTCAATATAAAAAGGTGGTTTGGATACCAAATTTACTAATATTCTAAATTTCTCCTTTAAGTTGCCCTTTAAAAGTGATGATTCAATAAGGTTACAATTGTACTTTTTACAAAATTCACAAACTCACAAATTCATATTGCCAAAATTTCATCTTTCATTATTTTCTTTATCATATCAAAACATCTAATACAGTTTTAATTTTACTCATAATTTAAATTATTTTATGTATTAATTTTAAATGATTTAATAAGTAATTTTATGTGTGCAAAAATTGCATGCAACAACTGCTAGTATACTAAAAGATGTGTGTATGCTCTCTGCCATGTATGGAATCAGAAATTATAATTTCAGAAAGCGAAGTTAAACTCTTATAAAATATAAAAATTTGTTTATTATTTTTTTAAAAATAAAATTTGATGTATTTAATATAATATTTCATAAATTTAAGGGATGATTGTTCCTATCAGCTTCACCTAATTGTGTAGGTGGCTCCTCCTTGTGCTCTCCTTTTCATATGGAGGCACAAGATATGCATTATCACTTCCTCAAATTGCTTGCTATATTCCAAAACAAACTTATTAGTGTACTAGAGAATGTTTTCAAGAGCAAGGTGGTGAAAGCAAAGAGGTTTACAATGGCTTAATTTGTTGCAAGGCAACAACTTATTCATAGAGAAATCAAGGAAATATGCAAATAGATTATCTTTATTCATTTATATATAATTTTAATTGACATTTTGAAAATTTTCAATTAAGTCTATAGTAAGAATTTCATTGCTATACAAAGTTATGATGTGTTGAAATGCTTTAAGTTTGTAGGTATTTTTCCGTCGTATTTTTTTTTTTTAGGTTTTTAATTAGTCGAGTTTAATTATTATTGAGTTATTAATAGTTTGAATTGTTATAAATATTTTATCGAGTTCATTATACAAATTACTAAAGGGATAACTTTCATTTTTGTCTCAAGGAAATTTTTGTTAGAGCCCGTTTGGTTTCATTCTCACAACCCATTTTCATTTTCACCTAAAAATAAAAATAGAAAACTATCACTATCTACACTATTTTTTCAAATATTTTCATTTTCAAAACATTTTTTATTATATTCTCTCTCCATTTTCATCCAATTTTCAACCTTTATCATTACCTTAATCATTTTTTATCTTCCCAATACTTTTCATACATCATTCACCACAAAAATATTAAAAATTAAAATTAAAATTATAATATTATTTTCCAAATAATCACACATTGTATCAATTAAAATTCAAAAACTACCCAAATTTTAGTACAAAAACACCCAACATCCAAATACATCTTATTTTCACACCTATATAAACCTGTAATTTTCTACAAGACATTCAAATAAAACTCATTTTCAAATTCAACTATTCTAACCAACTTTTCTCTCTCTATTTTCACTTGAAAATGAAAATACCCCATGAAAATGAACCCAAACGGGCTCTTAGTTTCTTTACCAATTGTCACTAATACATTATACATTTTGATTGGATAAAATTTTCTACCTAGTAAAAAATTTATATTACTAATTTTTTTATTTACATATGCACAAATGCACTTAAAATTTATTTGGATTCGAATTTTGAACATCACACATAAAAATGTAAGGGTGATGCTATTAAATCAATTAACCACTCAGCATATTTTTATTTAAATATTAAATACTTATCATTGGAAAATATCTTACTGCCTCTAACGTGTTCTTGCAAGCCCTATTATTGAATAAGAAAAGTTTTCGCATCACAACCAAACAACTCATTAATTAAAAAAAAAATTATTACAAAGAGTATATTAACTTTGTTTCTCTATATATGATTTTAAGGCGACATTTTAAAATTTTAAATGAGGTCCTAATATAAATTCTATTGTTATACAAAGTCATTAAAAATTAATATTTAGTTAAAAATTGAATAATTATGGTCATATTTCCCCTATATAAATATAGATATATTATTTGATTAGTCATTAATCAATCAATAAAATTTTATTGAGAACAAATATATAAGTGTAATATATAATAATTAATAGTTATCATAATTTTAGTTTTAGAATCATAACATATTGCAATAGATTAGTCCCATATACAACTTAAAGATGTTAGATTATATGCTAAAAAATGCATACTTTAAATTTGAAAATACATATCTTAAAGTATCCATTATATTTTATTTGTTATTAAGTTTTTAAATTAAGTCGAATATATATATATATATATATATATTTTAAATTTACACAAGCACACACACATCAGAGGTTCGTCTGAATTTGAATATCAGTTCTTATATATCTATGAAGATAATATTATTCGAATAGTTGACCATTTGACAAATTCACTTAGATACTGTTGAATTGTTTCAACATTTAGAATTGTTATACCAATTATTGAAGATGTAATTCCACTTTTGTCCTCAAAATCGGCTGGTGGGTGGGTGGTGGTTGATTATAAATCATAAATAAGTCATTATTGAATTTTAATTACTTTAGAAAAAGCCAAAAACTATTTATTGTTGAGTTGTTACATGAAATTAATGACTTTGTTACAAAGGTATGAAAAATAATAAATTTATTTAAGTCTCGAAAAAAAAAAGGAGAATTTTCGTTATTTCCTTATTAATAATGGAAAAAGTTCTAATAAATTTATCAAATTATTCTTTATGTGTTATTCAGGACAAATAATCAATGTCATTTTATTTTAAAATATTGGGGGTGATTTTTTTGCAAATTGAATGGAAAATATAGCCAAATTCTTAAAATAGTGGGGTCAATGTGTAATTAGTAATATCTATGAGGCCTAAATTGCAAACCACCACCCCAACTCATATCCGTTGAATTTAAATTCTAACAGTTGGAATCGATCGTCGTTTTGCGCCATAAAAAGGTAATAAATCCAACAGAGATTATCAAGATCTGATTTCGATGATCTTCCATTCAATCATTAGCTGTAGATTCCCTGGAATTACTGCAATAAATTCTAGAGATTTTCGTTATATATTCTGTCAACCCTAGTTTTTCTTCTTGTATTTCCCATTGCGGTTTATCTTTTTATTTTTATTTTTCTTTGTTTGCAGTCAGAAAGAGATTTCTTTGTTAGATTCGAGCAGGTGACTGCCCTCGTTTTGATTTAATGGCTAGATCAAGAATTGTTGGTTTGATTTCAGCCTGCTGTGTTTGTTTCTTACAATTTTTACGAAATGGAAACTGAATTATTGATCTCGTTTTTAACCCCCTTGTTTCTGAAACGAATTTTTTTTTTTGTAAATGAGTACTTCTGTGTTGGGGATTTCTCTTTCTTTCCTGTAGAGTGAATGTGTGTACTTTGAAGTATGGGTTTATTAGATCTGTAAGTGGTGAAAAATGTGAAGAGATCTATTTCATTTCCAAATGCCTGCACGATCGTAATATATGTTCTTTCCGTGAGAGATGAGTGGAGTTTCAGTGTTGGTATGTAAGGTAAAATTTGTTTGCTGATGAAAAAAAAGAAATAAAAAAAAAAGAATGAAAGAAAAACTTTCTCAGCCCTAGAACATTTTAATCCATTAGTGATAAGGTTGTATTAGGTACCAAAAAGCCACCAAAAAGGAAAAAGAAACCTTTTTGTTTGTTTTCGCAGATTCAATTTTTGTCGGCATTATGGACCTTGTAGATTATTTCTTTTGGCAGCTTCCAACAGATTTTGAGTTTTTTCTGTATTGTTAACCTCAGAGTGGGCCCTCTGTCAAGAATGCATTGTTCAATCTGTATTAAAATCAATTTCTTTTTGTTGAAAAAATGATGATAGCTTAACCCGGGAAATGTTTGATACTATTTAATGTGAAAGGAACAACTTTATATATTCTTCAAATGTTAATGAGTAACGTGTATGGCTTTAATGTAATTTTGAAAATGGCAGGTTCTCAACTAAATGGGCACTGATTACTTGCTGGTCCTAGCTATTCGTATTTTGCCGCATAAGAAGGAATATTTGTCAGGAGTATGGAGCAGTCCTAGCTTTGAAAGGTTCAAATCATCTTATGCTTGCTAAGGTTCTTTGGTGTTGCTTTTAATAAGTTTGCTGCTTTGGTATGCGAAAACTAAGTTTCAAGATCCTTCTAAGTTTTTTCTACACATCTCTGCTTTCATTGCGTACAATACATTGCATATATTTTCAAAAGTTTCTAGCTATTCATCTTTCCTTGTTTTTCCTTCACATTCTCAATATTCCACAATCACTGTAAGAGCTCTAAAGAATTCACCATTTAGGTGTTTATGAAACAGGTGCTTGATTTATGACCTAATAAGTAACCACCTCTTCTTCAGGCAGGATCAACAATTGCATTCACCATAATCGGTCTGTGAGTAAGCAAGTTATATATTTAATAGAGCTTATAGCTTGACCACTTAACAAGCTAAATGTTGTAAGATTTGCATTATACCTTCCTATCTGTAAAATCCATGGTATTGGGACATTTGAAGGTTTTAACATGTGATCAGTGACTGCATATTTGACTTTTCTTTATTTGCACCAAGCATTTCTATTGGTCCGAAGGTTCAGAAAGTTACCTCTATCCACAGATGAATAAAATAGATTTGGATGGTTTTCTTAAGCAAAAGTTACAAAGTGGTCAAAAGTAAATAATAGAATTTGATCATCGCAGATGGATTCTTGTTGGTCAAGTGCTTGACCCAAAGATATTATAAGACCAATAATTTTGGTTATTTGTAAAAGTTGCTTTCTATAATTTGAAAGAGCCACAAATGGTACTTAAAAGATAGATTCAGGTTTTAAATACTTAAAGATAGCCACAAATTGCTTTGTCTAAGGAATCTAAATACATACTCCTCCGGTTTGTCAAGTTCGAAACATATATATATTACGCTCAAGTTCGACAAGTCTGATTTTTTTTAGATTGAGCTTGAACTTGAAATTAAATAATAGTAATATAGTATTGATATTAGTAACATAAGAAATATTAAAATTATACATCAATTCATGAGCCAAAATACAAGTGGCTGGATATCAGTTTGAAAATAGAAATCAAGCTCGAATAGGGCTGAAATTATTTTGAGCTTGAGTCAAGCCAACTTGAGCTCGGTTCGTGAGGTTGGTGAATTAGCTTGACTCATTTGCACCCCTATTCCTTGGCATTAAGCTTGATGCTAACTATAATATAATCCATCCATAAGTTTCTTGTATTTTAAGTTTGTTATATATTAAAACAAAATATCAATACGTTAGACGACTGAAAAGGCGTAAATAATTTTTAACCTTCAAAAAGCATTTAATACTTTAAGAACTTAACTCGCTTAACCATTATCTGTGTCAACACAATCTACCTTTAGGTTAACAATATGATATGTAAAAGAAGTTTTGCATCTCCTTCTTTTCCACTCAATTCTTGTTGATTGTATCACTTTGTTGGTACCAAAGCTCATAGAAGAAAACGCATTGCCAAACAAACTACCAATGAAAACTTTTAGTTTAAACACAACACTTTTTCATTATTCATTTGTAATTGAACCCGCTAATACCTAATTTTATTTACCAATGACTACCTAGCTTTCATAAAACACCCTAAATAATAGATATAATATTAATGTGGCCTCTAAGAATTTGTCAAAGCAAAATTCAGTATCTGCTGCCTCAGCAAGGCTTGTGATAAATCTCTCATATCTTCTTAAATACATTTGTTGTTTGTCTTTCTTTTAAATGTTAAATTTTGATTTAGCTAAACCTCACATTTTCTAAATAGTGAAGACATTAAGGAGTATTTAGAAATGCACTTCAGGACTCAGATTGTTTTTGTCTTTTTGATTGAAAAAAGGAAGGGACACTCTTTCTTTATGGTAAGTCCCTTTTGATCAATCAATTTGTGTAATGAGAAATATTAGACTAGTTTTGTGTAATAAACATGCTATCTTGATGGGTTCAAAGCAAAAATATCGTTGCTCTTGGGCTTATATGTTTATATTCAATCTTATGATAAGAATTTACTATAGATTTTATCAAGCATGTTGGTTTACATTTAAAGTTGATGCGAAATAGGAAACTCTAGGATGTTGAAAACAAATCCATGACAAGATAACAAAAATTTCTTCCTTAGATATTCAAAATAATTCCTATGACAATATTTAAGTGCAATATTCTTTCTTAATTGACATTAAATGGTTTTTGGAGAGATTGGTTATCAGGGTCGTTCTAAGATGATGCGACTACCATCTCATTAAAGTAATGATATGGCTACAATTTCCAAACCACTACTTTTTAGGGGCAATAGAGTAAAAATACAGAACTTAAAAGTTTCAATTCTCATCTAAAACCCCATCTGGAATCAAGCTAGACCAAAAAATTTGGTATAGAGGGATTAGATAAAGAGATTGACTAAAATCTATATTAAAAAAAAAAAAAAGAATATTGTCATAAGCCTATGGCAACTAGTTAATAGACATGAGGAAAGATCCTACATTATCTTATTGTCTTTCAAACTATTCTATATCATTGTCAACATCCAAACTGATTGCCCATCAACATTGAAAATAGGCATGTTGCATGTGTACTGTCTCGAGGAATCTTAGAGCATGTTATGTATTTACCAATATCACTATGCATTTCATTGTGAAAACAGGCATCAATACATATCATTATTTCTTCTAAGGAAAATTCTTGTTCATTCTTTGTTTCTTCCTCAGTAAAGGCAGCAACTTTTGCAAATCATTAAAATAAGCTATATCATGTATAACTTTTTTGTCTAAACACATGGCTAAAAGGAGTTTAAATCTAATCCTCTATTTTCTTTACTTTATGTAGATCTTAGCCAACCTTGGAGGTTTTGCCTAAGAAAGTTGTCCTGATCTATCTAGTTTGCTTGTGAAGAAGGAATCAAGTGCTTGAATATTTGGAGTGCATGGATACTTCATCTGACAAAGGCTAAACTTTTGCTCAGCTTTTGTTGAGAATATCTTGTGAGTATTAATTTCATGTAAATATATTAAATCTTTTTAATTGATTTTATTTCGTGCCTTTGAAATGTGATGAAGCTACGAAGTTATTGCATGAGTCCTAGTATTTCATTTTCGCACTTTAACTAATCATTTTTCAAGTTAATGCATGAGTTATATTGATCCTTTGCTCGTTGTTCTCAGATTTGTGTTCTTAGTCTATTTCTTGTTGCTATTAGGATTTATAATCCCTTTTTACCTTTTTAGGATTTCAAACTTACCTCTACACATAAACGAATAAAATGTTAGATCGTGACGGATTTCTTGGGCAAAGGTTGCAAAGTTGGGTAAAATTTAGATAAAGTAAATAATAGAATTTCATCATTGTAGATGGATTATTGGATTACTATTTGTGAAGTGTTTGGGCCTAAAGAATACATGACAAATAATTTTGATTATTTGTAAAGGTGCTTCATCTAACTTGAAAGAGCCATAAATGGTACTGAAAACACAGAAGAAAAATCATTGCCTAACAACTTACTAATGACAACCTTTAGCTTAAACACAATGCTTTTTCATTGTTCATTTGCAATTGTTCTCATTAGTATCTAATAGTGCTTTACCAATGCTTCCGAGTGCTTGTAATAGATCTCCACCTATCTTCTTAAATATATATATTTTTTTGTCTTTGTTTTAAATGTGAGATTTTGATTTAGCCTAAATCGCACATTTTTGCAAATATTGAAGACATCAAGAATATCTAGAAATGCACTTGGGAGCTTGGATTGATTCTATAGCTTCCTTTCGATTGAAAGAAAGAAGGAACCTAAAGAATCAATCTTTCTTTTTAGTGGAATTTCAATTAAATGAGTGTAATGAGAAATATCTGACTATTTTTTGATAATAAACATGTTAGCTTGATGGGGTCAAAGAGAAAATATCATTGTCCTTGAGCCGTATATGGTTATATCCGAATCTTATGATAAGAATTTATTATAGATTTTATCAAGTCAGGTTGGTTAACATTTAGACTCAATATGAAATAGGAAATAAAAGTTTCTTATATATTGAAAAAAAATCCTATGACAAGATTTAAGTTACGTCATACTCTTAATTGACATTAAATTGGTGTTCGGAGTGATTGGCTGTACTATTGGTTACTTGGGATGAAAACAAAAAAACTAAAAGTAGAATTGATTCAATTATTAAAAACAAATATATGATTCGCTCTATCCTAATTTATCCGATTTGAATCCTCTATTCTAATATATTCTCACTTCTTATTGCATATTGTATATAATGCCAAGTGCATTATAGATATTTCATTATAAAAATAATTGATTCTAGATTGGATGCACTTGGCTTATATTCTTTGAAGTTAAATGGAAAATGAAACATGGATTATAATGATTCCCGGAGTGAAATTCATCGCTCCTATTTCCTTCTGGAATGCCCCAAAATAAGATTTCATTTCTCCAAATATTTCTTTTTTCTTCCCAAAAATACCATGTCAATAGTTATAATGTGAGATCAATTATAAAACTTGAAAATGTCCGTTCTCATCTAAAACTCTCTGTTGGGTCAAGCTAGACTCAAAATTTTGGTAGAGAGGGAGTACGTAAAATGAAAAGTCTTGGATAAGCTTGTGGCAAATACTTAATAGACACTGGAAGAGATAATATATTATTTTATATTCTTTCTAACTATTATATAGCATTATCAACCTCTAAACTCATTACCCATCAACATTGAAATAGTGGTAGAATAAGGATTGGAAGTTCTATCTCGAGGAACCTTAGAAAATTTTACGTATGTACCAAACATCTTAGACATTTCAATGATTTCATATATGAAAATGGGCATCGATGCATATCATTAACGTAGAGTAGATTGTTTAACACTTGGAGCACAATCCTATTTTTGGGCTATTAGTCCTAGTATATAGGTGACAATACAATTGTCCCTACTTAGTAGATCTAATTGCTATAAGAATTGCATAAGCACCTAGAGAAAATATAGGAAACAAATAAAGTAGCTCTATGTTAGGATCTTAAAACGGCATACCATAATCAAGCGGTACAAAGGCTTGAGTGACCAAACTTAGCTTAAATGTAGCCACTGAACTATTCTAAAAAGGAAATTAGCTCTACTTGGTGAAATGGGTTTTTTCAAGGAAAATTCTTGTTCTTTGTCATTCTTTGTTTCTTTTCTAGTAGGGGAAGCAACTTTGCAAATCATAAAAATAAGCTATGTCGTGTATAACTTCTTTGTCCAAACATGTGGCTGATAGGAGTTTAAATCCAATAACTCTATTTTCTTTATTTTATCTAGATCTTAGCCAACCTTGGGAGTTTTGCCTAAGAAAACCGTCTTGATCTATCTAGTTCGCTTGTGAAGGAGGAATCAAGTTCTTGAATATTTGGAGCAATAGATAGTTCATTTGACAAAGGCTAAACTTTTGCTTGGCTTTCAAATTTGTTGAGAATATAGCGTGTGTGTTAATATTATGTCAATATATCAATTATGAAAGCTTTTCAATTGATTTTACTTCCTGTCTCTGGAACGCGATGAAGCTAGACGATTGTTGCATGAGTGTTTAATTCGCAATTTGACTAATCCTTTCTCAAGTTGATGTAGGGTTTGCCTTCTCAGGTCATTTCTTGTTGTTATTAGGATTCATAATCCCTTTTATCTTTTAGGATTTGTAACTTTCTTCTTTGAGTAAGAAGTGAACAGATTCAAGATGTGGAGCTCCAGATCTTGAGGAGAATCATTTTATTCAAAGACATGTGGAGTTTTGACATCTAACCAAGCACAATAAGTGGATGTTGCAGGTGCAAAGTATGAGAGAACATTTCATGTGCTAATTTGAAAAACCACAGTGACAGAGCTGCACGCAAAGATTGGAGGAGATGTTATTTAGGAGCTCTGAAAGAAGAAATCAAAGAGTTGAACATCAATTGACCCTTTTCATCCTACAACTTAGTCATACCAAGCATGGTGCAGTATGTAAAAAGTCAAAGTGGTTTGGTTTCAAACTCTAGAGGAGTTATTCTAGAGATTCCACATTCTTGTGGAAGATATCTGCCTGAGATATTCTTGATCTGGCATCACATTCCTAGAGTTCTTTAGAATAATAAATAGCACTTTACTGAAGGTACCGTGCTGACAAAGATCAATTAGCAGTAAGAGGAATCAAAATCTATGGTATGGTAGTTAACAAAATGAAATTTGCTATATCAAATTTTCAATTGATTAATTTATGTTTTTATGTGAATGATTTTATATTTTGCAGTGTAGGATTTGCCCATTGAGGAATGTCGTAAATTTCTATGATTTGTTAATCTATTTGGGACAACTTAGAGCTGACATGGGCATCAACAGTAATTTCTTTGTTATCATGACAACTGCAATGAGTCTAAATTAGAGAGCTTTATTGATGATATGTTATTCTATTTGAAAAAGGCAGACTGCAGATAATTTTCACACAAAAGTTAGAGTTTAATACGATGCTTAGTAATGCATATGAAAACTCCAATTATAGGCAGAACTCTTGCATGTGATGTTTTTTTAATGTTGAACAATATGGAGAGACTTCAATGTCAACAATTGGTACATCATAACGATATTACTCCTTGCATTCATATTTGAAACTTTTTGTCTGAATTAGCACAAAAAGTTCAGGTGAGAGTTGATAGATTGAGATGGTTGTGCTTGTCATAATGTTTGTATAGGTCAAGAACCAGTATAAGTATTATCACATAGTTGAAAGGCAGTTTTGGAAAGTCAATCGCTATTTAGGAACTATAGCATTATTTGTGGATATCCCAAAATAGGTGTGGGAGCATAGTCATAGACAGAAGTAATAAGAAAATGTCCTCCTACCAGGTGAAATTGTATAAAGATTAAAAAAGGATGAAGGTATTATGTTGGGTTGAAACTTAACAGAGACAATATTTTATCAAGGATGTTTTTCTGGCCTTGTTTGATTCTTACAGGTGCTTGTTCTTTCTCTTGTTACAACAGTTCTCCTTATATAAGGAGATAATTGGTTTCAGCAGGAAGTGATAGAAATACTTGATTGTGTTTTGAGTAAATAATATATATGTCCATTCCCTTTTTAATAAATATGAAATTC
The DNA here is from genome assembly GCA_018894105.1 of Jacaranda mimosifolia. Classification (NCBI taxonomy): domain Eukaryota; kingdom Viridiplantae; phylum Streptophyta; class Magnoliopsida; order Lamiales; family Bignoniaceae; genus Jacaranda; species Jacaranda mimosifolia. Next base: position 13,474,937 of record CM032120.1, on the reverse strand, counting down.
TATTACGACTGGTGGAATTCCTTTGACAATTTGGGGTGCTTTTGTTGGGGTTTTTGGTATCTCAGTTTGGTTCATTCACTTTGTTTTCAATTTGCTTGGAAATAATTAAATATTGTGTCCAAACATGTTGAGGTTTTTCCTATTTTTCAGATATGCTACAGAATAATTGCCGTGTAATCCTTATATTAGTTCGCTAGGCTTTTAACAAAATGTGTTAGTCAACTGTAAAATCACAATGATCAGAGTGAGATGTAGAGAATGAAGTTAGAAGCTACTCTGAGATTTCTTTTTCTTTTTTTTAAAAAAAGAAGGCTTTAAAGGTAACATTTTAATTGTATTATTGCATGTGGTGGGCATTAGCTGAGTTAAAGATGAACTAACCCATCAGTAAAATGTCTAGAGATGTGTTAAACCACATCAAACAAGAAGCTGCCCTGATGAATTTCTCTTTCTAATTAGCTCTAAATAGAGAGAGGTACATTGTATGAGCTTGATTTGGAAGTAGCACAAGTAGAGAGTAACTTTTTTGAAATCCAGGATAAAAAATTGTCATTTGAATGCTGTAACCAGTATCGCAATATTTTCATTCATTCTTCGGCTCGGTTTGGATATATGTGTGTGTGTATATATATATATTATGATATACCAAATTTTGCCTCAGTGAGGAATGCTGGAGATGCGCATTGGATTTTCCATTGTCTAACTTATTTCTTGCTTGGAGGGAAAGTTGGTGGGGGTGGCGAACCAAGCATTTGATCCTTAAACTCTATGGTCTCATTTATCTTTCTATGTTCATTACCATATGATTGACTTTCTTTTGCTTTTTTGCCCAAATGTCATAAAAACAAAACAAGCTCATTGTATTTGTGTGGTGAGCCACTCATTTTTGACATGGTTTGTTTATTCTGTCAGGGATATTTTACCTTACCTGTGTGCCTGTCAGGCTAACCCTAATTACAGGTTCTATATTTCAGCCAGTATCTCAATGGATGCTAATCGTTCACCTTATGCTTCCTGAAAGCATTTCCTTGATATGCAATCTATGGAGGTAGGTCATTGATATGTGTCTATGTCTAGAAATAACTTTTGGAATGATGCCAGTCATGAGAATGGCTGGCATTTGTATGAGCATTGCTGTATTGACAATTGAAGAACAATTACATTTTCTCTGATTTGATATATTTGAGAAATCTCAGTTTATTTAGTACCTTGTAATATTTTTAAGGGAATTTATGTATTCATTAAATTCTTTTTAGCATGTAAAAAGGCCTACCAACATAGAACAGCAACCAATTATTAGTACTTAAAACTAAAAATTATTGAAGCTAGACTACATGGAAACAATGGAAATGAAAAATGGGTTTAATTCTGTTCAGAAGTAGAAGTGTTCCTACTTAGCCACTCTTAGAGTGACGTTGTTTTCCAGAGATCAGTATGTTACATATATGGCTTCTATCAGTTGAGTTACACATTCATTTCCCTTGTTATGCATATTTTTCTCAGCAAATGGGTTTCATGCAGCTTACTATGTAGGTCTTACCATTTGTCTCCCCCATAGTATATTGCCATCTGAAGAAACTGAACCATATAGAGTAAGATCTGAATATGTGATTTCCTTATCATAGATTTAAAAAATGAATGTCCAAATACCCGTGCAATTCAGGAAATTACTACCTGTCCTTGTACAAAAAGTAAAGAATGATTGAAAAGGCAAATAGTGGAATAAGTTTGATGATATTACATGGATAAAATTGGCCCTCCATAAAAATTCTGTCTATGGGAAGCTTCTTCTATCCTTGCCAAACTAGTACAAATAACTGAACAAAAATTTTTTTGTTGCTTTGGAGTACCTACTATTTCTGATTTTTCATGGTTTTATCTACAAATAGTACATCCTCTATCCAAGCAACAATGTTGAATGCCAAACTTTCCAATACTCTAGCATAACTCTCCAACACTGCCTGTCCTACATCCTGCAAACAATATCAAAGAACGAGTTCAGTCCTCTGTGTTTTGACAACATTGCGCGTAAAATTTGATATGCTTGTAATTTAGACATGCAACTTGCCTTGTTGTATTGGATTTTGCTTGTATCCAATGTAGTTTGTGAAAGTTCAGGATATCTTTGCTTCAAGCAGAACAACAAAGTTTCTGCTCTTTCTGCTAACACATGATTCTTGTCGCTCCTGTCAATATCAGACATGAGATCCTTAACCATGTCCCACGATGACTTTGAGTGAGCCATGCACATTTTACGACGCCATGTGTACATTGAGGCTTCTACCTTGTCTGCAAGCTCAAGGGCTTCGTGCTCAGAGCTTATGTTGAGAGAGTCAAGCAGATGATCAGGTGAAAATTTTTCTGCATTATACATGTAGCGGTAGATTGTCTCTCCCACACTTGCCTTTCCACTCTGTGGTGACATAATGTTGAAGGAATTACTAAAATGTTCCAATACATAATTTGTTATTCACCAAAACTTTCCTCGTTTCATGTTTGGATTGTCAGGAGAGGATTCATAAGGAAAATATCACCTACCTTAGGAAGGGATGCCATATATGATTCTGGGATCTGCATTTCAGCAAGAATGCAACTGTTTATGGCCATTGCGGCCTTGTGAATTTGGTTGGCACAATCGCGTTTTTGCCTCAAATGTTTCTTGGATTTCTCAGAGAGGCCATCTGGGGACAGACAAGGAACTGGCAACCACCATTTTTCCTCTTTGCGCTGAGGCTGTGGCTGTGGCTGAACTATCCTCCTGAATGATCCTGAACGTGTCGAGTTTCCTGACATGCTTCCCTGCTCTGCATACCAAAACTCAGTCTCCTGAAAGCTGTCCAGTATACCCTGTTGGCGCAGAAACCCATTTCATTATCATGAGCTTCATCTTTGGCGAAAGAAACAGTAGCCTTTGAGTTGGGACTATAATTTGTTCTTTGTTAACACACTGTGACAATTTTGTTCGTCGTATGCATGTACCATAAATCTTTACTGAATGTGATGTTAGATTTTTATATTTTCAAACATCATAAATTTTCTGTCCAGTGTAGATGTATTATACATCCTATACATTGAGTACATCCTAGGCTTTGAGGGGATGGGTTGTAATTAGTTCTTTGTTTAACTCGATATCCTACTCAACGTATCATTTCTAATACATCAGTGAGTGCATTCTATAAATATATTTTAAATCTTTAGATCTTTACTTTTTTGAACATCATAAATTTTCGATCTAGTAAATTAAATATAACATTTAAATACCAGATGAACTAATGAGTAATTTGTACTTACCAGGAGCATGGCATCAAGTTTTTTCAAGGCAGGAAGGTTAATGTAAATATCTGATCTTGGCCTACTTGTCATCACCTGCAAGTAGCGTGAATTCTTTTACCTTGTTAAAAACCATGAAAATTTGGTAAGAAATAGTTTACTTCAAAAACCCAAAATTTTAAGAATCTTCACCTCTAAAGTAGTCCCATCTTTTAAAGTCTGCAGTGTGGGACTAAATTCTACTATATAATCACAGACAGATAAAAGGCAGTTCATTTCTCTCTTCCACATCAATTTCTTTTCAGTATGCAAAGGCTCTAATCTCTGATGTTGACCAAATACAGAAGCTGCATTGCATAAAATAACAGTGAAGAAAATCTTGAAAAAATATTTAAAAAAAGGGCTAGGGGTGGGGGTGGGTGGGTTGGTGAAGAAAAGTTTAAAATAATACCATAGAGATTTGTTATGGCATTTGAGATTGTCACAGCAGTGCAGACCCCTTTCCCACTTCCAGACATGTCCTCCCCCAACAATAGCTTTGAAAATCTCTCCTTCATCAACTCCAGCTCTGTAATATTTTTCAGAACATTCCAAATTTAGTCTACTCACATAATTTCATCTGTCATACAGTTAAAATACGAGCAAAAAATTAAATTTTGATGTGTAAATAGAAAAAATTCCAGTAATTTTCAGACACCTTAAACATGTATACTTGTCTTCAACATGGAAAAACCTCAATTTTCACCATCAAAAGTTAGCACATAGACACAAAATAGTCATATAATCTTAAGAAAACATAAAGCATACTAATACTTGTCATAGAACATAGTAAAACACATGAAAAAAATTAATTCTTGATATGTGGCAGAACACATATACTTGTCATATAATCAGAACATGCAAAAAACATAACTTTCAACGTTGAAAGTTAGCATGTAGACACAAAATGGTAATATAATCTTAGGAAAACACAAAGCATCATACATATACTTGTCATAGAATCAAAATGTGCAAAAAGAAACTAAGTCTTGATGATCAAATAACTACTCAAAAACCTCACCTAAATCCATTATCTCTTCATCCATTCCATGCTTATGCTGCCTCATCCCTAATCTTGAGAGTGCTACCCGGGCCGGTGACTTGAGGCCCTGCCAGCTGAATGGAGAGGCCACCTCAGAACAGCTGATATCATCTGTGTGCTCTGAGAAGGCTGAGGCCTCAGAATTAGTCCTGCAGAAGCCAAAAGAGTCGCCACTCATAATCGAATAACTCGTCGTTTCTGTGAGTGAATTGTCAGTTTGATCCACAGAAGAAGGAGAAGGCTGATATCCCAAGTCATAATTCTCATCAGAATTGGATATGCTGTCCATTTTTCCTATCTAATCCTCAGTATAATGTTCCTTCTGAGCTGCTAAATATTGTCTAAAATCCTGCAAGAAAGTGCCAAGAAATTCACTTGTTATACATAAATTCAAGATTCTGGAACAAATTCTCACACAGAGAAAAAGGGTTCAAAATTGAATATTTGAATGCAAAAACTGCCCGGGAACTGACTCAAATTAAACTGTGGAATATAAGAGAGCTAAAAACAAAAAGAAGAAATAAAAAAAGGCAAATGGGAACTATTCTTTTTTCAAGAAAAAGAAGCAAATGTCATTGTTGTTTGAATAATTCTCTGATGCACATAACAGCAAAGTTTCTTGAAAAAGAAAAGCAAAATGTTGGGGATGAACAAAACTGAAAATTTGAAAAGAAAAGATAAATAAAAGCCAAAGGGCAGTTAGAAAAGAAAGCAACGGCATATTTCTTTTATATATATATATATATATAAAAGAAATATGCCGTTGCTTTCTTTTCTAACTGCCCTTTGGCTTTTATTTATCTTTTCTTTTCAAATTTTCAGTTTTGTTCATCCCAATATATATATATATACCTTTCAATGGTGAGAAGAGTTTGAATTTGAACAGCGCAATCTGAAGGCTACCGTTTGGAACATCTCTTTTCCCGTCTTCTACACACTTTTCCTCCAAAAAGAACCATATTTTTCTCTTTTAGAATCTTCACTTAGAAGCCCTTATCTAAAAAAACCAAAAATTCTTGAGCCCTTTTGAATTTGTGGGAAGGTGAATTCAAGAACTTGGGTAGAAATATGAAGTGGGCTTGGCTGAAAAGCTTTGCTATAAAGTTGGAGATGAAAGAATAATGAAGGTGGTTGTGTTATTATTAGTTAATAACATAAATAATGATGTGAATTGTGATTTTTATATAAATCTTAGGTTGGAGTGGGGTTGGATGCTTCCATGAACTTCAAGGGTTGTTTATCTTAAAGAATATAATTTGGTGATGGGAAAGAATATATTAAAAAAGGTTATCATTTTTTCATCTATTTAATTATGGAAGTAATAATTTTGTTTGGTGGGTTTATAGTTAATTAAGTTATGCTTAGTCGGTGTAGATCTTCTATTTCAATTTATGTTTCATCTTCTATTCCATTATGCAGATATATTATACATATATTAAGTGTTTTTTTATAAAAATAATTGATTAAAAACCAAATACACTTGGTGTTTATATATTACATTGAAATATAATATGAAACACAAAATGGAATAAAGGATCCAAAGTGATGCTTTAGTTTGATGAATGAAGAACATGATTGAAAATTCTACTTTTAAGTCGAGTCATTAATCCTAAGATTAAGTATAGCAACTATTCAAGATTTTTATTTTTTGAAGTGAATCGGTTAATAGGCTATCTTATGTATCAAAATTATCAATCATAAAAATTAATTAATAATTAACAATTTATGATAAGTTACTATTCACATAAATTATACGCTGGTAGAATTCAAACTACAAACCTCTTAAGTCTCAAGTACTTGTTTTAGAATTTGAGTTTAATGTCTGTATGATTAGAGACGAGTGAAATAAAAACTTATATTAGCATGGAATTTACTCTCTAAAAATATGAGAAAATAATGGATAAGGAAAATAATTTTAATTTAATGAGGGTGAATTTTCACCAAACGTAGGTCCAATTGGTAGACGTGCACACCATTATTTTTGACTCTTTTTTTGGTTCACATATATGGCTAAGAACGTGCAATTGAATGGCATGAGTGAAACAAGGATGTTTCAATTATTGAATAATAGTCAAATGGTTCTATAGATGTGAATAAATGCATGAACAAGAATCTTGATTTTTGAGCTGGCCAAATTGAGGGGAAAAAAAAAGTGAAAATTGAGAAATGGAATAAAATTTATCTATGCTAATTCTTGAAGATTACTTTTTCTAGACCATCAAGACTTTAAGGGCTAATTTGGTTGGATTTTTAAGTTATCTCATGATTATTTATTATGTGATAATTTATGTATTTTTTTATCATTGTGCTATAGTTTGGTTGGCATGATAAATAAACCCATGGGGGTGGCAGATCAATTTATCATGTGAATTACACATATAAATACGAGCTTTAAATATTTATGTGAGCTTGAATGTTTATTGTTACTCCAACCAAATAAATAATAAAATGAGATAAAAATATTGTAATATGTATCCCATTTTATTATTCCAATCAAACTAGTCCTGATGGTGTAGTTTGAACTATTTTATTTAATGCCCAATAGTCTCCATTTTTAACCCTTCGTAAGTCGTAACCCCCCTTCCCTCACCCCTCAAGAAAGGAACTTGAGAAATTTTCTGAAGTATTGTAGGGATTAGCAATGGAGATTTTCAAAAGCAAATTTGACACCCAACTGAATTAAAAAATTTCTTTCTTCATCATCAATTGGGCCGATGTTCGTGACTCAATCCATTTTATCATTAATTAAAATTTTATTTTTATTATTTTTATTAATAAATAAATCTCTTTATTTGTATGACTATGATCAATATTTCTTCAAACACCTCATATTTCTTCAAACAGTAATTCAATTGAATTTGACTATGATCAATATAAAAATAATATTTAAACATTTCTTCTTAAAACATATTAATTTGAGCTTTTGCTGGACCAAATATATTTTAGAGATGTCAATGGGTCGAGTTTGGGGTGGGTTTGGCAAAACTCAGAACCCACCCCATCAAAATTTTTATGAACTCCAGACCTGTCTTGCCTGCCCCGAACCCTTATATAGCGGATTGGACCCGTTAGACCCATTTAAAATGTTTAAAAAAATAAAAATATTTCTTTTGAAAAAATAACACTACTATAACTTCTTAATATGAGAAAATAATATTATTAACAAAAAAATTATTATTTAAATATTTATATATGCATGTTTTGGTCTTTGAAAAATAATAAATTACAAATATTATTATTATACATATATATACGTATTGAATGTATAAGTTATTTATTATGACAATATTATTATTTTTATATAAAAATATATGTAATAGTCATATTTTTTCATATATATATGAATACAACATCACTTAAAATATACGTATAATAAACAAAATTAATATATATAATATCTAGAGGGCTACGTTTGGGTTTAGCCCGGGTTTAAAAATTAAAATTCGAGACCTGCCCCAAAATAGATTTATACTTTTAAAACTCGCCCCAATTCGGGGTGGATTCGGGTTTTTCCTTAACTCATTGTCATCCCTAGTAGGTTTTACAACATGCACTATATTTTATCACATTATCCAAATGCAAAGATCCAACTTTCCGCAAAAATATACAAATTTGGCATCAAAAGAAATTCATCAAATAAATTCATTCAAAACTATTTTTTACTAAAAGCAATTATCGCAGTAAAAATCAATTTATACAATACGAAGTGGTAGTAAATTTCTCAAATATCATGAATAGATGTTGGGTTTCCAAGTCAACAGCTTCCTAACTTTGTTTTTGCCCATTCGTACAAGAAAAGAAAAGCCTCCACCACTTCATTTGCCAGAGACTCACAATCTTCTTGCATAAGGATTTGTCTAGGATGTTTCCCTCCTGCACGTATTTTTTTGTCTTCATTTGTGGGACAATCTGCAAAACTAATAAATGGAGTAAGAAAAGAAGAATCATTGCAATGAACACGTGAGATTCAAAATCTTGTGCTGAAAGTTCCGGAAATTCAAGTTCTCTTTAAGGCATGGTATTAAAATTTCGGAAATTCAAATTCTCTTTAAGGCATAATATTGAAAATGAATGAGCAGTTCAATAAGAGAGCTAGTGCCAAATCGGTGTTGATGTATCATTTCTTGGAATAAGTTCGGCAAAAAATCATGAAATTTTGGTGATCTTCTCTATCTAACAAACACAGTCTACTTTGTTGTTACCCCTACCCCCACCCCCACCCCCAAGTATATGCTTCAAGTCGTTCAAAGCAACCTAAAGAGCATTATCTATGAGCAGTCGTCTCATTAAGATGAACTTGTATCCTTTCATTTTCACAAATTGATATTACAAACAAAAAGAAACTTACATTTGGGATGTATTTCAACCCGATTGTCATCTGCCCTTTGTAAGTGTTATCTTCAAGCACCACGTTGAATGGGGCCGGACTCAATTCTATCAACCCTTTGTAACTTCCCTCCACCATTATTCCTTTGAGGAAAATTCTGTAAACCAAAGATGAATATTAACTCACAAAATTATAGAAACAACAAGAGAAGCATATGAAAAAAGGAGGCTTTTGAGGTGAAAATCTTACATGGTTTCACCAACAAATTCTCCATCACTGAAATAGTCCTCATTCACAATCTTAAGTTTAAGGTGGGTCGCAGTTTCTAACTCAGATGGTGGCAATTCAAATGTAAACTTTTCATTCCAGTAGATTTTATCCAAACTCTCTGCAGAAGTCGAAACATTGTTCATAAAACTGTCAAATAAAATCTATATTTTGAGTTTTTTCGACACAAACCTGATGAAGTCTTGCTTCTGCGTGTCTGAGTACCGCATTCAACAATAACATGATAAGCTGAATTTCCTGTCGAAATAGCATATTCGATAATATTAATAAAATATTTGAGATGCAAACGAAAGAAACTAGTTCAAAAATGTTAGGGAGATTGTGCTACCAATAATACTGGCATGGTCAATGCCTTCAGCACTAACAAGAAGCACTTGGAGGATTGCACCTTTTGCTGTATCAGTCTGAGGAGACATACTTGTTTTCCTTATTCTTTGCATTGGTCATAAAACGAGAGATATAGCTTATCTAAGATGCAAAATTAATAGCTGCTAAAGAGGGGAGTTACAAGAAGTTAAAGAATTAAATGTCAGTCTATGAATTAAATATGGTCAGTTATGTGTCGAAGAGTAAAAGAATTAAATCGACATGAACAAAAGATCAAGCAAAGAGAAGATTGCATTCAATAGGAAAGACAATGATACCATCATCCTAGATATTTAGGTCTATATAATGGTATTCTTGTAACCATTTACTGTTTGTGCTTCAGATGTATTTTAGAATAGAACAAGAAAAAGTAAATGATGTAAGTTATATAACTGCTTCCCAAATATAAAGCAATCCCCTGTAAATGCTGTAAAGATTTAGTTATGGAATAAATTCATTCAGAAGTATATTGATCAAATATCTTGAAGAGGCAGCGATGAAGGATAATCATCTTCAATGCAAAATCCAAGGGGTAACAAGGCCTAGCAATACACTAGGTTGAACTTTTTAACATTGCAACCTACAAAACTGAAACGGCTAGCAATAATAACAGCAGCAACACAGTTATTGAGTTCTAACCTGATTAAACTTCGAAATTTCAAAGGCTCCACTCTGAATTTGTACTGTTTCTACTTTGATTTATGACTGTGGCCATGCTTTCTCTTTGTTCTTTGGCTATTTCAATGCTTTATGCCACTCTTGTGCTACTTTAAAGCTGTCTCCATTTGTGAGCTCCAAATTATTCCTTAAAGTTCACTCACCAATACGTTATTTGTTGCAGCCTCATAGGTGACCTGTTATGAAGCTATATATCCTATAATTACCTAACAAACAGTCCCTCTACAGCTTGCAGCTTCATAGAGAGTGAGCAATCAAATGTGTCTTCCTCAACACCACAGCAAGGGGCACAAGTGAACAAAATTTACTCTCCTCAACAAGCAAGATGTGAAAAGCTGCAAGTGAAATAAGAAGTGCATCGTTCCATAATTATAGCTTCATGCTTACACTGGAGCTCTATCTATAGCTCTGGAACCACGACACTGGTGGATGAGATCTATCATTCCCGGTAGCTCATGAGGAGTAGATTTCCTGATTGTAGTTGGTCTCCCCAAAGATGTTTTTCCTTGGCATTTGCTAGACAGATGTCTTATGCATAAAGAACCAAAGCCTATAAATTTGGTCGGGCAATATTGGGAGCCTTCTTGAATTAAGGCATCGCCAGGTAAGATAATGCAATAACATTATGTCCTGCCATGTTTTTGTTGCTGCAAATTATGTCCGAAAATCAGATGGGCAGCCTAACACCCCAAGAAATGTATTAGCTTAAGACGAGGTGTATCATTAGGCAAAGAATACTTTCCAGTCCATCATCAGGTCAAGAACTGGAATTAGTACGACCAAAAATCATGCTTAAATTTAGCTTAAATAGTGCTATAACCCATAACTTTCTTCAACGATTTATTGTCTATCATATTTCTCAACTTCTCTACTTCTTCCCATCTACCCTGGTCTGCATACAAGTTAGAGAGAACCACATAGTAGCTGGGATTTTCTGGGTCCAAACTAATGAGTTTTTTGGCGACAAATTCTATAATCTCATTGGGCCCATGAGTGTTCCTGCATCCAGCAAGAAGAGCTCCCCATATCCGCTTATCGGGTTCAATGGGCATATTATTCACAAATTCAAGAGCTTCTTCGATATTTCCTTGACGGCTGAGCATATCCACCATGCAAGCATAGTGTGCGAGTTGAGGCTTAATACCATACATGGATTCCATTGCATGAAACCAGTTCCAGCCTTCATAATCAAGCCCACAGTGGCTACAAGCAGAGAGAACTGATATGAAAACAACACTGTTTGGCTCTATTCCACAAGACAACATGCTTGAAAAACACACAAGAACCTCTTCTCCACAGCCATTAATCCCATATCCGTTTATCATTGAACTCCAACTAATAAAATCTTTGGTGGGACTTTCATCAAAAACAGCCTTCCCTTGACTTGTTCTTCCGAATTTGCAGTACATATCAATCAGTGCAGATATCAAAAATGCATTGGTCAAATATCCATACTTTGTTATCTGTGCATGTATGCTTTCACCGATCTCTATAGCAGTAACTGAAGTACAAGCCAGTAATAAACTAACAAAAGTGAACTCATTAGGCTTCTGGTCAGCCAATTGCATCTGTCTTAATATATCATAGGCATTATTAGGTTGTGTACTTTGAGAATAAACTGCAATCATCACACTCCAGGCAATAATATCTTTCCATTTAAGCTGATTAAATATATTCCTGGCTGATTCAATATCACCAAATTTAGCATACACTTGAAGAAGTTCAGTAGCCACAGAGACAAATACAGTAAATCCCATTTTCAATACAAGACTATGGAATCCCTGCCGGATATAATTGTCATCTAATTGTGAATATGCTCCAATTACTTCTTGGATGATATATTCATCTACTTTTTCAACACTACAAGCTCGCAATTCAAGAAAAATCTCCAAAGCTTTTTGCGGGCTCTCATTTTCAACACAACCACGTATCACAATTCTCCAAGAAACAAGATCCTTATTCCACATATCTTTGAAAACTTTAAGTGCTCCCTCTAAATGCCTGCATTTGGAATACATACCCACAAGTGAATTCTGAAGAACTGTATAACAATGAAGCGATCTTTTGATAGAATAACCATGAATTTCTTTCCCAAGCTTCAATGCAGCAAGATTAGCACAAGCAGGAAGTATACTTGCAATTGTCACGTGATTCGGATGCATTCCGCATAGCAACATTTCCTTTAATAACTTAAAGGCTTCCATGTACTCCGCATTGCTCACACATGCCGAAACCATAGCACTGCACAAAACCACATCTTTATTAGGCATTCGAGCAAATAAATCCCATGCAATCCCCATATCCCAATTAGAATAAAGACCAACAAGCGCCGTTACAACCGATACTTGTGACTCAAGAAATCCCATTTTCATTGAAAACCCATGAATTCCACACACCAAACCTTTCGACCCAACTAAACCAACAGCCTTCATCACACTCAAGACAGTCACAAAGTTCGGTTTTTGTTCTTTGACAAGCATCAATTTGAACAAACCTATGGCCTCCTGAGGCCTGTTTTCCCTGACCAAACCAGACACTTTCGATGTCCATGATTTCAGAACATCATTATCATTAAAATATTCAAATCGATCAACCAAACTCGGACGCTTTCGACATAAAGAAATGTGGGCCTCGCAGTTCGCTGTGGTCTGAGAAGCTTGGTGTCTCTTGGTGACTTTATCGAACATTTGGTGCGCACTTCGAGAGCGAGCCACATTTGACATACGAACGTCAATAAAAGAATCAAGTGCTGTGAGATTAATTACTTACACTACAGATGCTTTCTTGTGAGATTCTGCGGCTCTACCAGTGGACCAGAGAGAGAAGAGAGCACAGAGTGGTTATCCTTAAGAGAATGCACAAGTTGGAAGAACTCTATGGCGGGTTAAATTTTAAAGGGACAAAATATAGTTAACTCGTTGAAGTAATATTAATGCAACACCGACCTATTACAATACATTTGATTTCCTCCTAAATTTCTTAATTATTAACTAAGTTGCATCATCAATATTTATTTATTCGAGTCGCATTCTAACGAATTTTTTATATATATTTATATATAAATAATAATTAATATTAATACCCAATTTTATGTTTTAAATATGCATAATTTTTCATTTAACTTGGCATAACATTATCTTGGAGCAAAACATGTTTATTAATTATGTGTAACGACTTTAATTTATATTGTGTTAAAGTTATTCTCATGTTAATCCAAATCATATTTTGTTTTAATTAGTTATTTACATATATGAATTTAATTTTACTTGAAGAAAGATATTAAATTGTGGTTGTTCATGGTTTAAATATTTCTAGAATTGCAAAAGACCCTATGAGCCACAATATATAGCTTAAGTTAAATTATTTTATACATCATGAATAAAGTTGCAATTCAAATATTAAATTTCTATAGATTCAAGCACAATGTTGTATTCTAGGAGAAAGAGGGGAAAATGGCAATAGAATTTTTCTTATTTTACATTTATCAATTACATATATTACGAGTACATATAAGTTATCACTCTTTCGCCATGTATATCTATAAATATAATTTTACTTGAAAATATTAGATATTATTTTCTTGATTAATGTAAATTCTCAAGATGTGCCATTTTAAAAAAAAAAATTAAATAAAATTATGTAGAAAAATATATTTTTGCATTAATGGTTAATTTATACAAAGAATTGGTCAACGAACAAGGACGGTCGCCTCATAGGGGTAATTGTCCAAGATATATATTTTTATTAAAATTTAAAATATTATCTCTTAAAAGTGATAAAGTTGTTCTTCAAATTTTATAAAAATCAACCTTATCCCTCCAAAAAAAATTGAAAATTTTGATTCAGTCATAATAGTACTGAGGTTTTAGGTTGAAGAGAAAAAAAATAACATTAAGAGTCTAGATATATAAGAAGTTTTATGAAAATTTTCTCATTTATAATAGTAGAGATGATAATTAAGGTGAACCAAAAAGAAAACCACCATCCATCCCTTTGTATTAGCTCAATACCACTCCCTCATAGAGTAAATTATTAGAATCCATAGTAGTTTGATTTTTTCATTTATGCTTTTTTTTTCTTTTTAGTTAAATTGAACAAATAAATGATATGATGATTATATTTATCCCATTAACAAGGTTTCCCATTAAATATTTTTTGACTATCTTAAATTGACCTTTTGATACCAATGATAAGCACTAAAATAGTACTTTTGAATGTTACAAATTTAAAGAAGGGGCTTTGGCATGAATAGCATTTGCTTTCCATAGTGGATACATGTCCTTTTGATTGAGAAGTAGATGATACATGTTTGATCTTTGGATACTCATCTCAAATAGTGTTTTGTAGGCTATATTAGTTTCTATTTGCTATAAAGTAATTGTCCACCAGATAACTTAAATAATATCAATTTAAAAGCATAAAATTTTCTTCAACTCTAGAAGGTTCTAGAAGGAAAATTTCTAGGTGAATCTAGAAAAATCCAAAAGAATTAAAAAGGTTTTAAAATGCTTGAAAGATATATATCAGAAGAGATCGGATGAATTTAGAAGGTTTTAGAACACTCCACAGTTCTCTAGAATAGAGGAGAAAAATTCAAAAAAAGATATAGAAGTGTATAAAATGTATTAGAATATATATAATGTAGAAATTAACTTACAGAAATGTAAGAGACTATAAGATATGTTTGGGCAGTTCTGTGAGAACCTCTTGTAACCATTGGATCTTTTGATATTTAAGAAAGTGGAAAGTATAAATAGACAAAGAGCACTCCCATCTTAATGAACAAGAGCAGAAACAAGGTATTGGAGCAAGAGTTTTGAGTTTAAAATTGATTGAGAACATCCATTAAGAGTTTGAGATTCCTTGACTTGGGAATATTCCCAAGTTGGATATAGATGTCTTGCAAATTCAATAATTGGGTCAAGTAATAATGCTAATTAAATTGAATAAGGATGGCAGCATAATTCAATTAAAAATTTTCAAAAGGAGTAGTATACTCTTATTAAGTCGTCAAAGGGTATGAAATTGCCATGATTTGTTTTACAAATTGTTCAAATTTCATGAAATTATGTTCCTCCATAAAGTATGGTTTTAGCCTAAGATAGGTAAAAGCAGATAAATGCATTTGATCTAGGTTATGCTACTATCTGTTATAGTCATTTGTGCATATCATGGAAGAGCATTTTTTCTTATAATTAGAATGCTGCTCACATGCACCTTCTGCATATTCCCCTTTTCTTCCCTTTCCGTAGTGCTACAATAAATACTTAATGAAGAGTTTAAAGAAGGAAAAACAGGTGAGGGTCCTTCATTTTAGGATGAAAGACTTGATAATGTAGGTTCCCATAATCCCAAACCACATTAAACCAAATTCTTTTGTAATGGAGGTGAATTTGATAGCCATTACAGTAGATTCTTTATAAGTGGGTACTCTAAAATTTAGGTTGATCGTGTTGATCAAATACATATGTAGGCAAATCTGTACTTCTATTGCTGCGAGGTACTCCTATTGCTGCGAAAGTGAGTAAACCTCTTCCAAGTCACATTTTTAGTATTGAAGAACTAAAATTTTCAACCTTATGAAACTTTTCATGCGCTATTGTGAATTTTTACTTAAAGTGTTTTGATAGGGGAGCAACTATTAGCATTTATTGATGGTATAAGACAAATAGCCTTGTTGCAAGTTAAATTGCATTTCGATAATTCTTTCAATAGTAATGGTTATACTCCAATAAAATCAATGTTAAAAAAATATGTGAGTGCTCTTAACTTCACATGCATTGAGTTACAAACATCATATCAAAAGAAGGATTTTTCATAGGCATTAGTAGATTTTAAAGGATTGATTTGACAAGTTAGCCATAAAAAATCGTCAATATATTGTTTTGTTAATTTCATGATGTATTACTTTATGATTAAATGGATTTAGGTGCTAAATAATGCATGGGATGAAGGCAATCCAATTGCCAGTGAGAATGTTCTTCCATGCTACAATAGCAATATCTATAAATAACATATTGAAAATTGCCAAATAGCAATAGTTTTTACCTATCTTTAATTTGATGACATGATATGAATAATTGAAATTGTCGAAACCAAGAAAGATCAAATAGTAAAATTGAAAGTAATAAGAACGTAATTCTATAAAACTGGCAACAAGATTTAATGCGATTCAGCGATATGCCTAATTCACCCAATAAAGAAAAGAATTTTATTAATTCCAAATCAAAATAACAAGTATAATTTAAGTCCCACAAATATTACGAGAACACCCAACAACCTTATTAGAAACTCTGTTATGAGAAAACTATCTCTAAAGCGATACAGAAACTGTGTCTAGGGTTCGTCTCTAGTGTCTTCTATCAACCTAGAAGAAAATAAGGTATAAATATCCAAAGAAAATCAAAAAGAATGGCCCATGGGCCTAGGACTCACTCTAGGGGGCACAAATCTTGTGGCCTGTCGCAACATTGCAGTACACCCCGAAACTCACGCCAAGGCATGCGGTTATAGAATATTCTGGGCTAGGGCACGGCCTTCTCATGCCTGTCGCACAATGCATGTTTCTCCCCCTTGTTCGGCCCAACAGCGTGCCCCAGCGCACGGCATTCTGCCTACGCTGTCGGGGCGTGCTCCGGCGCCCATTTCGTCTGCTTGAGTCCATTTCTTTAATTTCTCATAATTTGTAACTCAAATTTTAAGGCAAAATCAATAGAAATATTTTAATTGACTTGTGTTGGCGTTTTTAATATATATAAAGTCATATGATAAGAACTCGCCGTTATGCACATATTTCAACTCTCCCAACTGCTTGGTTTTTTCTCACATAAAGGTTGATGAAGACATGGTTTAAGGATTTTTTTTAATTTTTTACAACTTGTCTAAGTGTTTGCAAATAATACTTTTTAGAATATTTAGTATAAAGTAAAAAAGTGCACATGTAATACATGTGACTTGTTTTTTTTATTTTTTTTATTTTTATATTTGTTTGTTCTGTAAATTGTTTTCTATTTATATCTTATCTAAATGCTTATTAAAGAAATAAATAAAAAATAAATTATTATTTAAAATTGTAAAATATATTGAAGCTTTAATGTGATTTAATAACAGTTTAAGGTAATATATTTCTTCTTCACATGCAGCTTGAGCTAAAGGTCTTGTACAATTTGGAAAAACTTTCTATAGCCATTCCAATGGTATTGTTAAGCAGCATCTGCTTTCACTATATTCCACTAGCAATCTATCCAATGTTTTCAAAACCAGACGGGATAAAGAACTGGTGACCTTACTGATCAATTGGTTCAACTGGTATAATGTCATAATGACATAATAATTATATTTAATTTTATAAAAATATATAATATTTTAATATTAACAAAAAATAAAACTTTCAATTGATATAGAAAGAATATTATTTAAAAAAAAATTCAACTTACTTATTTTTAAGTATGTTTTTTAGAAAATAATACTATTTCACAATTAGTCAACTATAAATAAATAAAAAATAATGTTTCACATTAATATAAATAATCATTTATTTCATATTTCAACTCCAAGTACAAATAAATTCTTCTACGCTGAATATTCAACATAATCTAAAAGAGATTAAACAAAAAAAAATAACAAATTAAACATAAGCATTCACATATAATACTACTTCATTAAATTTCAAGAAAATAAATTCATGTTTCAAAAAATTACATGTCCAAAATCTTTAATTATCATATTCAATTCATAATTTCTCTTTTCTTTTTTCTTTTTTGAAAAAATAATTTTTAAATTTGCAAAAAAAAAAAAAAAAAGAATGAACCGGTTGACCGGCACCGATTTTCAAGCCTCAACCGGACCAGACTGGCCACAGATCGAACCGGCCAGTCCGATCCGATTTTCAAACATGGAATCTACCATAACACTACCAACATCAATTAACTTTTCCCTCATTGAATCCCTATTTAAAGCTCTCTCCGCACCTAAGTTTTGGTTCAAATAGAGAAGAAATTTCTCACTTTTGCACTACTGCTTGTGCATTTTATGCTATTGTGTATGAACAATTGCAAGAAGCCAACTTAGGATTTTTTCTCTCTCTCTCTCTTTTTTTTTTGGAACATTTCATGTATGAAATTTTCCAGGCAATTAATTACTATAAATAGTTTTATGATTAATTCAATATAGACCGAACAATATTTATTTATTCTTTCATAAGTTTTTACATTATTTTTAATTGGTTTTCTGGACACAAATGTTGCCTTGCAAGTTGAATTAAAGTTATCTATTCATGTCCATTGTGAATAAATGCTTAAGTTTAATGATTGGGCGACTGACTATTCTATATTTCTATTGTTAATGTGCTTGCATGCTCCATTGATGAGGTAGTTGTTTGCATGAGCTAATCTAGAAAAGTCAAGGTTATAGCTTGTTTATAATTGTGGGATTTTGTGTTTTAGACTTTATGGCAATGATTTAGCAGTTGTGGTTGGTGGGAGTGCCAAGGAAGAAGAATTTAATCAAATTGCTACAAAAGTTACACTTATACTTGATATTTTTTAATCAAATAAAATTGAAAAGAAGTTAAATGTTAGTTTTGGATTATATATTTGAGTTGGTTGTATCTAAGATGTTTTTCGTGCCCATTAATTATTCAGATCTTTTATTGTTTTTACTTTTTATGTTGGAGTGTTTTTCTGTGTAATATGTATTTGATCAGTTAATCTTATTGTATTCTTAATATGATAAGGTGTTCTATATATTATTTTAAAGAATTGTCATATTTGAGAAATTTATATGATATAAGATGGATCAAGTTTTCATGTGATATTTCACAATAATGACATGAAACATTCAAATATTTGTACAAAATAACTTATTCCATTGGTATTTCACGTGGTTGTTTTTATAATTTTGCTTACCCACTTGGTAATAAAATTAAATGAGGAGATAATTTAGTCCAAGTGGGGTGGCACTTGTAATATAGAATGTGGTTGGATTTTTGGATGACATAAAAATTAGCTTTACTATGACATTGCCCTTTTAAAAATCAGAAAAGGGTTGGCTGGCCACTTTAATTTGTGAGTAGTGGATATAATTCAACGGTTTAGATCTCTATTTCACTGTATGGATATATAACACGTGTATTAAATATTTTCTCATAAAAATAATTGATTGAAAATACAATTAGTATATATACAGCACATTAAAATAGAAGATGAAACACGAAATGGAATGGAGGATCCAAAGTGATAATTCAATTGGGATACTATATGAAATTGCAACTTTTTGTAAAGATGCTAGGTATATTACTTAGCATGGATTTCAAGTCTGGTTGAGTTACTTGGAATTTAGAGATTCTATCACATGAATTGGTCAACTAGGCAAATAAGATTATATCTTTTATTTAATTGAGTCTCTTAACAACCAAATCAGATTATCATGCTAAATTAAACCACATGAAAATGTTTTATGCATTTCTAATTTGCTTTCTACCAAACCTTTGATCAGCTAAAGGCATCTGATTTTTGACAAGATAATTGTTTAAGTACTTATTATTTATAATCTTGAGCAGATTGCCTAACATCATTGAGAAACAAGAAGTTTAAAAAAGTCTTACTAGCTAGCAAGTCATGACATGAATCTAAGCAATTTGGCCATGCAAGTTAAGTTGAAGTGAGAGGTTTTGGAGGCACTAGCCCATTTGGTTTCATTTTCAAAGCCCATTTTCACATTTTTTATTATTCCAAAAATGAAATACATCTGTTTTTGTATATTTTTACCCAATATTAATTTTATTTTCATTTTCAAAACATATTCCCTAATAACCTATATATTTTCTCTCTCTTTCTCTCTCTATTCCGTTATTTCTATTTCTCTCCACCTACAACCTACTAAAACCAACATAATCATTACTTTTCCAACAGTTTATTCAAATATAAACTCATTTTCAACTCATTTCCACTAACTACTTTTTAATATTTTGAAAATGATGGAAATGAAAATAAAACAAAATGGGGCTAAGGAATTGACTTATGCTTGAAGATGTGAAAGGTAGCCTTCTTAAAGCTTTTTCTCTATCCATTTGATTCTTGGAGTTTTCTTTGTTATATTTTAGTTCTTGTACATAGACAACATTGTGAAACTTGTAAAATCTAAAATTTCGATCTCATAGGAAAAAGTGTGATTAGGCAAGGGAATTCTACAATACTAGTAAAAATTCAGATCTCTTCACTTCAATTAGGCCTATAGTTTTGGAATTTCTACGCAAATCAAAATCAAGAAAAAGGAGTTTTTCAATCACTGGCTCAAACCCATTGCCAAATCGTACTCAGCACAATATGAAGGTACTTAATTATGGCAGAATGAGTCAATTTGATACTTCACAATAAAGTGATAGACGGAATTGCCATATGAAATGAATTATTAGTAGATTAATACATTGAAAAATGATCCAATTTGCTCTTGTATCACCTAAAATACGCCGTTGTCTTCTCGCTATCAGATTGCTACTTGATGGATGGTATTAAAATCACTTGGACTTAAAAGCTGTGCCAGCAAGTATAAATTAGTGCAACTGTCTGATGCATCAGGATTTCTGTGGGTAAATTCAGGTGGCAAGTTTCAAAACCTATCCAGGCATTGCTCCTGGCCACAAAGCGCTTACTAAGCAGTGGATTCATATATTATATTGTCTGTCTTGTCTTTGTTCAAACTATGATGCCTTAAGGAAATGTTGTACATCATATACATATGTGAAAATGTCTAGGCAAGACAAGCAAAGCCTAGTTCATCACCTAGACAGTCAGCCAAGCAGCATGTTTTTGGGAGTAATATTCAGTTGAAGTCTAATCAAAGTAGATAATAGAATTTATAGTCAATGAAAATTCTTAATACTGGCTGACTTCATGCTGAATTCTCTCATTTTGTCTTATCAATGGATTGCCCTATTCAGGATTTGCTTTTCTTATTGTCTACATCCATTGAAACTTTGTACTGTTAATGTTGATTGATTCTGTAATAGCCTGTTAAAACTTGTATGCTCAGCAACATTAGCATTGATCATGCTTATGAATGAACATATGTCACCATCATCATGTGAAGAGATTCTTCGTTGCATAAAATATGCATAGCATTATGTTGCTTATAATTCAGTTTAGATCCTCTATTCCATTCATGTTTTATCTTCTATTCTATTTCATGGATATATGATATGTGTTTTAAATATTTTCTTTATAAAAATAATTTATTGAGAATCAGATACACTTGAAGCTTGTTTGTTTTATATGATAAGGCATGATATATGCATTTTCAAGCCTTATCTTTTATTTGCTTAACATTTTTTTGGCCCATGATACCTTTGTGGCCCGACATGGTATCATGGGCCAAGTTGGTTTATGGATCAAGCCATATATTGGCTTGATCCATTTTTCATCATTTTAAATCTGATATGATAAGGAATGAAAAAGTCATTCTTACCCTTCATATGAAAACGATAACAATCATTTTGGAAATTTACCTTCTTAAAAGTTATGACATTTTGGATATTACAAAGTGTAATCATATTGAACAATCTTGTCAACCAAATATTATATAGTGTCAAGTGTGGGATATCACCAATTTCTAAAATTAAAGCAAACAATAAATTACATGATATTGGATACCATTTCTAGCTTATGTATCATTAGTATATGAATCTTGCCTAATCTTATATATCCAAGCAAACAAGCCCGTGGTGTTTATACATCAAGTTGGATTAGGAAATGAAAAAATGAGATAGAAGATCCAAAATACTTATAATTAGACGGCTTATCAGTGATTCTTTCTTTTATATTGGAGGTTATCTAAAGTTCAATGTGTCCCTAGTGTAAAAATCTCAAATGCTCCCAATCCTTTCTGAATTTCAAAGAGAGAGTACTTGGATTCTTCCAATAACTAAAAAGTATAGCAAGCCTGAATCTAACTGGAGTTAGCGGTGGTGGAGGAACTGGATCAAAAAAAAAGATGGATTCTCGTTATAAAATATGTAATAAACCATGCATCATTGTAATTGAAATCTTATTCAAAGAGAAAGATAATTCAATCTGCAAGGACCAGGATTGGGATGCTTGACCTAGGCTAATTCTGTTAATTTGTTCAAATGTATAACAAAAATGAAAACCAAGTTTCAAATTTAAGAATGTATTCCAATGTAATTTTCAACTTACCTAGCAAGTGCAGCCTAGCTAGTGAAAGTCACTTTCAGAAGGGTCCAAAATGTAAGAAAATATGCACCAAAGGAATATGGAAAGAATGATGAACTTGCTGGATCACATGCCAACCTTTTCTTATGTTTGACATTACTAAGTATGCAAAGATTTTGCTTCCAGGAATGGCAGACCTTTGGTGTGGGTGTGGCCCATATCTCTATAATGGCACCTTTTAATTATAATGGCTGCTCATAAAGGTACCTAGCTGTCACTTCTCTTCTATATAAAAAACTGTTTACAAATAGTAGTTCCCAATTTGCTTAATGTACTTGGGGTGCAAGTTTGTGTGCCTTTATGGTATAAAGTCAAGTGACTTGAAATTATATATATGTGTGTGTATTAGTTGTTGTATATGTATATGTATGTAAGCAAAATATAAGATAATGATATCTAATCTTATCCCACATTGAAAGAGTCGAAGGTTTTGACATAATTTATAAGCTGACCCTCCTTCACCTTTGAGCCGTCTTATTAGGACAAAACTTTTTCTCAGTTCATCTTGATGGGATAATATCTCGATGCAGTTGGATTTCCACAGTCGGCAAAAGACGGCTGCCGTGGTACCTGTATGTGTAATAGTCTACATGACTTTCATGTGAGCATTTGATTGTCAACTGCCTACTTAATTGCCAAAAGAACCTGAGTGTAAGAAAGCCACTAGCTTCTTCTAGGCTTGTGACAAAAGATGATTTATCAATCTGAAAATCCCTTACAACTCCCTGTCTTAGATGTTTCTCAGCCATTGAACTCATCATCTTTGTCCTCTCTAGCTGCAGCCTGCAAAGAATGGGGTTTCTTCCAAATTATCAATCATGGGATCTCCAAAGATCTCTACAGAAAAATCCACTCTCTTTCGGACAAGATTTTCGGCCTCCCTTCTGAGTCAAAACTCAAACTAGGCCCTTTCTCATTGCTCAAGACTTACACCCCTCATTTCATTGCATCTCCTTTCTTCGAAAGCCTTAGAGTTTCGGGGCCCCATTTTGCTGCCTCTGCTCAGAGTTCTGCGGATGTCCTTGGTGTACAAGATTCTGAGTTAAGGTAAGATTATTTGTCGGAAATGGTCTAATTCAGACAATATGTGATCATTTGTTTTTCTTTTTTTTTTTTTTTTTCATGTTTGAGAGAACATGGGGCATTCATCATAACATAGTTTCTTTGATCTTCTTTCTATAGTGAACTGCTGCAAGAATATGGGAGTAAAATGACTGAATTATCCAAGATAATCCTCAAGTTTGTATTGATGACTCTAGGAGATGGATTTGAGACAAAGTACTATGATTCTGAATTCAAGAACTGCCATGGATACTTGAGGATAAACAACTATACCCCACCTGAGAACTTAGAAGAGGAAGAAGCTGAGGGTCTTGGAATGCATACTGACATGAGCTGTTTGACAATTGTTTATCAAGATGAAATAGGAGGGCTTCAAGTGAGATCAAAAGATGGAAAATGGATGAACATAATTCCATGTGAAGGAACCCTTGTTGTGAATATTGGAGATATGTTACAAGCTTGGAGCAATGAAAGGCTTAGATCCTCCGAGCATAGGGTGGTCTTGAAGAAGCTCATGAACCGATTTTCCCTAGCTTTCTTTTGGTGCTTCGAGGATGAGAAGGTTATCTTAGCACCCGATGAGGTTGTAGGCGAAGAACGTACGAGGATTTACAAGCCGTTTGTTTGCTTGGATTATTTGAAGTTCAGGGAGAGCAATGAGAAAGGAAAGTTTGAGAAAGTTGGGTTCACGGTTAAAGATTTTGCAGGGGTTGTTGATTTTTCGATGCTTAAATCAGAAGATAATAGTTAGTATCTATATAGTATTTTGAAAAAGTTAAGTTGTTTCACCATATTAGGCTATAGGTGATCATAGGCCTAGAGCTGCAATTTAGCCTTTCCAAGATTTGGTTTGTGAAAGCATTTGGCATTTTTGTTAATTTGTCTTGATGTGTATTACTATATTGATTTGTATGTGGTTGTTCTATTTGTTAAGATTGAGAATAATGTCTGAGAGAATGGGGGTGGTGGTTGAGGGTCAAAGGCTTTGGGGTATTAGTTTGAGAGCCTTGGACAGTTGGAATTCCAACTCCCAACTTGGGAACATTTATGAATTTAGTATTTTGGTTGTTCTTGTTTTCTTATGTAAATGCAAGGTGTAAGAACAATAGTATTTTGCTAGTGTATGTATTCTTGTCAAATTCTAGAAGAATTCAATGGCAATGCTTGGTCAACTTACACTTTCTTTTTTCTATCACATGGAGTTTTTAAATCAAATCCATCTAAGTTTGAAATTAAATATTCTTGCAATAAGGGTTCTATAGGTGAAGAATTTTTATAATATTAACATGGATTTTGAGTCAAAAAATGTATGCTGTACAAGTCTGTCAATCATTTACATTCAATCATGTACAAGTCTGCCAATCAAATGCAGCCAGATGCATTTTATACTGAAGATTTTCATCTTATAATCATAACTATAATTATAAAATATTGCATTAGAAGCCAATAGATTCTTGAATTTCATAAGATTTGTGCATGATTATGCTAGAAATGTGACTTCTAGGTCACATCATAAGTGCTTCTTTAAGCACCATTTAGCATTTTGATTGTGGATTCATCTTCAATATCCATGATCTAAAATGCAATCAAAATAGGTCTAGAAAGATAGAAATTAATTACCCATTTCTCTTGTTGACACCTAATTTGCTAGATATTCTTTTTAAAACTTTAGTGGTGAGATTCAATTAAAAAAATTGTAGAAAAGATGGCCATGTTTTCATTGTTGCAGACACATTGCACATTAAATAGTGTGATTTAATCACAATTTGTCACAATAGTCAAACCATGATAAAGTTGCTTTAATTATTACGTTCACTTTTATGTGGTAGATAAAATTACTTTGCTATAGGCCGGGTTTGTCTAAGAATCCTAACCATATTTGATGGAATAAGTAATCATTAGATTAACATAATCTTTAGTAAACATTGTATTTACACTATAATGATGTAATGCCGTGTTTGATACGAAAGACTAAATCACATTTAATTTTGGCCCGATAAGATTAGGAATTATTTGAATTGATTAATATACCTGTTTAATATTAGAGATTGTAGTTCAGATTATAAATTCCATAATCTTGCATTCCTGTTTGATTTGAAAGATTAAGAAAGACTATTTTATTAACTTCCATTATTGTCTCCATCTCTAAAAATTAGCTGCATCAAAATGAGGGACAAATTCATTCATGCATTTTTTAGTTGATCTGGCTAGACTACAATCTTACCTCCAACCATTGGATGACAATTGGGCCCAATCGCGTGAACAGTATTGGCTCGATGCGAGTTCAGAGCCAATCTTGGCTTGGCTCGTCCCCATAATCTCTTCTATCAAATAGATTACTAACATAGATTGGAGGGCTAGCCACTGTAATCTTTCGTATGAAATGCAGAGTAAGAAAATTGAGAATTAGTAAAGGCCACATTTGATACGAATGACTATTAATCCCCCCTAATTTTAGCATAAGATTAGGGGTTATTTGAATGAATTCATATACCTATTGATATTAGAGATTGTAGTTCAAATTATAAATTCAATAATCTTGCATTCTTGTTTGATTTGAAAAATTGAGAAATATTATTTTCTTAAATTTCATTATTGCCCTCATTCGTCCATATCTAAAAATTAGCTACATCAAAATGAGGGATAAATTCATTCATGTGTTTTTTAATTGATCTCACCTCCAATCATGAGATTACAATTGAGCCTAATCACATGAACAATATTGGCTCGGAGCCAATCTTGACTCGACCCATCACCATAATCCCCCCTATCAAATAGGTTACTGACGTGGATTTGAGGGACTAATTACGGTAATTTTCCGTATCAAACGCAGCCAAAAGAAAATGGCAAGCTGCATATATGGATAGGATTCTACCCTAAAACAAATTTTTAAGGTCATAGACTAATCACCAATCAAGATAAACTCAAGATTAACAAAAAATAGAGACATCAAAACATAACTAACTCTTTGTCTCATTGTGCCACTAGATTCAAGATTATATCTATGCAAATTTTCTCGTGTAAACTTTTTACTCACAATTATGAAGTATAAAGTCCTCATATCATATGCATAATAGAAGATCGACCACAACATAGCTTTTGCGGGCAAGGAATCATATGATAGATTGTAGTTAAGACAGTCATGAGCTAAAAACATGACTACGCAATGATTTTTTATACCGTATTCACATAATATTCTTATAAAAATTTCAGAAGCTGTATAATCACTAGTAATTGTACAAATTTATAGCACTAACACATACAATTATACCAAATAAAACTATTTTCAATATCTATACTATATATAAAAAATAAAAATAAAAGTTCTTACACTCACAAAGTAAAGATTTTTCTACCGCTGTGCCAAATTTTGATTTGTCAAAAATAATCCTGTGAGTAGCTAGCCTGTAGTTTCCTTCTTCCATTAATGTATTTTTGATCCACTATTTGTAATCCGCCACTACAAGAAAAAAGATAAATTAATAACAAAATAGTAAGTGACAATGCAAAAATTATCCCTAATTATGTATATTAGGTGACAAAAAATTTAATTTTGTCACCTTAATGATTTTTACAAATTAAATAATGACAAGAATAGTGTTAAAGCTGTCATCATAGACAATTAGTGATACACCTATAGTAACAATGAAAATTTTGTCACAAATTATAGTAACAATTTTTATTATTACTAAAATGTCATCATAGGGGTGTCACTAATAGTTAATACTGACAATTTAAAATATTAATTTTTATCACTATTATTTGTGACAAGATAAAAAAATTTATCACTTAAAAATTATCATTAATAACAAAATAAAAACTATGGTCATTCAATGCTTGTTATTAGTGATAATTTTTATTTTATCACTTATTATTTTGTTATTAATATTATATTTTTTTTGTAGTGCCCTTCTTCCTCACTATTTTTTTTTTCAATATACTCTTAAAATAAGTTACAGTTATTTTATGCACACAAAATACGTGTCACGATAACTAATATGTAAAAATTACACAGATGATAACATTTGTGCTTGTGTGATGAGCGCCAAAAAAGTTTGAAATTCGAATATGGTGGCTGGTAAACCGATTTGGTAACTTTAACCACGAGCTGAGCTTTCCTAAATGTTTCTTTTTTTTCGTATGAAAAAGGAATAAAAGAAAAGGAAAGAAGACAGAAAAGAAAATTAGTGCACACTTTGACGACCCAATTAACATGTTAGTTTATCAAAAAATTTGTAACAGCTTTTGGACTATGAATGGTAATGGGTCGGGTTTTGCAAAACTCAGGATCTGAGACGTCAAGATTTTTATGGACCTGAGACCCATCTTACCCCGAACTCTTATCTAGTGGGTTGGAATCATTAGATCTATTTAAAATATTTAAAAAAATTAAAAATATTTCTTTTAAAAAAAAATAATGTCCCCATAACTTCATAATGTGAGAAAAATAATACAATTAACAAAAAAATTATTATTTAAATATTTATACATGCATGTTTTATTCTTTGAAAAATGATAAATTGCAAATATTATTATTACTTATATATACATATTGAACGTATAAGTTATTTATTTTGACAATATTATTATTTTTATATAGAACATATATGTAATATTTATATTTTTTCATATATATATGAATACATACTACATAAAAATAAACATAATAAATCAAATTAATAACCCCGAGACCTGTCTTAAGATCCGTTTATACTTTCAAAACCCATTCCAAGCGGAGCGGGTCCGAGGTGCGTCCGGTTAAGATCCTGAACCCATTGCCAATTTTATTTTAGACTTTTCTTCTGTGAGTCCAATCCAGCTGATGGGACCGTCTTTGATCTGGGCCGTAATCCAATTGTTAAGGCTGGGCTGAGATAGTACTGTTGGATCTAACCCAAACTATTTTGGATCCATAAGAGATACTACTGTTGGTTGATCTATCAGAAAATTTAGTGGATTGATAGTATTTAATTTTTTTACATATTTGCATGAATATTTATAGAAAATATCTGGAGAAGCTTTACTTATCTGAAAATTCTCACTAATAATTGGGCAAATTAATCCTCACTAGGTGCCTAACTGCCTATTCTATATGTTGGGTTTGAAATATTCAACCTAGCCACCACTTACGACATTAAAATGGTTGAGCGGAAATTTGGCAAAGTACAAAAAATTCAAGGAATGTTTGGTTATGTTTTATATGTTTAGTATTATGCGTTAAGAAAGAATGAATTTGGAAATAAGTTTGGAGAATGTGAAAGTTGTGTTAGGGAATGTGATGGATATTTATTTATATTTTGAAAAATAGTTAAAGAGACATTTTTTACTGTCAAATCAATGTCTTTTGTTGAATTTTTTAGATGATGGAATTGAGTATTTTTTTTATTGTAAGAATAATAATGAAATATATATAATATATATGATATATGTGTGTGTATATATATATATATTGAAAAATAAATTTCTTTTAGGGATAATGAAATATAAAAGAGTATTTTAGAAAAACTTATTTTAAGGCGTTAGAGGAAAAATGAGTGTCTGTTTGTTTATGTTTTGTGAAAACAATTTTGACAAAACATAAACAAACAAGGTTGTTTTTATTTCTCTATAACTTTTTTCTTTTGGGGAAAATAAAAATAAACATAATTAAAAAAAAAAAAACACTTAAAATGGTCTTAAAATATACAAAATACCCCTCTTCCCTCATTTTTCCGAAAAAGGCATAATCATTATGTATATATACATATACATTATCTCACGTTACAATTATGCATGCATAAAATAATAATACAAATTACATTTTTTTCCCCACTAATTAAACAAAAAAGTACTGATTTTATGTTTATAGTATAATTTATCTCCCATCAAATAAAATAAAACATACATCACATTATCGCAATCCACTCCTCAAAATATTTTCCAAACCCACTCCTCAAAATGTTTTCCAAAACATTCTCTCTGAAATATCCAAAATAAAACCAAACGCTACCTCAACTTATCTCATTTTTATCTCAACACTGAATTATTATAAATTCAAATTCATCTGATTATAAGCCCATTGGAAGCACCATATGGAAGAAATCTGTGTTTCTTAAAAGCAGTGAGATATCGGATCCCTCAACCCGCCCCTATTTCCCGGATTTTTTACCCTCCATGCTCTGTCTCTCACACAGAGCAACAAACTGCAATAGTGGAGAATTGAGATGAAAATGGCGGTTAATTTTTCATCACGAGAGCTTCTCCGCAGCTTCGCACCACTCGGTTCTTACAATTCATCTCCGTCAATGGCAGTTCCTCTCATTTGCACGACAGTCAATTGCCGTCGCCGGAGCATAGGTAAACGGTGGTGCTCCGGTGGATTGAGGAGCATTTTGGTGAAATCTGTTCTATCTCGTGCTGTGGTTGGAGACACCGGAGAGACGATGGAGGAGGATGATGGTTCTTTTCTCGACGACGATTCAATCGATGGTAATGAGCAGGTGATCTTACAAATTCCGTGCATTTTTTTATTTTTTATTTTTTTGGTTGTCGTTGTTTGAAATTATAGATGCTGTAATGTGTTTATGCATGTAAAGTTTTTGTTTTTATGACAGTCTTGATGCTTGATTAGAGGAAAAAATTGTTAGAATTTAGAATGAGTATTTGATAGAGGAAAGAGAAAGGGAAAGTTAAATTAATGAAAATTGAATATCTTGCATTTTAATAAATTAATTTAAAACTGGATTCTTTAACCCAATGAGCCTCGACTCAAACTCAATTGTTTGAGCTCGAATCCAAGTTTGTTGAGTTTGAACTCTCTTGAGCTTGAAAATTCTTGATAGCTCGCTCATTCGTAGTCCCACTTGAAGAACTAATGAAAAATCAAAAAAATATCTCATGTAATTATTTCTTTCAATCGTTTTTCGTGAGAAGTTGAGATTTTTGTGCTGAGAATATAGTCATATATTGCATTAGTTAATCTCCTCATGCCATCGTGGCTGTTGGAACAAATTTTGATCTGATAATAGAATTTTATTTGAATTGAAATATGCATATTGTTGAGATCATGTTCTGGGCATCTTGATTCATGTTTTATTGTTAGATATGACTCTACGAAGAACAGTAAATAATTCTTCATATGTAGAAGATGGAACATAGCTGCTACAACTTAATGACCATGACCACGGGTTGTTGCTTTGCAATATTTAGCAGCTTCTTTTATGTTCAAAGCGTATACCTTTGCAAAATTATGTTATATCTCTTTGTTTGAAATTAGCTCTTGTTTAGTTAATTAATGTATGTTGACATTTTCTTCATTTTTAAGGATACTGGTGTTATTCAAAAGGTTCACGAGCGAGATTTTACCGGCACCCCTTATGTTCCTGTTTATGTGATGCTACCTGTGAGTTTCAAGACCTTATCTACATTATCATTCCATTTTCGTTCACTGTCATTTCCATTTCTCAGTCCTTTGATTATTTTGACTATATTCGTGATCTACAAACTAAGAGACATGAGCTAACTGTGTGTATTTTTGGAAACAGCTGGGGACCATCAACATGGAGTGTGAGTTGGTTGATCCTGATAATCTGATAAACCAATTGAGAATCCTTAAGTCAATTAATGTTGATGGTGTTATGGTGGATTGCTGGTGGGGCATAGTGGAAGCACATGCTCCTCAACAATATAACTGGACTGGCTATAGAAAGCTTTTTCAGATTGTGCAAGATCTTGAGCTCAAGCTGCAAGTGAGTAGCCTGAAAGTTTCTGAAATTCTTAATTAATTAACATAGCTTGAGAGCATGTCATTTTTCTTTTGTAACTTTCTTTTGAACTTCTTACTAACCTTCTTGCGTTGCTTTTTGTTTTTAATTCATTATTTGTTCAAATAGGTAGTTATGTCTTTTCATGAATGTGGAGGTAATATCGGTGATGATGTGCATATTCCCCTTCCACAATGGGTGATGGAAATCAGCAGTAAAAATCCTGACATTTTCTTCACAGACAGGGAAGGAAGACGAAACCATGAATGCCTCACTTGGGGAATTGACAAGGAACGGGTTTTGAGAGGTCGAACAGCTGTTGAGGTATACCATTTTTTTAGCTTATCACTAAGCATGATGTTTATCTGCACTTTTTTTTTTTTTAATAAATCTGGCCATCAAGCTTTTCTGAATTGACCTTTTCTTGTCACATTGAAGAGGAAAAATTATTGTTCACAATAAATAATCCTAGGATAATTTCTTTCTTCTTTTTTTTTTGAAGGAATCATGTTTGC
Organism: Jacaranda mimosifolia; assembly: GCA_018894105.1. Taxonomy (NCBI): domain Eukaryota; kingdom Viridiplantae; phylum Streptophyta; class Magnoliopsida; order Lamiales; family Bignoniaceae; genus Jacaranda; species Jacaranda mimosifolia. The sequence goes on along the minus strand of CM032120.1, from coordinate 13,443,381 downwards.
AATCGTCAAAATACTCCATACTTTACAAGCAATTGCTTTATTCTAGCTTAGTTGTCAATGTCACTTCTTTGCTCTTGTACCAAGATTGTGAATCATTAAATTCCCAAACTTTTTTTAGAAATGTTTTCCCTGTTTATCCAATCTTGGTTCTCATTGTTTAAGTAATAATATTATGTAGGTTTATTTTGATTACATGAGAAGCTTCCGTGTAGAGTTTGATGAGTTCTTTCAGAATGGAGTCATCTCTGAGATTGAAATCGGATTAGGTCCGTGTGCGGAGTTACGTTATCCATCTTATCCTGCAAAACATGGCTGGAGATATCCTGGTATTGGAGAATTTCAGGTATTTTTCATTGCATTGACTCAAATATCTTTCCATCGATTAGGGGGAATGTTGGAACTTTCTGTATTACATAGATGCCTCTTGAAACTCTAGACTTGTCAGCATTCGTCGTATCAGGGAGTTATTAATTTTGTTGTTAATCTATTTGATCTGTCACATTCACATGATTCTAATGAACTTATGGAAACAAACTCCTTTTTGTCCCCTCTCCCCTAGTGCTATGATAAATACTTGATGAAGAATTTGAAGAAGGCAGCAGAAGTGAGGGGCCACTCATTTTGGGGCGAAGGACCAGATAATGCAGGTTACTATAATTCCAGACCACATGAAACTAGGTTCTTTTGTGAGGGAGGTGAATATGATGGCTACTACGGTCGATTCTTCTTAAATTGGTATTCCAAGGTTTTGATTGATCATGGTGATCGGATACTTGCCCTGGCAAATCTGGCTTTTGAAGGTACTCCGATTGCTGCAAAGGTGAGTGGATCTCTTTAGAATTTAGTATTTGAAGAAATAAAATTTTCAACCATACGAAATTTCCAATATGCCATTATTTTTTCTTCACTATGGAGTTAAATATTTGAAGTGTTTTGATGGGCTAGCAGCTATCAGGCATTCATTGGTGGTATAAGACAGCTAGCCATGCTGCCGAGTTAACTGCAGGTTTCTATAATCCTGCCAATCGTGATGGTTATGCTCCAATTGCATCAATGTTGAAAAAACATGAGACGGCTCTTAACTTTACATGTGCTGAGTTGCGAACATTAGATCAAGAGGAGGACTTTCCAGAGGCATTAGCAGATCCTGAAGGACTAGTTTGGCAGGTTAGCATTTGAGAACAAAGTAAACAAAATTTTTTAATATTTTATTCTATTAATTTCATGATGAACTAACTTATTAAAAGGATTTTATTGTGAACTTGCTGTTGAAACATCAATTGTTTTTCCGAAGTTTTTTGGAGCTTTACTCCCAAATTTCTTCTCTTTCCTAATCCATAAAGAAAATCTCGTTGGATTTATCTCAACTGTTTATGTTGAAGAGATGATTTGATTTTCACTTAAACCACTTGCGCTAACATTTTAGGTGTTAAATGCTGCATGGGATGTGGGCATACCAGTTGCAAGTGAGAATGCTCTTCCATGCTACGACAGGGATGGCTATAATAAAATACTAGAAAATGCCAAACCTTACAATGATCCAGATGGAAGACATTTATCCGCGTTTACCTACCTCAGGCTAAGCCCATACCTCATGGAGGAGTACAATTTGAGGGAGTTTGAACGATTTGTAAAACGAATACATGGTAAAATACTATCCTTTTATAACCTCATGAGAATATCATAATCATGCTAGAACCCTTCTAAACCATTTTAATCAATTAATTTATGCTGCCATACTTATAAAATTTAGACCATTAATTGACCCAATTATTTGATCGAATTTGCAGGGGAATCTGTACCCGACTTGGGAGTGTTACCAAGACGAGGAGTCCCAAACTCTAGATGAATAAACCATTTGATCCATTACGGACCCTCAAGTATCAGAACATAGTTTGAAGCTGGATAACCCAAATGGTATTTTAAACACTTCTTTGAAGTATACCGGTGAAGAGATTGGAAGCAAGAGCAGTATGTCTTCAACTGATCTACTCAGCAATCTGTTAAGGTAGGCTAACAAAGTCCTCTGACAATTCTTTTATCTTGTTTACTGGGGTTGGTAAAGCATCATATTATTGTGCTTATCAATGAGAAAATATGCAGATTAGCTGAATATGAAACGAAAAATCTATTTCTTCTGTATAAATGTTTATTTCCATGTCTTCAAAATACAATCCATAATGCTTTGCCCCCTTTCTTATATGTAACCCTTTTGAGGGTCTAGATTCAACAATTCTAGAAGGATCAGTTTTTAATTTTCTTAGACGACATACATTCTTGCGTCAAAGATGAAAAAGGGACTGAAGTAGTGCAGTAGCAGCAGTGTACCAAATTAAGTCTTTGATCAATATTAATCAAAGAATGAACATCATTTGGTAAGCTACTTTCCATTGTTCATAGGCTATAATTTTTGGCTTTTCACATTGATTTTTTGAGATACATCGCATGTATGAGTATTGCAAATATATATATATATATATATATATATCACTTCAGGCATACGAGACTTTTCTACTGTGAGTCCAGTCCTGCTGATGGGCCAGAACTCACACTATTGTGTCTGGACTGGGCCCATCAGTGATAATAATTGAATCTGGATTTGGTCCAATTATTTTAGATCTATAAAATATATTTACAAGAAATTTGGTGGATGAATCAGAAAAATTAGTTCTAAATCAATCCATCTAATTTGGATTGGGTTGAGTATAAAATATTTTGAGTATCTCATTGGCGTCCGTTTTCCATGTCTTAAATTTTTATGGTTTAATTTTTTGCAACAACTTACTTTTGTTTAGTTGAGTATCTCATTAGCATCAGTTTTCCATGTCTTCAAATACAATCCATAAGTATTTGCCCATTTTTAGACTTAACCCTTTTCAGGGTTTCACCTAGTTTCAACAATTCTAGGAGTTCGTTTGCTTACTTTGATATTGCACGATAAATACACAATTCAACTCAATTTCAATATTTTGTTCATTTTTAAAAGTCCTTGATACTATAAGGGAATAATATGCATTTAAGGCCAAACTTGGTTTGTATATTAAGACATTGAGGTGTGATATATTTTCCAACTTAAGTTGGAAATAAATTGTAGTTTGTCAGAAGACCTTTTTGCCTCTCACTAATAAATACGGAAAAATTTAGTTAATGTAAGGATAATTTTGAAAATTACATATATTATCCAATGGAATAGTCATGCTCATGCTAAGCAAACAATTAAAGTTGGATATCAAGTTATTTAAAATATGCAAATAAACATTAGATAGGACAATATCTCATTATTGATTATAATCTTGTGTATCATGCTTAACCCAAACACACCAAGCAAACAAGCTTTTAGAAGAAATTTGTCATCAATGTTTCAAATTGTGGATTTCTTGATTTTCTGATATGATATATTAGGAATGTTAGTGGGTTGGATTTAGATCAAATCAGCAGTATTTGAGTCCAAATCCATTTGTCAAATTCAAATTCAAATATGACTCGGTATCATATAGGATTTATGTCAGCTAACCCTATATTTGAGTTTGGTGGATATTCAATATCTAGGAAAAAAGAAAAAAAAATTGATTTAATACTTCCTCTCTTTTTTCTTTTTATTTTTTTTTAATGCATAAAAGATATTGTATTTTTAACAAAATAATTTGCATCAAATTTGAGTTTTTTACATTCTTTTTTTAATCATATATTAGCTTAAAGTTTAATTAGCCTTATTTCACATTATATTAGGGATAAAAATGTTATACATTATTATATTTGACATTCTTATTGTTTTCCCTTTTTTAATATTCCTCTTTTTTTTTTTACTAAGACTTAATGTCAATAGCATGATATAGACATTAAGTCAACACAATATATAAAATTTATTTAAAAATTTTAATTAATATTATATATAAAAGTATTAATTCAATAAAAAACTATTAAGATTTGAATTATGATTGAATTGTTTAATTTCATCAATTTATTTTGAATTACGACTATTGAATCGAATCTTATCCATTCAGTATTTTGATCAATTAAAAATCCTAAAATTCGAATTAAATTCATATTAAAATTCGATCTATCAACAGCTTTTATATACATTCATGCAACAAAGGTGACAACGGACTGAACTAATACAGTACCAGCAGCGTACGGCGTACTAATCTAGCGTACTTTCATGAATATCAATCAACGAATGAACATAATATCCTAAGGTAGTTTCTATTGTTCATAGGCTATATATATAGTTTATCCTCTACCCCATATTTCCAAAGTCATCTGTACCAAACAAGGGCGTTTGCTCCTGAATTATTTGATCATGAGCAGAGCTCGAATTTTCACCTATCTTCATTTCTTCAAAAGTTTCATAAGAAAGTGAGTATGCATGGGGAACAGCCAATGCAACTGCCCTCTCTATGGCTGCCCTGTGCTCCTCCATATGTCCTTTGGCAATTGAAGCCTGCCTCTCCATCCCCTGTGCTGGTGGAATTCCCATAATCCTTTCTTTTTCCATCATAGAGTACACTAAGAAAATTCAAAACACTTTAATATCGCCACAAAAACAAGAACATTTTCGATCCTCAAGATTATAAGTAGGGATACAAACAAATCGAACGAGCTGGCTCGAAAAATGTTGGAGCTTGGGCCAAATAATTCTTATTCACAAGCTCGCGAGCCTATATTTTTTATTTAAAAAAACATAATAATATATACTAATTTTAAAAAAAAACTATAAAATAATTTAACTTTTCGAGCTCGAACCCGAGTCGAACTCAAGCCCATAGCTAATTTTAAATATAATAAAATAAAATATACTAATTTTAAATTTTTTTATAAAATAATTTAACTTATCAAACTCGAGCCCATAACTAATTTTAAATATAATAAAATAAAATATACTAATTTTAATTTTTTTATAAAATAATTTAACTTTTCGAGCTTGAACCCGAGCCGAACTCGAGCCTATAGCTTAATTATGAGTTCGAGCCTAATGAATCAAGCCGAGCCGAATCGAGCCCGAACAAGTGCTCGAGCCTCAATTTCCTAAGCTCGTCGAGTTCAAGCCTGAAAAAATGGTTAAAGCTCGACTCGACTCGGCTTGACTCATTTGCATCCCTAATTATAAGAAACTATCACATCATTTTGGTTTTGACATTGATGCATTGAGTTTCATTAGAAATATGCATTGAGTTACACAAGACTGCCGACTAAATAGATAACCCTTCTCACTTGAAATGTTGTTCATAGGAAATATATATTGTCATATCTTTTATCTGCTCAATTTAACTGAAATATTAGAAAGCCAGAGATGAAGAGATCAAATTACTGTGGAATTCTCATAATTTACTGTATTGAGCTAATATGAAGGGGGTGGTTTTCTTTTTTGGTTCACCTAGTTGTCATCCATACCAATTACAAATGAGAGAACTTACATGAAGTGCTCTTTCGGATTCCTTCAGTATCCAAATGATAGCATGATCCGATGTTGTGTTGCAGGAAAGAACTATAGTGCTCAAACCACCCATCCACAGGTACTGCTGTCCGTACAAGAGGTGAAATCCTTGTACACCTGCAGATAGAATTCCAAAAATTTTAAATCAGAATCTCCTTGTACCAATTTATGCAGATAGCTAGACAGACAATGTTGCTGGAGCTGTATATTAATATCAATAGGACTAGTTCTTGTCGTAAGAGTTTCTTGCTTCTTTTATAGGCTTAAAAGAGGTGACAATGAATAAAGAGAAGCTTCCAAACTCTTAATGGTACCTTTTACTTTAACCTAAAATCTTCAAAGGGTCGGGACCAGGAGGGACAATGCCAGAAGTTTAGGGGACAAAACTTCGAACTTTAACAAAAATATATGTATAATATAGTCTTATATAAACTTGATGGGATGCGGATGCCCCTAGAACAGCCCACCCCCTGCTCCACACACCCCCCCCGGGGGGCGCTCTGTCATGAGCACCATACTGCATTGCAAGCCAATCACTAAAACTGAAAAATAAAAAGATAAACCAATACCAAAAGGTGGCAAGACCTGCGATTTTTTACCAGAAAAGTGATCTGAAGACATCTTCCAATGCTACTGTTGTCCCGGGTAAGATATCATCCTGTTTAACAAAGGAAAAGATGAATTAAGAATGCAGTACTATACCAACATAGGCAGACAGAAAATGCTTTCAACTCAAGGAAACAGAGGAAAGACAAGCAGAATTTATCACAACCTTATTTTGGTGGGACCAAAGAGGCCTATAAGGACATCCTACGGCTAGGGGAATGCCCCATATGCTTTATCCAAAACTACTTTCAGCTTTTAGGGAGATATTCATGCAAATTATTCGCAAAAACAACTCTGATTTAACAAAAAGAATAGTTGATTTACTATCATACTGCTCAGAATCAGACTCCAATTTGATCTTAAGCCTATATTTGGACCTAGGATTTTAATGAGGACAATGGTAAGGAAAATGTTTTCCATGCTTCAAATGATGTATCTTTATGCTTTAATGTTTGCATATCTACATTTTTACTTCTTTTTCCTCGCTGATTTCCTTGATCCAAACATAGCATAAGTATCTTTCGTCACAGAAGAAATAAGATTACGATCATATGCTGTGAAGTAAAGCAAGTGACGCCAAAGATATACAACAATCATTACCTGAAGTACAATCGAATTGATAACATCTGCATATCTAACTGCCAAGTTTAGTGATATACACCTTGCAGGAGCAATAGCAAAGCACCTAATCCTTTCTCGATATGTCCCTTTTTTTGACAGGCAACATTGTTAACAAAGTCACAACTCCTGCTCCAAGTGAATGCCCAGCAAACATCAAAGTATACGCAGGATTCTTTTCGACTAGCTCCCTCAATATCCCACACTCTTCTTGCAAAACATATTGAGCTGCCTTCAACAGGCCATTATGAACATAACCCCCATCATACGTCGTCTGCCCCATTTTGTCATCAAGTAAGAGCAAGAAATCACTTTTCTTCCCCAAATTAAGACCCCTAATTGCCATCTTCATTATCATGATCAAGGTAGATCATGTAAGGGGATACTCTCCCTTGAGTATCCTCATAATCTTTTTGTAATAACACCCAATCAGGAGTTGCCGAATTCATTGTTTTCCCCCCATTTTTCTTTTTTTTTTTTCTGTTTTGGGAATTCTTTAATATTAGTTATCAAGAATGTCTTACTTGGGGTATAGACGAGGAACCGGTATTGAGGGGTAGAACCGTAGTTCAAGTATACATCTCTTTCACTGCATCTCTAAGCTTGTTCTTCAAATTCCCTGTTGATCATTCTTATCATTTAATTAATTACATTCTGTAGGTCTATTATGATTTTATGAAGAGCTTCCGCTAAGACTTTGATGGTTTCTTTGAGCGGAGAGTTGCGTTATCCATCTTATGCTGCAAAGCACGGGTGGGTGTATCCTGGTATCAGAGAAATTCAAGTAATTTTTAATTGCATTGGCTCAAATATCTTTCCATCAAAAGAAATGTTGAGTTACTTGATCTTTCACATGATTGTGATGTTTGTTTCCGATTTTCCTTTCGACAGTGTTACAATAGATACTTAATGAGGAGTCTGAAGGAGGTAGCGGTACTCAGGGGTTGCTCGTCGTTGGGTGTAGCACCTCACAATGCAAGTTTTTATAATTCCAGGCACTATAAAACCGGATTCTTCTGTGAGGGAGGTTATTATGATAGTTCCTACAGTATATTTTTTTTAAATTGGTACTCCTCAATTTTGATCGATCATGGCGATTGAATTCTCCCTTGGCAAACGTGGCATTTGAAGGAACTCCTATTGCTGCGAAGGTGCGTCGTATTAAGTATTAAAAAATTAAAAATTTCAATACCATGAAATGTCCTACATGTCATTTATCTTTTCTTTACTGTGGATTTTTAATCGACGTGTTTTGATGCTTGAGTAGGTTTCGGGAGTCCATTGGTGATACAAGACACCTGGCCATGCTGCTAAGTTAACGGCCGGTTTCTACAACCATAATGAGCGTGAAGGTTATGTACCTATTATATCCATGTTGAAAAAACATGGGACGACTCTCAACTTCACATGCGTCGAGTTGGGAACTTTGAATTTTAACTCTCAAAGGATTGTTGTTCCAATTTTATGATAACGACAGCAATCCTTTAGTAATCTATCCAAAAGACTGCAAACTCTTAGTGGAAAATTGATTCAACTCGACGCAAGTGAAGTTGAGAGCCGTCCTATATTTTTTCAACATAGATATAATAGGTACATAACCTTCACGCTCATCATGGTTGTAGAAACCAGCCACCAACTTGGCAGCATGGCTAGGTGTCTTGTACCATCAATGGATGCCCGATACCTGCTCAAGCATCAAAACACATCGATTAAAAATCCACAGTGAAGAAAAGACAAATGACGTGGGACATTCCATGGGGTTGAAATTTTTAATTCTTTAATACTTAATATGATGCACCTTCGCAACAATAGATGTTCCTTCAAATTCCACATTTGCTAGGGGAAGAATTCGATCGCCATGATCGATCAACATTGAGGAGTACTAATTAAAAAATATATATATATATACCGTAGGAGCTGTTATAATCACCTTCCTCACAAAAGAATCTAATTTCATAAGGTCTGGAATTATAAAAACTTGCATTATGAGGTCCTCCACCCACAAGTAACCCCTGACTACCGATGCCTCCTTCAAACTCGTTATTAGGTATCCATGGTAACACTACTGAAAGGAAAACCAGAAACATAGATCAAATAACTCAACATTTCTTTTGAGTTATTTGATATTCGAGCCAATGCAATTAAAGATTACCTAAAATTCTCCAATACCAGGATACACCCACTTGTGCTTTACAACATAAGACGGATAACGCAGCTCTCTACACGGACATAGTCCGATCGCAATCTCCGAAATCACTTTGTTCTCAAAGAAACCATCAAATTCGTCACAAAAGCTCTTCATAAAATTATAATAGACTTACAAAATGTAATTAATTAAATGATACGAATGATCAACAGGGAATTTGAACAATAAGCTTTGAGATGCAATGAAAGAGAGGTATACATGAACTGCGGTTCTACCCCTCATTACCGATTCCTCGTCTATACCCCAAGTAAGACATTCCTAATTTTGTCGTCCCTCCCTATCCGTGAAGAAAATATCTGGATTGTTGCTGCCTATTTCCATCGCCCAACTCGAAAGAGGAATATGCACATCATCACCAACATTGCCTCCACATTCATGAAAAGACATAATTACCTATTTTAACAAATATCAATTTAAAAACAGAAGAAAGACAGGCATGTTAATAAGAATTGTTCAAAAGAAAGCTAAAACAACAAATAACAACTGATAGTATGCGATCAAGCTACATTAATTGACTACAAATTTCAGAATCTCTCAGGTCACTCACCTGCAGCTTCAGTCTAATGTCTTGCACAATCCTGAAGAGTTTTCTGTAACCACTCCAATTGTATTCTTTAGGACCAGGTCCTTCAACAACACCCCAGCAACAATCAACCAGGACCCCTTCGCACTAATGGATTTAAGCATTTTAAGCTGGTTTATCAATTCATCGGTGTTGATCAATTCACCTTCCATATTTATTATCCCCAGCTGTTCACAAAAGATATAAAGTTAGCTCGTGTTTACAGAAATAACCAAAATATATAAAAAGAAATAAGAAATGAGAATATTCAACCACTCAAGAGAATTGCAACTCTGGTAACATCACAAAAACAGGAACATAACATGAGTCGGAAAACAAAATAATGACCACATGAGTTCTCAATACTAGCAATTTTTTTTTTGTCAAATAAAGTATCAATGCTAGAATGATAAATGCAAAAACTTTCCAAGAACTGCTGATCTCTACTTTCAGTGTGCATAATCGCTCTGAAGCAACATTAAATTAAATGGTGCAGGCTCCTTAACTGTGCATGAGCAAGATGCTGAAAAGGGCAGACTGGCTACTGAGAATAAACTTGCCCAAATACTCTTACACACTAATCTAATCAGGAGGAACAACAATACAAAGCTAAACAAGTGATTCGTGATCAGGTCCAAGAAGAGCTTAAGTAATTGGAAATGAATACAAATATAAGGTCTTAGCGGAATACTTAGAATGTTCTGCTATAAGCCAAATCACACGCAGAAAATCACAAAATCACATTAAATGTCATATTGGACAATTGAGACTCATATGTGTTGCTTGTTCTGAGATTATGTCTTTTCACTTGGATGATTTGATGCAAAAACAAAGACACTACAGCATCTGTGAGTAAACTAGTTGCATTATGATGATTAATGATCTTTTGTTGTACTTGCAATTTTTCTCAACCTCACCAGTCTAGTTTCATTATGCAAGCATCTTAAAGGCTTAATTGAAGTAAAATAACACGAGTTTCACCTATAAGCTTACATAAATGGCATTATATCGCAACAGCACCACCATTCCATTAATTCCACCAATATGCGAATATATTTCAATACAATACTCCCCACAATGATGAATTAGGCCTTAAGGTTATGCCAGCATACAGTCCTCAAATCACACGGTTAATGTGGTAAGATTGATGTGAACCCTCCACACAGAATCTATTTCTTAACAAATCACAAATCACATTTTAATATCATAGAGATTCAAGCACACTACTTTTGTGCGATCACCAATCAAAAGTAAATGCCGCACAATATTAAGTAGTCATTTCTTGTTTTATGCTAAACTGGATGTGAGCAGAAAATTCTAACAAATGCTGGATTTGAGAGGAATTCTCCAACACAATACAGTGCAATGTGAAATAAAATAAAACTCATTTTTGCACCTCAATGCGTGACTTCACTACTGAAAAATCTCGAGGAGAGCAGGGCATTTTGAGTAAACTTGCCTAAATACTCTTGCACACTAATCAGGAGGAACAACAATATAAAGCTGAACAAGTGATTCATGATCAGGTCCAAGAAGAGCTTAAGTAATTCAAGGAACTTGGTGAAATTCCATAGCTAAGTGATGGAAGCTAACATCTTTTAAGTAGTAGGTTCATTGAATTACCATTTACTGAGTTCTAACTTCTTAATGTCTCAGCTTAATTGGCTACTAAGAGGGTGTTTGGGTGAGCTTATAAGTTTCTCAAAACATCTTATAAGATGTTTGAGAATTTATAAGCTATTATAAAGTGTTTGGTAAATTTTTTTTAAAAAGTGCTTATAAGCTCTTAAAATAAGATGTTAGAAGCTTATAAATTCTTTTAAAAAAAGTAAGGAGACCCTAACTTATTTTTAAGATCTTAACAAGCTCATTTACTTTTAACCATTTTAATTATAAAATTGTCATTATTAACATCTTATAAGCTCCAAAATCTTATTTTATCCGAATACTTCAACAACTTATTTTAAAACTAAGATCTTACATCTTATAAGCTCCAAAAACATCCTATAAGATGTAAGAATTTATAAGATGTTTTAAATAAGTTTAGCCAAACACCCTCTAAATATGAATATAGGTCCCTGTCCTGGGGAATACTTAGAAGAAAAATGTGCTGCTCTTGGTGATGAGCTGGAGAAGAGATTTTCTATGTCCCCGCTGCCATCAAGATAATTCAGAGCAAGTAATTGGTGAAATTCTTCAGATAATTCAGTGGTGGAAGCTTAACATCTCATCAGTAGTTTCAGTAAACTAGTGGCCAGTTCTAACTTCCTAATCTCTGTCTTCTTGTTAATGGATATGATTATAGAGTCATAGCTTGGGCTATAAGCCAAATCACACAGCAGAAAATCACAAAATCAAATAAAATGCCATATTGGAGAGTTGAGACTCAAAAGTCTTGCTTGAAGACACTACAGCATCCATATGTAGAAGCACCTTTAAAAAAAAATAACAAAAAATAAAACAGCAGAAAACACACATAATATCAAAAAATCACCTGTTTGTTTTCTGAAGAACCGACCATAGACCGAACAATGTGCCGCCGTTGTTCGCGGATGCTCGTCTGGAGAACAGTCGCGCAACGACCGCCTTGGTCATGGCAACTGATACGGCTGGAAATGCTCCGGCGAACCGTAAAAATGCGGGGAACCTGAGAAGTCATCAGAGGTGTGGGGTTGCTCATCGAAACCGCCATTGCTCTCCCAAGGCTAGGTATGTAGTATGTTTGCTCTCAACGACGCTTCCTCTCTCTGTCTCTCTATGCAGTATTCAGCCAGGTGATTTATTCGCATCAGTCATCAGTACTTGTGCATGTGTGTTTCATGATTACAGAGTGAAACGGCGTGCCTGAGCACAAACAAGACGGGCTGTACAGTACCACTTAATATAATTTTTAATTCAAATTTAGTATGTATGTGGAGCATATAAGTCTGAAGAATCAAATTGATATATACTTACTCAATTTTCTAGTGGGAATTGCTAAGTCGCAACTTGTTCTGATATTTTCTAAAAAATATCGACTAAATTGCACAATAAATTTTGTATTTTAATTATAAAGTAATTATGATTCACTAAATTTATAATTTATTTGGATCTAAAATAATTTAGGTTTTGTTTGGTTATGTTTTCCCGAAACAATATTGTTTTGGGGAAATATAACTAAACATATCTTCATTTTCCTCCAAAACGCATATTCTCTAATATATACATACATATTATATATATATTATATATTTTTATTATTATTATTATTCTAACATTAAAATTATCACTCAATTCATTTTCACCCCAAAAATTCAACAACAAAAAAAATTAATTTGACTGCTACAATAAAAAATTTCTCCCCAAAAATATAAACAAACATATCAAAAGACAACCTGTCATATTTTTCAACAATTCATTCTCTCAAAACTCATAATAAAATCAAACAAAAAATATAACCCAACACAACCTAACCAAATTCAGATTCAATTTGTTACAACCCAAATTTAATATTGACTGGGCCAACATAATAATTTAGGCCACGGTGAAAGAAGTTGAATTTTTTTTTCAAAATTGTTTATAACCTAAAAATTGGACCCTCAAAATGTGGTTTGTTTTAATTTTTGTCTTCTTTTTTTTATTTTTGTTCCATATGTATGTACACGCCCGCACGCTTTACTCGTACTCGTATTATACAAGCTTATGTATTTGGCACTCATTAATTATATAATATGCTCTCTCAAAAAAAAAAAAAATGGATCTATAATTTTGGTTTGAACAATTTTCCTAATTAATTTTGACTAATAACGTAATTAATTCTAAATATTCCTAAGTTAATTTAAATAATTTTAATCTTTATACACTTGACCATTATTACTAATGCAATCTTCTTGTGAAGTGAGATAACACAATGAGGTTATGATATATAAATAAAAGTAACGCAATATATTAATTAAAATGGACCAACGACAATAATAGTGTGACACACAAATTTTAGTATTATAAATACCATCATTAATAATAAAATCAAGAATCGAATCACATTTCGACTCAGGCATTTCTTTAGAATATTTACTAAAAAATTGTCTACGCAGATATGTTTCGAATTAGAAACATATTCTATCTACTTCTATTTTAACAATTTCTAGGAAATTTTTTGTACAAATTTGGACCACATTTATTAAGTTGAACATGAACAAACTAATCATAGGGTTAGAGAAAATAGTATGCAAGAAGAGATTTTTGGACTCGTAAATTATCCTTTAACGGACGGTAAATGAGTATTTTTAGAACTTGAGACAAAGAGAAATACTTTTTATGATGGGCTACACTTTTAGAATATTTTTTATTAGGAGCGTCAACGGGGTGGGGACTGCCCCCCGTCCCTTACCTCTCACCCCCGCCGCCACAACAAGAACCTGTGTTCACTTCCTTACGAGGAGATGGATACTCATGAGAATCCACAGATTTGATAAAATTTATAAAAAAAAATTATAAATAAACAAAAACTAATATTAGGGTTCGTAAAGTTTTTCAATAATTTAAATGACTTCAAAAATTGAAAATTTATTATATATAACACTTATAATAAAATATTAAAAAATATAAATATCAATAAAGTTTCACAATTATTTCAAAGAGCTATTTTTATAATTTTTAAACGAGTAGTGAGTATATGTCCATTCTCGCCTCGTTTAGCAATCGAGGATCAATTTTGACCTTGTCTTTGTTCCCGCAGGGAAGAATTTCTCCCCGTATCCACCTCATCGTGAGGAACTCACCGTTGGTACCTACAGGGCGGGTGGTTTTGATATTTTTTGTTCTTAGGTTACTTGGTTCGAATAATTATAATATGATACTAAGCGTAAATTATTTTCTTATGGGACCTCAAATATTATATTTTGTGGGCTTTGCATGGGTACATATTAATATGATCGAGTTTGAAAGTAATTGGGCCACATGAAAGCCCAAATCACTAAATGAGGAAGTTTTAGGCCTAAATATTCTATTTGCCCATCTGCCCCCAATTCTCCCATGCATGCTCACCTTCTTATGGAACTTTGGAGGAAAGGAGATAGGGGTGTAAGATGAGAGCCAGCTCGATTATAGATCAACTCGAGTTTTTTAAACTCGAGCTTTATAATGACCCGAGCTCAAGCCTTGATTTAGTTGTTCAAAAGCTCACGAGCCGAGCCGGCTCATGAGCTTTTTTCTATTTTTATATATTAATTAAATAATTATTACGTATTAATAATTTACTTATTTTTATTTTTAAATACTTTCTATATATGAATTAAATAGTTATTTATATTAATAATTTCCTTTTTTTCTATTTTTAAATAATTTACTTTATGATAATCTGAAGTGGTGTTTGTTAAATTATATTAATTTTCATTTGCGACATAGTAATTACCCACCAATATTTGCGACGTAGTAATTACCCACCAAATATGAAACACCTTAAGCCTTAGCCGCTTAGGGAATATCAATTTCAAAGCACACAATTTATTTGGACTAGGCTAAATTCACAATCAAATGGCCTTTATTTCTTTTAATTTGTGGGCTTTTATGATCTGCCAAATTTGATGGCAAATGGACTTAGTTCTTTTCTAAAGTATTCCCACTTAACAATTTAAAAAATGCTATATGAATAAACATTAGGCATCCTAATTTGATAGTATTTTCATTGCTTCTATTAATTTTTTTTCAATTAACACGTTCCTGCTAGTAATCATATTGCCTAGCTTTTATTAACACTAGTCATCGTGGCACGCAGGAATTATTAGCTTATTATATTATTGATGCTAAATTATATTAATAAATAATAAAGTACTCAATTTTTATACGACATATATTAACAATAACATAATTTTAAGAATAGCTAGGTGTGTTTGCTCTCTCAACATAATTTTACTTATGCTTGATGAAAAAGAGACCATCGACACCGCCATGTTTGCTCTCTCTGTAGTCTGTAGCTAGGTATGTTTGATCTCTTAATGAGGCTCTCTCTGCAGTCTGTACCTAAGTGTTTTATTCCAACGTCTGGGCAAATGCCCTATACATTTAGACTCATACACGCATACATATATTATTTATGCATGCATCAGTCATAAGTGGTGCATATGTGTGTTTCTTGATAACACATTGTCATTTACTACTTTTTGTTTTAACTAGCTATCAGGCACTCATTGGTCATATAATATAAATAGTCATGTTGCCCAGTTAACTATAGGTTTCTATAATGCTTCCAATAGTAATGGTTACACTTCAATAACATCAATGTTGAAAAAAATTGAGGTTACTCAACTTCACATGTATTGAGTTGCGGACATTATATCAAGAGAAGGACTTTTCCAAATGTATTAGCAAATCCTAAAGGATTAATTTTGCGGGTTAACATTTGAGAACAAAGTAAATAAAAATTGGTTGATATATTATTTTGTTAATTCCATGATACACTAATTTATTATTAAATTGATACATGTGCCAAATGATGCATGGGATATGTTTAAAGGAAATATTAGAAAATTGGTATTCACAATTCTTGGTCAAAAACTCTTAGCCCCAAACGTCATTCGACTTCTCCCCTAATTTATACTTTCCGCATCCTCAAATGGATAGTGAAGATCTAAGAGATCCAATATTTAACAAAAAATTTCTGCAAATCTCCAAAAATACCTTACAATTTCTATGCATCTCTATAACTTTCTATATCTTTCTCCTATGTTCTAGAGAAGTATGGAATCTTTTGAAATTTTCTAGTAGTTTTAAGAACCTTCTGATCCTTCTAGATTCTTTTGACACCTTTTTAGATCTTTTAAAGCCTTCTTGATTCTTTCATAATCTTCTGGTCTCTTTTCGAAGCTTCTAGACTCTTTTATATTCATGTGGATTTTTTTGGAGCCTTCGAAACATCTTGGATCATTCTAGAATGTTATAGAATCTTCTAGAGTTTTCTAGAACATTCTAGAAACTCTTCACTTTCTTCATTGGAACATTCCAAAAATGACGAAGATGTCTTCCTTTATCCTCTGTACACTAAGTAGGCAAGAAAATGCATTCATGCTTCGCAATGTTGGGGCTTAAAGTTGTAGGCTATTACAATATGCTCCTCAACAATATAACTGAAATGACAATAAAAAGCTTTTACAAATTATGCAAGACCTTGAGTTGAAATTGTAGGTGAGTGATTTAAAAGGTTATAAAATTTGTAATCAACTAACGCTAATAACATATTGTCATTTATTATTTTTTGTTTTAACTGTCTTTGGAATTTTTATTAACTTGATAGAAATATGTGAACTTCTCATATTCCCAATCTATAATATGTGATTGAAATATGTAGTAAAAATACTGACATTTTCTTCACTGACAGATAGAGAAGATGAAATCATGAATATCTCACTTGGGAAATTAATTAGGAATAGGTTTTGAGAGGTCGTACAACTATTCAAGTATGCCTTTCTTTCACCTATTGCTAAGTTTGTATGTTCAAGTTCATTTGTAATTGTGAATGAGTGACTTGAAGGAATCTAAATTCATAATCAATTAACTAGTTTGATAATATATTGTCATTTATTATTTTTTGTTTTAACTTTCTTTTGAACTTTTTGTTAACTTGATAGAAATATGTGATAGGTGATAAGTGTAGGTGAACTTCTCATATTCCACTTGCACAATAGATAATAGGTGATAGAAATAGGTGAACTTCTCATATTCCTCTTCTATAATAGGCAATTGAAATAGGTAGTGAAAATACTAACATTTTCTTCACCGACAGATAGGGAAGATGAAATCATGAATATATCGCTTGGGGAATTAATGAGAAATAGGTTTTGAGAGGCCGAACAACTATTTAGATGTACCTTTCTTTCACCTATTGCTAAGCTTGTTTGCTGAAGTTCATTCACAATTGAAGGTAAGTGACTTGAAAGTTCTAAAATTCATAATCAAACCAGTTTGATAACATCATCTAATATTTTTTATTTTAACTTTCTTCCCCAGCATTGTCGCCACCAACCATAGAGCAAACAATGTGTTTCATTGATCGCCGATGCTCCTCGAGCGGCAACAACATACCATCATACGAGTAGAAGTAAAGTGACCGCCGTGTGAGCATTGTTGTTCGTCGATGCTCCTCAAGCAACAACAACAGACCATAGTAGAACTAGAAGTGCAACGACCGCCATGTGAGCACTGTTGTTCACCGATGCTCCTCCAAAGACGACAACATTCCATCGTACGATTAGAAGTAAAGTGACCACAGTGGGAGCATTGTTGCTCACCGATGCTCCTTAGGCGACAATAGCATACTATCGTACGAGTAAAGTAAAGCGACCGCCGTGTGAGCACTGTTGTTCGCCTATTCTCCTCCAGAGACAATAACAGACCATCGTACAACGACCGTCATCAAGTTCCCGTCAAATCTGGTCATGGAAACTGATACTGTATCTCACCAAAATGTGGCGGGAAATGCCCCGGCGATCGTTAGTAACTACCGTGAAAATGTAGGGAGCTGGCATTGATGTGGCAACAACCGCCATTGTCAGACAAGAAGAAGAAGCTGAAGGATTAATATGAGAAGTCATGATCATGAAAGGTGTGGAGCTGATCAGTGGCAGAGCCACTTAATGTTCAGTTGGTCAAATGACCCCATTGAACTTTTTTTTTTCCTTATATATGTATATGTAATATTTTCGAAAAAAAAATTATCTTTAATTGAGCCCACTAAAAAAAATAAAAAATTCTTTAATGAGGAAGCCAATAAGTCAACTAGGAAAGAAGTCATTCCCTCAAATAAACAAGCTTGCAGAACAAGCCAATGAACCATTCCCTTGGTTTTCTTTTTCTCTCGGCAGTCACCATACACAAGGAAGGAAACTTCTCTTGATAAAGCTGAAAGTGAACAGTCCAAAGGAGCCTGTGATGTCTGCTTGACTGTTTCTAAGCTTGAAAAGGTATTTCTTTCTTTATTTCTTGTGATAGTTTGTATATTTTTGTTTCTAATTTTGGGATGATTCTTTTATTTCTTGACAATGGGATAACTGATAAGTGATTTTATTTCATGGTTTAATTTTAGTAATGGGCTTTAGATAATAGATATGTATGATGAATTATTAAGTTTTTGTTCAGGAAAACGGTATTAGCCTGTGATGTCTGCTTCTAAGCTTGGAAAGGTATTTCTTTCTTTATTTCTTGTGATAGACTGATAGTTCTGTATATTTTTGTTTATAGATATGCATGATGAATTATTAAGTTTTTGTTCTGGAAAACGGTATATGAAATTAATTGCTAGTCTATTATATTTTGACCATTAGTTTATGTTTGACCAGCTAAAAAAATGGATAAATTTGTGATCAAACTATCAAAAAAATCAAAAGATTCACCAGCATTACAAGCTTCAAGGCCAAATCAAGAACCTTCTTCTAGTGATTATGTCAATCAATTTTCTAAAAAGAGTAAGATTGAATTCAATGAGCTTCCAGCAGATCCTGGACTATGCAAAAGAATTCCAGATTATGATGTAAATCAATGGGATGAAATAAGAAGAGCTTATCTAAAAAAAGGTCCTTGTCAACCACGGAAACATAATTTTCCAAAGAGAAATATTGGTGGTGTCATGCGTCGCTTTAGTGCTAAATGGTTTGACATCTATGGTAGTTGGTTGGAATATAGTGTTAGCAAAGATGCAACATTTTGTCTACCCTATTACTTATTTAAGCCAGATATTGGAAAACAATATGGGGGTGATACTTTTGTTACAATTGGCTTTTCTGGTTGGAATAAGAAAGAAAGATTTGATGCTCATGTTGGTGTTGTAATAGCATGCACAATCAAGCTTTGAAAAGGTGTCATGACTTGATGAATCAAGACCAGCATATATATTTTGCTTTTTCAGAAGCAAAGTGATGATTGAAAAAAGAATATCGAATTAAATTAATTGCATCAATTGATTGCATAAGATTTCTTTTGTATCAAGGTTTAGCTTTTCATGGCCATGATGAATCCTTAGATTCAAGCAACAGGGGGAATTTTCTAAAGCTTTTGAGCTTTCTTGCAAGTCATAATGATGTTATCAATGAAGTTGTTGTTGGAAGAATGCAAAAGACTTAAAATTGACATCACCTGATATTCAAAAAGATATTGTGAATGCTGCTGCCTGTGAAACAAGGAATTCTAGCACTAAAGATCTTGGAGATTACTACTTTGCAATACTAGTTGATGTGTCAAGTAAAGAACAAATGGTCATTGTCTTACGTTACATTGATAAAAGAGGATTTATTATGGAGAGATTACTTGGAATTGTTCATGATACAAAAACAACAGCTTTATCACTTAAATTTGCACTAGAGAATTTACTTTTGAAGCATGATCTTAGTTTGTCAAGAATACGTGGACAAGGATACAATGGTGCAAGTAATATGAGGGGAGAATTCAATGGCCTCAAAAGTTTGATTATGAAAGAAAATCAAGCAGCTCATTATATTCATTGTTTTGCTCATCAACTTCAATTAACCCTTGTAGGGGTTGCTAAAAATCAAGTGGATATTCCTTTATTCTTTAACATGGTGTCTAATATTGTGAATGTGTTTGGTGCTTCTTGCAAACGTCGGGATACTATTCGTGAGACACAGGCTGCCAAAGTAGCTCAAGCAATAGATAATGGAGAAATTCAAAGTGGATGTGGATTAAACCAAGAAACTAATTTGAAAAGGGCTGGTGACACTCGATATGGATCACATTATGCATCACTTTTAAATTTGCTTGATATGTATTCTAATGTAACTGATGTACTTGAGGATATTGAACAGGAAGAGATAGTTCCCGAGAAAAGAGCTGAATCACATGTTTTGATGGATTACTTATATTCTTTTGAATTTGCATTCAATTTATACTTGATGAAAACAGTTTTGGGAATAACAAATGATTTATCAGTGCTTCTACAGAGAAATGATCAAGATATTCTCAATGCTATGAAACAAGTTAGAGTATGTAAAACAAGATTGCAAAACATGAGAGATGAAGGATGGGAGTCTTTGTTATGCGAGGTCTCTATATTTTGTATTGTTCATGGCATTTGTATCCCGAACATGAATAATGACTTTAAAGCCCGAGGAAGATCTTGGTGGAAAGCTCAACAAATTAGTAATGAGCATCGTTTTTGGATAGAAATATTCAATCAAGTGATTGGCATGCAGCTTCAAGAAATGAACAGTCGCTTTACGAAGGTAATTTCAAAGCTGCTTACATGCATAGCTTGTTTGAGTCCGGACGATTCATTTTTCTTCTTTCAATAAAGATAGACTCATGCAGTTGGCCACGTTTTATCCATCTGAATTCTCCAATGCAGAACTCTTAACACTTGAAAACTACATTGTTGACACACGGTCTGATAAAAAATTCTTGGAATTGAAGAGGATTGATAATCTTGCTCGAAAGTTAGTAGAGACAAAGAGGAATAGGGTATATTCATTTGTATATTTGCTTTTAAAATTGGCATTGATTTTGCCAGTGGCTACAGCAACAGTGGAGAGGGCTTTTTCTACCATGAAATATATTAAAAATCGATTGAGAAACCAGATCGGTGATGAGTGGTTAAATGATTGCATGCTTACATTTATATAAAAGGATGTATTTGATGATGTATCTAATGAAGAGAGACGGGGACAATTATAAATGATATTGTAAGTATATTTTTTATATAATTCCGTCTTTATTTATAGTTTTTACTTCAATTTCAAATTAAATATTTATTATATTAATTAATTAATTAATGTGATCTACTTTAATAAATTTTTTGATCCCATTAAAAATATTTTCTGGCTCCGCCACTTAAGCTGATTGATGAAAATAAAACCACCAAAACCATCATGTTTGATTGATTATGCGCTCTCCACGACGCTCTCTCTGTAAGTTCTACCAGCTAGGTGTTTTTTCCAAATGTCTGCACCTACTGCAATTGCCCCCTATACATTTAGATGTATAATCGTGCATACATACATCAGTCATCAGTTTGTATGTGGGTTTCATGATTACAGAGTTAAGATGACGGCAGTTGGATTGTTTACTGAAGAATAATGAAACCGGCCCCTATCAGTCTAATAAAATGCACTATTCACTAAGCAAAAACAAATACCGCTTGCCCTTACTAACAGATTTGGTACTACGCCAATTTCATGAATATGAGAGGGATCCTCAAATTAATTAAATATATATAGAGCTATAATTAAGAGTTACAGTTTATTAATTAAAATTAGTTATTAGATTTACTTAGTTCTTTATTATTATTAGCATCTCTGCATACTCTAACGTGTGTGCTAAATTTTTTAGATAATAAAAATATTTATTTAATTTTTTACAATTTTTTTACATAAATAAGTAAAAAATTATGATAAAATAATAATAGTAGAGGAGAGGTTTGGAGGGTTGTAGTAGTAGTTATGGTATAAATGTAATAAAAGATAAAAATATAGGGTATTATGGGTACATCATTTGAAAACACACCAAAGAGAGGTTAGATGTTTTATTAATAGTATAGATTATTATTATTATTATTGTTAAAAAATATTTTATTTTAGTCTATTTTATTTACTGTAATTAATATAAGTCTAGTGTTAGTATATTTCATTTTCCTTTTTCCAAGACTCACCAGCTTTGCTTGTAGCTTTGTGCTTAATAAAGAGGAGACGGGATAGAGTTGGTGTGATTTTTAATTTGAATTTACTTCAAATAATATATACATAGATCTCTAAATAATTAAATTGATATATTCAATCTTACCCAATTTTCCAGTGGGAATTGTTAAGTTGCAAGAAAATTTCATTTTAATTATGACTCACTGAATTTACAATATGTTATGGATTTAAAATAATTGAAACGAATCAAGATTCAGTTAGTAACAATCCTGATCTAGTATTTATTAATGGGCTCAATTAGGGTGTAAAATAAATGAGATGAGACTATTCACGAATGGTTCGAACTCGACTTGATGAAAGTTTATATTTGGTTCGATCTTTTCGAGCCTGAGCCGAGTCGAGTTCAATAATATTTGGCTTGAAAAGCTCGCGAGCCTAAACGAGTTTTTTCAATATATACATATAATTATAATCTAGACTCATATAATAAATTCTAATAATAATAATAATAATAATAATAATTCAATTTTTTATTTTTAGAAAAATATATAGCAAAAGTATTTAAGAAATTTATAATTATAAATTTTGCTTTGAGTCTAAATAAGCTTGAGTTAATTCAAATTAATGCGAGTTCGAGCTCAAGCTCAAGCTCATACAAGCTTAACGAATCGAATTTTTCTGCTTCTCTATGACAAGCCTTATTAAGTCAAGTTCGATAAGGCTTACCGAGCCTTTCGTTTATTCCAACATGAATAAATAGACGAGTTGAGTTTGAACCTACTAATTCAATCTCGAGTCAACTCATTTACACTCCTATGCTCGATATAGACAATAATCTGGGCTATGGCCTTGAGAAGTATTAGATTCACCGCAAAGAAGTTCAAAAAAAAAATCAGAATTATTTATAACCTAACATGTCAATTTGAATTTTTAACAACTTTTTATTATATACTAGCATGTATTTAGTGCGATGCATTAAAAATAATTTATATTATAATAATATTTATTTTACTTCGTATGATTAACAAAATAAATTGTGATTATTTTTAGTATTTAAAAAAAAAGAAAATTTATTACTGACTATAGGGAGATGATAATGAATCACAATTTATCTTTTTAATCATATGGAGTTAAACAAATATTATTATAATATATAAATTATTTCAATATCAAGATTATTTTTGGTGCATCGCATCAGGTACATATTAGTATATAATATATAACAGTATAGATGCGCAACAAGTCGCCAACGACTAAACCAAAGACGTGTCATATTTTAGAAAGCTCATAAATTAAATATGTCGAAAGATAATATCATTAAGTAATAATAAAAAAAATAAAAAACCTCGTGATTTCAATCCAATTCAATAGAAAGTATTTAATATTTTTCTTGATTCTATTACCTTTTCAGTATTCCCTCTATCCTGCACATAAATTACATTAATACCGAAAATCAATCAATTTCATATAATGAACGAAGCATAAAATTATACAATTAAAACTGCAACAACAAAATTAATGAAAAAATAAAACTAAATGGCAGTACCTTTTCCTTTACTCTTATGAAAAAATTCGTATAGAGACACTTGATGATTTTCTTCTTCAAGATGCAAATTTGAAAGATAGGAGAAGATTTATTTGAGACCTATATGTATTTTTATTCTTTAAATTGTGTTTAGGTATATAAAGTAGAAGAATTTTAATATACCTAAACATCTTTGATATTATCACATTAATATATTATATCAAATAGATAATATCAAATCTTCTATCAGATAAAAATTATGAAATATTATAAAATATATTTTAAA
This sequence comes from Jacaranda mimosifolia, assembly GCA_018894105.1. Lineage (NCBI taxonomy): Eukaryota > Viridiplantae > Streptophyta > Magnoliopsida > Lamiales > Bignoniaceae > Jacaranda > Jacaranda mimosifolia. The sequence continues at coordinate 13,419,530 of CM032120.1, read as the reverse complement.
TTTTGGATGAAAAAAATTAGAAATAAAATACAATCACATCAATTAGAGATAAAAAAAGAATTAAAATTCTAAGAATTTGACATTTGGTCAAAATTGCACAATTAGATAAATACAAAATTGTGCTATATATAATAGTATAGATTAGTCCAAAAGTTAAATATTTGAATACTAAACCCTTATTTCACATGATATTAATCCATAGATGAATTATTATATATTATTGTATTTGTCATTTTATCAGTATCCCTATTATTTTTTATACTAAAAACTCATTATTAATAGCATAATATAGACGCTTATAGATGTTAGATCAATATAATATATAGACTTTATTTTAAAATTCTTATTAATATTATTTATAAGAGTATTAATTTAATAAAAAATTATTAAAGTTTGGATTCGAATTTTTAACGGATCGAATTACTTAATTCTATATCCAATTCACTTATTTCGAATTACAGATGTTTATAATTGAATCTGATCCATCAAATATTTTAATCAAATAAAAATTCTAAAATTCAAATCGAATTCGAATTATAATCTGATTCATTGACAACCCTAATTCAATGTATAAGTACTAAGGGCTAGTTAGGGCCTAGGGAATATCAATTTCAAAGCATACAATTTATTGGGACTAGGCTAAATTCAGAAAATGGGCTTTTTTTTGGTTTCAATTTATGGGCTCTTATGATCTGCCAAAGTTGATAGCAAATGGGCTTAGTTCTTTTCCAAAGTATTCTCACTTTTGACTTAACAATTTAGAAAATGTAACATGAATAAACATTACCCTACCCTATCATATTTAACCCAAGACCCATTGAGTCTATTTTATTGGACTTGTATTTTTAATGTATATATTAATTTTTTCAATATATGCTAAAAATATTATTGGTATATGATAACAACAAAAAATAATAATAATAATTTTTTATATATTTAATTTAATTTAATCATTAAATTTAAATTAGTTAATTTTAAACTTTTTGCTAATTAAATTAATTGTTTTATTAATATAATTAATAGTTAAACTTTTTGTTAATTAATTAATATAAGTGAAAAAAAATTAATAAAAAGCATACAGTTAATAAAAACAGTATAAAAGCAAAAACTTTTTCTATATTTAATTTTATAAAAAAATAATTTTAGCAAAATTTAATTTTATAACTATTTTTATAAAAAAATATTTATTCCACTATTAATTTTAACATTATTAATTTTATTAATGAAAAATATTCAACTATTGCTATTGCTATTGCTATTCCAATTTACAAAAAAAAAAAAAAAAAAAGAAATTGCTATCCCAATATGTTAACTTTATTAATTTTATTAATTTTTAATGAAAAAATTTATTTAATTGTTAATATTCTTTCACATATTTGTAATTTTTATATATAAAAAATTATCATTAATATAAATTTGATTTCGATATAAACAAGTTTTACTTTCATAGATTAAATTTAAGTATAAAGTAATAAATAATTTTTAGGTATGGATACATAGGTAATTTATGAGTATAAACTCTATCCATACCCATTATATTACTTTTTTAAGTATGAGTATTGATGTGGGTAGGACTATAATATTTTGGACCTGAATAGATTAACACTCTACTCATTTACAGGCCCACCTAATTTGATAGTATTTCTATTGCTTCTATTATTATTATGATATGATATGCATTCATGCAACACAAATGAAAAGGGACTCAACTAGTGCAGTAGCAGCAGTGTACCAATCTACCACTTTCATCAATATCAATCAAAGAATGAATCTCATGTCCTACGCTAGTTTCTATTGTTCATAGGCTGTATATAATTTATCCTCTATCCATATTTCCAGAAGTCATCTGTACCAAACAAGGGCACCTGCTCTTGAATTATTTGATCATGAGGAGTGCTTGAATTTTCACCTATCTCCATTTCCTGGAAAGTTCCATAAGAAGGTGAGTATGCATGGGGAATATCCAAGGCAACTGCCCTCTCTATGGCTGCTTTGTGCTCCTCCATATGTTCTTTCGCAATCGACGCCTGCCTCTCCATCCGCTGTGCCGGTGGGATCCCCATAATCCGTTCCTTTTCCATCATAGACTGCACTAAGAGAATTCAAAACACTTTAATATCACCACAACAATAACAACAACATTTTTGATCCTCAAGATTATAAGAAACTATCATGCCGTTTTGGTTTTGACATTGATGCATTGAGTTTCAAAAGAAATATGCATTGTGTTGCACAAGATTTGCCGATTAAATAGAACCCTTCTCACACGAAACGTTGTTTGTAGGAAATATATAATGCCATATCTTTTATTTGCTCAATTTAGCCAAATATTAGAAGAGCACAGATGAAGGGATCAAATTACAGTGGATTCTCATAATTTCCATGACGAAGGAGTGGTATTGAGCTAATACGAAGGGGGTGTTTTCTTTTTCTGTTCACATAGTTATCATCTATACCAATTACAAATGAGAGAACTTACATGAAATGCGCTTTCGGATTCCCTCAGTATCCAAATAATAGCATGATCCGATGTTATGTTGCAGGAAAGAACTATGTGCTCAAACCGCCCATCCACAGGTACTGCTGTTCGAACAAGAGGTGAAATTCTTTTACACCTGCATATAGAAATGAAGAACAAATATTTTAATTTGGGATCTTCCTTGTACCAACTCTGCAGGTAGTCGGACAGAAAATGTTGTTAGAGCTGTATATTAGTATGAATGGGACTAGTTCTTGTGTAAGAGTTCCCTTTTTTTTTTTTTTAAGACCTAAAAGAGGTGGCAGTGTACAGAGAGAAGCTTCCAGACTCTTAATGCCACCTTTTCTTTAACCTAAAACCTTTAAAGGGTTGGGACCATCAGGGACGACGCCAGAAGATTTAATTTTTGAATGTGATTGAACTTTCACAAAAATTAAGGACAACTTTATCATTTCAGGGGACAAAACTATAAACTTCAGTAAAAATATATGTTGCGCCCCGTGCCCCCAACCTGGGGCGGTTTTTAGGCACCATTCTGCATTGCAGGGCAACCAAACAACTGCTTTAGTGTATCAGAATGAGGAAAATTTAGCAAACTCGAGGCGTTCTTGGCTTATCACACAACTTCATCCTCCTTCCATCCGCAAGAAACTATCATATCGCTCAACTCAGAAAGACTACCTACTTATTCTATCTATCTCCAAGATGAAGGTTGCCAGTGTCCTCCATAAATTTCAAGTCAATTTTGGTATCATCCAATTCCTAAAATCCTACAATTTCCAAGATTTTTTCAAAATAGTACACCATATAAAATATATAAAGGCATACCTGAAGGGTTTTCTCACAATTATATGGTAGAGTCGACCAGGTGCATACAGCCGCCTTGGATCCTGGAGCATCTTCTCCTCTAATGTGCATGTATCTTTTAAGCACATTATGCACAGCAAGCACGGGAAACTAATAAAAGAGAACGTGTCTTAGTGTGAGAAATAGCTGTTGGTCTTTTGTGCAATCAATGGTTAATTTATCATGTTAAGAGAAATCAAAAGCAAATTCTCATATATAGATCACATATACTCTTGCACACCCCTGTTCTCAGTAGCTTTATAATATAGAATTACAAAGGTGAGGATGTAAAAACAATTTGTAGCCATAAGAGTTTGACTATTTTTCCTTTTGCATGCCAAATATACGAGTTTGGTTTTTCCATGCAACATTCACTTCAAGGGGACATCAAATATATATGGCTAAGGAACCAAAAGGAGGAATTTTTGGTTAAAGAAAGGCTTAAAATACATCAAATGAGTTACACTAAATGATTTACAGGTTCTTCGTCTCATACAATTTTTGCCAAAACTGTCATAGTGATTCAAAAGTCGCTCATCACATACAGAAAAACATATGCTGAGAATGATTCTAACAAATATTGGTCAATCACCAAAATTGGTAAATAAGAAAGAAAAACAATAAAGATAAACCAATACTAAAAGGTGGCAAGACCTGCAATCTTTTACCAGAAAAGTGATTTGAAGACGTCTTCCAATGCTACTGTCGTACGGGGTAAGAAATCATCCTGTTTAACAAATGAAGGATGAATTAGATTTTAGTACTATTCAAACATAGGCAGGGAAAGAATGCTTTCAAATGGAGGAAACAGTGGAAAAAACAAGCAGAATTTATCACAATCTTATTTTGGCTGGACCAAAGAGGTATACAAGGACACATCCTACAGTTGGAGAAATGGTCATATAAGATCATGATCATATGATATGAAGCAAAGCAAGTCATATCAATGCCGTACACAATCATTACCTGAAGTACAACTGAATTGATAACATCTGCATATCTAACAGCCAAGTTTAGTGATATACACCTTGCAGGAGCGATAGCAAAGCACCTAATCCTTTTCCTCTCGATATTTCCCAACTTTTCCCTGTTCTTGACAGCCAACATTGTTAACAAAGTCACAACTCCAGCTCCAAGGGAATGCCCAGCAAACGTCAAAGTGTAATCCGGATTCTTTTCGACTAGCTCCCTCAATATCCCACACTCTTCTTGCAAGACATATTGAGCTGCCTTCAACAGCCCATTATGAACATAACCCCCATCATACGTCGTCTGCCCCAACTTGTTATCAAGTAAGAGCAAGAAATCACTTTCCTTCCCCAAATTAAGACCCCTAATAGCTAAAACTATATCTTCATTATCATGATCAATATAGATCATGTAAGGGGATACTTTTGCTTGAGTATCCTCATAATCTTTTTTCAGTAACACCCATTCGGGATTCATCCCATACCCTCCCGGGGGAGCCCAAATGGGATTTCTAAGATCATCTTCATATACAGATAGAATATATCGACAGAGCCGAGGGACAGGCTCGAATTCACTGGCGGTTGCTAGGCCCCAATTTTCACTCTCCCTGCCTGCGGTGTATAGAAATTTCTTCCACACCCAACGAAGGCACGCTAAACAGGATACACATTCAACAAGTGGAAGACAGCAGGCAACAGACATTGATGCCTAAAACTTAGTCATACTAACAGATATCAATATCACAAATTGTCACACCTAAAAGGACAGGAAAATATGAAGGGAAAAACAGGTATTCTATTAATTTTTGAAGGAAAACCAATATGTAACAGATGTTCAGCTAAAACCCAAAAAGGCAGTAATCTACTTGTTCCACTTCTAAACAACAGTACAGGAAAGGGGAATGAACAAAAAGCCTTTTCTTTTCAAGAAAATCAAGATGGGTGAAAACTAGTCTTCAAATAAATCAATAATTTGAAAAGTATGCATCGACAGAAGAGACTAGAAAGTTGATTTACCAGGCAGCCAAGAATATAAGCATCAGCAGAACAGTGGATTATGGAACATCAAAATTTTCTCAGCTGCCCTTTTATGGGAAAATCCAAATTGAACCAAACTAATCAAAATAATAGGGTTCAAGATCAAATTACAAGAAACATTTGAGCTACTCAGATATAACCAACAAAGAAAAAACCCAGAAAAGCCTCAAAAAATGGTGCAAAAGCACAGGGACCAATAAAGACCACAAACTAGCAATCATTGAGTTTTTCAAAGGGAAGAATCATCAAGAAACAGCATCATCATTCTTGCCCAGAAGTGGGAAACAAAATCAAGAAAAGAAGCTCAGTAAAGTGTACGAAAGTATAGAACAATAGGACCTAACTGGAAAAAACTATAAAGAACAGAAAGAGAATAAAAAGGGACACACAAAAACCAAAAAAAAAAAAGAAAAGGAAAAAACAAGGGAAAAAGGATAAATAGCAGAAAATAAAAATCTTGGAAAGCCGTAGAACACCTGCAACTACAAAATTGTCAAGTCAAAGCCATTGTTGAAATATGGGGTCCCTTTGGTTTTTCCTCGGAATCTACTGCTCATTATGCCTTAGATTCCCTCGGATTTCTTGGTTTTATTTAGCAACAAATTCTTGTTAGCCTAAATTAAACAACAAATCGCATAATTTTCGTACCGTGATTATCAGTTAAGTGAGTTGAAATGTATAATTTGATAATTATTGTATAGAATTAGAATGTGTAAAACTAATTTTTTATTATTTTTTCACTTTTATATTTTATAATGTAATGCATATAAAAATATTTAGGTTATGTTTGGTTATATTTTTGTTTGATTTTATTATGCATTTATTATATGCTTTGAAATAATGAATTATTGGAGAATGTGAAAGTTATTTTTTGATATGTTTGTTTATGTTTTGGGGAAGACTTTTTTATTGTAACAGTCAAATCAATATTTTTTTTTTGAGATTTTTGGAATAAAAATAAAATTGAGTTATTATTTTAATATTAAAATAATATATATAATGTATATATAATATATGTATGTATATATTAAAGAATGTGCGTTTTGAAGGAAAAATACAGATATATTTGGTTATATTTCCCCAAAACAACATTGTTCTGGAGAAACATAACCAAACAAAGCCTTAATATTATATTGGTCGTATTATATTGAAATCAAGAACCAATCAAAAATTAAAAAGTTGAATTGAATCTAATTATGTTTGGTTGGATTTTCAATTCAATTTATTTCAATTTTTTAGAATTGGTTAACCAAAATCAAATTAAAAATAATAAAATAAAATAAAATAAGTCTCATTTCAGACTTTTGGTTGACTATGCTTCACTGGGTTCTTTTGTTACTTATTGTCATTATTATATTTTTTATTTAACTTTTGTTTTTACATTTGGTTTCAAGTGTTTGGGCTAATTTGATTTGTGTTAATGATATCTTTTTAAAATATAATTATATAAATTATTTGTTGGTGTATTTTATTAATTCTTTTTTTAAATTTTTTATATTGAACAATCAATAATATGGTTTATTATATTTTTTTATTTATAACATATTAGGATGATGTATCAATATAAGAGTTGGACTTAGGGGGATTCGGATTGAATTGAGGCCCTTTAAAGTTCCAAATTTATATAAAATTATAAAAAATTATAATTAGAAATTTGGAATTAAATATTACTAAAACAACTTAAACATCATTTTTATATAATTTATTATTTGGATATCAATTTATTTGGAAGTAATTTGAAACTAATTTTAAATAATTTGAATTCTTAATTTATGTATATTTAGTATTCTTATAGCTTCAATACTAATATTTATGTGAATAATTCAAAGTTTTAACAAAATTTTATAAAATTTGCTTTTGATAGTTTTTCTATGTCGTACATTCAGTTAAAGCCAAATGAATGCCCCTAGATTAGACTTACATTTATTACTTCTGTTATTTTTTTCTATTTTTCGTATTAAGATTATTTTTCCCCCTTCTTTTCTATATTTCATTTATTAAATTAGAATATTTTATATTCTGGCGATAATTTAAAATCAATTTATGTATGTTTATGATGTTCAATGAGTTAATTTAACCCAATAAAACAAAAATAAAATTTAAAAGTTAGAAGTTTCATAGACGAAAATAATTAATTATTTAAAGTTCACAATATAATATTTTAAAATTTTAATTTATACAATGAGTTTTAGAATTTTATTTCATTATATAATTCATTTATCGAAAATGATATAGGTATTTATTATTAATGTACCTGTTCGTTGACCCATTCTTCTTTAACCGTCCTACTGTCCTACCTACTCCCTTGGTGAATGGCGAGGAACATGAGGAAAGAAAGCATTCTCAAAAAGAAAACAAAAAAATACGGGAATATATTGTTATGTTTCTTCAAAATAAAATTATTTTGAGAAAATATAATTAAATACATACTCATTTTTTTTAAATATTAAAATAAAAATTTCTAAAATATCCTCTTTTATCCTTTATTATCTCTAAAAAAAATTTAATTTTTCATATATATATATATATTTATTATTATTTTTACAATAAAAAAATTATTTTATTTTATTTTTATACAACAAATATTAGAAAAAAGCATTGATTTGAAATACAGTACAAGTAGATACGAGCTAGTGATAATATGAAATGAAGAATTAAATTATTAGTTGATCACGTGATTCACATTGTTCAAGTATCTATCTAACTTGCCCTTTTATTTTCTTAGCCTTATTAAGGCCCACATGATTGACTTTAATCTCATAAGGAATTTAAATTTAAATATAAATAAATTTGTAAAATGTATTTAAAATTATTGGATTATGCGTTCTGATTTATATAATTTATATCGATTTTTTATTCAATAATTGTTGGGAGGTTTAGCCCCCTAATATTTATAAAAAGATTAGCCTAACAGACTTTATGATTTTCTTTTTTAAAACTTTATTGATAATTTAAAATTTTTGTGATTTTTTTATATGACTATGGTCAAGCCAAATGGCACGTGAGTGTACCTATCGACCATGAGTATGACACATTTCTTACATACTTATACAAAAAATTGTCTCTTTCATCATCTATGAAATTTAAATGTTATAAGTTGACAATAATTGACAGCGTATGATATCAAGATTTTATTATTTGGGATGCAAAAATACTTTAATATTTTGTATTTTTATTATTTGGACACATATTTTGAGTCTTGAATTGATATTAGTTTGTGTGTAGAAGTTCGATAAATAATTAAATAATTTGAGTGACTAACAAGCTAGGTAAGATAGATAAAGAGTCCTTGTAAGTTGGATTACAATGTCTATTATAAAAAGAGTTAAATAAAATAAAGTTTAGGATTAGATAAAATTAGTATATTGAATTTACAAGTAAAATAACTCGTATTTTATTTTGATAATAATATGAATAATATGAAACAATATATTTAGATTATAGGATTTTTTTTTGTGTGCGCGCATGTGTGTTGGCTGTGTTCATTTAAATAATATTTTTAGTTACTATGCATATTTAAAATTTTAATTAAGGCGTACTTATTATTTGCAATAAAATTTAAATTTCTCTAACGAATAAAATTGTATTCTTCACTTAAATAGCACAGGATTTTTATTGAAAAAATTCTTTGTAAATGCCTATTTTTCTATAAGATTTGAGTTAAAGAAAAGGAAAATTCATTAGAATTAACCCCCAATAAAGATGTTATTTTTATCGTGGACAAATTCTTTTTATTCGGTGATTTGGTTAATTATAGATACTGTCTATTGGTGCACACTCGATGTACGTGCATCTAAAAATTGGATCATAGTTAATGTACATATATATATATTAAGTACAAATTTAATATAAAGAAATTTGGATTCATAAAATAAAATTCTTATACAATCTATCCCCAAACAAAGTATAGACATATATGTTAAAAGATGAATAATGACCAATTGATACTATTTACTTAAATAATCTTTACATTTTAGACTTTGGCAACTATGGAAGATGTGATGACATTAAAATATCTACAACATATCCACAAAACAAAATGCCACCAATTTGAATGCAAAAGTATTGCACAATTTCAAGCACTGCAAACTTTTATCGTAGGTCATCGTTAGAAACCTTCAATATTATTGAAAAGCTACAAATTAACGGGTGGGACTTTGCATAAGCTTATGCTATGAGAAAGATAGAAAAGGAATGACAAAAATACAGACATAATATAAAAGTTAGTGTACCTCAAAACAATGGCAACAACTATGAATTGAATTCTACAAAAATTGATGATGTGCTTATGCAACCGGTAGATATTTTTATTTATAAAGTGAGAATGAGATGCTGTTAGTGGATGGTAGTGGGATGATAATGAGATAAAATAACTAACAATTATTTGTGTAGTTATAAAAAATTAAAATAATAATTAAGGGCATTTTAGTCTCAACATTTGAAAACATACCACTAAGACCTTCATGCTTTAGTAATAGAATAGATGATGTTTAAAAATCAAACAAAAAATTACTAACTTGACTAAAAGCAGTCAATGTTATTGTTATTAACTCTAGTCACAAAAATTATTTTTATTATTAAAAAAATATTAATTAACTATAATAATAAAAACCGTTTTTATTCCTTAACTAAAACACAAGCATAGCCTTTTTAGTAACTATTTATCTCAAATTTTTTAAAGATAAAAACCTCACAATAATACCACGTGGGCTAATAAATAAGCACGAGAACCCTGAGACAAACCCTAGAATTCTGTCGCGCAGTCCGCCGCTCCTCCGCCGTAGGTAAATTTTCGCCGCCATCCCAACGTTCTGCATTTCACTGTTCACGGCTTTAATAATTTGAACTTGTTTCATTCTGATACTCATTGGGAAGTCAAATTTTATTTGTTAATATCTCATATTTCAGCTTGCGCATTTTGTTGGATTTTGTTCGATGATTATTTGCTTGTTTGGTGTGTTTTTATTCGTAGTAGAGAAGAATGAGCTAGAGTTTGAAACTATTTGTTTTTAAATTATCCTGGCTTTGCTGATAACATGTTGAAAAATTGTCTCAGTAATCATGGTTTTAAAATCGAATTTTATGGTAATAGTCAGACTGTCGTACTTTAGGTTTTAAGGATGTAGGATGAAGGGGCGAAATGGGAAGAAATGCGGATTGATTTCTGAATGTTGAGGTTTTGTTCAACTTGTACATTTGATTCTATTTTTCTGTGTTGATATAATGACACTGATGTTTTTGAATGCTTAATATGGATTTAGGAAGACTAGAATCAATACGAATTGGTTTTGCTTTTATTTTCCTTTAAACATCACAGATATCTGTTTGAAACACTCTGTGGATGTGGTTGACTATAATGTAAATTGAAATGTACACCTATAAGTTAATTATTGTCCACATAATTACATTTGTTAATGGAGCCATAGGGATTCTTCTAAAGCATTTTGCCCATGTTATTGCTATATGGCATCTTATTGCTCTAATAAGCTTGAAAGATGCTTATCGATCTCCAATTAGAATAGTCTTGGTCATGATTTATACTGGACCCTGCTAATTATTTTCGATCATCCCATTGGCTTGTTTGAATGCTGCTGGTTTCACAATGCACAAACAAGATGCAATAGCTTTTCTTGATGTTTATCTTCTATTCTTCTGATTTAGGCAATGGCTCCAAAACAGCCTAATTCTGGGCTCTTTGTGGGTTTGAACAAAGGGCACATAGTGACCAAGAAAGAGTTGGCACCTCGTCCTTCGGATAGAAAAGGGGTAAGATTTCCCAGTTTATTCGTGTGCTACAGTTAATATGTACTTTGCGAAGATTGTGGATGTGTCTATGTTTTGCTGCATATTATTATCGGACATTAACAATATCTGTTACAAATAATAATTTGGGCATTAGGCTAGAGATCTTGTTCATGTGATGTTGGTTTGACTTTTCTGTCAGAAAACCAGTAAGAGAGTGCATTTTGCTCGAAGTCTCATTAGGGAAGTTGCTGGTTTTGCTCCTTATGAAAAGCGAATCACTGAGCTTCTCAAAGTTGGTAAAGACAAACGAGCACTTAAAGTGGCTAAAAGAAAATTGGGCACCCACAAAAGGGCAAAGAAGAAACGTGAAGAAATGGCATCAGCTCTCCGAAAGATGAGGTAATGTTATTTTTCTTGTTATTTTGTGGAATTAAGCCTGTTGTTGTTGTGCTGGTGTCATGTTATAGTGATCATATACACATGCTCTCCGAAAGATGAGGTAATGTTATTTTTCTTGTTATTTTGTGGAATTAAGCCTCCTGTTGTTGTGCTGGTGTCATGCTATAGTGATCATATACACATCCATCTTATACTTTTTGGCCTTGTCTTCCTCCTATCCTGCATCCATTCTCACGATATGTTTCAATTGGTGATATAGGGCTGCTGGAGGTGGAGAGAAGAAGAAATAGGCTGGTGCAATCGAATCTCCATATGAACTTTTGTAGCAAAATGAGAAACTCATTAGAAAAGTTATTTGGTTTTATTTGTTTGTTAAGCTGAATTCTCTGTTTTCTTCAATCGAGTTTTGATCCCTGTGAAAATTCCCTTTTATTTATGTAACTCATCGACAGTAATGAAGGCCATAGCTGGTCATTCCATGATTGTCATTGGTTACCTTTTCTTGATTATGTGCCATGATGAGTCCTGAAATTGACAATGATTCAAGTTGATACCTGAATCTGATTCTGTCAAAAACTGCAAAGGATTTCTGAGCTGCTGCTATATTTTGAATTGCATTGAGTTCACAGTCCACACTGGTGTGGGCACCACTAGAGGTCAGGTTGCATATTATTGGCTATGTTCTTGTTTGTATAGAAATTAACTAATCTTGTGGAAGATTCATAGAATATGTTTCTCTAGGCCTAAAGACAGAAGAGCTTCCATGAGGTCAAAAAGTGTTGGATTTTGTTTGAAAGAATTAAGTTAACCTGGATTTTGTCTGTAAAAATCTGGTGGTGGCCAAATCATTTAATTGGAGGTGGATCTATGGTCCAGATTGATTTCCACTTTTGCATGGACGATAGGTGCTTGAATTGGGATATGGTAAGCCCATTGGGATATGGATTAGCTCCTTGTTGGGCCCTTTAGCCCAATTACTGATTTTCTGACAGCTAATGGGATTAAGTTTCTGCTCTCTGGTAGGCGGTGCCACGATATTAGTCTTCAAAATGTTTAAAGAGGGGTGTAATTATTTGTAATCTTGTTTGGCCGCGCAAATATGTTGAATTTTTAAACAAACCGTCCCTAATTGAAATTCTAAGCTGCATGTTAAATCAAATTGCCTTTTAAGCCTATGTTTTTGGGGGGATTTAGATAGGCAAGTTTACATTTAAAAATTAAATATTCATAAATATATATATATATATATATATATTAATAAAGTATCTATCGCTCTTTAGTCTTTTGGTGTGTTTTTAAATGATTTACCTAAAATGTCATCACTTTTTTCTTCTAATTCTAATAGCTAGAAGTTATATAATAAATATCATTTATAACTCACTTATTTTATGTTTACAATTATTATTTTATTATAATTTTTAATTCGTTTATTCATTGTTTTTAAAAAAAATATTAAAAATTTTAAAATAAATTTATATTCTCTAAAAATAAATAAATATTGTTATTATATAAAAAATATTTAGAATTTTAGCACATGCATTGAATGTGCCAAATTGCTAATTATATATAAAGGCCACGTTTGATTCCCACAATTAAATTGGATTAGGGACAATAATAGATGCTAATGGAGCGTTTGATATCAAAGATTAGCTTTGCGGGCCGGCCTGCATTTTGTGGCCTGCCTAAATTGTGCAGGCTATTACACTTGACTGAAATAGCGTCCTGAGTTTTAGTCCACCGAAATGACATACAAGTCCTTATTTGGAGAGGAGAAAATTTACATTTTGCCCTTTTAACTTAATTCTTCCTCGACACGTTATAGCCTACTGTTACAGACAAATTGATTTTCAAACTAGTGAAGCCAAGCTTATCTGCTGCCTTCCCATCTCATCTGCGAGATAGTGGTTTAGCCAAGCTTATCTGCGGCCTTGCAATCTCAGTCACTTATGTACCTTGCTTCCAATACGCAGCGTATGTTGGCTTATTGCCTGCGGGAAAACAATAAACGCAAAATTGGTTAAAGCAACGTTGAAAATGGCAGAACGGATATGTAATTACACTTCATCGCCTTGCGATTTGTTGAAACCCACTCAGGAAATTGTATTTCACCAGCGTTCTTCTTTTTGGGTTGTGTGAGGTAGGGCTTTGCACAACGATCCAATGGGGGGAAAAAGTGATAGTGTATTTTTTTTTTATGTACCAATCATTTACTTAGGGACAAAATAGTAAAATCAAAATTAGTAGCATATATCAAACACATAATAGTAGATTATATAACATTCTTGTGGTGGCTTATGTACATCACAATATACACTATCAAACAAAATATCAAATTATTTAATCTCTCTTTATCTTCACTATTATAATAGCCCCTCTATTATCTAAATTTCATATCAAACATGGCCAAAGCATTTACCCCACCTACCATTTTTTGGTGTACTGAATGATTTTTCTAAAATACTCTCACTTCTTTATTTTAATTCTAATATCTAGAAGTTATATAATAATTATCATTTATAACTCGTTTATTTTATGTTTGCAATTGTTGTTTTATTATAATTTTTAATTATTATTTATAAATAAATATATTAAAATAAATTTAAATTACATAAAAAATATATAAAAATTGCTATTATATAAAAAATATTATATATGCATTGAATGTGTCAAATTGCTAGTATTTATATAATTTTCTAAAATTTTTGATACAAAGCAAGAGGCAGCACCTGCTAAAGCCTAAAGCTTCATACGTTATTTCACAATTTTGGATGAATTGTAGTGGGTGGCATTGAATCAAATAATATAAGTTTGACGCATAAAATATGATGTCAAAAGGTCGTTTCTTAAAAAATTAAATAAAATATATGCACTTAGACATCATATTCATTCAAAATCGCACTGCATAATTCTGCATAAACTTATATAGAGTTTCACATTAATAGTTCCCACGCCAAAAAAAGTTACAAGATTGCCACTCTACAAGATACAATAATGGGATTATGGGATGGAATTAATTAACTCCAACTCACAACTCTAGTTAATTAAATTAGTAATTTTGGCACATTCAATGTATATGTTAAAATTTTTATAGTATAAAATAAATAAAAGTATTTATTTTCTATATGGTATTAATATTTTAATAATTTTAATATATTATATAAATTTTTGCATAAATAATAATGATAAAAATATGATAAAATTATAATTCTGAGTTATAAAATAGTGAGTTATAGATGATAGTTATCACATAAAGAATAGTTATGAGGATTTTAAGAAAAATAAAAAAGTGAGGATATTTTAGATATATTACTCAAAAATATACCAAAAAAGGGGTAAGTGTTTTATTAATAGTATAAATTATTGAGTCTATTTCAAATTGTTCATGGGCCATGTAATGAGCTAGTACGGCCCAAATAGAAGCCAAGTTTCTTTTTATGTTTGGTCCAATTGAATATTTTTTACAATTATTGTTGTTCCCTTAAAAAATCATAAATTAGAAAAGCGACCCAACTGGCACGAAAACGTTGTTTCAGCGTCAGATCTTTGCTTCATTCCTAATTTTTCCACAATCATAATTTTCTGCTAAGAAAGATACCTTATCTTAGAACTCACCTCCTGAAAAGGTGAATTCTCGATTTAAGTACTTTACTATGCTTAAATTATTTCGAAATGTGATTATTTGTTGTATTTTTTTTTTTTCCTTATATTATTGCTGTGTTCTTGTTCTTTGATCTGTATGTTTCTGTATGAATCTAAGGCCTTTCTCTTTGTGAATTCGCGTGAAATGAAATTTTTTACCTTCTTGAATGTTTCTGTTTTTCGTATTTCTGGTTGCGTAGATTTTTATTCAAAAGAAATGAAAATTTAGATAATTTTTGTTCGTTGCGGCATGATTTTTTGTGTTCATGATAAATCGATCATGATAAAAAAGCAAAACTATATGTGCTTCTTATGAAAATGTAAGTTATTATTTTTTGAGTGGCTACTTGAGTTTCTGCTAGCAATTTGTTAGTGTCCCACATTAGTGAAATAAATAAGTTGTGGTCTCTATGGTTTTGGATAATCCTCACCTTTTGAGCTAGCTTTTGGGTTTGAGTTAGGCCCAAAGTCCATTCTTTAATACAATTTCATTTGATTTTTCAATGCAAAATTTGGTTAAGTTGTTGCAGAGTATATCAATTCTGACAGACAATGATATGAAATATTCTGCTTTTGAATTCTACATAGATTACTATATGCTGCCGGGAAGCGTAGAAGTTATGATCTTTCTAAGTCTGTCTTTTCTTTAATCTGAAATATATTAGTTACTCGAAGCCAAAGTATGGAGTCTGCGGAAAGTGAATATGGGAGATGCAATCTAGAAGAACTACCTTCATTTGGTGACTGCGTGAGTCTTATTCAATCAGAGAAACCAGCTTTGATACCCGGCCTTCCAGATGACATTGCTCTTTCTTGCTTGGCGAGAGTACCCCGGAAGTATCATCCAGTTCTCAACTGTGTTTCAAAGAGATGGAGAGAGCTGGTCTGCAGTGAACAGTGGCATTCATACCGGCAGAAGCATCACCTGGACGAGACTTGGATTTATGCTTTATGCAGAGACAAGTCTGAGCAGCTTTGCATGTACGTGTTGGATCCTGACCAGTTGAAAAGGGGTTGGAAGCAAATTCAAGGCCTTCCAGGTCGTTGCTTGAAGAGAAAAGGCATCGGGTTTGAAGTGTTGGGTAAGAAAGTCTACCTGTTTGGAGGCTGTGGTTGGATTGAGGATGCAACTGATGAAGTCTATTGTTATGATGTTCCAGCAAACAAATGGACTGAAGCTGGTTCACTGCCTACTGCTAGGTATTCCTTTTACTGGTAATATTGATCAGGGAATGCACTGGTTGCTTGAAGAAACGAACAACTATATATATGTTTATGCTCTAGCATTTATTTTCTAATAAGTCACATTGCTTAAAAAAAGCTTTTGATTTTTGTTGTTGGAAAATTTCCATTAGTGTGACAAAATGTTTTACATTGACACTTTCCCCCGACTTATCCTGTGAGGCGTATCACATTCTTGAATTCATTATAATGCAGAAAATTGGACTTTTCTCACCTAGGAGCTTGTTAAGAGCTACTTTAGTTTCCTCTTTGAAGCCTGAAGAATCATTGAACTTCAAGGATTCTTTTATACAACAGCTTCTGACAGCTTTTAGATCACATAAAATCCTAGTCTTGCCCTTTGTCACATGTTAATCTTTTTTGTCGCTTTGCAGTTATGTAATTTTAGGCAACCATATGGCTCCTTTTTGTTGATTTTTTCCTTGCATTGCCGTGTGACTGTGCTCCAATGACAAGATTTGTGCTGATTTGAGGTTACTCCATGTCATATTAGGTGCTTTTTTGCATATGAAGCTTTAGATGGGAAAATCTATGCTATTGGTGGGCATGGATCAAAATCAAGTAATCTGCATTCCTGGGACATGTACGACAGCCATACATATTCTTGGAGTTCGCATGTACACCCAAATGCTGTGCCAGATATCGAAGATTCAGTGGTCTTGGATGGGAAGATTTATATTCGCTGTAGTATTTCAGCTGTATCCTCTCATGTGTATGCTGTTGTATATGAGCCGTCTAGCGGCAGCTGGCAGCATGCTGATGCTGAGATGGCCAATGGTTGGTGCGGTCCAGCAGTTGTGATAGATGGGATCTTGTATGTATTGGACCAAACTTCGGGTGTGAGACTGATGATGTGGCAGAAGGATGCTAGAGAGTGGTTGGCTTTAAGGAGGCTGTCGACGCATCTCGCAAGGCCACCCTGTCGACTTGTGGCGATTGGAAAGAAAATTTTTGTCATTGGAAAGGGACTTAGCACAGTGATGTTTGATGTTGAAAGTGCAGGTTCTGTGGATGGTGTCTTAGTGAGTTCTTCTATTCTGAAATTGACTTCTGATGATGAAGTAATAAGTTGTAAATCTCTTGCTCTTTAGTTTCTTCTGAAAACCAAATGCAACAAAACAAATTGGAATTCTTTTGTACAAATTGGAATGATTTGCTGTCTAATTTGCATTTGCACTTGCCATGTGGTTAACTGGATAAACGGTGTTGCATAATTTTAAATAAATTTAAGGGTTAATTAGAGGGACCTCCCATGAGGTTTGGGCTAAATACATTAAACTATCCCTGAGGTTTGCGAAATTACAATTACATCCCTTGGGGTTTATCTCTGTCTAACAAATAGATCCAGCCGTTAGTCAAACTAACGATTTTTGCTGATGTTAGCATTGTTATTTTTTAAAAATCTAATTTTGCCCTTAGTTTGACTGGGCTTGACCGTTTACCATGTGATTGGACCAAAATACCCTTATGTGTATCATGCATGTGTGGATCTACTTGTAATATTGAAAGCTCTAAAGGGGGTTATTGGAAGAAATTAAACTAGTGGTTAATGTAACAGTTGGAAATTAATTAAGTAAAATAATTAATTATTATTTATTAACTAAAAGTAATAAATATCAACATTTATTTTTTTATTTTAATATAATTTTTCAGTGGCTGAATTTGATTTGTAAACTTTGAAGTTACATATAACACCCTGTTATGAATGATTAGTTACATAAAGCCCCCTTGAACAAATCCTACATTACATTAACTCTCCCTTCTCAATTTTATAACTTGCAATATTGTACCTTGAAACAGGAAAAAGCATAACAATCCAATAAAAATACTTCACATTTAACCATCAATAAGAAATTCAAATATGATGAACTACACAAATTTGCTTCACATAACAAAGCCCTATACAATTCTAAAGGGTTGTACAAAAAGATCAATCGACTGCACAAAACAACAAGCAAAAGTTGTGTACTTGGTTCATGAATCCCAAGTTTAAAATGACAAAATATAGTGATAATAAAACATTAATCATTGTCCTCCAACACTTTCTTTAAAAACCCCTCCTACTTCATTAGCTCCTCCAGTATATGCATCATCACCTCCTCCAACTGCACCATCCACACAACCCCCACCTCCACTTGCATTTGCCACAATTGATTCCACAATTTCATCAAAAGCAGCATAAAATCCATCATCAAAGCCAATATTGTCATCTGCAAGTCTTCCAGCAGTAAGGGCATTTTCTTTAATAGCAAGGCTATCTCCAATTGCAGTAGCCACAATATTCTCTTCAATAGCAACATAGCCCTCTCTAATAGCAGTAGAACCATCTCCAGCACCTGCATTTCCAGAAACAGTAGTAGTTTCATCTCTAGCTGGTGCATTTCCAAAACTAGCAGTAGGTCCATTAGGGGGAGCAGTAGACCCTTGTGAACAAGGAATAGTAGAACTTCCAGCTCTTGACTTGTGCTTCTTCTTCCTTATACTAAATATTTGAGCCAAAGGAATGTCTTCCTGAAATAGAAAAAAAAGAGTACAAAATAAAAATGAATCAAATAATTAAGTACAATAATAATTAGATAATGAACAAGTCCAAATAATGAAATTAAAATAACATGTTCAGTAGGCTTCTTTCCTCTTATTTTCTGCACAACTTTCCTCTTCATAGGTCCTCTTTGGCATGTTCTGTTATCGTGCCCAAATCCATGACATTGGCTACACTTTAAGCCCAAGGACCTCCTACTATCTGTCACATTTGATGACTCCCCAACTTCCCTTCTCCTATTCTTTCTCGGTCTTGTTGGCAGTCTTTTCATTGGTGGAGGGAGAACACTTGGGAGATCAATCTCCACATTACCCCAAAAGGAAGGATCAAGTATTGAGTATATAGGATGACTATATGCTCTGATATAATTAGCTTTAGAAAAAACAGGCAGCAATGTACATTTCTATGTTCTCCCTCCTATGTGCAATTGCTAGTGCAACATGCTTACATGGTATGCCTGATATCTCCCACACCTTACAATCACATGTTCGGGCACTCAAATCAACAATAAAGTGGACATTTTGTTCATGAATCTCAAACTCATTTTCACTGCTTAGCATTATTTTGCATTGCCTAGACATTTCAATGACATGTTCAGCTTCTTAACTACATTTTCAGTGACACAATTGGTCCATGCAGTCCCCTGCTCAAGCCTTCTTTGAATCCTACTCATGAGCTTACCTCTCAATCCATCTACTAAAGTAAGTATTGGCTTAGACCTAAGCTCCCCAACAAATTGGTTAAATGACTTTGATATAGTATTTGCCACATGATCATTCTTAAGCTTAGTGTCAAAAGTATGCCTGGACCACATACTTGCAGGGATTTTAGCAAGCCACTCATGAGCTGCAGGCTTTACCTCTTTTATCTTGTACATGGAAAAATTATAATCTTGTACGTGGTAAGCTCTTGCAGCTATTCAGAAGTACTTCCTCAGCAATACTCCAGAAAAGGAAAGTCTAAAATTAGAGTAAATATGCCTTACACATTTTCTGTTGATTGAGTGTGGCACCAATTCACTGATTGTCTCCACAAGACCCTAGATTATAATAAAGAGCAATGTACAATATCAGAAAACCAACTTAGAAACCTTATAAATAACACCCTCAATTAATATTAAAGCTTACAAGTAACACCCTTAAATGTTTAAAACATTACAAATAGCACCCTTCAAATTTAAGGTGAATATTATTACAATTTACTTGCATTCCAGTAAAATATAACAACTAACACCCTCACAAGGTTATAACACAACAAGTAGCACCCTTGAAATGTTTAAAACATTACGAAAAACACCTTCCAAGTTTTGAAACATTACAATCAATACCTTAATAAGATTCTAGTATAGATTATATGAAACAGAGCCGAAGGTGAATACCATCTGGACATATATTCTTTAATATAGACATGTCTTCCCCATAATGAACAACAATCAATTGTTTTTTTTGAACCTATCAAGCGAAACAACAAAAGAAAACAACTTTTACTTAAGGATAAAAAAGAGTACAATAAAATGCCATCAAAATCCAAAGCTAGGGTTTTTATTTGGACAACAATAAGAAATTAGGGTTTTTACAAATCATATCAAATCATGCAAAATATAACTATACTTTCATCAATAAACATTCCAACACATAATATTATGTAAAAAAAAAAAAAACACAAAAATCACATTTTTGAAAACAAATATAAGTTACCTGCCACTTTAAAATTACAAAATAATAACACCCAACACAAAATACAACTAAAACTAACTTGATCTAACATAAAAATACAGAAAAAAAGTTGTGAAAAAATTTGACCATACCTATAGGAGCCATTTTCGCTTGAAAACAGGAAATGCCACCAAAACTTCACGATGAAGGGAGTTGGTTGTGCACGATCAAGAAGAATCCACAAATTTTTTGGAGATTTTTGTTGTCTGAAAACGAGCATGCACGACTAGCGAGAGGACCAGAGCAAGAGAGTTTGAGGGGGAGAGATGAACAATGGAGGGAAAAAATGTGCTCGTCTATGATCTTCATACACATAAGGGCAAAAAAGGCTTTCTAATTTTTCAATTTTTTGTTTTTTGTTTTTTAATTTTTGAATTAGTAAGGGTATAATGGTCATTTCACACCTTCCGTCATGGTTTTTAAACAGCTGTTAACCCCAAGGGAGGTAATTGTAATTTCGCAAACCTTAAAGATAGTTTTTATATTTAGCCCAAACCCAAGGGAGGTCCCTGTAATTAACCTTAAATTTAATCAAACATTCTCAACGGTCGTCTCTCCATAGAAGTGCGACTAGACCCCTAGAGAAATTGAACTACCAAAGCTGGGATCTTCCTCTGAATAGGCAAATTAACAAATTTCAATGGCACTGCATCTGCTCCCATTCACTAGATTGTGTCAGAATGATGATAAATTTACCCAATATATTACATAATTACAACAATGATGATCAACACACATGAAGTTCAACTGTTCAAGAATTGCCACATTGCTCATCTACTGTATCTAGCTCACAGATTATCATACATGCCTTCACCAGCCCAAACCTAAAAGATAAACACAAGAACTTGGGGTCAACCTATCCATTTCTTCGTAAAGGCAGGATGGATGAATCCATCAGCCAATGCTAGTTCATCGATTTTGGCCATATATTCTTTCACCCTCTTCAAAACAATAGGCAACATCGATGCATTGCTTGAAATCTTCCGATGCAGGAGTTCTATTTTCTCAGCTTCCATCTCCTCCGACTCAAGACTTCTCACTAGATCTGCATAAGCAAGAAAAGTTCAGCAATGAAAGATATAAAATGCCAAAGCATCTAATGTGAAAATCCCACCAAGAAATTTGTTCTCTCCTTAGCTTGGCAACAATCGTACACTTCTTTGGGGTTGTCAAGATTCAGAAACCAACAAACCCAACAAGAAGATATAAATTTTTCAGTGGAATATAACTGCTAAGAGCACAAAAATATACAGAAACTGGCTTTCAACGAAGTAAATTCAAAAATCTTGAAATGGGATTACCAATGAAATAACAAGGAGATAAAATTATCATTTGAAAGCAGTACAGCAAAAGTAACATCATTTTCCCATTGTTTTCTAATATCCCATATTTCACAGAAACAAGATAAACAGTAGCTGCAGGAAAGTACGGGCCTTGGCTAATGCGGGCTTCAAAGTCCGGGCTGGGCAGCATTCCGGCTTCCGGTTCGGGCTCTTGATCGACTAAATGGGTCGGGAAAACGGGTCTTTGAGCAGCTAGAAGGGAAGACAGAGTGTAGCTGAGTAGATCCGGAAGAGTGGTTCTGCATTGTAGTATTTTTTCAGCCATTTTTCGCACTTCTTCCGCTAGCTCCAGCACCTCTTCTTCTGCTGCGGCTTCTTGAAAATCCCATGCGTCGTCGTTGCAGGGATGGGCTGACATTTGAATTTAGGGCTTGGAATTGACACCTCTGAGTGGAAAGGGATGGGATTTTGGGATTAGGGTTTGGGAAAATTTTTGAAATTTTGAAATGAAATTTTGGGGTCTGCTTTGTGATTTTGTGGTGCTGTGGGTGGAGAAAAGGGAGATACTCAAAAATGAAGGGTGGGGAATTTGAAATTATCTATTTATTGAGTATTTGCATGACTTTTATTTATGCTTTGAAATTTTATTTTTACTGATTTAAAGAATTAAAAAATCTTTTATCTTTTTTTTTTTAAATTGAAAAACAAGTAAGAATTTTGAATTTCTTTTAATTAGTTTGATAGTATATATTTAAAGAAAAGGTTGAATGATTTAAATTGAGTATTTCACATGTTACTTATATTATTACTTAATACTATCACACATTTGGCGCGGCAACTTCAAATTTTTTTTAGTTTAATATAAGTATGAGACGGGACATTAAACCGTGTATATTAAGTAATAATACGTTAGGATATAAATCGTGTATATCCGCTCCGTTTAATATATATTAAATCAAAAAAAATTTTGGTTTACAGCTCTAGGTGTGATAGTTTTATCACACCTTTGGTGCGGCAACTTCAAAAAATTTTTGGTTGCGGCGCTAATCAAACAATTTAAAAACAATTAAATATTAAAAAATATATTTATATTAAAACAATTAAAAGAAAATTCAATATATATAATTTGTGTAAAGATATTGTATTGAAATGGAAAAAAAATTAATTTCTTTATGCTAAATATGGGTACTTTAGTCTTTTATAATTTATCCAAGTATTATAATTCATGTTTATGTAAACATTTTCAATACAATAATTCAATTTTATCATTTATATCATTCCACAAAGCAAACATATTATAAAAAATATAAAATTATCTTAATCATACTCTTTATCATTCATTTCATCTTATCACCCCGCATTTCATATCACAAAGTAAACGGGCTCTAACTGTAACATTCGACTTTTATAAGTTAATATTTTAAATATATATATATATACACACATCAATGATGTCATCGCATTGCTCATGTCTCATGCACTAAGTACATCAAATATTCTAATCAAGAAAAAAATTATTTATATCACACTTTTTGCTCTTATCTTTTTTGTTTTTGTATTGTTGATTTGTTTCCAAATCTCAATGGGTTATTATTATTTTTTTTTCTCCAAGGGTTTTATTTATCTTTAGTTTTGACTTTTAGTGAGACAGTCAAAGAGTTAGGACAACTGCGGTTGGGAATAGGCGGGAAAAGTAACTAATCTCTCTTTCTTTCCGTCTCTTCTGTGAGGAACTAAGGAAAAGGTTACTTTTTGCGGAAACTATTTTCATTTCATGAAAAATTTCTGCAAGAATTCATCGCAAGCTGCCCTGAAAAAGAAAAATGCGAGAAACCCATGTAACGATTCTCGCCAAAATCGAAGAAAAAGATTTTTCCCATTTTTCCAAGACGAAGAGTCCAAAGTTTTCGATTTTCCAGTTGGAAATTGTAATCCAAAGACAAAAGCAAAAAGAAAAATCATTTCTTTCTTTCCTGGGATTTTCCGATCTTGATCATGACTCTTTTGGACCGTTCCTTGCTGTAACGGTAACCGTAACGTCGTGATGCAAGCGCGTGATCAAGAATTCATGATAATCTTTTTAAGCATTGTTCTTATCTGTGAACTGTTTCTTCTTCCTCTAAAGACACCAAGAGTTTGTCGAATTGCCTCTTAGATTCTAAACTTCTCTCATGGAAGACCATAGGCATCAGTCGCCTTCTACTGATGAGGTAATCCCTCAACACACACATATTTGACTTGCAATATGTATTTTCCAATTTGCATTTTAATATACAATCAGAATCACATTATGCAAAGGTATGTTGAAATGGATGGTTATAAACTTCATTTCAACATAGGTCTCCATAGTGCTGGTAAGTCTTAAGGGTCAAATGTTCTTTCTTGAACCTAAATGGAACACTTTGCTATGTATGTTCTTGTATTAGGAAAATAGAAGGTTCGTTCATAATCTTTTTATTTTTGGTATATAAAATTGTCCAAGAGGATGGAAACTTCGGAAAAGTTGTGTCCTTTAACCAGAAATATATATATCGCTGTGGGTTTGAATTTAAAAGCATGTGATGTGAATCTTGTTTTTTAAGTTCTATCCCTGATTTGATGGATATTTTATAAAAAATTGTACTTCAAAGAAAAGATGTTTCAGACCATAGCTTGCTCTGGTTATTCTGAGACGAAGTTATGATGAAGTAATACAATCCTTTTATTGCTTCATACTATGGTGAGTTCATACTTACAAGATCTTCTTGTTCATATTTGTGACAATATTTGTGATTATTGTTGTGCCTCATTCAGTGAGAAGTCTGGAGATAATAGTGCATGCTTTACTTTTGTTGATCGTTACCAGAAATATATTTCTTTTCCGTTAATTAGACCTCTTATCAACAATGCGTATGTCAAAGGCTTCTTCACCAGATTCTCAAACATTGTTCACCTTCCGTTTTTTCAGCAGCAGATATCATCTCAAAGAAATGACAGGGAAGGTCCTTATCGCCTTCTTTTTTGCTCAAGTAAGGGTGATAAAGCTGGTGTTATGCAGGAATTCATGAAAGGTGTAGATACTAACCTGGCTGACTATGACAAGAGAACAGCACTTCATTTGGCGTCCTGTGAAGGGTGCACAGAGATAGTTGTTCTACTGCTTAAGGAAGGTGCTGATGTGAACTCCATGGATCGCTGGGGTCGTACTGTGAGTACACACCTAATATTCTTGCAGCATAAGGTCATGCTCAGGAGATGGCGTGATACTTGCATGTGCCAATACATTGGCCCGCTGCTTTACTCTAATTTATTTTATATGTGCATCTGCTTGAGTGCTATGGACAATTTACCATATGATCGAGTTTGTGTCTTTTCCTATTCTTTCCACACCTAAGTACATGGATTAGGGCATCCTATAGACTTTGACCACCTGTCACCTTGTTTCTTCAAACTTAATAAGCTAGAAAGGGTTTTCTTGGAAGATTCTTAATAGGTCATATATTGGAATATTTTGCAGCCACTCTCTGATGCTCGTAGCTTTGGCCATCAGGACATTTGCAAAATTCTGGAGGCACATGGTGGAATTGATCCGGTATAACACTTTTCAGCAATTTTTATCAAAACTAACTCCTATTAAGGAAACAGAATTTCTCTGTGCTATTGCAATTTGGTTCCACTAAGCTTTTGCATATGTGTTTCTTAAACCGTGAAATTAGATCAAATATGTTTCACTTATAAGTAGTTGAAAACTGGCATTTTAGAAAGTATATAAATGCTGATAGTTCAGATAGATATCCATGCACATGGGTTATCTGTTTATGAAAATGAAGTATTTTCCTACAAATATAAGGCTAATAAGTTGGCATTTTAAAGTCACTGGCATGACCAATCTCAGTTGGATATTCAATGCCACATAATATCAAAACATCTTTATTTTTCTTAGAAATATTTCATTTCAACTGTTACAGATGGGTCTTGACTCTCAAATGCCATGCTTTGAAATTGATTCAACTGAGGTGGACATGAATGAAGCAACTCTTATTGGTGAAGTAATTTCTCTTACCTGATTGCCCAGGCAATCTCCTATTAAGCCACTTGCAAATCTTTTAATCTTTTTTTGTCCAGCCAAAAGTTACTCCTATGACATTGAAGTTTCATCGGCCTCTTCAATGGCTAGTTTCTGTTGAAAATGACCTATTTTAACTGCTCTACATGCTGTGAATAAAAGCAGGGCTCCTATGGTGAAGTTTACTTAGTCAAGTGGCGTGGTACAGAAGTTGCTGCAAAAACAATCCGTTCTTCCATTGCTTCAAATCAGACAGTGAAGTGAGTTCTTCTGTTGTGTGGCTCAGCTTGCCTTTCTGATACTATAGATCAATAACAATTAACATCCATTGATTAATATAATTCCACAGTAGAATCTGGATTTTAGGGTCTTTTATCAGTAACATAGAAAAGTCTATCAATGATTTTTTATTGACTGTTTGTTCTACAGGGACAACTTTTTAAAGGAATTAGCCTTGTGGCAAAAATTGCGTCACCCTAACATAGTGCAGTTCCTCGGTGTTCTTAAGCTTCCCGATCGCTTGATCTTCCTAACTGAGTACTTACGAAATGTAAGTGCTACTCAATAAATTGTCATTTTTTTTTTTAATACATGTGCTAATGCTTCTGTAACTGGACTTTCTAGGGAAGTTTATATGATATACTGAGAAAGAAAGGAAGACTTGACCCACTGACTGCCGTTGCTTATGCTTTGGATATAGCAAGGTACATTATACGAGTTCTACCCATCCTCAAACTTTTGGCTTCCTCGGTCAACTTTATTCTTTCAACATGAGAAGAAAAACTAAAAACAATTAATTCCATAGCTAATCCACTTTTGCTGTTAGTTGTGTCCTGAAATCAATCTTTTATTGTGTGTTTACAGAGGTATGAATTATCTACATCAACATAAACCTCATGCCATAATCCACCGAGATTTAACGCCTAGGTACTGAATTCACTTTCATGATCTTGTTCCTCTTACATGCATTATATAATATTTGGAGGAGTTGGACTTTCTGTGTGAACTTACATTGAACATAGTCTGCAAGCCATTACATCATTGAACATTTCTTGCAGAAATGTTTTGCAGAATGAGGCAGGGCGTCTTAAAGTCACAGATTTTGGACTAAGCAAAATTGCACAGGGAAGAGATGTCGGTTACAAAATGACTGGCGGAACTGGATCATGTACTATCTGCTACTTCTGACAACATGGGATACTTTTGAATGATTCGTAGAAATTCTTACAGGATGCATTTATGATATTTTTCAGATCGCTACATGGCTCCAGAAGTCTACCGTCGAGAATCATATGGAAAAAATGTTGATGTCTTCTCTTTTGCTTTGATTGTCCATGAGGTAAAACTGATACTTATCATACTATCTCTCACCTGGAGCCTGTTTGAAGCTCCTTCTTCTCATATTCCATGTAGATGTTCCAAGGAGGACCATCAAATAAGGGAGAAGATCCAGAAAAGTTGGCCGACAGAAGAGCATATGAAGATTCAAGACCACATCTCTCTTCAATTGTGTACCCTGAACCAATCAAAAAGTGAGTTGATTCTACTTTACTCTACAGATAATTGAAATATAAGCTAACTTTTGTTGGTTTATGGGCCGCAAAATTTCAAAATATTGCATCCCAATTATGATCTAAAATCACTAATCATCAAATCAAAACTATTTGAATAAGTTGGGCTAATGGGACTGATTACCTTGATGGGCAGGCTTCTACAAGATTGCTGGCATAAGAATCCAGATCAAAGACCTACATTTGAAGGAATCATTGCTCATTTGGAGAGCATCCAAGAGAACCTGCAACAAAAAGCCAAAGTGGACTGCTGCAACTGTGCTATCTTGTAAAAGGGTGTCCATAGCAATGCCCAGACCATACATACATATGTGTGCTTCTTTCTTTCTTGGTTTATGAGACTGGGCTGGTGCTGTAATTGTTCATGCATGTGCATACCCTTCCAAGTTTGGAATGCTGCAAGTATACAAACAATGGATGATTATCATGATATGCTTTTATATCATCAAAATAAATATGTTGTTACTTTAATATCCGAATTTATGGTGAAATAAGTGCAGAAAATCTGGTAATTTTGGGGGCAAGAATGTTAAGTATAATATTGCAAATTCAAGGAAAAACAAATCCAGGCTTTGGTTGGTATTGTTTTCCCCAAATGTTTTCCAACTAAAGAAATAATATCAAGCAGGATGTTGCATTCTATGAGGCCATACTCCAAAATAAACTATCTTATTTCATTACAACTGTATACACACACAATATATGTATGTATAATTATAATTTCATCCCATTTACTCATAACATTTATAATAAATTACTGAGCGATTGCTCAGCAAGGTCTGGGTGGTGTAGTTGGTTATCACGCTAGTCTCACACACTAGAGGTCCCCGGTTCGAACCCGGGCTCAGACACCCATTATTTTTGCATCAATCAACAGCTATGACGACAACGTTTCAGGGCTGCAGTTACCGTCTTCAGCTAACCCCTTTTTTTGTTCATTGACTCACTTGTCGATCTCAAAATTTTGTATTTTATGAGTAAATATATGCGCAAATTTGCATCTTAGTTTTGTGTTTTTCTACTGTTCTCAAGTTTCAATCTTGAAGAAATATTTAATCTTTCAGTATGTATGCTCAAACACTCCCATTTCCAAGCCACATTGTCCACAAGTCAACATTCAAGCAGCAGGAGAAAGGGGGATTTTCACAAAATTTGGAGCTCGGATTTTTCAATTCAGCTAAAAGGGTGTCTCAATCAAGCATCAATTCAAGAAAAA
This sequence comes from Jacaranda mimosifolia, assembly GCA_018894105.1. Taxonomy (NCBI): domain Eukaryota; kingdom Viridiplantae; phylum Streptophyta; class Magnoliopsida; order Lamiales; family Bignoniaceae; genus Jacaranda; species Jacaranda mimosifolia. The sequence continues at coordinate 13,390,802 of CM032120.1, read as the reverse complement.
GTTGTCATTTGCCTGTTATCAGGTGTGGTGGACCACAGGAAAAGCAAGAAGTGAAACAAGAAGATAAATTTGATAATGGGTATTACATAAGGAGATGCGTAGAGCTTGCTAGAAAGGCTATTGGGTGCACCAGTCCTAATCCAATGGTTGGTTGTGTGATTGTGAAAGATGGGAAAATCGTTGGAGAAGGGTTCCACCCAAAAGCTGGGCAGCCTCATGCTGAGGTGAATTGAACTTGTCTACTTCTATGTTTTATTTGTTGATTTTGGTTGAAGCTAAAACTTTTTATGCTAATTTCTTGATGGAAGTTGTTGAGCGTCTAAAAGTTGGCAGCTATTAGGCATTTTTTCAGGGGGTATTTGGTCTTGCAGTATTGTTTTGATACTAAGAGGAAATTACAAGAATTGCTCCCCAAGGTTGAAAACATGCGTTTTAGTTTAGATGTGTTTGAGTTTAAAGAAAATATTCATTTTAAACTCCCCCCCCCCCCCCCCCCCCCACACACACACATTTGGCTTCTCATTGTTGCAAAAAGTTTTTTGGTTGCAATAATTAGTTAATGAGATGTGATTTCTGTAATGCAAATGAGTATGGTGTGCGTATGTGTGATGTTCACATTTCAATACATCAACCAAAACTGATTCTGTTCTGTAAACCAGAAAAAAAGTAATTTGCCAAACTGAACTAAATGATTAGGTCCATCACCAGTCACAAAAATGACGTACTGAATTTTTGGTTCAGTTTGGTATGGTGCAGTATCACCAGTTAACACAAATACATGTGATCTTTCGTAGGTATGTGTATAATGATTGTCAAGGTTTGAAATATTAGGAACTTTGAATCTATACAGAGGTCTGAATTGAAATTTCATGGTATGTTAATCTAATTGATGATTTTTCAGTCTGAAATCTTGAACTATGGTAGCTTTTTATGCGAGAATGATATTACTGCAAGTATTCTTATGAAAGACTTTGACTAGGAAAACTATAGGTTTTTGCACTAAGAGATGCTGGGGATTTGGCTGAGCATGCAACAGCATATGTGAGTTTGGAACCATGCAACCATTATGGAAGAACTCCACCTTGCACTGAAGCATTAATCAAAGCCAAAGTAAGAAAAGTGGTGGTTGGTATGGTGGATCCTAATCCCATTGTGGCTTCAACAGGGGTTAGAAGACTGCAAGATGCAGGTATTGAAGTGACTGTTGGAGTTGAGGAAGACATGTGCAAAAGGCTTAATGAATCCTATATCCATCATATGCTGGCAGGAAAACCCTTTGTTACTGTGAGGTACTTGCAGATTCTCCCTGGTGGCTTAATCATTATTAGTGCCAGTAGTGTGTGCTTACGGCTTTTACTTCCTAACTACTTTATTGGGTGATCACCATATATGCTTCTCTTATGTTACATTGTTGATAACCATTTGGCTAAAGATTGGCTCATGTAATAGGTATTCCATGTCACTGGATGGCCATCTGCTTAATCAGCTTGGTGAAGAAGCTAACGAGTATGGTGGATATTATTCAAAACTGTTGCAGGAATATGATGCTATCATACTGTCTTCTACGTCATTGGCTGAGAAGTCTTCCCTTCCCATGTCGAAGGAACCTGGGGCCAATCAACCACTTAAGATTGTGCTATCAAAATGTCCAAATTCCACATTTCAGATTCCTGCCCTCATCAATGATGCCACTTCTAAAGTAATGATAATCTCTGAGAAAAACACAAGTGTAGAGCCACAAACTGGTCAAGAAAGAATTCAAACGCTGTCTTTTGATAGAATGAGTTTACCCAAAATTCTGGAACACTGCAAGCGTCAAGGAGTATGCAGCGTCTTACTGGATTTGATGGGTAGTAATGCGGATTTTGAGGATATACTTAAAGAGGGTTTTGAGCAAAACTTGTTCCAGAAGGTGGTGGTGGAGGTGTTGCCACTTTTGGTTGGAGGTCAGGAAGGGGTGTTGAAGTATATGGATCTAGAAGTAAAGGCGAAAAAATTGACATCATATGTCTCTGGCAAAAGTGTCCTACTGGAGGGATATTTCTGATAAAGATTCTGAGTTAAAAGAAACAAGAAGGAGACCAATATGCAACTCCTGAAGGTTAATTTCTTTGTTATTTGGAGTTGCAACTCATGAGGATGGAATAAGACAAGTCTATAAGTTTGTCACATTTTTCCATCTCTTATGGCTTCCATATGCTTGAAGTAGCCTATGGGATTACCTGACATTCCTTAACATATCTGCTTCTGCCTTGAAGGATACTTACAACAGCTCCAGATCCTCAGTTGTCATTTTTGTCAGCATTTTATTATTGGGACTACTTTTGATAACAGAACTAGTTTCAATCTAAAATAATGTGCTGGTTCAGCCATTGTTAAGACACTTGTTTCTTTCCCATCTTACAATGTTGTAGTTCTCATTTCAACTCATCTGTTTTCATTTTTATCTGATGCCGATGGCAGCAGTATGCAATACAGTGCGTATGTTGTCTGAGCTTTGACTCCTAGAAATAGTATCACTCTTCTGAATAGATATGTAATGTAACATGTGTTGTCAGGAGGAGAATGGAGACTTGGTTCTTAGTCTGAGACTCCATACACTTTGGCTAACTTGTGATGGCTGAAAATCGGAGTCTGTCTATGCATCAGTCTTTGGTACCACAGAAATATGCTGTATTTGGAGGTTTTTCAGTAAAGAATAGATTCAATTTTGCTGTCCAACTCTCCATATGCATTGGGCTAAGAAAACAAGCCTACAGCAGTTATGCCAGGCAAGCCAGCACAAGTTAAACGCAATATGGCTACCGCTCACTGCTTGTTTTAACCTATAATGCACGAATATGCCATAAAATCACTCCATGCAGTGTCAAATACGTTTCGAACACCTATATGGCCCCGACACGTATCGGACATGACAACAAAGTGTCCGAAAATTAAAATAAAAAAGATAAAATTCGATATGGTGTTGAACACCACTAAAGGATGTGTCTGACACAGTTAAGACATAGCGAGACTGTTTTTATTAAATTTTACAAAATTTAAAGGCTAAAAAATAATATAAAAAAATTTTAAATGGCAAATGAAGTTAGTGAAAAACCTCACTACGATAATAATATCCTAATAAGTTTGGATGGTTAGGCACACTACATAAAAAGAAAATTATAAAAAACAGTAAGTAATAATTGAAAACCTATATATATATATATAAGTAACAATTTTTTTTTGTTCTATCATCAATAATAATTTTTACATGTTTAATAGTGGCAAAAATTGTATCTAAGTTATCACCATTGATAATTTAGGGCAAATCTTTAATGAAAAGTATAAGTCTTTTCAAATGTTATTAGTTGTAATTTTTACATTATCACTTATTTTTTTATGACTAATATTACATTTTTTTGTATTGAAAATTTTCATTATATAATTTACATGAAGTTTAATACTTATTGCTATATAGGGGATTCATTATTTATTTGAATTTAAAATATATTTATTTAATGTTTAGTATTGATTTATATATTTTATATTACATGCATTAATATGATTAATAAATACTTATATATATTACGATAACCGTGTCAGTGCCATGTCGTATCGTATCCCTATCCGTGCATCATAGGTTTTAACACTCGAGAGCTTGTGGGTGTGGAGCATCAACATGTTAATCCTGCAGATAATCCTTCACAGGATAGAGCATTTGCTAAACCCTTCAGACGATCAGGTCCCAGGTGTATTTTGTGCTGAGGTATTATTCTTTTTGTTGGGACTTCATCGCATTCGGTGGCAGCAAAGCTGTCCATATATAGGTAAACAAAAGAGGATATGCACTAAATATTCTCTTAAAAAGATAATTGGTTTGTCAATTATGTCTCTATAAAATGGCATAGAAATGGAACACTTGGAATTGGCTAAATTCTCTTTTCATCCCTTCTATTTGTCTAGTAATGCAAATTGCATCTGCTTGGGTAATCATACGATAACCAAAAAAAAGTTAACAACCTCAGCATATAGGGGTCTATAGCTCAGTGGTAGAGCAATTGACTGCAGATCAATAGGTCACCGGTTCGAACCCGGTTGGGCCCTGCCAATTCCTTTTTTTCGTTTTTGGCATTGCCTTGCCACTGCCACTCACATAAGCGTATGTTGCATCTCACCAGGCAAAGTCGTGATCTTTTCATTTTTCCTTTCAACAACCAGGAAACTGCAGCATTCTACTAACATAATGCAAATAAACCGAGCCAACTTACAAGCCTAACGAGCTGGCTCAAAAAATGTTTGAGTTTGAATTCGAGCTCAAGCTCAAGCCAAGCTTGTATACGTTTTGAATTGAGCTTGAGCAAAATAATTCCTATTCATAAGTTCGCGAGTCTAAATTTTTTATTTAAAAAAATAAAAGAAAATATACTATTCTTTAAATTTTTTAATAAAATAATTTAAATTTTCAAACTCAAGCCCGAGCCGAACCCAAACAAATGTTCAAGCCAAGCATGAACCTCAATTTCCTAAACTCATCGAGCTTGAACCTAGAAAAATGATCAAATCTCTGCTCGACTCGTTTATATCCCTATAATAGACTACAAACGTATTTATTTGTTCATAATTGACAACTATGACTCAATATGATCCAGGTATCCAAGCATCTTGCTAATAAGACCATGCAAAATATTTTTGGCATAATTTGCAAACATTAAATAAACCATCTAATGTACATGAATCTAAATGAAAACTCTCTTGCACCCCATCCGCTATATTTGCATTCCTTCCTACAAACTGCAGCCAACAGGGTCACCCAGCATCCCATTTCAAGGCACAAATCATTGGCTTTCCACTCATATCCAAGTACTAAATCATCTCAATAATAACTAAATTTTACACCTTGTGTAATTTATAATTCTATTCTTCTTGAGCTTTTGACAATAACAAATAAAAGGAGCGAATAACAAATCCAAATATCACTGCAAGAAGCATTAGAAGCGCCGGATATCTCTGGGAGGCTTAAAATGAAGGGGATGAGTTTCTGGGGTTGCTGTCTCGTCCTCTTTCCACATCTTTATAGTCTTATCTGACTCACAAGTGATAAGCCTCGAACCAGTTGCATCATAGGTGACGGCATAGATACCAGCTTCGCTTTCCAGCGACCCTGACAACAAACCCGTCATGTTAAATTGCTGCCTTTTAGAAAGACCACGGCAAAGAAAAGCAGTTACTGAGATTTGAAATACACGTACCAGGTTGAACAATTGTATGGGCTTGCTGAAAATTGTGACCACTGATCCAGTCCCAGAACCATAAACTTCCATTGTCACCTTAGATAAATGAAACAAAAGAAAGGAGACAAAATATCAGAATCATGTGTGGTGTGTCCTTAAAATTTCTCAGAACCAACATATAATGTCCGTCATAGAATGGAAGAAACCCCTTCCAGTAGAGAAGACAAAGCAACATTACATCATTAGATGTTTGGTAAAACTCACCTGCTGTGGCAAGTACACCCTCTTCATTGACAGCTGCTGAATTAATAATAGTTTTCTGTTGGGAGCTGCATAATAGAAACATGATATCAGCTATCCTACCAGTAGTTTGGAATAGATCTTATCCAAATGCGCACAAAGAAATGCAGATTGAAAATTGAATCTCAGTCCCACATAGCAGGTTTAATAGCTATTGCAAGTTAATAGCAAAGGAAGCATTCCAAAGTCTTTGTTTGGAGAAAATGATGGTGCCCATGGACGAAAAACACCTAGTATATACATAATAAGAATGAGATTACATATTCCAAAGAATGCAGAAAAAATGTCTGAGCAGCTCATCTAATTTATCTCATGCATCAAACTGCTGCAGTTTAAAGTAACTTCACATGAAGGGTTCCAACAAACTTGGTTTACTGGTAACAAGATCACTCTTATTTACAGCACTCAACCAAATACCAATGCCTGCAGATTCTGTTCACCCACTACTAACATAGCTTTCCAGTTTCCACTTGCATGAAAACTAACAATAAAATACTAAAGTGGAAGAACGGCTAACAGGTGTGAGCACTACGGACAAGGGCAAGTGTATTGTATTTGAGTAGCATGTTACTATTACATAATAGTTTATTCATTAAATGCACATATCATAAACTTTCAGATATCAAGTTATTTCTTCCTTTTTATTCTTCCCATTATTAAGATCACTATTATATTTTTGAAGATAAGGGAAATAGGGATTTTCCTAAGATAAGTTGGTTTGACCCCACCAACACAAACCAACAAGGCAGTTATAAACTTCTACTCTAATGACCCCAATGTCATCTCACTTAACCAAATAGCACAATGGTTTCACGTGGTCATTAACCCTGCTATTTATTTAACTTATTTTCCTATACATAAGCATAAAGAGAAATATGAAAGAGTGCTACATTATACAGAACAATTTTGAAAAGTGGAATTGCTGAACAACGTTTTCAGGCAAGAAAAAACAATCAGCATGTTGTACAGTTCCTACAATCACATGGTCGGCATTGTACGTCTAATCATTAGAACTCACAGCATGTTGTGCATAAATTCTCCCTTTGGAAGATTAAACTTTTTAATGTTCTCGGCTGATGCAGATACAAAACAGTCCCTGCAAAACGGAATCATGAAATTAGGCAAGTACTGCAAAATTGAGATCATAGAAAAAGTAAAATTCAAGTCCCAAATAGTTACTCCAAAATTAAGATGTATAACGTGTAAAGTAGACACTTACTCCTTGGGATGTGGTGCCATAGCCCGTACAGATTTTTTATGGTGCGTGAGGGTTACCATTGTTTTACCTGCCAGGCCCAAGCACTTCCACTTTAGGAAAGAGAGATCAGGATATTAACAAAGCACCAAGAGAGAAATTTTCATCATACATTACCATATCTAAGGTCCCAGAACTTTATAGTTGAATCATGAGAACCTGTTATGACTTGAGGATCCTGCAAAATCAAGTCATGCCATGAATCCTGACTAAAAGAAACTTTTCAAACTACAACAGTTACTTTTACAATCTACATAAATTCAGATTGAAGTTGTTACATAATATTTCCATTTATCAGAAAGTACAAGAGGTGCTCTCAAAGTCTTTTCTGCATGAAGCAATAATGGTTCTTTCTTTTATAGACATGCGATTTTTTCCAATCATCAATCATGCACAACATTGTATAACATTGATCCATCTGTGTATAGCATTAGCTAGTCAAATTGCAAGCAAAGCACTCCTAGTATAAAGCTTGAGGGTATAGCAAATATCAAATACATTAGCATTATGTCTACATCATTAAAGTCTCATCATTTACCGACGCTCAACGTTCAAGTAGCTCAGCCAAAGACATTCCCATGCACGCATATTCAGCATAATGTTACCCTTTTTATCTTTCAACAAAGACAAACACACACTCAAAATAGTAACAGTAACTCACAAACCACAAAATAAGTGCTCACCGTAGGTCGTGTGAAAACTGAACAAACTGTATTCTCATGCCCACTAAGTGCATGAATTTGCATTTTGCTGCGAACATCCCACACCTAATATCATCATACAACCCAAATTAGTACGCATTCTATCTGGGATTTCATATACTTCTCTAAAGCTGAAAATAAGTACTTGATGCGAGAATGGTATCTAAACAACAATGCATACCCGGCAGACAGAATCTCGACCTCCGGTGAACAAAATGTCAATAGTAGGATGAAGAGCCAAGCAATAAACACCACTAAGATGGCCATGATAAGAACGGATGACCTGAAAACAAAATGGACTGCATCATCACATGCCAAATCAGAACTAGTTTGCCTGAAGCAGCTGTGAAATTGTGTCATCCAACCTTATTCTGCTCTAGGTCCCAACATTTAACTAATTTGTCATCACCAGCAGAAAACATGTATGTGTGCTTGCTACTAACAGCCAGACCTGCAAAACAAATAATAGGTTCCTATTATATATCCCATCAAATGGTTCAGAAATTGAGTGTTATTCACATAAAAAAAATTGAACTACCTCGTATTTGGTCAATGTGGCCAGTTAGTGTGAGTTTCAGCCGGCCACTTGCTAAGTCCCATATCTTTTGCCACCATAAAAAGAAAAGAAAATTGTAAGAAGTAAAAAGAATGCAACAGAAAGAAAACGAGAGTATAACTCGCACAAAAAGAATAAATTATAGGAACAAAATTTAATGACTTTTACCACAGCAGAGGAGGATATATTAGCTTATGACAAAAGGTGGATTGACAAGATCAATAGTCTGGTAAAAGATACAGATTACATAACCTCCAAGCTAGCATTCAACACATCAATTACATCTTAGAAATGAGATGAATATCCGTTTATTTCAATAATCATAAAATTATTTCTGCTTCTGCCAGATTCCTCAGCTACTTTTATGTGAATTCTTTCGTGAGGAATACCATGAAACTTGAAATATCCAAATCTCAACCACTGACCTTTCTATTCACCATTTAATTCAGATTCTATAATCAGATTTCAACATATAGAACAATCCATCTGACTAATTCAAATAAGGACAATTAGTAGAGTTCAATCTCTCTCCTTAGCATTTACTTGGGACCAAAACAAGCACTTAAAACATAGTTCACACCATCCACTTTTGATGCCAAAAACAAATAAGTCAGAAAATTCTCTTCTAGAAGAATAATTTGCATATAGGTATGCTGACTCACTGCTCTAGATTGATGTTAATTACAACTCATCCAGCATTGCAAACAACAAGAAGTGCTTCTAGACCACAGCATCAAAAAACTGTCACTTCTAGCAGATATTCAAAATTTAAATCCCACAGCAGACAAGAGTTGCATAAATCATTCACGTTTTCTGTTTCACTCTTTCTAATTATCTACTTTTCTTCTGGGAAGGAGACGAGTTACTTTCAAGAAAACAAGACTTAAATCTCTAACCTTGATTGTCCGATCAGCAGATCCCGTGCAAAACCAATTATTACTTGGATCAACAGCAACAGACCGCACCCATCCCAAATGGCCACTAATGACCTGCAGAAGTCAAAGCTTGCAATGTAAGGGCAAAATAGAAGGCAGAAAGAGTATCACTAGCACATTTATTGGACCCAAAGGAGAAAACTAGTTGCATACATCTAAAACATCACAAACAAAATCATGTAAGCAGTAAGTTGCAGCTTTCTTATAATACGGCAAAGGTGCCACAAACTATAAGTCAATGCTTTTTTTCACAATTTGACCTATGGAACTACAAGTCATTGTTTATCTCAATAGCGTATGGAACTAAAGGAAGTACTGAATATCCTAGGAATATGTACTGGAGAGCCCAAAATTCTATGAAGTTTCTTACCCTGTAATTCTTCCAGGGTGGGTGCCATACAGGACGAGGCCATCTACTTGGAATTCTTTCCATAATGGCAGAAGTTGAAAGATTCCTGAGTCACAAACAAAAAATATTTCTCAAGCACAAAAGCTATCAATGTCTATCTTTATCTCTGCTATAAATAATCATGTATTGTTAAAGACAATGATAGAAAGCAAGAAAAGAAAAGGATGGTGGCATATGTGTAATGTGCAGAAAGATTAAATTAAACATTTTTTTCCAATCAATGATGTGCTAACATAATTTTTGAGTTCAAAGAAAGTCTGTAAGCTATTTCCCTCACTTCAAAAGTACATAGTAAAATCATTGACCATTAACACTCCAAGAAGCTTGGTGAAAGAACCACAAAACAAAGGAGCTTATATATCATTATGTCTTTCAGAAGTTTGAGATTGTTGAAGATGTTATAGTTGTACTAGTTCTAAGATAACTATTAGCCTGCATGGCAAGAGAGCATTCAGTAGATCTGCATATATAGAGTTCCATAAAAAATTACAAATAAAAGTGAAGAAGAAAACCTGTCAGATGAACCATGAGAGGGAACAACTGCTGTGCTCCTGCCTTGAACACCAATATTGGCACTGCACCAAATAATTTCTTTCTCTAAGTAGTGTAATGAATGCATATTTCGATTTATAAATCAGATCTTCAACGTTCTCATGTATTTCAGAGATGGATCAAATCATATTTAATTTTAAAATTTAATGTCCTTACCCTTACTTCCCCTAAGGAAAGGTTTAATCAGAAGTTGATAATAAGGATAATAATGTAACACCTAACAAGAAAACCAAATAAAGCAGATACGTACGTGCCCGTAGGCTGCCCTGTTGAACTTATTACCAAATCCTTCTGCGACCCTCCCTTCTGTGCATCATTTGATTGTTCAGGACCTGCACAAGGAATATAAACCATTATCAACTAAGAAGAAAATTCTCATTCTTGATATGTCCATACAACAACATGTAACTTATCCTATATTGATAAAAGATTCATGTATGGCTCACCATCGAGTTTATCTTTGTTAAGTAGATACCTAGTGATGATAACTAAGCTTTATCAGGTTTCACCATTCAAGAGTTTTGCATGTTTCAGTCTATGTGAATGAACACAAAATCTTGCAGATCCAACACATTAACGGATCTAAGGTTTTAAAATTGACAAGTATCACAATACCTGGAAGTGCAAGGACATTGGATGGATTTGAAGCTGCTTGACTTTTTGCAGCCACCACATGAGTAGATGGTTCAGTTGCCAAGCTTTTCACTCTTCCATACTCGGTGTTGAGCTAAAATATTGACAAAAAAAAAAGAAAATAGAAAATTCATTATTTGAGGAAACAGTCACATTTATACCTAAAGTCCTAATAGCAAAAGAATATTCTGAATGCATTTATAATGGTGAAATTGCTTTAAAATGCCAATTCCTTCCTCCTCCATCGTAATTCTTCGTTTCTTAAAAATTATGCTGCTTCTTTTACCAATTATATAATTCCCTTTTCCAGAGAATCACGGAACTTTAAAAAAAATAAAAGAAAAGAAAGAAAGATCAATGAAGCAGCAATGAGCATGACTATGCACTATAATAATAAAACCATATTTTTTAAACTTGCTTTTCTAACACTAATTTTCCAGTACAAGCACTTGAAAAACTAAATAGGCATTAGCACTAACCTTATGACTTATTCGAATCTTCTTGCTGCAAACCAACACAAATAACACAATTAAAAAAAAAAAACAGATATCTAAAGCATGGTAGAATTACTGAATCATCTAATGAAACTCGAACATAATTATTCAAATACCCATAGCTCACAACATAATAATTTTAAATTACTTAAATTGAGGGCTTTGAAAACCTTTCCGGGTCGGGCGGGGGAAATTGTCCGTGGATAGGAGAGAATAAATCGAGGGCTCGCTTCATCAATTTGAAGCTCAGCTTCTTTAGTGACTGCGGCTCTACCGGTAGCTCGGAATCCATCGTTGCCCCTGGCATTCGTATGTGACTCTGTGTCTGTATTTATATAGTTTAAAGGGTACCTCGGCGAAGTTGAAGAGTAGTTTATATACTGAACTACAAGGCCACCGCGGAGAACGGCGGCGGATCCTGTCGGATGGGCGTGGAGTTGGGAACTCGGGGGACTGCTGTCGCTGCTGGGGTTTATAAGCCAGTTCTCTTCTTCTTATTTTTTTCGTCTTAAAGCGGTGCAGAGTCAAACTCCCGGTAACGACCCGGATCCGGAACCAAATGGACTCGGGTATGAACCTGTACAATTTACGATTTTGTGAGAATTAGTAGTTTACAAGTAGCCTTAGATAAAGTTGGGGGGGGGAAAAGAAAAAAGAAAAGATATTTTTATAAATTTGTCTTTGAAAATAAGGAGTTATTATGGTGTCATGATAATATTTTAAGTGAGATGTAATTTGGGAAATAATATTTTTACTTTAAATTAATCTTTTTTTTAATCCTAAATAAGAAAGTTTATTTCAAATTAAAAGATAGAACTATAAGAAGGAAGATAGGGGGTCATCCACCTACACAATCAGTTCAGACAAAAAAATAGAAGTTCTTGCTAGGCAATGAGCTACCTGATTCACTGAACGCCTAACACATTTAACTTGACCATCTAAATCAGCTAACAAGTTTTTACAATCATTAATAATCAAATCAAAGAAAGACAAATCATTCCAATTATTAGACATGGCATCAACCACCATCTGTGCATCTAACTCAGACAAGATATGAGAAAAATCATTGTGTTTGATCTAACTCAAGGCTTCCTGAAAACTCAAAATTAGAGGTGAGATATCACCATGGCGAGGGGCAACAAACGCGGCTCGAAAATGACCATATTCATCACGGAGAATACCACCCAAATCATACTTATGTTCATTATGGAAGATTGCAACATATGTGTTGCATTTGAGCCACCCCTTTAAAATTAATCTATTTATCTAAGGGCTTGTTCTCCTATGTTTTGGGAAAAAAAAATTCAACCCCCACAAAAATTTCAAAATACATACACATTCCTCAATCTTTCTCCCAAAACACTACAATTTTTTACCCAAAAAATCCCTCACAATTCACCCAAAAAAACCCTACACCCTAGAAAGTATACATACTCCTTCATTTTCTCACTTCATCTTTCACATCACTCATTCATTTATCATTATCTCATTTCACTCATATATATATATATATATACATATATGAAAATGTTGAAATTTTACTACTTAAAAAATTATAAAACTTATGTTTACAAATTTAATTAAAATAATCATCGAGAAAATTAATTAAATTTAATAAATAATTTATTTACTAAATAACATATTAAATTAATTAAATTACTTATTAATTAAATAATGTATTACTTGTATTAATATTTAATTCATTAATTAAATATTATATTTATTCATTTAATAAATAATTTAAAATATTTTAATTTGATATAATAAATAAATTAATCTTTTCAAAAAATTAATCTTCATTAAATATTAATATTCACATTTATTTAAAATTATTATAAACAATTAAATATAGTGTGATATTTATTTAATAATCTACTAAGCTTAATAAATTAATATTAATACAATTAAAATAATTATCAAGAAAATTAATAAAAATTAAGTAAAAATCTCAGTGATAGTCACTAAGTAATTTATTTATTAAATAATATATTAATTAAATAATGAGTTAAAGTAAACAAATAACTTATTAAATTAATTAAATTTATTTATTTAATTATTTAAATAACTTATTATGTATATATTAATTATGTTTCATATTTCATGTATAATTGAATATTAAAATTATTTGTTTAATAAATAATTTAAGATGATTTAGTTTCATAAAATATAAAATTATTTATTTTTTTAATTTGATGAATCGTTATAAGTCTAATATATATTTTATTTTATTTAAATAAATAACTAAGTTTTATTTATACATAATTTGTAAATAATAAATAGTTAAATAATTATATTTTAAGAATAAACAATAATTAGTTTATAATTAATGTGCAATAATTAATTTTTTTTATATAAGCTGATATCAACAATTATGATATTAGCCAAAAAAAATTTAATTAAGATATAATTATAAATTCATAAATAATTAATATTTATTAATAAATTCATAAGATTTTAAAATTTAAAATAAAGTATCAATTGAATTAATTACATATCATTTTATTACAACAATATATCAATCATTACATATATATACACACACATCATCCAACTATAATATACATACATATATAATATATTACATAAAAAAATCACTTTTACCTTACAAACCCAACAAAAAAATAACTGATTTGACATCAACAGTAAAGTTTGTCTCCTCCCAAAACATAAAGAAACAAACAACTCATTTTCAAATTATTTTTCATATTTCCCCAAAACAAAAAGAAACACTTGGCACATTCTCCAAAATTTCTCCCAAAAACCCATTCGCCAAATTTTTTTTCTAGAAAATGACCAAAACATAAGAGAACAAGCCCTAAGTTACTTTATTTATTTTTTCATAATGACTATAGCATTTTTTCTGAGTTAACTATGTTAAGAAGTGCACATAAAAGTTGTCAACTAATCATTTTGCCGTTTTTATTAAAGAATTTCAATAAAATAGTTAAATTTAGTGTTAATTAGAAAAAAATCCCTCAACCTACTTTTAATTTAGTGTTCAGTCCCCATTTAAATATTTACACACTAAACTCCCCACTTTTTCACAAAAGTTAGGAATCACTCCCCATATCTTTTAGAAAGACTTGTATACCCTTGCAGCTGGAAAAAAACAACAAAAATACCTGGGAAATGTGTTATCTCTTAAGAAGAACGCTTTCTTTTTTTATATTTTTGCCTGAAATCGACTTCTCTAAGTGCCAAAACAAAAGGGCGCAAAACCATTCCTATGCCACTGACACGAGAAGAAGAAGAAGAAGTTAAAAAAAAAAAAAAAAACAACAACAAAATTTCTGCCATTTTTCTGCGACAATGGAAGGAAAAACAGCAGCAAGAAGAAGCAAAGTACAAAAAGAAGTGACGAAAAGGAACAAAGGTATGTTTTCTTAATTTGAAACTTCAAATGTCTGTGATTTTTCAGTGTTTCACTAATTTGTTGTCTATTTTCTCATGTTTAGGGTTTTTATTCATTTTTTAGTCGTTAAACACTTGAACCCATTTGATATATATATGATTTCTATTGTGAGATGGGAAGTTCTGATTTGTACTTGAAGGTCATGAAAGTTGCACTTCACCTTTTAAGGTTTTATACTTCTTTTTAACTGAAATTATATTATAAAACTATCTGAATGTGGTAGTGTGTTATCTGTAGTACAGAACATCGAAGCATGCAGTACACATCAACAAAAGTGTAGTATATAATCTGGGTAACATAGAAACAAATGTAGTATAAAATATTCAAACTGGCAGTACACTTTAGGCATAAGTGTAGTATAAAGCATTCAAACTTGCAGTGCACATTAGGAAATATGTAGTATATAATCTGTATAACTGCAGTACATTTTAGGGGCATCTGGAGTACACTTTAGGCAAAAGCATAGTATAAAATCTCTGTAGGTGCAGTACATTTTAGAAGCAAATGTAGTATAAAACATTCAAACTGGCAGTACACTTTAGGCATATATGTAGTATAAAGCATTCAAACTTGCAGTACACATTAGGGACAAGGTAGTACATAATTTGCATAGCTGCAGAACATTTTAGGGCATTTGGAGTACACTTTAGGCAAAAGTGTAGCATAAAATCTCTGTAGGTGCAGTACATTTCAAAAACAAATGTAGTATAAAATATTCAAATTGATAGTACACTTTAGGCATAGTGTAGTATATAATCTGTGTTGGTGCAGTACATTTTAGAAACAAATGTATGTAGTATAAAGCATTCAAGCTTGCAGTATACATTAGGCAAAAGGTAGTATATAATCTGAATAGCTGCAGTACAATTTAGAAGCATCTGGAGTACACTTTAGGCAAAAGTATAGTATAAAATCTCTGTAGGTGTGCAGTACATTTTAGAAGCAAATGTAGTATAAAACATTCAAATTGGCAGTACACATTAGGGAAAAGGTAGTATATAATCTGCATAGCTGCAGTACATTTTAGGGCATTTGGAGTACACTTTAGGCAAAAGTGTAGCATAAAATCTCTGTAGGTGCAGTACATTTCAGGAACAAATGTAGTATAAAATATTCAAACTGATAGTACACTTTAGTCATAAGTGTAGTATATAATCTGTGTTGCTGCAGTGCATTTTAGAAACAAATGTATGTAGTATTTAGCATTCAAGCTTGCAGTATACATTAGGCAAAATGTAGTATATAATATGAATAGTTGCAGTACATTTTAGAAGCATCTGGAGTACACTTTAGGCAAAAGTGTAGTATAAAATCTCTATAGGTGCAGTACATTTTATAAACAAATGTAGTATAAAAAATTCAAACTGGCAGTACACTTTAGGCATAAGTGTATGCAGTACATTTTAGAAGCATCTTAGTACATAAACATTCAAGCATGCATTATACATTAACTGAAAATGTAGTATATAATCTTTGTATCTGCAGTACATTTTAGAAGCAACTGAAGTATAAAACCTTTAAGCATGCAGTATACATTAAATGGAACTCTAGTATATAATCTGTGTATCTGCATTACATTTTAGAAGCAACTGTAATATAAAAAATTCAAGCATGAAGTATAGAATAACTGAAAGTGTAGTACACTCTATCTAAAAGGGTTAGTTTATTATCTGTTTATATACTATTTTTTTTTCTCATTGCAGCAAAGGCAAGATATTGTGAGGTTTGTTCTCGTTGCTCCCCCCAATATTTTCAGAGTAAGTTGGAGCTTGTAAAGTCCAAGATGGGGTCCAAACATTTTTGATGCATTGAAGAAGACCCCTTTCTATATATACATGGATATGCCTAAGTTAAGTTCAAGCTTCACTCGGCTTGAAGATATAGTTAGGAGGTTTGACCCAAAAAAGCTCTCATTTCATTTTGCGGAGGGGGTTGAGGTTCTTTTTTCTGTAGCTGAATTTTCAATGGTTTTAAGGTTGCCACACGTGGGGCAATCTGTTGATATAACATTGAAGTTGAAGTCTTCAACCTTTGACCGCCTTTTTTCTGGAAAGCTGCAGAATATAACTAGATCTGAAATAGCAACAAAACTTGAGGAGTATGTATATAAGGATAGTGTGGAGGACTTGAATAATTTTTGTAGGTTGTACATAGTTTTTGTTTTTAATTGTATTCTGTTTCCAACATCTAATTATTGGACTCCACGATTTCTCCTACCATACTTGGACAATTTGTCTAAAGTTGGTCTGTATGCATGGGGCGCAGCTGCATACAGTTTTCTTGTGCAAGATATGAAGAACCATTTAGGAGTAGGTGGAGAAAGAAGAAAGAAGTACATTGATGGGTGTACAGTCGGCTTGATGGTAAGTGTTTGCTTCATTTTTCTAAGGACATTGATTATATTTATATTCAAGTGAGTATAATTTTTCGATTTATGTATGACAAGCATGGGTTTATGAACGCATCCCGTCACTGGCTTTACTAGTGAGTTTGTTTGAGTTTCCATGCTTTTACCGGTGGAAGGATAGCAAACTCCCACAAAATGTGAAGGAGGCAGAGAATAAATTGAAGCAAGTTACAACAGATATGGTAATAATTGTAATAATTCATTATTTGTTTTTTGTATAATAATTTGAATTTGATAATTATTTCCATTATAATAGGTTGTAGCCCTCAACCCTACTCCAGAGGAGTTAGAATTGGCAGATTTGATCAAGAAATCAGAGGCTGCCAGTACTACCATAAGTGAAGTCCATGTATGTGATCATACAATAAATGAGGCAATTATTGCAGCGAAAAGTGAAGAAATTAAATCATTGAAAGAAAAAATTGCTTCATTCGAATACATGGTAATGAAGGAACAGGGTGAGGAGGAGCATCTAACTGATGAAGAGACTGATGGGGTGGAGCTTGAGGAGGAAGCTGGTGAGTATGTGCATGAGGGGGAACTTGATTTGGTACATGATGCACAGAAAGAAGGGGATGATTCTGAAGACATGTTGGATGAAGAAAGTCGAACCAAACAACGTCATGATCATTTAGATTCCCCCTTACCTTTGAAGACATAACATTATATACCAATTCAAGCGGCTGAGTTCGAGGAATCTGAGATTGAAGTGGCAAATGTCATGTCCTCGATTGTGGCAAATATGCGCAATCGAGGAGACAAGAAGCCAAAACAAAAATCTCCAGATTTTGTTAGCCCCCCGAGCACCACACCAGCTAAAAGAGGAAGACAAGTGACAAAGACCTATCGTGCTCGTCCTCGTGCACGAAAAAATAAAGAACAAGAAGAGAAGAAGGTGATGTACAGTACTTAATGTTTTATTTTTTTGCTACTTGCATTTCATTTGTATATTGTCTGTTTGTAATAAATGTTATGATATCTTATACTTGATTGGTTGATATTTGCACTTAATGGATGATGTCTTATACTTCATGTTGGTGATACTTGCACTTATGTGTTAATCTTTTCTACTTAAATTGTTGACACTTTATACCTATTATGCTTGAGTTTTGTACTCCATGTTGGTGATATCTGTACTTCTGTGTTTTACACTTTATACCTAATGTGCTTGAGTTTTGTACTCCATGTTGGTGATATCTATACTTCTGTGCTTTACACTTTATACCTAATGTGCTGGAGTTTTGTACACCTGTTGGTGATATCTGTACTTCAAGTGCTCATCTTTTCTACCTCAATAGTTAACACTTTATACCTAATATGCTTGAGTTTTGTACACCATGTTGGTGATATCTATACTTCAAGTGCTGATCTTTTCTACTTCAATAGTTGACACTTTATACCTAATGTGCTTGAGTTTTGTACACCATGTTGGTGATATCTGTACTTCAAGTGCTGATCTTTTCTACTTCAATAGTTGACACTTTATACCTAATGTGCTTCAGTTTTGTACACCATATTGGTGATGTATGTACTTCATGTGCTTATCTTTTCTACTTCAATAGTTGACACTTATACCTAATGTGCTAAATTTTTGTATTCCATATTGGTGATATATGTACTTCATGTGCTTATATTTTCTACTTCAATAGTTGATATTTTGTACCTATGTGATGTGTTTTGTACCCCAGGTGGCAGATGAACTACTCCAGGTGGCAGATAAACCACTCGAGGTGGCAGATGAACCAATCATCCCAAAGACTGAAGTGGCCGATCCCTATAAAGGAAGGACTGATTATAAAGTTCTTGCTCTTATTCCAATAGAAGAGCGAGAAGTCATCGACAACTTTGTCAGAAGATATAATTTGAGGTAACAAAATTTGCTTATTATTTTTCTGTTGGATAAATTGGTATCTGAACTAACAATTAACAATTGTGTAGGGTGACTGTATGGGAAGGAGCAAGACAATTTTTGGATGGATAAAACTTTTGTGAGCTCTTATTTGGAGGAGAACTTACCGGTGACATAGTGGACCGTTACATGTTGATATTATGTGGCCCATCTTTTAAGAAGAAGTGTCACCACAAGGTGTGGTTTACGTCCTCAATAGCGCAGGTATGTGGCAGTTTCATAACTTAATTTAGTTCACAGTGACAAATGAGTCTAACCATTTATTTTATACTTCATAGGCTGATATATTAGACCGACTAGAGGAACGCAACATCAAGGATATTATGGATGAAGAATTTGTGAAGTTGAAACTTAAATTGAACAACTTCACCTGTACAAACTTGGAAAAGCTCACGGTGGATGTTTTAAACGAGTGTCGTTACATAATTCTACCGATTTCCTGGCGCCAGCACTGGTTCTTGGTTGTCCTTGACACCTCGACTCATTCTTTCTTATACATGAATTCAATAATGGCCGCTAGATACAAACCGATAGCTATTGCCATTGTAAGTTTGCTTTCTTTCCCTATGATTTCTTCATAAATTAGGGAGTCAACAACTAATCAATATTTGTGTAGGCTTCATTCTATTCTCGGTACATGTCGCTTTCATTGGGGAGTCGTGTGGATGAATAGATAAAGCCGAGAAAAGGCAGGCAGCAAGTGGGTATAGTGGATTGTGGTGTCTATGTATGCCTTTGGGTAAAATGTTTTGCTAGAGACACCCCCGAGTTCTGGAGGGATGCTAGAACAATTGAAATTGATAAATATCATGCGAAAATGGCATATACAATATTAAGTCATGAAAATGCCAGGATTTGAGTCACTTGTATGTAAATACATGTGTAAATTGAAGCATAATTTGTTTATAATATTATTTTGTATGTAAGTGTAATTTTTCATTAATTATTTATAACTTAAATTCAATTGAAACTAGGCATGGAATTTGAATACAATTAAGGGGAAATGAGGTACAAACCCAGAACAAAGAAAGTATAAAATGTGTGTCGCTGAAGAACACTTAAATTCAATTGAAACAAGGCGGGGATCTTGAGTACAATTCACTGGAAACAAAGTACAAATTCAGATAAACAGAGTATAAAATGTGCCTCGTTGAAGTACACTTCAATTCAATTGAAACTGGGCAGGGAATTTGAATATAATTCAAGGGAAATGAGGTACAAACCCGAAACAAAGAAAGTATAAAATGTGTGTCGCTGAAGAACACTTAAATTCAATTGAAACAAGGCGGGGATCTTGAGTACAATTCACGAGAAACAAAGTACAAATTCAGATAAACAGAGTATAAAATGTGCTTCGTTGAAGTACACTTCAATTCAATTGAAATTGGGCTGCAGATTTGAGTGCATTTTGAGGGCAATGAGGTACAAACCCGGAACAAAGAAAGTATAAAATGTGTGTCGCTGAAGAACACTTAAATTCAATTGAAACAAGGCGGTGATCTTGAGTACAATTCACGGGAAACAAAGTACAAATCAGGGGAACGAAGTACAATTTCGGAGATATGAAGTATAAAATCGGACAATTCAAGTTTAAGATTTGTTTTCTTGAAGTACACTTATTCAAATTGAATAATTATTCTCCAATAATTGTAATGATGGGCAAGTACAATAATTTGAGATTGTCGGATCTGGTGAAGTACGAATTTGTGCGAATGATAGGGTGGATAGCACCGTCAAATTCTCATTTTGTTACATCTTTGAAAGCATAAGTATTCTTTCATTACTGCGATTGATAACATTCATCCGTTGAACACTAGCGATTAACAACTTAAAATTTTTAATATTATTTTATTCATATGATAAATATTGGACACATACTTCAATAGTTTGGTTATTAATTACCAAGAATTAAAAATCAAATCTTTGAACAAATTTCAATTCAAAGATATTAGTAAAAATACCAAGATATTAATTAAGTACAAAGTTGTCCAAGTGATGCGCAAATGAGAAGAAATCAAGTACAATTATCCCGTATTGAGGTACAAAAGTTAACTATGTCGCGAACAACATGCGAGAATGCTAATTTCACGCTAAATCACCTGCTTCATTGCTCAAGTGAGGCACAAATGCGAAGAAATCAAGTACAATTATCACGTATTGAGGTACACAAGTTAACTATGTCTCGGACAACATGCGAGAATGCTAATTTCACGCTAAATCACCTACTTCATTGCCCAAGTGAGGCGCAAATGCGAAGAAATCAAGTACAATTATCCCGTATTGAGGTACAAAAGTTAACTATGTCTCGGACAACATGCGAGAATGCTAATTTCATGCTAAATCACCTGCTTCATTGCCCAAGTGAGGCGCAAATGCGAAGAAATCAAGTACAATTATCCCGTATTGAGGTACAAAAGTTAACTAGTTTACTGATTCTTTGCAAGTTTGACGATTATGCCCTGTTCTACCACACCTTTTACACTTAATTACACGTTTCTCAATCTGTGATGGAATCTTCTGTGTCCTTCTACGCCCAGGCTGAGATCGACAATTAGGTGCATGAATGACGTCATCATCATATACAGGGAACATTTGCATATCAAACGTAGGAATAAGGTTTATAACTGCATGGTATGCTTGTTGATACATCTCAACTCGGTAGTATTGATCGGTGAAGTCATACAGTGAAAGTGACTTTGACTCGATACAAGCACAAGCATGTCTACATGATATTTTATCAATCTGTCATGCTCCGCACGAACAAACTCTGCTCTGTAAATCCACAGTATACGATTTATCTTGCTCAATCACCTCAAAGCTCCAACCGTGAGACATGACAACTTTTAAGTTACGAGAACACATATGATTGATTGCCAACTTCTTCTCTTGCTTGGGACATAATTGACCAACCATCTTATGAGATTCTTCTTATCTATCATGCATCATAACTATTATTTGCATGCGTATGTGATCAACCATGGCTGCAACGGGCATAAATCGGGCTGGTTTAACCCAATTATTCCAACTTTCTGCTTGATTATTGTTTATTACCCCCCATCGATCTCCACTGAATAAGGGATTTGCCCAACATGGTGGGTCAGACTGCATAATAAAGTCTCTGGCAAGCGGCATTGACTCCAACATGCTGTTTATATGTCGGGTATACTCCTGTCTTGTAGGCGCATATGCAGCTTTCATAAAAACAGAATACCAATGTTTCTTGTTATGTAGAGGGTACTTCCTTAATACCTGAGTTTAAAATAATAGAACAGTAATGTACTTAATGTTATGAAGTAGAGTTTATTTCACATAATTGTCTCACAAACAAAGATAGAGTACACTTACTTATTTCTTAAAGTTATCCACTAAGTGTCTCAAGCAATATGCATGGTGGCTACCGGAAATATCATGGGGAGGGCCTTAAGAAGACCTGGATGTCGATCAGAGAAGAAAGTAAACCTTGATAAGCCAGTCAGATATTCCGAATCTAAGACACTTCTCAGCTTAAAGCAGAACTACTCTCAATTAATATCATTTTCAGAGTCAACAACTGCATATGCTATCGTGAATAAGTCATCATTAGCATCCTTACTGATAGCGCTGAGTAAGACTCCTTTGTATTTATTTTTAATATGGGTGCCGTCCAAGAATATCAATGGCCTGTATCCCCTGAGAAAACCAAGAAGGCAGGCACTGAAACATATAAATAGTCGACGAAATTTTCGACTGATTGGGTCAATCTCACAGTCTGCAATACTTTCAGGGTTTGTACTATTCACAGCATCACAGTACCACCTCAACTTATCATAAGATCCCTTCTCAGCTCCATGGATGTCATGCATAGCTAATTCCTCACCCATCTATGCTTTATGGTACCTAAGTTCCACACTGTATTCTCTGTGAATATCTTTCAGTATGGTAGAGGGCCGATAACATGGCTCTGATCTCAATACATTAGCAACCCAAGCGAAATCAGCTTTAGGATGTCCCCTTGTCCGAAGATTAGCCTCACCACATGTGTGCTCTAGATTGCATTTTCGAATGCCAAATAATTTATCAGCTTCATGCCTTGATGCATTGATTCTCCATTTGCAATTTTCATCACTGCAAACGCCTATGATTTTTTTGATGTCATTTTTCTTGTATTTAAACGACGGCAAAGTAGACACTGCATAATTCTGAACTCCTCAGCATCCTTGAATGTTTGACCCTCTCCATATATGCAATTCCTCCATGCATCAATTGAGTTGCTAATTAAAGCCAATTCATTGTGCGATGCATTGGTCGAACCAATTTCCTCCTCGACTGCATCCCTTAAGGTTGAAAAATGAAGTACAATTTTAGGTAAAATAAAGTACAATATGTAGAATAATTCAGCATTGTGGTATAATTTCAAATAAATGAAGTACAATTTCAAAACAATAGAAGTATACAACGCAGCAATTGCAATACGCTTTTTTGGATAATTCATTAGTATAACACTTGAAAATTAATTAAGAGATTCAGAAAATTGAAGTACAAGCTAAAATAAAATGAAGTACAATTTGAGAACACCTGAAGTACAAAACTTCAATTAAAAGAATACAGATTTAGATAAAATGATGTATAAAATGAAGTATAATTTTAAGAAACAGAAGTAAAAAAAGTGAAGTACAATTTGAGAACACATGAAGTATAGAACTTCATTAAAAAGAATACAGATTTAGGTTAAATTATGTAAAAACTGAAGTATAATTTCAAAAAATCTAAGTTCAATTTTATATAAAGTGAAGTACAATTTAAGAACAACTGAAGTATGAAACCTTAACTATTGCACTATAATTTTTAGATAATACATTAGTAGACGCTTAAAAATTAAATAATAGGTTCAGATAATTAAAGTACAAGTTCAGATAAAATGAAGTACAACTTCAGACATTTGAAGTATAGAACTTTAATAAATGGAGTACAAGTTTTGGTAAAATGATGTATAAAATGAAGTATGACTTCAAAAAATTGAAGTACAATATTAGACAAAGTGAAATACAATTTCAGAATACCTGAAGTATAGAACTTCAATGAAAAGAATATACAGATTTAGGTGAAATTATGTAAGAACTGAAATATAAGTTTAGAAAATCGAAGTACAATTTTAGATAACCTAAAATACAATTTCGAAACTCATGAAGTATAAACTTTAGCTATTGCAGTATAATTTTTTGATAATCCATTCGTAGTCGCTTCTAAATTAAATAATAGATTCAAAAAATTGAAGTACAATTTCAGATAAAGTGAAGTACAATTGAGGACACTCGAAGTATAGAACTTCAATGAATGGAGTACAAGTTTAGGTAAAGTGATGTATAAAATGAAGGGGTGAATTGTATTTTACCCCCCTGTGTTGTTCATAAGTTGCAAAAAACCTCCATATGAAAAAAAAATAGCTAGTGAACCCCCTTATACTTTTGAAAAAATAGCAAATTACCCCCCCGCCATTCGGCTGTGTAGTTCACGCGCTGTAAATGCAATTGGTTTAGGATTTTTTATTGCTAAAATGACAATTTTGCCCATAAACATCAACCGTTGGATGAATTAAACAAAATGGACGGCTCAGATTATTTCTATCTATAAAAAATATAAAATATATAAATATATTTATATACAATACATATATGTATATATTTATTAAATATATAGTTATTATAGACATATTTGTATATAACAATATTTATATATAGTCAAATATATGTGTGTATATTTATATATATACATATATATAAATATAAATGTATATAACCCACCCTTCCCAACCTACCAACCCTGCCCCACCTCTCAAGCGGTGGCCATGGCCGCCTCTGCGGCCGCCCCTCGCATGAGGAAAATGGCCGGCCATGGCCGTTGTTTTTCACACATATATATGTATATAATTAAAAAAAAAAAAAAACCACCGGCTGCTATGGCCAGATGCGGCCGGCCATGGTGGCCGGTGGTGAGACCTGGCCAGGTGTGGCAGATTATTTTGCTGCCATGGCAGCCATTGAAAATAATGGGGCAAGGAGGCTGGGGGGTGGATGGGTTGGGTGATGGGTAGGGGGGCTAAGGTGGGGTGGGGGATGGGTGGGTAAATATAATATATTTATATATTTATGTTTATTTATTAATATATATATATATATAAATATTATGTAGTTATAATGTATTATATTACATATTTTATATTTATACTTATAGTATATTATATATTTGTATATAATATATATAAGTGAAAAAAATAGAATAAATTAGAATAAATATATTTATGTTTACATTTATATATAATATATAACGTATAAATTTTGTACATTTATATACGAAAATATAAATATATACATAAATATTAGTAAATAATTTATATATTTATACATTTACATGTTTATATTTAAATATATACAAAAATAAAAAATAACTAAATTAGAGAAATGGAATATAATATATGAATATTTATGTATAAATATATTTATGTTTACATTTATATATAATATATAACATATAAATTTTGTATATCTCTATACAAAAGTATAAATATATACATAAATATTATTAAATAATTTATATACATACTTATTTATATTTAAATATATACAAAAATAAAAAATAAGTAAATTAGAAAAATGAAATATAATATAAGAATATTTATGTACAAATATATTTATAAATATATCAATATATTTATGTTTACATTTATATATAATATATAACATATAAATTTTGTATATCTCTATACAAAAGTATAAATGTATACATAAATATTATTAAATAATTTACATATATTTATATATTAAACATAAATATATAATATATTGCGAATAAATTTTGTATATTTATATACAAAAATATAAATATATCCATAAATATTATTAAAGAATTTTTATATATTTATATATTTACATATATATACAAAAATAAAAAAAGAAAAAGAAATAAATTAGAGAATGAAAATAAATAAATTAAAAATAGATGAAATGAGTGAAGGTAATATAGTCTTTATATATAAAAATTAGAGTTAAATTGCACCAAATAAGGAGGAGGAGGCAGTGTGCTATTTTTTCAAAAGTATAAGGGGGTTCATTCACTGGCTATTTTTTTTTTTCATAAGGAGGTTTTTTGCAACTTATGAACAACACAGGGGGGTAAAATACAATTCACCCTAAAATGAAGTATAATTTAAAGAAATAGAAATATAATTTTAGACAGAGTGAAGTATAATTTGAGAACACCTGAAGTATAGAACTTCATTGAAAAGAATACAGATTTAGGTTAAATTATGTAAAAATTGAAGTGTAATTTCGAAAAATCTAGTTCAATTTTATATAAAGTAAAATACAATTTCAAACAACTGAAGTATAAAACCTTAGCTATTGCAGTATAATTTTTAGATAATACATTAGTAGACGCTTAAAAATTAAATAATATGTTCAGATAATTAAAGTACAAGTTCAGATAAAATGAAGTACAACTTCAGACATTTGAAGTATAGAACTTTAATGAATGGAGTACAAGTTTTGGTAAAATGGTGTATAAAATGAAGTATGATTTCAAAAAATTGAAGTACAATATTAGACAAAGTGAAATACAATTTTAGAATACCTGAAGTATAGAACTTCAATGAAAAGAATATACAGATTTAGGTGAAATTATTAAGAACTGAAATATAAGTTCAGAAAATCGAAGTACAATTTTAGATAATGTGAAGTTCAATTTCAGAACTTCTGAAGTATAAAACTTTAGCTATTGCGGTATAATTTTTTGATAATCCATTTGTAGTCGCTTTTAAATTAAATAATAGATTCAGATAATTGAAGTACAAGTTCAGATAAAATAAAGTACAACTTCGAACACTTGAAGTATAGAACTTCAATGAATGGAGTACATGTTTAGGTAAAATGAAGTACATTTTGGGAATACCTGAAGTATAGAACTTCAATGACAAGAGTACATATTTAAATAAAATGATATATAAAATGAAGTATAATTTTAAAAAATAGAAGTATAATTTTTGATTAAGTGAAGAACGATTTCTGAACACTTGAAATATAAAACCTTAGCAATTTCAGTACAAATTGGATAATTTATTAGTAGAAAACATGAAAGTCAAATAGTAGATTCAAATAATTGAAGTACAAGTTTATATAAAATGACGTACAATTTAGGACACTTGAAGTATAGAACTTCAATTAAAAGAGTATAGGTTTCTATAAAATAAAGTACAAAAGAAAATATAATTTCAAAAAATAAATGTACAATTTTAGATAAAATGAAGTACAATTTCAAACTCTTGAAGTATAAAGCCCTAGCAACTGCAGTGTATTTTGGATAATCGATAAATATAACCCTTAAAATATAGACCTTCAATAAATAAGTAAAGATTTTTTAAAATAAAGTATAATCTCAAAAAATTGAAGTACAATTTTGAATAAAAAGAAGTACAGTTTTTAACACTTCAGGTATAAACCGTTAGCAATAGCAGTATACTTTTAGATATCAATTAGTAGAATACTTTGAAGTATAAAACTTAAATAATAGAGTACAATTTTAGTGAAATGAAGTACAATTTCAGATAATTGGAGTACAAATTTGTGTAAAATTAAGTACAATTTTCGAACAATTGAAGTATAAAACCCTACCAACTCAGTACGGTTTTGATTAAATGAATAATTTTAGAAAACAAAAAATATAATTTTGTATAGATTACATACAATTTGGAAACACTTCAAGTATAAACCTCTACAAGTTGCAGTACAATTTTAGATAATCATTTAGTAGAACACTTGAAGTATAAAACTTACATAATAAAGTATAATTTTTGTGAGATGAAGTACAATGTTAACTGCAATGAAGTATAATGTAGAACACTACAAGTACATAAAGATTTTCAAATAAACAGAGTGCAATTTCGGAACACTTCAAGTACAAAACTTTACAAACTGCAGTATAGTTTAGATTCTGTAGAAGTATTACTTTAAAACATCACTGCTCTTCTTTTCTCTGCTGCTTGATTCATCCTTTTGGTTTACCAGGATGTCAACAATGTTAATCTTGAATGTCAAATGCAGTAAGACCATTCATGACATCATCGTCATCAGTTAAACTCACGTACAATCTTTGATGTGGAGCTATATATTGCAAACTGAAGTGCTCGACGTTGATTTCACTCCATTTTCTTGCAAGATTAATGTACATATCCATTAAAGTTATACTATCCTTAATTGACATTATATGGAGCTGGTCTTTGTAGCGGCAACTCCCCAACACTTGATTGAGCACACTTACTTCACTATTGGTTGACATTGTCGGAAAAATATAAGAAACTCAGAAGCAACTGAGAAGAAACTGAAAAGAAGATGAAACCCAAAAATGATGAAAATAAAAAGAGAAGAAGACAATGCAGCTATTGGGTTGGTGGTTTTTAGCTCTAACGTTATTCTCGTTCCCGCCGTGGAGCTTGTTGCATTTTTTCTGTTCTTTCTGTTTCTGGTATGATAGGGTTTACTGTTTGCTTGTCCGGATGAAGAAGAAGTGAGAAAAAATGAATGAAAAATATTATACTTAAGGGTATTTTTGTCAAATCAAGTGAGTGGGGAGTGATCTCTAAACTTTTAACAAAACTAGGGAGTTTTTTCTAGCAAAAATCAAGTGGGGACTGATCACAAAAGTGGAAAGTATGTTTGGTACTTTTAAATAAGTGTCCCTTAAATTTATTAAATAATTATTTTATCCTTGGTTTCTTAATCTCCATAATTGTGGCTCTCATTTTTTTTAAAATGTTACAATATATATATATATATATATCTCAAAACTATCCTCTTAATCATATCAATGATGTGATTTTATCAACTCAACACCAACTTTTGAGATTAATAGCATAAAAATGCACAAACACTTCTTTTTTACCTCCCCCATAAAACTCTAACTTACGTTGAATGAAATGTTTTATTTCTGGACGGAGAGAGCATTTGAGAAGAAATGCAATCTAAATAATTTTGAAGTTAAAATAATTTATTTGTGATTTCATCTATTACTGATTTTTATTGCTATAAAATTTCAAATATCATAATCATAAACTATCATTTTTTGTTATATTATCGATCATTTTCTCATATATCTCCAATAATCTCCCTCATCTTCACTTATATTTTTTCGATGCCCTCCCTATCGTTGTCACCTCCTCCTTTTTTTCTTCCCAATAAAAGTTTTCCCTCAATATTTCATATATAATTGTCGTTCTCTCTATCATCCATCATATCTATATATTAATCATTCACCATTTTTAGCCCTTCTTCCCCCTTCGATTGCACTACCTGTTTCATACCCAAATCATATCTTTCATCTCTCATCATTGTTTTTCACATGTCTTTCTCAATCACTCTCTTTCCCTTTCACATATTCATTCCATTTTCTATTATCCCTAAACACCATTCTTCTTTTCCTCTTTCATTTTTCTCATTGTCCTCTCTCAACAAGAAAAAAGATAAAGTATTGAATGGAAAACAAGAGAAATAAAATAGAAAACTATAAAAAATAGAGACACTTTTTAATTATTTTTTGAAAATAAAATTATGTTGGTTACTTTTTAAAGATATATATTATATAATATTTGAATAACTATTTGAATACTTTACTTTTCGAAAATAAATTCCAAATTGATTATTCGTTTACGTACCTTTGAAACAGATACTGCAATCACAGACAAGTAATTGAATGAGTGAGACCCCGAAAGTAAATATAAGATAATAGGTGGTTCAAGAAACAAAAATGAGCCCATTCTAAAAGAATAGCTCTTAAAACAAAAGACGAAGTTATAGCGAATTTTTAATTTATATATGTATGTACAGATAAAAAAATTCAAAAATATTAAATAATATATTTACCAACAAGTCTATCTTATAGTTCAAGAAGCATCCGTATTCTTTATTAAGTGAGATATTTTGTATTTGATTTGAGACGTGTTATGCACTTTATATGCATCTATATTGCTTCGACATGAAAATAGAAAAATATTATTTTATTGAAATCGTGATTTGTAATGCTTTTTAAAAAAAAAAAAAAAAAATTAATTATACTCATATGATAATAACTAATAATTCCTAGAACTTCGTTGGCCGCCACGAGAAAAGGAGAACTTAGGCACAGCCCAAAATTGAAGCCAGCTAGGGTTTTGTAATCGGCCACAAGTTCACGCCTCAATTGACTGGGAAGACTGAAAGGAGGAATGTCGAAGAAGAACGATTTAGCTCGAAGAAAAAGACTGCACGAATTCGATCTAAGAAGTACTGCTATTTTATTCTCTCAATTTATGCATTGTAGTTGTGTGTTTGCGCAAGTATACGAATCGATTTGCTTAGTGTTTTTTTGTAGATTATTTCGTTTAATTTCCTCATGCTTGCTTTCTGATGATGGAATAAGCAGGAGAAAAGGAAGAGAAGGAAAAGAGGGAAAAGAAACTTCAAGCCAAGAAAAATAAGATGAAAGTAATTCACTCCCTTTGTTTTGTTATTTTTTCGTACGTCATTATATTTTTGCTTCATGTGGATTCTTCTTTTCAGTTCTATAATGTCGTTTTGATTTGATTGTGGTTGGAAATAATACGGGTCAATTTCGCTTCTCTCGTGCTGTTTGTGTTAATAATGATTATAACTTGATTAAACTCTTAGCTTATTATGATTGAAAAATTGCAAATGGGTTATTTCTTTTTGGGTTTTTTTTTAAGAGTTTGTTTTGATATGCGATGATAAAGAACTTGGTATGTACAATGATTAGGTTGATGGTAGCAGCAGTAAGAAGAAGAAGGGTGGTGGATTTCAAGTAGGAAAGAAAAAGTTGAAAACGAAGTTGACGCCATTGGCAAAAGCTAAGGCTGCCCAGGCAATGGAGGTCGACAAATGAGGTTACTGATGGTTGGATAAAATGTAACGAAAAATGGAAAATCTGTCGAGTATTGTAGATTTAGATGTGTTTTTTCTTTGTAGTGTAGCTTATTCACTCCCAATGTTGACATTTTTGGTGTTTTGAAATTACATTACTGCACTTTACATATCTCTTTATGTTTTTGATTTCTTTAAAAGTTCAATTATCATTATGTTGAATGAAAATTTCACGTGGGTGATCTTTGGGTGCCCCAAAGTAGAGCAATATAAACTAATATGACTAGTTATTGCCAGTGATGATACAAGGTGCAGCTGAATGTGGTTTGACTAATTTTGATTTATATGTGCGAAGGCCAGGTGCTCAAGGTGGAGACAGCTCACATGCTTGAGTGTGTTGTTTCTTAACTATTGCGTAATCCTGTGGCATTCTTGTAAGCTAAACATAAGTCTAGCAAATAGAGCTTGCAGTAGATTGAGCCCTGCTTTGGGAAAAGTCCGTGCAAAACTTTCTCTCAATTTTTCATGCAGTAGTGCTAAATTGAGTTCTTTGGTAGAGTTTGGATTCGAGGGCAAAATATATGGACAGTTTCTATGTGTTCATTAGTATTGGATAAAATCAAGCTTATTGTTCCCTTCACAGTGTGGTAGTCGCCTTACTTTAGGACTTACATTGCTGAGCTATATCTAATATTTTGCCTACCTCTGATGGCTCTGGAGCAGAATTTTATCCATCTTGTACCAGCCACACTTTCACTTCTTTGCATAGAAACAGTCAACAGCAGCTCTGATTCTGATGTTTCATTAGTTAAGCATTTTTGGGAAAAAATGAAGGTAAGTCATAGAAAGAGGAAAGAGATCCTAGTAACAGTATATGATTTGCTGCTGCATAACATGCTCCTGTCAATGTTTATGTTGCACCTGTTAGTTACCTGGTTTTGTACAGGGGCTATCACTTGCAATGATGTAAATGCATATCAAACTTGATGAATCAAGGCTGGAAGAAATGGTAACTATAGATGATTGGATGAATTACTTGGCCGCTGTTTTCTCTTTATTCCCCTCTATTTTCTGGCAGTTCTGCTGTAAGCATGTAAAATGATTCCATGGGCTTATGAAGATTTTTTCATTTGTTTTGCCTTGAAGCTGAATTCAGTGGGCTGAAACTTCCAGGATGCAATATGCATCTTCAACAATTATGATTAAACTGACAATTTGATTCTTGATGGTCAAAAATAAAGTTGATTGAAGTGGAATGGTGAGTATATATCATGTCCTTGATGGACAAATTTTATCAAGGTATGACTCAACTGCCACTTGTAAACTATAATACCGTTTGCTTCTAATGACTACTTGAATTTAGCTTAGACTTCACAGACTACGTAAGTAACCAGAATTTCATATGAATTGGTGTAGCAGTCAAAGTGTAAAATATTGTAGATATGAAGAGACAGAGATAGGGGCAAATTGGTAAATGTCCATCAGTATTGAGTTCCAGATAGAGATTTTTCTGTTTTTGGGGTAGGTTTGGAGGGAGTGGCTTAATAATCAGATTATTGTGGTTGCGAGCGTGTGGTCACCAAGTCATCATATCCGGGCATATGGGGCCCCAAACCCGGATCCCCAATGAGGTCACCTCAAATGCCCCACCTTTCATCTTCTGGTTTTGCCAATATCTAATGGCGTATACCGCACTATAGAGCATCGCGCGCGTTATGATCAGTCTCTATTTATTGCAAGTATGCCCCGACTTTGAATTTTTTACATCCATGCCCAAATATTAATTTTTGTTCAATTTTAATCCGGATTAATTTTTCATTTCTTTTTTATTTTTTTAGAGAAATAACACTCATTTGGATCGAATACGAAACCTCCTACATAATATGAGAAAGTAATGCCACTTGAGTTATAAGTCACTGGACAGTTTTCATTTCTTGTTTTATGTTCTCTCAAGTACTTAATTGAGAATGAAAAGCAAAAAGAATGAAATGCAACGGCAACAAAATGAACCATTGATTAATTTATGGTGTTGCTCACTGGGACAGTAATTTATTTAGAACATAAGAATATAAATTTCTTTTTTTTTTAGTCGAACATATGCATTTTTCTCATGCTCCAATCAAATTTGAAGTACTTAAACAAAATTAAAAAAAATATTTTGATTCATTTTGAAGTGAAAGAAAGAACTTTATAATGGTATATCATTGTTTTCGAATTTTCAATATATAAACAGCTTAAAAATATCGACTGGCTTGTGGCTCAGTGGCATAAGTCTCCACATAATGTGGGAGGTTAGAAGTTCGAGTCTTAACGGACTCCTGATGTGTGTGTGCGTATAAATAATAATAAAAAAAAACAACTTAAAAATAAATTAAATTTTTTTTGCCAATTCTTGAGTAACCCCACGCTTCATACCTGCGAGTGGGAATAAAAGTTTGTGATTGAAGTTTGACAACTACATTGCTATGAAGATCATGAGATGAGAATTATGCACCAAGCACGCTTTGTTTTGTCCTCTTCAAAATTTTGACTTCTCTTTTTCATTTCCCAACAATAACTTTATAAGTTACCAACCCAAAATTTGCATTACTCCTCAGCCATCTTCCAATCTCACACCACACCCAAAACCCCAAATTTAAGGAAATTGAGCATTCAATCCAAAATGCCAAGAAAGTGGGTGGAGTAACCAAATTTATACAAAACCATTAAGAAGTTCTTAATTAATTTTATATTCTTTAATGCTAACATAGTGTAAGTTATTATTATTATTTTTATATATGATCTTAAACTATAGATATAGATATTTTCTATATGAACCATACTTTTTAGTTTTCTAATGAAAATCTTTAGTGGTTCTATTTTTAGAATAATTGATGCGTGCAATTGAGTTCATCATTAAATTGATAGATATCAATTGGAGTGAATTTGTAAAGAATGATTCAATGATCTTCTTCATTAGTATAATTGTAATGAGTGATGGAGAATCTTCTTCATCAGTATAATCTTAATGAGATAAAGTGATGGAGTTAGATATCAAGCTATTTACCAAATATATTGGAGTGATTTAATGAGGTTGATTTAAGGAGTAAAAACTAATTGAATGGAATCTACAAAGAGTGTTTTAATGATTTCCTCCATCAAGACAACTGGAGTGAAATAAAATGGTAAAGTTAGGTATCAAACTGTTTGAGCGATTTAATGAGGTTGATACGAGGAGTTAGAAAAGCAAAGTAGAATAAAGGATTACTATCTGAATTTATTAAAGAGCCACTTGATTCATATTATTTTTAACATGTTGAGATCGAAATTTAAATTTTAGACAATTACATTCATCAATACTATTTAGATTTCTCCACATAAATGATTTGAGTAAATTATCTCAAAATATTAAACCTAATGGGTTAGTTTGGTTGGGATGATAAGGTGAGATACATTGTTTTTATCAGTCCTTATTATTAGTTTGGTTGGAGTGATAATAAACACTTAAACCTGTATGAATATCCAAAATTCGTATTTATATGTGCAATTTTCATGATAAATTAATCTGTCACCACCCATGAATTTATTTATTAAACCAGTCAAACAATACTATAATGATAAAAAAATCATATAATAAATAATAATAAAATAACTTAAAAATCCAACCAATCTAGCCCAATATCTTAAAGCAAAAAGTGGAATAGCCCAAAATGGAGTAAACTAAATTTGAAGCCTCAATTTATTGATCATGGGAAAATATCTATTTTTTGAGGGGCTACGAGAGAAAATATCTATTCACGTTCTGTAACTGGGAGAGAGAAAAAGAGATGTCCTCTTAATAAGAAAAAAAGAAAAAAAAAATCAAGAAAAATCATTAAGTTTTCCAGATAAGAACAGTTTCAAAAGTTATGGTGAGTTCAGAGTTCATCGATGGCTTATTCTTCTTAACGTTTTTGCTGCTTGCTAAAGACTTGACCAACCCTTCTTGATTTCTCGTTCCACCCTTGTTCTCTGCCAACCCTTTTCAGCTTTCATAGAGTAGAAGTTTTTGCATTCATAAAGATTCAAGCTTTCTTGGTTTTCTCTCCTTTCTTGAAACCGTTCTGCATGGTTAGTATGAACATGGCTTCTTATCAGGCAATGACGTTTTTGCTTATGAGATGGGTTTTTGCTGTTTTTCCTTGAAGGGCTACTGAAAATTTAGTTTAAAGGTTGGCGTGTGATTGAGAGTGGATTAGTGGGACGTGGTTTGATGAGAGTAGAATATATGTTTAGTGTGTTTTTATGCTTTGTATCTTCAACGTGAAGTATGTTTTGCTGTTTTTTCTTGGTTTGGTGAGGTCTAAATTATCTTGAATTCTTGCTTTTTCTGTAATTCAAACCCTTCGAGTGTGACTTACTCTTCAAAATGCAACGTTTTCTTTTTTGTCTCTCTTGATTTGTAACGTGTAAATTCTCTTGAAATTTTTGCTTAAATTCAAGCCTTTTCTGTTTGAACTCCCTTTTAACCTTGCATTGTAGAGTTCTTGGATTTTCCTTGGCTATATTTTTCATTTCTTTGTCCCCTTCATCTTCCTGTTTTTAGCCTTTTCCGGTATTTTTCTTGATTTTCCATGTGTTTTATTGGAGTTTCTCAATTTTATCTACTGGGATTCTCCAGCTGTGTATTCCCTAAATAGGGGCCACCTAAGTTACTTGATTGAGTTCTATAAATGGTTAGTGAGTGCTTGGTAGTGTTGAAAACAATTGAATGACAGAGTGTAAAAGCAGGAAGCTTTTGTTAGCTGTGAAAAACAGTTTTATCAATTCTGTATTCCATAAATTAAGTGTTTGACGTTTTTGTAGTGACCTCAAGTCCAAGTAAATGCATGGATCAAAGGGAGGGTATGACATTAACGGGCTCGGCTTCATATTATGTGCATCCAGGCACGGCCGAGTCTGTGACAGGGTTACAAAGTTCACCTAGCATGAGTCCATTATCTAATGCTGCAGTACACTTCCAATCCAACACGGGGGGCAGCTTAACTGTACCAACATTACCTTTGGATACTTCAGCTCATGGAGTTAGTGTAGGTCCACCTTCTGCTATGCAGCAAGGTGAACCTGTGCGGAGAAAACGTGGAAGGCCACGTAAATATGGACATGATGGTGCAGTTTCATTGGCATTATCGCCTTCCATGTCTAATCCCGCATCAATAATAAGACCAACTCAAAAGTGGAGAGGAAGGCCCCCAGGGACTGGTCGTAAACAACAGCTATCTTCTCTGGGTAGCTTTCTCTAACTCAGCCATATTGACTTTGCTTTTAAGCCATTACAGCTTATGCGAGATTTATTATTATTATTTTTTTTAATAGTTTAGTCAAGTAAAGCAAAATCTTGATGGAAAGTATATCCTGTAGCGAATGGCGAATACTATATTTATTTCTTGAATGAATCTATTGTTGTATTTTTAGTCTGTGTAGTCCACCATAGTATTCAAGTTACTTGATAATTCAATCATTCATTGTATTTTTAGCACAAGTGAACATCCATAATATTTTTCTCCCCCGTCTCCCTGTTTTTCTTGTCCCTCTCTCTCTCTGTCCCCGTGGGTTCATATAAGACTGTGAAGTGAGAGAGAAAGATTTATAGTTTGCATGCTAGAAGCACAAGAATCTATTTCAGGCTATTATACATTTCTTGTGTAAATGGAAAATATGCATGTATGTTGCACACGTCTATATCAAGAGTCCATTATACATATATAACATTTCTTTTTCTCTCATACTAGGTTTGTATGATGTATTTTGATATAATTGCGTTTGCTTGTTGATACATTTTATGCATGTCTAAAATATTTATTGTCTAGAGAACTGCTCTCTGTTCATCACTTTCGCCCACTATATCTGGTATTTCATAATATAAATTCAAGTGGCAACATGGTTTTGAAGCGAGGAATCTGAATTATCGACAGTCTAAATGAAGATTTCGTCAGTGTATTGGCTCTTTTTGCGTTATGGAAATATTAATTTATTGCTTGATGCTACTATTGTTAACATAAGGATTCTGATTAACATTTTCCTTATCTGGCATTAAGCCCATAAAAGTAGATTTTAAGGATGATGCTGGTCCAACCACTGAAAGCCATGCCATATCATCATTTTTGCCCATACTTATGGTAGTCTGAGCTTATTACTGTCTAGTTTTTCAAAAGAAATTGAGTGCTCTGTTGAAGTCAATATGTTTTGTCATTCAATTATCAAGTAATCTAAACCACTAGTGTCTTGGGGCCTTGGGCTGGATACCACCTTCTGATGTGCATGAAATCAGTCTGGTTAGATTTTTAGATCTGGTTCTAAAACCTTTTTGATATTATATCAGCCTCTCAAGTGTTTTGACATGCTTTTCTTATGGTGTACTGGTTTAGAAGTTCGAAATGAAATTTTTTCTATTTGGCTGATATTTTGAAGAACTAATTAACTTGTCAGGTGGATCTGTCTTTAATGGAGTTGGAACAATGACTCCACATATCATCAACATTGCGGTTGGAGAAGTATGTGCAAAATCCCTTTCAATACCTTTGCCGTTATGGTCCATATATCAACATGTCATATAATTATGGATTTTTTGCTACTTGTCTTTATCATCTTTGTTATTTAGCATAATAATGCTAAACACTCTATTGGAATTAAAACAAAAACTGAAAATGAAGTACTTACACTATGTGCATGTCTGTGGATTTACAAAAAATTTGAGGACCTTTGTCAAACTACTGGTCTGTCAACATTCTTGGTCGTTAGCCAGCTGATTGAAGTTCA
Source organism: Jacaranda mimosifolia (assembly GCA_018894105.1). Classification (NCBI taxonomy): domain Eukaryota; kingdom Viridiplantae; phylum Streptophyta; class Magnoliopsida; order Lamiales; family Bignoniaceae; genus Jacaranda; species Jacaranda mimosifolia. Next base: position 13,353,373 of record CM032120.1, on the reverse strand, counting down.
ACAAGCTTAAGCCACTTTTACAAGTAGGCACAAACAACCCTTATAAGCTATTCACACTTTTCTCCCACATAACTATCGGATCCAATCTGGTGCATGATCCATACAAGTCCAAGACAATCCCACGTGAACGTTATTTTGGCTCTGATACCATCTATAAGGACCTCGGTCAGACTTTTTTCACTGTCAACATTGTTGAGCACTAGCTAACTGCTAAAAAATGCTTAAGCCCATGTTGACAAGCAGGAACTAACTAGGCCTTATAAGCTATTCATTTTTCTCCCCCAAAGGGCACCACATATTTCATGTGACATATGAAGCTTAAATGAGTGTCATGTATAGCTCCTAGGCTCCGGGTAATTTGATCTTGTTGCAGCCCTCCTCCGTGGGATTGCTAGATACTGCTCTAGATCCTTCAAGCATATTACATAGGGGAACTGTCCCTTGATGTATAAATAGAAGAAGGATAGACATTTCTGTATCATGCCGAAGGATCATAGCATCTTCAGTCCTGGTTCAAGCTTTATTTGACTTGCATCTAGGCATTATATTTCAAAAATCCTCATTACTTCTTAGCATACATGATGCCTTTAGCTTTTTAACTGGAACATTTGAATGGTCTTTTGTAATGGATTTTCTGCAGGACATCAAAAGAAAGATACTGTCACTTTTACAGGGACGACGAGCCATAGTTATCTTGTCAGGCATTGGTTCCATCTCAGTTGCAAATATTAAAATTTCAAGTTCTAGTGGGAGTATCACATATGAGGTGTAACCTTTGAATCTTCTTATTATCATGGTTTTGAATTTGCAAAAAATAATATTGGATTGTTGCTGTGGGAATATTTAAATCTTTATCAGAGATCATGGACATGATTACATACTAGGCTGAATGCATATGCACATCTTGGTAATTGGTATGCCACATCAATTAGTTGCCATCAAAGTGCAACCTGCAACCTAGTTGCATAATGAATGGACTCTTGTATGAAAGTTGTAGCATAATACATGGCAAGACACCGATGAAACATCTAAGAGTTCTATACTTTCCTTCACAAGAGTAATATCACATGTATAGTAGATTTCTTATGTGTTCTATATTGATACTTACACCTTCTTTTCCACTATGTACAAGTGATCTGATGCAATTTTGATATTGATTTCTCTCTCAGCTAACTATTACATTTTAACTATGCATTTCATCTTTGTGTGGCTTTATTTTTGAAATCTTTTAAATTAGAAAGGAGTAAAAGTTATGCACTAGCACTTTGCAAATGGCTATATGTATCTGGCCTGAGAATCTTCTGAAAAAGTTGGTCTTGTGTATGGATTTGCTAAAACATTGTTTGATTTCTGTATCAATAGTGTTCCCTTGTTTCTGTGGTTGAATTTCAGAATATAGGATGATTCTATGGTTTGAGATTGAGAATATAGGATGACATAAGATGCTTACCCGTTTTTCACTCTTTTGTAGGGGCACTTCGATATGGTAAATTTATCTGGATCTTATATCAATGATGTTGGTGGTACTCATGGTCCAACTGGTGGTTTAAATGTTACTTTTGCTGGTCCTGATGGCCGTCTCATAGGCGGTCCTGTTGAGGGAGTTCTCATTGCTGCCAGCCCCGTTCAGGTATGCTTTTGCATTGAAGCATATCGGCAAACTGAATTTACGTTTCTTTTACTCATATCTCTATTATGGATTGTTGTTCTGAGATATAATCTTGTGGGTGCCCATGATGCGATTTGACTTCTAATAATCAGAGAAATGGGATTCCATAACAAAAAGGCATATAATAGAAAGCCTCCATATGCAGAACCTGTGAAAATGCTCAAATTAAATCTTTGCTTTCATCTCTGAATTTTGGTTCCTGAAAACTTTATATCTTGGTGGACTTTTCGTATTCATTAAATACTTGGTTTATAAACACTTGAACAGAATTAGCAAATGATAGGTTTTCATTTATTTGTGTTCTGTACGATTTGGCTGTTGAAGACATGTATTTTTGCTAGCTGTTCTATTTCAATTATGTGGCTCCACTGATGATGAATTGCTCCAGGTAATTGCTGGAACCATGCTGCTTTGCACTTCAAAGCCAAAAAATAAGGCAGTGGAAGATCCGGAAACTTCAGGAGATCCTGATCGTGGTACACTTGGCAATTCAGTAGCTCCAGCTAACGTTCAGTCTAGTCATAATCTTACTCCAATGGGTGCCTGGCAGAGTTCAAGATAAATGGATGTATAAACTTTGTTGACATTAAATGATGCTCGGATTATAACCTCCAGTGGTAGCTGGATCAAACCACATTGATGTTTTGTTCATTATCACCAGAAGAGAGCCTTTCGGGTCAATGCATTTGCTTTCTTACCTGACATAGGTTGTTCAAATGTACATCTGTTTATTAAAAATTTCAGTTCTGTGCTATATGAACGATGATAGTTGTAATTTGTCTTCAGAAGGAACATCAGCAGAAATCAATGATGTCTATTTCATTATATCTGTGTTTGTAATATTCAGTTGCTCTTCACATGGTTGCATATACCTGTTTCCCTCTATGCTCTCTTTCTTTCAAGTGATCATTGCGAAAAGTAAACATTTGTGTACTTAATATACATGTGGGAAGACCTTAAAGAGTATATCTCTTTGGTGCTTATGGCATGAACAGAGGGTGCATTCTCCTTTAAGCCCATGTGTTGTAGTCTAATCTTGCATATTGCTAGAAGGGGCCTACTTAAACCCTACCGTTTAATTACTTGCCATGTGACTTTGCTGGTATAGGTTGCAACAAACAACTTGCAATCATAATCATTTTCAACAATCTTACTTAAGTACATGATAAACATTACACTGAGGAGCAAGGTAGGCACTTCAATCACATTATATTGTGCACCTGAGTTTTCAGACAAAGTAAACACAAGGCTTCACCAGCCCCAGTTATCCATATGAGTTCCCAATGCTTCCTGCTGTTCCATACAGATTTTGAGGCATCGAGAATGTTGTTGGAACATGGAGGCTGCTGATCTTGTACGTCTTCGTTACGGAGGGTAGAGTGGCATTCATCAGCCACCAGGCACTCAGGCTCTGTGCATTACCACTTATGCCTATTCTATGAAGACATCTGTTATCAGAGTGATACCTTTTGTTACATTCTGATAGTCTGGCTGGAAACTGCTGCTGAGCATTTGTAAGTGGTGCAAAGCTTGCTTTCAACTCAACAATCACCATTTTCTTTGTTTCATTTCTCAGGAGGGTTCTTGCTTCTTATCTTCCACTTGGACTATATACTTGAGCTTCAGACTCCGGGGAACATGCGAGAAGGAGAAACAGTTACAACAGACCTCTGTTGGGCAAAGTTCATCTCTCTGTGTGAGTCTTTTTTTAACGACATTAATGCAACACAATGAGATTGAGAGTTAGGTTTTTACAACTTGTGTTATAGCTAAAGGCCAATATTGAATAAGAACAAAAATCCATGATATATTTTCTGTTTGTGCTCTAATATTGCTGGTAGAGAGCTATTCAGGCAGCGCTAAGGCTTTCCATAGAGCTTTTGAGGCTTAAATAGTATTATTAGGACATGAAGGCTGATAGCTGTTGTCTGCATCATGATCCGTTGTTGAATCACACTCATGCATCAACCACTATAGCCTTCACACTTCGGCCATTAGCACTTAAGGTGGGGGCTTTTGCCCCCTTGCTTTCATCACTCGGCTTGCAACCTGAAGTCTAGCCTGTGCGGGCGGAGTAGTAAGAAAGAACAGTACTAGAAGAACTGCTCCCAAGCATAAGTTCTTGATTTTCTTTTCTATATGAATTGGTATTTGTTTTTGAAATGTTGGATCTTGGATGCCTGATTTTAATATTGACATGGCTCAGTGGACAGCTATTTTGGTCTTATTCAAAACGTGTAACCCTTTATAGCTTTGGAACATAGGAAATGACAAATAAGGCTCTATCAAGAGGACTGCAGTGGCAAGTTCGTTGATCTATTTATTGTTATCATTGTTTTGAAAGGGATGGCTACTGCTTAAGTATTATAAACTTTTGAGACCTGCATTTTGAAATAAGAGAGACATCAACATTAAGTTTTGAAGGAGATAATGATTTATACTTTCATCACTTCCCACATCATGTCTATTATACTACTCTCGATTGAACTTTGTGGTAATCATATGGTTATAATGAACTCAAACTTGAGGAGAAGTTTTTATTTTATGCGTATCACAGATCATACACATACACAAAAGTTGTAGCAAACTCCTGAATAAACACAAGGCTGAATGAAATTCATCAGACCAGAAACATCCAAATTCTTGTTCCTCGAACACACAAAAGTAAACAACCTTCAGCTGGATCACTGAATTCTGTCACAATGCTGCATCTTGTTCGCATATCTTTTATATTCCCTTTATCAAGCATCTGCCCAGTGGATGTGCAATTCACCCCAATCCTTTTTGGGCACTCCTAGAGCTTTCCAGACAGCCCTGGAAGCATCAACGATGTTGTGGGGGCATGGGGGCTGGTAGTCATGCTCTTTATCACACCCCGCTGTGGAGTCGCACTCGTCCACCACCATGGCCTTCACACTCTTCCCATTACCATAAATGGTGATATTCTTGAAGCACCTCTTCATTTTTTTGAACCACCCTGTCGACAGGGCCACGATGGGAATGTCGTCCGAGTGGTACTTGCCGTCACACTCAGATGGTCCCCCACCATCCTTGCCTTTCTCAAAACCATTGAGAGTCAGGACAGCTTTAGTGTGGGCAGAAACTTTAGGTGAGCATTTGTAGATGTCATAGTACTTGCCTTCTTCACAGCAGTCAGAGTCATTCGACTGGTTGCATTGATCTTTAGGTGGTTTTTTGCCCTTAATTTTGCCACTAGGTTTGCAGGGTTTAGCTTCAGCACTCAGGCTTAAGGTCATGATGAGAACAAAGAAAAGGAGAAAAAGGAAAAATAAGAGAGCCCCATTCCTCATTTTCTTTTCTTCAGAAGATGTCTCAAGTCCTATACCTTGTGCTTGTGTGGGGAGAAAACTTGCATTTGCTCCAAGCATATATATAGTGCTTTGACACAGTAAAATACATTTTGTCTGTTTGTTGAAATCGGCAGTTTTTGTGAGTTTTATGTGCTTCAATATTTCTCTTTTTTTATACATGAATTCTTTTCTTAGCTTAGTGCAAAGTTAATTGATATAAACAAGGAATGCTTGTGAACTGTAAATATTTTAAACTGCCAGAAAATCCAAAGTGGATCTTGGTTTCTGATTAACAATAATCCAAAAAGGGAATCTAAGTAAATGTCCTTCAGGACTCTTCTTGGCTGTTGATATATTGCAGACACATATACTTTGTCTTATCTCTTTCAGTCCCTTTCTAGCTCAATCTTCTTGTTAGATGATATCCATGCAACACGAGACAATGATTAAGAATCGACAAAACAAGTAAGAAAGGAAATAAATAATTCCAGTTTTAAGATTTCCATGCTTAGATGTGAAAACCACTATGCAAATGAACAGTATCAGCTTATAGGGACCATTTGATTGTGTAGCATTTCCCAATTCCCATATGATGCTAAGACTTATCAATATCTATGCTGACCAGAGGTCTTGTTTATTTTGTTCTTTCCTCTCTTATCTGTCATTTTTGAGTTGAGGATGTTAATAGGGTTGACATGTGGTAAACTTAGATAGGACATCCTTGAGACCACCATTACTATCAGTTGGAAAGTTTTGTCTCTACCTAAAATTTTGACTTAATGAAATGTTTGATGTAATCGTATGAACCAGTGCTTAACATAATAATGTACATAATGTGATTCAAATATGTATACACATCATTTCACAGCAAATTGACTGTCCTGATGAACATAGAAACAGAACTAGGCATCAGACCAAGTGATATCCAACTCTCCCCAGTCATCTTCAGGCATTCCCAATGCTTTCCAGACAGCTTTTGAGGCATCCACGATGTTATTAGGACAAGGTGGCTGATAATCATGGTCCTCATCACACCCCATTGTAGAATCACACTCATCAACCACCATAGCCATCACGCTCCGGCCATTAGCACTTATAGTTATGTTGTTAAGGCACCTGCTCCCTCCACTATACCATCCGGTCGATAGAGCAACAACAGGTGTGTCATCAGAATGGTACTGATTATCACATTCTGATGGTCCGCCTCCGTCTCCACCCTTCTCAAAACTATTAATAGTGAGAATTGCTTTCGTGCTTCCAGACATGGTGGGAGAACACTTATAAGTGGTATAGAGCTTCCCAGTTTGACAGCAATCAGAGTCATTTTCCTGGTTACATTGCCCTGGAGGTGGTTTTTTGCCCTTTATTTTGCCGCTCGGCTTGCAAGTTTGAAGCCTGGCCTCCAACGGCTGAGCAGCAAGGACGAGTAGCAAAACAAGAATTGCTACTTTTCTGAAGCTGTTCATCTTGAACCCTCTACTGCTTTGAAGTTAGTATTCCAACTGTGGATGCTGGATCCAAACATGGGATGAACTAATCGATTTATATAAACTTTCCCTAGTAAAAATGCCAATAAATTGCTCAAGGCAGGTGACTTCTTCTACATCATTTGTACGTAATATGATTGTGGGACAGGTTGTCAGATAGTCCAGTAGAGGGTTCAAGAAACGTGCACATCAAGTTACTTTTGAACCATAGGAACATTAATTTTCAAGAATTACTTAGGATGCCTTGGCAGTTAATCTGTTCATCATCATTGCCAAAGACTGATATCTTGGCCATCTGAATATCTATATTCCAATATGCTATCTGAGGTCACTTTAGGACAAGAAAACACCAAATAATTGCCTAACATCTGATGTTACTCCGGAGTTTAAGACAGAACTGAAAAGTGTTTCTGTAGTATTGTTTCACCAAAGCAGGTTCCTTTAAAATTATTACATCCTAAATGATAGAATCTTAATCATGTTATGTCTGAAATGCATAGTTTCAAAAGCATTATCACTTCGATCATCCACTAGATAGATGGTAAAAAAGATGAATTCTCTGATGATAACAAGGTGAGAATTTAGTTCCACAAATAGGTCCACTAAAGGCTTTCAGCAACAAAAGTCCAAAGCTTTTTATAACACAATCTTGAACTTTTATGGATGGACTGGTGATAGTGATATTTACTTCTTTCAACCAGGCAAGACATAAGGCCATAGAAGTAATTTTAGAGAGCATGGGTTCTAGAGACGCTTGAATATCTTCTGAAAATTATTTGTTAGCACAATTTTGCTACTTGAAACCTCAGTTGGACCATATGATCGACAAAATATTTGTATCTTGAGCACTGACGTGAATATGAGAGTTTTCTCTTAATTTAGATAGAAGCTTTGGGTTATATCTTGAAATCTGCTTTGGTCCTAAAAGCAATAGACAAGTTAGGTTCACTGAGGTTGCCCCAACGAAACCAGATAAAAGTTGCAAAATCAGGACAAAATAATAAACTTGGTAAAATTTTGAATAGTGATGAGCCTCTCAAATGCAATAAATAGGCTATTTATATTGTTGATACAATAGTTCACTTGGTTTACATGGCCATATGTATCTGAGCCACAAGGCTACTAAGAATCAATGCTGTCAAGGATCTGCGTCCAATCATAAACACCTCGGTTTCTCGTTGGATAGGCAAGTTAAAGGTGGTAATTTGGTAATATCACGTCAAACAATATTGGCCTTTCTTGGGGGAAGTTTTATATAAACCTAAGAATTTCAGTTCTGGTTGATATACTTAAAGCTGAGTGAATCATGAAGAACTTGAGTTTGGGAATCTTTCTTCTTGTATTGCTCTTTTCTACTCACTTCTTAGAGGCCAGGCATCAGGTTTGCAAGCCAAGTGGTAAGGTAAAGGGCAAGAAGCCACCTCCGGGCCACTGCAACGAGGATGACGACGACTCCATCTGCTGCATAGAAGGAAGATACTACACTATTTACAAATGTTCACCCCCCGTGTCTGGAAGCACAAAGGCAGTTCTCAATCTTAACGGTTTTGAAAAAGGTGGAGATGGTTATTTGCCATCAAAATGTGATAACAAGTACCATTCAGACGACACACCGGTTCTAGCTCTGTCGACTGGATGGTATAGTGGAGGGAGGAGATGCTTGAAGAACATCACCATAAGTGGTAATGGCCGGAGTGTGATGGGTATGGTTGTTGGTGAGTGTGATTCTTCTATGGGATGTGATGCAGCCCATGATTATCTACCTCCATGTGGTAATAACATCGTTGGTGCTTCTAAGGCTGTCTGGAAAGCCTTGGGGGTGCCTTTAGAAGACTGGGGTGAACTGGATATCACCTGGTCTGATTCCTAGTGAAAAATCATGGTTTCTGTTTCTGGTTGTGTTTCTTACAAAAGGGTTTGTCTGAGGTACAAATGATGAATAGTCCTTTGTCTTCTTAACTTCTATGTTACCATTTGTAATGTTATAATGCACAGTGATTTGTTGCGTTATAGTTCAAGCATAATCTCAAAGTCAGCAGGTTGGAAAATTTCTGCTTCACCAGAAATCAGAAGCTTATTCATCCATTCTTTATGATTAAATCATAATACATAAAGAAAAAGAAAAAATGCTTAAACAAAAAGCAAGAGAGAAACAAGAGTTTTAAACGCTGATGGAGACTTCTGTTCTGTCTTTTGCATCTTACATAAGTTCTTGATTAGTCTGCCTGTCATAAAATCCTGTAAGCGGCAGCAAAAGAACAAAACAACTCATAGAAGTATTTTGTCGATTATTACGTCCTTCCTTGTCTTGGAGTACTTAGATATCCACCGTAGGCCTTTCTTCATTTGAAATCTCGCCCTTATTGCGCTTATAAGGCTATGTCATCCTAACATGCTGCTAAATGGATGAATCTTATCAATTTTCATAAATAACAAATCATATATACCTCTTCTCAGCCAAGATATTAGCCCTTGGGGTGATGCTGAGAAGCTTAACCAACACACGGGGCAAAGTAACTAATTCTTGAATCACTGCCATAACTACTTGAACTCTCCATTGGAATAAGTTCAGTACCCTTGAGCACTTTCTTGGCTTTTTCTCTGTCTAAAAGGCCTTATATTTCATCCCACTTTGCATCAAATTACCCATTTCCCATAACTACCTAACCTAAATTAATCTAGAAACAAGATGAAGAACTTCACCACTGCAGCATTTCTACTTTTGCTGCTTATTCCTCAGAGGCCAGAACTCAGGCATGCAAGCCTAGTGGCAAGATAAGGTGCAAAAGACCACCACCAGGACAACGTAATCCAGAAAACGACTTGGATTGCTGCAAAGCTAGGAAGCTTTACACCCCATACAAATGTTCTCCCGCCGTTTCTGGAAGCACAAAAGCAGTTCTCACCCTCAACAGCTTTGAGGAGGGTGGAGACGGAGGCGCCCCCTCAGAGTGTGATAAGAAGTACCATTCTGATAACACACTGGTTGTTGTGCTGTCGACTGGATGGTATAGTGGAGGGAGCCGGTGCCTTAATAACATAAGTGCTAATGGCCGGAGCGTGATGGCTATGGTGGTTGATGAATGTGATTCTACGATGGGATGTGATGAGGACCATGATTATCAGCCTTCATGTCCTAATAACATTGTGGATGCCTCAAAAGCTGTCTGGAAGGCATTGGGAGAGCCTGAAGATGATTGGGGAGAGTTGGATATTGTTGTAATTGGCATAATGTAATTCCCTATATTAATCTAATTACATGTTTAAAAAAAGAGAAATTGTATTTGGATGGATGCCAATTAGGTTGGAATCCAAAGATAATGATAGTGTTAAAAATAGAAGAGGAAAAAATGGTTAAGTGCTATGAATTGATTTTGTCCCACATAGGAATTTTAACAAAGTATAGACTAGTTTGGGCTTTATAAAAGTAAGTGGAGGAGTTGAAGGATCACTTGTCCCACATTGGTTTTATAAGTAAGTGTATACTAGTATATATTGAACTTAAAAATGAATATTTGTTAAAAGTATTTATTAGGGGGTTCATATAAGTGGACTACACATGCGCCGCCACCCGGCCCGGCTTCAATTCCGGACGCGAATGTTAGGGCGGATTGTATTAGTTATATTTTTTTGGACAAAATTCAATTGGAAATTTTAAATTACTTAACGGGCAAAAGGTATTGATCGAATGTTAGGGGTTGACCAAGTAAAAACTCTAATTGAAGATTAGCCACTCATAATTAGGGATTGACACCCAGTTAAAACCCAAAAACATATTTGAGGTCATTAACCGCAGCCTGCCCTAATTTCCTCTATAAAATAGTTCGCCCATGGCATATTTGACACATAGAATGTAAATCTTTTTCTTTCTTGCATACTCACGTATCCTCTCTCATATCTCCTTATCTTCAACTAACCTTCGGCTATCTAATTCCGGCGAATTGAGTTACTGTTCGAGGTGAATGAGAAGAAGTGCACATAGTCTTTTTGGACTGTCTTATCTTGGGAGGAGCAGCATTGTACCCGTTGCGTTGGTGAGTCGGGGCGTTCGTTTCTTCAAAGCAAAAAAAATTCGTCTGTGATTTGGTCATCCGACTGATTCTGTTACGATACAAGATCTTTAGATAAATTTCTTTAACTTCTTGTATCTAAATTACGTAAACTGATTACATGTTCTTATTGTTTTGATGCCTCGATTTGTTACACAATTTTTGGCTTTTTCGAAAATCGTATCATATGGAATATATGAATTCTGTTATGTCTTGATCACGTTGAATATATAATTCGTATTATGCCTATTATACTTAAATTTATAATTTAATAAAAACATACTTTTTTTTTTTTTTTTATTTGTTTCAACTCACAATTGATAATTTAAATTGCTTTAAATGCTTTATATTGTTACACCGCTGCATGTAGTTATTATTCTGTTCCAACAGATAACACTTGGTCTGATGCCTAGTAGTGTCATTTAGTTTTAGTTACGCTAGTTCAAATGTTGTGAAAATATGTACTACCTATTAAATTTTTTTAGGAATATACTTTCTCAGACCGGGTTTTCACTAATCTATAGTTTCATAATTTTTCACATTGCATGAATGGTGAATTATATAGTACCTATATCTCTTTTTCACACTTGGGACTCAGAAATTTCTGATAACCAAAAAAGGTATTGACTGATATCTTTCCACTACTCTCAGCTGGATCAACTCTGTCCGATACCAGTAATGGAGTGCAGTAAGATTTGGCTAATGGTAATCATAGGATTTTAGAATATGGAAGGCTGTGGTAATCCCACGAGTTTAAGGTACATGGTTATAAATTCCCTTTCCTTAAAATCCACGTTTACTACACTCAACCCTTTGCCTTTTCTTTCTCTAGGCATTTAACGATTTTATTGTCGAGGGTTAGGGGATTGAGCGCCTTTATTCACTAGGGTATGCGAGCACTTGGTGAAAGAAGAGTAGCATCAAACGGCAAGCTTAGGCAACAAGGAATTTCGCTACCTTAGGATAGTTAGAATTACTGTAGCCGTTTATCAGGATTTCCATTCAAAACAACTAACACTTTTCCTTTCGACCTTCCAACATTAGGTAGGTGTCAAACTCTATACATTCATCTTCTCCCATTCGTTGTCTCTTAGGCAGAAGTCTTTTCCCAACGATCAAGTGAGTAGCAGTTCTTGAATTAGGATGTCCACCGCTTCTAAAGCTAAAGATAAGTACGGAATGAGTTGGGGGTGAAAACCATAATGAGAACATCAATTAGGAAAAACTCGGACTTGCCGTCTTCCCAAGCAAGCCCAGGTGGGATACTTAACATGTTAGCTGCAGCACTGCACGAGTCGATACACACAGAACCTAATATCCATTGTTTATAGTTAAGACTATTGGGGTATTTTTTTTGTTACACCAGTGATTCTAACCCATATGTGATTTCAAATATTCGCTCAAGCTAGTATGCCCGGATGGCCCAAACCCGGTTCTGGTCAGAATGGAGGTTCCCTTACCCTTATCATGTCTAGATTATTTCCTCATCTTCTCATCTTGTAAAAGCCAGCACAAGTAGTCAGAATCTTGAGGAAAACGGCTGTTTTACATGGATTTGCAATTAAAAAGTGAATGTTTACATTGTGATTTTCACATCTTTACTTTTCATCCATTTCTTGATTCTCAATCACTGTGTTATGTGGCATGGTTATCATCTCTATTGTTGATTACAAGATTCAGCCCAGTAAAGGAATCAAGCAAGACAACCTCATTCGATATACGGACGGCTGATGTGAGATCCCAAATTAAGGATGTTCAGCTAGATCTATTTTTTGTTTTTATTATGAATCAGACACAAAGATTCATTATAGACATATTTTCTGACAAACTAAAACATTTTAAAATCATAAGGTTTCCTCGTTTTTGTCAACAACAGAAGTCCTGGAGCACAACTGACAAAACAGCCGTCAGTTTCATTTTTAACTAGCATACAAATGTGTTAGTGTATGAAGTACTATAAATATGCTCAGAGCAAATGTTATCTCCCAACCCACAAGATCAAAGCAACAGATTTTGATAATCCAAAACAAGAAAAAGAAAATGAAGAATCAGTTTCTCTCATTTATATCCTTTCTCCTTTTCTCTGTTCTCATAATGACGTTGAGTCTCAAGGTTCAAGCTAAAGCCTGCAAACCCAGTGGCAAGATTAAGGGCAAGAAACCACCCAAAGGTCAATGCAACCAGGGGAATGACTCAGATTGCTGTGAAGAAGGCAAGTACTATGACATCTACAAGTGCTCGCCTAAAGTAACCGCTCGCACTAAGGCTGTCCTGACGATCAACGGCTTTGGGAAAGGTGCAGATGGTGGGGGGCCTTCAGAGTGTGACGGCAAGTACCACTCGGATGACATTCCCATCGTGGCCTTGTCGACAGGGTGGTTCAAAAAAATGAAGAGGTGCTTCAAGAATATCACCGTTTATGGTAATGGGAAGAGTGTGAAGGCCATGGTGGTGGATGAGTGTGACTCAAAAATGGGGTGTGATAAAGAGCATGACTACCAGCCCCCATGCCCCCATAACATTGTTGATGCTTCCAGGGCTGTCTGGAAAGCTCTGGGGGTGCCTCAAAAGGAGTGGGGTGAATTGGATATCTACTGGTCTGATTCTTGATCAAGAACAGCACTGTCACAGAATTCAGTGTTGCTGCTGAAGATGGTTACTTTTTTGTGTCTAGGAATAAGAATTTGGCTGTTTATGGTCTGTTTCAATCTGTGTTTATTCAGAAGTTGGCAGCAACTCAACTAATGCATATGAAAATAAAGATTTCTCTTCAGTTCTGAGTTCATAATATCATCAAACATCAACGGAAAATAGTAAATCATATGGAAAACTGTAACTCAAGAAACTGATATGAGTATCTGATATATGAAACCATATCTTTAAACTGAAGAACAAGAGAAAGGCAACTTGTATTATACATGGTATCGAGTTTCTGTAACAAAAATTGACATGCAACAACATACAAAATCCAGATTACATATTTTGTACACTTTGAAAATCTAGAGAAACATAGTTCAAACTATATGTGTGGAGAAAACAAACTAGAATGTGATGGCTTGCAAAATAAGTTGCAAGAAGAAGATGACAACTTACAACATGCTATCTGTCCTGGCAGGCAACCGACGGAAGAAATTGAGTGGTGCTGGGGGCAACTTATGCCGAAATCTTGGATGTCTCATAACATATAGTCCAGTCATCACAATCAACAACTGGAAAGGTACAGCATATAATACAGTAGCAGCCACAATGCAGAATGCCATGTATATCACAGTTGCACGTGGATCTCGCCAACTCAGCAGTGCCTGGATCCTCTCCCCTTGGGATGCTATGTCACCTACCACCGTCTGGATTCGACCTGCCACACTTCGTAACCGATCATACCTCATCTTGACAAGATCTGAACCCCGTGAAGTAGGGAAAGTATCGAATTCCTCGTCAAGCTCATCAGGGTGGGTGGCATCAGCAAAGGATAGTCGTGTGTTCATGTGAGGAGGATATTTTGGCCGGTAGCGGTAGTTCCAAAGTCCGATTAGGAACATGTAAAGAAACAGTGTGGGTAGAATCAATTCTGGGAAACAGATTAGCATGACAAAGAGAACATGGACTAGCACTGTGGTGATGGGGTTCTTCCACATGCAAACTTCTTTAAACCATTTCCCAACAGCAAATAATCCGTTAAAAACCGACATCAGCCTGAAAAAGTTTGCCTTACTACGCCTCATGCTCCAGAGATGTGAATCAGCATCAGTCATATATTCAACTACTTCTTTTCTGAGAGGGGGTTCTGCCCGGCTCAGTCGTGCTGCCACGATATTGACAGCTTGGTGACGCAGCATGTCAAGCTGCATAACTGCCAATGGCATCTTATAATGCATTTTGGGCAAAAGCGGTCTGGAGTATAAGCCCATCATGTTCACCATTGATGTGCAAGAAAACCGAATTGCCAAATGCAACTCTCCCATTTTCTTCACACCAGAGGGATGAAGCACTAGCAATGGGTAAGAATGAGTATAGACTCGGTCAGTTTCAAGAGTTGAGATTCGAATCCTAACTTTCCCAATCTTCAAGTCTCTGTGACCATTTGAAGCCCTCTCACCAATTTGGCCATTGTCAAAAACACCAACAGTAAGAACAGTGGCTGGATCAAAAACTTCCCAAGTGTACTGTTCATTGTACCTTGGATTTAAGCTGTCTGTAATTGTTCTTGTTCTAACCCACTTCTGACCATACTTTGCAACACAGAAAGTATCTGAAGTACCCCGACCGTTTCTTGTCTTCATGGGTGTAAGGGCATCAGCATTTAAAATGCCTAGCTCCAGAGTACCTATTGGTGGCTTCCAAAGCTGTTTTGCTGTCGGCCGGAGATCGCTACTATAATGTGTAGATTCATCAAGAACATGGTAACCCCCATCAAGGCAGACACGAAGGTGGACCCTACTAGCAAACTTATCTTTCTTTGGCTCCTCAATATCAGTTGCACTTGGTTTTTGTAGGTTAAACCATCGGGAGTGAACAATTCGATCATCAGCACGCCGTTCAACTGTTGCCAATGGTATAAAAGCCCTGCCAAGAACCTCGTCTCTGTTCGAACCCACACGATCTTCAACTGAAATTATCAGATGGTCGTCAAAAGGTTCAGCAGCAACAAACATCAAATCTTCATTCCACGATACATTCATACTTTGTGATTGCACTGGTTTTGTCTTCAAAAGTTGGTTGCCAATCTGTGCCTTAACATGCACGTTTGGAACACGGTTTTTCTCAGCCACAACCAAGTCTTGTGCCTCAATCACATTAACCCGTACATACCACAACCTTGGGGAGTGGTAAACTTTGGAACGGATGTGTGTTGAAGAGGCTGAACTATCAACAGGACTAGCTGCATCTGAATGCCAAGCATCTGAAAAGGCCTCATCAGCTTGTGTGCCCATCCAGACGGCTAGCATCAATTCACCTTTCGGTTTTTCACCCTTCTTGTCCTCAAGCCGGTACCATTGTGGAGCCAAAGGACTATCCGGTGGAACTCGTGTGGGAATCTCATGGAGATCAAATCGAACAACCCCAACAAAATCATCTTTTACCATATCCTTATCTTTAACAATGACTTCCAAAACAGATGACTGCATTCTGTCTCTTGAAAAGGTGAACACCGTGTTCCACTCTGGTTTTTGAGTTTTCTCAAAATGCTTTGTGACTCCTTTGTAGTTGCCGAGTTTCACTTCAACATATGGGTCAAGACTCCCAGTAACATCCTTGGAAGGAAGGTCATGAGCTTTGACAACCCTAACAAAGAGGAATTGCATTGGCTCGACAAGGTCATAAATGCTGGACGGCTTCTCGGAACGTCTAACTCGTCCACCAACAACCTGACCCCCTCCAAGGAAAGGGCTTGTTTCTTTAAGTGTAAAATCAGCAGGCTGTGAGGACGAACCTGCATACATGCGGACAACTTGTGGTGTCTGAGGTTCAGCCCTCATTTCACCAACCCCATATATCATTGATTGCTGGGAGGGAACAGGAGGAGGCTGTTGTCGCGGGTTGTTGGAGTTAGAAAGATTATAAAACGTACGTCGTGATCCCTTTTTGCCATCCGAGATGGACTCTTCCACTCTCTGAGAACGCAACTCACCTTGAGTTGAATGCAAACTTGAATATGAAGAAGAGGAAGAAGAAGCCATCTCAGGAAGAGGGACAGAAGACCTGATATTGGGATCATCAGTTACATAAACTTTCAGGCCAAGCTCCCCTCTTGCGTGTGAGAATATGCTTCCTTTTTCCAAAGGATAGTTAAATACAACGGCATCAGAATAGGGAACAAATGATGTACCAGAGATTCGGACCTTTCCAAGGGAAGATTTTGAATTGGTGGTTTTATTGCTGTTATAGATGTGAGCCTCAAGTGTGAGTTTATGCAGCTCATCAGGGTTAGAGACATTAAAATAGAATGTCTCATTCCAGTAAGGGTCAAGATCCTTTTCTTTAATGGTGGTGCGAAATTTCTGACCATCAAAGTGAAGCTCCACAAAAGCGTTGGATGAGCCCTGCCCATCTTTGGCTATAAGGTTGTGGGCTCTCACAACTTCCACTGCTATCTTGAGATTGCTCATGAGTTATGCCACAAATATCTTATTCAGTTCCCTGTTTGTAAGAAGGAGACGCAAATTAAGCAATGATGACGTGAATATAAAGAAATATTACCATCATTAAGTAAAAACTTCAAAGAAATACAAAAGGAACTAGAGAATAAAGGTCAAGGAGCAATCTCCATTGTCATATATACAGGATTTCCAAAGAATAAAAACTCATTAAAAATTGCAAGCTTTACATATCTCTATGCACAGAAAGACCGACATTCTTTAGATGACCAACATGTATCCACTAAGAATACACACTTAACTTTTGACATGGAAGCTCTTAAGCACTAAAGATCAACAGAAGTGCACAAATATTGACATAAAAATCAAGGTTTTGGATAAAGCTTAAACTTCATACTCATCAAGGCAACGAAATACCACCATTACCCAGCAATATATCAAACTCCGGGAGAATCTTTGGCAAGAGCAGCAAAGTTTGTTTACCTTATTTGAAGAACAAAATTCAAGTCATGATTGAAGTATATGAGATACAGTTCAGTTTCTCCATATTTCTTTAGCTTTCAAAGGGTCATAAATAATCGAAATTGCTTTATTGATTGAGTTACCAAAAACAATGAAAAGATATTGAAATTATTCACATATTTCCTCTGTTCTCTTACCACTAAGGACACTTAAAACATCACAATAATGATAATCTAACTCATTCATCTTTGGTTTATACAATAAGAAATAACTATGTATCATCCACTTTCAAATTTCAAAGAACAATAAACATGAACCATCTACTTCCAAATCTAAACAGGTCAAACAGGAGATTGAACTCTTAAATCCAATTTTCCAAAATTTTGAGACAAAGTAATTGCTTGTCTTTTCACTGGCCAGTATGTATTACTCCATACAAAAATTCTATGTTTTTAGAGGTTTATATTTATATCATAACTGACTGATGACCAAAACAAGAAACTGATGAATAAGCCCAGATGAAAAGGATTCTTGAAAATAATCACACCTCAAAAGTCAGACTCTACACACACAAAAGAACACATATATTCACCTGCCCAGACCAAAGCTGGAGTCTTTACACCATACACCAAAGACCCACCATTGAAGACAAAACAAACAACCATAAAACTCACTTCAAGCATAAAAACAAAAACAAAGGACAGATAAAATCAAAAAACCAAAAATAGAACAGAAAAGGGTACCTTGGTTTCTGGTTTTTTACCAGCTTCTGAAATCTTGGCTTGGAAAGATATTTTTGATTCTGAGTTTCAGATATACATACGATCAGAAAATGGCCAAGGCGAAGAAGAAGAAGAAGAAGAAGAAGAAGAAGAAGAAAAACAACAACAAGAGCTTCAAAAGAAAGAGAGAAGAAGAAGACGTGGGAGATGAAACATTGAAGCGTTCAAACAATTATTAAAGCACACCAAATGCATAAATGCATAATAAATAGCAGCTCAAAAATTAAAAGAAAGAGGAAAAATCTTGGAAGAAGACGAGGAAAAAGGAAAGAAAAAGGCTGGTGGAAAAGTCCAAGACGAACAGGGAGCCTGACCGGGGTACGATGATGTTAGGGTCGGGAGTTACGTGTGTTTCATGTTTTCGTTTAAACAAAACGCGGGCAGAAATTACATGTCAACGTGTGTCCCCTTTCAATACCATAACTACCGGGTAAATATATAAAAATTGAGCATTAAAAATAAGGTGTCTCAATAAAAATAAAAATAAAAATAAAGATGTGTTTTTGTATATAAATATAGGAAATATCTTACCTATACTATAAAATATGAAATAAATATTTTTAATTTTATACATGTTGAAATTTTGAATACATATATCAAATGAGCCACGACTACTGATATATAAAGAGTTTGAGAGTAACTTTTTGAATGACGTTTTTTTAAATATTATCACACCACTCAAGTTTCTAAGGCCTGTTAGTTTTCAATTTTAACATACTTTTTCATTTTCAACATAAAATGAAAATAGAAAACAATCGGCTCTGTTCTTTTGGCTTTTAGGGAGAATGGATTTTTGGAAAAAAAAATCTAGAGAATGTGCCATGTGTTTTTTTTTATTTTGGAAAAATATGAAAAATGAATTGAGAATAAGTTTTTTTTTTTTTTTGTATTTTGGGGGGAGACAAACTTTACTATTAATGTCAAATCAGTTACTTTTTGGTTGAGTTTGTAGGATGAAAGTGATTTATATATATATATATATTTGTAATGATTGAAATATAGTTGTGGGGTGTTACGTAAATTAATTATAAGGGTTTTTTATGTATTGAAATTTTATTTTTTTTGGAAAATGATTGGAAAACGTGTACCCATTTTTGTAATTGTTATGGGAGAATGAAGTTTTTTTGGGAGAAGCCAAAAAGAACAGAGTCATCACTTTTCTATCCATTTTCACTCAAAATAATCCTTATTTCCATTTTCAACTCTTTCCTAAACCTATTCTATCATCCTACTACTGCATCAATCAGATTCAAATTTGATTTGATATAAATTATCCACTGTAGTTATAAAATTAATAAAATATACATATATTTTAAAGAAATATTTTTTTTTAAATAAAAAATATAAATCAACTTACTTTTCAACCTTATACCTACTCTAATTATTACTTTCTAATAAAACATCCAAATACAGTTTCATTTTTCATTTTCAAATCATAACTACTTTTTCAACTTTTGTCTTTGCATGAAAATGAAAATGACCATTGAAAACGTATTCAAACCGGCATTAAAGCTACATATGCAATTAAGGTTGTTACAAGTGACCTAATAAGAATATTTCAATATTTAAATGGTGAATTCAAAGCGATTAATGCTAAAAAAATATAAATTATTCTAAATCATATATGAAAATAGGCAAAAGCTTAAGTATTATAAAGTCATACTATTTCATAAGTCATTTTCCTTTTTACATGGACAATAATAGAACTTTACATATATCCATATCGATATACTATTAAAATAGATATGAATGGATTAGATTAACTTTAGTGTCTCACCAAACCCAATAAGTAGTTACAAGTATGGTGCATTGTTATATTATTGAACGCGTTGGCTGATTTTTTAATAAAGACATGCTTTTTGGGGTATGGCAATAAGGGACAACATTTCCACACTTCCCCACAAATGAAAAGATTTTCTTGTGAAATTTCTTAACGATTAAGACATTTTGTCTATAAATTATTAATTTAGTTTTGAAACTTTATATATTATTTTTTTCTATTTATTTATACGCACATACACTAACACTATATTAGATTCAAAAATTGGTGAGAAAGAGAAAAAATACCCCAAAAAATATTTTTAATTTTTTGTTCGACACACCAAAATAATAATAATAATATATTAAAAAATAGTACATTTGAGGAAAATGAATTTTTCTCATAAAACGGTGAGGAAAAAGAGCAAAAAACCTATTTGACTTCTTTATCCTTCCTCAACACATTCATCTCCCATTCTCTCCACGTTCCTTTCTTCATTGTTTTCTATAACAAAAAATAAACTTGAAATTTTATATTTTTTCATCTTTATTTTCTTTTCCATCACAAATTTCACTTCTCGTCAAAACCCTTAAATCAAACATAGTTTTAGAGATCAAATTCTGAACCTCACACTTACATGTACAAAAAATTATTGCGTAGCATTATTTTTATTTTCATTTTCAAAGGGCTAAACATAAAATCCGAATTTTCTAAATCATAAATAAATGATCTACTTTTCATTATTCCGAAAGGCTGGATTAATACATATCAGTTGACTTGAATACCCACTAATGCAATACTCAAAAGTATTGTAATTAAACTACCACTACTTTGTCATTATAGCTTGGGAGAACTAAGGGGACATGAGATGATGTTTGCCCTTTTAATAAATTTAGTAGGTTAGGTGAAAACTAATATCAAATTTTGTTGATAAATCTACATAACTTATAACTTAATTGACAATTGATTAAGAGTCTTTCTTCTCCCTCACGTTGGTCTTCGTCAACGTCAAAATTTAATTGAAAATACACCCCCACCCTACCCACCCACCCCCACAAAAAAAAAGAAGAAAAAGGGAACAATTTTTTTAATTTTTTTCTTGGGATTTCATATAATCAATAAAATGAAAAATAAATATAATATATTCAATACTTGGAATTTATAATTGCATTTACCAACTTGGTTTCCGCACCCCTTTTACCACTTCAAATCCTTTGTTCTGCATTATTTAAAAATACCAAACGTGTTAAATATTTTCTTGAAAAAACACTTAGTTATAAATTGTATTCATAAGTAAATGTATGCTCCATACATTTATGTATTCATAAATGTCTCCTCCATGACCAGTGGTTTTTAGCCTTATAGTATAAATTTTATACATAAAGTGTGATCTATAATTCGAACCTAATGAATATTCAATGAATAAAAAAATAAAAAATATATTTTAAAAAATGCACGTATCCTTCATAAATATATCTATTCATAAAATAAAATAAAAGACGAAACATCAAATCCAAGTGCTCCTTTGCCACACATTTGTAAAGAGATGTAAGGCATACAATAACCATATCTTGTCAAACTGTAGGGGAGGAGAATCTTATCAGCTGAAAAATGAGTACAAATATAATAATCAAAATGGTGAGTCATCCTGAATTGACCAGCCACCATTTTGGCAAACCATCAACCATTTCAACACATTGCTGCTACACAATTTCTCAATGGGTCCCAAAAAAAGATGTTGGATTCCATGAGAAGCTAATAAACAAGTAGAAAAAATGAATGTTTCTTTATTTTTTTCTACGTTTTTCAACTTATAATGATGCTTATTCGCTACAAATGACTGAGAAGGAAAAGGAAAGCAGAAAATCAAATGCCAAAGATAAGCATTACGTTACTATTTTCTAATAGACATGGAAAATGGATACTCGTGGGTAATCTAAGAGCAGGTAAGAATGGATTGAATAAATTTACACGCGGGTAAAATTACTCACTTTTTATTGAATACGAGAGAGTTAACCCATTACCCGTGATTATGGGTAACGGATAACCCACGGGTATCCGTACTTTTTTTTTTAATATTTAAAGAAAAATTAGTATTTTTTTTCAATTTACATAATATTATTTAAATATTACCTAAATAAAATTAATAAAAGAGGTTACAAATTTCAAATATTATATTGAACAAATATTTTAAAGCATGTCAAATATTTTAGTTTGAAAACTACAACTTAAATATTTAAACATATATTAAATTTAAGTTATATTACATTTTGAAGTTTAAATTTAAATTTCATTATATATCAAAAAAAATTTGAACGAAAAGTTTAAACACCACTTAAATATTGTTGATATCATTAACAAAAACACTTTCCAAAATAGTTGCAAAAATTAGAGAAAAATTAAAATATAAATAATTATTCATGGGTTATCCGTGAGTACCCACGGGTTGGGCAAAAAAACGGCGGATAATTGGACGACGAATAAAATTACCCGTGTTTTATTGGGTATAGAAAATGAAACCCATTACCCACAGGTACTCGTGGGTTTGGTTAATTTTTTGCCGGGTTTATTTTCTAAGGCCTTCTTTGTCAACAATACCCCACAATATTTTACAACTCCCAAAACTTAAAATAAATCATTAAATTCTCTAATCCCATTTTCCAAAACACACAAAATAATCCCCAAAATATTCTTAGAAGTTCACCCTAAAATCTATTCCCAATGCCCTATCATTACAAATATATATACATACACTAATCACACAATATATATATTTATAAATAATATCAAAATATTCATTTCACCCTAACAAACCAACAAAAAAAATGAGTGAAGTGATATCTACAATAAAATTTTTCCACATCCAAAACACTACCAAACAAACAATTTTCTCTTAAAACATTCTCCATCTACAACTCAAAATACAAATAAACAACCATCATATTCCCCAACTCCACTTCCCAAAAACATTTTCCACAGTTCACTCCACAACCTAAACAAACAAGTCCTAAGAGAAGTGCTTCAGACTCGAATGTTTAATCAAGGATATAATCTGCATCCACTTCGGATAAATCTTTGTTCAAGAGATAAGTAGAAAATCATACTTATAGATGCCTAGATAAGTAAACAAATTGACCCTAGATGTAGTTTCCCAGTTTACACTAGGAAATAAAACATCCAGACCTGTTTACTGCAGGACTTAGCAAGTCTTATACTGCATCTACTACTGAATTATCAAAACAAGCAGGGAAAAGATGCCATCATCCTATTTTTAATGTTATGGTAAACATAAACATAAAATTACTCTTGTTACTCCCCAAACTAACTGATTTTCTGTACATCGTTTGCCTTCTTACAGCTAAAACTGACTGATTTGCTATACATCACATATATACTAACTGTTAAAATAGTCAATCTGACCAGTCAGAAGTTGTGTTCATTGAGTCCAGCCTTTTCACGAAGGATTCCACTTCTTCAGGAGTGAACCAGTCTTCTTTCATCTAAAAAAGTATCACCCAAGGTAAGTGTTATTTTTTAAGGAGAGTAATACAAACATGAAGAAAGAAGAAACTTACAAAGTCAGGGTAGCCCAAGGAAAAGCTAAAGTTATCAGGAGCACTCTCTAAGAATAGATATATGTAATAGAGAACAAAAAAGCCACACTCCTCACCACCTTTCTGTTGTGGCACCTGGAAGCATTACCATCCACCCAAGTAAGTCTACCAATAGAATCAGCACAATCATATAAGTAAATTACTATTGTCACCTTAGGAATTAAAAGAGGAATTTTACTGATCAGCTCTTTCTTCTCTGGCCGCTCTTCTATTTTAAATATGTCAATGACAAATCTGCCAAAAAAAAAAAAAATATATATATATATATATATAAGATAACAAAAGATCAGAGATGGTACATGCTATACCAGAGAACACTGTCTCTTACAAAAAATTAACTCAATAAACTCCAGAATCAAGAATAAAACAAGTGCAGAGGGCCTATCTCAGAAGATACCTTCTAATTCCAGGTTCTAGCTGCTTAGAATTGGCCTCTTGCAGTGAATCTAGCAACAAAACGCAACGACTTTTGGTTTCTGACTGTGGACTTTCACCAAAGTGACAAAAGATTAAAAGAAACCAGTGACCCCTAGCAAAATGGAATCTCATACAGTGAGAGTTGGATATAAGTGGTACAATTTACCTCTTGATGAAATGATGATAATGACAATGGTGTAATATTCACAAGAATGGCACCACATACCATTGAACAATTGGAACAAAAACATATTTCTTAGAGAATATGTCTTTTCTCTTGATCCAACTCAACACCTTTGCTTTAAGAGGTCCTTTTGTGTACAAGGAAAACCACAAGGAGTCAAGATAAGTGCACACATTCTTTTTCTCTTCTGTAAATCTTCTCCATACATTCCTACAGTTTTTGAAATGAAAGATCAAGATGATAAACTATCAGAAGATGAATTTAGTTCCATATATCAATATGATATGTCTCACTCCATGTAGAGTTCAAACTTTTCGGTGTCTAACTTTCCCCATTTCTGAATAGCTGTGGTGCTATGGTGCAGCCTCCTTGATTGCCTACAATAACGGAGTGAGTGTTGGCAAATAGCTTGAGAATCACTTGGCTCTGCTTTTCGTTTGCCTCTCATATTCCGAGGTTTGCGTGGATGTGTGCCGAATTGACATTGAGTTTTGCTCTCTTCCAAAATGCTTAGTTCACTACTTCCTGTAAAAACGCAAACATTTTTTACAATCTCTAAGAATTCTCCAAAATCTAGAGTAAGCAGCAAAAAGGACAATCAAGTCATAAAAAATAAAAGGACATTATGATTTGACATCCATCAGAAAAGAAGGTATAGAAAGTTAGTTGCAGCTTCCAGTTGAGAAACAAAGGACGCATCAAGCTACTTTACTGTTAACTTTTCCCAACAGTCTGTTACATAACAGACTGATACATGCTACACCCATGTTCTTGTGCAACTCACTTAATGATAACTCACATAATGCTCGTGATTTATACTTTTAGGTATAATACATCTAATACAGGGTAAAAGCTTTCAATTTTGGAGGAAGAGATATTACAAGATTTTCAGAGAAAAATCCAACTGCTGGTCAAATCATGCAGGATGTTCAGCATGCAGTAAGAAAAAAGTAATGGAGCATGAACTGGAATCAAACTCAGAATAATTTCAGCAGCATAGTAGGGTTTTGGTTAAAAAGACACAAGAATTGATTGTTGCAATAGACTAAAGATTGTTTATACCAAACCA
Source organism: Jacaranda mimosifolia (assembly GCA_018894105.1). Taxonomy (NCBI): domain Eukaryota; kingdom Viridiplantae; phylum Streptophyta; class Magnoliopsida; order Lamiales; family Bignoniaceae; genus Jacaranda; species Jacaranda mimosifolia. Next base: position 13,328,475 of record CM032120.1, on the reverse strand, counting down.
GATCAATCTTAACTGCACGTTTTGATCATAATGGAAAATGTTGAACAATAGCAAAGACATAAAGAAGCCCAGTAACATCACCAAAGTAAGAGCGTTGCCAAGAAGGACAACATAACATACCAGCATCTAGCACTTTTGTTACCTTTTCCCTCCTAACTCTCCCTTTTGACCTCTGGCCACAAGGAACCTGGGAGAATAAGGAATCTAGATCACAGCACTTTTTTCCTTCACCTACCCGGATGGCCTTCATAATTGGATGTAAATGATAATAATTCTCAAGCAGTTCAGAACCACCAAATCCAGCTGCAAAGAATAATTCAGGCTATCATCATCTTGAATCATGCCATGAAAAATTCAACTAGAAAGAAAGTACACTATAATATGCTAGAGAATATAGGAGTAATTATCCAAATGAAATAAAGGGTCATAAGAAAGTATATCTACATGCACAAAATTTCTGAATACATTATATACTTATTTAATTTAAGGTAAATATGACATACTCTACAGTCAGTAAAAACCCCAATCACACTTGCATCGACAATTTTGAAATAAAATAAAATAGCAAAAGCATACAAATATAATATCAAGAAATCAACCCATTCACCTAAACAAAACTCAGAATTTGATTCGCATGGGTGACAAAAGAAAAAGGACATTTAATTCAGCGATTACAACGGCATAAAGTGGAAAATTTGGTGCTCGCCTGAAGCATCAGAGGCACCGCCGCCGTCGCCGTCGCCGTCATCCGGATGATCCGCGGTTAGTTCACGCTGCTTTCGCTTGGCCATTCCCTTTGCTCAGAGTTGTCGCAGAGCGGCGGGAGGAGCATTTGCTGTCGACATATTCAAATTGGGAAGCGTAAGCGCCATAATTAGTGTTAATACAGTATAAATGGAGAGAACGGAGTAGAAGACAAGAAAGCCCTCCCATAGTCCCATTTGTAAGGCCAAATTTGCCCTTTCCATTAAGCTGATCGTTTTTTTCTTTTTTCTTTTTCCTTTTCTCCTTTTTTTTTTTCTTTTTTAATACGCACACACATCAAGAATTCATTCGAATTCGAACTCATAACATCTTATATTATATAAAAACTTATACCATTAAATCACATGCCACTTAACTTTTCATTAAGCTGTGGTTCTTTCATTTTGGCTAATTACTATATTATCATAAGAATTCATACGATAAGTTTCATTTATATCAAAAACTACATGAATATGATTATGTTACATTAAATCATCATAATTTGTCATCAGGCATTGACGTTTTATAAATTTTAATAAGAAATACAAAATATATATTTATATCTCGTATTTAAAATTCGTAAATCTTTCTCATATTTTCAAGATACATATTTAAATTATTATCTCTTGCAATTTTGAAACTAGTAAATGTGAAAAGTTGTGTTGATGGCCACATTAGTATCAATGCAGTTATAAATTACTTGTAAAGCTATTTTTAACAAATAAATTTTAATGTAACACTAAAAAGTCGTCTTTTTGTAACTATAAAAGTCTTTATTTTTTATATGGCGTAGTTATAGATGTTCAATTTATATTTGGTGAAAGTATTTGAAGAAAATAAATCACAGGAAAATCACCCCCTTTATATAATATATAATGGCAATAAATCATATACATCATTTTAAATTAAATTATATTTGATTTTTTAGTGTTTACGTTTTATTTTTAAAAATAAATGACTCTTTATTATTGTTTTTTCTTTTACTTCTTTGACAATTCAAAAAACATAAATACTCAATAAATACAAAATTTAACAACTCGAATAAGAATGTCATCCAATGAGAGGCTATGAGTGAGTCCTCCATAAAACATGTGCGAGTTCATAGTTCTAAAAAATAGTAAAATACATATTTGGTTATTTAAATTGATATAATCCTTACTCACAAAAAAAATAAAATCATAGATAATTGATATCATATTTTTCAATAATTAATCATCGGAGAGAACATGACTTATTATAATATCTGCCAATTATATATATAGAATGGCGTATACGAAATCTATCTTTTATAATTTTTTAAAATAAAAATCACAATTATATATATTTCCTAAATTAATTTACCATCATGAAAAATAAAAAATCCTCCTCCTAAAAATAGTGTATTCTTAAGTATGAATTCTTGAGGTTGTTCCTCAATGTGGGGGGAGAGTAACAATTTGTTGCATGTGATTAATGATGAGCCTCAAAAAGGCAAAATGAGATGTGTGCCTTTAGTTTCTCCTATAAACACCCTAAAACATCTCTCATCCTTTAGAACATTTCTTCAACTACTCTAATGCCCTTCAACATCTCTATTCTTCTTCTTTCCCTTTGATCACTTCTCCATTTCTCATAAGTTCTCAAGGCCCCTTTTTTTTTTTCCACAAGACAAACCAACATGGTATGTATCATTCAATTAGATTCCACATTTTTATTCTTCTCTTTTTGTGTTGAAATTTGATCTTTATACGCATATCATCTTCTAAATTTTGAATTTCGACGTTATGAGAATGGAAAAGATTATGGAATTTGAGATCATATTTAGCATGAAGATCTTATTCATCGTATTTTCAACTATTCTTTTTGTTTGTCAATAAACAAAAGTACGTCTTGTTTGTTAATATTTCGGATGTACTTTACCATTATTTGGATCATCAAATCGATGGAAATATTCTATGCTGGAAATATTTTAACTCCTATTGGCCCATTCATAGGCTCTAGACTAGGATCACTTTTGATTCTGCAATATTTTCTTATGTAATCATTCTAAATTCTTTATTTTTATATAAGGATCATATTTTCTTCATGAGTAAATTCACTCACTTCACCATACACCCCATGGGCCATATCTAGCCAACAGTTGGTTGCAAACTTTGAACATGAAAAAGGTTTCTTGGAACAATCACAACATACATTGAATTAACAAAGAATCTCCTATCCCATTTGAATTGTATCTTGAAAATCAGGCATCCTAGATCTCAATTTTCTTATTATTCTAAGTTTTTCTCTGAAATGAAGCTGTTATATATATGTTGTTCTTTCTTTTGTTTCTATATTTTGGGGCGGCCGGATCTACAGGCGAATTCAGCATCTGGAGTTGCTGTGAGCGACGAGTGCAAGCTGACGTTCTTGGAGCTAAAGGCAAGAAGGAGCCACAGATACGTTGTGTTCAAGATCGAAGACAGCGTGCAGCAAGTGGTGGTTGAAAAGGTCGGCGGCCATTGTGAAACGTACGAGGATTTCAGCAGAAGCTTGCCTGATAATGACTGTCGCTATGCTGTTTTTGATTATGATTTCACAACAGATGAGAACTGCCACAAGAGCAAGATCTTTTTCATTGCGTGGTAAGTACATATACGTACGTACATGTCTTTGTATGAAATATGTACATCGTTCATTAATGTGAAAGATTGTCTCGTGAACGTGTATGTTCCGTACATCCGTCAACTGGTGTTGATGCTGATGGGATCTTTTGTAACAATGAGAACCTTCTTCTTTCAATAGTAAAGCCACTAGAACATATGGTTAGTGGTGATGGGATCCGTTTCAACGAAAATCCTCTCATATTTAAGTAAAAAATACATGTTTTTCTTAATGAAAACGAGAAGAAAGTCTTGCTATAATAGTTTACCTTACCTTGATTAGTGTGCCTAACGTACTATTTGTTAATAGTCTAGTAAGTTATGTGATCGTTCTATGTTTCCCTCATATCTTTTTTAAACATCTTTTTTCTTATCAAGTTTATTTGTAGTGGACTAATTTCACATATCAACATGACTGATCTTGATGAATACCAACTTATACAGAATTCGTAGATCATCAGCTAAACGAAACCTCAATGATCAACTAACCCTACTTCTTATATTAAATCACGTCCTATTCCACGTAGGCTCAATAGTTTGGCCTAGGTCCACTATATAAAGGTGTTTAACGTACTATTTGTTAATAGTCTAGTAAGTTATGTGATAGTTTTCTATGTTTCCTCATATCTTTTTTAAACATCCTTTTTCTTATCAAGTTTATTTATAGTGGACTAATTTTACATATCAACCTAATTGATCTCGACGAATATCCACTTATACAGAATTCGTAGATCATCAGCTAAACCAAACCTCAATGATCAACTAACCCTACTTCTTATATTAAATCACGTCGTATTCCAAGTAGGCTCAATAGTTTATATATATATATATATATATCTTAGTTTGGTCAGAATGATAAGTGTGATCAAATGATAGTTTCTTTGACTTAGTGATCTTTCTCGAAAAGATTTTCATCTCTTCAATAGTTCAATCTCTCATCATTTTCTCAACTATTATCATGATTTACACATTTTTCACAAAATCGATTCAACTTGCAGGTCGCCAGACATTGCAAAGGTGAGAACTAAGATGCTGTATGCAAGTTCCAAAGACAGATTCAAGAGAGAGTTGGATGGTATTCAGGTCGAGTTACAAGCAACAGATCCCAGTGAGATGAGCTGGGACATCCTCAAAGCAAGAGCTTATTGAATTAAGTTTCTTTAATTTAATTTCCATATATAATATATCAGCCAGTCTCTATATTTATTTCTTCAATTTTATATAACGTCAATTTTTATTTTTATTTTTTCAAAATGTTTTGGCCCTTTTTTCTATCTCAGAATATATAGGGCCTGTATTTTTTGGCTTTTTAGATGATTGGTGATAGAGGGATAAAACTATCTATATTCGTATTACATTTATTTGTGTTTTTGACAGAATATTAATTATTAATGTATTAGCCACATGTTTTCTCTGGTAATCTGTTTTGTATTGTACTTCTGCATTGAATTTATATGTGATCTATGATCAAAGAAACAGAAGGTTTTGAGTGTTTAAAGATTATTTCGCGGTTTAAGTTCTCTATCTCATTTTATTAGTATGTAATATTTGTATTAAGGTTGTGTTTTCTGTTTGATTTTATTATATATTTATTATGTGTTTTGGAAGAATGAATTATTAGATAATATAAAAGTTATTTTTTGGTGTATTTGTTTATATTTTGGAGAAAACATTTTTTTACTGTAGCTAGTCAAATCAATACTTTTTTGTGGGGTTTTTGGGGTGAAAATAGAATTGAGTGATTATTTTAATGTTAGAATATAATAAATATGTATATATTGGAAAATGTGTCGTTTTGGAGGGAAAATGGGGATATGTTTGGTTATGTTTCCCCAAAACAATGTTGTTTCGGAAAACATAACCAAACAAAGCCTAAATGTTTTCTTGTAAAAATAATTGATTGAAAATATTGAAAATCAGATACACTCGGCATAAATAAAGTAAGTTGAAATATATAACAGATTGAATAGAAAATGAAATATAGAATCCAAAGTGATTATTTGGTAACACAGAAATGGTATAACTTATATGCGTCCGTTTCCTTCAATGCGCATTATAACAAAAGAGCGTTGTCCATAAACGAGCACATATGTAACTATCAGAAATAAAACTTCAAACTTGAAATACTTAATTATTTTGAGAAATACTTAACTATTTTGAGCACAAATCCATGCACTTTTTTTGCAAATAGGTCGTCGACCTTGTTACAAAAGTTAAGTTTGCATGTTCTTTAATGAAGTGTTGTCTATCCATATATTCATATCCTTGATTAACACTCAAAACTACCTACCTTATACAAACGACGAAATGGGGTTAGGATAGCGACCTATCAATCAATTCCACATTTAGCTAGAGGAGGGTTAATTACAACGACCTCTCCTCAAATTTGGTTGAATTACATATAAACTCCCTCGAGTTTTGAAAAATATGTCCACCTCGATCGCCTAGTGTCAATGGGCAATTGGGCATCTAACATTTAGATTGAATCAATAGTTTTAAATAGTATAAAAATAGCGACGGAATCTGCTAACGTCAGCATAAAAATAGTATAAAAATTTAATTTCATCATTGAGTTACCGACCCGCAGAATTGACTATTTTTTTGAACTAAAATACCCTTACAATACAATTCATGCACGTGCCATACATGTGAGGACCTACTTGTCATTTTATATTTTCCATTAGAGTTTTTAGATGTCATTAACGACAGAAAAGGGTGACGTAACTTTTCAAACCATATGGTTTCTACTTGTAATTACATATGTTAAACCTCAGGTGAGATCGCCGTAATTATCTCTATTATCTTATGGTACAAAAATATGTAAAACTTAATGCAATAGAAGAACCTGATTATCCAACAACTCTGATATCAAGCTCTTTAAGTATATAACAAGAACTAGATTTTTCAAAGTGCATAAAACCTGTCATAAAAAGGCTTATCAAGAAAACACTACCCATCAAACATTATACACATCAAACAACATTCAACTCTGCACAATTATATTTCATATTATTACTGCATTTTACAGAGAAGATGGGGTCTAAAAGGACTTCAGATACTTCTATAATTCCAAATAGTTATCTCCTTCAAATGCTGTCAATTGCTCCTCCTTCCCACAACATAACTTTGTTTTCAAGATTTTCTTTCCTCTTACGAAAAGCACGAAGAGCTGCAGGCTCATAGGGAGGAGGCAACGCACACGGAAGCGAATCCGATGGACTTCTCACCATCGAATGTTTCCTAAACCTCCGTTTCGCCCCTTTAACGGAACAAATCAGAGCCTCCGAGCACGTCTTCACAGCCCCTTCAGGTACCGTAGGTTTATACTTCAGAAGCTTCGCGTACTCATTAAGGAGGTGGAAAGCATAATCATAAATGTTCTTCATCACAAGATTTTCTAGTATAAATTCACTCCCGGCCCTCCCAATCTCCTGCGCCTGGTACAATATAAACCCAAAATTAATAACAAACTCATCAGAAAACTTAGCATATATTCATCAAGTTGGAATAGTAGGTAAAAGATAAAACAGAACAGAGGATCTAAAGTACTACAAATAGGTCTCTAGCAAGTATCCATTAGTTACTCTAAAGTAAAAAAGTTCACACTTGTTCAATTTACTACCTTGTCTTTGTACTTGTTGCCCCATTCAACTGCAAAGTTTATAGATTCACAGATGTCGTTCCTATTATCCGTATTAATCGGCCAGTAGTGCTTCAAGGGCAACAAACTCCTTGAAAAGAAATCATAGAACCGTGGCTTTACTACCAAAGCCATGGAGTTGCAAGCTAAGATATATTTCTCACTCACAGACCATGAAATCCCTTCTGCATAAATCTTGTATCTACATCATATGTACAGAAGAAAGGTGTAAAAATGAGAAGTAAAAGACTATTGCAATGTGATTATGTGACAGCATATGCATATGTACCTATAAGTACATTGGCTAGCTAAATCAGAAGCTTTAAACCCCTGTTTTTTCTCTTCAGCCCAGTCCTACAATGTAAAAACATAAGTTAGTTAATTTCTAAGCATGATCCTATGAGATTTAATGATAATGATTTACTTAAGGTTGTCCTTTTTGTACATACCATGTTAAAGATTCTAGCTTTGGAATCTTGTCCATCATCCGAAGAATTGCATTTAACCAACGTTCGTCGTGCATGGCTTAGCTTACTGTTTCCTTTCCAGTAAGCGTAAGGCTCTCTGTCTGTCCACTTGATTCGTTCATTCGCCTCTTTGAGATCCTCTCTCAATTGGTTCCATGGCTTGATATTTATCTCAGGCCTGCAAAGTCCAATGTCAAAATAAATTAATCCTAACATCAAGGCCAACATTTACATAACAATGTGCAAATTTATTGAATATTAACATTAAACTTGAGAGAAGAGACACTATTTTACCAACCCCAGAACGTCCAATCCGGAAAAACAATGTCATAACTTGATTCATCTGCACAATAGTGAAACAATGGTGGAGGGATTGGGGCGTTTGGGCCGGTATAGCGACGTTTCCTGATGACCGGGATGTCATCACATTCGAACATCAGATCCAAGTCCGGAATCTGACCAGGGTACAACCTAAAAAGCTGTAATAATCCCCATATTGTTACAGCATCCCTGGTCTGATAAATTTCTCTGTACTTCTCTATATATAATCTCCCATCTACAATGGTGATTCTCATATGGGCTTTATCCTTAGCCTTTTCGACCATCTCCCTTGTGATCCCGACATCTTTCCAGGGCCTTAAATCTTCGTGAATCCATCTGAAGTATTCTGGGCATTCCTCAGCTGATGGATTGCTTATGTTTAACGTTGTCAAAGGTGAAATTTCTGGACATCTCTGGGAACAATCAAATTCTTGTGAATCAATCTGGGATGATTCTTGGAGGTTAGTTTTCTTCTGGAATGATCCTGTGATTACTGACTGAAACCAAAAAAAAAAACCCAGAAAAAATTAGATTATTTCAAAAAAAATGAAACATATTTCACAGGAAAAAAAAAATTGGCTTACAATATCGAGCCAACGAGTAATCAAGACCAAGATGAGAAGGGCAAGAAAGAAGGCAGCTGATTGAGCCCTCGTTGCCCTATGCCGTTCCAACATTTTTTTGATGACTTTAGGTTTCTCTTTCTTGCAAGAAAAAAGAACAGAAATGGTATTGTCTGAGGTTTCTCTTATGCAATAAAAGAGCAGAAATGCTCTTTGGATGATGCCACCTTGTAGACTATACTTGTCCTATTTATAGAACTATGACTCTGGTTGGCGCTTTTTTGTGATGACTAATATACCCCTATTTAGATTTATTACAAAATGTAATATTGCATTCCCATTTTTGTAATTAATCAATTGACTATGAACAAATTTTTTAAATAATTGCAATCATTATGAGCAAATTATAAGTAAATTTTTTGTATGAGATTATTGGTTATGATTTTCTATGAGTATGTTTTGTATATAAAGTCATTGATTATGAGTAATTTTTTTCAAATTATTAGGGGTGAGTTTCCTATTTGAACAGCTCTTTCGTGGGGCCATGGATTAAATGTGGATTTGTTGTAAGAGTTTATTGATTATGAGTAGATTTTTCCTAATCATTATGAGTGGATATCCTATCTAAACAATCTTTCCTAAGCTCATGAATCAGAAAAGGATTTAGTGCATGAGCTTATTGATTACGAGTATATTTTTTATTTGACCTCATTGGTTATCGAGTGAATTTTTTTGCATGAGCTTCCTAATACTTTATTTGACCGCATTAGTTATTGAGTGATTTTTTTTACCTGAGCTTACTAATTATCATCATATTTCGTACTTGAGCTCATAATCGATAATTCCTACTTGAGCATATTGATTATGAGCGGGAGTTCTCACCTGAACTAATTGATTATGAGATTTTTTTTCCCCTCCCATTGATTAAGAGTGAAATTCAAGATCAACTCATTGATTATGAACATATGTTTATTTTCTGAGCTTAACGAGCTAGAATCATGTAGTGCTTATTGATTTGAGTAAATGTTCCTCTAATTTGTCATTAATTGCAAGTTGGGATTCACGATGAGCTAATTTGTTATGAATATTTATTTCTCTCTTGGCCTGACTGGAATAAGTTAGATTTAGAGCCTTCAATTATGATTAGCATCTATTCAATTGAAGCTCATTGATTATGAGATATATATATATATATACATTCCACGAGTTCTTGATCATAAATTGAAATTATCATTTATTACATACTCCATTTTTCGCACGAAGCTTTTTTGATGGTGAATTTGCTTAAGTTGAGATTGTTAATTAACTCAATTGTTAGTAGTTTTGATTCTAATCAGGATAGCCCCACTTGATAGCATTAATACTACTTTTCTAGCTGGATCTCACTCGACTGTCAAAGTGGAAAAGATTGACGTCGCAAGTATTCAACCCCAATAGTTTATGAACATATTATTATTTATGTCGAGCTAGAATCATGTACATGCCATTTATTTACATAAAGGTCCTATAATTTCAAGTTGGGATTCAAGATAAGCCATTATTATGAGCACATATTTTTCTCTTGGTCTCATCGCGTATGAATGAGATCAGAATCTTTACCATACTCATTGATTATGAGCATCATTGGCTAAAGCTCATTGATTACCAGATATATTCACGAGCTCCTAATCATAAATCAAAAGTTTGCCAACAAAGTTCCTTAACTGTGAGTTTAATGAAGTTGAGCTTATTAATTAATATTTGATATTTTATGATTTTAATCAAACTAGCCCCACTTGATAGCAATAAAATACTCTGACACCCGATTTCACACAGTGCCAAAGTCGATGGTATTAACGTTTTCGCACGTGGTTGTTTGATCATAAAATCAAAGAGTCAAGCTCATTAATTAACCTTCTGATGTTATTTTTTGTTATGACTTAATCAGGTTGGCTCTGCTTGATAGCATTAATGATGCTACCACATTTAGGTATTGAAGTCTTCACACAAAGTTATTTGATCGTGAGTTCAACCCAGCTAAGCTCATTAATTAATGATAGTATTGGTAGTAATTTTAATCAAGTTAGCCCCACCTAACAGTATTAGTACTATTTTCGCATGCGAGTTCACTCAACTATCACAGTAGATGAGACTAAAATCTTCATAGAAAGCTCCTTGATCATGATCTCAGTGAAACCGAGCTCATTAACTAATCCTTTGACGTCATTGATTATGATTATAATCAGGCAAGCCCTACTTAATAACATCGTACTGCTCCTACACCTGAGTTACTCAATTGCCAAAGTGGAAACGATTGAAATTTCCACACAAAGTGTTTGTGATCATGAGTCCAATGAAGTTGAGTTCATTAACTAACCCTTAGATATTATTCAATACAACATAATCAGGCCAGCCTTACTTGATAGCATTAATATTATTTCAGCATCCGAGTGCGCTCAGTTGCCAAAGCAGATAGGACTGGAGTTTCTACACGAAGTTATTTGATCATAAGTTCAACTAAGTTGAGGTTATTAATTAGCCTCTTTCATAACATTACATACTATATTAGCATCTAGGTTTACTCAATGCCATAGTGGACAAGACTAAAATTTCTACATGAAGCTCTTTGATCATGAGATGAGTTCAATGTAGTCGAGCTCATTAATGAACCCTTTGAAGTTATTGATTATGATTTAATACTACTTTTCTAGCTGGATCTCACTCGACTGTCAAAGTGGAAAAGAGTGACGTCGCAAGTATTCAACCCCAATAGTTTATGAACATATGATTATTTATGTCGAGCTAGAATCATGTACATGCCATTTATTTACATAAAGGTCCTATAATTTCAAGTTGGGATTCAAGATAAGCCATTATTATGAGCACATATTTTTCTCTTGGTCTCATCGCGTATGAGTGAGATCAGAATCTTTACCATACTCATTGATTATGAGCATCATTGGCTAAAGTTCATTGATTACCAGATATATTCACGAGCTCCTAATCATAAATCAAAAGTTTGCCAACAAAGTTCTTTAACTGTGAGTTTAATGAAGTTGAGCTTATTAATTAATATTTGATATTTTATGATTTTAATCAAACTAGCCCCACTTGATAGCAATAAAATACTCTGGCACCCGATTTCACACAGTGCCAAAGTCGATGGTATTAAAGTTTTCGCACGTGGTTGTTTGATCATAAAATCAAAGGGTCAAGCTCATTAATTAACCTTCTGAAGTTATTTTTTGTTATGACTTAATCAGGTTGGCCCTGCTTGATAGCATTAATGATGCTACCACATTTAGGTATTGAAGTCTTCACACAAAGTTATTTGATCGTGAGTTCAACCCAGCTAAGCTCATTAATTAATGATAGTATTGGTTGTAATTTTAATCAAGTTAGCCCCACCTAACAGTATTAGTACTATTTCCGCATGCGAGTTCACTCAACTATCACAGTAGATGAGACTAAAATCTTCATAGAAAGCTCCTTGATCATGATCTCAGTGAAGCCGAGCTCATTAACTAATCCTTTGACGTCATTGATTATGAGTATAATCAGGTAAGCCCTACTTAATAACATCATACTGCTCCTGCACCTAAGTTACTCAATTGCCAAAGTGGAAACGATTGAAATTTCCACACAAAGTGTTTGTGATCATGAGTCCAACGAAGTTGAGTTCATTAACTAACCCTTAGATATTATTCAATACAACATAATCAGGCTAGCCTTACTTGATAGCATTAATATTATTTCAGCATCCGAGTGCGCTCAGTTGCCAAAGCGGATAGGACTGAAGTTTCTACACGAAGTTATTTGATCATAAGTTCAACTAAGTTGAGGTTATTAATTAGCCTCTTTGATAACATTACATACTATATTAGCATATAGGTTTACTCAATGCCATAGTGGACAAGACTAAAGTTTCTACATGAAGCTCTTTGATCATGAGTTCAATGTAGTCGAGCTCATTAATGAACCCTTTGAAGTTATTGATTATGATTTTAATCAGGCTAGCCCCAGTTAATAGCATTAATACTACTCTCCTATCTAGATTCAGTCGACTGTCTAAGTGGATAAGACTATAGTTCCCAAACAAAGTTCTTTGATCGTGAGTTTGATGGAGCAGAGCTCCTTAATTAAACCTTTGATGTCATTGATTAGGATTTTTGTCAAACTAGTCCCCCTTGATACATTCATATTATTAGTAAGGCTCATTCTATCTCCACAGTATAAAATTAACTTTTCTACACGAAGGTTTTTTTATCACGAGTTTAATGGAGTCGAGCTCATCAATTAGTTCTATAATATTATTGATTTGGCTTTAGTTGGGCTAGCCCACTTGATAGCTTTAGTAATAAATACTAATGCAATATATGGATTAACTCAATCACTAGAATGGAGATGAATTCTCCACATGATTTTCTTTGTTCATGAATTCAACATAGTCAATCTCTCTAGTTAACTATTTAATATTATCGATTATGATTTTAATTAGATTAGCCCTACTTGATAGCGTTAATATGATTCTAAATCTGAGTCTGACTCAACTATTAGAGTGGAGAGAAGTGATGACTGATGTAATATTTTAGTTACATCATTTTAACTAATTCTAATTTTTTGAAATGGTTATAAATTAAGATTTACATGATGCAATACAACATAGAAAATGGATGCCAACCTCCATTAGGCAGTTTTGACTATATTTTGAATTTGTAGAGTTAAAGAATCCTTTTATTATTTGGAATAGTTTTATTAGTTCTTGTTGCAATTTTAGTTGTCTAAATCATTGTTATGAATTTTTTAGTTGTTTAAATCATCAAAATTTAATAATGTTGTAATATACTTTAAACTAATTCACACACAAGTTAATTATATATAGGAAAGAAATTTTTTACCACAACTATGCAAAATTTTAACTATTTCAAAATTCATAAACTTTAGAATGCTTTTTAAACTATTTTCAACTTCTTAATTTCCTAAATCATCGAAATATAATGATTAATCAAATTTGATGATTTCCTATACATTCTTTAAATCTATTTCCACGCATATGAATTCATATATTATATACAAGGATATGGTCTTTTGACCATTAATTATGTAATTTTCTAAATCACCAAATATGTTAATTATCCAAATCTAATAACATTTCTTATATATTATATTTGCACACATAAATTTGTTTTTATTATATACAGGAATGAATTCACTTGATCCAATTGTACAAATTTGACTAATATTAAATTTTTTAAAATTTAAATTGTTGTGATTCTTTAGAATATTTTCATTGATTACTTAACATTAATTATGATTTTTTTCCATTTTCTAAATCATCAAAATATATTGACTAACTAAATCTAATAATTTTTTTGTACATTTATAAATGTATTCACACACGCAAATCTATACTATTATATATAGTAATGGAGTCCTTTGTTCAATTTTTAAAATTAATCTTTTTCATTGTAATTTCATTCATTGCTTGTAATTAGTTATAATTTTTTTTAATTTTCTAAATATCAAAATATGCCAACTAATTAAATTTGATAACACTTTAATATATTTTTATAAACTCATGTAAGTACACATAAATTATGAAATGTTTAAGAAATATTTCAATAAAACTGATATATCTTACACAAGTTTAAGAAATGTTTCAACAAACATATTTAGTAATGCCTCCAATTAGCAAAAATTTTAAAAATATTAAACAAAATAAATATAGATACAATATAATCTATAATTCATTTACTCTCCTTCATCTTTGTTATTTATTTTTCATAAATTTTGATTTTGTATGAAAATATCATTACCAAACTTCTCTTAGTGTATCAATACATCCCCTTATTTTCAATATTATCCATGACTTGTAATAAATTTTCAGCAAATCATGTATTTTCTATTTAATATTTTTTGCATAATGGTTTTCTCTTTAGTTTTATTGTCTCATTTTATGACTCACTAAATATGATTTTTTTTTTTTTAATTTTTCTTCTCTAATTCTCCTCTAATCCTATAATCCTATAATATATTGTAGGGATTCATTAAGTTTCTCTACTATTATTCCTATTTTTTAATTTATAACTTTCTATATATTAACATGTAGATACTTTTGATAAGATTTTTTTTATATACAAAATTTTAGATATATATTATATGTTTTCATTGGCAAAAACTAGTAATTACATTTAAAGTAATAAAAAAGGTTCAAATTGATATATTTCATATATTCATTTCTTTTCTTTTACCTGGAATTATTATTTTTCCTTTTTGGTTGGATTGTTTATTCTAATTTGTTCTAGAAGCTTATGATTGTCCAATTTAACATGTAAAATTATAAATTTCTATACATCTCATATTCTTTTAAAAGACGAAATGGGCAAAAAAATTGGGTTTCTAAATGAAGAAAATATATGTGAAAAATAAGGCACGAATTCTTTACAATAACACTGCAAAACAATTGAAAGGATGTGGTGCAACTTGATAGCGCATTTATTTTGGGTACAAAATATAATGGGATTCAAATCCTATCATTTCTATCTATTTAAGGAATATTGGAGACAAGTTTTATATTGATATATATACACACAAAAATGTTCTAGAAAGTTTTGTTCAGTTGCATGAGTTCTTCAGACTATTCTAAATCATTATAAATAACTATTACACATAAAAGGTGAGGGGCCAAATTTTTATTTGACATTGTTTCATAAAAAAGAGTTACCACAATTCATTTGAATGAATAAATATATAAAAATAATAATTTGGGAGACGAAATTAAATAAAATACAACAAATGCCATTTAGCCAAAGGCCACTTCGTGCCCACTAGTTTTTTATGGTAAAATAAAAATAGATCAAACAAGTGATACACAATGAAAGTGAGGTACCCGTATAATCAAAATCAGAACCAGTCTTAAACAATATTGAACAACTAAGTACAATAAAATAGGTTGTAATTATACCATCAAATCTCCATCAAAAGCCCACTATATCATATCTATATATAACAAAATTTGATTTGCAACCAACATATTAAGAAGGCCCTTCTTTGTTTTTTGTAAATATGAAGAGGACTTATTGGTGCTTCTTGTTTTGTTTGTCCCAATACTCATTCTCCCAAGCCTCCACTTCTTTAGTTGCTTTCACCTTTCCATCAATAAAAGCCTTGAGTTCTTGAGGCTCATAAGGAGGAGGGATTGCACATGGAACTGAATCACTAGGAGACTTCTCCAATGATTCTTCCATGAACTTCCTCCAATTCCCATCTGCAGGACAAGCCATTGATTCAGAACAAAGCTCCACTGCATTTGGAGGAATGGCTGGTTTGTACTTCAAGAGCTTTGCGTATTCGTTTAGCAGATGAAATATATAGTCATAAACATACTCCATCTTCAGATCCTCATGGATGAAGCGGCTCCCGGCTTCCCCAATGGCCTTTGCCTAGCAACCATACAGTTCAATCAGAATATTTCTCAAGTGACAAAAGATATAGATATGCTCAAATGTTTATGAGAAAGGGTCACCTTTTCTGTGTGATTGTTTCCCCATTCAACAGCAAATTTTAGGGACCTGCACTTATCGTTGTCCCTAACCGGCCAGTAATGGTGCTGAGGAATCATGCCTCTTATGAAAAAATCATACCAACGCATTGTCATTAGCAATGTTGGCGAGTTACAGGCTAAAATATATTTTTCACTCACAGACCATGCCCATCCTTCTATATATATCTTGTACCTATAATGCACATACACAAAGAATTGCTAATTACCTTTTCTGAGGATTTTATATAAGTAGATTTAACTTAATTTTGCATCAAATGTATTACATCCTAAATAAGCTCAGACAAAGCACATAACCAGACAGTTCTTCAATTTTCTAACGCGGCTCTACTTTTTTTTTTTTTTTTGAAAAAAAAAATATGAATATAATGTTTCCTGTAAGAACATAACATTTTTAATTAGTATGTTCATAAAATCTCCCCAGAAAAGTTTAAGAACCTGTGAGTGCATTGGTCTCCAAGATTTGATTGCTTGTATCCTTTCTGGGATTCTGCAACCCAATCCTGAAATGCAAAAGAAGATATTATTAAGGGCTAGTTTGGTTGGATTTTTAAATTATCTCATAATTATTTATTATGTGATAATTTGTGTGATTTTTTATCATTGGAATATTGTTTGGTTGGCATGATAAATAAACTCATGGGTGGTGACAAGTTAATTTATCATGAGAATTGCACATATAAACACGGACTTTGAATATTCATATGGATTTGAGTGTTTATTATCACTCCAATCAAACGAATGATAAGATGGGATAAAAACTCTATATCCCACCTTTCCATCCTAACCAAACTAGCCATAAGTCTTCTCTTATACGAATTCAAATGCAAAATATGAGGAATATACATGTTTCGTCATTTTCCAGTAAGGTATATTTGTCTCATCAACAAAGAAAACAAATAGTCCCATTAGTACTTATCATATGCTTAGAGTTCTCTATATGTTTATCTGGTTATATGTTTCAAAACATTATACAAGATATTTATGAGCTTACTCAAAAATTTTAGAAGAAAAAATAATAGTACTTAGAGCAACATTAAAGACTGAATCTGATGAACTTACTTGAACATAAAGGCGAGTGTTCCAGTCATTTTGAGCAGTGGAATTGCATTTCATAAGGTCAGCCCTCCAAGGGCAAACATGAGGGTTTCCTCTCCAGTAGGCATAGGGCACTCTCTCCTCCCATTTTGTCCTCTGGTTCCCTTCTTTGATGTCCTTCAGCACACTTTTCCATGGCCTTATATTTGTCTCTGCCCTACACAAAATAAACAAACATTAAAAATGTATAGCTATTGTTTTCCATTTCTAAAACAAAATTAGAAATTCTAGCAATTTTATCGTCAAACATGAAAGATGCATAAGATATTGTTCTTATCAGAGAGTTTTATCGTTATAAAAGAATATTACGTCAAGGATGAGAAAAAGCTTATTAACTAGCTTAAGACCTCCGATTACTCCAATGTCGGGCAAGACCAATATATGTTGAAGCCCTAGTCGTTGATTCCGGTCGACAAGTTTGAGAAGGGGCATATTGCCGATATTTTGTCAACATATGTGTTGAAAATGTTATCTTTATAAATAATGTTAAAGGATGAAAAAATATGGATGCAAACAAGTCGAACAAGCTTACGAGCCTGATAAGCTGGCTCGAAAAATGTTCGAAGTCGAGTTCAAAAAAGCTCGAGTTCGAGCCAAGTTCAAGCCAAATAATTCTTGTTCATAAGTTCACGAGTCTATATTTTTTTTAAAAAAAATATTTATATATATAAAAATATAATAAAATATGTTAATTTTAAATTTTTTTCAAAATAATTTAACTTTTAGAACTCAAGCCCATTCTGAACTCAAACTTATAAGTTGATGATGAGTTTGAGCCGAGCTCAAGCCTCCATTTCCTTAATTTGTGGGACTCAAGCTAAAAATGATCAAAATTCAACTCGACTGGTTTGCATCCTTACAAGAACGGAAGCTCTTTGGATGGACGAATCTATCAAAGCATGTGTGTGCAGACGCGTGAAGAGAACCTTAAATTATACTTCCTAATTCTTTATTTTTGCCCTTCATGAACCATTTGCATTTCTGGTCATTATTTTTCTATTTCCCTTTTTTTTTTTTTTTTGGGAAAAAACTAAGGTATGTTTGGTTATATTTTTTGTGTGATTTTAATATATATTTTGAGATAATGAATATTGAAAATGGGATTGAAGAATGTGAAAATTATGTTGGAGAATGTAATGAATTTTTTGTTATATTTTGAAAAATAGTTAAAAATTTATTTTAAAAAATTTTGGTATGTTTATTTATATTTTGGGTGGAGATTTTATTTTATTATAACAGTCAAATTAATATTTTTTATTGAGTTCTTGATGTAAAAATAGAATTGAGTAATTTTTTTATTATAAAAAAAATAATTATATATATGTATGTATATATTAAAAAATAAAAAAAATTAGGAATAATAAAGGATATGAGGGTATTTTTCCAAAAAATTTATTTTATTATTTTGAAGAAAAAAAAATATATGTTTAATTATATTTCCTCAAAACAAAATTATCTAGAAAAACATAACCAAACACTTCCCAAACAAACAAACTACTAGAAAACAGTAAAAGCATTACCAGCCCCAAAACGACCAATCCGGGAAGACGATATCCAAGCTCCGCCAGTCCGAACAGTACCGGAACACCGGCGGAGGCTCGGAGCCCGGCCGCTGGAAGTGCCTCGCTTGCACGACAGGCCTGTCATTACAGTCGAACATCAGCTCCAAATCAGGCAATTTCCCAGGGTACCACCTGATCAGCTGTACAATCCCCCACATCGTGAACAAAGCGCGTGTCTGAATCGACTGCCGGAACTTTTCCACGTAAACCTTCCCCTCTAAAATCGTCAGCCTGAAATGCGCAGTCTTTCGCGCTTTTTCCACCATCTCTTTCGTTATTCCGGTTTGTTTCCAGTGCCTTAGGTCCTCGTGAATCCATCGGAAATACTCCGGGCAGGTTGATCCCGACGAAGGATTTGCAGAAGGCTTGTCTGAATTCGGGTAGTTTTTCGGGCATCTGTTGGTGTTATTCCATGTGGTGCAGTCCAGGGGGAACTCGAGGGTATTCGTGGCTTTTCCGCCGACAATTTGGGGGGCTTTTGTGGAAGAGTATCCTCCATATTTAGCCTGCCAAAAAATATTAAAAAATTGGTTTATGCATCAACTTTAGGGCCCATTTGATTTTATTTCCACACTTACTTTTTTTATTTTCTATTATTTTAAAAATAAAAATCATCACTTTTTAAAAAATTAACCCAACAATTATTTTTATTTTTATTTTCAAAATATATTATCTAATAACCTATATATCTTCTTTCTATTACATTATTTCTATCTCTCCACATACAACCTGTTAAAACTAATATAATTATTACATTTCCAACATTTCATTCAAATATAAACTCATTTTTAACTCATTTTCACTAATTAATTTTTTAAATTTAAAAAAAAAAAAAATTGAAAATGGAAATAAAACCAAACAGCCCCTACATTAAGGAAGACTTTTATTACATTTCTTAATCATAGTGAAATTTTACAGTAATAACTTTTATCCAACTTGTTTAAAAAATTTATAGCAATACTACGTTTACATCACCTTTCTCATCATATGTTCATTTCATGAAATATATAATTGCTACGTGTATGAAATGTCCTTTAAATATATTTTTTTATAAATAAATTAATATACTTGACATGTAATTCGACCGATTTTTTATAACTTTTGGTGTAGAAATGTTTAAAAATTCTATTATTTATATAAACATATATGTCACAATCAATTGGTTTCTTAGATAAGCAAGTAATCAATTGTATTATAATACAAGAAATTAAAATTGACAACATCATCAAACTAATTCTTTCTTGATCTTAGTCAATAATTTAGGCATGCAACAGCTTTATAATCTCAAAGCCGTCTACCAAGAATTATTTGAGTACCTATGTAGAGGTCATGAAACTTCATTTACTTCATCTACCTAACTATATTTGAAAATTGAGCACCTACAAGGGGAAATTCAGGCAAAATGATATATTGTATAGGTGTCAATTTGGGTTAGAACCCATGAACTCAACCCAACCCATATAATTTTGAGTTAGATTGAGCTCAATATTTTATAAATGAATTTGAGCGAGCTGAATTTAGATGGATTGTATCAAATTTGGGTTCAAATGGGTTTTGACTGAATTCAAAATGGGCTTATTCAAAAAATTTAATTAATTTAATAAATCATCATATTATATTATAAAATTGTATATTAAATAGAGTGTAGAAGGAAAAATAATAATATTACTATAGTCTTTTGAATTAATTTTTTGAAATAAATAAATTAAATCAAATTTTTTGTTTTCTATTGAAAACATTTCAATCTCATCCCAACCCACCACTCAATTCATTTTGAACTTAACGCACTTTCAACGCATCTACCTTAACCTACGTAGAACCCAACCCACATAAACCCAAACCAAATCCAACCCACCCCACCCATTGGTCACTACTATTATTTTGCTAGAACAATATTCAACTATAATCATCTTGGAGAGTATTCGAGTAGGGATGAAATAATCAGAGAATCAACAATAATATTCTAATAAAATTAGTGGGAAAATGTTAAAACATATGTTTTTAGACATAAACGATGAAACACTTACAGGGTTGATCCAGCCGATGGAAAAGAGCAAGGAAATTAAGAGGAGGAAGAAGAAGAAGAAGAAAAGAACAAGTGTAGATATTAAACAAGCTCTTTTCTTGAATGATCTCCACCATTTTGATCCCTGAGAATGTCTCTGAAAAGCAGGCCTCAGCCAGAATATTCTCATCAACTTTTCTTCATGCCCTTTCATGCTTCTGAACTTCAGCTCACCACTTTATGATCAGTGTTGTAGCCATGTTCATCAAAGTCTTGTTAGCTCCAATGAACTTCTTGCTTCTGTGTGTGTCTGTGTGTTGGGGTAGGGGTTGGGGTGGGGGTGGGGGGGATTATGGTGGGTTGATTGTGTCTAGAGTTTAAGGGAGATAAAGCCTAAAGGGGTTATGTCTAAACCAGAAAAGGAGAGCTTATAAATGCTAAGGAATATGAATAAAATTCTTTGCTTTGATTTTAAAAAAGAAGTATTATCTGTAAAAAGAGGTTTATGGGTTGAAATTGGAAATTAGAAAGCATTTCTTCTTTCTAGGGGCACTGTCCACCTGCAGTTGACTGACTCTTCTTATGAGTAAAATACATTGGGCCAGAACCTTGGAGCTTGTTCTTCTATATTTTTCCAAAAAAATTTCCGATCCCTAAAAAAATTTAAAATGGGGGCACATTCTTCAAATTTTTTTTCAAAAAACGAAAATTTTATACCCAAAAAAACTCATCCCAATTCACCCAAAAAAAACCCTACAACCTAAAAATCATACCTATCTCCTCATTTTCTCACCCTACATTTCACATCACTCATTTATTTATCACTCTCTCACTTTACTCATTCATATATATATACATACATACATATATAAAAATATTAAAATTTTAATAGTTAAAAAAATTCTAAAAATAATGTTTACAAATTAATTAAACTAATTGTTGAAAAAATGAATTAAATTCATTTAAACATTATTTATGTTATTACTAAATAATTTATTTATTGAATAACGTATTAAATTAACTAATTTACTTATTAATTAAATAATATATTAGTTATATTTAATATTTAACGTACTAATTAAATATTATATTTATTCATTTAATAAATAACTTAAGATGTTTTAATTTGATATAATAAATAAATTAATCTTCTTCAAAAAAAATTATTAATTAAATATTAATCTTCACATTTATTTAAAATTATAAAAAAAAATTTGATTATAGGGTGATACTTATGTAATAATCTATTAAGGTTAATAAATTAATATTGATGTGCTTAAAGTAATTGTTGAGAGAATTAATTGAATTTAAGTAAAATCATTTGATTATTACTACGTAATTTATTTACTAAATAATGTATTAATTAATAATGAGTTAAAGTAATTAAATAAATTATCAAATTAATTAAATTAATTTATTTAAATAATTTATTATTTATATATTAATTATGCTTCATATTTTAAGTATAATTAAATATTACATTTATTTATTTAAATAAATAACTAAGTTTTATTTATACATAAATCGTAAGTAATAAATAGTTAAATAATTATATTTCAATTAAAAAACAAGAATTAATTTATAATTAATGTATAGTAATTAATTTTTTTTATAAGTCGATATTAACAATTATGATATAAGCTAATTTTTTTATAATTAAGATATAATTGTAATTTCATGAATAATTAATATTTATTAATATATATTTAATCCAAATAATACATCATTTACTAAAGTTAAATTTATAAAAATATAAATTTTAAAATAAATAATCAATTAAATTAATTGCACTCATATTTTAATCATTACAAATATACATACACACACACACATCATCCAACTACAAATATACATACATATAATACATAAAAAAAATCACTTTCACCCTACAAATCCAACAAAAAAGCAACTGATTGACATATATAGTAAAATTTATCTCTCCCCAAAATATAA
Organism: Jacaranda mimosifolia; assembly: GCA_018894105.1. Taxonomy (NCBI): domain Eukaryota; kingdom Viridiplantae; phylum Streptophyta; class Magnoliopsida; order Lamiales; family Bignoniaceae; genus Jacaranda; species Jacaranda mimosifolia. The sequence goes on along the minus strand of CM032120.1, from coordinate 13,305,961 downwards.
AGAAACAAACGATTCATTCCTAAATCATTTTTCATATTTTCCCAAAACAAACAAAAACACATGGCACATTCTTCAAAATTTCTGTCAAAAACTTATTCTCCCAAAATTTTCTTTAAAAAATGGCCAAAACGTAGAAGAACAGGCCCTTGGCAATCTTGTTATTTTTATACTTCAATTACTTTTAAAAGAAAGTACGCATTTCTCCTTATGGGTTTATTTGATGCATGGTAAATTTATTTGTAGTTGTAACAATTTAGGGAAGATTTAGTTATTTTTGGGGCATCGCTGCTTGGATACAAATTCAAATGAGAGTGTATTTGAGTGAACTTACAAACTTATCAAACATTTTATAAGATGTCATAAAGTATTTAGTAAGCTCATTTAAAAAATTAAAAAAAATCTAATTTATTTTGAAAATTTTAACAAACTTCTTTAGTTTTAATCATTTTAATTACAAAATTGTCATTACTGACGTCTTGCAAGCTGTAAAATCGTATTTTATCCAAAAATAAGATATAAGATCTTATAAACTACAAAAAATCACATAAGATCTTTTCTGAGCTTAATCAAACACTCTCTAAATTATTAAACACGAATTTGATACATCTACCCCTTTCCCTTCTACGCGAGGAAGAAAACAAGGTTTGATAAAAAACCAAATGCAATGAAGAAAAGATTAACCTAAAGTAAATTAAAACTGGATCGCGGTTAGTTTCTCGTGAACACCACTCGTGAGAATAACGGGTTGCTTAAGAACTTACCCAGCAGGTGCAAATCAAGCGAAACTCAAGCAAGTGAATAGCGTGAGAATGGGAGCTAACATGTGAAGTAGCCCCAAATTTCTGGGGTTGACTACGGTTGCTTCGTATGAACTTTTCAAGTCATGTGCAGAATGCCGTGTATGCATCAAGCAATAGGCGTGCCTGGAAAAAGTGACACACTACATATAATAACAATTTCCTCTCCAAGTTAACCTATGGGCTTGTTTGTTTACAAACTCCCAATCCATTTTTCCAATTTTCAAAATTAAAACAAACAAACACTACACATTCTCTAATTCCACTCCCAATCAACATTATTATGTGGAAACTAAAATCAGAAGTCGATACTTTTGATGTTGAAAAACGAAGCACGAATGAAAAAGTTGATGATCCTAGACATCTAGTTCACATTGTTGCCTGAAAATAATGTATGGTCATCAACGTATCAAATGTGCACAAAATATAAGGGCCCATTTGTTTTCATTTTCAAACCTCATTTTCATTTTCTGCTGAAAATAAAAATAGAATACTATTAACTTCTACACTATTTTCTCATACATTTTTATTCTCAAAGCATTTATTTTTACGTTCTCTCTTCATTTTCATACCTATTTCCCCCCTATTATTACCTATATCTACTTTTTTATCTTCCCAATACTTCTCAAACAACATTCACCACAAAAATATTATAAATTCTAATTCTAATTCTAATATTATTTTTTCAAACAATTACACCTCACATCATCAATTCAAATTCAAAAACTACACAACTTTTAATACAAAAACACCCAACATTCAAAAAATTCTCATTTGCACAATTATATAAACCTACAATTTTAAACAACACATCCAAACACAACTCCATTTTCAAAAACACATTTTCTAACTAACTTTTTACTATACATTTTCACTAGAAAATGAAAATGGCTCCAGAAAATGAAACCAAAATGGGCTGTAAGAAACAGCGGGCATAAGTATGATATACCAAGCCATTTTTTTGTTATTAGCATATTTGGAGGAATGCCATCATCACAAGAAAAATTATCCAGTAGGGGAAGGCAATCACTTTGGCACCATTAGATAATGCAGCAATCAAGATAGGAGCATTGTCTATAATACATAGGCAGAGAATGATCTTTTGGAATATCAACTTTTCTAATTTTGTTATTGTCCCGAGTAATCAGAGATTATAAGTTAGTTGAGACAGCCACAACGCACTTCAATGCCCCTTGTATGTAAAGGACTCAAAATTTTGGGGTTTCAAAAGCCAGTTTCTGAAATGTGGGCTTGCTTTAAAGGCCTTTGAAGCTGCACTATATTCTTCAACCCCTGCCTGCAATAGAGAATCATATACTTAAAAGCCATTTCCTCAATCCCTTTAAATTGAAGAGAATTGTCTACATTTTATTTTGAAAACGCTACTAAATACTGTCACTTGAAAAGATTTAAGCATTTAATGATTTCTTTTCAGAAACCGCAAATTCTCATCTCTTCCATCACAATTCACATCACTAAATTCTCAATGACAATTAGCTTTTTGAAAGACCAAAAAAATCAACAAAGCCAGACTATTGTGCCAAGATGGTTATATGCCAAACTTAAAACCTAACAAAGCCAGATTATTTTGCCAAGATGGTTATGTGCCAAACTTAAAACCTAACAAAGCCAGATTATTTTGCCAAGATGGTTATATGCCAAACTTAAAACCTTTCTTAACTACATGAAAGGGAAATGTTGTCCTCAGAATTACAGAGAAAAATTCACTACTAAAACTTATAAAGCGAAAATCTATACAGATTATCAAATTTACCAAAGATATGGATATCAACTATGCCAGGGAGGAGATATGATGTTAAGCAAGAATATTACTGTCTATTAATAAGATGCAACACCAATCATGGTATAATTTCAAATTTGGTGTATCAAGCTTAGATGTCTATTAAATTCAATCCCACTATATGTACACTTAAACATAAATCTACATGGTTGGATCTATATAATATGAATCACACACATAAGCCCAAGTGACAGATACTTTTTATCTACAAAGAGCTGACAACATGTAAATCAATGTACCTTGAGCTCTCGATAAGTGATCTCACTGGTGCAGTATTCTGATGAATGAACTTGCTTTAGTGCTACAAATAACTCCAAGAAACGCTTCCTAAAGACACAATTCAGTGAAGTTACAAGTAAATAGTTAAGCTATAGTAGTGCAAAGCTTAATCATGAGGAACACCCACGAGTTCCTGTAGAACTTCCTAGTTTAGAAATAAAAATCTTTCACCAATTCTGCAGACGATAGGGTGGGCTAGCTCCAGTAAAAGCCAGCAAACTTCATGTAATCTGGTTTCAAGGTCCACCCTGAAATTTAAATTTGGTGTCTGCAAGAGGTTTGGTGCTTTCTTTGTAAGCAATGCAATCGGGTGGTTATCTCTGTAAGCGTGCGAGTCTGTGTGTGTGTGGAGAGAGGAAGACTCAGATTAACAACAGTTTTAAGGCTAATGATATCTCTGCCATCCATAACACCCAAATCCATTAGGCTATGGCCTATTGGGGTTATTGGCCTTTTGAGAACCACAAAAAGAGATTTGGAGAGTGAGAGAGAGATAGGAAGAATTGATGAGACCTTCATAACATATTGTAAATTTGAAGAATGCTCCAAATGAAGTTCAACAATTGCAATAATTGTAATATAAGGACATACATCCTATTTGGCTAACATTGAGCAAATACAATATGAGTTCTAGTCATTACTATATGTCATCTCTAGATTTTAATAAAACTTACTTGCACAAAGAAGACTCTGTAGATGGAGAGAGTGCACCTTTTGCAGAGGTTCCCTGCTTTCTACCAGTTGTGCCAAGAATGACTTCATGCAAGCCAGATTTATTCCAGCATATTGAATACCTGAAGATCAAGAACATGACTTCAGAGAACAGAAAGAAGAACACAGAAGTGAATCAAAATCATGGTTAAACAGCCCACCCGCAAGTTAAGGTTTCAAGAGCAGTCTCAGAATGCTGAAAGTCCTTAGGCGGCACTGGAGCTACCCAAAGGAGTGGCTGTCAGTGACAAAGAAAACCACATTTGCTGAGGGATACTTGACATTCAGTATTATTCTACACACCCAAAATGAGGGTAAAATGACTATGACCTTATTCACTTGAAAAGGATCCATCACTTTTCCAGACAATGGAATGATTCGCTCATGTAAAGATCTTCTAAGGTGACCGGCCACAAGAAGATTTGCAGAATCAAATCGGGATAGACCCACAGTTATAGAGGAAATATAAACTGGTTCCAGAGAGCAGGAAAGTAGAGCGCCTGTCCAAAAAGAAAGATATTCATCAGACTAAACTAGTAATAAATAATTTGTACAGTGAATTTTACTTCCTAGTTGATCTAGGGTAATAAGCCACTAGCTGGAGGTATCTCTTTGATTTAAACTACCATACTTATTTTCAATTCTCTAAAGCATCACTAATTGTGCATAGATAACATTTAGCAACTTACAATTCTATTTCCAATAAACAGAACCAGCAAAAATGTAATGCAGTTCTCAACATATAGACACTGAAGAATGGGGTAAGTGTTAAGTGATTAAGAGTATCACATCAACAGAAAAATGGGCATGTTACTAATGAATGCACCATATTTATCGAAGTTTCAGGTTGTATTATTATATGGAACCTTCATGTGGGTTTTTGTTCGCTAATTGTTGCTCTTATTTACTGGTTAGGCTTAAAGTAACTGTAGATATCTTCAATCTCTGATCATGAGCACCAGCTTAGTTGGCAGGATGCACTTATGATTCATGAGACCCACAGCATGACAATCGAGCTTCTAAAAGTTTCTCAAATAAGTAAGGCATTAATTATAGAGAAATCAAAATTTCTAAAATCTATAAAAACAGCAATGTGAGGAACCTTGAACCCCAACAACATTCCACCTAGCAATCTTGTCAGAGCAGCTAACAGACAAAGTTGTATCTCCTCGACCAGGCTTCCTCTGAACTGTACCAGTGGCTTGAAAACAATCACCTGGAGTCAAATCAATTACTATCTTCAAATCAAGAAGTTCCAAAGAAGACATACTTTGGGAAGGAGAAAAACACGTGGAAAATCACGTGACAAATTATTCCAGAAAACATGTTAAACAATTGCTTAAGTAAAAATTACTCAAGATTACCATTCTGCCACGCACAACTCTCCAAAGGGATTCCTTCAATATCCCATTCCTCTAAAGAACTACTACTTAAGGAAGTGAACAACTGAGAATTAAGTGATGCATATCCACCTATAAACAATATAAAGAGAAGCATGAACATGTCTTAGTCAAAGTAAGATCATTTAGAGAAAGGACCACCAAACATCTACAACCTACATGGAAATTGTGATACGTACAGATGTAACTGCCAGCCAGGTTTCAACCTGAACTTTTCTTGGCCAGGTTTGTCGGAGCACAAATGGAAAACTGAGTTGGTCGTATAATTACTTAGCAACTCCATGCTTCCATTATTATGGCTATGCTTGCTATAACTTTTTTTAAGGCAATCAACCTCTGTATAGAAGTACCTGGTGAAACAGAAGTAACTTATTTCATTATAGCATTTAATTATAATATGTCCCATGTGACTGCCGTAAGTTACACATGTTTATTTCAGTTTTCTTTCCACAAAGATTGATTTGTAACCATATATCTTATTCTTGCGTGATTATTAACTTAATATCACACTTCAAATTCCCTTCTCCAATTGCAAGTAAACATATTATACTGATGCTCCACTGCTTTATCAACAAATTCATCATTATCATTCTCATTCATATCATCATTAACAATCATAAAAATATAATCTCTTTTCAGTTTAGTTAATTTACAATTGAAAGGGCCATAACTTCGTCAGTTGTAAAATCACGCACATTTCAAGTAAGTTTGATGTTATCATAAAACTTATAGACGCATAGTACAATATAAACACCAAAAACATTGGCAACATGACTAGATATGCATGCACATATATGTCATTTCAATCAAGTGTGTCTCATTTCACGATTGAACTTTAAAATTAGAACTCGTACAGATTATTAAAATAAATGACGTATTCGCCTCCATGGAAGTTCCCTGCAATTTTAAAACTTGAAAATCAAGCCTAAAAACTATTTCAGAAACTGAAATCCAAACCTAAGAAGAGATCGTCTGGCGATAACTTCAGCGTGCGAATCATTCACAACGTCGCCACTCGAACTCCGCCTGGAATGCCCTATGCATTTCGTTCCCGTGCCTAAAGCAACCACTTCTAACTCTAATAACATGCAACACGTATATAAATTAGAAGAAGAATATCAAGCAAAAAGGTCACAACAGATTACTTATCAAGATTATTTCAAAAAAACTACTAACCTTGAGAATGGTTGGAGAGGAGAAAAGCGGCTAAAACAGTGACTTCACGGCCTTGAGGCTTCCCTTTCTTGGGGAGAGAATTGTAAACTGATATTACTGCTTCCGACACTTTCTCTCCCCATGGTTTCTCCTCCACATTTCCCGGCGTGCACGCTGTCGTCTCCGGTGAAGCTGGAGGAATAGTTTCAGAGCGGGATTCCATTGGGGGCAAAAAATAAAACTCGTCTCGTACCCGCGTACCGTTTTCAATGTGCTGAATTGGGCCTGAGTAGAATGGGCTAAGGTTCCTTCTTCCCAGGACGGCCTGTCAAGCCCAGTTAAAAGTCTAGCCCACTTTTCGCTGGGCAGACTCTTTCTAGGTCCCTATTGATTTGATTCTTAAGGCTAGTTTGATTGGATTTTTAAGTTATCTCATAATTATTTATTATGTGATAATTTATGTGATTTTTTTATCATTATGATATGATTTAGTTGGCATAATAAATAAATTCATTGAAGGTGACAGGTTAATTTATCATGAAAATTGTACATATAAATGTGGGTTTTTAATTTGCATGATGGCATGAGTATTTATTGTCACTCCAATCAAACGAATGATAAAACAAAATAAAAACACTATATCCCACCTTTTCATTTTAACCAAACTAACCCTTAAAGTTGATCCATCATTCAAATATTGGACGGGTCACGGGCATCATCAACTATTGGGCCTTAGATTTAATCTATTGGCACCATGTGTGCAAAAAAATAGTAGTTGTGTAGCCATTGAGTCAACTAACATTAATTAATTGTAAGGTTGAAAATTTGAATGTGACAAATTTCTAATATTCGTGTACATAAATAATATATATATATTTAGAAATAGAAAAATCCCTAAGCAACTTAAGGCCAAATCAAATATTTGGGACCGATGGATTGTCAACAATTTAGGTATAATATTAGCTCTTCGAGTCCGAGTCCAATTACTATAACGCATATCAAAATTTAATTCAAGATAAACTCATGTATCAAAAAAGAAAATTGAATTTGATAATATTTGTAATTGCTATTACATATGGTAAGTTGCCCCCTTCCATGGTGGGAATTTTATTATTATGAAAAAATATTTTCATGGAATAATTTATAAAATGTTTTAAAAATTAACTTATTGAGAAAATCATAACTCCTCTGATGTACGACAAGACTTTGTGTAATTATTTAAATTTAAAAAAAAAAAAACAATTTCCAGCTAAAAAAGAGAACTTTAAGCATCCAATTCCATCTATGATAACCTTCATTTGTAAAGTATAAAAGTCACCAATAGTGGGATTGGGAATTTTATTTTTTCAATAGAATATAAAGATAATAATTATGTCCAAAAAAATTAATGCAGGATTTAGGTCTATGCCCCCACCTTGAAAGCTTGGTCATTATGACACAACCTGGCTGATTTATGGCCGCCACTTCTCCAATTTTGCCTTGACTGTCGACAAATAATTTCGAAAAAAATTGGGTGCTATCATATAACTCTGTATCGTGAACGGCTTATAATTCAAATGATATTTGTCTCTCTTACATAGTGGGAGGTATTGTATTCGACTCGTAATTGATGCGTTGTACATTTTTATATGTTGTGTGTAGTTTATATTTTGATTATTTGATTTGAAAATAGAGATTTATTTAATTTAAGAATATAAATATATTATTTTGTTGAAATAATAATATTTCGTTATTTATAATACTATCTCCAAAAAATTATATTTTGATTATTTGATTTGAAAATAAATATTTATTTAATTTAAAAATATGAATATATTACTTCGTTGAAATGATAATATTTTGTTATTTGTAATGCTATTTCTAAAAAAATATATATAACTTTGTATCAGCTAACATGATTTGAGTTTTATATAAAATATTTGGAAAAAGAAAATAGTAAGAATATTTTTTGAAAGAAAATAAATATTTAAATAAATGAATCATTTTTATTTTTATTTTTTATTTTTTCTTAATAGAAAGTAAAAAAGGGAGATGGACAAAGAAATAAGAAGGGGCCCCCACAGCTACGCACATTAATGGAATACGACCAAGAAATGCTGGCATCCAACTCCAATCAAGACGATTAATCATTCACCCCCATTTTCGCTTATATTAAAAATAAAAATAAAATAAATAAAGATTAATTTCATTTTTTTTCCCCTAAAGAAACAATTGCCCTAGAAAAAATAAGTCGAACAACCCCTTTATCTTTAAATTTCATTTAAATATTTCATTATTAAATAAATACTTTTTTTAATTTCTTTTAAATAATAACCAGAACCAATCGTCAAAAGAATTTATATTTATTAGATATTATTATGCCGAATTTTTTTTTTTATTTGTTTATATACAAGCACGTGAAGAGTTAGTTCGGATTCGAACTCCTGGTCTCCCACGTTATGTAGGAGACTTATCATGCCGACATTAAAAATCTATTAAAAAACACTTATGATATTTTTTTTAGTATTTGAAATCTTATGTTAAAAATAAAAATCAAATTTAGGACAAGAGGGTTATGTGGCCTCCATGGGCATCTTCTATGGGGTATAATTCAATTGAAATCTAAAATATCATATCATGAATCCCTGTCAGTGTCTCAGTCATGGGGCACCATTTTGGTCAAGCAATCAAGCAACTGTCAATAATTTTATATATATATATATATATATATATTTTTTTTTTTGGGTAATTTTTGTATGTGTTGGGGTTGAGGAAAAATGGTAGAAATTAGTTTTAAATTATTTTTTTAATTTCTTTTTTGAAAATTGATGTGATGGAGTTTTGAGTTAGGAGTAGAGGTTTAAGATGAGTCGAGCTAGTTCACAAGGTTTGTGAGCCGGTTCGACTATACCTCGACTCAAACTTGAACTTTACTTTAGTTGTTTGAGAGAAGGTGACTCATGAGCTTTTTTCTAATTTTAAATATTTTTATATATTAATTAAATAATTAATATATTAATAATTTACTTTTTTCTAATTTTAAATATTCATTATATACTATTAAATAATTATAATATATTAATAATTAATATTTTATCAATAATTATAATTTAAATCATTATAGTAATTATTATAATAATATATATTTTATTAATAATTATGGTTTGAATTATTTTATTAATTATTTAAATAATTATGATATATTAATAATTTAATATTTTTATTTGATTTAGAACTTTCTGGTGACCTAAGCATGAGCTCGACTAGTATCAAGCTCGAGTTCAAGCGTACAATTTTTGTTGAGCTCGACTCGAATTCAACTCATTTACACTCCTAGTTAGGAGGACTAATTTGATTTTCAAATTGTTTAATAGTGACTTTTCTTAGTGATTTGTTTGTTAGTAAATTGTAATTATTTTAAACTTTATTTAATATTAACAAAATTGAGTAGTGTAAAAAGAGTTTACATGTTGTTCATCTTCTCTCATCCACTAACACTTTTTTTTATAGGGATAAAATCACTGATGTATGTATCGGCATATAATATAATATATTATAAACTTGATCTTTTCATATGATAATGAATTTGATGATCATCATATGATGTGTCTGTTATATCTACCACGTCTTTCCTTCCAAAACTTCTCCACTAAGAAGTTTATGATGATATCGAGTTTTACATCATATTAATACTCATAAATTGTTATTTTTCTCTTATCATCAGGACGACTTTTTTCCAATACAAAAATTCACTACATTTCGATGGGACTTCATATTTAAAATTTGATTTTGGTATCATCAATTAAATGAAAATGCAACATTACATAATATATTGACAACTAACTAGAGTTATTGATGATCACGATATGAGTTTAAAATTTTGAAAAAGAAAAAGGAAAAAGAAAAAGTGCCCCTTTTTTGCTTAAAAAGATAACTTTTAATTATAATATTAATTAATTCCATTAGGAAAAATTAATTGCCTCGACGAGGATTGATTCCGTGGGATCAAAACCCCTTTTATCATGTGAGAGAGAGTCTTTGGTCAAGAATTTGTGAGTTGTAAGCATCTCTCATATGTCTTAATAGAATTTCCAAATGTTCCCATGTGGAACCCTTGAAAATTACATATAATTGTCAATAAAATTTAAATAGACAGCTAATTTTGTCCTCTACTTTTATAAAAATATTGCCAAAATAAGCTCTTTGATTTGTAGATTCCCTTTTTTAAAAAAAAAAAAAAAAACTATGATAAAATTATTTCATTTATTAAAAATTAACATTTCTGATATATTCAAATTCATTTTTGGATATGAGTATGACCTGTCGATATATGTAATAAAAGAATTTGATTTATTTGATTTGATGACAAAATTTATTCATGCAACCAAAATCGATGTCGATTTTCATTTATTTACCTTTTACTTTAACTTTTTCACATTTTCCCCAACTTTTGGTAAAAAAAGTTGTTTCGTAATTTTAAAGACATGGTGTATATACCTTAAAACATTAAGAGAATGTTTGGTTATGTTTTCTCAAAATAAATATACCATCATTTTCCCTTTAAGACACTAGAAAAAGTTTTCTCAAAATACCCTCTCATATTCTTCATTATCCCCAAAACTTCTCAAATTTTCAATATATACATATATTATATATATTTTATTATTATTTTAATAATAAAAGAATCACTCAATTCTATTTTCACCTAAAAAATTCAATAAAAAAATATTGATTTGACTGCTACAATAAAAAATATCTTCCCAAAATATAAACAAACATACCAAAACTCTACAAAATCAATTTTTAACTATTTTCCAAAATATAACAAAAAATTCATTACATTTCCCAACACAACTTTCACATTTTTCAACATCACTTTCAACATTTATTCTCCAAAGACACGTACTAAAATCACACACACACACAAAAAAAAAAAAAACATAACCAAACATTACCTAAATTATTAAGTCCCTGCATGTCAAGTTCATGCATCATCACTTTAAATCATGCTTTAGAAATGATTTCCCTAACCCAATTCATATAACAAAATGATTAAACCTTAAAACTTTGAGGCCCATTAAATAGTTTATTTTCACTCAAATAAATATATAATTGATCTCATTAGCCTATTAACTCTTATTTCTTTTTTTTTTGAAATGAAATCATAAATAAAAGGATTAGATAAAAAAATAAAATATTTAGGATTTTGATAATGGATTCATGACGTTGATTTAAGTATTTATTTCGAAAATATATAATGCATGTTAGATAGTTTGATAGGTGAAATTTAAAAAAAAAATAAAAATGCTCAACTATATATATTTTCCCATTGATATTTTACTATTTGTATCCAAGAAAAATTAAAAAAAATCGACCTATTACATTGTATTTATTTTTATAAAAAAAACATATTAGTACAATAATACATCTAATAGAATAAATATTTTATAGATAAATATCTACATATAAATAAAACCCAAACTCATTTTTATTTTTATAAAATTATAGAGTCAATTACGCTTAGACAAGATTAAAAATTTAAATAAAAGCAAATGAAAAAAAAAAAAAAACCTTGAAGTTTGACAATGACATCAACATCATAGAGATGTCCTTTTTGATCTTCAACCTTAGCCAAAGCTACACTATCACAGTTTTTAAGTTTTAACCTGTCGGCAAGGGGGAGTTCTTCTCTACATCTCACCCCCCGTATCTTACTCTGCACATTCATTGTCCATGGCCAACAATAAACATTAAAGGGCCTTTGTCTCTTTATATCTTTTGAAAAATATAGTGAAGTTCATGTTTTTTAACACGAGTTCATGGATCATGTTGTAAGTGTCATATGAAAAAATGTTTTTACTTGGATAAATTATTTAAAAATAATTTTTCTTGTTGAAATAAATAAATATAGAATGTCTCATCCAATATAAAAAAAACTTGATGTTATCAGAATTATTCAATTAAAATTTTGATAGTGGAATATGATTGTCGTTTTTCATAAATGGTGCCATGTGATGATATTTAAATATATTATCAGATATGAAAGACTTTACTTCATGAGATATTATCCAACTGATGTACGTGATAACATGTTTTATCCATACGAAAAAATATTTGCTTATAAATTACTACCATCAGAGAGGCACGACTCTATGATATGGAGAAAACTTGATAATGTTATATATATGGTGGGATTATTCTAAAAAAATAATTAGAAATGAACAAATTACAAGTGCATTCCAACTACAGTTTATGTCGATTTTTGAGCAATCAATTGACTTAATAATACTGTCCAATCACTTACACATGTGAAATTTAAAATTCAAATTATATTGAATTTTAAATGCTCATGTGTATAGCTGCAATTCCTCCACAAATCACTAAGTCACATTATTATTATTTAAAAAAATAAATAAAAGGGAAATGTTGACAATCCTTAGGCTCTGTTTCGTTATGTTTTTCCAGAACAATTATTTTGAGAAAATATAACCAAACATATCTTTATTTTTCCTTCAAAATACACATTCTTCAATATGTATATATATATATCATATATATTTTATTATTATTATTATTATTATTATTATTATTTTAACATTAAAAAAATTTTAATTCTATTTTCACCATAAAAACCCAATAAAAAAGATTTAATTTGACTGCTACAAAAAAAAAATATCTCTTCCAAAATATAAACAAGCATACAAAAAAAATACTTTCATATTTTTAATAATTCATTCTCCCAAAACACAGCATAAACACATAATAAAATCAAACAAAAAACATAACCAAACATTCACTTTTAATTCAAAAAGATGTCCTTCGTAACCCCATGCGTCGGCAGAGCAGAGAATCACTTCGCTCTCTCACAAAAAAACGGTGTAAAGACGTACACACACGGCGTATACACTGCTGTTTTGGCTGTCGTTGTTTGGAGGGCCACTACAAATATAGTAATCTCTCTCGCCATTTCTAGACTTCGGGACAGTCTTTAGTTATATCTCTCTGAGTGGAGAATTTTCTTTGCTGTATTTTTGCCCTTTATTCTCCATTGAAGAGGGGAGAGAGACAAAGAGAGAGCTATATATATATACACACAACTGTATAAATGGCAACAGCAGCGCCGGAGGAAGTTGTTTCGGCGAAGCCTGAAGTGGAGGAGCCACCAATTGCGGCTGTGATGGGGAAGCCTAACAACGATAAGCCGGTTGCTCCGCCACCTCGCGACGATTCCAAGGCCCTAGCAAGTAAATGAATATATTACGAGCTACTATGTGTGTGTGTGTTTGCCTATGCATGGTAATGAATATGAAATATCTTTGGTGTGAACTGTGAATAGTACTGAATTATAAGCTATGATTGATTTTTAATTTTATTGGTGATTTAAAGTTTGATTGATAAATTTTAATCTGTGTGTTGAGAGTTTTTTTTTTTTTGAGATTTTTGTTGTCAAATGCAGTGTTATTTGATTGCTTTTGCTCTAGAAATGGAGATTGAAATTAATTTAGAAGCTCTGCTCTTAGCCTGCTCTGAAGAGCATTTTATCATGATTCTAAGTTGGAGATCATGGTCCATTCATCACTTCTCACTATAAGGATCTTCGAGCTATTATTAACTAAAAGAAAAAATTGAATTACAAGTCTATTTTCTGAAATTGCTCGAGTAATTTTGTTCTGTATGTATATGATCATGAACCTTATCTGGCTAAAACAAAATCTTAATGATTTTGTATATATCTTGATGAAAGTTTGATTCTAAAGTTCTAGATTCTAATCTTGTATTGGTTTCAAGTGTTTGGTTTCTCCATTGGTATATTAAGCTCGAATTATAACTTAGTATAGGTTACTTCAGATTTGCAGTCCGGCCGAGGCGAGGGGCAACCTGATCACGTTTTGGCAACTTGATACTTTTCTGTTTCTTTGAAACTTGGAATCGTTCGTTTTGATGAAATTAACTTGTGGCTTTTTTTTCCATATGTTGCAGAGGTCCCAGAACCGGTTGCAAAGAAAAGTTCAAAGGGATCCCTTGATAGAGGTAGGTATTCATAAATATTGAGTTTTCTGGATTCCTATTGTATACATGGAGGGTCTTGGAAACGAGCAGTAATTTGGTTATTATGGGTGATTTAATTCAGATTCTGATTATATCAGAAGTTGGTAATGGGGAGTCATTGGATATACTTTTTCAATTGTTGATTATGGGAAATGCAAGTATGCAACTGAATGATTTGATTACATGGAAATCATATGCCAATAACTGTCTAAATCTTACAGATGTTGCTCTTGCGAAGCTTGAAGATGAGAAGAAGTTGTCTTTCATTAAGGCATGGGAAGAGAGCGAAAAAACCAAAGTGGAGAACAAGTAAGGCTTAAGTGGCTGTTCTTATCATTTTATGAAATTATCATATTCCAAAGTCGAACATTCTGGAGAAAACATCAACATTCAAGAAGACTTCAGTTAATTGCTTGTTGTGTTTTTTGTATCTGTGATAGCTGTGACATCTTGTTTTTCCTTTTTTGATATCTTTTATGTTGATACTTGATACTAGGATTTGCTTTTGTCATTATACTTCTTGTCCTGTTCATAGCTTCTAGTTGGGTACTTGGGTGAAGTCCATAGTGATTCCTCAGATTATTTATCCCGAAAATTACGTTCTGACCTAAAGATATTTGTTGCTCTAATAATTTTTCGAGTTTCAACTCTATGCTTTAGTTGTCAGAAAAAAGACAAAGAACAGCACATTCAGCATATTGAAATTTTGGGGATCTTAAGTTTCCTCTTTCCTTTTTCCTTTCTTGGATAATCCATATGTTGATTTTCAGTCTAGGATGACATGTTCTTTGTCTTTGACGTGGACTCCACTTATGTTAATTCATGAATATGGCATGTTTTGGTTGTATATACTTTTTTCATATGGAAGAAAAACTTTTAGTCACTAAAATGTAGTTCTCAATTCTTTAAAAAGAATAAAAAATTCTATGTAAATTTATGTTAAGGTTGAAAGAAATTGAAAGATGAAACTGACTGTATCTCTGTGATGGAACAGGGCCCAAAAGAAGCTCTCAGATGTTTTGGCATGGGAAAACAGCAAGAAGGCATATCTTGAAAGCGAACTCAAGAAAATTGAGGTAAACATGCATCCTCAAATATATCAAACATATAATAAGACAGTATTATGTTGTTATAGTCCTAGATGAACATGATGCTAATCCATATACATATTCTTTTGCAGGAAAAACTGGAGAAGCAGAAAGCAGAATATGGAGAAAAATATAAAAACAAGGTGGCACTAGTTCACAAGCAGGCAGAAGAGAAGAGAGCCATGGTTGAGGCCAGACGCGGGGAAGATAAGCTCAAAGCTGAGGAGATGGCTGCAAAGTACCGGGCAACCGGACGTGCTCCTAGTAAGGGTTTCGGATGCCTTGGAGCGTAAAACTTATATTAGTTTGTTAGCGAATCATATCTAAGTTCAAATTTTCCTCGTAATTTTGTTTCTTTTATGCTTTAGAGAGTCAGGAAACTGATCTAGTTTCATCTCCTTGTTTGATGCTGTATAGTTATGCCTACTTTTGGCTTGTGATGAAGAAACAAATATGTTTTGAATAAGTTCCAATATGCTCAAAAAGCTGGCAATCGCTCTTTATATGTTCTTTTTTTACGTTTTTGGTTCTTTATTTTTTCTATTTTTTCGCATTCACAAACCGTAAGCTCTCTAGTAGTGAGAGGAGACAAGTCTCTTGTTAGTGTCCAATATCGATGAAATAAATAAGTTGTGGTCTCTATATATGGTTTTGGGCAATCCTCATCTCGTGAGCTAGCTTTTGAGGTTGATTAAGGCCAAGGTTCATTTTTTAATATGGAATTAGAGCCACCAATTCTCGATATTGGATTACCCAATGTTGTTGGCACACTTATTTCATATTATTCCAAGTTCCAGATGTTCATTTTCATGTTATTCCAAGCTCCATATGTTCATTCCTGTGCGTGCACAGGGTGTATTAGTGTCCCACATGAAATAAATAAATTGTGGTCTCTATATATAGTTTTGGGCAATCCTTACTTTTTGAACTAGCTTTTGGAGTTGAGTTAAGTTCAAGGTCCATTCTTTAACATCTCTAATACAGTTCCTGTTGAAAAAAAGAGCCAATGACTCATACACAGCGGATAAGCTCCCGAGACGTGGGAAATAGTGGAAGGAGTTGGGCTCTAACAATGGGTTTGTTGAGAATGAGCCATCAATTCATATGCAATGGCTTGGTTAAATTATGCACCATTAAATCATATATAAAAACATAAACATTATAATTTATGACATCGTCGTATTCTCATCAATGACTTACATTCTCAAGTGGATTACATGAAATTTTCAATAGTGGATAGCACTCTCCTGGGCTTGAACAATATAGCACCCACACTTGCTCCAAAAACAACCAAAATATGGAAGTGAAACAGACTCATATGCCTATCCAACATCCTTTCCAAACCCAGAGCACAAAAAGCAGTAGCCAAAACCTTTGGCCATTACAGCATCAAAACAAGTTACTTCTACCACCTAAAGAAAGCCACCTTTATGTGCTTCAGAAGAGCAATTAAATGACCCTTCATCATAAAAACCAGGACATAAGCTATAGCAATCAGTGTGCTCCAAGAAGCTCATATCATTGTTACTTGGAAAATCCAAAAGCAGCTGTAAAGTAGATTCAGATGAGTCTTCCAATTCATCTGAACCAGAGGAATCTGTTCCTGCCCTGATATACTCTGCGCAAGATTTGTTGCTCTTGCACTCCATCTCGTCGTTTTGGTTGCTTTCAGGAGCGATCGATGAATCTGCAGTTACAAGTCCAGTTTCTGTAGTAGTCGAATCTGCACTTTGGGAAGCAGTTTTTTCTCCGTTTTTCGGCTTCCGAAATGTTTCTCCAACTTCAGAATTCCACAGGCGCAAGAAATGGTCAGTCTCTGATCTTCCTAGGGATGATGGAACCAAGAGTAGAGATTCCCTGGATAGCCGAGCCTCAGCTTCAAGCCGGGCGCTCTCCCACTGCGCCATGTGACGGGTAGAAGGAGATGGAGGCAGTCTACTTATTGCCCCATTTGATACTGAGGAGGGCTCGTGAGTCTGAGGATCGATGCCCATCAGAAGCAACCGTTTTTTCAGATGAGTGTTCCACAAGTTCTTGATCTCATTGTCCGTCCTCCCAGGCAGCTGAGATGCTATTGCAGCCCACCTGCAGTTGGAAAATTCTGAACTTAGACAACATTATATGAATTACAAAAATTTATAGAAATTCACGAAATATACAAATCTGTTGCCAGATTTGGCTACAGAGATCTAACGTTGTTGCAGATGCTTCAGTTTTTCGGAACAGATCATTAGAGAGAAAAGAGCCTAAATCACAACATAGTGCTGCAGAAACCATGAAAGAATATGGTAACCTGTTTCCAAGAATGCCGTGCAACTGTATGACAAGCTTCTCTTCTTCAGGAGTGAAGGGGCCGCGTTTAATGTCTGGCCTAAGATAGTTTGTCCATCTCAGCCGGCAACTCTTCCCACAACGAAGAAGACCTGTGTGAAAGTACAACGAGCTTCTTAGACTCGTTTCAACATGAAATAAGATGTGGGGATTCTACAAAGAAACTGATAAATTTATGTTCTTGAGCCAAAAGCCAAGAATCAACATACTACATGCAAACGGGAGGATTAGCATTAGATGGATTTCTATGAAGCATAAGTAAAATCTATCTTATTCTTCCATCCTTTTCATATGGACACAAAATCTTTTAAAGCTTGAAAACTAAAGACAAGAAAGCATACATATACTTAATCCCTTCTATTCTTGTATAACCATCCAACTTAAGCAATAGAAGAATTTGGCCCACCAACTCAAGTAACCATCCAAGAAAAATTAAACCCTTTTTCTTGAAGTGAAAAAAGAACATCAAACCTGCAAGCTTGGGGAGGGAACGCCAGCTTCCATGGCCATGCTTGTTGATATACTCCACTAACTTCTCGTCTTCCTCAGGAGTCCATGGCCCTTTCTTCAACCCCTTCTTATCACAACATGGTGCTCTCCCCATCAAGAAAGAAAAAACACACAAAACACACACACAAATGAACAAGAAAATACAAGTCTTCTTGAAGCTTCAAACAAACAAAACTATTATGATAAAGTTTCTTTCCTTTTCTCCCCTCCAAAGATGTTTGATTAATAGCTCAAGATAGTGCAAAAATCTTGAATCTTGATACAAAGGTAAGAGTGAAAAGACATTTCAGAATACTTTTAGAGATCAGACCGGCGGCTTCTCAGCTGGCTATGCATTCAATGCTCCCACTTACACTGATATATAGATATGCAAATACTACTATTACTATTACTATTACTACTGCTTCTTCTACTACTACATATTTTTTCTTATATAATCTATATATGGTGCAATAATTTTTCAACAGCATGGACGAGGATATATTGAATGATTGATCCAATGGAACGAAGTAATTCTTTTATTTATTGCTGTACCCTGTTGTTCCCTTGACCCTCAGGTAGCCCTCAATTTATTTCTACCAAGCCCATCATTTCATATGATATATATATATATATATGTATGGATATATACGGGCGTAAATGAATCGAGTCGAACTAAGAGAACGTCTTGAGATTCAGACGATTATGACTGATATAACTAGCAAATATGTTCTTCCCTATGTCAATATATTTTATTGTTTAGGGAAAATTACGTTTACTTGTTTTTAGTAAAGATATTATTCAAACTTGGTTTAATTTTAACTGCTATTCAACGAACTTATTTTCGTCAAATTCAACAAGATTTCAGCTCATATTCCATATGGGGATTTAAATGAACTTGACTTCAATTAACAAAAATTGTACGTCCGAGCTTGAACTCGAAAATAAAGAGCCTTTTCTTAATCGTTCGAGCTCGAGCTGAAGCTCGAAGTAAGAAAAGAGAGCTCAAGCTCGAGCGTACAAGCTTGATATTACTAATATATATAATTATATAATACTATATATAAGATATTTAAAATAGAAAAAAACAAATAACTAATATATAATAATTATTTAATTAATATTTAAAAACAAAAAAAACTCGCGAGTTTTCAAACAACTAAATTAGGACTCAAACTCAAAAAAGTTCAAGTTAGAATCGAACCAGCTCGCGAAGCTCATGATCCGGTTCGACTTATCTTATATTTCTTTATTTATGTGTCATCAAAATATCCCCACTATTTGTTAGGCATGGCGAGCTTTCGAACAACTAAATTAGGACCCAAACTCAAAAAGCTCAAGCTATAATCGAGCCATCTCGTGAAGCTCATGAGTCGGTTTGACTCATATTACACCTCTATATTTATGTGTCATCAAAGTACCCTCGTCATTTGTTAACCTGACATTCACAATAAATGTTACCCCTTGACTGTATACATAAATTGCTCCAACCTCTCGCACCTTAAGACAAAACTATTGATTAATCCTTAACTATTAACGTAGACCTCACTTCTTCTAAAACCTCAATCTTGATTCATCTCTAGATTTGACTATTCCTAAGTCTCGCTTGACCAACCTCCTCAACCTCATGGGACCGATGAATAGACTATAAAGGCCCCCTTTCACAAATTTAGTGTGTTACGTCTACAGATCGAGCTCAAATAAACTTTCATAGAACGATTTTGAGCCACATCTCGCGATATATAGAGTTTAATGTCAAGTCGCTAAATTCTTTTTACTCCCCCAAAATAAAGTAGGCAAAGTTCATTTTTCCAGCTCTACATCTTATTCATATAAACTAACATACACACTAAAAATAAATTTGCTGTAAGATTTTTGGGGTTAAATGCTTTGAGCAGTGAAAAAAAAAACATAAGCTGAAGCAAAATCCTATTGAAAATTTCAAGATTTGTGCCAAGACAATAGTACTGTTTGTCACTGTGTGTGTTTTTAGACTGTGGAGTGAAAGGAGTAAATGCAAAGATTACACAAAATAGGGCAAATGGGGATGAGAGAGAGATAGAAAGAGAGACTTACCAAACAACAAGAAAGAGGAGTTGCTTTGAAGATGAAAGCATTTAATGGGCTTTCTTCAATGGTGAAAGGACATACTCTGCATTCAATGAGAAATCTTCTTCTTCTCTCTCACCCCACCCCACCCCACCCCCCACCCCACCTATACAAGCACATGTATGCATATGAGTAGAGAGAGAGAGAGTGTGTGTGCATTAATGGCGGGGACAGAGATTCATGCAGCAAGAGAGGAGTACGGACTGCAGAAAAAATGCAATAAAGGGACATCCTTTTTTCTTGTGATTTGTCTTAAATTTGAAATCTTTCTTTTCTTTCTTTCTTCCAAGTTTGAAACTTTGAAAAGTCTCTCAAGAGATTCCTTTTCCATTTGATGGTTGCTTTGCCTGGTTTCTTGGCCTGGTTTTACTACATTTCCTTGTTTTAGATGGTTCAGAATAAGATAGCATTAAAGTCAATAGGATTAGATTTTGCACAACTTGTTTTGTCTCAAAGTGTGTTGAGAAGGTTCTACTTGTACATGCATATGCATGCTTGCTTTGAATTTGTTTCTCTCTTTTATGTTGTTTGTGAGTGTAGTATAGATATTATATAGAATTAGTATATGGAATTAATATTAGGTACAGATAATCTTTATGTAGGGGTGTTCGCGGTTCGATTTTTGGGACAAAAGCTAATCAATCCAAATTATATAATGTATATTGAATCGGTTTGGATTGGATCCGTTAATTAGATTTTAAATTTAAATTTATAATTAAAATATTTGATAAGTTACTATAGATATAGAATTAGTATATGGAATTAATATTAGGTACAAATAATCTTTATGTAGGGGTGTTTACAGTTTGATTTTGGGACAAAAAACTAATCGATCCAAACTATATAATATATATTTGATCGATTTGAATCGGTTAGATTTTTATTGTAAATTCGATCCAATCCAATCCATTTTAAATCGGTTTGGATTAGATCCGTTAATCGATTTTTAATTTAAATTTATAATTGAAATATTTGACAAGTTAGTATTGATAATTTAAACTAATTTAATCAACCGATTTGTAAATTTTATTTAGCTATCATATCATACTAATATTGTGGAATTAAGTTAAATTATGTAAGAACACACAACTATAAAATTATAAGTCCACAATAATTATTCCTATGTATTTAATTTTTGAAAGTGAAAAAATCCTAAGTTTAGTTTATTTTAATTTATTTGTGTATTTTACAATTAAGATATATATTTTTTATATTATTAGTATATAAATTTCGGTTCGATTTGGATTGAATCGATTTTTGAGATTAAAACCAAAAACTAATCCAATTCAATCCAAAAAAATTCGATTTTGATCGTTTTTCAATTTTTTGGATCGATTCATCAATTTTTTTTGGATTGGATTGGATTGGATTTGAACACTCATATCTTTATGTGCATCAACTAATAGCTATACTCTCTTCTAGGTACCATGATCGTTGGTTAAGGCAAATTTCATGTCAAAAACACTTGTTATTTATTTAAATAAATTGATAATTTATTGAATAAAATATAATGTTATTGATCAATTGGCTGATTGATCTAAAGTTTAATCTAAAATGACCTCAAATACGTAGAGCATGTTTGTAAATAAAAAAATCAAATGAACTATAAATTGAATAGAAATATAATGTCATAAAATGAAGTAACAACATATCTTGCAATTCATTAAATAGGTCGCATGATATGAGTTGTTTCAAGTAATAAAATACTGAAAAAAAGTACTATTTTTCTTCAATGAAGCAAAGTGATTAAACCAAAAAGAGGATTAAAATAGTTAAAAATATAATCTTGAGGTTCACTCAAATGCAACAAGTAATTTTTGAATTGATATTCAAACTTTTTAAGCATGAGCTTAAAGGAAAAAGCCATTTTAGATTAAATCGAGTGGGGAAGTTAGTTGAGTGAGATTATCCTTACATCTATATACATGCGAGGTTTAATGTTCAAATCCAAATGATTTCAAATATGTATACATGTGTAAATTTAAACAAAAAAAAAAAAAGATTTGTTCCCATATATATTAAATTAGTGGTCGTTGTTTGTAGTCCCTGCATGCATAAGTATTTTTTGAGTGTAATGTATTTTTATTTTGAAAAACTTTCATTAGATATGATAAAAACTAACTGATAAATTATAAATTATATAATAAAATTATTGTTATCATGGCACAATTACAAATTATATAAAACTCTATAGGAAAGACACCATTAAATAAAAAAAGCCAATATATGACGAAATTCCTACAACCAAGTATTTTTTTTCAATCATAATAAAATTATGAAATAAGTTGTCAATCTAGCTTTATTGATTGAAATAGCAATACATAAAAATAAGTACCAAAAAACATGGAGTACGAACCTATTGAAGAAATTATGAGTAGTGAGAAAAGGGAAAATTAGTGCGGGAATGAGTTATAAAAATTGGAGAGAGAAAGAGTTAACACTGGGGGAAAGAGTTGTAGAGATTGGAAAGAAAAATAGAGTAAGGAAAATGAGTCATACATGTTAATTATACATGTTAATTATGGATAAAATTTTGAAAATTTATGTTAATATACTTTTGTTTTTATAGAAATATTTTAAGTAAATAATATTTCGGTGTAGCATAAATAAAAGAACTTTTCACTTTAAATAATATAAATGAAAACAAATAAGATCTAAGCCCAAGTTTAAAAATTAATTGTACAAATCCAATTATTTAGTTAAATACTAATTATCGTGGTACAATATAATCAATTATTTTAAAAACATAAATGAAAAGATTGCAAGTGCAGAAAGGAGAATTGCCAATATTGAACTTTGGCTGCATTAAATGGGCGAAAAATGTTGCGAACTACTTATAAAATTATTTTTGACAAATTAAATTTTGATATACGGATACAAAAACATATTTATTGTAAAAAGATAAAGCCTCTTTCTTCTTTATATAGGACCGATTAATGGGCACACTTGAATTTGGATCATTTTCTCAAATATTCGAAGACCGTTGAGATCTTTAAGAAACAAAATAACATGATTGAAGTTTATTTTGAGTAGGGGTGTAAATTAAACAAGATAATTCACGAGTAATTCGAACTTGTCAGTTAAACAAACCCAATCAAGTTTAATAATATTCAATTCAAAAAGCTCGCAAATATAAAAAAACTTTTCTATATTTTGTATTTATAATTATATATAATAAGGTCCGTAAAAATAATAATAATAATATTTTATTTGTTATTATTAAGAAAATAATAATTTTTTTTAGAAAAACTTATAATTATAAATTTTATTTTGAGTGTAAATGAATTTGAACTAATCCAAACCTATACTAGCTTGAATTCATCAGAACTTATACGAATCGAATTCTTCTGCTAACTTATGACAAGATTTATTGAATCAAGTTCAATAAAGCTCAATAAGGCTCACCCGAGCTTTCGTGTACTCAACGAGCCAAGCTTGAACTTACTATATTAAGGCCCGGCTTTGCTCATTTACACCCCTAATTTCTAAGAGTACCCAAGACAAAAGTTCTGTTTGGAAGCCAAACAGAACTTACCTTTCTCAGATAGATGAGAAGAAAGAAAAAGTGTTCTTTTTTTTCCGGGGGGGGGGGGGGGGGGGGTGGGTTATTTTTTTCTACATTTATTCATTGAAACTTGAAACTAGAAACTAGGAAGGTAACAACGACCAAGCACAAATAATTTTTCACAATGTAAGTACAGAAACTGCTGATCGTCTTATAGCTTAAACTTAATCCAAATAGCAAATAACAAGTAGCCATGGCTCGAAAAAGAGAGAGCAATGGCTTAACGATGATTCCAAATCTTTTAACAAGGGCGATGAGATGCCCAATATCTGGGAAATTTTTGCATCATCGTCTGCCCCTCATGAGGCAAATACAACGTCTTTCATGTCCAAGAACGTGATTTCTATTAACCCCCAACGATCAATCATGCCTTCTCTCCGACAAGCAGCTATGCTGTCTCTGTAATGGAGACGATCAAAATGAAAGGAACAACCAATTCCCGATTCTAAAACAGTTATCGAAAGGTTTAGAGAAGCCCAAGTATGCATAAGTTCTATTATTCACCAGTTTACGAGTCCCAAGATGGATAAATAGAGCCACCACAGATCATTGGCAGTATATGGCTTGATCTATATGTGGAGGGATCTGTTTGATCTCTGTACCCAATTCTTGTTCAATCCTATACCTGAAAAATGAGGGAAAATGGAGGTGAAAAAGTATCTAAGATAAACACGACCAAGTAAACTAAATTGTTTAGTAAAAGAAAATGTAGGAATGATCTGCATACAAATTGAAGCGATCCTCGTAGGTGATCAGATTTACGGCTAGCCCAAGATGTCCAAACCTTCCTGATCGACCAACCTGCATATAGCCAGATTAGTTATAAGAAAATTGCCGGAGACGTGAGGGTAACCAGGTCAATAATATAAGAATCCTACCCTGTGTAAGTATGTCTCCGCATTCTTAGGGAAGTCAAAATTGATGACGACATTTACTGCTTGAATGTCTATACCTCTTGTAAACAAGTCTGCATTTGGGCAGAAGAGATAAGGTAAAAGAATTAACTTGTTAGGTTACATATACTATTTATTTTTTAAGAAACGGATGAGATAGCATCAGATGAGATTAGATCAGAAGATGACAGCAAAAGTTACACCCTTAATGTTCTATTTACTACACATGTTTAAACAAGCACCATCAACAACCAGCACCAGAATCAAAATTTGGTCAAAACCAAAATCCAGAAGACCTAGAGAACATACCAGTGCAGACAAGATTCCTGCAGGCACCATTGCGGAAGTCATGAAATACTCTGTTGCGATGATCTTGGAGCATTTTAGCATGAATGTAGAAGCAAGAATAGCCAAGCTCTGTGATTTTCTTGGCAAGAAGTTCTACTCGATTCACAGAATTGCAGAAAATAATTGATTGGTTAATTTGAAGCTGCAGGCAAAAGTGAGAGATGTATTAAATTCAACAAAATCATGAAAGATGGGAAAAAATATTCACTAAGACACAACTGAAATAGTATTCACAGTTGTTCATCAGATCTAGAACCTTCGAAAAGAGTGTGTTGAGGCAGTGAACTTTCTGTCTTTCTTCCACAAAAGCATAATACTGAGTTATACCCTTGAGGGTAAGCTCGTCCATAAGATTGATGATATAGGGCTTTCGCAGGTATCGTTCTTTGAAATCTTTGACAGTAACAGGGAATGTAGCCGAGAACATAAGGATCTGACGATTTGGTGGCAAAAAGCGAATTAACTGCTCAATTGAAGGTTGAAACTCCGGTGACAAAAGTTTATCAGCCTGTAAAACAGTAGCAAAAAAGGGTAAGATGACCCACATTTACACATTGATAATCACATTGTTTCAAAACTTGAAATGGGATAGGAAGCTAGCAAAACCAGAAATAAGTAGGAAATTGGGATGCAGTGAACATGCAGAAAGCCAATTCCAGCAACAAACAGAACTCATACAGCAGATGGAGAGGAATCCGAAAAATAACTTTTTCTCTTGCAAAATCCCAACCCCCTCTTCTCGAGGTATTTCTATACTTCAATCGCATATATTATATGTGAAAGCCTCACCGTCTAGTGGTGCTAACATGACCACATTGTGGCTGTTCTATGCTAAAACTATCAGATGCATCTCAAGAAAAGATTTAGATATGCTGACAACCACAATTCCATTTCCAGACCACATAAGAGAGTGCATAGGAGTAAAAATAGAGAAACACGATCCAAAATTGAAAACATGATATGGTAGATCACAATTATTCCAACCCAAAATACATGTTCTAATAACAATTGAAGAAAAGATGACCAGAACATTTCCGTACCTCATCCATTACAAGCACACTGCACTCATTTAAGACGCAGACCCCCTTTTTGGAAAGATCAAGAATTCTTCCAGGTGTCCCGACAAGTAAATGAACTGGTTGATAGAGACGCATTATGTCATCCTTTAAGCTAGTTCCACCAGTAGTGACCATAACTTGAATTTTTAGGTGCTTCCCGAGTTCCTTACAAACTTGTGATGTTTGAAGAGCCAATTCTCTTGTTGGGACAAGAATAACAACTGCGTGGATGCCAGCATGTATGGAACCAATATAAGGATTGGATATTGTGAAAAATGAGTCTGATTGTGTGAGCAAAAATGGCATGCTCGCAAGGATAAATAGACAGGTATCGGCACTATGAATGCACATGTATGACACCACAATTAGGATTGAATACTGTGAAAAGTGTCTGTGAGTGTGCACTAATACAGGCATAATTGCATAGATAAATAGATATACATGTAAGCAATCATGAAAGTTAAATCAATGCATGGGAATGAGACAGGGTAAAAGATGCAAAGTAGTTGGCTAAGAGACCAAATTTAGCCCAAAAATGACCTATCAAATGTCTTATGGACCAAGCTCAAGTCATAGGTACCATATATCCTGAATAAGCCCAAACCGTACATCTTTTGTTCTATTTTCTTCATGACTCATACTCCGCAGGAGAAAAAGATGAACTATAACTACTACCACACATTTATCTTGACCTTAGTGTCAGCTCCCAAGGCCAATTAGGCCTAGCTCATATAAACATAAGCCCTACTTCAAAGAAAGTGCAGAGATTCTACATTTGCAGGAACCTTCAAATGGTCATAAGTCAAACCTTGAATAACGTTTTTATCTTGATCAATTTTCTCCAAGGCAGGAATGCAAAAGGCAGCAGTTTTCCCAGTTCCATTTTTGGCCCTAGCCAAGATGTCACTTCCAGTGAGAGCAATTGGAATACTCTCCTCTTGGATTGGAGATGGCCTTTCAAAACCCTTCTCGTATATTCCCATAAGCAGCTCACGCTTCAAGAAGTAGTCTTCAAATTCATTTCCTTTTGTAGCTGTAACATCCTGAAAGACAAGTACAAAAAGCAATAAAGAACTAATCCATACAAACATTGCTACATACTGAATTAAATGACAAACTAACAAAAAAAAATATGGCACTAACAATCCCAGCTCTTCAAGAATCTAAAGTCTATTAACCCAGGCAATATCAAGGAAATTTGGGAATGGGAGGCCATGAAAATTGATGGACTAATGAGAGTCTTCAACCAAATTTGAAGATCTTTTGGGCAGCACACTGGAATTAATCCAGTTAATACATAGGTTGCATAATGAAGACAATAGCTACAGTTCTGGTCAACAATGCGGTTCCAATTTATGACCTTCTTCATTATATAGCTGCTTTTTGCTTTTAGCACGAGTTTTCAAATTCATTACAAGAATAAAGATCTTCATCTTACAGAGCATACGAAAGAGTAATATACTATGATAAACTTAATTGAAAAAACACAAGAAAATTTCATTGCAAAAGACAATGGGTGAAAAAATGATTAATCTCCATGATCCAATCATTGAGAAAAAGTAAGGATCGATGGAATAAAAGAATGCATAAAAGAGCTCGGACAGTTCACTAACATATTTGTGTGGGTTGAAGATATCTGACAAATTACAAAACATAACTACTTATACAGCCACATTCAAGCATTGCATCTTCTAAGTGAATATAACCCTCAGTCAGCTAACAGAGCTACCAAATGTGAGTGGTTTATTTGAAGCACATAACATATATTATAAAATTCAAGGTGATAAATAGAGTGTATAAAGGAGGAAAAAAGGGAGGTGTATAAAAAGGACATGATTAAGGTAGAGCCCAAGCTGACTCCTCCCAAGTAATTAAGTATCCAATTAACTCATATTTATCAAATGCCAGTCCTAAATAGTCACTTATTCAACGGGATCTTATTCAGCTATGAAATCCTAAAAACATCTCTAAAAATAACTCATTTTCCAACAATTGTTTTCCAGCTACGGCCTGTAAACAATCAAAACTTGAATATTTTATGAGAAACATATATAACCAATTTCAACAATATATTACACTTAAAAATACAATGAATTAGGGCAACACTATCCAGAAAAGTGCATGACATAGAAAATCTTACCTCAGTTTTGTAACGGTTGTCCGCTGGTGGTAACTTTAATCGGCCCTTCCAATCTTGCGAACTAGTTGAGAAGAAAAGCAGGAAAGACAAGTATTTTGATTCAACAATGCATAAATGATCATAGATTACTGGCATAGATAAGTGTGAAGAATGGAGAAAAAGGAGTGCTAAACTTTTCAGGAAGCTCAACCAGAAAAAGTTCTTATCTTTTTATGTAAATTTTTATCTAGCTAACATGTCACATAAAATTTTTATATCAATACTATAATAATATAATGATTGAAAAATATATTTTTACTTTTACAAAATAATTGAAAGATATAAAAAATGTAATGATTTGAAATTATTTTTGTTTTTTCTTAAATATTTTGGAGAAAAGGAGTGTGTACTGTGAGGTAATGTTTGGTTTATATTGGAGGATGAAAATATTCCTGCAGAATAAAGTCAAACATGGTTAAGTTCAGACGCCTAAACTACTACTCATCGTAAAGGCACTAATCACCTGCATCAAACTGAAAAAAGGAAAAAAGACAACAGATTTTTAAGCTCTTCCAGAATCTCATCCTTGGGCAAGAAATTATGAAGAAAAGATAGCAAACATTAGTTGAAGTGAAACTAACAAACCAGGAAGCTATATTATATTTATAAAAAAAAAAAAAAAGACACTTAGAACAGATAAAATCCCATTTAATAAAACATCTAGAAAGAACAACTAAGAAAACACAGATTTCCAATAAATTGGGTAAGGAAAAAAAATATTTAACCTCGAATCAATGGCTTCTGATTGTACAGTCTTTTCAACCTCATCGACGGTTGAATCAGCCGGCTGAAGCTGAGCTCTTCGAAGCCATTGTTGTGGCTGAGGGTTTTGAAATTGATGATTCTGATTGTTCTGCGCTGGATGCCTCGGTACGTACTGTTGATTAACGTTTCTTGGTTGAAAATTAGGGCTCGGTCCGGCATGCGGGTTTATTCCGCCGCCACCGCCTCCTCGGCCTCCACCCATCCCCGGCGGCGGATATCTCGCTCTCGAACTCATCTGCAAATGTAATTGTAACTAACTGCCCGAAATTTACACCAAATAACAAAAAATCTCACAAAATTCTACTAAATACGTGTATATGTACCAAGAAAAATAATACAAAAAACTGAAGCTAAGATTGATGTCTGTTGCGGAATTTTCCTAAGCCCAAAATACAATTAGATTGCAAAATCGTAAAGGAAAATGGGAAACAAATTTTGAGATTCTTGGAGAAAGAGAAGAGTGAACGTTGGAACAGAGAGAGAGAGAGAATCGCAATGGAAAGTCTTCCAAGATGCGACCATTCTAGGGCGTCAAATAAATATTTATCAATTTGCTAAATGGGGACTATATATTGCAATTATTACATAAAAGTCCTTATAATTTAAAATAAAAATAATTTATATGATTAATTCATTTAATGATATTGCCTTCACATGAAATTCAAATTTCAAACTCTAAATATATGAATAAGTATAAAAGATATAGAATAAAAATAAAATGGGCTTTGATTACAAAAACATTGTTCAAATTGATTTAATTGTTTTATGGATTAAAAAAATATGCTTCGTTATTTATTCAATTATTTAATAAGTTCAAGTCATATCGAAAATTATGGTACACAAAAATTTGTTATTTAATAAATTCAAGTCATTTTAAACTTCACGGTAAACAAAAAATTTAAAATCTTTTATTTTTATAAATGAATAAATTAATTGAATACAAATTTATGTTAACTTAATTCAAATCAAGATTCAAATAACCTAATTGTATTTTTCACCTCTATAGGTGAATATTTATATTTAAAAACATATGTGATGGTTAAATTTATTTATATTGTATGATATTAAAGAAAAATAATACAATTCATATTTCATTTGTTGAGTGGCATTGTTTATAAATTTTTTTTAAAAAGGAAAACTATCGGGAAGCAAGCGATTAACGCAATAACCCTGATCAGTATAATAATTATCAAAGTGGAATCACTCATACACTCATACATGCGATGTTCAAAATTTAAAATCTAACAAACTTTTGATGTGCGTATATAGTGATACTTCAAATTTTCTAACTTAACTAATCACCGAATTATTTCCTAAAGTTCATCATCAAGCTATTTGAAGCATATAACATACAGCAGAAGGAAGCAAAGGAAACTCTGCACATAATTTAGGATAAATATTCGTGTAGATCCAAAATTTTCACAAACAGGCAACATTCACACCACATATGAACACAAAGAAATATAGACATAAATCCTAGTAACTTATAAGATTGTCTTTGTCAACCTCAACATCCCTTTGTTGTATTGTCTCACCATCGGCCATTGTCGGCCACAACATTTCCTTCGGCAACTTCCTTTCCAGACGACTCGGGCTGCAGCCGTCTTAAGTTGTCAAGCCTCTCTTTAAGGGGACTGGCACTAAGACCAGCAGCAATTACTTCCTTAATTTCTGCTTCCAGCTTTTTCACTTTCTCTGAATTAGAATCCTTCATAGCTTCTTCTTTCAGCTCATCAATCTTCCAACCAATGCCTTTTTCATCTATAATCCTCTCAATTTCCTGCTTAATCTCTCTGTTTAGCTTCACAATTTCTTCTCTCAGTTCTGGATTTACAGCTTCCCTTTTTGCCGTCCCCACAACCTGCAAGTTGGCTGATCTTAGGACCTCCTCCAGCTCTTCCTTGGCAACTTCCACTTCTTGTGCAAGATTTTCATCTAGTGGATCCCCTCTAGATAATTTCTCCCTAGCTGTCTTCAAAGTGTCCATTTTGGTTTTTATATCAGAAGAAAGTTTCTGATTAAGTTCACTTTTCAACTTCTCACTATTCTCCTTCAGCTCAAGAAGACGGCTGGCGATGTCCAGCGTTTGTAGCTTCTGCTTTAATCCAAGATATGCTCCAGGCCGGGACAGATTTCTCTTAACCTCCATCACTATTTTATCTGCTTTTTCCTTCATACGTTGTTCCAAGGCTTGATCGGGATCAGGGGACCTAACAAGCTCCAAGTTAAGAGATTCAATCTGATCCATCAAGCCCATTGAAATGAATGCTTTAGTCATTTCCTTGTCTAGATCTTCTTCAAGCTTCTCTAGTTTTTGGTTGGTGATTGGATCAGATGGTCCCTTTGCCTCAAGTATTGTTTTCTTCAGATCCTCAAGCTCGGATTCTATGTCAGCAAATTTTGGTGCATTTACCTCAGATGGTTTCATATTGCGCTTTCTTTCAGTTTCCACCTCAGAACCCTCTTTGAAGGCCCCAACTCCAATTGCCCGGAATTTTTGCATTCGGTGTTGAAGTAGCTCTTCAGTATTCATCCTCGACAATTCCTGGATGATCAAGTGAGTTAAGACGGCTTTCATTTTTGGACAAGAATTACATGGGATTTTACCTCCATTTGCTGGAGAATAGCATCTTTGATCCTCATAGATGCCCAGACAGGGTCAGCATGTGCACCACCAAGCGGTTCCTGAAACATTGGACGATCACACACACGACGAAATTGGATATACGTGTAATGGTTGATGGCTCAAGTTAAAGATAAGCTATTTAGTAAGCATTAAATCCCTGTCTAAACACGAAATATGGTTTAAATTCATACAACATTTGTATTGCAAAGACTTAAAGGCTCACTTCTAGATGAGACAATCAGTGTGCTTACAGGAATGATACCATCTGCTATCCCCAGCTTGAAATGTTCTTGGGCTGTAATCCTCAGTTTCTCAGCTGCCTAAACAATAGCACTCAAAAGGCTTGTCAAAGATTTTTATTACAAGAAAAATGTCGTTATGTTTCTCATCGTATACCTTAGGAGCTGCTTGGGATGACTTCCACAATATAGCACCACAAGCTTCAGGACTGGCACGAGAAGTATATGAGTTAGAGATCTAATGAGAATAAAGGAAAGAAAGAAAGAAAAGCAGAAGATTGTGAAGAGAACCAGAAAAATGCAACTGACGAACAACAATAGGACAAATCATTGAATAACATCAGATTTAAAATTTTGGACTTTGGACAAAAGGATCAAATCATATGACCTGCTGCCTCAGTTTTCTAACATGTGATAATTTCTTTACATTATATGTTCAGAGATGTCTTAACAGGGACAGAAAAGCCAAGTGCAACAGAATCCAAGTTTCAAAATTTTATGTCGCAAGATCCATCCATCAATGATATATCTTTATCCCAGTGGAAGAGAACATCCATCTCTAAAGTTTTGGAAAATTAATTTAGTTATAGTTCTGATACAACTAATCAAATTTCACCTTGCTACATAGAATGCTGAGTTTTCAAGCATCAACAATTTGTTGGCACAAGCAATTGCAAGAGCACCACCTGAGCCGCCTTCACCTGTTACTACTGTGATGATTGGAACTTTGAGGCCAAACATTGTCCTCAAATTGTGGGCTATTGCTTCACCCTGCAAGAAATTGATCAGAGCCACTTATATACTTCTGATTATGGATCATTGTATGAAAAGATTGCCAGCACAAAAAGTGTTAAGATACTTGTCCTAGTTCCTCGGATTTCAGATCAGCAAAGGCCCCAGGAGTGTCTACAAATGTAACAATGGGAAATCCGTGGTGATCAGCATATTTCATCATTCGCAAAGCCTTTCTGTAACTGCAAATCAGCAAATCCATATATCATTAGCTACAGAATTAGAGCAGTTTTGTAGCGACACATGTAATACACATATAATTCAAAGGACAACCAATTCACAATTTTCACCCCAACCGGCTCATAAAAAAGAGATAATAACTTTGCTAAAAACTGATGAGTCTTTAGGCAAAATATTGTTATATCGGCTCAAAAGATGGTTCTAGAAACCTACCCGTGAGGAGTTGGCATTGCAAAGTTGCGCATGATATTTTCCTTTGTGTTCCTTCCTTTTTGTTGGCCTATGAACATGTAGCTCCGGCCCTCTATGCTTCCTATACCAGTCACAATTGCTGGATCATCATACCCTGCTCGATCTCCATGCAGTTCCACCCACTTTTCGAAAAACAAATTCAGTAAGATCCCATCATTTATAAAAGAATTAATTTTATGATGAGAAAAAAAGTTATAAGGGGTACCTTCTCTGTGATGTTCAAAATATGATCAAGTACGGTAGGTCTGTTGGGATGCCGAGCAATGTTTAAGCGTTGTATGGGAGTCAAACGTGCGTATAAATCCTTAAGAGCCTGAAAGAATGCTAGAACACTTAAACTTGGAACTTTTTTCGTATCAACACACAGATAGAACCAGTTGAACAATTTTCATCTAAAATCCAAGTCCATAGCGCAAGCTAGTATATTGCAAAGGACCTCTATAAAAATAACTTGCATAGAAAACAGACATCTCTCAGCCATAAATACAACAAAAGCAAGAAGAATCTTTTTATGTTGTTTGTTATTTCATAAGGAAAAAACATTTTATCAACTTTTCACTTCAATGTGGGCTTCAAAATCAGATAAAGTAATCAAATTCTTTCATGTTTACCTGTTGATACTTCAGTTCCAAAGTATTGATTTGGTCAGTGAAATCCAATCCAGTATCATCAGCCATTCTTTGAACCTTACACAAATCAAAACCAAAGAAGCATCACATACATAATTATGTCTATAACTTTTGAGAACACAAGGATTTTGATAAGGCTAAGGTTTATAGCAAGGTAGCTTGAATCATGAAAAACCAAGTCACCTCAATGATCTTCTTCTCCAAATCCATCAATGGCTTCTCAAAATCAAGTGTTACAGGCTTAGGTTTCTCTTCCAGAGGCTTGAAGTGAGAAAGATAAGCTAATGGCGTCTTGCTATTTGGATCAATATCATCCGGCCACGGGTAGTCATGTTTCTTTCCCTTCCTAACTTTCGCAACAACACGAAATTTTTTCCCATTTCTTTGCCTCAAGCCCTCCAAATCCTTCAACTGGATACCATTAGAATTTCTCAACAACCTTCCATGAGCATCACTGGTCAAAAACTCATTTGCAAAATGTGAAATCAACCCATATCCTGAACCATTATCCTCTCCCCTTCCTCTCCCACAGTTCCCAGATATTAAAGATAGAGTAGCCATGTCAACTATTCACCATTCAGTGATGTTTCACATCTGCAGATTAAATACAAAAGAAAGCCCATAATAATAGTGGGGGGGAAAAGAAGAGAAATTCTCTATAAAAAAAAAAAATTGTTTAAAATGATCCAGACCCCATAATTCCTACATTTCCAACATTAATTTTTAACATAGAATTTCTATGCCCACTTTCTCATTCTCCACCATTTAGCTTTAAGACAGATTTTTAGTTTAAAGCACTTACTTCTGTTAAAATATTCAGCATCAAAAAAGAACATAGAAAACAGAACTCAGGAACCTCAAATTGAGCTGCCAATTTCAACCAATTCAAACCACATAGTTACACAGGAACAAAACAAATTTACACATAGATAAAGAATAAATCTTTTACTGTTCAATCCAATAAACATCATCAGGGAACAAAGAAAAATCTTTAAATAAAAAAAAAATCATGAAAGCTCATTTACCTGAGTGAATCAAGAGACACAAAAACTTGGGTTTTTTTTCTTAGTTCTCCAAGTTTGCTTCTTTGCAACTGTAGAAAACTGCTCAGAGCAGGGTAGTTTGAGAACCCCAAAACCAGAGGTTCTGCTGTCTTAACAGCAAAAAGGCAGAACAGAATAAAATGTTTGTAAAGTCTTTGTTTCGGATAAAGTTCAGTTGTTCTGGCTTGTCCTTCAAGTCCTCCAAAGAGTCCTCATGGGCTCATTTGATTTTGATTCTCCTATTTATTTGGAGAAACTTTTGCTGAATCAGCTATGCAACCAGAATCTTCTATGGTTCACTTTATTGTGCTTAACTAGACTTTGGATGCTCTGTTCTACTTTTATCTCATATTTCAAATTGATGTATATATGTAAAGTGTATTTAATTTTTAATTAATTATTTTTATAAAAAAATATTTAATATATATATCATATATCCATAAAATGAAATAAAAAATAAAATATAAAGTAAAATAGAGAATCTAAACCGACTTATACTATCATACTATAAATATTTTAATATAATTTTTTTTATGATTTTTAATATTTAAGATGTATGTAAAATCATGAGTCTAGTGTTAAAGACAAGGAAGGTGACCTTTCTATTTTAGTACATAGCCCTCTAAATTAATTTAAAATGCATTTTACCTCTTCAATTTACATTATTACAACACTTTGTCCTTATTTGCAAATCAAATTTTCACTTAAAAAAACTCTTTATTAGCCACTGTCACGTTGGTCAAATCTCTGGGAAATGTTTGGTTATATTTTTTATGTAATTTTATTATGTGTTTTGGGAGAATGAATTATTGAGAATGTGAAAGTTGTGTTTTGATATGTTTGTTTATGTTTTGGGGGAGAATTTGTTTATTATAGCAATCAAATTAATACTTATTTGTTGGGTTTTTTAGGTGAAAATGAAATTGAATGATTTTTTTATTGTTAAAATAATAATAAAATATATATGATATATATAATATATATGTGTGTATATTGTAAAATGGAAATTTTGAAGAAAAATGATGATATATTTGATTATATTTTCCCAAAATAATTTTATTTTGGGGGGAATATAACCAAATATTCCCCTAAATTTTAGTCATTATGTAATCATAGAAGTACCATATTTTCTATCATTGTTATCCGCAACCATTTCATCCAGTTCCACATTGGGATTGGTATTATTCTTGTCGAGTGCTAATGTTTTATTGTATATTAATCGTGGCAATAAAAAAAATATGGAGCTATTTAATTAACTTATGAACAAGAAAGAGAGAAAAGAAAAAAGGGGAAAAACCAACTAATTAAAAACTTTCTAACCATAAGTACAAATTGAGGTGATAAAATAATTTTAGTTTTTATTTTTATATGAATAAAAATACCAAATTTTAAGGGTTGAAGTCTCATTTATTAAAGGAAATTCGTTTCATAATTTACAATACATTATTTGAGTTTGTCTTTTATATTCATATATACATACGCACACAATGAATCCGCTAAATTTGAACTTCCTGACATCATATTTTATATGTAAGATTAAATCGTTGGATCAAATGCCACTCAACATTATTTGTGTTCGCATTAGAATTTAGTAAATTGAATACATAAGCAATTCACTTATTTGGGGTAAAATAATTAAAACTCATAACATCGACTCCTCAAAAGTAAATTATCAATTGATGGAGGACCATACCCAAAATAACCAATCAAACATCCGGGCCCATCAATCAATATCATAATCCCATTTCAAAACACTAATCCTACGTTTGAATATGTAATTGGATAATGATTTCCACGTCATGGATAAACCCACCCAACCACTATGTGAACGTGGCTAGTAAAACTTAAAATTGATCTATTTGCATTCCGCACCCAATGACAGGCCCCTATATTTTTATTCCTTTGCAATTTCGCCCCTCCTCTTCTTTACTTTTTCAACATTTTGTCTCAAATTTTTTGCTCTCTTTTTTAGGACAATATTTGTTGTCAATTACTTGATTTAGATTTCACAAGTGTTT
The DNA here is from genome assembly GCA_018894105.1 of Jacaranda mimosifolia. Lineage (NCBI taxonomy): Eukaryota > Viridiplantae > Streptophyta > Magnoliopsida > Lamiales > Bignoniaceae > Jacaranda > Jacaranda mimosifolia. The sequence continues at coordinate 13,269,186 of CM032120.1, read as the reverse complement.
TTTTTTTTTTTTTGGTATATTATTTTCCTTAATAAAGTTTTATAAATAGATATATCAAGAATGAAATATAATTTCTTGTTTTAATTATATAGGTCGAGCGCACGCTAACTAATAGTTAAGAAGATTAATTTTTACTATTTCAATCAAAAATTAAAAATATTTTAGAATAATTTGTAAAATTATTTAACTTGACACAACCTTCATTGAAGATTTTTTATTATTATTTATATTCTACAAAATAAAATGACAAAAAAAAAAAAAACTATTTGAACCTCGTTATCCTTGAGTATAGTTTACAATTATGCCGAGCTTTTACTTGTAACTACAATTTGACCATATTCAACTATAGTAAAAGAATAAATTTTTTTACATAATACTTTTTTATTTGATTGATTTCAATAACACATAGCTTGAGCATCTAAATTTGCAATATAATTTCTCAAAAAGATAAAAATAATTCTCACTTTTTTAGACTTTTTCCTTTTCTTTACTTATTATTATGATTAGTTGATTACTCAGTCGCTTAAAATTGGGCCAAGCCCATTGAGTAACCCAATTGCAGTATCCGAGAAAGATGGCATCAAGTATCATTTTGGGCCCCTGATACATATAGAGGTAATGGTCTCCTACATCTCGACCCAGCGAAAAAAGTGGGTAATAAGTGACGTGGCAAAACATGATTTGTTAGCTGACAAACTCCTCTCTCTCTCTCTCTCTCTCTCACACACACACACACAGAGAAACGGTGTCCGTTACTCAGCTCGGAGGGAAGCTTCGATCTTTCGCCGCAACTGAAAATATCGCTACGAATTTTGCGGTAACCTCTCTACGTATTGATGGTGAAGTGGTGATTTTTCGTTAATGTTGACGATTCAATTCCAGAAATCTGTTATTTTTTTAATTTTTTTTTCCTTGGTCTTTGATTCAAGACGGAGTTTTTGCCTGCACTCTGCAATTTTTAACAAATTTATTCTTGTGCCAGAGCGCATATTGAAATAATTAATGATTTAGTTTCTGTTCATATGTTCTTCTTTTTTAAGAATTTCATTTTTTATTTGTCAAGTTTCGGTATGCTTTTAGAAAAATTAGTGATGCCCGGTGTATTAATCAATAGCATGGTATAAAAATGCAGTCTTTTGATATTACATTTACAGCTATTCTTGGACCTTGAATTCCAGTGTGGAAAACAATAAAGAAAACATTTTGTTTTAATGGTTGATTTTTCAGGAAATCAGGAAGGAAAAAGATGATCGCACAAAAATAATTGGATTGGATACCTGTTATTTTAGCATTATGGATCTATTCTTTCCATGATGTTCAATTTCTTCATTTAAAACTTGATGCCTATGTTTCCAACTGATGAAATCTTTGACATTCCAGCAGGTTTAGTGATTGTTTTAGCATTAGAGATTGACCCCATTTAGTCATTTATATCTGTCTTGCCAAATTAATGTATGTGAATGAGTTAACAAGTGCCTTTTGTTTTCCTAGACATACTCGGAGGCGGAAAAATAACAAAAACGAGGATAGTTTAAACATGGTGAGATGATTTCTAGATGATATCATTATATTTGAGTAATACTATGGTTTGAGTTTTTATTTTGGGCTACATGGGGATAGTTATTGATGTTATTTCTAATGTATTTTCAGTCAGCGCTTTTCAATTTTCATTCGTTCCTGACGGTCGTGTTGTTAGGCATCTGCTCCTGCACGTATGTAAAGATGCATTTTCCAGCACTTCTTGAACAGAGAACTGGGTAAGTTTTTTTGTCAGATAAAATTTTAATTTTCAAATTCAGAATTTCGTGAACCATCTGATTGTTAATAAAATGTTTCACCACTTCTTTTGATAGGATTAGGTATTGACTGTTGAAGATGATCGCCTGCTCTTATGTAGTTATTTTGCGTCATATAATGTCAACCTCATCATGAAATGCTCAATTAGTTCTGACTCGGCAGCAATTAGGTTCACTGTTCAGCTTCTTGATACATAGTTATTTAGTGAAGTCTTTTTTCGGATGTCCCCAAACCACTGAGGTTATTCTTGAGCTTGTGTAATTGCTTTATGCTATAATTTTCATTTATCAGCTATAAATATAAATTTCTTAAGATGATTGGGGGAGTGCAATCAGTGAGATTGAACGCGGATGATAGAATAGAATAAACTGCTCAGGCCAAGTTAATCTACTATCTGGCTGTAGTGTAAAGTGCTAGCAGAGTTACTGCTTCACAAACCTAATCGTGTCATCTCACTTAACTGCTTCCAGTTGTTTCTGCATCTTCATTTTGATGGTCAATCAGTAACATCTAGTTGTTATCAGAACTATGGTTCCCATTTTTTATTTTTATTTTTAAACAATTGGCTTCTTTTTGCCTTTTGTTTGATCCCTATGGCGAGCAAGAATTTTACTGAACTCTTGTGTGCCTGCTTGTACAACTGAAATAGATGCAGGTCTTCCATCACTTTAGTCAGTGAATGCATCAAACCACCCAGTCTACTTCAAGTGGCCTATATCTATTTGGATAGGTACCACTCAACCTGTTAGAATGCTGTATCTAAAACAAGTGCCATCTCAGGCACTTGGTGTGTCCTCAAAAGATGATATCCACAACCAATGTCCCAAAAATATAATAATCTAGCTCGAAAATAAAATACTGACTGAGTGATTCACAAGGTTCATCAAAATTTCCAGATCAAACTTAATCATTTGAAAACTTGATTCAATTGTTGCTCTATGCCTTCTCTTTGGGGCCATGATATATTTCTGTTTTAGTTATAGTTGCAGTGTTCTATACCCCTCTTCAGATAACTCCTGAGTTTTTGCTGTAGTCAAATGGCGAAAAATAAAATTGCCAATGTATTATTTTGGATATGCTCCTCCATCTTTTTAATTATTATATATGATCTAACATTATTTACAATCATTTACTTTTGTCATTGCTTATGTTTTTTTTCCTTCCAAGAGCTTTTCTTTTGATTTACATTCTAATATGGTGCTGTTATGGCAGGTTTCGAGGTGTTTTTTGGAAGGCTGCTAGAATAGGTATCATTTACTAAATTACTTGCATTTGCAACACAAGTTGCAGGCTTGGTGGTTCAGGACGTAGTGCATAATTTTTAGAAGTGTTTATGACTTTTGCAAACATATCTGCTGAAACAATGAGATGGGACCGGACCAGCTTTCAAAGACTTATAAGCCTGGTTGTATCACGATATCTATCTTAATTACAAAAGCTTAGCCTGGAGCTTTATTAATGCCCTGGGTTTTGGAAACATGTTAAATTATTTTTTAGTGGTGGAATCATCTTTACCAGGATTAGATGTTTCTCAGCTGCTTAACAATATATTAATATATTTTTTGAGTATGAGCATAATGTGATAATTGGTCAATGAGGCAAAACGATGAGGATCTTCCGATTCTTTGCTCCTCAAAATTCTAGCTTCTGCTCTATGACCCATAAAAAGTATGACGCCCTGAATCAGATTTTCCTACTCCTCGGTTTATTTGTTATTAACTTGTCAAAATTATATTTTCATGAATTCTCAAAATTTGTTGCGATTTATCAAACTATGACTCGGTGACAATGCTCCCTGTAACAGGAGAGAGACTGAGCCCTTGGGTGGCTGTGGGGTGCTTCATTATGGGGATTTCAATAATCTTCTTCTGAACAGGGATCTATGCACGACAGACGTAAGCTACAATGACCATATACTGATCATGTACTCTATCATGTAGTTGAAAGACGTTAAAGATTTCTTTGGAAGCCACAAGTGCCATATTTTATTATGGCTTTTGTACTACTGATATGAGTTTGATCTTGATGCTTCTTCGTTTGTAATTATATGGAGGAAAGTTGCAACTTCCTTTTTTCCAGTGTTTCTTATAAACCTTAATTGACATTCAGATATTCTTTTGTGTTTCTCAAAAGTCTCCAACTAGAAGAGTAGTTCCCTGCATGATTGATAGGAAAGTGCTTCTTCTGGCATCATCTGGGGGAAATACTCCATACAAGTTAATAAGTAAGTTAGTTACCTCGAACTCTCACATTTAAACAAGAGGCTGAGCATTTCATATAAAGTTGCAGCTGTTTTAGTACAAAGGTTCATTTAGCTGAAATCAAGGCAGTAGGAGGTTTGAAATGGACAGGCACACAATTAACAACATATATTGTGATCTTATCCTTGAACCTTCTGAAAATCAGGACCCTCTCCTCTCCCCATTGGATAACTGCAAGCATTATCTTCTTAATTGGCTTCTTTCCATTTGTTCTTCTGTTTGTGACTTTAGCAGGAGCTTCTTTTTTGCTACCCTCAGCCGCCGCCGCTGCTGCTGCTGCTTCAACGCTTTCTTCGGCTTCAGATTCTTGCCCCCAGTGAAGTGGATAGCTCCTCAAGAAAACCCTTCTGGTGTTGTAATCTTCATACCTAAAACTTCTGGCCCTCATCCCATCTTCCTCCATGCCTTTTATTTTTCTTCTTACTCAGTGCTATTGGGAACCCTTTCTGCAATCTCTGCTTTTATAGGTGTTTTGGTACTATGGCACTGTGTGAATGTGTGTCTATGTGCTGTATTTCATCATGGGTGGGGACAAAGGATTTGTATAAACTATGTATAGCTGTTGTCTTTTCTAGTGTTTCCAGCATAATACATATATAAATTATGAATATCTTGCACTCCTATGTTCTATGCTGCTGCATTTTCTAGGTAATCTGTTTGTTTGGTTTTTAACTACTGATAAAAGACCTGATTGATTTTGCACTTTTTGGAAGGATGGGGTGTGGACAACTCAGTATTCTTGTCCACAACTCTAAACTACTTAACTGGCAAGTACTCTTTTTGATTATTTTGATGTGTGGATTGTGGAATCAATAATGTAGCAGTATATACCCCACCCCCCCTTACCCCCCCCCCCCCCCTTTTCTTCTGAAATGGTTTTTGTTGTCTTTTTGGATATTTTTAATCGTGTCTGGACTAGAATTTTTGATGTATATACACAGTAATGTGTTTGTATGCATTTTCTGAAAATTAAATAAGATGGGAATCTTAAGATATTGTATTTTCTAGCTTATTTTCTTAATATTGTTTGTTTGTTTGTTATCTTTGGTTTCGGAGATAAAATGGCTCATGTTATGCCATCAAATTGGTACTACTTAATTGAATTATGAACGATTAAATGTATATGATGATTTAATTTTGTTCAAATGTCAGATTTTTGCTCGTTGACTTTTATTAAGATTGATTTACTATAGTCCCTCTGTGTCGTGATCAACAAAATAAATGATAGATATACGATTCTAAAACTTAAAATTCTCATAAATACATACCTAAATAAATGGTATGAAAATTTTCTTGTTAAAAATTATTGCTCGGTAGGACCACAAAGTCTGTTGATTACTTGTATATTTTACTTCTTGAAGCTTTTGTTCAATACATTGGAAAATTAAATGAACTTACCTTTCTCAATGAGAAATAACCATTTCTATATTTGGAATTCCAAGATTTCATATTGCCTAGTGTTCATACCAGACAGAAATGTTCGTGTCCTAGGACTGATATGGACCACTGAAGCTGTGAAGAGTCATTTGTAAATTCTTTTAGTATTACTGGCAGTTGTTGCACGCAATTTTGCATGCATATTGAATCATTTAAAATTAATACATAAAATTATTTAAATTATGAGTAAAATTAAAATTGTGTTAGATATTTTGATATGATAAAAAAATAATGGAAGATGGAATTTTGACAATATAAATTTGTGGGTTTGTGGATTTTGTGAAAAGTATGATTGTGACCTTATTGAACCGTCACTTTTAAAAGACAAATTAAGGAGAAATTTGGAATATTAATAAATTTAGTATCCAAACCACCTTTTTATATTGAATTCTCCATTTTATCATTCAAACTGTATTTTTTCATTTTAGTTGTTGGAATAATTGAAGAGTAAATTATGTAAAATCACAAATAACTTTCATTTTAAACACGAAACATGATTTTTTTATTATAATAGTATAGATAAAAGGAAAAAGAAAAAGGAAAAGCCCATGCAAACAAACATCTTGCCATTGACGGCACTAATAACAATGTCACCATCTAAAGTTGGGCAAGGCACGTCGAAAACGATGACATTTTGCAAATTACAATGACACTTTTTCCCCCCAAGCAGGGAAGATAATATTGAAAAGGATTTTTTTGACAATTTGTCGCCATGAATATTTAAAAAAATAAAAATAAAAATCCACCTATGTAGATGTTAAATTTTAAATTTTACATATATAAATATGAAAATAATATTATTTAGATTAATTGACCGTTCGACTCAAATGAATAATTGAACATTTAAAGAATACAAAAAACCATATATAAAATTTCAAACGTTATGAAATTCTCATTTTTTATCGTATTCCACCTTAAATATTATTTGAATAATTAAGTGATTTCTTGATTGAGTAAGTCATTTAACCATTTTGGGAACATATGGCTTAAATAAAGTATCCAAATTTCTTTTTTTTTTTTTTTGGGGAAAAAAAAAAAGAAAGAAGTAAATTAATACATCAAAATCAATGTTGATTGTTCACTAATGAAATAATTAGACTAATCAATAGTAGCGACCCCAACATGATATGAGCACAAATTTTGTTTTTATTACATGAAGCATTCAAATATCCAAGAATCAATTTAAATTAAGTCAAATTTATATTCTATCAGGTTAAATCGGTCATATTCAACCCATTATCTCATATTTGAGCCACGACTTTTATTCGAGATTAGATATAAGAAGGATCAATATAAAGTACGAGGGTAATATTAGTCGGCCAATTGACTATTCGGCTTTTACAAGGCATGCTTTACTATTTGTAATTATTTTCTTTTTCCAACTTATAATTTTTTACAATCTATTCACTAACTTGAGCGTCGCATGTTTTTACAGGGAACCCTAACCGTATCTTTGATTTTATAGCGAAGATATAACAAATATCATTTTGATCCTTACAAAATTGGTACAACCTTAAGTCCAAATAAGATATTTCCAATCCCCATCACAAATTTTTGTTATTTAAGGATTACATAATCAATACAACTAAACTTTTGTGTAAGAGAAAAAGACAACAACAACAACAAAAAAATGTACATCAAATGTAATCAATCCTCGAGATGAACAACATAGTATATTTTGACCAGCCCTCATAAAGTTACTCATGGACCAAAATTTACGCATGCCCATCGAAGTTGGCAACCTTTTACTAACTTCAATATAACTTAGAACAATTATTTTTTTAGGTAATATTCATTTATGCGACGTAAATAATAATAATTATGTAAAATAATGATAATTATTTTCTTTTTTATATTTCTTTGTCTCATAAGAGCACTCTATCTATCTACTACTAAGTCGAAAACTTCATAAAAAATAAGTAAATTTGGCAAACTCTTAGGTGTGTGTTAAATTTCTATATTATAAAAATAGTTATAAAATAAAATTTTATTTCTATGTATCACTACAATTTCTAGAATAATTTGATTCTATTCAGTTTGAATTCTTGGAATAAATAAAAGAAAAAATTATGATGGTGAAATAATTAAGAAAAAGAAAAAGATAAAATATGAGAGAGAGAATGTCATGGAGAAGAGAAAGAAAGAACATTATATTTCTATCATCTTTTGAGGTTAATTTGGTCAATTCACTAAAAAACATATAAAATTAATTCTTAAAAATTTAATGTTTTATAAATAGTATAAACGATCAAAATAATCAATTCTCTAACTAAGAATTCAACATAAAATATCATAATTACAATTATACAACGTAGTTAATTTATCATATCAAAATCACTTTAATCCCGTCTAACGCTGGATGAACGAAAATCGTAATTCTCTTCCCTCTCTTTATTTTTCTTTTTATTTGTGAAAGAAAGGAAGAACAAAGAAAACAATAGGTGGAAAAGCAAAGCACATAAAAAACCTTTGTGTAACTAACATAACTACCACAAACCAAAATCCCATTTCCCTCCAAGAAATTTTCCCATGGAAATAGTCATAAACATCACCCTATTTTCTCTCCAATTCCATCCAAAATTTTCACAGCATTAACAATCCTCCATTTCTTCATAATAATGGGATCTCCAATCACGTGTTCGTCGTTCAATCACCTCAAAATAGGATTAAATTTTTTGAAAAATAAAAATTCCATTGTCGAGCAGATATAAAACTACAGAAGAGAGAAATTTTCTTCAGTCTCAATAGCTAAGGAAGTTGGATATTTAGGGGCCAAAAAAGCTGTCGCAATTCTCTCCATTTGAGCCCTAAATCTGATTTTTAAGATTCTGTAGAAGTTATTGAGATTCTTGGATCGGAAATAAAATAAAAAAATGGCAGCTTTCACAGGAACTTTGGATAAATGTAAGGCTTGCGACAAAACTGTTTATTTCGTCGATTTATTGTCTGCTGATGGAGCAACTTATCATAAGTGCTGCTTCAAATGCAGCCACTGCAAAGGGACTCTTGTGGTGAGTTTTTCTTTTTTTTTTTTAAGATTAAAAAAAATTAAATCTGATCGATTTTTATGCTTCTGTATGAAAAGGGTGTTGATTTATTATTATTATTATTATTATTTTTGGAAGATTATTTTTTAATTTTTTGTTGTGGTGGCAGATGAGCAACTACTCGTCCATGGATGGAGTTCTGTACTGCAAGACTCATTTCGAACAGCTGTTCAAGGAGTCTGGAAATTTTTCCAAGAACTTTCAAACTAGTGAGCCATATTAATAAATTTTGAGAATTATTTGGCATTCATTTTTCGATTAGATTCTATAATTTAATAATTGTTTTTAAGTTTATTTTAGTGTTTTCTAATTGCCTTTTTTTTATTTTTCGTTTTAAGCAACAAAGCATGAGAGGGAAAATTCGCTGGTACGTTGCTTAATCCCATATGAAATATTAGAAACCGAAAACTCAAAAAAAAAATTCCTGATAATTTGAAAGAAAAATATTTCAGGATTTTTATATCTTTTGCTGCATTTTAAATTGATTTATTTCTTAGAATTTGTAATTCGAGATAATCAGATCTTTTTCCATCACATTGCAATATAAAGTTGCCCTATAGATATTATATCCACCTACAAGAAGGAAAAATCTTATTTGGACAGTAAATTTAGAACGAGACGAATAAATTAATAATATATATTCATCTTTTGAATATCTTTTTGTTGGATCAGTCGCTTAAGATTTTTGGTCTTATGCAGACAAGGGCACCGAGCAAGCTCTCTGCAATGTTTTCTGGAACTCTAGATAAATGCGCTGCTTGCAACAAAACAGTGTACCCCTTGGAGAAGGTTAGCTATAATTTTTCTCTTACATATATATACCAAAGTACACATTAATAATAAAGTTCACAGTGACAACATTTGTAACACACCTCTTGTCCAAAAATCAAGGCTTTGTTTGGTTATGCTTTCCCATAGCAATATTATTGTGGGAAAATATAATTAAATTTAAATATATCCCAAACTTTTTCTTTAAAGCGCACATTCTCCAATATATACATACATATATTATATATACATATTATATATTTTTTATTATTATTTTAATATTAAAATAATCATTCAATTTCATTTTCATCCCAAAAGTCCAATAGAAGTCTCCCACATAATATGGGAAGTCATGAGTTCGAGTTTGAACAGATTCCTGATGTACGTGTGTATAAATTAAAAAAAAAAAAAAAACATTTGTAACACACCAATTGTCCAAAAATCAAGAAAATGTCACTAAAAAGAATTTTAATTTATTATTATTATTTTTTTGGCCCTAACTCACTCCAAATAGGTGACAATGGAAGGAGAATCATTCCACAAATCATGCTTCAAATGTGCTCATGGGGGCTGCCCTCTTACACACTCATCCTACGCTGCTCTGGATGGGATCCTCTACTGTAAGGTCCACTTTCAGCAGCTGTTCATGGAGAAAGGAAACTACCAGCATGTTCTAGACGCTGCCACTCACAGAAGGAGCAGCAGCGACGTGGCTGAGGTGGCTGCGGAGGCCGACGCGGCTGAGCAGCCCAAGGAGGAGGCTGAGGAAGAGGCTGACGCCGAGGCAAAACCAGATTCAGGTTCGGAATCTGAGAAGCCACAGGAACAGTCTTAAATTAAAAATAATTTAAGTGTTTATAATAAGATCTATTTTAAGTTTTTTTTTTTTTTTTTTTTTTTTGGGTCTTTTTTGAATTATTATATTAAAATTACTAAGGGTTCTTGATTTCTTGTTGTTTGGTTTTGAATTCTTTTATGTTGTGTTGTTCATTTTTGTAATTCCCATAATGGCAGTGTTCAAGAAGTTGTATACACTTATTGAAATAGTATCAATACATGCTTTAATTAGTAGCTTAGTACTATATATGCTTTTGTCTCTTTTTTCCTTTGAAATTGCAAATTTGATTTCAAGCCCTTAAATATATATATATATATATATATGTGTGTGTGTGCGCGCGCGCGCGCGCATTATTCTATGATGTTTTTTCCTTTCCTTCTTGCATTCTATGTAGGGATGGGAATAAACCAAGCTATTCGTTAAGACATGTGGTCTAGCATACTCATGGCTTACCTTGGCCTGACCTATTTAATAAAAATGTCAGGCCAAGGCTTAAAAACTAATATTTCTAACTAAATAAACTATACCTAAACTCTTTTAAAAGCTTGTAAAGCCTAACAGGCCGGCTGTTTATCCTTCTTCACATAAAAGTTACAATAATAGTGATATAATATTAAATGGCTAATTGTATTTGATTTTTTTAGTTAGTCTTGCATGGAATCTATTATATTATTTAGTATTGCTTTTTATTGAAATGATACTATTTTATACTTAGATTTGAACTTTCATAATTATGCATTTGTTATTTATCATTTTGATTATTTCTTATCAAGGTCTATTACAATTTTAAGCATATAAAAAATTTAGATTTATGTGATATTTAGACTTAATTAAAACATTAGTAGAAAATAGGTTTTTAAGTAGAATTTCAGGCTAGGGGTGTAAGCTGAGCCAGGCCAGCTCGCAAGCTGGCTTGACTCAATGTGGAAAAACTCAACTCGAGCTCGAGACTATTTGAGCTTGAGCTGAGCTTATTGAGCTTGAGCTTGGAATTGAGCCAAGCTTGGGCTTTGAGATGGTGGCTCGAAAGCTTGCGAGCCGGCTCACGAGCTATAGTGACTTTTTAAATAATATATCAAAATAAAAATTCAAAAAATATGTGCCACATATTGAGGTAATTTTCAAACGATAATTCAATTATTCACTTATATATTGCTTATTGATAAATAATAATTTATAAGATACTAATTTATAATTTTTAAAATACTAAAAATAAATAGCATGATATATTTGAAGAAAAATGTAAATTTTCTAATTCAAATAATTTTATAAAAATATATAATTATATAATAAATTTCATTGTATAATATATTATAATAACATAAGTATGAAATGGAAATTCATCATTATTTTAACAAATTTATTTTTATATTTTAATGTTCAAGCTTCAAAAGTCAAAACAATGATCTTACTTGAAATTTATTAAAAATTGATTGACTTTTAGAAAATTGATAATACTGTTGGACTTACTAATAAATAGCATTTCTCGAGAGTTTCACAGGAAATACTGAGAACTAAATTGAACCTGATAAACTCACACTGTGTGGAAGAAGCTGAATGAGCTCCAGCTTGGCTCAAGCTCGATTGTAGCTCGATATCTTATGAGCTCATCGAGCTCGAGTTTGAGCCTAAAATTTGGAGCTCGATGAGCTTGAACTTGAAATTTTTGCTAAGCTCAACTTGTTTGCAACCCTATTTCATACTAGACTAAGGTTTTAGAATTTATTAAAAGTGTTATGCCTAAACTTAAAAAAAAAGGCTTATCATATATAGCAAGGTATGCTCAGCTTATCATACAACATGCTTGACCTATTTAAGTTAAAACCTAGCCTAGCTTATTTCCATGCCTAATTTTATGAAAATGTATAAATAGAATTCATTTATTTTATATGTATGATTCGAGTTTATTAGATATTAAATTTTATTTTAGAATCCTAAGTATATGAAAATCAAGTATAAAATATAGTTGTGTATTACTATGTAGAGGAAACGAGAACGATTCGTCCACAACATTATTAATAAAAGAGAGAATGAAAATATAGAAGTGCCTTTTTCTAAATAATATAATTTGATTTTAAACCGTCTAAATAGGGACTAATTTTCAGACTGCAATTTTTTTTTTTGCTTCATTGTGATAAATATATAATTTGATTAATTTGTAAGTTGATATATCAACACAAATATTTCGTTCTACTTTTTATTTAGAATGAAAAATATGGGTTATGTTTGGTTATGTTTTTTGTTTGATTTTATTAGATGTTTTGAGAGAATGAATTATTGGAGAATGTGAAAGTTGTTTTTGGTATGTTTGTTTATATTTTTTGGGGAGATATTTTTTACTGTAACAATAAAAACAATGCTGTTTGTTTGGTTTTTCGGATGAAAATAGATTGAATTATTTTTTTAATATTAAAATAATAATAAAATATGTATGTATATATTAAAAAATGTTCATTTTAGAGAAAAATAGAGATATATTTAGTTATGTTCCTCCAGAACAATGTTGTTATTGTTCCGGAGAAACATAACCAAACAAAGCCATGATGCTGCTAATGTGGATAAATGGATCGTCATTATGAAAGTTTTCTTAAGAATATGTGGAGATAGAATATGTAATAATTAATTATTACCAAAATTTAAATTTAGAAAAGAAAATCACAAAATATGACCATAAATTAGGTGGTATAATAGACACAATATTTTAGAAATTAAATTAAGTATTATATTTAATACTCACCAATCAATTACTATAATTCATTGGCTGACCAAAATTTATTTATGGCAATAGTATAGAAGTATGTATAAATGACTAATTATTAATCAATCACTGAAAATTTCTTGAATATCTATGTATATGTTAGGGAACATAATTTAAAGAGGTGTAAGGTTTTGTAAACTAATCTAATTCTTGTATTTAGTACTCATCTACCAATTAACTTATTTTTTTATAATTAAAAAATTGAAAAATACTAAAGACAAATATTTGGTCAAGTGAAATATTTCTTATACAAAATAGTCTACATATAGACCTAATTATTAATCAATAATTGAAACTTTTTTTTTTAAATATAAAAATATAAAATGAGAATCAAAATTTAAATTCTACAATATAAAACATACCATAAGTTAGAAGAAACATAATTTATAAAGGTTAGTAGGGTTTAGAAACTAATTTAAATAATGTGTGTATATATATTTAATGTTTACCGACCACCGAATTATTCATATAAGATTTTTTTTTCAATTTGTACATAATATATACGTCGAGAATTTGTTAAAGTTCGAATTTCAGCCCCTACGTACACACACATATATTATTAATATACGTATTAATATTAAGAATTCAAATCCTAGACTCAAATTTCTGGACCTTATACATATATAAGAGCAGGAAGATACCGTTAAATTAATTGATTATATAATATATAAAAAATAGAATATAAATTTTATTTAAATAATATAACATGATTCTTGCTCTTATTATATAAAAAATTAAATACCAAACCACTATTTTTCAATCATAAGTACCTATCCTTCATAGTTGACTACAATTAACCATATGCTATAGGTTTGGTGAGATTCATGGACTGGTCAGCTGTGGTCCTTCTCATATACATATTTTCATTTATTAATTTTAATAATTATATAATAAATATACTTTTTACGTCACTTTTATTAGTATCAATCGTTTTCAATCATTTCATACTTGTCATATGCATTTTTTTTCCTTTTCTTTTTATTGCAAATATCTAAGATTTTAAATAGATTTTGGATGTTGTAAAAGTCCGGACAAAGTTTAATCATTTGTCTTATGGTTAGTTTGGTTAGATTTTTAAGTTATCTTATAATTATTTATCATATGATAATATGTATTTTTTTTATTATTATGATATTATTTGGCTGACATAATAAATAAATCTATAAATGGTGGCATGTTAATTTATCATGAGAATTCGACATATAAATATGAAATTTAAATATTCATATAATTTGAGTGTTTTTATTATCATTCAAATCAAACGAATGATAAAATGTATTTCATTTTATTATTTCAGCCAAACTAGTCCTAAATGTTTTAGCCGCAACCAATTTTGAATAGAGAAGAAGAACAATTTTAGTTGCCTAGAATATACTTTTGCAAGGCTAAGAAGTGGTTGGTATGGCTTCAAAGTATATGCTATTCGCACAATTTCATTTTCATATAAATAGACAACAATCAATTTATATGGAAGATATTTTAGTCTTCCACGAAAGTTGGCTTTTCTTAATTTTTCTTTTCCTTTACTTTTTTAATTAAATCGAATTCTCAATAATTATATTTAAGTTCAAAAATATATTCTTTAATTTATTGTCAAATATAAAGGAAGTTCGAATTTGATTTGAGTTCTCTAACTCTATATTCTAAAACTAAATCCGAGCTAGGATTTGAGTTTAAGTCACCAAGTGAAAATAAAAAATAAAAAAATAAAAGAGAAAATTATAATTAAAGAAGTAAAAATGCAATTATGTACCCATAACTCTGATAGTATTGATATTTATACATGATCAATGCTTATTAGATTAAATTTAACTGACATGACCAAATTTAGTTCATCCATATTTTTAGGATCTAATTACTATGATTACTTAAAATCATACACCACATGCAGGTTGGATCAAATTAATCCGTTTTACAACAACAAGAATTTTTTTCCTTCTATATTTATACACGTTCAAGTACATCAAAAGTTTGTTAGGTTTCAAACTTTAAATTCCAAACTTATATATATGAGAACGATGCTATTGGATTAATTGATCATTGAGCCGACAGAAATCCATGCCTTGTGACGAAAAAATGTCATATTGTTGAGGCATTTTTGATATTTCATATTACTTTTAAATGGACAAAAATATAATAATAATAAAAAAACTTGCATTATTTTGGAGAAAAGTTATTAATATATGATTATTGAGGGCCCATATTATTTTTTTTTCCGAGAGAATATTACAAATTATGAATTTATCATTCAATCAACAAATAAATATTTTTTTTATTCTCAAACCAAATAATTAAAGTATAAACTACCAATAATATACATAAAGTGCACACAACGCGCCCACTTAGGGTCTAATCTACCAACAATATATATAAAGATGTGATGATCGAATACAAAAATTCTCACATAATAATGAAAGACTGGTGCTACTCGAGTTACAAGCCATTTGGCCATATTAAAATCTACTCTAATACAAAATAGTCTTTCCGTGAATAGCAAAGGCTAAACATGAAAAGGTCGCAAAAACTAAAAAGTATTTCACGGGCTCCACGCATTTCTTAAAATTTTTTATATCCATCCGCCAATAGCCAATATTTCTTCAATTGAAAATTCCAATTTCT
The DNA here is from genome assembly GCA_018894105.1 of Jacaranda mimosifolia. Taxonomy (NCBI): domain Eukaryota; kingdom Viridiplantae; phylum Streptophyta; class Magnoliopsida; order Lamiales; family Bignoniaceae; genus Jacaranda; species Jacaranda mimosifolia. Next base: position 13,253,661 of record CM032120.1, on the reverse strand, counting down.
ATGAGAACGGGAAATAAACTTGCCGTCAAATTGGCCGCGCTGAAAATGAATTCCGTTACCACTTCCGTCACTTTCTCCTCCCCTTAATATTTCCGCCTCCATTTTTCTCGGCGGCTCCACGCTTTGGCTCTTTAGCGCTTGTCGTCATCGGTCAGTTCTACACTCCATTTTCGGCCACACGTACACACGTTGAGTGTTCTTTTTGTGTAAATTTTGGATTATTTCGAGATTGATAAAAATGTTTTTAATGATTTTGGAGCTGAAGTAGATGTGGAGAACATGCGTTTGATTTGATTTGTTGTGTTTATTTTCGAGAATTTGTTTTGGCTACGTGGTGTCGCCAAGCGCTTGATGCGAGTTCGGTGAGAGAGTTGTCAGTAGTGCGCACACGGAATCTTCTTTTGACTCTGATGATTGTTATAGCAAGAAGCTGAAATGTGAATAAATACACACGTTTATCTTTGTACCAATGCACTTAAAAGAGACGCTGAAAATTGATGATTCATGCATGTGTGTTTCTGATTAATGTGTGAATCTTCGGATTTGACTGGGTGCGTGCTAATGCCTGCATTAAAGTACTCAAATGCGTGAATTTTGTAAGTGAAATGACTCTGATGGTAGTAGAGTAAGAATTGCAATTTTAACAGGGATGCATTTCATCAGTTCAATTCTGTATTAGAGTTCCTTGAATTTTTTATTTCTCTGGTTGCTTCTTTTTCTCCTAGCTTGGTCTGAATCTAATGAGTCTCATAATACTACTCACTAGGAAGTCTTCTGTTAACGGTTATGATTGCGATAGTAAGAATATGAAATGCAAATAAATACATACAGTTATTTGTGTACCAATGCACTTAAAGAGATGCTGAGAATTGATGATTCATGCATTTTATGTTTCTGATTAAGGTGTGAATCTTTGGATTTGAAATTTTGAATGGGTTTGTGCTAATGCTAGTGTCAAAAGTACTCAAATATGTGCATTTTGTAAGTCGCTGAAAGATTCTGATGGTAGTAGAGAAGAATTGCAATTATAACAGTTAGAGATGCATCTCGGCATTTCAATTTTGTATTATGGATCCTTGAATCATTTTATTTATGTGTTCCTTTTTCTTTTCTTTTCCTAATCTGAATCTAATGAGTTTCAGAATACTACTCACTATAAAATCTTCTACTGACTGTATGATTCCGATAGTAAGAAGCTGAAATGCGAATAAACACACATTGCTATTTGTGTACTGATGCACTTAAAGAGATGATGAAAATTGATGATTCATGCATTTGTGTTTCTAATTAAGGTGTGAATCTTTGGATTTGAATGGGCGTGTGCTAGTGCCTGTCCCAAATGTACTCAAATAGGTGCATTTTGTTAGTAGCTGAAAGATTCTAACGGAAGTAGAGTAAGAATTGCAATTGTAAAAGTTAGAGATGCATTTCAACTGATTCTGAAAATTAAGGCAGAAAATTGAAATTGGATTCGGTGCGCGCTCGTGCAGCGTAGAAAGCTTGTGACATCAACTTAGATTCATTGCACCCTACCAAATTTCAACAGAATGTATACTGTTATATGTAGTACAATATTATAGGGTGACTTAGATTCGTCTTACCCCACCGAATGGCATCACCTTATAATAATAGATCCCCTTCTCAGTAATAAATGTCATTTTGAGTCGATCCTCCTCTGCCATAAAAGTTTGAAGGCAACCTGATAGGCTTCGATTCAGTTCTCTATTATAGTTCCTTGAAGTTTTTATTTCTCTGTGTTGCTTTTTCTTCCCCCTCCCCCCTGGCTTGATCTGAATCTAATGAGTTTCAGAATATCAATGTAGAAGGCGTTCATGAATATTTGCACTTTCTAACATAAAAGGAGTGATGGATGCTGCAAGTAGTCTATCTCGGTCAAATGTCTTTTGTGGGAGTGAAGTTTTCGGTTGCAAGGCACTGGAGCGATTGAATTCGATGGCAAGTTTGAAGTATAGGCATTTTCAGTGTAAACTTTTAGGAGATTCTGGAGTTTTCTCAAAGGTGAATCCACCAAAGAAGTTGAAGAAGAATAATACATATTGTGTTCGTTCAGCCATTCCAAGAATTCTCAATGAAGCCAATTTTCGGCTGTGGTGTTATAGTTCTAATGCTTCTTCCTTTTATGACTCTGGCAATACATTTAGAATTTCGAAGCATGTGGGTCTGTCATGGTGTCAGGGAAATGAGTCAGTAGCTTATGTAGATGAAAATAGCAGAGATGTAGAAGTCATTCAGACTGGTGAGAATGAGGCTAGCCCTGAATCTAATGCCTCAGGGGAAAGATCAGGAGAGCAAGAAGGAGTTGAGGCTCCTGGTTTGGATGAATTGAGGGAATCTTTGCAGAAGGCATTGAAAGTTTTAGAAGTTGCACGACTAAACAGTACAATGTTTGAGGAAAAAGCTCAGAGGATATCAGAAACTGCTATAGCATTGAAAGATGAAGCTGCAAATGCTTGGGATGATGTAAATAATGCCCTTGGTAATATCCAGGAGATTTTAAATGAAGAGGCTATCGCCAAAGAAGGTGTTCAGAAAGCGACAATGGCCCTTTCTTTGGCTGAGGCAAAATTCCAATTGGCTGTTGATTCACTGAAAGTTGCAGAAGACAAGAATGGGTCTCCCAGAGCTTCTAAAGGAAGTGATTCTGAGCATGAAAGTGGAGGGGAAGAATCAAGTGAAGATGAAGCACTCGTGGCTGCTCTGCGGGACATAAAAGAATGTCAAGATCATTTAGCAAACTGTGAGGCTGAACTCAGAAAAGTGCAGAGCAAAAAAGAAGAATTGCAAAAGGCAGTGGACAGGTTGAATGCAGTTGCAGAGCAAGCAGACGTTAATGTTTCTAAAGCAGAGGAAGATGTGGCAAACATTATGCTTTTAGCTGAGCAAGCTGTAGCTTATGAACTTGAGGCTGCACAGCGTGCTGATGATGCTGAGATTGCACTACAGAGGGCAGAAAAGAACCTTGCTCTTTCTAGCATTGATACTGTAGATTCTTCCGTTGAGGGAACTATTGCTGAAGAGGTGTCTCAAGCAAGTTCTGCAGATGATGTTGTTGAGAAAGACTGGGAAATGCCAGCTGAGGTTGCAGAGCTACTTGAACCTTTGCGAGATGGCCAACTGGTGGAGCCAAGTTTGTTGGATGAGAGTGACAAAGAGAATGGAAAGTTAACTGTGGAGATATTGAAGGAGAATGAAGCAGATGCAGAGAAGTTAAAAACTATTCAAAGTAAGATACAGGAAATGCAGAAGGAATCAACAAGGGAGAGTTCTAGTGCTCCAAAAGCATTACTGAAGAAATCATCCCGGTTCTTTTCTGCTTCTTTTTTCTCTTTTACTGCAGATGGGGAAGAGTTCACACCAGCTTCAGTTTTTCGTGGTCTTCTGGAGTTTGCTAGAAAGCAATTGCCTAAGCTGGTTCTTGGGTCACTACTTGTAGGAGCAGGGTATGCTTAATATTTTATTTGGACATTTCCAGTGCGTCTACCAGAAACTAAACTATTCACTTGTGCTTTCAATTTATCAGTGATGATAAAAATTGTTCAATCAAATTGCAAATTGTGCTTCTTCAGCTTTCTATATATACAATAGAAAAGATGCTGATCTCTCATATGCTGCTGAAATTAATTGCAGAATTGCCTTTTACGGCAAGCGAGGTGGAAGGGTCAGTGAGCTATTTCAACAGCCAGACATTATCACCACTAGTATTGATGAAGTATCAACTACTGCAAAGCCTCTGGTCAGACAAATAAGAACACTTCCGGCGAAAGTGAAGAAATTAATGAATATGCTTCCTCAACCAGAGGCATGACTCCAGTTCGTTTTTCACTTGTCTAATCTAGATAATATCTTGTTAATATCTGTGCCTCACTGTGATATATGCATGTGTCAGTTTTTTAGTTGGTTCTCTTCTTCTTCTTCTTCTTTTCAGATAAACGAGGAGGAAGCTTCCCTATTTGACATGCTGTGGTTGCTGCTTGCAAGTGTCATATTTGTGCCTACTTTCCAGAAAATTCCTGGAGGTAAGTGGAATAGGAGTGTGTTTGCCCCTGAAACACATGCTCCTTTAGTTAAAAAAGGGAAGGTTTCAGCAGGCTGGCAAATAGTGTGATCTTAATACAATCAACTGATTGCATCATATGCAAAACCTTTTTCCTATTACAGTTCTTGCCTTGGTTTTCTTTTGCTCATATTCTCTAGTATGCATAAGAAACAGTGAAACATATTTTAGCTGGCCGTCTATGTTGTAGTTTGGTTATCATTTGTGTTATTTGGCAATATACCATGTCCATTTGTGTCAGAGAGCCTTTGTTTCACTCTGAGTGCCTTTGTTTCACTCTGAGTTTTGCATATCATGATTTGTGATAGCAGTTACTTATTAATCTTATCTCTGCTGCAATTGTAGGCAGTCCTGTTCTTGGATATTTGGCTGCTGGAATCCTGATTGGTCCTTATGGTCTCTCTATTATTCACAATGTACATGGAACTAAGGCAATTGCTGAGTTCGGGGTTGTCTTCTTGCTATTTAATATAGGCCTTGAGGTAGAGCACATAAAATTGTCAAATCTGGAATCTTCAAGAATTTTTAATTTACACCTTACATCTATAGGAGCATTGATAGGTTATCTATAACTTATTCCTTTACGGCAGCTTTCTGTTGAAAGACTAAGTTCCATGAAGAAATACGTTTTTGGATTGGGCTCCGCTCAGGTGACTAGAAACTGCATAATGTTGTGAATTCTGGATTCGAAATACTATCATGAGCATGATATCAACACATGAGTTCCTTGATTAAGTTTTTGACTTGCATGACACAATGCAGGTCTTGGTAACAGCTGTGGCTGTTGGCTTGATTGCTCATTATGCTACTGGGTTATCTGGTCCTGCTGCAATTGTTATAGGGAATGGCCTTGCATTATCTTCAACTGCTGTTGTCCTCCAGGTAAACATCGTCGATTTTGTTCTAGTTTGTTGAGGATCATTGGGATTAATGTTATATCCTTTCTTTGCCTTTTCGTTTAAACGTGCTTTAGTTTTGTTTAATTTTTCTTTTTTACTTCACTAGCAATTTGCCAGGAGTACTGTTTTAGCACCACAGAGGCAGTTAATACAATATATGTGGGGTATCTATAGGTACTGCAGGAACGTGGTGAGAGCACATCACGCCATGGGCGAGCTACATTTTCTGTATTGCTCTTCCAGGTATCAGTGCACTTGGCTAGTGTATATGTTTTGATTTCTCTCTCTCTCTCTGCCCCTGTTTTGGACTGTACTGATTATTCTCATTTGAGATGACTTTCTGTTATGCACTCCATTTATGTATCCTATATCTATTACAGGATTTGGCTGTGGTGGTTTTGCTTATACTGATACCCCTTATTTCACCTGGTTCATCCAAAGGAGGGGTAACAATTTATTTTGTATTTATTTTTGACTCCGCTGAAGAAAAAAAATTGTATGACATGATACACTATCTGCACACCTGTATGGTTTCATATTAAGTTCTGATGCTAGGTTGGTTTAACGGTTGGGCATTATACTACTTTCTTGTATGGTTGTCTATCACACTTGTACTAAGCAGAATGATTTGTTGTTACCATTATGGTTGGTGCTGTTTTAACAAGAAACATTCTATGGTTTTCAGGTGGGTTTCCAGGCCATTGCTGAAGCTCTTGGATTAGCTGCTGTGAAGGCAGTTGTTGCCATCTCAGCCATAATTGCAGGAGGACGCTTGGTAAGTATTCTAACTCTTTAAGGCATTGCTGGTCACCCTCTGCTCCTGGTGGTGGAGCTTATGCTATCAACTAGTCATTTTGACTGTTGATGATAAATTTTTTTTAAGCTTTTTGTTCTATCTCATGATCAAGCAAACACAATTTTATACTTTTGATGCATTCTGAAAACATACTTTTGCTCCCACTGTATGCAATAGCCAATTTATTCGGTTTACCAGAAATGAATTTTCTTTTTATCTTGTGCAGCTACTTCGCCCAATTTATAAGCAAATTGCTGAGAATCAAAATGCAGAAATATTTTCTGCAAACACTCTTCTTGTTATCTTAGGGACTAGTCTCCTAACTGCCAGGGTAAGAGAACTCATCTTATTGTCATTATTCTTTACTATATGCAGATCCTGGTTGTAATCTATTGTATTGGTTACAATAATGTTAATATTGTTAACTCATTATCTGAAAACAGGCTGGACTTTCCATGGCTTTAGGAGCATTTTTGGCTGGCTTGCTTCTAGCAGAAACTGAATTCTCATTGCAGGTTGAATCTGATATTGCTCCATACCGGGGCCTTCTGTTGGGTCTCTTCTTCATGACGGTATGCTCATATTTGGTTGGCCTTAAAGTCCCCTTGGCCCTTGTTGTTTGGTTAAGGTTCAAAAAACATTTTCTTTTATCTCTCAAGCTCTTGATAAGATATTTGACAACTGATGCTTGGGTTATTTAATTTCTATTACACTCGCTTTGTGCAATCCTTAGCTTCAGAACTTCCATTCTTTTTAATTGCATCTTTCCATTGAATGATTCGCTTGATTAGATTTTTCCATGAAAAAGCTTCTGTTGGCCCAGATTAATTTGATCTTCCACTTTGTAATATGAGTATTAGTACTTTCCTCTATTGTCTAACACTTATAGAAAGTTTATTTGTTCGCAGGTTGGAATGTCCATTGATCCAAAACTTCTAGTTTCAAACTTTCCAGTTATTACAGGAACATTAGGGCTTCTAATTGCTGGCAAGACCATCTTGGTTGCTCTTGTTGGCAGGCTTTTTGGTATATCCATGGTATCAGCAATAAGAGTTGGTCTTCTACTTGCACCGGGCGGAGAATTTGCTTTTGTAGCTTTTGGTGAAGCTGTTAATCAGGTTTATCTAACAAATTGTACCTGTTGCTCTCATTATACTGCTTAGCTCTGATATGTTGCACATAAAGCTTTAAGTTCCTGGTTCTTTATCTCATAAATAAATTCAGAAGAGCGAATTAAGCTTTCTGGTTGAGAATGACCTTGCATTTTATACAGCGGTCAACTGTTTAGTGGAACCAAACCCGAACTGTTGCTCTATAACTTTTAAGCTAGTATTTTTGGAATTTCACTGACTATAGTTTTCTCCAGCTCCACCATTTTTCTCCCATTTTTTCACTGCACTGGACGACAAAGCATGAAACTTTATTGCTCGCTATCCTTTTTACTTTGTCGAACTGCAGAATCCTTCTTTATGAACAACACGAGTTTCTTCTCAAGACATTTATTTTTCATATGTCAATGGAGCTCAAGTAATAGGGCCAGTTATCAATTAGATGAGATGTGAAAAGAAGTGCAACTCATTAATTTTTCAAACAACTCTTCAAGATATGGCCTTCTTTGCAGGGTATAATGTCCTCGCAGCTGTCGTCATTGCTTTTTCTTGTGGTTGGAATTTCGATGGCTCTCACTCCGTGGTTAGCTGCTGGAGGCCAATTGATAGCATCTCGGTTTGAGCTGCACGATGTTCGAAGTCTATTACCTGTTGAAAGTGAGGTGAGCTGCCAAAACTTTTAGTTACAATAAACTCTTGCAGAAAACATGTTATCATGACTGTTGTAGGCACTGTTTTCTTGTCTCAACTGGTGTATATAAAACGCAAGCTTTTCTAGTCTCACCTTTTGTATTAGCTCCTGTTACTCGTGTCTTCAGTTTTTGATTTGCAGATGTGTCTTGTGAAGTGGGATCATAATCTTCTTACATGGCTTGTTGTTGGTAATTAGTTACCATTAAATGTTGAAGCTTCAGGTTTATCTTAATCACCAGTGCAATTAAATATTCTATGAATCTGGCATTCCCTGCCTTATATTCTATGTGCTAAAGTTGGATTTCTGTGAAGTTAGAACTCCGATTGGTGAATGGTTAAACAAATGAGGAAAGTCATTTTGGTCTGACCTAGGGAGGTATCTACACTGTACTTTTAGTGTGATTTCAGATAGAAAACTGTAAGTGGTTTGGTTCTCCTCTGTGTTTGTCCAGCACATACAATATGCTGAGTTACTTGATTTTCTTCACATAGTTAAGTGGATGAAGTATTCCCTCTTCAAATGGCCATTCGAATCTCCAAATCAGTTCATATATTTCTAGGATATCCAATATGAAATGTTGTAATTATTTTTCTTGGATTTCAGACGGATGATTTGCAAGGTCATATCATTATATGTGGTTTTGGACGTGTTGGTCAGGTATTGTACAATTTTCAGTTCATTTCTATAAAATACATTAATACCACTGGAATTATTGTCAGCCTTGTCTATGAATTGAAATGTGTATTCCCTGTCGCTTCATGTGTCTGATTTTCATTTTGAATCTCACAGATTATCGCCCAGCTTCTCTCTGAACGACTGATTCCATTTGTTGCGCTTGATGTCAGGAGGTACAACTATTTCCCATATTGCATTATCTATATAATTAAAATTTGATGGAAAACTGTTTTGGAAAATTTATGCCATGTCTTTGAAGTGTATCCTTGTCATTTCTACCATCTATCTAGAATTCTGTTGTCAAATTTACTTGAGATTTAACTTAAGGTGAAAGAAGACACTCATTTCTGAAAAGAACATCGGTCAACTTGGACGAGTAGGTTTCTCTTTTGTTGCAATGATATACTCATCTTTAACTTTCATAATTCCAGTGATCGAGTTGCAGTTGGACGTGCGCTTGACCTTCCTGTGTACTTTGGTGATGCTGGTAGTCGAGAGGTAACTTAAAACAACCAAGATCTGATTATGGTTTATGAGAATTTGAAGGCATTTTTGTTGCTTTATTTATCTGCTTGTCAGGTCCTTCATAAAGTTGGTGCTGAAAGAGCATGTGCAGCAGCAATAACTTTAGATAGTCCTGGAGCTAATTACAGAACTGTTTGGGCATTGAACAAGTATTTTCCCAATGTCAAAACATTTGTCCGCGCTCATGATGTTGATCATGGCCTCAACTTAGAAAAAGCTGGGGCAACTGCGGTAATTTTCTACTGTTACTTTGCCTATCTGTTTATCTTTTCCAGCTGTTTTATAACCAAGTAATCCACACTTTGAGGTATGGAGTTTGTCATATGGAATCTCTGTTCCTGTAACTTTGCACTTGTAAGTAAACTCCATCATGTTATTGAAATTGTAACAGGTTGTACCTGAGACTTTGGAGCCTAGTTTGCAATTAGCAGCTGCTGTACTTGCACAAGTAAGTAGATTTACTGTTGCAGAATAGTCTCAACTTCAACTTATATTAAATGACCATAAACTTTTCTATTCATTTGTTGGGTCATAGATTATTACAACAAGGGTTCTTGTTGAAATAGAAGTGGTTAATTAATTGATTCAATTAGGGCTGTGAATGGGCAGGGTAAAACCCTCTACCCTAGCCCATAGCCATACCCAAACAATACCTAAAATTAATACCCATTTATCTATCCTACCCACTTAGATCCATTACCCATTGGGTCTGTTGTTTGGACCCATCACTTTACCCGACCACCTTCTTCTCTCTCTCTCTCTCCATCCAGATTCTGTTGTTGATGGGCAGCAAAATTGTTACTATTTTCCAAAAAATTTCTTCACTCAATGTATTTGACATATAATTAATATTTCTTCACTCAATAATGGGTATGGATATGGGTATGGGTATTGTACTATTGTCATGGGTAGGGTTGGTAAAACCCTACCCATTGAACGGCCTTTCAATGTGTACACTTTGCTGCTTGTTTCTAATACTTAAATTTATTGATAATGAAACTTCTTTCAGGCTAAATTGCCCACGTCAGAGATAGCTGCTACAATTAATGAGTTTAGGTCCCGCCACCTCTCTGAGCTTACAGAGGTATGTTGAAAATCTATAAGGTCTCATCTCTTATATGTTTTATACCTGGAAGAATAACAGAAGAGTCCTAATTAATATGATCTTTCTCCCCGTGCAGCTCTCTGAAACCAGTGGATGCTCTCTTGGTTATGGATATTCTCGAATGATGACTAAACCTAAATCTCAGTCTTCGGACTCTTCAGATGAGAACCAATTTTCCGAAGGAACGCTGGCAATATGACCCTTCACACAATAGAAAAGGGGTATTTGTTCTCCCTTAAAAAGGGAAGAAAAAGACATGAAGATTGTATAGCATTTTTACCCCATAGGTAAAAATTGTATAGAAATACAGCTAGAAGTTGCAGGACACTGAAAAGGTTCATGGAGAAAATGATGAACAATACATTCTTTTGTTCCATAATTTTTGGGTTAGAACCTTCTCCATTTGTCTAACAGGACTTCGTTCTACTTAGCTTTATGACTTAGGTTGTATTTTAGTAGACATTTTTGTGTTGCTTCTTTTGCCTCTCTTTGCAGCATGCACTTCATATACCATACAATTTATTGAATCACTTGGTTGATGATTGGATTGGTTTGAAAAATTGATTGAACAAAATAAGATGGTGGGTTGGCAAAACCAACCATTAGCATTAGGGTGGTAATTTTACCCAACGTTTTCACAAGAAAGTTGATGGTTTAATTTAATCTCGTTTACAGTAATAGTTTGTAAATCGATTATTTTTTGTAATTGAGTTTGGGCAATATTGATGAGCTCTTTTTTTGGATATGTGACTTACATTGAACAATTTATCATAATTGATTATTCTTATAATTTGAGCGTTATTAATATTTTAAACGGACGACCGTGACAAATTAATATTTTTTTTTTTTGAAGACTAATTATGATAAAAACAAGATATTTCATACTAGGGTGTGTATGGTGCAGTTTGGTTCCATTTTGAGAAAATTCTCAACAAAATCAAACTAATCGATTTTGGTATAAGATCAACTATTTGGTTTGGTTTAATATGAAAAATCAAACCAAACCAATTAAGTTCGATTCTGTTCGATTTTTTAATTTTTTTTAATTTCAATTTTTAAATATAGATGAAATAAAATTTATTATATTTCTCCTATAAATTCACTTTCATAAACCATTTTGTGGCAACATATGGATTGCGTCTTTTACCATTAAAAAGAAAACATAATATAAGAAAGAGAAGGAGAATTAAGTTAAAGATTGAGCTTGGGTGGGAGGGAAATAAATAAAAAATTGAGGTATTTTTTATAAAACATATAAAAATAAGAATTTTAGTAATATATTATCAGTTTGGTTTGGTTCGATTCAGTTATTATTTTACCAACTGAAAATTAAACCAAATCATTTAATTTTTTAATTTTTAAATTAAAAAAATCAATTTAATTAATTTTTAATTTTTTCGACCGATTTAATTAATTTTGTTCGGATTAATTTAGTTTTGAACACCCTATTTCATGCCAAAGAACTTGCTGCCTAAATTACCCCTCTCCTTATTCTTTTTCCCTTAAAACAGAGTTTAATATAATATGCTAATTCATTGACCGTCCTGGTAAAGATTTTGCGCGGTAGAAATACAGAAAAGGGCAACTTTGGGCCGAGGTCGTTCCTTGGAGCTTCTTCATCTTCGTCCACTAACATTTCTTTCATTGGAAGAACAAAAATCAGACATAGCAATTTGCAACTGTGGAAAGTGAGCTTTAAATCCTACATTTGCCTTTTTGGCTTTTCCCATTAACTCTAAACCCTAGCTGATATTTGTTTCTATATCAAAAAGCAAGCATAGGGCTGAGACTCCGACTCCCAAATCTCGGTCACAAAATGACCTCCACTGCCACGATGTTCAGCTCGGGCGCCACCACGTCATCCGCCGCCACGATGTTGAACTCCGCCACCGATAGGTGCTATCGGAGAGTTTTCGTTATTACCACTCGCCAGGTACAGCCCGCACGGTACGCTTCAGCCTTGCTGAGAACAAGTAGAACGATCAACACTGACGCTCGTACCACTGCCTCTCTGTGTTGTTCTTCATCTGTCGTTCATGGTGAGAACACATTTTGATTCACCTATTTGCTCGAAATGTGCGAATTGATGTATTGTTTTTCTAATAGAGTTGATTTACTCGTTGATTACGTCATGACGTGGATGGGAGTGAGTTGCGTATGGGATGGACTTTATGCATGCATCCGTTGAGGTTGTTGTGTGTATCATCAAACAGCTTTCCCAATTTAGAATTATTTATGAATTTTTCTCGATGAAAATTCATGCTGAGGCTTGCAAGAGGGAAAAATCTTGCTTCAAACGTGCATGACGTTGAGTGTTGTTAGTTTAATTCTTTTGGTTGTGGGGGGTGGATTATAATGTTGTTTTGAGCTGATAATATGGCTTATATGTATTTTGGCCTATGGGTGCTGGACAAAAAGAATTCATAGTTTGCAGCTTGAATTTGTTGTTTGGGAGTAGTTACAATACCAACTCCAACCTTTGTACGGAATGTCATTGGTCTTTAACTTGATAGTGTAGATATACACGTAAGTTAACTTGTTTCAGGGCTTCATTTTTGTATATATTTGTTGAATAGGGGGTTTATGGAAGAGATCTGTCCCACGTCATTTTACTAGCAGCACAGTAAGTTAGCAACCAGATCTTTCCTTTAATTTTTAATTTTTTTTTCCAATTTTTCTTTGGGGGTGGGGTGGGTTGGGGTTGGTGGGCAATGGAGATTAGTTATCATTGTATTCTGGTGCTCTTTGCAGTACTGATGACATGGATGTATGCCATGATAAGGTTTTCAAAATATATATGATTGTTATTTGAGTGTATTCGTATTTCCCACTGGGCATATTTTGCAGCTGTAATAGCCACTGAGGCTTCTGCAAAGGTTATTGATGGAAAATCGGCTGCCAAAGAAATCAGAGAGGAAATAGCTACTGAGATATCAAGGATGAGGGATTCTACAGGGGTTGTTCCTGGACTGGCTGTTATTCTTGTTGGAGACAGAAAAGATTCAGCAACTTATGTTCGCAACAAGAAGAAAGCCTGTGAATCTGTGGGGATCAAGTCATTTGAAGTGCGCTTAGCTGAAGACTCCTCAGAACAAGAAGTGCTAAAGTATATCTCAAGCTTCAATGATGATCCTTCAGTTAATGGTATCCTTGTTCAGTTGCCTCTACCTGCTGTAAGCATCCAAATCTGAGTGTTGTATTTCCTTGTGAAATCTCTGCACTGTCAAAATGTAGATTATGCATTATATAAATAGTAATTGGAGAATAGATGATTGATTTATCAAGATATATAAAAAATAAAAGAATCAGTAAGTCCTAATGGAAAATCTTTGAGCTAGAATGACTTTCTCTTATTAATTTTGAAGATTCTTCTATTTTGTCTGCCTTCACGAATTTTCCTCACCTTCATGGCAGCCTCTGCCCCACTGATTTCTTGCAGAATAAACATTATGACATTAAAGTTATGCTTACGGAATGTTTAACTGTTCTGATGGTCTGTTTGCATTTTGCCAGCATATAAAGGAACAGAATGTCTTAAATGCTGTTTGTATTGAGAAAGATGTAGATGGATTCAACCCTCTGAATATTGGTCGCTTAGCCATGAGAGATAGGGAACCATTTTTTGTTCCATGCACGCCCAAAGGATGTATAGAGTTGTTGCACAGATATGGTGTCCCTATCAAGGGAAAGAGGGCTGTTGTTATTGGCAGGAGCAATATTGTTGGAATGCCTGCTGCTCTTCTCTTGCAAGTAATATGCTATCCTTCATATTCTAACTAATCAAAACCTTTACCAGTACTTTCAAGATGCAATTTGACCTTAATTTTAAAATTTCTTGCTTGGTCTGACAGAGGGAGGATGCCACTGTTAGTGTTGTCCATTCAAGAACAAAAAATCCTGAGGAGATCACTAGAGAAGCAGATATTGTAATATCTGCTGTGGGGCAGCCAAACATAGTGAGAGGTAGCTGGATCAAGCCTGGTTCTGTTGTTATTGATGTTGGAATCAATCCGGTTGAGGTGGGAAGCCTATTTTCCTTTTTTCTAGTCCAACAATCCCCAGGGCAACACACATCTATGGCCCAACATGCACTTTGCAGTGACCTAGACTATTCTTTTACTTGTGTTGGTTTTTCCTTTTTCCCCTCCAATTTTTTTGTGTTGATAATTTGATGTGACAGGATGCAAAAAGCCCTCGAGGTTATCGGCTTGTTGGAGATGTTTGTTATGAGGAGGCTAGCAAGATTGCTTCAGCTATCACGCCTGTTCCTGGGGGAGTTGGGCCTATGACCATAGCCATGCTTCTTTCTAACACACTTGCTGCAGCAAAGCGAGCCTACAATTTTGAATGACATCTTTCCAATGGGTTAGCACATAGGCAAAATAATATGATCAAATAATTAACTTACACCCCAAAAATTCTACCTTGGTTACTTTGGTTCCTGCTAGGTTCCCCAGTTTGCTTTTCGAACAAGCCTCTCTTGCCCAACTCATCGTGTTCAATATGTGAGAATTAATATTGTCATGATCCAGTTTGGTTGCTTACGTAGAATGACAAATGGAGTCCGGCAATCCCTGGGATTAATTAAGCTGCAATTCATTCGTAGGTTTTAGAAGGGAAGTTTCAAACGGGGCCATGATTGCTTGAGATTGCATGGCTTAGTTCAGGCTTGGCATTGGGAGAAGCATTCTTACAGTTTTGTTTAGTACTCTTTCCACGCTGTATGGTAAAATTTTGCTGTTCAAATTGTGTAATGCTAATGCGATAATCAACATTTTATTCTCTGTGATTTGATTGACGAGTCAATAATCAAGACAGCTAAGCCAAGAGATGGAAATAAAAATAAAAATTTATGCTAAAGTTATCATCCTTTGGCATTGGGATAAGCAACCTTCTCAAACTTCACATTATTATGTTCTTTGCAGCAGCAGAACAACATTCAAACTTATGTGAACAGCGCGTAACTTAATAATCATGTCATAATTAAAGAACTACATTGATTAACCAAGGCTGGAAGCTTAGTGATGGTTCCAGAGACCACCATATCTCTCCAGCATCGTGCGCTATAAATTTTCAGTGTCGAGATTTATTCGTGTGCCAAACTGGTCAACTCCATTTGGATTTTGCAATCTTGTGCTTCGTAAAATAGACACCTGTTGACAAACCGCAATAAATAATGAAACATGGTACTAGAAACTAGAAACATAAGTTATATTTACTTAAGAAGCATGAAGGTAAAGAGGGGCACAAAATGCGCTTGCAAGTCCTATTGATGCCTACTCATCAGGTTTCTGATGTAAAAATGGCTCAACTATCACAAGGCACTTCTTATACGCTTTTTCAGTGCAGTTAGTGAAGGGGTGATACCTTTGGCCTCTCCATAGAGCTCCCAAAATAACCCACGCCAAAAGATGAGGAAGTATAGGCAGCCACAATTTCAACAGCTTTCAGCTTCACAGAAAGGCCAGGACCCTGATGCAATCGACCAATTGGGAAATACATCATTCAGAGAATTCTAGGTATGATGTGCTATGTCTGTAATCTCACCGTAGCAGAAGCATCAGCTTGCACTAGTAAAATTCCAGCACTCCTCTCGCTGCCACATTGATCGCCTTCATGAACAGATCGCAAAACTTTGGAGCAAGCATTAACTGGACCGGCCTGGGACCTGCAACAACAGCAATTAGCAACGGGTTTTTTTGAACTGCATTGCAAGATACATCTGAATTAGTCTCTCTGGATGCAAGTGGTGTAGATCAAGAATAGTGTACAATAATAAAAAAGGGCTAACTGTAAAAAACAATAGAAGAACATACAATGCTGAAGATACACAGCATTCACGGGCAGCAAATCCTTTCATTAGGTTCTCTCCTGCACCACTCACACAGCAACCAACAATAAAAGGAGCTCCAAAAGGGCCTTTGGAGGATGCCCAACAACCAGAACCATACATTGCTGCTAATCCCACACGGCCACTTACCTGTATGACAGTTGGGAAATGTAAGCATGAACTAATTCAGGATCTCATATTGTCTTGATTATGCGTTAACTTTCACTAGCAAGAAACAACAAAAGGAGAATAGCTATCATAAAAGGGACATATTAAATTAGAGAAGATAAATAATTTGTAGAAACAAGGGGTTTTTTTATGCCAACTTCTCTTATTTCAAGTGTCATTGGGGAATTGAGTATCAAACTTTGAAAACCAAGTTAAAATACAACCTAGATCCCAGAAACCTCGGCTTCCAGAGTGGAACACAATTAAAATGAACAAAAGTTTTTCCAAGTACTCATGCTAGGAGTACCTATGTTGAAGTACTTTTACTTGAGTTTATTCATTTACGGTTTTTTACCAAAGGTTAGGTTGCTTGCATGCATGTACTAGGTGATGTAACCAACTGGTATCCAAATGAAACGCTACATTTGTATAATCAATCTAAAAGCTCAATTTGTATGGTCAAGGATAAATTATTTTTGGCTCCAACTGTTAAATTAACACAACAGGAGATAGATTTGTTCAAGCTTCAAGCACAAATTTCAGATCAATTGTATTGTGTGAAGAGTTGACTAAAAAATTAAGAATAATCACCTTAAGGGCAATACCGCCACTTGAGGCTCCCGATGCTATGTGTCCCTTAGAATCCACACAAATTACTCCAACTGTGTCTACTATGCTGTCCTCTTCTAGTGTATTCAGAGGATAAGATTGAGGTCCACCTTCCTTTACCTTCAAACCATCATGTGATTGAGCCTTTACTGTGAAAGAAAGATGATACTTAATTACAAACAAGAAATATATTGCAAAGTCCTAGAAATTTGGAAATTATGTGGAAAAGGAAATAAAGTCATGGCTTCAAGTTTCAAAATCCCATAATCGGCAGATTATATATAACACAGTCTAGGGAAGGCATTTTGAAACCCAAAGTCCAAACTAATGTCTTTTAAGTACTGGCCATCAGACACTAGAGACACACACAATACGAGATAGCCCCCACCCGGATGATAAGATTTTGATCACCCAAAAAGAGGGAGAAGAAATAACAGAAAAGAAGTAAACAATTAGTATTTGAAGATAATTTTCCCTTCAAATTCACTTTCCCAAAGACAAATAGGAAAATGCTCCATCAGTTAGAATACAATGGCAAAATTATTTCACAGAATATTATTTTCCATAGGGCATAACTAAACTGAAAAACGACACTGGTTTGTTAAAGGGTGTGAAAGTTCGGACATATTAAAAGTAAACTTTTGGAGAGGAAATAAAATTTCTAGGTAGTATGTAAAACTAAAATTGTGAAAACACTGATGCAGCTAGTTCTCAGAGAACTGAGTGCTACCTGTTGCAGCTGCATTGGTCATAGCTTTGGCATCATCAAGCATAGCTTTATATCTTTTCCATTGATTTCTAGCCCTTTCAGTCACCAACCACTGCCATCATGACGTGCATAAAACATGATTGTCCTTAAATAAAACTCCCCATGCATTTAAGAAGCAAAGTAATTTCTTGGCAGAAGGATTAGTTACAAGCATACTTGAAGGAAAACAAGAAAAACTACCTCATCAGCCTCTTCTACATTGTCATCTGAAGCAATACCCTTAGACTTCGCCCACATACGGGCCCCTTCACCAACCAAAAACCTAAACAGTACAACATTTCCAATTAACACATGATCTGCCCTAAAATTCCAGATTAGAAACCAGTGAATGATCAAGGGACAAGACAAAACATGATGGGCCATATTATCAAAAAGACACAGCCAGCTTTCATCTTATAATAAAGCACCAATACAAAGAGTTCTGTGTGAGGCAACTCATGCAAAATCCAATCTATATTATCACAAAGACACAGCCAGCTTTCACCTTATAATAAAGCACCAATACAAAGAGTGCTGTGTGAGGCAACTCATGCAAAATCCAATCATAACAAAAATTATCAATATGGTGAGAATGCGGCAGTAATCGGAATTAGTAAATATGCAAAAAGAAAACCATCACAAATATTCCATGACATGGATGGTAGGAAGAAAATTTTTTAAGTTTACAGTGAGGAAGAAAGCAGGCCATGTCAGCATATATCCAAGAGACACAAATAAGTTATCCATCCACAAGAGAAGAATGGGTTCAGAATTCTCTGCAAAAGGAACATAATATCTCCACAGTGTCTAAATGCCATGAAAAAGTCACTCTATGGTTCTTTATACGAAACTATATCAATAGGCAGCACACGCTGAAACAAGAGTGAATGCTGAAACATGAAAGTATACAGAGCAAAAAAGAGCACTAATTTGTATAATAAAAGACAACATTATCTTGGAAACAACAAAAGGAGGATAACCATACATGGGACTGATTCGACCCAAGAGTGACGAACCCAAAATCTGTTCTTTGGCTAGCAAGACAGCAATCTGGATAGCATTTCTAACACCTGGCAACCATTAACTTCACAAAAATGCAAACCACTAATGAAGGCAGACGCTAGAATATGGTCCACAAATTAGTCCATAATAAAAATCCACCAACTTCCAAATAAAATACATTTTACTGTTTGCAGACTGAGTACCTGGCACTGCCCCAACAGCACCAAAAGCTCCAGAGTCACCATCCATTATACTGGCATCACATTCTACATGGCCATCCTCAGTCAAATTTGAGCCTCTCCCAGCATTTGTGCAAGGATCATCCTACGAGAAAAAGAACATATTTCCCCAGAAGTTCAAATTAGGAAAAAAGAAAAAACCATACAAAAGCTTGAAGCTGATTACTATTTCCATGCTACTGCTGCTACGGATCATAGGATTGAAGAGTTACATAGAGTTTCCCCCAATACAATCCATACCCTACTATTTACAGATATTATAGCCACAACAAGGGTAACTCTATCCAGCACAAGGTCTAAATGTCCCTCTCCGCCTCAGCCAAAGACATTCGTGTGCCACGGATAGAGTAAAAAATGCACAAGGATCATAGGATTGAAGTGTTATATAAAAATTACCCCCAACGACAACCCTAGCCCGGGAACTAACATTACAGCTATACACCCGAAAAAGGTTACACATTTGCACTATACCTCCAAAACTTGAATTGCAGCTCCAACGGCGTCTATACATCCACCAGGATCCTAAATTAAAGCAAAGAATTCAACTCGTGAACTGATATAGCTACAACAGGACACTTTTGACTTTGATTTCAATCACCCAATTCAACGGTTTTCAACTGAAATTCCAATCATTAGGTCAAATATCATTAACAAAATCCCGTCTTTACACATTCTTACTTGCGCAATACCATTGATTTAGAAAAATTGCTCGGCTATTCGTTTTTATTGAACTTGGAAGAGCAAGTGATGATTGTGCGCGTGATATATGTGAGTGACTAAGAAAAGGTACCTTGCGGAGAATAGAAGCGGCCGCGAGACAGGCGAGTTTCATGGCGGAGCGAAGGGCTTTCTCGTTTGACGGCGCGTGGAAACCTGCGCCAACATGCACGGCGACGAAGAATCTAGGGCTCTGATCGCCTGCATCGCAATCCATCGAGAACTCTTCAATATTTTCCTCTACTATTTACATTTTTGCCGATCACCGGTTTATTTAAATTAGTAGTCAGTATTCTCCTCAAACTATGATCAATTGGCACTTATGCCCCTACATCTTTTCCATTGTGTCTTTTTCCCCTCTACATTTCCTATGCCCCTACATTTTTACCCCTTTCATGCATACACGTGCACTCAGAGTTCGCTGCGATTCGAGCCATTGACCAAATAGTCACTAAACTTCTATTAAATCACTTGATGTGCATATCTAGAATTTATTACGATTTGAATCAGTTGGTCAAAATGATCGGTCTACTTTTATTGTATCATTTGAATCCCTCTTATTTTTGGTAATAATTGTGATAATATACATTAGAGATACTTATATGTGTGATATATTCTATTTAGATCTTAGCAGTATATAAATAAAAAGTCCAATAAAAAAACTAATATAATTAACCAAAAAAAGCCACCACACCCATCTAACTTTTATTATTATTATTATTATTTTGAAGCCCCTGTTAGGGGGTCTTGCCACGATTCTTATTTCTTTGAGCTCCCCTTGCGGGGTTTTACTTAACCCACTCAAAATGGATCCCATAAGTCTAATAAATTTAAATATGTTAAGAACTTAATTAGTACAAATCACATATTCTATAGCCAAAAGGGACAACGAATGACTCATTTTTTTAATCCAAACACTATTTTTATGCGGGCACATTTTTATACTAGAAGTTCATCATTCAATGATTTCCAAAAAAGATCTCGAATCCAATTTCTTGCAACATTGATATGTAATATTCGAAATTCAACTTTCAATAACCCCAAGTGTGCACGTATTGTAAATAAAGATAAATACTAATGATAATGCACTCTCGACGCATACTTAATTTTTAAGTTTAAAAAATAAAAAAATATTTATTTATTTATTTATTTTGTACAATAAATATCATATATAATTGTTTTATTGATTTATTTAGCTTCATTACAAATAAAAAATTTTAGAAAAATAAAAAATGACATAGTAATTTGAAATAACATAAGAAGAATCATATTGCTTTGTCGTTATTTTGTTGAATAAAATTAGTTTTTACCATACATCAAAATATTTATCATTTGATTAAATGATAATATAATATAAATAATATCATAAAATAAAATACTGACATTATATCTTACTTCAGATATCCATAAGTAGTTAAACATACATATGCATATTACAAATTAGACAACCACAGATTGACATGTACAAGCTGCAACAAAAGCTTACAAAGCATCTTCCTTGGCCTATACATTAGCATCTAAAAGGAAGAACTCTTATTTCTTCAAATAAAATCCACATTTCACTTGTGAACTTGTTCCCATAGGTATAATAATAATGGACTCAGATTCATTAGAAAGATAATATCTCCTTCCGGTAGAA
Organism: Jacaranda mimosifolia; assembly: GCA_018894105.1. NCBI lineage: Eukaryota > Viridiplantae > Streptophyta > Magnoliopsida > Lamiales > Bignoniaceae > Jacaranda > Jacaranda mimosifolia. The sequence goes on along the minus strand of CM032120.1, from coordinate 13,232,831 downwards.
GTAGAGGCCGGACGGCCCTCCCTCAGGCGCCAATGCAATCTTCACCAGATTTTCAGCACCTTCTTCAGCGCTTAAATGACCAAGATTGTATGTTATATCCGTCCTTGAAAAACCTGGACAAGCACAGTTGATGCGGAAACTTGGGTACTTTTTCGCTATAATCCTTGTATATGCATTCAAAGCTGCTTTTGAAACTTTATATGCTGAAATCTGAGTAGGCCAGCTCCAGTCGTTGGCCTGCAGAGAGCCCTCTTTGAAGTCTTTAAGAAACTCTTGCACCACCTCATCTGTTCTCTCTTCTGTGAGGCTTTCTTCATAGCTGAGCACTTCTTTCGCCCTCTTATGGGGCATAAGCTGAAACATATTAAACATATTAAGTACATAGGATATAATCTTCTTGGAACCAATAGTTCAATACCCCAATTTGTATGACAATTCTATTATTTTGGTGGGCCGGACGAATGATAATTTGTCAGTCGTAGAGTTACCTTTAAATTTCCCAATATGGAGGACACGTTCAGAATCCTTGGTGAATCGGATAATTGTAGGAGAGGAATAAGGGCTTCTGTCATTCTTTTTGCGCCATAGTAGTTCGTTTGTACACACTCTTCAGCGCCCTGAAATGTCTGAATAAGCTTTCCACTTGCTTTAAACTGAACTGGTTCTGGCTGTATAAATTGGGAGAGAAATATTCAGTTTTGAAGGAAGAAAACATAATAGAAAGAGATCATGATTGGAGTAAATATTTTGTGTTAAGTTTTGTGGGGAGGACATAAACCTTTCCAACTCCAAAAACAGTAGCTATATCCCTCTCGATTATCTCTTGAATAAGTAAAACATCTCCGTCTATTCCAAGTCCAGATATACCTGCATTGTTAACCTGCATATAAAGTCAAATTAGCTCTGATTAGAAATGACAAAAGTCATTGATCAAGACGAAATAATGGTATGCAATATATGTCACAAATTGATACCAAAATATCGAGTCTTCCGTATTTAGTCTTGATGAACTCAACAAGAGAAGCAATGCTAGCAGGGTCAAGAACATCAAGCTGATGAAAAACTACATTATCAGAAAGGCCAAATCCCTTCAGCTTTTCTTGAGCTTCAATGCCTCTATTCTCATTTCTAGCTGTTAGTATCACCACAATCCCTTTCAAAGCTAACTGCTTACATATCTCGAATCCAATTCCCTTGTTTGCTCCAGTGACAACTGCATACCTGAAAGAAAAAATAGAAAAAAAAAAAAAACACATTATAGTTATTGGCAATTACTGTTTGACTGTAATTTACATTGGGAATAAAAGTTTACCACCTTTGTGTGACAATGGCCTCTGCCATTATGTCCTTTTCTGTTTGGTTGCACCGAGTGGAGAAGGAAGAGCCTTTTATTTATCAGAATTGTATTGCTTCTGTACATATTTTATAACGAGACATATATTTATAAGGAAAGACCCATAACTTTGAATTCTAAGCTTGGTTTTTGTCATGCATTAGTCTTCTTCAACTTTCTTTCATTTAATTCTTTTTCATGTCATTGGGAAAATGAAATATCCTAATTTTTAGTGAAACAGTGAAATCTCCATAGTTCTTATCCCATCTGAAATAAATATTTTATGACAATAATGCAGTCCAACTCACCAATGAAAAACTATAAAAACATTTGGATTTTCCCTGTGTAAATGCATTTTCTTGATCAGTCCAAAATATGCAGATATTGTGAATCTTAGATTCTTGACTTGCAATTTCTGGGTCCCAAAAGAGATGAGCAGTGTGAATGCAGGAAAGAACTATTTTTATAAACAGCTAAGAAGAATCGTTTTAGAATATGAAAAGATTTGCAGAACAGTATGAAACTGATGTGGTCAGCAGAGGAAAAGATGAAATATCCCTAAAAATGACTAAAACAACTAAATAGTCAATTGGATTCGCGCTTTCTTATTTTGGTCGAATTCCTACACGATCCAAGTCTATTATAACCCACGTGGAAGGATCTCTTGATGCCATTAGGTCTGTAAATGGATATTCAAAAATTCATTTTCTGTTCGCATTCGAATTTGTTTATGGGGTATATTATTCGTATTCATTTAAAGTGGATATTATCCGTATTTGATTAGTAGATATTCAATTGTAAACGGATACGAATATGAGAATTGCCTATCCAATTCGTTTAATATCCGCTCCGAATACATATCGGTTGGATATATCTGTTTATACATTTGATTATCTGTAATTTGATTAAGTCCCTTATCCATATATGATAAATAATATTTAAAAAATTATTATATATAATATATTTTATTTTTTCATATATTTTAATATATGAATAATATTTAAAAAAAATTATAATATAAGAATTAAAAGAAAAAAATTAGTAGTTAAGGTCTTAAGGATTATGAAGAATCGATAGATGATAGTAATGATAATTAAACACTACTAAATCAAGAAAAAAAATTGAAAAATCAATATATAAACTATAAAATTGATCAATATAAAATTATTGTTGCTAGACTTTATAATTAATTTATATTGGTGTCATTTTATTAATATTAATTAATCATCAAATCAATCATTAATTTTAAAAAATAACTAAATAAAAAATAATTAATTTTTTAACTCTAAGATAAAGTAGTAAACTGTTTTTTTTTTAATGAAATTTATTAGCAAAAATATGCATTTTATTACAAGTTAACGGATTCAAATATTTGGATATTTTTAAGTGGATATTTGAATATTTATAAATAGATATTCGGATATTTATAAACGGATGTATCTTAATAATTATAATTAGATACAAATATATTCGAATTTGGTTAATATTCATCAAATAAGAATTCGAATGTTATTAAAAAATATCTTTCGAATACGGATACAACATATCTATATCATTTAATATCCATTTATTGCCCTAGATGCCACTTAAGATGAGTAATGCTAGAGCACAGGAAGGTTCGATGGAAGATCTACACCCCTACTTTATGACGTGGATATCAAACCCACAACCTACCTTGTACAACCTAAGTGCCCGTTTGATTTTTTTCCCATTTTTAATTTTCATTTCTATTATTTTTAAAATTTGAAACTTTAGTTAGTTGAAATGAGTTTGTATTTGGATGAAATGTTGGGAATGTAATGATCTATGTTGGTTTTAATATGTTGTAAGTGGAGAGAAATAGAAATAATGGAATAGAGAGAGAAGATATATAGGTTTTTGAGAAAAAAATATATAGGTTATTGGAGAATGTATTTTGAAAATAAAAATAAAAATGATGTTGGGTGAAAATATATAAAAAGTGATGTGTTTTATTTCTGAAATAATAGAAAATGTGAAAATAAAGATTGGAAATGAGGGCTAGCGCATTGACAAAAATTTCTTGCTTCAGGCTTGTCTTTTTTCATTCATTGGAAGTCATTATCTCACTGCTAAAGAACTAATCCTGCTGCATATGTTTGTTCTATTGGGCTTTTTGTTCACCTATTTCTCAATCCTGGACATGTTATAGAAGCCCATGAATTTCAATTGACCCATCAAACAAACATAAAGGTAGGGCTGTCAATGGAGCGGATTTTAATTTGAATCCGATCCGATAATTCAGGATATTTAACTGATAAAAGATTCGATGGATATGGTCCGATTAAAAAAAATTATAATTCAAAATAAATGGAGCGAATATGAATTTGACTCGATTCGATCCATTAATAATCCGAATCTGAATATATAGTATTACATGTATACATATAGTATTATACATATATATACATAGGGTTCTATAGCAACGCCAAAATGAATTTTTGGACGAAAAAAGTAATGGGCTTCTTTGCAATATATCAAATCAATTGATTTTTCATATAAAATATTAGATTTGGAGGTTATCTACATCATAATTGCATAACTTGTTTCTCTATTTTTATAATAAAAAATGATGTAGGAAAAATAATGAGCAGGAGCTAAATATTGTGATATAAAAGAATGCAATGCAAATCTCAATTTGATTGAAATGAGTTTCTTTTTTTTATAAAACTTTAAGTTTATAATTAATTGATTGAAAAATCAAGTATATATGCATTTATAATATCAAATAAGTACTATTATTAACAGTAAAATCTAAAATACAATGATATGATAAATGAATGTGATTAAGTTATATTTTATTATTGCTTTTATATGATAAGTAGACTTGAAAATTTATTCGTTAATATGTTGTGTGTATCTTTTTTTTAAGGATGAATATTTTGGATTTAGATTTTACTAATTTTTTAGAAAAATAACAAATATATTATTTTTGGGAGTATTCGGATTCGGATCTTTTTTCGGATATGCGATTTTTATATGGATCCGAATATGATTGTAACAGTCAAGATCCTATAGGATCTTGGGTTGGATTCGGATATGGCATATCATTGTCCGATTCGGATTCGGATCCAACATAATCCGATCCAAATCTGACCCATTGACAATCCTACATAAAGGTTTATATAGAATTAACCGATTTAGATCTTCTATTTTAATTTATATTTCATTTCTTATTCCATTTTATGAATATATGATGATACGTGTATCAAATATTTTATTACAAAAATAATTAATTAACAACAAGAAACACTTGACATATATATATCATATTGAATATAAGATGAAATACGAGATGGAATAAAAGATCCAAAGTGAGAATAACAAAGATCATACCGAATAAGTAGAAAAAAATGCATGTTAGAATTAAAATCTGTGCAGCCATGTGAGTCTTTGAGCCTAAAGGAACATCAGTAGCTCCTATGCTCATGACATCATCAAGCTTTGATTGACAAATAAATTACTATACAACTATCTGCAAACATACAAGCATAAGGATATCTTTTGACAAATTGACAAATGGGATCACTTACATTGCATGAGATTCAAGCTGCTAGGGCTAGGATTGGTGTAATCGAGATTGTTTCGGCTTCCACATCGCCCCCACTAAGGTCACATGTCCGCGCAACTGGGCTCAACGAGATTCGAGCTACTAACTATCATCTAGTTTCTAGCTAGAAAATTATGGGGATTTCACTATCAGAATGCACCATAGAGGTAAATTTCTTAACTGTACCTTGGCACGGGATGCTATCTTGGGGCTAAAAACATAAATCATTTTGATTATTGCAATTTAGATGAAATTCCAATGAAAGAGTTGGATTCTATGTGGGTTTTGATTGACCATCATAAATTAGGGGATAACTCTGGGGTAGTGAGGTACTACTACAATATTATAGGTCATTGTGATGACTGTAATGAAATGATAGAAGATAATCATATACTATACTTAGAGAATTTTGTGGATAGTGATAGAATAGTAGGTGTATTTGTAGAGCATTTTGACCTGAAGGCGTTCTCTAAACTTAGAGATACTTTTGAATATGAAGTGATGAGAATGATGATACAAAGGGGATGATAGTATTATGGATATTGTGTGATTTGTGTTAAAATATAAAAAAAATAATTTAATCATCATTATAAATATAAATATGTAAAATTAAAAAGTATAAAAGATAATAAATCAGACTGTATAAATATCGATGAAATTGAAGTTGCATCAGTAGAGAGTCATGACACTTATCGCTGTCCAAAAGCCATGATTGTCTCCCTTCGTGTGGGTACAACGGCTGATAATAACTTCAAGATAAAATCCCATTAACTCTCAGTGGTATCTCATCCTATGTGCATGATTACGAGGAGAGTAGGACCCATCCATTGTCACGTTACCAGAAATACAAAAGTCTTGTGGAAGAATAACAAAGTGAAAATCTCTAACAAAAAACTCAACCATTCAATGTGCCAAATGAAAAGGCAGTGGCCCTTTAAATGAATGACAAAGATTTGACCAATATGAATAATTTTGTGGCCTAATAAAAACTAGGGTAAAATTCACTTTACTCCCTTGTACTCAAACTTTGTCTCACTTTACCCTCTAGTACCTTTAATTGCATCACTTTACCTCCCTGTACTCTCAATTTTGCTTCACTTACTTTAACACTATTAAAACTTCCTTAATTTCTGTTAGCAAACCAATCAAAAATGGTTAGATAATCACCATATATTAATGATTTATTAATTGGGTTTTCTTTAATGGAATTCATTGTTTCTTCTAGAGATGTACTATTGGTATCTGATGCAAGTTTTTAATATATTTGTAGTGCAGTCAATAGTGATGTTCATGTTTCATCTTTTCCGCATTTAGCTTGGATCTTTAAATTTAATATTAATATTAATTTGCATAAAATTTGTGTGTTCATGATATAAGAGAAGATAGTTGGGAGAGATTGGCAAAAAAATATTGAGTCATAGGCATTTTGGATATATTAATATAAAATATGATGCTTTAACCATTTTTGCTTAGTTTGCTAACAGAAACTAAAGAGATTCTAATGGTGTTAAAGTAAGTGAAATAAAATTGAGATTACAAGGAGGTAAATTGATGCAATTAAAAGTAGAGTTAATTAGAAAAAAATCCCTAATCCTACTTTCAATTTAGTGATCAATCCCCATTTGAATTATTTCACACAAAACTCCCCACTTTTTCACAAAAGTTAGGAATTACTCCCCATATCTTTCAGAAAGACCAGTATACCCTTGCAGCTGGAAAAAACAACAAAAAAACCTCGAAAATGCGTTCTCTCTTAAGAAGAACGCTTCTTATTTTCTTTATTGTCTTGAAACCAACCTTTCTAAGCGCCAAAAGAAAAGGGCGCGAAATCGTTCCTCTACCACTGTCGCGAGAAGAAGAAGAAGAAGAAGAAGTGGGGAAAAAAAAACAACAACAACAAAATTTCTGCCATTTTACTGCGACAATGGAACGAAAAACAGCTGCAAAGAGAAGCGAAGTAAAAAAACAAGTGACTGAAAGGAACAAAGGTATGTTTTCTGCATTTGAAACTTCAAATGTCCGTGATTTTTCAGTGTTTCACTCATTTCTTGTCTATTTTCTCATGTTTAGGGTTTTTATTCATTTTTTAGTCGTTAAATAGTTGGACCCATTTGATATATGGTTTCTATTGTGAGATTGGAAGTTCTGATTTGTACCTGAAGGTCATGAAAGTTGCACTTCACCTTTAAGGGATTTATTCTTCTTTTTAAACAAAAAGTGTACGAAAAAATTATATTTTAAAACTATCTGAATGTGGTGGTGTGTTATCTGTAGTACAGAACATGAAAGCATGCAGTATACATTAGCAAAAGTATAGTATATAATGTGGGTAGCTTCAGTACAATTTGGAAGCAAATGTAGTATAAAACAATCAAATTGGTAGTATACTTTAGATATAAGTGTGGAATATAATCTGAGTAGGCGCAGTACATTTTAGTAGCAAAGCAGTATAAAACATTCAAACGAGCGGTGTGCTTTAGGCATAGGTGTTATATATGATCTGTTGCAGCAGTACATTTTAGAAACAAATGTATGTAATATAAAGTATTCAAACTTGCAGTATACATTAGGCAAAAGATAGTATATAATGTGAATAAACGCATTACCTTTAAAAAGCATCTGGAGTACACTTTAGCCAAAAGTGCTGTATAAAACATCTATTGGTGCAGTACACTTTAGGCATAAGTATTGTATAAAGCAAACTGCCAGTACGGTTTAGGCAAAAATGTAGGTGCAGGGCATTTCAGACACAAATGCAGTATACAATCTGTTTTGTAGAAGTACATTTTAGAAACAAATTTATGTGGTATAAAGCATTCAAGATTGCAGTATACATTAGGCAAAAGGTAGAATATAATATGTGCTATATTTTAGAAGCATTTGGAGTACACTTTAGGCAAAAGTGTAGTATAAAATCTCCATTGGAGCAAAGTAGTATAAAACATGCAAACTGGCAGTACACTTTAGGCATAAGGGCAGTATGAAGCATTCAAACATGCAGTACATTTTAAGAGCATCTGGAGTACACTTCAGACAAAGGTGTAGTATAAAATCTCTGTTGAAGCAAATTAGTACAAAACATGAAAACGTGCAGTACACTTTAGACATAAATGTAGTATGAAGCATTCAAACCTGCAGTACATTTCAAGGGCATCTGGAGTACACTTTGGACAAAGGTGTAGTATAAAATCTCTGTAGGTGCAGTACATTTTAGGAACAAATGCAGTATAAAGCATTCAAGATTGCAGTATACATTAGGCAAAAGGTAGAATATAATCTGTGCTACATTTTAGAAGCATTTGGAGTACACTTTAGGCAAAAGTGTAGAATAAAATCTCCATTGGAGCAAAGTAGTATAAAACGGGCAAACTGGCAGTACACTTTATGCATAAGTGCAGTAGGAAGCATTCAAACATTCAGTACATTTTAATAGCATATGGAGTACACTTTGGACAAAGGTGTAGTATAAAATCTCTGTTGAAGCAAAGTAGTACAAAACATGAAAACGTGCAGTACACTTTAGGCATAAGTGTAGTATGAAGCATTCAAACCTGCAGTACATTTTAAGAGCATCCGGAGTACACTTTGGACAAAGGTGTAGTATAAAATCTCTGTAGGTGCAATACATTTTAGGAACAAATGCAGTATAAAGCATTCAATCTGACAGTACACTTCAGGCATAAGGGTAGTATGTAATCTATGTTGCTGCAATATATAATAGCAGCATTTTAGTACATAAACATTCAGCCTGCATTATACATTAACTAAAAATGTAATATATAATCTTCGCATATGCAGCACATTTTAGAAGAAACCGAAGTATAAAACCTTTATTACTGCAGTATACATTAAATGGAACTTTAGTATATAATCTGTATAGAATAACTGAAAGTGTAGTATATATTATGTGTTTCTATAGTACATTTTTGAAGATATTTTAGTAGAAAATATTCATGCTTTTAGTACACACTATCTAAAAGGGTTACTTTATTATTTGTTAATATACTATTTTTTTTTTGGCCTTGCAGCAAAGCCAAGACGTTGTGAGGTCTGTTCTCGTTGCTCCCCCCAATATTTTCATAGTAAATTGGAGCTTGTGAAGTCCAAGATGGGGTCCAAACATTTTGATGCATTGAAGAAGACCCCTTTCTATATATACATGGATATGCCGAAGTTAAGTTCAAGTTTCATTCGACTTGAAGCTATACTTAGGAGGTTTGACCCAAAAAAGCTCTCATTTCATTTTGCGGAGGGGGTTGAGGTTCCTTTTTCTGCAGCTGAATTTTCAATGGTTTTAGGGTTGCCACATGTGGGGCAATCTGTTGACATAACATTGAAGATAAAGTCTTCAACTTTTGAGCGGCTTTTTTCTGGAAAGCTGCAGAATATAACTAGATCTGAAATAGCTAAAAAACTTGAGGAGTATGTATATAAGGATAGTGTGGAGGACTTGAATGATTTTTCTAGGTTGTACATAGTTTTTGTTTTTAATTGTATTTTGTTTCCAACATCTAATTACTGGACTCCACGATTTCTCCTACCATACTTGGACAATTTGTCCAGAGTTGGTCTGTATGCATGGGGCAAAGCTGCATACAGGTTTCTTGTGCAAGATATGAGGAACCATTTAGGAGTAGGTGGAAAAACAAGAAAGAAGTACATTGATGGGTGTACAGTAGGGTTGATGGTAAGTGTTTGCTTCATTTTTCTAATAGCATTGATTATATTTATATTCAAGTGAGTATAATTTTTAGATTTATGAATGACAGGCATGGGTTTATGAACGCATCCCATCACTAGCTACACCAGTGAGTTTGTTTGAGTTTCCACGCTTTTACCGGTGGAAGGATAGCAAACTCCCACAAAATGTGGAGCAGGCAGAGAAGAAGTTGAAGCAAGTTACAGCAGATATGGTAATAATTGTAATAATTCATTATTTGTTGTTTGTATAATAATTTGAATTTGATAATTATTTCCATTGTAATAGGTTGTAGACCTCAACCCTGCTCCAGAGGAGTTAGAATTGGCAGATTTGATCAAGAAATCAGAGGCTGCCAGTACTGTCATGAATGAAGTCCATGTCTGTGATCATACAATATATGAAGCAATGATTGCAGCGAACGGAGAAGAAATTAAATCATTGAAAGAAAAAATTGCTTCATTGGAATACATGGTAATGAAGGAGCAGGGTGAGGAGGAGCATCCAACTGAGGAAGAGACTAATGCGGTGGAGCTTGAGGAGGAAGTTGGTGAATATGTGCATGAAGGGGTACTTGATTTGGTACATGATGCACAGAAAGAAGGGGATGATTCTGAAGACATGGTGGATGAAGAAAGTCGAACCAAAAAACGTCATGATCCTTCAGATTCCCCCAGACCATTGAAGACAGCACATTATATACCAATTGAAGGGGCTGAGTTCGAGGAATATGAGATTGAAGTGGCTAATGTCATGTCTTCGATTGTGACAAATGTGCGCAATCGAGAAGATAGGAAGCGAAAACAGAAATCTCCAGATTTTGTCAGCCCCCCCAGCACCACACCAGCCAAAAGAGCAAGACAAGTGACAAAGACCTACCGTGCTCGTCCTCGTGCACGAAAAAATAAAGAACAAGAGCAGAAGAAGGTGTTGTACACTACTTAATGTTTTATTTTTTTCCTACTTGGATTTCATTTGTAAACTGTCTGTTTGTAATAAGTATTATGATATCTTATACTTGATGGGTTGATATTTGCACTTAATGGATGATGTCTTATACTTCATATTATTGATACTTGCACTTATGTGCTCATCTTTTCTACCTCAGCAGTTGACACTTTACACCTTTTTATGGGCTTGAGTTTTGTACTCCATGTTGGGGTATTTGTACTTCATGTGCTCGTCTATTCTACCTCAGCAGTTGATACTTTGTTTTTATGGGCTTGAGTTTTGTACTCCATGTTGGTGGTATTTGTACTTCATGTGCCATCTATTCTACCTCAGCAGTTGACACTTTACACCTAATGTGCTTGAGTTTTGTACTCCATGTTGGTGGTATTTGTACTTCATGTGCTCATCTATTCTACCTCAGCAGTTGACACTTTACACCTAATGTGCTTGAGTTTTGTTCTCCATGTTGGTGGTATTTGTACTTCATGTGCTCATCTATTCTACCTCAACAGTTGACACTTTACACCTAATGTGCTTGAGTTTTGTTCTCCATGTTGGTGGTATTTGTACTTCATGTGCTCATCTATTCTACCTCAGCAGTTGACACTTTACACCTAATGTGCTTGAGTTTTGTTCTCCATGTTAGTGGTATTTGTACTTCATGTGCTCATCTATTCTACCTCAGCAGTTGACACTTTACACCTATGTGCTTGAGTTTTGTACTCCATGTTGGTGAAGTCTGTACTTTCATGTGTTTATCTTTTATATTTCAATAGTTAATACTTGGTTCCTATGTGCTGTGTTTGTACCCCAGGTGGCACATGAACCAACCCAGGTGGCAAATGAACCAATCGAGGTGGCACAAGATTCAATCCAGGTGGCAAAAGAACCAATCCTGGTGGTAGATGAACAAGTCACCCCAAAGACTGAAGTGGCCGATCCCTATAAAGGAAGGACTGATTATAGAGGACTTGCTCTTATTCCAGTAGAAGAGCGAGAAGTCATCGACCACTTTGTCGGAAGAGATAATTTGAGGTAACAAAATTTGCTTATTGTTTTTCTATTGGATAAACTGGTATCTGAACACACAATTAACAATTGTGTAGGGTAACCGTCTGGGAAGGAGCAAGACATCTTCTGAATGGAAGAGACTTTTGTGAGCTCTTATTTGGAGGAGAACTTACCGGCGACATAGTGGACTGTTACATGTCGATATTATGTAGCCCATCTTTTAGCAACAACTGTCAGCACAAGGTGTGGTTTACGTCCTCAATAGCGCAGGTATATGACAGTTTCCTAACTTAATTTAGTACACGGTGAGAGATGAGTCTAACCATTTGTTTTATATTTCATAGGCTGATATATTAGACCGAATAGATGAACGCAACATGAAGGATATTACGGATGAAGAATTTGTGGAGATGATGCTTAAGCTTAACAGCTTCACCTGTTCAGATTTGGAAGAGCTGACGGTAGATGTTTTAAACAACTGTCGCTACATAATCCTACCGATTTGCCGGCGCCAGCACTGGTTCTTAGTTGTCCTTGACACATCCACTCGTTCTTTTTTATACATGAATTCAATAATGGCCCCCAGATACAAACCGATAGCTGTTGCCATTGTAAGTTTGCTTTCTTTCCCTACGATTTCCCATTGCAAATTTGTGGAGTCAACAATTGACAAATTTTTTGTAGGCTTCATTTTATTCTCGGTACATTAGGCTTTCACTGGGGAGTCGTGTGGATGAAAAGCTACAGCAGAGGAAAAGCAGGCAGCAAGTGGGTACAGTGGATTGTGGTGTCTATGTATGCCTTTGGGCAGAAGGTTTTGCTAGGGACACCCCCGTGTTCTGGAGGGATGCTGGAACAATTAATGTTGATAAATATCGTGCGAAAATGGCGCATAGAATATTAACTCATGAAAATGCCAGGATTTGAAGCACTTATATGTAAATACATGTGTAACTTGAAGCATAATTTGTTTATAATATTGTTTTGTAGCTAAGTGTAATTTTCCAGTAACTATTTATAACTTAAATTCAACTGAAACAGGGCTGGGAATTTGAATACAAACTTGGGGGCAATGAGGTACAAACCAGGGAAAATGAAAGTATAAAATGTGTTTCGGGGACGGACACTCAAATTCTATTGAAACAAAGCGGGGATCCTGAGTACAATTCATGAAAACTGGAGTACAAATTGAAACAGATGGTGTATAAAATGGGCTTCGTGGATGTACACTTCAAGAGAATTAAAACCGGGCGGCAGATTCGAGAGCATTTTGGGGGCAATGAGGTACAAACCAGGGAAAATGAAAGTATAAAATGTGTTTCGGGGACGGACACTCAAATTCTATTGAAACAAGGCGGGGATCCTGAGTACAATTCATGAAAACTGGAGTACAAATTGAAACAGATGGTGTATAAAATGGGCTTCGTGGATGTACACTTCAAGAGAATTAAAACCGGGCGGCAGATTCGAGAGCATTTTGGGGGCAATGAGGTACAAACCAGGGAAAATGAAAGTATAAAATGTGTTTCGGGGACGGACACTCAAATTCTATTGAAACAAGGCGGGGATCCTGAGTACAATTCATGAAAACTGGAGTACAAATTGAAACAGATGGTGTATAAAATGGGCTTCGTGGATGTACACTTCAAGAGAATTAAAACCGGGCGGCAGATTCGAGAGCATTTTGGGGGCAATGAGGTACAAACCAGAGAAAATGAAAGTATAAAATGTGTTTCGGGGACGGACACTCAAATTCTATTGAAACAAGGCGGGGATCCTGAGTACAATTCATGAAAACTGGAGTACAAATTGAAACAGATGGTGTATAAAATGGGCTTCGTGGATGTACACTTCAAGAGAATTAAAATCGGGCGGCGGATTCGAGAGCATTTTGGGGTCAATGAGGTACAAACCAGGGAAAATGAAAGTACAATCTGCAACAAATAAAGTATAAAATTTGTTTTGTTCAAGTACACTTATTGTAAATGAATAATTATTCTCCACTAATTGTAATGATGGGCAAGTACAATAATTTGAGAGCATCGGATTTGGTGTTGTACGGATTTGCTATGTTTCATAGGGTGGATATGTTCGACAAATTCTCATTTGTTTACATCCATGAAAGCATAGGTATTCTTTCATTACTGCGATTGATAACATTCATCCGTTGAACACTACTGATTAACAACTGAAAATTCTTAATATTATTTTATTCATATTATAAAATATTTTGGTGATTAATTACCAAGAATTCAAAATCAAATCTTTGAACAAATTTCATTGCCCAAGAATATTAGTAAAAATTTGAAGATATTAAGTACAAAGTTGCCCAAGAGAGGTGCAAATGGGGCCAAATCAGGTACAATTACCCAGTTTTGAGGTACAAATGTTGGCTACTTTACTAAACAACATGCTAGGCTGCTATGTTCACGATAAATCACCCGCTTCATTGCCCAAGCGAGGTGCAAATGGGGCCAAATCAGGTACAATTATCCAGTTTTGAGGTACAAATGTTGGCTACTTTAGTAAACAACATGCTAGGCTGCTGTGTTCACGATAAATCACCCGCTTCATTGCCCAAGCGAGGTGCAAATGGGGCCAAATCAGGTACAATTATCCAGTTTTGAGGTACAAATGTTGGCTACTTTACTAAACAACATGCTAGGCTGCTATGTTCACGATAAATCACCCGTTTCATTGCCCAAGCGAGGTGCAAATGGGACCAAATCAGGTACAATTATCCAGTTTTGAGGTACAAATGTTGGCTACTTTAGTAAACAACATGCTAGGCTGCTGTGTTCACGATAAATCACCTGTTTCATTGCCCAAGCGAGGTGCAAATGGGGCCAAATCAGGTACAATTATCCAGTTTTGAGGTACAAATGTTGGCTACTTTACTAAACAACTTGCTAGGCTGCTATGTTCACGATAAATCACCCGCTTCATTGCCCAAGCGAGGTGCAATTGGGGCCAAATCAGGTACAATTATCCAATTTTGAGGTACAAATGTTGGCTACTTTAGTAAACAACTTGCTAGGCTGCTATGTTCACGATAAATCCCACGCTTCATTGCCCAAGCGAGGTGCAATTGGGGCCAAATCAGGTACAATTATCCAGTTTTGAGGTACAAATGTTGGCTACTTTAGTAAACAACTTGCTAGGCTGCTATGTTCACGATAAATCACCCGCTTCATTGCTCAAGCGAGGTGCAAATGGGACCAAACCAGGTACAATTATCCAGTTTTGAGGTACAAATGCTGGCTACTTTACTAAACAACTTGCTAGGCTGCTATGTTCACGATAAATCACCCGCTTCATTGCCCAAGCGAGGTGCAATTGGGGCCAAATCAGGTACAATTATCCAGTTTTGAGGTACAAATGTTGGCTACTTTAGTAAACAACTTGCTAGGCTGCTATGTTCACGATAAATCACCCGCTTCATTGCTCAAGCGAGGTGCAAATGGGACCAAACCAGGTACAATTATCCAGTTTTGAGGTACAAATGTTGGCTACTTTACTAAACAACATGCTAGGCTGCTATGTTCACGATAAATCACCCGCTTCATTGCCCAAGCGAGGTGCAAATGAGGCCAAATCAGGTACAATTGTCCAGTTTTGAGGTACAAATGTTGGCTACTTTACTAAACAACTTGCTAGGCTGCTATGTTCACGATAAATCACCCGCTTCATTGCCCAAGCGAGGTGCAATTGGGGCCAAATCAGGTACAATTATCCAGTTTTGAGGTACAAATGTTGGCTACTTTACTAAACAACATGCTAGGCTGCTATGTTCACGATAAATCACCCGCTTCATTGCCCAAGCGAGGTGCAAATGAGGCCAAATCAGGTACAATTATCCAGTTTTGAGATACAAATGTTGGCTACTTTACTAAACAACTTGCTAGGCTGCTATGTTCACGATAAATCACCCGCTTCATTGCCCAAGCGAGGTGCAAATGAGGCCAAATCAGGTACAATTATCCAGTTTTGAGGTACAAATGTTGGCTACTTTAGTAAACAACTTGCTAGGCTGCTATGTTCACGATAAATCACATGCTTCATTGCCCAAGCGAGGTGCAAATGGGGCCAAATCAGGTACAATTATCCAGTTTTGAGGTACAAATGTTGGCTACTTTACTAAACAACTTGCTAGGCTGCTATGTTCACGATTGAGGTACAAATGTTGGCTACTTTAGTAAACAACTTGCTAGGCTGCTATGTTCACGATAAATCACACGCTTCATTGCCCAAGCGAGGTGCAAATGGGGCCAAATCAGGTACAATTATCCAGTTTTGAGGTACAAATGTTGGCTACTTTACTAAACAACTTGCTAGGCAGCTATGTTCACGATAAATCACCCGCTTCATTGCCCAAGCGAGGTGCAATTGGGGCCAAATCAGGTACAATTATCCAGTTTTGAGGTACAAATATTGGCTACTTTAGTAAACAACTTGCTAGGCTGCTATGTTCACGATAAATCACCCGCTTCATTGCTCAAGCGAGGTGCAAATGGGACCAAACCAGGTACAATTATCCAGTTTTGAGGTACAAATATTGGCTACTTTACTAAACAACATGCTAGGCTGCTATGTTCACGATAAATCACCCGCTTCATTGCCCAAACGAGGTGCAAATGAGGCCAAATCAGGTACAATTGTCCAGTTTTGAGGTACAAATGTTGGCTACTTTAGTAAACAACTTGCTAGGCTGCTATGTTCACGATAAATCACCCGCTTCATTGCTCAAGCGAGGTGCAAATGGGGCCAAATCAGGTACAATTATCCAGTTTTAAGGTACAAAT
Source organism: Jacaranda mimosifolia (assembly GCA_018894105.1). Classification (NCBI taxonomy): domain Eukaryota; kingdom Viridiplantae; phylum Streptophyta; class Magnoliopsida; order Lamiales; family Bignoniaceae; genus Jacaranda; species Jacaranda mimosifolia. The sequence continues at coordinate 13,216,467 of CM032120.1, read as the reverse complement.
GTTGGCTACTTTACTAAACAACTTGCTAGGCTGCTATGTTCACGATAAATCACCCGCTTCATTGCCCAAGCGAGGTGCAAATGAGGCCAAATCAGGTACAATTATCCAGTTTTGAGGTACAAATGTTGGCTACTTTAGTAAACAACTTGCTAGGCTGCTATGTTCACGATAAATCACCCGCTTCATTGCTCAAGCGAGGTGCAAATGGGGCCAAATCAGGTACAATTATCCAGTTTTAAGGTACAAATGTTGGCTACTTTACTAAACAACTTGCTAGGCTGCTATGTTCACGATAAATCACCCGCTTCATTGCTCAAGCGAGGTGCAAATGGGGCCAAATCAGGTACAATTATCCAGTTTTAAGGTACAAATGTTGGCTACTTTACTAAACAACTTGCTAGGCTGCTATGTTCACGATAAATCACCCGCTTCATTGCCCAAGCGAGGTGCAAATGAGGCCAAATCAGGTACAATTATCCAGTTTTGAGGTACAAATGTTGGCTACTTTAGTAAACAACTTGCTAGGCTGCTATGTTCACGATAAATCACCCGCTTCATTGCTCAAGCGAGGTGCAAATGGGGCCAAATCAGGTACAATTATCCAGTTTTAAGGTACAAATGTTGGCTACTTTACTAAACAACTTGCTAGGCTGCTATGTTCACGATAAATCACCCGCTTCATTGCCCAAGCGAGGTGCAATTGGGGCCAAATCAGGTACAATTATCCAGTTTTGAGGTACAAATGTTGGCTACTTTAGTAAACAACATGCTAGGCTGCTGTGTTTACGATAAATCACCCGCTTCATTGCCCAAGCGAGGTGCAAATGGGGCCAAATCAGGTACAATTATCCAGTTTTGAGGTACAAATTACTAAACAACATGCTAGGCTGCTATGTTCACGATAAATCACCCGCTTCATTGCCCAAGCGAGGTGCAAATGGGACCAAATCAGGTACAATTATCCAGTTTTGAGGTACAAATGTTGGCTACTTTAGTAAACAACATGCTAGGCTGCTGTGTTCACGATAAATCACCCGCTTCATTGCCTAAGCGAGGTGCAAATGGGGCCAAATCAGGTACAATTATCCAATTTTGAGGTACAAATGTTGGCTACTTTAGTAAACAACATGCTAGGCTGCTATGTTCACGATAAATCACCCGCTTCATTGCCCAAGCGAGGTGCAAATGGGACCAAATCAGGTACAATTATCCAGTTTTGAGGTACAAATGTTGGCTACTTTACTGATTCTTTGCAAGTTCGACGATTATGCCCTGTTCTACCACACCTTTTACACTTAATGGCACGCTTCTCAATCTGTGATGGAATCCTCTATGTCCTTCTCCGCCCAGGCTGAGATCGACAATCAGATGCATGAATGACGTCGTCATCATCTACATGGAACATATGCATATCAAACGTAGGAATAGGATTTATAACTGCTTGGTATGCTTGTTGATACATCTCAACTCGGTAGTATTGATCTGTGAAGTCATACGGTGAAAGTGACTTTGACTCGATAGAAGCACAAGCATGTATGCATGGTATCTTATCAATCTGCCATGCTTCGCAAGAACAAACTCTGTTATGTAAATCTATAGCATACGATTTGTCTTGCTCAATCACCTCAAAGCTCCAACCGCTAGACATGATAACTTTTAAGTTGCGAGAGCGCATATGATTGATTGCCAACTTTTTCTCTTGCTTGGGACATAATTGACCAACCATCTTATGAGATTCTTCTCTCCTACCATGCATCATAACCATTATTTGCATGCGTATGTGATCAACCATGGCTGCAACTGGCATAAATCGGGCTGGTTTAACCCAATTATTCCAACATTCTGCTTGATTATTGTTTATTACCCCCCATCGATCTCCACTGAATAAGGAGTTTGCCCAACAGGTTGGGTCAGACTGCATAATAAAGTCTCTGGCAAGCAGCATTGACTCCAAGATGCTGTCTATATGTCGGGTATACTCCTGCCTTGTAGGCGCATATGCAGCTTTCATAAAAACAGAACACCAATGTTTCTTGTTATGTAGAGGGTACTTCCTTAATGCCTGAATTCAAAATAATAGAACAATAATGGGCTTAATGTTATGAAGTAGAGCTTATTTCACATAATTATCTCACAAACAGAGATAGAGCACACTTACTTGTTTCTTGAAGTTATCCACTAAGTGTCTCAAGCAATATGCATGATGGCTACCAGGAAATATCATGGGGAGGGCCTTAAGAAGACCAGGATGTCGATCGGAGAAGAAAGTAAACCTTGATAAGCCAGGCAAATATTCAGAATCTAAGACACTTCTCAGCTTTAAGCAGAACCACTCCCAATTCATATCATTTTCAGAGTCAACAACTGCATATGCTAACGTGAATAAGTCATCATTGGCGTCCTTACTGACTGCGCTGAGTAAGACTCCTTTGAATTTATTTTTAATATGGGTGCCGTCCAAGAATATCAATGGCCTGCATCCCCTAAGAAAACCAAGAAGGCAGGCACTAAAACAAATAAATAGCCGACGAAATTTTTGACTGATTGGGTCAATCTCACAGTCTGCAATATTTCCAGGGTTTGTTCTATTCACAGCATCACAGTACCACCTCAACTTATCATAAGATCCCTTCTCAGCTCCATGGATGTCATGCATAGCTAATTCCTTACCCATCCATGCTTTATGGTACCTAAGTTCCACACCATATTCTCTGTGGATATCTTTCAATATGGTGCAGGGCCGATAACATGGCTCTGATCTCAATTTATTCTTCACTACATTAGCAACCCAAGCGGAATCGGCTTTAGGATGTCCCCTTGTCCGAAGATTAGCCTCACCACATGTGTGCTCTAGATTACATTTTCGAATGCCAAATAATTTATCAGCTTCATGCCTTGATGCATAGATTCTCCATTTGCAATTTTCATCACTGCAAACGGCTATGATTTTTTTGCTGTCATTTTTCTTGTATTTAAATGACCGCAAAGTAGACACTGCATAATTCTTAAGCATAATTCTGAACTCGTGAGCATCATTGAATGTTTGACCCTCCCCATATATGCAATTCCTCCATGCATCAATTGAGTTGCTAATTAAAGCCAATTCATTGTGCGATGCACTGGTCGAACCAATTTCCTCCTCCACTACATCCCTTGAGGATGGCAAATGAAGTATAATTTTAGGCACAATAAAGTACAATTCATTAGTAGAACACTTGAAAATTAAATTACAGATTCAGAAAATTGAAGTACAAGTTAAAAAAACGTACGTACAATTTGTGAACACATGAAGCACACAACATTGACAAAAAGAGTACAGATATACGCAAATTGATTTGCAAAATGAAGGAACAGAAATAAAAGAAATGAAGTACAATTTCGGAACACCTGAAGTGTATAAGCGCAACGAAAAGAGTATAAGAATTAAGCGGATTTATGTTCGAACTGAAATATAAGTTCAGAAATTGGAAGTATAGTTTTTCATAAGGTTAAGTACAGTTGCGAAAAAGCTGAAGTATAAAAATTCGGCTCTCGTAGTATAGATTTTGGATAACACAACAGTTCACGCTTCAGAATTAAATAATTGAATCGAATTATTAAAGTACAATTTCACATAAAATAAAGTACCAATTCAGGCAATTGAAGTATAGAGCTTCAATGAATGCAGCACAAATATAGATTATATGAATATAAAATGAGGTGTGATTTGATGAAAAAAGGAAGTACAATATTAGACAAAGCGAGGAACAATTTCGGAACACCTGAAGTGTATAAGCGCAATATGAAAGTACAATTTCACACAAAATGAAGTACCAATTCAGGAAATTGAAGTATAGAACTTCAATGAATGCAGTACAAATATAGATTAAATGAATATAAAATGAGGTATGATTCGATGAAAAAGGAAGTACAATATTAGACAAAGTGAGGAACAATTTCGGAACACCTGAAGTGTATAAGCCCAATAAAAATAATATAAAGATTTAAGTGAAATTATTTAACAACTGAAATATAAGTTTAGATATTCGAAGTATAATTTTGGACAATGTGAGGTACAGTTTTGGAGCAACTGAAGTATAGATGCTCAGCTTTCGCAGTATAAATTTTAGATAGTACGTTATTACACGCTTCAAAATTAAATAATAGGTTCAGATAATTAAAGTACAAGTTCAAGTAAAGTGAAGTACAGATTCAGACGATTGAAGTATAGAACTTAGACGATTGAAGTATAGAACTTCAATGAATGATTTACCTGTTTTAATATAATGAAGTACAAATTGGGAACACCAGAAGTGTAGAACTTATGTGAAAAGAGTACAGATTTATATAAAATGTTGTATGATTTTAGAAAATAGGAGTACACTTTTTACAAAGTTGAGAACAATTTCTGAACACTTGAAGTATAAAACCTAAGCAATGGCAGTACAATTTGGATATCTTATTAGTAGAAAACATGAAAGCCGAATTATAGATTTAGATACTTGAAGTACAAGTTTATATAAAGCGACGTACAAGTTAGAAACAATGGAAGTATAGAACTTCAATGAAGAGAGTATATGTTTCTGTAAGTACAATGTTAACTGCAATGAAGTATAATGTGGAACGCTCCAAGTACAGAAAGATTTTCAAATAAACAGAGAGCAATTTTAGAACACTTCATGTACAGAACTTTACTAATTGCAGTAAAGTTGAGATTCTGTAGAAGTATTACCTTAAAACATCACTGCTCTTCTTTTCTCTGCTGCTTGATTCATCCTTTCGGTTTACCAAGATGTCCGCAATGTTCATCTTCAATGTCAAATGTAGTAAGACCATATTCATGACGTCATCGTCATCAGTTAAACTCACGTACAATCTTTGATGTGGAGCTATATATCGCAAGCTGAAGTGCTCGGAATTGATTTCACTCCATTTTCTTGCTAGATTAATGTAGATATCCATTACAGTCGTACTGTCCTTAATTGACATTATATGGAGCTGGTCTTTGTAGCGACAACTCCCCAACACTTGATTGAGCGCACTTGCTTCGCTGCTGGTTGACATTGTCGGGGAAAAAAAAAAAAAAGGAAACACAGAAGCAACTGAGAAGGAACTGAGAAGAAGATGGAATCCGAAAATGATGAAAATAAAAAGAGAAGAAGACAATGCAGTTGTCTGGTTAGTGGCGTTTGGCTCTAACGTTGTTCTCGTTTCCCGCTTGTTGCAATTTTTTCTGTTCTTTCTGTTTCTGGTAATGAGCGTTTGTAGGGTTTACTGTTTGCTTGAAAAAACAAGGAAAAATATGATACTTAAGGGCATTTGTGTCAAATCAAGTGGCTAGGGAGTAATCTCTAAACTTTTATTAAAACTAGGGAGTTTGCACTATAAGTTTTTAATTGGGGACTGAACACAAATTTTGAAAGTAGTTTTGGTACTTTTTAATAAGTTCCCCTTAAAAGTATAGGGGGATAAAGTGAGACAGAGCTTGAGTACAAGGGAATTAAGTGAATTTTACCCTAAAAACTAATAAAATTATAATAAACATAATAGGTAGTGGGGCCACATGAATATATATAATAAGATGGTCAAATATCATAAAACCACAATAAAACTGACATAATAAATGCACCATATATCTTAAATAAATAGAAAATAAATAGGCACATTGAATAAAATAAAATATTGGAAATAATTGAATAATTGAGAAAATTTTAAAACTTATTTTCAACTGATAGTGTTGATTATTGTAAAGATATAATAGGGAATGCTAGTGATGGTTGTGACAATGAATTTGAACTTGATGAAAATGTCAAGGAGCAAATTAACACTAATGGTGATAATGTGGAACCAATTATCTTGACTAATGAATTGGTGTCAGAAACTGATGAAAATGAGGAACAATCATTTAGGGATGACTCTGGTTATTCGGAAAAAATTTATGACAGTCATACAATGACATGTTTGATCAAAATATTGATATCAATGTGGAGTGGGAAGAGTCTAATATAGATCAAATCAATAAATACTTGTTTGCATCTAATCATTTTCCTCAAATATACATAGAATCGGGCATATCTAAAGCAAAACATATTCCTGCTTATCCATATGTTTTCAATCCTAAAATAGACATGGATGATCTAAAGTTTCAGATTGGAAGTGTTCAAAAAAGCTATAAGAAAACTATAAGCTCAAATTTCTTTGTCAACAATAAATAAAATTATAAGATAAGAAAAATCGTATAAATAAAATAAAATTTAAATTTGTCAAATGTGGATTCAATCTCTAATCTGATCTTTTGATTCTTTCCTTCCAAATATGATCTTGAAACTTGATGAGCTCCGTGATGAATGCCTTGAATATTGTAGATATCTTTAAATTTAATTTGAAATAACGCAAATTCAAGAGCTTTGTACCTTATTCTTGAATCAAACGCCAAAAATATATAAACTCCATGAAGAATGCCTGAACGCTGTGGATCTCCTTGAATTTGATTTTAAATAACACCAATTCGAGAGCTTCGCACTTTTATCTTGAATCAAATACCAAAAATATATGGGCTCCATGAAAAACGCCGTCAATGCCATAGATCTCCTTGAATTTGATTGAGAGAATTGCTAGACTCTTTCAAAGTTCCTTTCAGTCGCCGGAATTTGTATTGTGTGTTGAATGAGCTTTGCGCACCCCCTTCCCTTTATATAGATGATTGATGTGAAACTTTTAGATTAACTTGAGCTTTTTTGAAGGTTGTCTATTTGATAAGATAATATCAAGTATGAAGAAATAATATTAAATATCGAGATATAGTATCAAATATCTTTAATTTGATTAGTCCATAAACACAGACACTTTATCTTTGATACTTATCTATATTTGATTTGAACAAAAAATAAATACTAGAGTATTAATTAAAATTAACTATTTATCTTTTGAAATTAAATTTAATCAATTCCAAGATAAATAGAAAATTTTTAATTAATAACTAGCATACTTTTTTATACGTGTCACTCTTCAATTGGGCAAAAATTTATATGTCTACAAAGACACTCAATAAAGCTTGGGAGAGATATTAAGTTTGTCAAGAATGATCCTGGTAAGGTACAAGTTGAATGTAAAGATGAAAAAAGTGGCTGCAGAATGTTTGCATCTTACAAACATGGAGAGAAGACCTTGCAGATTACAACACCACAAGAACACCTTGAGATGCCATCTGCCTAGCGCCCCACCCGGGAGGTATCTGCTTGGTTGAGGTGGCACTTAAAACTATCTATATAATTGAAAAATGAATCATTTCAAAGCTCATAATGTTCAATTTCCACAAGTGACAAACATTAATAATTCAACTCGATACCAAAATATTATAGATTACACTTAACATGCTAACAATATGCATGTCATATCTATATCAATAAATCAATAGCCCATGGTCCGTACATTTATACATTTATCTCACCACTTCGTCTCATTTGGGTTAAATAATGCAAGGAAACAACACAAAAATTGTAAATATGAATGACTTAGTGAGTTGTTAACAAGGGAGCAACATGATAACATAGAGTAATAGTAAAACAGTAAATACTAAATCAATAGAGAACAATTACAATTATAGCAAATATATGGGGTATTACACAAGCAAAGGAATACAACTAGCTATAAAAATTAATAAATAGACAATATGTCAATGACACTTTCGCAAAATCTGCTATTGTTGGTTCTCCTACCTTATCACTCTATTTTCGAAAATACAGGAAAATATTATTCTTCCAACTCTCTCAGTAATCGGCTCAGTACAGTAAATCTACCTGCAAAATTTGTAAAATTGAAAAATCACGGACCTTTGAGAGAAAGCAAAATCCACATTCTGTCCTTTGTTCTCTTCCTTCTATCCTTCGCTGCTTGTTGGCGCTCTTGGTTGTTCCATCTTTGTAGAGTTGTAGAGAAATAGTTTTTCTTTTTTTCCCCTTCTTCTTGTTGAGTCAATTTCCTTTTACCTTTTCCGTTCTCTTGTTTGTTCGAGCCTTTTGTTTGGTAGAGGAGAAGATGCTTTTTCAAAAAACAAAAAAAGAAAAGAAAAGCGTGCTTCTTGAAGAAAAATTGTCATTTGTTTGAGTGGGGAGAAAAAATTGCCCATTTGCTGGTTTTTTTATTGTTTTCGCTAGGTACAAGGGTATTTAAGTCTTTCTCAAAGATTTGGAAAGCGATTCAAAAAGTTTGTAAAAAAGTAAGGAGTTTAGTGTTTAAAAAAATCAAGTGGGGAGTAAAATGTAAAATGAAAATAGGTAAAGGGATTTACATGAATTAATCGTTAAAAAAATAAAAAAATATTTATTAATTTATTTTGTACAATAATATATTATCTATAATTGTTTTATTGATTTATTTAGATTCATAATAAATAATTTTTGTTAAAAAGATCAAAGATGACATAGTAATTTGAAAATAACATAAGAGGGAGGGAGAAAAAGAAAATAATATTGAAGAAAGGATAAATTATAAAACCGAAAAGAACCATACTGCTTTGTCGTTATTTTGTTGAATAAAACTAATTTTTATCATATATCAAAATTTTTATTATTTGATTGAATCGTTGAATGATAATACTGACATTATTTATCTTATTTGAGGTATCCATAAGTAGTTGAACATACATATGTAGATTACAAATTAAACCACCACACATGACATATGAAAGCTGCAACAAAATAATACAAACTAGCATCTTCCTTGGCTTATACATTAACTTTGCCATACAAGGAAAATTTAATTTAATCCCACGTGAAATATGGTTGTAGTGATTTACTTTATGCAAAAAAAAAAAAAAAAAAAAAAAAAAAAAGAAGTTAAAAAGCTACTTGTTATTTTTAAAACCAAACAAAGAACCTTTTATGGCGTTAGTACATCTCACGCGTGCCTACATGCGAATTTTTAAGGGTTTTTTTAACATGTAAAAAGACTATTATACCTCTAATTATCAATCATTAGATATTTTTTAAAAAAAAATCAGTGGTCCAAATTGAATCTTATATTTAAAAAATATAAAAATATATTTATTTATAAATATATTATATTATATAATGTGTATATATATATATATTACATATGCACATACTAATATGTTAAAAGATATATATTTTAATATTACTAAAGCCCAAACCCCCCACCCCTACCCTCACCCCCACCACCGTGGACCGCCGAAAACTGGCGGCCATTGCCGTTGTGAAAAAATCGGTGATCATGATCGCCCAAAAAAAAAAAAAAAAAAACTAATAATCAATAACTAATATATATATACACACACATAATATATATATATGTGTGTGTGTGTAGAAAGTATATATATAATTTTATTTAAAAAAAGCCGCCGGCCAACTGGCCACAGTTGATGGCCGGACTTGGCCAGATCTAGATCTGGATAAGTATGGCTAGCTTGTGGGCTGCCATGGCAGTCATGTTTTTGTCGGGGAAGTGGGGATGGGTTGGGCGTATGGCTACCAAGTTTGTTTGGCAGCCATGTCTATTTTACTATTTTTTTGAGGGGGTTGGGGTTGGGGGGTGGGGATGGGTTGGTGGTAGGAGGTGTGTAATATATAATATTATATATTTATATATATAATATGTATATATGTGTATATATAAATATATTTTTTTATAAATATTTAACTATAATTAATTTAAATTATTTTTTCAAAATTCGAACTGTTGATATAAAGAAAGGATAAATTAATGAAAATTAAAAAATAAAAAAAAAATAAAAATAAAGATAATAATGAAATAAAAATAAATAATTATACAAATTTTCATTTTATTTAAGGGTAATTCGATCATTTTAGTATTAAATGAGTAACAAACAATAGGAAGGAGACAATAAACTACTTTTGAAAAACACATGAGGTTTTTTTTAACTATTTTTTCATGGCAAAAAGATAAATCGCCTATTTCGAATTTATGAGGGGTTAAAAGATTTTTGCCCCTTTGCCTTGCACGCTTCATCAAGAAAGAACTCCAATATCTTCAAATAAAAACTACAAATTTAATATGCCACATTTCACTTTTGAACTTTTATCCATGGGCATAATAACAATGGAATCAAATCCACTAGAAAGATAATATCTCCTTCCGATAGAAGTACAGACCAGACGGCCCTCCCTCAGGCGCCAGTGCAATCTTCACCAGATTTTCAGCGCCTTCTTCAGCGCTTAAATGACCAAAATTGCATGTTATATCCGTTCTTGAAAAACCAGGACAAGCACAATTGATCCAGAAACCTGGGTACTTTTTGGCTATGATCCTTGTATATGCATTCAGAGCTGCTTTCGAAACTTTATATGCTGAAAACTGAGTTGGCCAATTCCAGTCGTCGGCCTGCAGAGAGCCCTCTTTGAAGTCTTTAAGAAACTCTTGTACCACCTCATCTATTTTCTCTTCTGTGAGGCTTTGTTCATTGCTGAGCACTTCTTTGGCCCACTTATGGGGCAAAAGCTGAAACATATTAAGTACATAGGATATAATCTTCTTGGAACCAATAATTGAATACCCCAATTTGTTTTCATTTGTATGACAATTCTATCATTTTGATGTGCAGAACGAATGATAATTTGTCCAAGTTGTTAAAGCGGTAAAAAAGTAAGTTGTAGAGTTACCTTTAAATTTCCCAATATGGAGGACACGTTCAGAATCCTTGGTGAATCGGATAATTGTAGGAGAGGAATAAGGGCTTCTGTCATTCTTTTTGCGCCATAGTAGTTCGTTTGTACACACTCTTCAGCGCCCTGAAATGTCTGAATAAGCTTTCCACTTGCTTTAAACTGAACTGGTTCTGGCTGTATAAATTGGGAGAGAAATATTCAGTTTTGAAGGAAGAAAACATAATAGAAAGAGATCATCATTGGAGTAAATATTTTGTGTTAAGTTTTGTGGGGAGGACATAAACCTTTCCAACTCCAAAAACAGTAGCTATATCCCTCTCGATTATCTCTTGAATAAGTAAAACATCTCCGTCTATTCCAAGTCCAGATATACCTGCATTGTTAACCTGCATATAAAGTCAAATTAGCTCTGATTAGAAATGACAAAAGTCATTGATCAAGACGAAATAATGGTATGCAATATATGTCACAAATTGATACCAAAATATCGAGTCTTCCGTATTTAGTCTTGATGAACTCAACAAGAGAAGCAATGCTAACTGGGTCAAGAACATCGAGCTGATGAAAAACTACATTATCAGAAAGGCCAAATCCCTTCAGCTTTTCTTGAGCTTCAATGCCTCTATTCTCATTTCTAGCTGTTAGTATCACCACAATCCCTTTCAAAGCTAACTGCTTGCATATCTCGAATCCAATTCCCTTGTTTGCTCCAGTGACAACTGCATACCTGAAAGAAAAAATAGAAAAAAAATAAAAAATTATAGTTATTGGCAGTTACTGTTTGACTGTAATCTCCATTGGGAATAAAATTTTACCACCTTTGTGTGACAATTGCTGCTGCCATTATGCCATTTTCTGTTTGGTTGCACCGAGTGGAGAAGGAAGAGCTTTTTATTTATCAGAATTGTATTGCTTCTGTACATATTTTATAATGAGACATATTTATAAGGAAAGGCCCATAACTTTGAATTCTTCTTCCCCAAACTGTAACTCTTGTAAATTTGTAATAGTTATCTTTTCTCATAAGGATACTCAGCTCATTAGGGTTTCTAGAAATAAGCTTGGTTTTACTCATGCATTAGTTTTCTTCAACTTTCTTTCATTAAATTCTTTTTTATGTCATTGGGAAAATGAAATATCCTATTTTTTATGAAACAGTGATCAAATCTCCATGATTCTGTTCCCATCTTAAATGAATATTTTATGAGTATAATGCAGTCCAACTCACCAATGAAAAACTTTAAAAACACATGGATTTTCCCTGTGTAAATGCATTTTCTTGATATGTCCAAAGTATGCAGATATTGTGAATCTTAGACTCTTGACTTGCAATTTCTGGGTCCCAACAGAGATGAGCAATGATGAATGCAGGAAAGAACTATTTTTTTCAAACAGCCAAGAAAGCATCATTTTAGAATATGAAAATTTTTGTAGAACAGTATGAAACTGATGTGGTTAGCAGAGGAAAAGATGAAATATCCCTTAAAATGACTGAAGTAGCCTTGTGAGGCTTTGAGTCTAAAGTAACATCTGTTGCTACTATTCTCATGACATCATCAAGCTTTGATTGACAAATAAATTGAGACTTTCTATTTTCAGGTATGGTCATATCTATTTAACGTTTTTCAACTATACAATGATTTTAAAAAAATCTATACTGTTAGAAATGTACAATTTTAAAATAGTGTAAAAGACAAATTTATCCTTACACAAAAATAATGATTGAAGAAAGTAATAACTATTCAAAAATCTACTACTTTGAGATTTACATAATCAAAATTCCACCATGACAAATAGCAACTACTTTATATATATATATAATATATATATAATAAACACACTGTATTGAATATTATATAATACATTAAATCAAATTTAATGATTATAATAATTTAAAAAATAAAAGAAAATAAACAAGGTATCACTATCAAAAATGGCAGAAAAAATTGTGATTTATTTATACGTAAGTTGTATTCAATATTATACTAGATTAATGCATCAATTGTAATGATTATACTAATTTTTTTTAAAAAAAAAGGTATCGTTACAAGAAATGGCGGCTAATTTGTAATTTATTCATACCTGACATTGTATTTAATATTATGCAATACATTAATAAATGAATTGTAATGATGACAATATTTAAAAAAAAAATAATATTTAGATTGTTCACAAACAAAGATATTTTTATCAATTAAATTGCTACTCATTGTAGTGATATTATGTTTGAAATAAGTAGATTTTTTTAAGTATCTACATAAATTTTTTGTTAGCGTAAGTAATTAAACTATTTACATATATGTTACTAGATGTTTTTATTAAAAAAAATACATAAAGTATATTTCGTAAATAAATTTAAAAAGTCCACATCATTGCTTTGTGAGAAGAGGTCAAATTTGTCATTATATTTTCACTTGTTGTCCAATCATTATGTCGATCATACCAAATATTTAATGACATCATTCCATTAGTTAGAATTCATTCGGTAGGTACGACCCTACCAAACTATAGAAAGCTCCAACTAAATTACTACACAACTATCAGCAAGCATACAAGCATAAGGATATTTTTTTAACAAATTTACACATGGGATCACTTACATTGCAAGAGATTCAAGCTAGTAACTATCATGTAGTTTCAAGCTAGAAAATTATGGGGATTTCACTATCAGAATGCACCATGGAGGTAAATTTCTTAACCGTACCTTGGCACGGGAAGAGTAAATCATTTTGATTATTGCAATTCTGATGAAATGTCAATAAAAGAGTTAGATTCTATGCTTGGCCATCATAAATTAGGGGATAACTCTGGCGTGGTGAGGTACTACTACAATATTATAGGCCATTGTCATGACTGTAATGAAATGATAAAAGATAATCATACACTATACTTAGAGAATTTTGTGGATAGTGATAGAATAGTGGGTGTATTTGTAGAGCATTTGGACCCGAAGGCATTCTCTAAACTTAGATATACTTTTGAATTGAAGTGATGAGAATGATGATATAAAGGGGATGATAGTGTTGTGGATATTGTGTGATTGTGTTAAAATATAGAAATAAAATTTAATCATCATTATAAAGTATATATAAAGATATAAAATTAAAATGCATAAAAAATAATAAATCAAATCGCATAAATATCAATGAAATTGAAGCTGTATCAATGGGGAGTCAGAGCACTTATTACTGTCCTAAAGTCATGATTGTCTCCCTTTGTACGGGTGCTAAAGGCTGATCATGACTCCAAAATAAAATTCTATAAGCTCTCAGTGGTGTCTCATCTCATATGAACGATTACGAGGAGACTAGGATCTATCCATAGTCACGTTGCCAAAAACACAAAAGTCTTGTGGGGGAGTAACAAAGTAAGAATCTCTAACAAAAAACTCACCCATTTATTGTGCCAAATGAAAAGATAGTGACCCTTTAAATAGATGAAAAAGATTTAACCATTATGAATAATTTTTTGGCCTAATAAAAACTAATAAAATCATAATAAACATAATATAGTAAATAGGCCACATGAATATATATAATAAAATGGTCAAATATCATAAAACCACAATAAAATTGATATAACAAATGGGCCATAAATCTTAAATAAATAGGCACATAAAACAAAATAAAATATTAGAAATAAGTGAATAATTGAGGAAATTTTATAGCTTATTTTTTATTATTGAAAGATATAATAGGGAATGTTAGTGATGGTTGTGACAATGAATTTGAACTTGATGAAAATGTCGAGGAGCAAATTAACACTAATGGTGATAATGTGGAACCAATTATCTTGACTAATGAATTGGTGTCAGAAACTGATGAAAATGAGGAACAATCATTTAGGGATGACTCTGGTTATTCTGGAAAATTTTATGACAGTCATACGATGACACGTTTGATCAAAGTATTGATATCAATGTGGAGTGGGAAGAGTCTAATATAGTTCAAATCAATCAATACTTGCTTGCATCTGATCATTTTCCTCAAATATACGTAGAACCGAGTGTATCTAAAACAAGACATATTCCTGCGTATCCATATGTTTTCAATCCTAAAATAGACACGGATGATCTAAAGTTTCAGATTGGATGTGTTCAGAAAAGCTGTAAGAAGACACTTAATAAAGCATGGGAGAGATATCAAATTTGTTAAAAATGATCCTGGTAAGGTACAAGTTGAATGTAAAGATGAAAAATGTGGCTGGAGAATGTTTGCATCTTACAAACATGGAGAGAAGACCTTGCAGATTACAACGCCACCAGAACACCTTGAGATGCCAACTGCCTAGTGCTCCGGCTCGGGAGGTGCTGCTCGGCCGAGGTGCCACTCAAAACTGTCTATATAACAGAAAAATGAATCATTTTGAAACCTATAATATTCAATTTCCACAAGTGACAAATATCAATAGTTCAACTCGATACCAAAATATCATAGATTACACTTAACATGTTACAATATGCCTGTCATATCTATATCAATAACTCAACAGCACATGGTCTGTACATCTATACATTTATTAGGTCTATTACCTTAGGGGTGTCAATTCGTGTGGGTTGGGTGGGTTCGGGTTGGATTGAGGTAGGGGTATAACATAAAAATACTAAACTCAAACCCAACCCAACCCGATGTTAAACCCAAAAGGCTTAACCCTAACCTTACCCACAAAATTTCGTGTCAAGTTCGGGTTGACCTGATTTTTAGTCAGGTCACCTAATAAACTGATAAACCCGACCCGACCCAACACGATCTATTTATTTTATTTTTCATATTTATAAAGTCCAACATCATAATTGAGTAAAAATTTAATATACAATAAAATCTAAAATTTGGTAAAATAATCGAAGTCTAAGAAACATAACAACTTATCTTGTCCAAATACAAAAAGATAACAAACCATTGTTCAATTAACAATTTTGATGACAACCATCAAATGATCAAAATGTATAATTAACTACAAAACAGTGGAAATTAAAGTCAAAAGACAAAAGCATATTGAATTCTTCATGAAAATCCGAAATCTTCTTTGCACTGGTAGCTAGTTTCCTCCATAATTCAAATCCCAAAACTCCACTAACGAAACCTTGAAACAACATTGAGAAAGAAAATAAATTATCAACTAACTAAATAATCATAGGGCTAAAAATTAGAAAACTTTTTAAACTTTTGGTATGACCTGTGACGAACAACAAATGACTTACTTTTCATTTCAATGTCAAATATTGATAATGTTAGTAGAAGCATCAGTTGCAGTGCTTGAATGGTCATCATTGACACTTCCTAACATATCTATCACATTCTCAGTCAAGTCATCCAATCTCACATCATTTGTTCTTACAAAAAAGAATACAAAGGTTAAAAATAACAAAATATTAGTAAAATAAATCATAAACAACGAAATCAATAAATCATTTACCTTTCTGCCCAAATAAGCAATCTCTACAACATACCAATGCCTCAACAACATCAGGCTTCATTGCACTACGATATTGGTCAAGTATCCTACCACCTGTGCTAAAAGCCGACTCAGAGGCAACTATAGAAATTGGAACAACCAAGATATCTCTTGCCATTTGTGCAAGCTCAGGATACCTAAACTGATGAGCCTTCCAATATGCAAGAATGTCAAATTTAGCCAACCCGTCAAGCTTTGGGTCTTCCAAATAGAGCTCTAATTGATTCTTTTGAGGAACAAACTCTGAACTTGAAAAGAAGTCAAACTCCTAAATCATAAATAAAATGTATGAGTGCACTTCTAAAAGCTAATAACAAATATTATGTTAAATCCAAAAAATAACCTACAAAGAAGTTAAATATATTAATATATATTTATATATATATAATTTGAATACAAAAATAATAAAATAATGTATTTACCTTCAAAACATTCATAGAAAGTGTACCTCCAGTAGAACAAGCATTATCATCAAATGTAGAATGAGAACTCGAAGATGCACATGCACTACTAGTTCCCATCTTGCAAGCATTGCGCATGTATTCCTCAAACAAAGAATTCAATTTGCTCTTTACCTCCCTTAACTCATTATTGTCAGGCCCATAGAGTTTATTGTAACTCCACTCAACAAATCGCATCTTATACCTCAGATCAAATACCACGGCAATAGCAAATAAAATATTATAATCCTTCCAATATTTGTCAAATTTCTCAAACATTTGAGTCGCCATTGATATCATGAAAACATCATCACTTCTCAACTCCTGACTTAATGTAAACTCAACTGTAAAGCCTGCTGGAAAGTATAAGTTTTCAGTGGGATATTTCACTCCAGAAAACAGATTAGTGGTCTCATAGAAAACCTCAAAGAATTTGCAATTTTTCTCAACTTTTCCCCACTCTTCAGTAGATGGACAATGCGTGAAATTGGAATCAGTCAATCTCAAATGATTAAAAGCACGATGGTAGTACATCGCACTAGAAAGCATTAAATAGGTAGAATTCCATCTAGTAGGAACATCTTGCCTTAAACCTTGTTTAGAATGAAGCGAAGTGCTGGCAACAGATTCTAGGAACTTTTGTTTTCTTACTTGACTACCTTTGACATATTTCACACATTCACGAACTTTATCAACAGAGCTATCAATTTTTTTCAAACCTTCTTGCACAATTAAATTAAGAATATGTGCACAACAATGAACATGTAGAAACTGATCTCCACCCACCAATGAACATTTTATAGCAAGTTGATCTCTGAAATAATCAACAAATACATCATTTGCAGCAGCATTGTCTAAAGTGATTGTGAAAACCTTTTTGTCAATACCCCAACCAGCTAACAAACCACTAATTTTATCACATAATGCAATTCCAGAGTGAGGCGGCGTCATGTAAGAAAAGTTAATTATCCTCTTTTGTAGCAATCAATCAGAATCAATAAAGTGTGCAGTCAAACATATGTAACCATCAGTCGCAATAGATGTCCATAAATCTGAAGTGAAACAATTTTTTCCTGGGCATGAACGCAACTCATGAGCAAGCCTATTCATTTCATTTTTATGCATCTTAAGAATATCAACCCTAGCTGTATTCCTAGTAAAGTGGCACACTTGTGGTTCCAAATAAGTGAAGATAGATCTAATAGCCTCATATTCCACAAATTGAAACGGCAATTCATGCTTCATAATAGCTAAGACTAGTAACTCTCTAAATTTTTCTTGGTTAAACTTTTGTGATCGGATGGTAAGGGCTTTATCATTTTGTTCTATTAAGCACTGAGCAACATCACGAGTTTTTTGCCTAGGGCATTGTTTTTGTATGTGACGTGGCAAATTACATGTACCCATTCTACTATCAGCACAATAAGTTGCTCCACATGCTTTGCACTTACAATGTTGTACCTCATCAGTTTTGCGAGGAAGCAAATCAAAATATTGCCATCACTTTGATTTGAGTTGCCATTTACGCTTGCCATGTCCCGAGGGCTCATCATGAGAAAAAGCAACTGAATTAGCTCCTACAACCGAGGGTAACTCATCACCATCCCCTTTGCGTTCTTCATCTTCAATATCAATATCAATACGTTCAATAGGTTCTGCACTCATCCTATCAAGCAAAATTAAATAAATATCGGGCCCCAAACATTCTAATAACAATTACATAGTAAAATAAACATATTTTTTTGGGTATGTAATAATATTAGTTCTATAACAGAAACTTCAATAATCATTATTTGCATGTCAACATGTATAAATAGATATTGGGAAGAACAAATCACACATTAAGAACACAATTTTCCTACTACATCATTATTTAAACTCTCTGCTTACATAAAAAACAAGCAAGATGAAACGGGAGGTAACTTTGTGGTCGGAGCAAGCTGATCTAATGGTTTTGGATCCTCAAATTTGGCCAAGAGATTCAGTAATGGCTGGGGCCTTATGCTTTGGGACTAGACATGAAACGGGAAAGAAGAGATTTGCAGAGGATACATAGTTAATCAAGTTTAGTTGATTTTTTTTGTCATCTTCAAGGATTAATTTCTTGTTTTCTTTTTATTTTTGGTTTTTAATTCATTTTCGTTGGGTTGATCTGATTCAAGATTTGGAGCAAAACAAAATGAAAATTTTATTGACGGAATGTCGGAATCAAAGGTTTTCATTCTTGTTTGTAAAAAACGAAAAAAGAAAGAAAAAAAAAAAGCAAGATAGTTGCTAAAAAATGCTATGGGCCCTTGCTTGGAGTTTATTGTTTAGTGTTTACCTCAACAAGTGCTGTGTGGCAGTAGCATGAAGGGAACTGGGAAACAAGGGCACGGCAGTGGCATGAGAAAGACGTATGACAATGGCGTGATTGGGACGCACGGCGGCGAGGTGGTGTGATTGGCTAGGGCTTTTCACTTTCTTTTTCTCTCTGTTTTTTGGAGCAGCCAAGCAAGGTGATTGGTTGGGGGGGGGTGTTAATTGTGTTTGGTGATTTGATTTGGTCTTAAATTCCTAATGCCTTTGAATTTTGAAATGGAAAAATGGTCTAAGTGGAAGTGCTAAATGACTAAATGTTAATAAAGTTATTGTAAAATGTAAATCTAAAATTTGTAATTTAATTTTCAAAATTTAGATTTTTTATTATTTATAATTTATTTTAATTAGTTAATTTTTTCAGGTGGGTTGGGTTGGGTCGGGTTTATTGGGTTATTGGGTCACCCAATTATTTTTTCCAGGTTACACAGGTTGACCCGAAAATAATCTAACCTGATTTTTTTTTCTCGGGTCATTTTCGGGTCTGACCTGGTTTGACCCAAACCCGAAAATCCCAAACCCAAACCTGATTTTTCTCTGGTGGGTCATTGTCGTGTCATCGGGTTGGGTTTGGTTTTGACACCCCTATATTACCTCTCCTGTCTCATGGTATAGTCTATCCTTGTCACTCTGTCTCATTTGGGGTAAAGAACGGAAGGAAACAATACAAAACTATAAGTTTGAATGACTTAGTGAGTTGTTAACAAGGAAGCAACATGATAACACAAAGTGATAGTAAAACAGTAAATATTGAATTAGTAGAGAACAATCATGATTATAGTAGATAAGGCAAAGGAATACAACTGGCTAGATAGATTAATAAATGGATAGTGTATCAATAACATTTTCGTAAAACTTGCTGTTGTTGGTTCTCCTACTTTATCACTCCACTTTCGAAAACACAGGAAACCCTTATTCCTCCAAGTCTCTGAGCAAACATGTATCGGCATGGCTAGCTACATGCCTTATCCTGCTCATAGCCAATTACCTCCAACTGGCTATGAGATAGGATAATAATAATAATAATAATAGCATATCAGTCGGAAAACAACCACTTTCGGTATGTTCCGCTCGTTGTCTTTTGGTACAGATCTTAGGGCCAACCCCAAGGGTATAACAGACCTGTGTATCCATAATAATAATATGCCATGCTCGAAACGGTGCAAATGTGGAAATACACAGTGATAATGTGTCATGCCCGTAGAGGTTACGGTGCAAATGTGGAAATACACAGTAATAATATGTCATGCTCTTAGCGGTGCATATGTCCAACATCCACATATATGCCACGCTCGTAGAGGTGCAAAAGTTGAGATAATTAGTAATAATATGCCATGCTTGTAGCAGTGCAGATATCCAATAGCAGTACAATAATTATATCAACTCGTTATGATAAACAGGCAATCAATCAATAAATATCGAGTATATACCAAGGTAATAATCATGGCGATAATAGAAAATATATTTCAATATTTATTTTCAGTTTTCCCAACATAATTGCCAATTTTAGGTAAAATAACATATATCATAGTCAACTAGGAGTCGCAAATAGTGTAAAGGGAAATGTGTGGTAAAGTTTCACAAACAGTGTATTTTATCAAAACTCGTGCAAACATGATACAAGAATCACTGAAGAGGAACCCAAATAGACTGTCAAGAGCACCACAAGAATCAAATATCAATATGGCATGGGCGAATGAGCACTTCCAACAAAGGAAAGATCGAACAATAATGATACAATACTAATATATATGTATATATATAAATATATATAAGATAGGAATTCATATCAGGCTTGATTAATAACGACTTAAGAATTACAGGCAAGCAGAATAGCTCAAATAGATTGTCAAATCCAACACAAGAGTTGAGAAACAACATAGAACAAATAAACAACTATTGAATCTCAATACAAATATGATCAAATAACAAGGATATAATAACAATTATATATGTTCTTTCCCTAGCAAAGAAATCTAATACAAACTCACTTGGCAAATACAAAGGCATCCATAGCTGTATGGAAGCTCAAGTCCTGATTTCCTAGTCAATCCAAGAACTGTTATAAGACAACCTGAGTTATCATTTTATTAACCCTCTAATTCTTAATTATAAATACAGTTGGTGTCTTTATCAAGCTCAAGGTTATAGTGACATCATTCCTTTAATCTTTGTTTTGCCTTTAAATGCCTGATACAACTAATGGTAGTGGTCCTTGACCTAAGGAGTTGATATGGAAATTACTACACGATTATCTCTAGCTCACAACATTGTTAGGGTTTCATTTTGGGTCACAATACTCAATAGGCATTTGTTTTCATAAATCCAAGTCTCGTTATATATAATTTCAAATAAACCTAGCCCATAATACACAGTACTTTTAGTGTTGCGCATTTTACTCGATTGAGCCCAATCATTGACATCTTAATTATAAAAAACTCCAAACTTGGTACTATCCTTGGCATGCTTGATTGACTCAATCCTACTTTTTTTATAACATGTCATATCATCAAGTTTTGAGAACATAAGTTTAGGTCAATATTACTTAAATTATTGAGTTTAGATCTTATACTCGATTCCTAGTTTACCACTTACAAGCTTCACACTTAACTTAAGCCAAATCATAATTTATTGACTTTAATTCGATTAAATGGTTAACTCAAATCATGAAATCAAAATCGAATTAAATCTCGGTGCGAGATGTACCTAAATCCAGCAAGCAGAGGTCAAATTCAGAGCTCAACTTTGGTCCAGATAAGTCCAAGATTGAAATTCAGATATTCTACCCAAAAGCCATTGGAGTTGCTGCCGGACCGCCGCGCCGCTGTAGCTGGAGGTAAGCACCACGACCACGAACTTGTGCGTCTCGTCGAGCTCGATGAAAGCCTTAAATCAATTTCTAGTTTTTGCACCAGCAACATGGCCAATTTGCCATCTGAATAGTTGTGCGCTCTTAATTTCTCCATCACTGCCTGTTAGAACTCCAAATTGAGGCCATCCTTAGCTTGCCCATGCATTTCTAAACAAGATCCCTCTAAGCCCAGCTTCGTTCCACCGCCAAAAGTGGCGAAATCGCCACCTCCGCCATCGGCCTCATTTTTTGGCCAAATCCTTCAGTGTTTTTGGCCAATATTAGTATGGTTTTATTCGCCTTGACGAGAGGAAGCTAGCGATGGTATCAATTTCAAGTTTCAAGGCCATTTTCCAGCATTTCATCGTTGGGGTCGATTTTGGGGATTAATTAAAATTCTGTCCTTAATTATATATATATATATATATAGAAATACTTCTAGCTTCTTCAATTTAGCCTCAGAAATTTTTGGCTGATTTCAATTGAGTCCCTAAACTTTCAACTGCCTTTCACTTTGGTCCCCAGGTTTCAATTAAATTCTCTAATTTTTATTTCTTACACTTTGAACCCTAACTTTTCTGTTTCTGGGTAATTAAGTCCAAACTTAATTATTTTGAAGTCCTTCAACTTTAATTCACTCACATTGACCCCTTAAATTTTATAATTTTAGACAATCAAGTCCTTCTCTTATTCCCAATCAAATCCCTCAGTTGTTGATAATAACTCGAAAGTCTTGATTAAAATTTAACTCATAATTAGTCTAACCCAATTTAGTGAATTCGTATTATTTTTGATGAAGCAATAACTTTAAATTTTAACAACCCAAAATCCGGGGTGTTACAACTCTCCCCTCTTTAAGAGAATCTGGTCCCCAGATTCTTATCTGAAATTTGGAAGAACTTATTATAGCTTCACATTTGTTTATTAGTTTCAGAGCGATTCTTCGGCAATTTTGCCTAATGCGATCTTTTCCACATGTTCTCTTCTCTAATCCTAGTAATTTCTGGTTGCTAAGGTTGGACCCAAAATCTCCATTGTTTGGGATCACTCACATGAGTCTCTTAGCTTGCCTAATGCTGATACTAATTGTCTCCTATCTCATTATGTATCTTAGAAGGATTAGTTTGCTTAAAACTCATGGTTTAGATTTCTTGCAATGGTTCTATTTCTCTTGTTCTTTTGATTCGAATGTCGGTACTTAACTCGATATGCTGTGACCATATTTTTTTCCAAGAAGTTCCATTGGTTAACAAAAGGTGGCCCTAGTATAACAAGGCAATCTAAGGCAACGAATTCTATATCACAAACCACTTAATATTCTTATTTATCTAATAAGTTCACCGTTTTTCTTATCTCAAGTCCAATCCCTTTATTTGCTCCTGTAACAACTGGTCTTCAAAAATAAAAAAGAAAGTTCATTTAAAAATTAAAGATGGCTTAGTAATTTAAAAATAACAACATAACAGAGAGGGAGAAAAAGAAAATAATGTTGGAGAAACAGAAAGATGAGAAACTGAAAAAAAAAAAAGAAAGTACATATTGCTTTTTCGTTATTTTGTTGAATGAGATTAATGATGACCATACATCAAAATATTCACGGTTTGATTGAATCGTCGAATGATAATATAATAATATCATAATATAAAATACTGACATCATTACATCTTATTTCAGACATACAGATATGCAGTAGGAGATACATGTGCAGATTACAAATTAATCCACCATACATGACATCTAAAAGCTGCAGCAAAAGCTTACAAACTAACATCTTCCATGGCTTATACATCTGAATTCCCAACACATTAGCTTTGTCTTACACAGTTCATCAAGGAGGAACTGATGTTATTTCTTCAAATTAAAACCACAAATTCAATAAGCCACATTTCACTTTTGAACTTTTTCCATAGGCACATAATAATAGTGGAATCATATCTGTTAGAAAGATAATATCTCCTTCCGGTAGAAGAACAGGCCGGACGTCCCTCCCTCAGGCGCCACTGCAATCTTCACCAGATTTTCAGCACCTTCTGCAGCACTTAATGGACCAAGATTGCATGTTATATCTGTCCTTGAAAAACCAGGACAAGCACAGTTGATGCAAAAACTTGGGTAGTTTTTGGCTATAATCCTCGTATATGCATTCAAAGCTGCTTTGGAAACTTTATATGCTGAAAACTGAGCTGGCCAGTTGTCGGCTTCCAGAGTACCCTCTTTGAAGTTTTTAAGGAATTGTTGCACCACCTCATCTATTCTCTCTTCTGTCAGGCTCTCTTCATTGCTGAGCACTTCTTTAGCCCACTTATGGGGCAAAAGCTGAAACATATTAATGAGGAAATCAAGATCAGTTTGTGGTTCTTTTTAAGTACATAGGATATAATCTTCTTAGAACCAACACAGAAATTCGTTTTCATTTGTATGACAACTCCATCATCTTGATGGAAATGAATGATAGCTTGGTTTACCTTTAAATTTCCCAATATGGAGGACACGTTCAGAATCCTTGGTGAATCGGATAACTGTAGGAGAGGAACAAGGGCTTCTGTCATTCTTTTTGCGCCATAGTAGTTTGTTTGCACACATTCTTCAGCACCCTCGAATGTCTGAATAAGCTTGCCACTTGCTTTAAACTGAAATGGTTCTGGCTGCATCAATTGGGAGAGAAATCAGCTTTGAAGGAAGAAAACATAATAGAAAGAAACATAAGATCATCATTGGCTGCTTCCTTTTATAGTCATTCTTAAACATCAAACAATTCTCTTGCAATGGAAACAACTATGAACACAAAGAAAACATTTGACATGGGGAAAGAAAAAGACCATTATCAAACCAGAGTGTAAAGGGAACTCGATTTTTTTGTTAAGTTTTGTGGGAACGACACCGACCTTTCCACCTCCAAAAAGGGTAGCTATATCCCCCTCGATGATCTCTTGAACAAGTGAAACATCTCCGTCTAATCCAAGTCCAGATATACCTGCATTGTTAACCTGCATATGACAAAAGTCATAGAGCAACAAGAAAAAATAGTGTATATATATCTCTGTGTGTGTGTGTGTGTCACAAGTTGATACCAAAATATCGAGTCTTCCATAGTTGGTCTTGATGAACTCAACAAGAGAAGCAATACTAGCAGGGTCAAGAACATTGAGCTGATGAAAAACTACATTATCAGAAAGGCCAAATCCCTTCAGCTTTTCTTGAGCTTCAATGCCTCTATTCTCATTTCTAGCTGTTAGTATCACCACAATCCCTTTCAAAGCTAACTGCTTACATATCTCGAATCCAATTCCCTTGTTTGCTCCCGTGACAACTGCATACCTGAAATAAAAAATAGAAAAAAAAAAAAAAGAAGAAAAACATACAAAAAAGACATATTACAGTTCTTGGTAATAACTGTTTTGACTGTAATCTCCACATTGGGAATAAAATTTTACCACCTTTGTGTGACAATTGCCTCTGCCATTATGTCTTCTTTTGTTTGGTTGCAATGGGTGGAGAGAAGGAAAGAGCTTTTTATTTATCAGAATTGTATTGCTTCTATACATATTTTATAATGAGAAATATATTTATTAGGAAAGGCCCACAGCTTTGGATTCCTCTTCCCCAAGCTGTACGCTTCATATCTTCTGTTCTATTCCATATTTCATCTTTTATTCCAATTTATTGTATTTATATTAAGTGTATCTATTTCTTCATCAATATTTTGATAAGAAAATATTCAATGCACGTGTCATATATTCATCAAATGGAATAGAGAATTTAAACCACAAGCTATAACTCTTATAATAGTTATCTTTTGTTATCAGGATACTCAGCTCATCAGGTTTTCCAAAACTAATTAAGCTTGGTTTTAGTCATGCATTATGTACAATAATTAATTTCTCAGTTTAATCGTATTTGTTGTAATTGATATAGCGAGTTAGTTAAAGTAGTTTGACAGTTAGTTGAATTTAGAAACCACGTACAAAGGACTATAAATGTGCTTGTACAAAGGACTATATATAAATGTGCTTGTAGTCTCTCTCTCAATGCAAATGAGTTCTAGACTTCTTAAGCTTTCTTTT
The DNA here is from genome assembly GCA_018894105.1 of Jacaranda mimosifolia. Lineage (NCBI taxonomy): Eukaryota > Viridiplantae > Streptophyta > Magnoliopsida > Lamiales > Bignoniaceae > Jacaranda > Jacaranda mimosifolia. Next base: position 13,190,678 of record CM032120.1, on the reverse strand, counting down.
ATCTAGTGGGGCAACTTCCATTCTAGGTTAATTTTAACTTCTTTCATTAATTTCTTTTTGGTAGTTAGGCAGTTAGTTGAATTTAGAAACCACTTACAAATGGCTATAAATGTACTCTCTCTCTCTCTCATTCATTGCAAATGAGTTCTAGCGCCCGTTTGGTTTTGTTTTCAAAGTTTTTTTTTCATTTTCTTCTTTAAATAAAAAAAGAAAGCTATCGAATTTTCTCCAATTTTTATAGATATTTTTATTTTCAGCACATCTTTTCAAATACACTATTACACACTCTCTCTATTTTCACTTTTCATTTTTTTCTACTCACATTTGTACAATTTTTAATACAAAACACTATATTTTTAAAAAACAACTCATTTTCAACCCTATATAATTATTATATTTTAAACAAAACCTCCAAATAATAATTTATTTTCAAAAACACATTTATAATTAATTTTTTACTATTTTTTTTTTACCAAAAAATAAAAATACCTCCAGAAAACGAGATCAAACGTCTTCTTGACCTTTCTTTTCTCTGGTGGGGCAACTTCCATTCTAGGTTAATTTTAACTTCTTTCATTAATTTCTTTTCATTAGTTAGGCATTTCTTTTTTGTGTCATTGGGAAATGAAATATCCTATTTTTAGTGAAATAGTGAAATCTCCGAAATTCTTTTCCCTTACTAAATAAATATTTATGATAATAATGCAGTTCAACTAGCCATGGACAACTATAAAACACATGAAATTTTCCCAGTGTAAATGCATTTTCATGATACATCCAAAATATGCAGATATTGTGAATCTCAGGGCCTGTTTGGTTTTATTGCCTGAACCATTTTCAGTTTCCATATATTTTTTTAAAAGTTGAAAAGTTAGTTATGAAATGTAAATGAAAATTGAGATATATATGGATGAAATATTGGAAAGTAATTAGTAGAGTAAGTATAATGTTGAAAAGTAAGTTGATTTATACTTTTTCATATTTAAAAAGATTTATTTTTTTAAAATATATGTATATTTTATTAATTTTAAAATAATAGTGAGTATTTTATGTCAAATCAAATTTGAATTTAATTTATATGAGAGTATGATGATATAATAGATTTTGAAAGAGTTTGAAAATGAAAAAATGAATGAAAATCGATAGAAAGTGATAGTTTTTATTTTTCATTTCCATTCTGGCCCATGAAAATAAAACCAAACGGCCCTTAGACTCTTGAGTTGCTATTTGAGTGTCCCCAAAAAGATGAGCAACGATGAATGTAGGAAAGAAGTCTTTCTTTAAATTGCCAAGAAGCAACATTTTAGAATACGAAAAAATTTGCAGAACAGTATGAAACTGATGTGGTTAGCAGAAGAAAAGACGAAAATATCCCTAAAAATGACTAAAACAACTAAATAGTCAACTGATTCGCGCTTTCTTATTTGGGTCGAATTCCTACCTGAGTACTTGATGTGAGATTATTATAACTCAGAATAACATCCATTCAGGGAAATTCACGTGGAAGGATCTCTTGATGCCACCTAGGATGAATAATGTTAGGATATCTTAACGGACAGCTATAAATAACCCCTCATTCAATGCACAATAGAGCTGAATGAAAATCTACTCCCATACTTTACCACTAGGATATCATGCCCACTACCCACAACCTACCTTTTACAACCTAATTAAGCATTGACAAAATCACATAACTCCAGAAAAATTTCTTGCCAACCCGAGAATTTCTCACTTGGGGCTTCTGTCTTTTTTCACTCATTGAAAGTCATTATCTAGCTGCTAAAGAACAAATCCTGCTGCATATGTTTGTTCTATTGGGCTTTTGGTCCACCTATTTCTCAGTCCTTGCATATTAAGTGCCGGATTGTTTGTGTTTAATAGTACTATTTTTGCATTTTATACTATTTTAAAAATAGAAAACGTAATTGTTTGTATTATTTTTAATGAAAAAACCATCCATTTTTATTTTCATACTTATAAAAAATCTATAATACCTAATAATTTAAAAATAATTAAAATCCCCTAACTAATTAAATAGTAATTTTTTCCTATTATTCTCATGAAAAATGGATACAAATTTTTGACTGTTACTTAGTATCGGCAATAGGTTTGAAAAAGTATCTAAAAATATCAAATTTAAATATTTGTACCCTGTCGAAGTAAGGAACTATGGCATATATGTTTGGAATAGATTCCATTTTGAAAGAGTTAAAAAAGCACTATCTCGTTAAAAGGTTCTATACATCTGCCCTTTCTCAACGCATTTCTTTAGACAAAGACTCTATTTTTTCCTCTTTTCGGATGATAAATATTTATCAGAACATGGAGTGTGAAGACAACGTGATCTACATAAAATTTAATACTAATTTTTCATCACATTATCATCCTCTAACTTATTAAATAATTATTTTTTTAATCTTTTCAAGACAATGGGGCCCACAATCAATTAAACAATAATAATTAACACTATTACATTAAAATATTATTTCAATCTACCTTTTTTCAAAATCTTCACAATTCTTATCTAATCACATTTTTATTTCCACATGTAAAACAATGATAAAATAAAAACACATTCTAAAACAATAAAAACTGAAAATGGGAATGAAAACACAACCAATCCTAGCAGGCCTAAGACTCTTAATTCTAAGCATAGCTGTAGTAGGCAAGATAGACTTTCTCATGCTAACTCCGAATATTTGGCTAAAAAATATCACACTCATATCAGGCCCAATTCAAGTTGGCCGGTGAACTCAATGATGACTATAGCTCAACAAGAATGCCAACTTGAGTTTTCAAAATACCAAATGCATAGGGCAAAAAGAAAAGGGCTCCAGCAACAGACTCCTAACAACATATCAACTTTTGTTGAGCAGGTAACTTTAAAGTTTTCTTTTACTCATTTGATTTGGTTATTGTAATTATCCGAAACAGTTTGAGAATGCTTGTTTTAGGTGTTGACCCCTCTCAAGTTCCAAATCTTCTTCCAAAAGCGACTCCAATGTCAACTGAATCGCCTTAGTCGACAAGAGATGCAACTTCACAGTTGATATAGATGTAGACTTGCGAAACATGACTTGGAACATATTGTTTATTTCTTTTTGCGTTGGCCTTATTTTTGTATTGGGCGCATATTGTTGGAGAGATTGAAAGCACTTTAGCATTCGGGGCTACTATTTTTTGACTTTTTGACTCAGAATCCAAGTTTTTAAGGGCTGGATCGTTTGTGTTCTAGAACATATTTTTTCCATTTTACATTATTCCGAAAATGGAAAACGCGATTGTTTGTACGATTTTCAATGAAAATATCATTCATTTTCATTTTCATACCTATAAAAAATCTAGAATACCTATTAATTTAATACTAATTTTCCATCACATCATCATCCACTAACTTATTAAATAACTATTTCTTTTTCTATCTTTTCAAGACAACGGGGCCCACAATCAATTAAACAATAATAATGAATACTATTACATTAAAATATTATTTTCAATTTACTTTTTTAAAATTTTCACAATCATTGTCCAATCACTAAATCACATTTTCATTTCCACACGCAAAATAATGATAAAATAAAAATACATTCTAGAACAATGAAAACAGAAAATGAGAATGAAAACACAACCAATCCGGCTCTAAGCTTTTTGTTTGTTGCATGCTTCAAAGGAAGAGCCCTTAAGAAGATGGCCCATTGTTTTGACTACAATGAAGTGCTTAACGTGCCACCATATGCAGGTGCTTTGTTTTGTTTTGGACATGCATATGAACCACATAGAACAGTGGTTGTACTTAGTTTTTGGAGGTAGAATTACTTTAAAGAAACTTCATTTGCTATAGTATTAAAGCTTGAGAACTTATCCTCTAATACACAATGAATGACATTATAATAAGCTTGTTTTGTTCCTTGATCTGTTTTCTTTCCTAAACATGTGCTTTGCTATCTGCATCTGGTGAATATCATCTTTTTTTTTTTTAAAAAAAAAAGTCTTTACAAGGTTTAATTAAAAAGCAAAATTTGTTGTTTTTGTGCTTGTCATATATAGTTATGTGGCATATAGATGCAACTTCCTTCATCTAACCTCATATGAAAACTTCCTCAATTCGTTCTTGATATGTTTTAAAATCTATCTGTTAAGCTTTGGATAACATGCATTAGGTTAATCTATTGATATTGTAGAGGCCCAAATTCCTTTTTTATTAGAAGGAAAAAAAAGGGCTAATACAAGGTAAGAAAAGAATAAGAATTCCTGCAACCTACTGTTCTGGTTGGATGGATTCCTTTCCTTCTTTTTGAGCCGGAAAATACAGAAATGACAAGAGTAGTTGGATTTTTTTTTTTTCCTAAATGGAAAAATATAAAAATAACGAGAATAGCCTTTTCTCCCACTACATAAAAAATTGCTTGGGGGGCAAAGTGTTCAGGTGAACCTAAGTTGACGGGGTGAAGTTGCCATTTATCCATTCCTTTATTTGCCCCTATAACAACTGATCTTCCAAAAAAAAAAAAAAAAAGATTACAAATTAACCCACCATACATGACATCTAAAAGCTGCAACAAAATCTTACAAACTAGCATCTTGCTTGGCTTATACATCTGAATTCCCAACACATTAGCTTTGCCTCACACACTTCAAGGAGGAAACTGATCTTTTTGTTTCTTCAAATAAAACCACAAATTTAATATGCCACATTTCACTTTGAACTTTTACTCATAGGCATAATAACAGTGGAATCATATTCACTAGAAAAATAATCTCTCCTTCCGATAGAAGTACAGGCCAGATGGCCCTCCCTCAGGCGCCAGTGCAATCTTCACCAGATTTTCAGCGCCTTCTGCAGCGCTTAAATGACCAAGATTGCATGTTATATCTGCTCTTGAAAAACCAGGACAAGCACAATTGATGCGGAAAGTTGGGTACTTTTTGGCTATAATCCTCGTATATGCATTCAAAGCTGCTTTCGAAACTTTATATGCTGAAAACTGAGTTGGCCAGTCGTTGGCTTCTCGAGTACCCTCTTTGAAGTTTTTGAGGAATTCTTGCACCACATCATCTATTCTCTCTTCTGTCAGGCTTTCTTCGTTGCTGAGAACTTCTTTGGCCCACTTATGGGGCAAAAGCTGAAACATATTAATGAGGAAATCAAGACCTGTTCGTGGTTCTTTTCAAGTACATAGGATAAAATCTTCTTGGAACCAACACAGAAATTCGTTTTCGTTTGTATGATAATTCTATTATTTTGATGGGCTGAATCAATGATAACTTGTCCAAGTTGTTAAAGCGGTAAGAAAAGTTGTAGAATTATCCCTATTCAGAAATTCTTGTATGACAACTCCACCATTTTGATGGGAACGAATGATAATTTGGTTTACCTTTAAATTTCCCAATAAGGAGGACACGTTTAAAATCCTTGGTGAATCAGATAATTGCAGGATAGGGATAAAGGCTTCTGTCATTCTTCTTGCGGCATAGTAGTTTGTTTGCACACATTCTTCAGCACCCTCGAATGTCTGAATAAGCTTGCCACTTGCTTTAAACTGAACTGGTTCTGGCTGCATCAATTGGGAAAGAAATCAGTTCTGAAGGAAGAAAACATAATAGAAAGAAACATAAGATCATCATTCGCTGCTGCTTTTTATAGTCAATATTCTTAAACATCACACATTTCTCTGCAATGAGAACAGCTATGAACACATAAAACATTTGACATGGGCAAAGAAAAAGACCATTATCAAAACATAACGGGAACTTGATTTTTGTGTTAAGTTTTGTGGGGTGGACACCAACCTTTCCACCTCCAACAACGGTAGCTATATCCCTCTCGATTATCTCTTGAATAAGTAAAACATCTCCATCTAATCCAAGTCCAGTAATACCTGCATTGTTAACCTGCATATAAAGTCAAATTAGCTCTACTTGGAAATGACAAAAGTCATAGAGCAACAAGAAAAAATAAGTATGTGTGTGTGTGTCACAAGTTGATACCAAAATATCGAGTCTTCCATAGTTGGTCTTGATGAACGCAACAAGAGAAGCAATACTAGCAGGGTCAAGAACATTGAGCTGATGAAAAACTACATTATCAGAAAGGCCAAATCCCTTCAGCTTTTCTTGAGCTTCAATGCCTCTATTCTCATTTCTAGCTGTTAGTACCACCACAATCCCTTTCAAAGCTAACTGCTTACATATCTCGAATCCAATTCCCTTGTTTGCTCCTGTGACAACTGCATACCTGAGAGAAAAAATAGAGAGAAAAAAGAAGAAAAAAAAAAAGAAGACAAATTATAGTTCTTGGCAATAACTATTTGACCGTAATCTCCATTGTACATAAAATTTTACTACCTCTGCGTGGCGACTGCCTCTGCCATTGTGTGTTTGTTTGGTTGCACTGGTTGGACAGGGGAAGAGCTTTCCGTTTATCACAATTGTATGGCCTGTATGCATGTTTTGTAACAAGAAATATCTTTATAAGGAAAGGCCCACAACTTTGGGTTCTTCTTACCAATGACAACGTTGTTTAATAGTAAAATCTTATAATTCTCATCTTAGGGTTGTCAATGGATCGGATTTTAATCCGAATCCGATCCGAATTTTAGGATTTTTATCCGATTAAAATATTCGATGGATCATATCCGATTATAAATATCCATAATTCGAAATAAGTTGATCGAATATGAAATTATACAATCCGATCCGATAAAGATCCGAGTCCGAATTGTATTAAATATATTATTAAATTGATAATTATATAGTATAAATTATATTAATGTATACTTTTGACTGGAATGCAATATATGTGATATTATAATTGATAATGCCCTAATTTTTTTATTTCTTTGAAGCAATCAATTTAATAAAGTAATTATATATATATGTATGTTTCATATTATAGCCTAAATACACAATTTATAATGATTTATGCACTGTAAAATATACATTATCGAATGATCAATTTGATACAACCCCCATAGATTATGCCTTAAATCTTTAGCTTTTGCAATGATGTGATAAAAAGTTATGAAAAAAAATCTAAATTTGAGCTCTCTTAACTTTGTAAATATTATATTTGGATTAAAAGGTAATATTGAAATATCATATAACATGTCTTATAAGACAGTTCTTTCTAATAATACAAAAATTTAATGAATGCAAATTTTTTTTGACTTTCTTATCGGATTTCGTATTTTTATCGGATCCGGACATAGCATGCATAGATCCTATGGGACTCGGATTCAGATTTAGTTATATACATATTATCGGATTCGGATTCGAATTATCCTAATTTGATCCAAACTCGACCCGTTGAAAGCCCTATCTCATCTTTTTCTGTGTCCCGGGAAAATAAAATTTCCTATTTTTAGTGAAACAGTGAAATCCAAAACCCTTTTCCTTCTTAAATAAATATTTATTGACAATAATGGAATCCCTACTTGCCAATAAAAAACTATAAACGCATTATGGGTTTTCCCTTTGTATATTTACATCCAAAATATGCAGCAGATATGGTGAATCTTATGATTCTTGACTTGCAATTCCTGTCCACCATAAAAGATGAGCAACAATAAATGCTGGAAAACGAAGACTTTTTGTCACTTTGAACGGCCAAGACGCATCACTTGGAATATGACAAAATTGCAGAAGAACAGTAAGAAAAGTTGCAGTTCTCGATAATTCCTTAATCAAATTCAGGCTGGAAAAAGTATTGTCCAAAATTGATGCTAATCTTTCTTGAGATGCAATCCCGTGTGTTGGTGGGATCAACAGGATTCAGGCTTCCTCCTTTACACTCATTGAAAGTTCTGTTAAAGAACAAATCCAGCTGCATATGTTTGTTCTATTGGGCTTTTGGTCCACCTATTTCTCAATCCTGGACATGTTACAAAAGCTGATAAATTTCAATTGGCCCATTAGACAAACATAGAGGCCTCAGCCCTCAGGAGTGTCAAATTTGTGAATATATTTGATCAGAAGGCATCTCATGGTAAACATAGTACATACTTGACAGTAGAATACCCAAAGACCAATAACATCTCATAGTAAACAAAGATCAGAGAAATTTGAATTAGATCCATTTATCTTGTGAACAAATTTGTGGGACTACGAAACTCTTGTTCCTGTGAGTTCAAGCTGGGCCACTGCTTCATTAATTGCATCAATGACATCCATCTTTCCCCTGCCAACTGCCTCGTCCATGGGAGTTCTCTCATGGCTAATTAGAATCCAATACCATAATTATGTTAGATGGGAATAAACTAACAAAGTCTTACTATTGATAAAAACTCGTTCACAGACCTGTTCAACAGTGAGATATTGGCTCCAGCAAGAATCAGCCGTTTGACAACCTGAGAAAGACAATATATGAACTTGAGAGATGAAAATCACCAGTTGCCAACTTATGAAGGAATGGAGTTAGTACCTCAATGTGGCCATTGAGACAAGCCCAATGAAGAGGTGTATTTTTCTCCAGGTTACAAGCATTAACATCCTGTTCCATGAAAAAGTTTTGGTGAGTCATATTCTCATCCCAGACATGCAAATGTCACTAGGAAAAAGGGACACAGAAAATACATGGACATACAGAAAGCTGAAATACATTTTCCTTCTTGCAATAAACTGCTATTTCTTAATCATCAATATATAACTACTTTTCAACCTTTCTCGGAGCTATGCATTTCTTAAGAAACTCACTTTCTTACACCAAACTATGTTCAATCCAATAAAAACCATTAAATTTTATTTTCTCATGGCATGCAAATCTAACTTTAGAGTTTAGACATAGATCATTACAGCTTAGTAATGCTGAGTAAGTGTAAAATAATAGTTCCATATCTAAAATAGAATATCTCATCCAAATTAGAAGAGTCTCTCTGCTGAACAACCCCTCCTCATAGGTCTGGAAACATGAACCAATGAAGAAGATATTTCTACTAAATAGAGCTAAAGTAGACAAGCTAACAATTGAAAGTGGGTTTTGTTTGGGTTGTGATAGGCTCTCTTTACAAAGCAGAAATAAGTAGCACTTCCATCGGCCACCTTGATAAATGAACCATGATAAAGAGAGTAAGAGACATGAAGGAAGTTGAAGCCTTTCCATAAGTTAACTACCAGCTGAGCTGTACTTTAACTTACGAAATGCTAAACAATTTAACAACTACAATTATCATATAAGGTCTCAGTCAGGTTGAGAAAGCTTAAGAGTGTTTTATCATATCTTTGCATAAACCGTATTTCTTCAACTCTAAATACCATTAGAGAACATCAACAATACACAATAGATGAGGAGAAACATTTTTCCAGTAAATGAACATCCTGCAAATCAAGCAACACTGATGCTCGGTCAGATGTAGAAAAATTTCGAGGCTCCCTCACCGCTCCATTGTGGATAAGATAGTCAACAATGTCAAGATGCCCATTGGCTGAAGCCATATGTAATGCTGCAAAATTACACAACAGAATAAATTCAAATGAAGTTGAGAAAGAAAATCCCAGACACCAGTAGATAACTATTACCGTGGTTATACAGAATTAACATAAATCACAGAGAACAAGTAGGAAAAGAATGCATGTTAGAATTAAAACCTGTGCGGCCTTGTGAGTCCTTTGAGTCTAAAGAAATACCACTTGCTGCTATGCTCATGATATCATCAATATCATCATATCTAGCAGCCTATCCAATAATAAAGCACAGTCAAATTAATAGTCATTTTCCAACAATTAAATGCTGATCATTCAGCACATGGTTAACATAGCAGGGGAGTAAGATCATATACATATTGGAAAGCATGCCATTTAAAGGTGAACTGGCAAGACAAACAACAAAAATATAGTAAGAACATCATGTTTAGGTCTCATCAACTTAGAATGCCATCAAATTGAAATACATCTAGCAATTCAACATTCAACCACAATGAAATTTAAAAGCAACAAACAATTCAAATTGTTTCCAAGTGTATTAATTGGCAAACATAATAAACAAAGGCTTAAATTTCACCTTTCCTGAATTATAATTTCTTCCTTTTCCAACTGTAAGTAAACGTAACTGTCTAAAACTGGCACTCATACAATCAAATTTCAGTAGATTTTCATCAAACTCTCCAAGTAAACATTCAATTTGAGCACACGCAGAAATAACAGTACATAAATGAACTAAACAGATATCATTATTCCTAAAGAAAATTAAAAAAAAAAAAAAAGTAAAATAAAATAAAACTTCTAAAAATTAAACACTCTGCTTAACTATAACTTAATAGTAGAAAAAAATAAAGGGCATAATTCAACGGATCATATAGAGCTGTAGGGTTGAGGCACCTCGAGCAACGCTTCAATGCTTTCCGACGCCGTATCCTGGGGCTGATGTTCCACCGTATTCTCGTCTGCTCCCATTTCTTTGTGTATGAGAGAGAGAGAGGGAGAGTTAAACTTTATGTGGGTCATGGACGGCCCATCATTTGCTTGGGCCTCCCAAGTTGTTAAACTTAAGTTGCTTTTTCTAGTTTTTTATTGTTCAGTTCAAATTTATAATTTCTTGAATCTTAGCAGCTCTCACACCGAGTGATTTTAAGCCCAGCAGTATTAGTCTCATATATAAAGTATGAAGTCAGGTATTTAAAATCTAATGAATTTTTCGACGTGAATGTGTATAGTTTGAAAAAAAAAAATAGCAGTTGTCGCACATGATTTTCGAGGGTACAAAAATATGTTTTTGTTACACTTAAAATTAATGTATGAAATAATTTGAATTATGGAGTAAGTTAAGATTGTATTAGACGTTTAACTTGATGAAGTAAAATAAAGGAAGATAGAGTTTTGATAATGTTGTTTTGTTGGTTTGCATGTTTCTGAATTTTGTGAAAACTACAATTGTAATCTTATTAAATCATCATTTGTAAAAGACAAATTTAGAATGTTAATAAAAATTAGCATCCAAACTACCTCTCTTATGGTTTCTCCATTTTGTTCTTGAAACTGCATTGTCTGTTTTAGTTGTTGGAATAATTGAAGGATAAATTATTTAAAAATTCAAATTTTTACTTTAGACTCTATACGGCCTTTCTTCTTGCAATGATATATATTAATTACTTTCTAGTAAATGTTTTCTTAATAGTATTGAATTCGTACTCGATAAATAGTAATAAAAAAAATTATTTAGATTTTAGCCGTTTTCAATTCAATAAAGAAAAAGACATTGTCTACCTTAAAATGTCTCAAAATATTTGAAATCAAACTACCAAATTTTTGTAATAAGATTTTGATCCAATAAACTAAGTTAAAAATTAAGCAAAGCTAATGGGGTCCAAGATATGCATGATACATCAAAATACATTGAAAAATTGATATCACATCCTTCAATAACCCCCATCCTACTCCTAAAGCAAGGGATGGAAATGGATGAAATATTGAGCATCCCAACATGATTTCGATCTTTATTTGTTTACTATTTGCACTGAATTCTATACTTTTGCATCACAACATGCTAAAGAGCTCAGAAAAAAATAGTACATTTTTCCTAACTTTACAAGCATTTCAAATACACCAGTTCAAGCTTCACAAGATGGTATTGTCCCTATATCAGTTTAAGCAACTCTTTAAGTTGTGCGAAAACCAAACTTCTAATCACACACATGATCGTTTCATTCCTAAAATGAAGAAACATGCATACGATCAAAGAACAAGCCAGACGGTCCATCGTCAGGCAATAAGGCCAGCCTCACCGGACTTCTGGCACCTTCTTCAGGCATCAATGTGCCAGAATGGTTGCTGAGATCGGTCCTGACCCAGCCGGGACAAACACAGTTAATCAGCATTCCTGGGTACTTCTTTGCCAGAAGCCTAGTGTGTGCAGTCACAGCTGCTTTTGAGACACAGTATGCACTCCAATAACTCGGCCAACCCTTGGCTGATACGGACCCCTCCTTGAAGTCTTTAAGGAACTCGTTCAAGACTTCATCAATGCTCTCTTCTCTCAGGTTTTCAATGTCATTTAGTATGCCTCTAGCCCATTTGTTCCGTATACTCTAAACAAGAAGTTTGGCAACACTTTTCTTTAAGTGCTAGAAAGCAAGGTGGTCGATTTTTCAAGACATGATTTGAAGTTTAAGTGGGAAGAATAGTTAGTATAGTACCCCAAGTGTTCCCATTGTGGATGAAACATTGACAATTCTTGGAGAATCTGAGAGTTGGAGGAGGGGAAGCAGTTTTTCGGTAGTTCTCTGTAGGCCATAGTAGTTTATTTGCAGACATTCTGCTGCTAATTCGTATGCTGTCCTTTTGATTTTCGCTCCACCAGTCTGCATCAAGAAAGTAAATATTGAAGCTTATAATTGCGCAAGAAGCATAACGGGTGGTGGGCTTCCAGACATAATAAGAGAAAATGAAGAAAAGTTCTCTTTGTGGTAACTATCTTACCTCAGTTTCAGTAGTACCACTAACCCCAGCATTGTTCACCTGCAAATTAACCAAACTTCCCCTTCATATATTCACTCTTTTATAATCAAGCAAACATATTACTCAGAAAGTCGACTTGGTATCTGAAGTATATTAATACCCAAATCTTGATCCATTTGTCACATATCAAAAGAAAATGCAACCCTATGAATGAATTATTCTGCTGCAGCATAATTTACCGCAAGGGATCCTTTAAGAAAAAGACCAAGAATTATGGAACTGATTATTCGAGCTATCCTTGTATGGCAACCAAATAGCAGTACCTCAGAGTAGTATCACAAGAAAATAAGAAACAACAGTTAATTACTCTTAAGTTCTAAGAGAAACTTCAATCCCAAAGAATTACTTCATACATATCCATATATTTATATAAAGCTATAACTGTAAAATTACAGTAAATGTCACTGTAACAATCCACTCAATTTCTCAGGGCGACATTTGATGTCGAATATCAGGGGAGATTGGGCCGTTCAGTAGCAAGTAATGACTTGTTTGATCTGTGGGGTTAAAGTGACGGACAAGCCCAAAATCAACACCAACCCCTCCACTGCAACACATACTACATGCTAATGAAATAATCGCACCCCCACTATTAGACTTGCAGTGATCATAAGACATCGTTGTCTTCTTCTGACACAAGCGGACTACTATTTCAGTCAGCTTTATTGATGAAGTGGTTGGGCATGGCCAGTTAAGTAAATCTACTTTAATCTTTCATCTCATATCACATATGGTGGACCACATATACTTCTTGCAATCTCTAACATCAAATGAATGGTAAGATATTACATTATCTGCCCTTAAACTTCCCGAGCTTCCAATCACCACTATTAGTACTAAGTGGTATAAAACGCAACCTCAAGTATCACAATGGCATCGAATTCATCTACAAAGATACATATACATCACAAACTAGCCCACCCTCATCACCAATTTCCAACCAAAATCAACAAAAGGACATCATGTTTGCCAAAAAATCCTCATTTTTTTCCAACCAAATCAATCCACAATTCAATTTTAATAAAATTCAAACAATTCAAAAGGATCAATTTCGACAAGAACAGTCTCTGATCATACCAATATATCAAGCTTTCCAATCCGGGACTTGATAAATCCAGCAAGAGAATCAATGCTCGCTGAATCCATCACATCCAGCTGATGAAACATTATGTAATCAAAAAGCCCAGACTTTCTGAGCTTCTCAACAGCATCAAGCCCTCTCTTTTCATTTCTTGCAGTCAAAACCACAGAAACACCTTGAGATGCCAACTGCCTGCATATCTCTAATCCAATCCCTTTGTTTGCCCCTGTAACAACTGCATACCTGCAATCACACACACACAAACACACACATCAATACTAGGGCAAATAAATCAATGAAATGTAAAAATTACTCAAGAAATTGATGGGAAAAGAGAAAATTCTTGCAAGAAACTAGTTTTTCCCCCCCTTACTTTTTAATTGCATCACTTTTGGTGGCCATGGGAGAAGCAGCTGAGTTTTTTATTTTCAGTTTTAGAAGGAACATTTGGTTTTTTTTTTTTTTTTTACTTTAGTGGAATAATAGTAATGATAAACATAAATATAGGATTGTATTATTGCTATATAGCCCACCGTAATGCTTTCTCCATTTTCCAGAATTGTTGGAATTTTTGTCTTTCCCACAGATATATTCTTCATTCAGGTTCTTTGCTGCTTTTTCATGTGGTGTGGAAACTTAGGGGAATGTTTGGTTATCTTTTTGTGTGATTTTTTATTATATGTTTTGAAAAAATGAATTGCTGAAAAATGTAAAAGTTGTATTTTGATATACTTGTTTATGTATTGAGAGAAATATTTTTTATTGTAACAGTTAAATCAATACTGTTTTTTTTTTTTTGTTAGATTTTTGGAGCGAAAATGAAATTAAGTGATTTTTTTTTATTGTTAGAATAATAATAAAATATATATGATGTATATATATAATATGTATATATATATTGGAAATGGAAGTGATGGAGGGAAACATAACCAAACACCCCCTCAAATTTTCTTTTTCTAGGTTTAAATTGATCCAAAAAATAAGTAGATAGAATATGTGAATATGTGCAAAGTGGAATTTAAAGAAAAATAATTTGTCGCATTAAAATAAGAAACTTTTCCATTTTATTTTATGTTTTTCTTAACAATATTATATATGAGGTATATAAAAAGGTCAAAATGAATAAATAAAATGAACAAATTAATTCAAAAGCTAAAAGTATTTTATACATTTGTCTCTTCACTTTTTGATTTTTAGTATAACTCTGACTTAAAAGTAAAGTATTTGTCATTAATTCAATTAGATTAAATTCTTTCAAAATTATTTAGAAAAGCAATGGTCGTATGTTAAAGCAGCCATTGCCAATTGAAATAGAGTTTGAATAGAGTAATTTGACTTAATTACAAATATAAAGATAATTTTTTTCTAAAATAACACTTGTGATAATTACAAAACACGAGCATCATAATTAATTTTAAACATGAATCATAATAATTTAAATAAGAGATTTTTTTTAAAAATAAATGTATAGTTTGATCGTAAACTTTTATTTATACGGATCGAACGGTTACATGTTTGAATTCCATAAGTGATAGTTAGAAATCAGCCACGATTCTTTTACTATAAACCAATAAATTATTGAACTCGTGGGAAAAAAATCAATTAATGAAAATGAAGAATAAATAACACTAAAATTTGGAGGGAGATAAGCAATTTTCTAGGACAAACTCAAACGCACTTATTAGCCAACCTAACTTGGAAAAGTCTGCGATACAATTTTGATTGTACATATCTCATTTGAAGGATATACACAAATGTACTTAATCTACATCATTTTATTTAATATTGGAACTTAAAACAACTTTTATTACCTTTACAAGCATTTTCATAGATACAAAACCAGTCCACCCAAATGATCATATCTTCACCATATAATTAGAGCAACTCCTACTCTACAAATGATCATCTATTCACCATATAATTAGAGCAACTTCTACTCTTGATCAAACAATAGAACCTCACCTTGAATACATGCATCTTCAGACAATCATACTCCATTATTATTCCTCAAAAGAGGACACTTCCTTCCTATAAAAGAACAAACCAGAAGGCCCATCATCAGGCAACAATGCCAGCCTCACCGGACTTTCTGCGCCTTCTTCCACTGTCAAGCAACCGGTATTATGGTTGATATCGGTCTTAACATATCCCGGACATACACAATTAATCCGAAAAGACAGGTATTTCTTGGCTAAAATCCTTGTGTAAGCATTCATGGCTGCTTTAGAGACTATATACGCAGCAGAATATTGAGGCCAGCCTTTGGCTTCTAAGTTCCCCTCCTTGAAGTCTTTGAGAAACTGATTCAGCACCTCATCCATTCTCTCTTCTGTAAGATTTTCGACGTCTCTGAGTACCCCTTTAGCCCATTCACTGGGTATGTGCTGAAACAAAGAAAGTTTTGACATTAATGGTTTTACTGATTAGTCTCTGAGTCACAAAACAAGAGTCATTTCCACTATAGATCAAGGTGAACTTCTATCTATGTCTATTTAGATGTATAGCTATCAGATTGCGGCTTCATGTACCAAATATTTCTATATCGCTGCATCTAATATTTTTTGTTATTGGAGAAAGGACGAAATAAACAGACTTTGATTTCCAGTCTTCTATGTTTTCTATTGAATTTGACCCAAAAAAATAGGAAATTCCTTCTCATTGGAAGTTTCTTTGTTGCTTTTCCCTATGATCCAATAACCTTAGTGAGTATTACTATCACCATGACAAGAAGTTCTAGAAAACATTAAAATAAGAAAGTACTACCTCCTTTTCGACTCAATACTTGTCAAGTAAAAAGGCTGCATCTTTGTTTTGGCTTCTAAGTTACTATTTCTTAGCACTTGGCAGAAGTAGATGTGTGAAATTGAGAATACGTAGTACCTTAAGCTTCCCCATTGAAGAGGATACGTTGACGATCCGTGGTGAATTGGACAGCTGCAGTAGGGGGAGCAGTGCTTCAGTAGTTCTTTTGGCACCGTAATAATTTGTTTGAAGACCTTCTGCTGCCATATCATAGGTCTGAGTCATTATCTCAGCCCAATTGATTTTTGCTCCTTCAGTCTGTATTCACAAAGCAGCACTGAGAAATCAATCAGCATTTCTTATTTCAAGCATCGTAACATATATACAGCAGAGTTTTGAAGTCCTCCTTGGTCTTATTCAAAATGTGTGCCTCGTGAGTGTGTCTGGATTGCTAAGGCAATCCCTAACCCAAAGCCAGGAATGGATCGGAGGGAACCACAGCATAAGGAATGTTTGCATCTCATGGCAAGACTAATTTTGAACTGTGGGTCATAGGGCAAGAGCCTTTATCGGCTCAAGGGCCGGGGGACACAAAGATCCTGGGTAAAGAGCCCCAAAGATGACTGCAATGAGTGGAAATCTCACCCATGGACCTAGACAACGAGCAAACACTCGAATGTTTGGGGTGGAGAGTTCACAGCCCTTAGAGGAGAACTTAAGAGAAGTACGTTCTTTATAACACACATGTATCTAACTTAGAAGTATTAATCTTCTTGGTGATTATATTTTGGAGGAATATCGATTTGTCGGTATAACTGATGCATAAAATTGAACTTCAAGTGCATAAAACAATCCAAGAAAACAGACTTACCCCACTTGCAGCTTCCACTGAAGCTCTCAGAGCATCAGTGTCAACCATGGCTCCAGTGACCCCTGCATTGTTCACCTGCAGAGTGGCCTCAGTTTAGCTATTTTACATACTCCATAATAGAAAAACGAAAAAAGATAAAACATGAAAAATGCAAAGCCACTAAGTAGTAGGACAAGCAACAGCTGATTCTTAGTTGATCACGTCCAAATATAGCAAGAAATTGAACAAGAACAGATGAATCAGTTAGGCACTGGAAAATTCAACCACGAGGAACATAATACTAATATTAAACAAGAACCAAGAACCATCAAACTGGTTATTCACACACACCCACACACCCAAAAAAACAAAAACAAATTGCCAGAAGCTAAATATTTTTAAGATATGCCTTGAACTAGGAAAATTCAACCCAGAGAAACACAATAATTGTATAACAAGTACCATGATATAGTATGACTAAAGTACCATAAAAGTGAAGGTTATGATAGAATTAACCCATTAGTTAGCCACAACTAACAGATTAAGGACGATTGGATGGTCCAGATTCGTCGAGTCCCCTGATTGACTAGGGACCGCTGGTATAAAACCCCTCCTACAACGTGAGATTCACGTACAGAAAAGCTACTTTTACCCTTTATCATGGTGGCCTTTTGTTTTTTTCTCCACTTCCAGTACATTCCCTGACTTAATCATCAAATGATTACTGCTGAGACCCCCAACGACCCCAACACTTTGTGCTTTCAAGTTACAAATCAAGCCCGAACTGAGTAGCTATTTCATAGATTTGCTTAGAATAAGGAGGAAAATTTCCCATACTCAAATCAAATGAAAAACTATCAAACTGGTTATGCAAGACAATACCTTTTAGCAGTAGGTCAATATTGTTATGATATGCCTTAAAGTCACAAGCCAATCATCTAACAAGTTGTTGACAACTGAAATCTTAGCAAAAATTTAATCCAAAAGTGCAAAACTCATAATTTGCTTTAAAAGGACAACAATAATCATGATCAAACTGGCTATATAATCATATCTGAACCCACAAGTGACATATGATCACTATAAAACAGGAAAGAAAAGTCAGTTTCAAGACAAAGAAATCTGCACATACCAAGATATCAAGCTTTCCAAATGGGGACTTACTAAAATCAGCAAGGGAAGCAATACTTGCTAAATCAGTGACATCAAGCTGATGAAATATAACATAATCAAACAGCCCAGACCCTCTGAGTTTTTCAACAGCTTCAAGACCCCTCTTTTCATCTCTACTTGTCAACACTACTGCAATACCTTGAGATGCCAACTGCCTGCAAATCTGTAGTCCAATCCCCTTGTTTGCACCAGTGACAACTGCATATCTGCATCAGAAAAAGGGAGAAAAAAAAAAAAAAAGAAACCCCACCATTAGAATAAATAAATTCAGACATATAACGGTAAAATTACTCCCAAAAAAGAAAAAGAGAAAAGGAAAATTTGATGGCAGTGTGTAGTTACTTCTTTGCTAGGTCAGCCATAGATGAAGCTCAAGTTGAATTCTTGGATTTGTGATTCCCTTTTTGGTCTTTGGTGGAAATTAAAAAGAGCTAGAAATTTTGGGGAACCCACGTGTATGCATGGAGCAGACAAAGCAGAAAATGTTGCTTTTGTCCTTCTGGAATGTTGGTTATTTTTGTTATTAAAAGGGTCGTCTTGTTTATTATTTGTAATTACCAATAATCTTGATATAAATAAGAAAAGTCATTAGCATTATCAAGATAAAATTAGCCCAAAAGCTTGAAATGATATTACCTTACCAAAAATTAATTTTATCCATATTCCAAATCTTTTTATGTTTGGCAGTTGTTGGCATGCTTTGGAATATTTGCACGAAGATTTGTACAAGTTCTTGCACAAAGGGTTAATAAAAATTTTGCAGGAAATTTATTGAAATGAGGTCAAATTTAAACTATGAACCACTCTAAACTACATTTTGAATCCTTTATTCTATTTATGTAAGTACAATAGTGATGAAGTTATTTCTATATGATGAGTCTTTAGACCTCAACCAGAATATTATCTCAATTGGAAAGATGCTTACTGGGAACGTGGGGTAAAATCTGCAGCCAAGCAACAAACGTCAAGTTAGCCGAAAGGGTCCTCGACTCTAACCCTCCAATGCCTAAGTCAGTAAATCGACCTGAAATTTGGTTGAGCAGAGTAACAACTTAATGAGTGTAGATCTTACCCTAGTTCCCGCAGGAGGGAGTATTTTATAGTATTCATGTTGAGGTAAAAAGACTGTTAAACCCTTTTGCATATTTCACGAATGGACCCCATCAATAGGGACAGGATATGCCTTTTCGACCTATCTGGGGAGCGCGCCAACCGAAAGGGGATCCTTACCATCATTAATGCGGAGGTGACGACATTAATGGAAGAAGTGATTGTCACATTAATTAATACAGACATGCTGGCGGTTAGACCACATTAAATGTAGATACGATTGGTGGTGAGAGTCGCAACTATTGACTGTCAGGGCTTCCCTGGTGCTTAAGTTGACATCGAGGTCAAACATCTCGACCTAGAGGGTCGACTAAAGATTCAGTGTCTCAACCCTAATAGTTGTGCAACAGTCTTGGCCTTGTTGGGCCAAACAGCTTTAGTGGGCCCAATGTGCTCACCCCATATTAGACAGTATGTATAATATTTAATTCTATATCAGTTTAAGTAAATATTATATACTTATGTTTATTTATAACACAAAATAGAAGATAAATATTGATTGAAAGAGAGGATCTAAACTATCGTAAAATAGCATCTAATGTATATTGCTTGAAATTATTAGAAACTTTGAGATCACAAAAAGTACAGTACTTATTCAACAAAGGAAGAAACTTCCTCCCTAGAAAAGAACAAGCCAGAAGGCCCATCATCAGGCAAAAATGCCAACCTCACAACGCTCTTGGCACCTTCTTCAACTGTCAAAAAACCAGTATTGCTATTGATGTCTGTCTTAACATATCCAGGGCACACAGAATTAATCCGAAAAGACGGCAACTTTTTTGCTAAAATCCTTGTGTAAGCATTCATGGCTGCTTTAGAGATTATGTATGCAGAAAAATATTGAGGCCAGCCTTTGGCTTCTAAGGACCCCTCTTTGAAGTCTTTAAGAAACTCATTTATTACATCATCAATTCTTTCTTCTGTAAGGTTTTCGGCTTCGTTTAGTATCCCTTTAGCCCACTCACTTGGTATGTTCTAAGACAAATTAAGTTTCAAAAACTGAGCATTTGTATGATTTTAGTACGAATGTAAAGTTGATCAGGAGTGTAAGTATATATACCCTTAACTTCCCCATCGCGGAGGAAACATTAACAATCCTGGGGGAATCAGACAACTGGAGTAAGGGAAGCAGCATTTCAGCAGTTGTTTTTGCACCGTAATAATTTGCGTTTAGGCTTTCTGCTATTGTGTCATTTGTCTGAGTTATTATTTCATTCCAACTGACTTCTGCTCCAGCAGTTAGCTGCACCAACAAAGTGAATAAATTTTGAGTATGTTTCAGTACAATGATCATCAAATCCATCATCAAATATGAAAGTCTAGCCGAAGTGTTGTGCTCCATCACACATTGGTAGGGAGTTTTGGTCTGTACGAAAAGGTACTTTGAAAGGTGAAAGAAGGAAGCAATATAATATATAAACTATTTTAAGACCTCGACTTCTCTGATGTGAGATAATGTTAAGTATCATCATAACCCCAGTCGAGGCTTAAGAAGATGCGCGTGGCAGTCGATCCCACAATCCCACCGAAACATATTCATTAGGACAAAACACTTCAACAATTAATATGCATACCTCGGCATGACTGACCTTCATATTTGCAACATATTCAATTATCATCACCATAGTTAAAAAGGTTCAAAACAAAGAAAATAACATAAAAAGGACTTACCCCACCAGCAGCTCTTAGAGCATCACCATCAACAATGGCTCCAATAATCCCCGCATTGTTCACCTGCAAAGTGTGGTTCATTATTTAATAGATCTTTCCACTCTAATACTCTATTGTAGAGTTATCAATATTTATCAACTCTATTCCTATCTAATAAAATGCTATGGATTATATGACAAAGACATTGGTAAGAAAAAAGATGGCTTCTTTTGAACGAAATGAAGATTGAATTCATGTAACTAGAGAAAGATTTTCGATTCCTTAGGTGAAAAGATGTGTGGCTATGAAAGAGGAATTAAGCGGAGCAGAATTGAGTGTGATGTCGAACAGAATGACGTTAGTAAATTTATGTATCCGCTGGTCAAAAGGTCGAACAGTGTTGGGATTGGGTAGATTCTTGCGGCTAGTGATTTTAGGAACAGATTAATCTTCAATCATGGAGCTAACTCAGGTGAGGATGATACTGGTATATTTAGTTTGTAGGTCATGTGGTCTTCAAGTTGGAGACAAGGTGAGATGTGTACGTTGTTGATTTGGCCTCAGGCAGCTAAATAATTTGGGTATTTATGGTAGTGCATTGATGTGGCCTGGCAATGATCACTCTAGATGTCATGTGTACTCATTCAATAGTTAGTATTTAGAATTCATCAGGTCAAGTTAGATCATGGTCCGACCCAATCAAAAACTCTGTGATCTTAAGGGCTACTTTTTGATTTGGATACCCTTGAGAGGCATTCTTGCCATTTTCCTGACTACTCCTATCAGAATGGGTGGTAGAATGGTGGAAATACCTTTTTCTTCCATATTTTGGACCTTAGCGCTATAAAACAATACGTTATTGCTGAACAAAATCTTGGCTTCTTTCTACCATCTTTTAACTTCATAGAACAATATTTCAATGCCAAGAAAAACCTTAGCAGTAATTTAATATTGTTACGGTGGTCTGAACGTGGTAAGCAATTCATCTAAGAGGTAACAACTGAACTCTTAGCAAAAATTTCATCCAAAAGATCAGTAACTATGATGTGAACTCATGATCAAATTGGCTGTATAATCATATCTGAACCCACAAATAACATATGATAACTATAAAACAGGGAAGAAAAATCAGTTTTAAGACAAAAAGAAATCTGACCATACCAAGATATCAAGCTTTCCAAATTGGGACTTAATAAAATCAGCAAGGGAAGCAATACTTGCTAAATCAGTGACATCGAGCTGATGAAAGATAACATAATCAGAAAGCCCAGATCCTCTGAGTTTTTCAACAGCTTCAAGACCCCTCTTTTCATCTCTACTTGTCGACACAACTGTGATACCTTGAGAAGCCAACTGCCTGCAAATCTCCATCCCAATTCCCTTGTTTGCCCCAGTGACAACTGCATATCTGCATTAGAAAAATTTAAGAGAGAGAGAGAACCCCCACAATTAGAATAAATAAATTCAGACACATAATGGTAAAAATTACTTCCCCCACCCCCCAAGAAAATTTTATGGCAGTAGATAGTTACTTCTTTGGTAGGTCAGCCATTGATGAAGCTCAAGCTAAATTCTTGAGTCTCTGATTGTCTTTTTGGTCTTTGGTGGAAAAAAATGGTGGATATATGGGGAACCCACGTGTATGCGTGGAGTACACAAGCAGAAAATGCTATTTTTCTCCTCGTGGAATGTTGATTAATTTTCTTATTAAAGGGTATTTGTATTTATTATTTGTAATTGCCAATAATTTTGATATAAATAAGAAAATTCATCATTGTTCTCAAGATAAAATTAGCCCAAAAGCTTGAAATAGTATTTCCTTACCAAAATTAATTTTATCCATTCTTCAATTCTTTTTATGTTTAGCAGTTGCTGGGATGGTTTGGGATTTGTAGGGGAAAATGCAATTTTAATTCTTCATCTTTTGACATACGTCAGTTTGATCCATTAAATATTGTGAATTTTAAAAAATGTCCTAAAACTAAGAAATTTCAGCATATTGAGCCAATTTTATTGCAATTTTGGTCTATTCCGTCGAAAAATTGCAAAACACTCACCGGAAAATTGCACCCTCCCAACATGTGATAGGAAATTTGGGGATTTGCTAACATTTGTCCAATTTTTCCACCTCCTCAAGCTTAGTTGGCAAAATCCACCATGTCACCTAACACATTAGCGCCACATCAACACCCACTTGGAAAAAAGAGGAGTATTGAACCTTCTAAAAATGCTGCCATTAGGGATCAAAACTATGACCTCCGCCATAGAGGAGAAGCATGACAACCACTTCAGCACACCAATGATATTTGCTAGCCTGCTTGATTTTTTATACTTATGATAGCAAATGTATTTATAGATTTAAAAAAAATATATAACATCTAAAACTCTACATGTCTCTTATATCCATTTGTGTCTCTCTCTTTCTATCTTTGATTTTTTTTTTTTTGGTTTGAATTATTTGAACCTTTTTAATTAATATAAAGTAAATAGTGGAAATTTATTTGAAATAAATTAATGAAGATTAAATTTTTATTTTTCAAATTTGTAAAAAAACAATTTAATTTTTTAATTCATAATAACTAAACTCATGAAAATAAATTTTGTAATTTTTAATGAAAATTTGTAAATTTTTATAGGTAATAAAAACTAAGTTAACAAAATTATGTTTTCAAAATTTAATAAAAATTAAATTTATAATTTTTTAATAAAAATAAACATTAAAGTAACAAAAAGATAAAACTTTGTTACTTTAATGAAAACAAGATAAACGTTTTTTGTTACTTAAATTTTCCTTTTTATTAAAAAATTATAAATTTAATTTTCATTAAAATTTCTATACATAACTTTTTCATTAAAAATTATGAATTTATTTTCATTAATTTACTTATTATGAATTAAAAAATTCAAAAATTTTATTTTGTTTACAAATTTTAAAAATACAAATTCAATCTTCATTAATTTATTTCAAATAAATTAAAAACAAAATTTCATTATTTATTTTTTATTGAATAGAAAAAGTTTGAAAATCTTCAACTAAAAAGACAAAATTAAAAATAGAAAGAGAGAGACCCAGATGGAGACAAGACAGAGATAGAGTTTTAGATGTTATATTTTTTTAGTCTACTAATATATCTTTTTTAATTTGAAAATATATATTTTGTTTAATTGCAATTTATTCGGTTTCCGAACATATAAAAAAATTGGATATTCACATCCGATGAGCTCGTTGGGTGTAGTGGTGGTCCAGTTTGTTTTTTATATTGATGTCTCAAGTTCGATTCCCAGAAGCAGCAAAAGAAGGCTTAACACTTTCCCCTTCTTTCCATTGGGTGCTAATGTGGCGTGATGTGTCAGGTGACATGGTGGATTTTGCCAATTGGGCTTGAGGAGGTGGAAAAATTGGACAAGTGTCAGCAAATCCCCAAATTTCCTATCACATGCTTGGAGGATGCAATTTTCTGGCGAAATGGACCAAAATTGCAATAAAATGGACTCAATGTGCTGAAATTTCTTAGTTTTAAGACATTTTTTGAAATTCAAAATATTTAATGGACCAAACTGACATGAGTCAAAAAATGAGGGATTAAAATTGCATTTTCCCCGGATTTGCATGAAGATTAATTTGTACAAATTCTTGCAGAAAGGGTTAATAAATTTTTTTCAGGAAACTCATTGAGAGGAGGTCAAATTTAAACTATGAACCTCTCTGAATTATATTTCAAATCCTCAATAAAAGATAAGTATTTACTGAAAGAGAAGATATGGACAGTCATAAAATAAATATGCTTATTTATTTCTAGTATATATTGCTTGAAATTATTAGAAACTTTGAGGTCATAAAAGTACAGTACTTATTCAACAAAGGAAGAAACTTCCTCCCTAGAAAAGAACAAGCCAGAAGGCCCATGATTAGGCAATAATGCCAACCTCACAATGCTCTTGGCACCTTCTTCAACTGTCAAAAAACCAGTATTGCAAGTGATGTCTGTCTTAACATATCCAGGGCACACTGAATTAATCCGGAAAGATGGTAACTTTTTTGGCTAAAATCCTCGTGTAAGCATTCATGGCTGCTTTAGAGACTATGTATGCAGAAAAATATTGAGGCCAGCCTTTGGCTTCTAAGGACGCCTCTTTGAAGTCTTTAAGAAACTCATTTATTACATCATCAATTCTTTCTTCTGTAAGGTTTTCGGCTTCGTTTAGTATCCCTTTAGCCCACTCACTTGGTATGTTCTAAGACAAATTAAGTTTCAAAAACTGAGCATTTGTATGATTTTAGTACGAATGTAAAGTTGATCAGGAGTGTAAGTATATATACCTTTAACCTCCCCATCACGGAGGAAACATTAACAATCCTGGGGGAATCAGACAACTGGAGTAAGGGAAGCAGCATTTCAGCAGTTGTTTTTGCACCGTAATAATTTGTGTTTAGGCCTTCTGCTGTTGTGTCATTTGTCTGAGTTATTATTTCATTCCAACTGACATCTGCTCCAGCAGTTAGCTGCACCAACAAAGTGAATAAATTTTGAGATACGTTTCAGTACGACAATCATCGGATCTGTCACTATATATGAAAGTCCAGCTGAAGTATTGTCCTGCCATCACACATTGATGGAGATCGTTTTGGTCCGTACGAAAAGTTTATGGTTTTTCGAGAGGCAAGAGAAGGGAGCAAATTATAAACTATTTTAAGATCTCATTTTTTCTCATGTAAGATAAGGTTAAATATATCATAGCTCTAGTTGAGGGCTTAAGAAGAGGCATGTGGTTGTCAATCCCACAAAAGACACGTATTCATTAGGACAAAACACTTCAACAATATGTGTCAGCGTGACAATACCTCTGCGTGACTGAACTTCATGTTTGGCAACAGATTCAATTATCATCATTGTAGTTAAAAAGGTTCAAAAAGAAGAAGGCCATATAAAAAAGACTTACCCCCCCAGCAGCTCTTAGAGCATCACCATCAATAATGGCTCCACCAATCCCTGCATTGTTCACCTGCAAAGTGTGGTTCATTATCTAATAGATTTTTCCATTCTAATACTCTATTATAGAGTTATCAATATTTGTCAACTATGTTCCTACCTAATAGAACGCTATGGATCAGATGACAAAGACAATGGTAAGAATAAGATGGCTTCTCCCAAATGAAATGAAGATTGAATTCTTGTAACAATAGAAAGATTTTTTATTCCTTAGCTGAAAAGATAAGTGCCTGTGAAAGTGGAGTAGAATTGAGTGTGATGTCGAATAGAATGACATTAGTAAATTTATGTATCCATTGGTCAAGAGGTCAACCAACGTTGGAATCGGGTCGAATCTCGCGGTCAATGATTTTGGGAACAGATTATTCTTCAATCATGGAGTGAACTTGGGTGAGGGTAACACTGGTATATGTAGTTTGTAGGCTGGATGGTCTTCAAGTCGGAGACAAGGTAGGATGTGTATGTTGCTGGTTTGGCCTCCAGCAGCTAAATGATTTGGGTATTTATACCAGTGCATTGATGAGGCCTAGCAATGGTCCCTCTAGGTGCCATGTGTACCCATTCAATAGTTTATTTCGGGTTCGTCAGGGTGTCGAGTCAGATTGTAGTCCGACCCAGTTAAAAACCTGAGTACACTAAGGGTTACTTCGTGATTTTGATAATCTTGAGAGGCATTCCTGCCATTTTCCTGACTATTCCCATTAGAGTAGGTGCTAGAATTGTGGAAATACTTCTTTCTTCTGTATTTTCGACCTTAGCTTCTTAAAATAATACGTTATTGGCAAACAAAATCTTGACTTTTTTCTTCCATATTTTGGACCTTAATTCCATAGAACAATATATTACTACTGAACAAAATCTTGGCGATAGTTAAATATTGTTACAGTGTGTCTTAAAGTGGTAAGCCAATTATCTAAGAAGTAACAATTGAACTCTCTTCAAATATTAATCCAACACAGCAATAACTATATAATAATCTCTGAACCCACAGATAACATATGATTACTATAAAACAGGAAAGAAAAATCAGTACTTTCATGACAGAGAAATCTGCACCTACCAAGATATCAAGCTTTCCAAATCGGGACTTAATAAAATCAGCAAGGGAAGCAATACTTGCTGAATCAGTGACATCAAGCTGATGAAATATAACATAATCAGAAAGCCCAGATCCTCTGAGTTTTTCAACAGCTTCAAGACACCTCTTTTCATCTCTACTTGTCAACACTACTGTGACACCTTGAGATGCCAACTGCCTACAAATCTCCAACCCAATCCCTTTGTTTGCCCCAGTGACAACTGCATATCTGCATTAGAAAAATTTAAGGGGAAAAAAAGAAGAGAAAAACAAAGAATCCCCACAATTAGAATAAATAAATTCTGACATATAATGGAAAACAATAACCTCCAAATAAAAAAGAAGGAAAATTTTATGGCAGTAGGTAGTTACTTCTTTGGTAGGTCAGCCATAGATTAAGCTCAGGCTGAATTCTTGAGTCTCTGATTGTTTTTTTGGTCTTTGGTGGAAAAAAAGGTAGATATTTGGGGAACCCACGTGTGTGCGTGGAGCACACAAGCAGAAAATGTTGTTTTTGTCCTCTTGAAATGTTGATTATTTTTCTTATCAAAGGGTGTTTGTATTTATTATTTGTAATTGCCAACAATTTTGATGTAAATAAGAAAATTCATTATTATTCTCAAGATAAAATTAGCCCAAAAGTTTGAAAAAGTATTTCCTTACCAAAATTAACTTTATCCATTTTCCAAGTCTTTTTATGTTTAGCAGTCGTGGGGATGGTTTGGAATTTGCATGAAGATAAATTTGTACAAGTTCTCGCAGAAAAGGGTTAATAAATTTTTTTGAGGAAACTCATTGAGAGAAGGAGGTCAAATTTAAACTATGAACCTCTCTGAATTGTATTTCGAATCCTCAATAAAAGATAAATATTGATTGAAAGAGAAGTTATGGACAGTCGAAAAATAAATATGCTTATTTATTTCTAGTATATATTGCTTGAAATTATTAGAAACTTTGAGGCCATAAAACTACAGCACTCATTCAACAAAGGAAGAAACTTCCTCCCTAGAAAAGAACAAGCCCGAAGGCCCATCATCAGGCAACAATGCCAACCTCACAATGCTCTTAGCACCTTCTTCAACTGTCAAAAAACCAGTATTGCTGTTGATGTCTCTCTTAACAGGTCCAGGACACACAGAATTAATCCGAAAAGACAGCAACTTTTTTGTTAAAATCCTTGTGTAAGCATTTATGGCTGCTTTAGAGACTGTATGCAGCAAGATACTGAGGCCAGCCTTTGGCTTCTAAGGACCTCTCTTTGAAGTCCTTAAGAAACTCATTTATTACATCAATTCTTTCTTCTGTAAGGTTTTCGGCTTCATTTAGTATCCCTTTAGCCCACTCGCTTGATATGTACTGAGACAAATTAAGTTTCAGAAACTGAGCATTCGTATGTTTTAGCACAAATGTGAAGTTGAGCAGGAGTCAAACTTTCCCATTGTTGAGGAAACATTAACAATCCTGGGGGAATCAGACAACTGGAGTAAGGGAAGCAGCATTTCAGCAGTTGTTTTTGCACCGTAATAGTTTGTGTTTAGGCCATCTGCTATTGTGTCATTTGTCTGAGTTATCATTTCATTCCAACCGACTTTTGCTTCAGCAGTTAGCTGCACCAACAAAGTGAATAAATTTTGAGATACGTTTCAGTATGACGATCATCAGATCCATCGCCAAATATGAAAGTCCAGCCAAGGTATTATCCTACCATCATACGTTAGTGGGAAGTTTTGGTCCATACGAAATGGTGCTTTGACATGTGAGAGAAGGGAACAACATATAAACTATTTTAAGACATCGACTTCTCTAATGTGAGATAAGGTTAAGTATCATCATAGCCCTAGTTGAGGGCTTAAGAAGAGGCACGTAGCGGTTGATCCCAAATCCCACAAATGACATGTATTCATAAGGATAAAACATTTTAACAATATGTGTCGCCATGACAACTGACCTTCATGTTTGGCAACAAATTCAATTATCATCATTGTTGTTAAAAAGGTTCAAAATGAAGAAAGCTTAACATAAAAGAGACTTATTTATCATCATTGTTGTTAAAAAGGGTCAAAATGAAGAAAGCTTAACATAAAAGAGACTAAATTATCATCATTGTTGTTAAAAAGGTTCAAAATGAAGAAAGCAACATAAAAGAGACTTACTCCACCAGCAGCTCTTACAGCATCACCATCAAGAATGGCTCCAGCAATCCCAGCATTGTTAACCTGCAAAGTGTGGTTCATTATCTAATAGATCTTTCCATTCTAGTACTCTATTATAGAGTTATCAATATTGTCAACTCTGTTCCTATCTAATAGAACACAATGGATCAGATGCAAAGACATTGGTAAGAAAAAGATGGCATCTCCCAAACCAAATGAGATTAAATTCATATAACAAGAGAAAGATTTTCGATTCCTTAGCTGAAAAGATATGTGGCTATGAAAGAGGAATTAAGTAGAGTAAAATTGAGTGTGATGTCGAATAGAATAACATTAGTAAATTTATGTATCTGCTGTTCGAGAGGTTGATTCAATCATGGAGCGAACTCGGGTGAGGATAATACTGGTATATGTTATTTGTAGGTCAGATGGTCTTCAGGTAGGAGACAAGGTGGGATGTGTATGATGCTGGTTTGGCCCCTACTACTAAATGATTGGGGTATTAATAGTAGTGCACTGATGTGGCCTAGCAATGGTCCCTCTAGCTAGGTGGTGTAGTTGGATCTTAAAGTGGTAAGCAAATCATCTAAAAAAGTAAAGTTTGAACTCTGAGCAAAAATTAATCTAAAAGAGCAGTAACCATAATGTGAACTATGATCAAACTGACTATATAATCATATCTAAACCCACAAATAACATATGATTACTATAAAACAGGGAAGAAAATTCGGTTTCAAGACAAAAAGAAATCTGCCCATACCAAGATATCAAGCTTTTCAAAATGGGACTTAATAAAATCAGCAAGGGAAGCAATACTTGCTGAATCAGTGACATCAAGCTGATGAAACATAACATAATCAGAAAGCCCAGACTCTCTGAGTTTTTCAACAGCTTCAAGACCCTTCTTTTCATCTCTATTTGTCAACACAACTGTGGTACCTTGAGATGCCAACTGCCTGCAAATCTCCAACCCAATCCCCTTGTTTGCACCAGTGACAACTGCATATCTACATTAGAAAAATTAAGGGGGAAAAAACATAGAAAAACAAAGAACTTCCACAATTAGAGTAAATAAATTCAGACATATAATGGTAAAAGTTACTCCCAAGGAAAAATGAAAAAAAAAAGGAACATTTGATGGCAGTGGGTAGTTACTTCTTTGCTAGGTCAGCCATAGATGAAGCTCAAGTTGAATTCTTGGATTTGCGGTTGTCTTTTTGGTCTTTGGTGGAAATTAAAAAGAGCTAGAAATTATTGTCCTCTTGGAATGTTGATTCTTTTTCTTATTAAAGGGTGTTTGTATTTATTATTTGTGATTACCAATAATCTTTTTTTTATTACCAATAATCTTGATGTAAATAATGAAGTTATTAGAAAAATAATGATCAGATATGAAATTAGTCATTGTTTATTGAAGTAGATATTGAATAAATTTAAATTACCATAGTAATTTAATTCAATCACAATTCACAAGTGTATTGATTATATAGAATCCTTCTTAAATTAATACTAACGAACCCAAGATGCTTATCATAATAATGTAATAAAAGAATGATCTCAAGTATACCTTATGAGAATCGAACCCATACAAAACAATAAATTGATGAACTCGGAAAAAAAAAAAAGACAATATTAAAGACGACAAAATTTTTTATAAAAATAACACTATAATTTGGAGGGAAATAAAAATTCAGTTTGTATAACAACTCAAATAGAGTGCTTAGCTAATTTACTCCAGTTCGTATTACTCTTACAACCATGTTCATACATACAAACTTAGCCACCAAAATGATCATATGTTTCACCATATATTTTAGAGCACCTCCTACTTGTATATAATCTTCACAATCATACTCCATTATTATTCCTCAAAGGAGGATAGTTCCTTCCTAGAAAAGAACAAGCCAGAAGGTCCATCATCAGGCAACAATGCCAGCCTCACCGGACTTTCTGCACCTTCTTCTACTGTCAAGAAACCAGTATTGTAGTTGATATCTGTCTTAACATATCCAGGACACACACAATTAATCCGAAAACTCGGATATTTCTTGGCTAGAACCCTTGTGTAAGCATTCATGGCAGCTTTAGAGACTATATATGCTCTATAAAATTGAGGCCAACCTTTGGATTCTAAACACCCCTCTTTGAAGTCTTTAAGAAACTCGTTTATTACTTCATCAATTCTCTCTTCTGTAAGATTTTCAGCGTCGTTGAGCATCCCTTTAGCCCATTCACTCGGTAGCTTCTGAAAAAAAGAGAGTTTTGATCCGAGAAGCTCGTTGAGTATTATTGCCTTTGTGAAAACCAGCTCTAGATAACAGTAAACAAGAAAGTACTACTACCTTACAACTCTGAGGATGTTTGAATGAGATCAGACGCTCCTCAAAATATGTTATAATATGTCATAAAATGTTTAGTAATTTTTCTGTTTTAAGAAAAAAGAGTTTATAAACTCGTAATAAAATGTTAGGATGTTATTATAAGCTCTTTAAAAAAAGGAGGCAGGGCGGGGGGAGAAGTTTTTAAAAGATTTTAACAAACTCAATTAAAATTAACCATATTAATTATAAAATTGTTTTTATAAACATCTTATAGACTTTAAAATCTTATTTTATCCAAATAATTCAAGAACTTATTTTCAAAAGAAGATCTAGTATATTATAAACTCCAAATTTTTTTGATAAGATGTGCAGGAGCTTACAAAGTATTTGAAATAAATATAGTCACGCACCGTGTCAAAACTTGTTGTCAAGTAAAGGCTACATCTTTCTTTTGGCTTGATTGGGAGCTCGTTCTAAGTTAATATTTCTTAGCACTTAACAGCATAACGTTTTTTATTTATTTATGCACACGCACATCAAGAGTTCGATAAATTTAAACTCCGAACCTCACACTACTCATGAAACTTATGTCATTGGACCAAAGATATCTTGACTTAAATAGATGTATGAAGTTGGAAATACTAGTACCTTAAGCTTCCCCATTGAAGAGGATACGTTGACAATCCGTGGAGAATCAGATAGCTGGAGTAGGGGAAGCAGTGCTTCAGTAGTTCTTTTGGCACCATAATAATTTGTCTGAAGACCCTCTGCTGCTAAGTCATAGGTCTCAGTCATTATCTCAGCCCAATTGATTTTTGCTCCTCCAGTCTGTACTCAAAACAGCAAAAGAAAGAAGAAGTGAGATATCAATCAATATAATTTGTTTCAAGCTTCTGCGGCATATATAAACAAGCACCTCATTTAGAATGAAATGCAATTTAACACACATTTTGATCAAGTATTAATGTTCTTGGTGTTATATTTTGGACTAATATCGATTTGTCAGCATAAATCATGCATAAAAGTGATCCATAAATGAATAGAAAGTGTGCAAGAAACAATGCAAGAAAACAGACTTACCCCACTGGCAGACCCAACTGAAGCCCTCAGAGCGTCACCGTCGGCCATGGCTCCACCAATGGCTGCATTGTTCACCTGCAAAGTATGGTTCATTGTCCGTTTTTAATACGCTATCTGCAAGTTATCAATATTTATCAACTCTATTCCTATCTAATAGAACGCTACTAGATCATATGACAAAGACATTGGTAAGAAAAAGATGGCTTTTCCCGAATGAAACGAAGATTGAATTCGTGTAACAAAGAGAAAGACTTTCGATTCCTTGGTTGAAAAGATATAGGGCTGTGAAAGAGCAATTAAGTGGAGCAGAATTGATCGAGTGGTAGTTTGGTGGAACCACTTTTTTCTTCTATATTTTGGATCTTAGCTCCATAGAACAATACGTTACTGCTGAACAAAATCTTAACTTCTTTCGTCCATGTTTTGGACCTTAACTCCATCGAACAATATGTTGCTGCTAAGTGCTAAACAAACCATGGAATGCAGTCGGGTAAGCAAATCATCTAAAAAATTAACAATTGAAGTCTGAGCAAAAATTTGACCCAAAAGAGCAGAACTATATATATAATGTGAACTCATGATCAAACTGGCTACATAATCAAATCTGAACCCACAAATAACGTATGATAACTATAAAACAGGGAAGAAAAATCAGTTTCAAGACAAAAAGAAATCTGCCCATACCAAGATATCAAGCTTTCCAAATTGGGACTTAATAAAATCAGCAAGGGAAGCAATACTTGCTAAATCAGTAACATCAAGCTGATGAAAGATAACACAATCAGACAGCCCAGACCCTCTGAGTTTTTCAACAGCCTCAAGACCCCTCTTTTCATCTCTACTTGTCAACACAACTGTGATACCTTGAGATGCCAACTGCCTGCAAATCTCCAACCCAATCCCTTTGTTTGCCCCAGTGACAACTGCATATCTGCATCAGAAAAAATTAAGGGAAAAAATAAATAAATAAACCCAGATAATGGTAAAAATTACTCCAAAAAAGAGAAAGATATGGCAGAAATTTTGGAAATTAAGCAAGTGGATGGTTACTTCTTTGGTAGCGCAGCCATAGACGAAGCTGAAGATGAATTCTTGGATTTGTGATTGTCTTTTTGGCCTTTGGTGGAAAAAAAAGCTAGAAAGTTGGGAGCCCACGTGTATGCATGGACTACACAAAGCAGAAAATGCTGTTTTTGTCCACCTAGGAATTTTGATTACTTTTCTTATTAAAGGTTGTCTTATTTGTGATTATCAATAATTTTTATGGGGATGCACTGAGAAAGTAAGATAAATTATTATTCTTGTGATAAAATTTAATCAGATTAATTCTATCTATTCTTCATTGTTTAATATCTCAAAGTTACCAATTTAAGCATGGAAACCTTTTTGCGAGCACATCCACTTGTAATTTCAAGTGCCCAATTCAGAGTAATTGACCTTAATTTAATCCAATTAGCCCAAAAATTTTGGAAATAAATAAATAAACAAACATTTCCTTACCTAAATTAAATTTATCCATTTTTCAAATCTTTTTATATTATGTAGTTGTTGCATGTTCAAATTATTACAGATGCTGATTGAAATTTACCTGACAAGAAATTTTACTACATTAGAACCATTATAAGATCTCTATGTACACAGTTGCCATCTTTCCTGTCTATCAAGTGATCAACTTTCTTAAAGTTTCGCACTGGGCAAACATAAGCTCCATACATAGCCTTACCACTTTGCATGCTTTGGAATTTGCATGAAGATTTGTACAAGTTATGGCAAGAAGTGTTGATAAAATTTGTTTGAATAATCACTCAGAGGTGGTAGTCATATGTAAACTATGAGCCTCTTTAAATCTTTGTATTGAGTCATGTATTCTAATAGATATTTAATCATCTATTTCATTTACAAATACGGCCAAATTTATGTGATTCATGTCCGAATATTTATTCAAAGAAATATTTTATATACCTTGATATCGTACGAAAATAAAATCAGCAAAAT
This sequence comes from Jacaranda mimosifolia, assembly GCA_018894105.1. Taxonomy (NCBI): domain Eukaryota; kingdom Viridiplantae; phylum Streptophyta; class Magnoliopsida; order Lamiales; family Bignoniaceae; genus Jacaranda; species Jacaranda mimosifolia. Next base: position 13,156,007 of record CM032120.1, on the reverse strand, counting down.
AAAATGGACTTCTACTCCTGGAGCGTATTTATATAGAGTCGAGCTTGAGTTTTTTTACATAAACAAAATAAAAGAAGAAATATTAATTGAAATAAAGGACCTCATCTGCCGTAAAAGACAACACATCGGTATAATGCTTAAATCATCAAAAACTTTGAAACCACACAAATTACAGCACTTGTTCAACAAAAGAAGAAACTTCCTCCCTAGCAAAGAAGCCAGAAGGCCCATCATCAGGCAACAATTCCAACCTCATAATGCTCTTGGCACCTTCTTCAACTGTCAAAAAACCAGTATTGCTATTAATGTCTGTCTTAACAGGGCACACGGAATTAATCTGAAAAGACAGCACTTTTTGGCTAAAATCTTTGTGTATGCATTCATGGGTGCTTTAGAGACTATGTATGCACCAAAATATTGAGGCCAGCCTTTGGCTTCTAAGGACCCCTCTTTGAAGTCTTTAAGAAACTCATTTATTACATCATCAATTCTTTCTTCTGTAAGGTTTTCGACTTCGTTTAGTATCCCTTTAGCCCACTCACTTGGTATGTGCTAAGACAAATTAAGTTTCAAAAACAGAACATTTGTATGTTTTAGTACAAATGTAAAGTTGATCAGGAATCTAAGTGTATGCCTTTAACTTTCCCGTTGTAGAGGAAACATTAACAATCCTGGGGGAATCAGACAACTGGAGTAAGGGAAGCAGCATTTCAGCAGTTGTTTTTGCACCGTAATAGTTTGTGTTCCAACTGACTTCTGCTCCAGCAGTTAGCTGCACCAACAAAGTGGACAAATTTTGAGATAGGTTTCAGTACGACAATCATTGATTCCATCGTCAAATATGAAAGTTCAGCCGACGTATTGTCCTGCCATCACACATTGGTGGGGAGTTTTGGTCGGTACGAAAAGATGCTCTAAAAGGTTTGAAAGGTGAGAGAAGGGAGCAACATATAAACTATTTTAAGATCTCGACTTCTCTGATGTGAGATAAGGTTAAGTATCATCATAGCCCTAGTTGAGGTCTTAAGAAGAGGCACGTGGCCTTTGATCCCACAAACAACACGTGTTCACAAGGACAAAATACTACAACAATTAATATGAGTCGTCGTGACTAACCTTCATGTTTGGCAATAGATTCAATTATCATCACCGTAGTCAAAAAGGTTCAAAACAAAGAAAGCAACATAAAAAGGACTTACCCCACCAGCAGCTCTTAGAGCATCACCATCAACAATGGCTCCAATAATCCCTGCATTGTTCACCTGCAAAGTGTGGTTCAATATCTAATACATCTTTCCAATCTAATACTCTATTGTAGAGTAATCAATTTTTATCAACTTTGTCCCTATCTAATAAAACGCTATGGATTAGATTACAAAGACATTGGTTAGAAAAAAGATGGCTTCTCTCGAATGAAAAGAAGATTGAATTCATGTAACAAAAGAAAGATTTTCGATTCCTTAGGTGAAAAGATGTGTGGCTATGAAAGAGGAATTGAGTGGAGCAAAATTGAGTGTGATGTCGAACAGAATGACGTTAGTAAATTTATGTATCCTCTGGTTGGGAGGTCGATCAGTGTTGGAATCGGATAGATTTTCATGGCCAGTGATTTTGGGAACAAATTAGTCTTCAATCATGGAGCGAATTTCGGTGAGGATGATACCAGTATATTTCGTTTGTAGGGCATGTGGTCTTCAAGTTGGAGAAAAGTTGAGGTGTAAGTTGTTGATTTGACCTCAGGTAACTAAATGATTTGGGTATTTATAGTAGTGTATTGATGTGGTCTAACAATGGTCCCTCTAGGTTCCATGTGTGCCCATCCAATAGTTATTTTTTCAGATTTGTTAGGGTTTTAGGTCAGGTCATGGTCCGACCCAATCAATAACACGCAGATCTTAAGGGTTACTTTGTGATTTGGATACTTTTGAGAGGCATTCTTGTTATTTTCCTGACTACTCCTCTCAGAATTAGTGGTAGAATGGTGGAAATACTTTTTTTTCCATATTTTGGACCTTAGCACCGTAAAATAATACGTTATGTTACTGCTAAACAAAATCTTGGCTTCTTTCTTCCACGTTTTAACTTCACAGAACAATATGTTACTGCTAAAAAAATCGTAGCTGTAGTTAAACATTGCTACGGTGTGTCTTAACGTGGTAAGCAAATCATCTAAGAGGTAACAACTGAACTCTTAGCAAAAATTTCATCCAAAGGAGCAGTAACTATAATGCGAACTCATGATCAAACTGGCTATATAATCATATGTAAACCGGCAAACTGACTATAAATTTTTTTCCCTTCCTTAGTTCTTGATTGCATCACTTTTGGTGTCCATACCAACCATGGGAGAGGGAGAAGCAGCCGAGTTTTTTATTTTCAGTTTTAGAAGGAACATTTTTTTGTTTTTCTTTCTCTTAGACCTTAGTTGAATAATAGTAGAAATAAATATGAATATAGGATTATAATATATAGTCCATAGTGTTGTCTTTTTGTCCACTTTCTAGAAGCCTTTATCCGTGTGGGAACTTTTGGTTATTTTGTCTTACTACAGATATATTCCTCATACCTTTTCATTTGTGATATGCAAATTTCAATTTTTTTTCTTTTTCAGGTTTGAAATTTGATACAAAAATAAGTAAATAGAATATATGAATATGTGCAAAGGTGTGAATAAAATACAGATAATTGCCGCATTAGAATAAGAATATTTGTCTTTTTGTTTTATATTTTTCTTAGAAGCATTCAAAACATTTAAAAAGGTAAAAAATTAATAACAAAAATGAACAATTAATCCAAAAGTCAAAAAGTATTGTAGTATCCATCTAATCACTTTTGATTTCTACTATAGCTCTGAATTAAAAAATGTAGTTATGTAACTTCCCTTGCCAAATGGCCCAAATCAATTTAGAAGCTGAAATTGGACTACCTAAATCCTGTACAGAAGTATTTGTACTATACCATATATTTAGAAAAATAATGGTGGAATGTGAAAGCAGCCATGCTAAATTGAAATAGATTTTGGACAGATTACTAATAGTAGCTTGGGTTACAAATATATCAATTAAAGACAATCTTACTGAAAATAATGTTCATGGTAATTATAAAACACAAGCATTATAATGAACATTTAACATGAACTATAGTAATATAAATAAGAGAAATGTTTAGAAACGAATGTGTAGTTTGATAGTAAACTTCCACTGATACGAACGGATTGATTATATATTTAAGTTCCATAATAGGTAGTTGGGGAATCAGTCATGATTCTTTTTCTATAAACCAATAAATCAATTAAAAAAATTAAAGAAAATGAAAAATAACACTGGAGGGAGATAAAAGTCATTTTGTAAAACAACTTAAACACAAGTTCTTAATATTGGAATTTAGAACAACTATTATTACATTTACAAGCATTTTCATAGATACAAAACCAGTCCACCCAAATGATCATATATCTTCACCATATAACTAGAGCAACTCCTACTCTACAAATGATCATCTATTCACCATATAATTAGAGCAACTTCTACTCATGATCAAACAATAGAACCTCACCTTGAATACATATATCTTCAGACAATCATACTCAATTATTATTCCTCAAAAGAGGACACTTCCTTCCTATGAAAGAACAAACCAGAAAGCCCATCATCAGGCAACAATGCCAGCCTCACCAGACTTTCGGCACCTTCTTCTACTGTCAAGCAACCAGTATTGTGGTTGATATCGGTCTTAACATATCCCGGGCCTACACAATTAATCCGAAAAGACGGGTATTTCTTGGCTAAAATCCTTGTGTGAGCATTCATGGCTGCTTTAGAGACTATATATGCAGCAAAATATTGAGGCCAGCCTTTGGCTTCTAAGTTCCCCTCCTTGAGGTCTTTGAGAAACTCATTCAGCACCTTACCAATTCTCTCTTCTGTAAGATTTTCGACGTCTCTTAGTACCCCTTTTGCCCATTCACTGGGTATGTTCTGAAACAAAATAAAGTTTTGACATTAATGGATTTACTTATTAGTCTCTGAGTCACAAGATAAAAGTCATTTCCATTATAGATCAAGATGAACTTATATCTAAGTCTATTTAGATGTATAGCTATCAGATCACAGCTTCATGTACCGAACATTTGTATATCCCCGCATCCGATATTTTTGTTAAATAGTATAAAATTGAAAATACTTAGTACCTTAAGCATCCCCATTGAAGTGGATACACTGACGATCCGTGGTGAATCAGACAGCTGGAGGAGGGGGAGCAGTGCATCAGTAGTTCTTATGGCACCATAATAGTTTGTTTGAAGACCCTCTGCTGCTATGTCATAGGTCTGAGTCATTATCCCAGCCCAATTGATTTTTGCTACTTCAGTCTGTATTCACAAAGAAGCATTGAGAAATCAATCAACATTACTTATTTCAAGCATCATAACATATATAAAGCAGAGTTACGAAGTCTCCGTTGGTCTTATTCACATTGTGTGACTCATGACCGTGTCTGGATTGCGAAGGCAATCACTCAGGTGTTCCCCTAACCCGAACCCAGGAATGGATCAGAGGGAACCACGGCATGAGGAATGTTAGAATCTCGTGGCAAGGCTCATTTTGAATTGTGTGTCATATGGCAAGAGCCTTTATCGGCTCAAGGGACAGGGCACAAGGGCCCTGTGTCCCTGTGTAAAGAACCCCAAAGGTGACTGCAATGAGCGGAAATCTCACCCATGGACCTAAACAACAAGCAAACACTCGAATGTTTGGGGTGGAGAGTTCACAGCCCTTAGGGGAGAAATTAAGAGAAGTACGTTATATAGAACGCACATGTATCTAACTAGAAGTATTAATCTTCTTGGTGGTTTCATTTTGGAGGAATATCGATTTATTGGTATAACTCATGCACAAAAAGTTGATCTACAAGTGCATAAAAACAATGCATGAAAACGGACTTACTCCACTGGCAGCTCCCACTGAAGCTCTCAGAGCATCAATGTCAAACATGGCTCCAATGACCCCAGCATTGTTCACCTGTAGAGCGCCCTCATTTTAGCCATTTATGTATTCAACAAGAGAAAAACAAAAGAAAATAAAACATGAAAAATGCAAAGCCACTAAGTAGTAGGAAAAGCGACAGCTGATTCTTAGTTGATCATGTCCAAATATAGCAGGAAAATTGAACAAGAACAGATGAATCAATTAGGCACTGGAAAATTCAACCATGAAGAACATAAGCAAGAACCATCAAACTGGTTATTCAAAAACGAAAAAAAAAAACCAAACACCTTGCCAGAATTTAAATATTTTTAAGATATGCCGTAAACTCGGAAAATTCAACCCAGAGGAACATAATAATGGTATAACAACTACCATGATATGGTATGACTAAAATACCATTAAAGTGAAGCTAATGATAGAATTAACCCATTAGTTAGTCACAACCAACAGATTAAGGACGATTGGATGGTCCAGATCCATCGAGTCCCCTGATAGACTAGGGGATCACTAGTATAAAATCCCTCCTACAATGTGAGTTTCAGGTATAGAAAAGCTACTTTTACCCTTTATCATGGTAACCTTTTGTTTTATTCTCCACTTCCAGTATATTGACTGACTTAATCATCAAAGGATTACTGTTGGGACCCCAATGACCCTAACACTTTGTGCTTTCAAGTTACAAATCAAGCCCAAACTGAGTAGCTTCTTCATATATTTGCTTAGGATAAGGAGAAAATTTCCCATACTCAAATCAAATGAAAAACCATCAAACTGGTTATTCAAGACAATACCTTTTAGCATTAGGTCAATATTGTTATGATATGTCTTAAAGTCATAAACCAATCATCTAACAAGTTGTTAACAACTGAAATCTTGGCAAAAGTTTATTCCAAAAGAGCAAAACTCATAATTTGCTCAAAAAGAACAACAAGCATCATGATCAAACTGGCTATCTAATCAAACTGGTTTTTGGCGGAAACTACAAAGAGCTAGAAATTTTAAATTTTGGGGAGCCCACGTGTATGCATGGAGTATACAAAGCAGAAAATGTTGTTTTTCTCCTTTTGGAAAGTTGATTATTTTTCTTATTAAAAGGGTCGTTCTGTTTTACTTGTAATTACCAATAATCTTGATATAAATAAGAAAAGTCATTAATGTTCTCAAGATAAAATTAGCCCAAAAGCTTGAAAACATATTTCCTTAACAAAAATTAATTATATCCATTTTCCAAATGTTTTTATGCTTGGCAGTTGGTGGCATGCTTTGGAATATTTGCATGAAGATTTGTACGATTTCCTGCAAAATGGGTTAACAAAAATTTTGCAGGAAACGTATTGAGAGGAGGTCAAATTTAAACTATAAACCTCTGTAAATTGCATTTTGAATCCTTCTTTCTATTTAAATACAATAGGTATTCTATATCAGTTTGCGTAAATATTCTATATACTTCTATTTATTTATAACACATAATAAAAGATAAATATTGATTGAAATAGAGGATATAAACTATCGTAAAACAACTTCTAGTGTATATTGCCTGAAATTATTAGAAACTTTGAGATCACAAAAATTACAGCACTTGTTCAACAAAAGAAGAAACTTCTTCCCTAGGAAAGAACAAGCCAGAAGGCCCATCATCAGGCGACAATGCCAACCTCACAACGCTCTTGGCACCTTCTTCAACTGTCAAAAAACCAGCATTGCTGTTAGTGTCTGTCTTAACATATCCAGGGCACACAGTATTAATCCCTAAAGATGGTAATTTTTTGGCTAAAATACTTGTGTAACCATTGATGGTTGCTTTAGAGACTATGTATGTAATACCCCAAAATTTTATTTCGTATTTAATCACTTTACCTTATTTTATTTTATTTATTATTTTAATTAAAAAAGATAATGCGTTAAAATTCTTTAAATATTTGATTAATTATTTTATCTTGTATCTATTTTATTTTATTTTTTTCTTGTTATAATAGTTAGGACAACATGTGTGTATATATTTAGCACTAGATTTGTCTAATGTTTAAGTAGTGATTCATATATATAAAGGTAGATATTTTATATTTGAGTTGTGTAAATTATACTAATGCAGGAGTGAAAATATTAAACTTCAGGATCTAATAATAAATATACTAGAATTAAAGTTGAATAAATATCCTAGTCACTGAAGGAGAACAAATAGAATTCTCATTAGGTAAAATACTTCTTTCATTATATGTGTATATATATATATATATAATAAAACTCTAATCTTTCTAATCAACAAAAACTTAATCAGAAGGAAAGAAAAATGGCGGTAGAAAGAAAGAAGAAAGAAAAGGGAGAAAATCGACTCTGTTGTAGAAATTGCCAAGGTTAGGAGTTTTTTTTTTCTCTTTCTTCTCTGTTTTTTTTTGTTTTGTTTCTTCTTCCCATTATTTTTGCTGACCGAAACCTTCCATTTCCCCATGAATTTTTCATACAACAACATCTATTTTCCTCCTTCCTTCAATTAAATTGCCATTGCTGTCAATTTTGACTAAAAGGCAATTTTGAATTTGCTATCACTATTCCCAGCTGTAATTGTTGACTTGTAATATAAAAAAAATAAATAAAAATAAAAAGATAAAAGAAGGAAAAATATGGAGAAAACCCGAGAAGGTGAGCAACTCTTAGTCATGTGGGCTTTTTTTTTTTATGTTTTCTTTTTTTTTTATAGGTTAAAACTTAAAACAATGGATGTGTAATTTTATATATAAGTGTTTATATATGTGGGATATGATGGATTAGTAAATGAATTTTGATAAGTTGACTGAAGTATGACAATATGGTGAGTACTGTTTTTGGCAATATATTCTTTTGTATTGTTATTTTTTGACTAGAGGCTAGGGACTTTGATTGATAACTTTATAAATTCATATTTTGAGTTTCTGATGACAAAACTTCACCGGATTGTTGGATTTTGTATATGTCCACTCGATTGTATTGGGTTGAGATTCTAGAATATATTGAGATAAATTTTCTTCTTTATAATTTAGGATTGTGGATGGACTTTAATAATATATATATATATATATATATATATGGAGAAAAATTATTCAGTATCAAATAACATTGTTGGGTCTTAAGATACTACAGGCTTGTGGTACTCATAGGGCTAGTCTTAACTAATTCATGTCTAGTTAGTCAGTTAAATTAGTGATTGATGAGCTTATTAAAAGAATTCAAGTGACTCAACATTTGATTTGATTGATTTCGAGATAGGTGATTGACTTCTTGGATTGATTCTGAAGGTGAGTGTCTAAACCTATAAATAATATATATTATTATGTTTTAAAACACTAAAAGGATATATGTTATTGTATAATTTACTCGTAAATTGTTTCCGCTTACACTGCACTACAATTGTATTCCACTGATTTATTTTGTTTCACGATACAAGAAAACATGTTTTATGATTTTAATACTTCTAGACTAACAATGAAATTAGATGATCAACTGATTACTGTTATTGTTAGTTGGATCCAACTTAGTTTTGGTATGTGAGGGACTTCATTGGATAGCAGCGGGCTAGCCGGTTGAACCCCAAACCCCCAAGGCCTAATCCCCCCAGCGCACAATAGAAGTTGTTTGTGGCTAAAGTGGGTCGTAAGAATTCCTGAGGATATTCGGGCACTGTTTTGGTAAGGTCGCACCTTGCGCGAAATGATAAGGGACTGTTATAGTGGGACCCATAAAGTTGACTGGCTACAGCAAACATTGTCTGATCATCGTATTTAAGTTGTTAATCTAGAAAAATCGTTTATTAAACTTTTGACTTGATACTGCTTGATTGTTTATAAAATTCTTGACTTGTTACTGCTTGACTGTTTATAAACTTCTTGACTGTTAATGCCAAACTGTTTTATGAATTCCACTTATGTTTTTTTTCTCAAATATTTTCATTGTACAAATTCTGGAATATTTTCACTATACAAATAATTTTAATTCCAGAACTCATATTGCACACTCTTGGCACTCACTGAATCTTTTACTCACATTCGTTTTTTTCTTTAACTTCTTTCTGGCAGACCTATATCCTAGCCTTGGTGAGGATGTTGAACCTACATCTGACAAGAACTGAAATTGAAGGTTTTCTTTTGGAATGAGGACTTTCCAATAGGTTTAGCTTTATTGCCGTGTTGGCAAATTAGTTTTTCTCCTTTAAAGATTCTTTTTCAGTTGAGGGGAAAATATTGGGCATCTTTAGTTTCTATGTTGCTAGAATTATTTGAATTATTATGGATGTTGGAGTTTTTTTTTTTTATTTAAGATCATGATTTTAAAGAAGTGATATATTTTTATCTGGAATTGAGTTTCACGCCTCGAGATTAGACTATTTGGTCAGATTTTGGGGCGTGACAATGTATGCAGAAAAATATTGAGGCCAGCCTTTGGCTTCTAAGGACGCCTCTTTGAAGTCTTTAAGAAACTCATTTCGTACATCATTAATTCTTTCTTCTGTAAGGTTTTCGGCTTCGTTTAGTATCCCCTTAGCCCACTCACTTGATATGTTCTAAGACAAATTAAGTTTCAAAAACTGAGCATTTGTATGTTTTAGTACAAATGTAAAGTTGATCAAGAGTCTAAGTGTATACCTTTAACTTTCCCGTTAGAGGAAACATTAACAATCCTGGGGGAATCAGACAACTGGAGTAAGGGAAGCAGCATTTCAGCAGTTGTTTTTGCACCGTAACAATTTGTGTTTAGGCCTTCTTGTATTGTGTCATTTGTCTGAGTTATTATCTCATTCCAACTGATTTTTGGTCCAGCAGTTAGGTGCACCAACAAAGTAAATAAATTTTAAGTGCTTAAATTTCCTCTTCGGATGACTTGAGCGAAACGCACATTGAGCACAAAAAGTTACTAGCTTTTTTTTTTTTCTTTCTTAATATTTATACACAGGTGTCCCATGAGCCATTTAGGGTTCGAACTCTTGACCTTACACTTTATGCGTGGACTTATACCACTAGGCAAAGGCCACTCGGCCACAAAATGTTACTAGCTGAGTTTTAGTATGATGATGACCGGATTCTTTGCTAAATATGAAAGCCCAAATAAGGTATTATCCTATCAGTACGCATTGGTCGATGAGGAAATTATTTGTATGAAAAGGTGTTTCGAAATGTGAGAGAGGAGAATAACAAATAAACTGTTTTAAAAGGTCTACTCCTTGTATGTAGGACTCTTATGCGAGAGAAGGTTAGGCATCATCATGACTCCCAGTTTTGGGATTTGAGAAGAGCACATGACCATCGATCTCAATATCCCACAAATGACTCATGTTCATAAGGACAAAACGCTCCATTAATGTGTGTCGGCGTGAGAATACCTTGATTTAATTGTACCTCCATATTTGACGACAGATCCAATCAACATAACACTAGTTACAAAGTTCAGAACAAACAGAGCAACATAAAAAGACTTGCACCAGCAGCACCATCAACAATGGCTCCACCAATTCCCTGCATTGTTCACCTGCAAGAGGGAACCCCAATTTTTCATATGTTCCACTACTTTCACTAATCAAAGAAAGCATATGAAATAGCAACTTTCTTGATTCGTTTGCTATATCCCAAACAACTGACTTCACAAGGGACCTTAAGCAACACCAAAGAATCTTAATCAAGCTGACTTCATATTCAAACACTATATACCCACAGCAGAAAAACCAGAAAGAAAAAAAAGATAAAATTATATTTCAAGAATTTGTCATACACACCAAGATATCAAGCTTTCCAAACTGGAATTTGATGAATTCAGCAAGATCAGCAATACTTGCAGAATCCATCACATCAAGTTGATGAAAGATCACAGAATCAGAAAGGCCAGATTCTTTGAGTTTCTCAAGAGCTTTAAGGCCCCCTCTCCTTACCTCTAACACCACTATAATACCCTGTGATGCCAACTGCCTGCAAATCTCTAGTCCAATCGATTATTTGCACCAGTTAAAAGAAGCCCACAAAATTACAGTAGACAGATAAAATCAATGAAATAGTAGAAAATGCACATCAAAATGATTAAAAAACTTGAAGAAAGTACTGTTTCCTTACTTTGTTTTGCTGGTTACTTCAGCCATAATTTTTCAGTCTTTAGTGGAAGATTTTGTAATGAAACTTAATGTTAGGATTCTGAATGAGTTAGATTAAACAAACGTGGTATTATGAGGGTATTGCACCCTAAACTCTAATAAATGACAAAATTGCTGCTCTTAGCATTTTTAAAGCATGAACCTACTGGTCAAGATTCACGTCTTCTTAAATGGATTCGAATTGTTCGAATCCGTAGTATAACCCGAGTTTAATTTAAATCGAGTTCCAAATTGGTAGCATAGTCAGCTATTTAATATTTATTATTTGATTTACAATAAAACCTTGGTTTACCTCTAACCCGAATTTAATTTAAGGGTCATCTCAATAAACTCGATGTGTGGTAAAATATTAAACCTCAATACTAGTGCAGGTCGAAATGAGAGATGGATCATTCAAACCCCGATCTCAAGATCCGATCTTACCGGGAGACCTCATCTTGGAATAGCTCTGTTTAGAGGAATACAAGGAAGCCTAGTTCAAGAAAATTATTGTTTCCCTGCATAAGGTTGTCCATTCCTCTTGAAAATCCGGCTAATCAGAAACTACAAATCTTTTAGTATAATAGTGACAACATGCTACCCTGCATTTATTTTCTAGAGGAGATGATACCAAGAACATCTTTCAGAAATAGCAAAATGCTTCTGAGAAAACTGAGTTCTTGTCTGTTTCTTTTAGTTGTTTTGTGTTTTCCTATTTTAAAGAGGGCTTTGTCCTTTTGTAATGCTTTTGCTGCCCTGAGTGATTGTTTTTTCTGGGACCCCTTTTCTTGTTTATGTATTATCATTTGGCCTTTGTCAAAAAATAGTGTCCTGAGTTCAATTTATTGGAGGAAACTAAAACCCTTTGTCCGAGGGAATTGAAAATTTTCTTTTAAGAGAGATTCTTTTAAGAAAAAATTCCACATCCAGAATTCAAAATTAGAGCATATTCAGTCTAAACTCACGTACAATGTATAAAGTAACATTAAGAACATCAATCTTCCCTTCTTAAAGAACACGAATAACACAAAAAGACATGTAGAAAGTATAAAAAGAATGCAGTTGAACTGCATATTATTATTCCTCAAAAGAAGACACCTCCTTTTGTACAAAGAACAGTCCAGAAGGGCCATCGTCAGGCAGAAGGGCCATCCTCACAGAGCTTTCAGCACCTTCTTTGGCAGATAATGTGCCGGTTTGGCAGTTCAAGTCTGTCTTAACATAGCCGGGGCAGACAGAATTAACCTTAAAAACAGGGTACTTCTTTGCTAGAATCCTTGTATATGCATTCATGGCTGCTTTAGAAACTGCATATGCTGACAAAAACCTAGGCCACCCTTTTGCATGCAAGTTGCCCTCCTTCAAGTCTTTGAGAAACTCATTCATCACTTGATCCACACTCTCTTCTCCAAGATTTTCAGCTTCACTTAGTAACTTTTTAGCCCATTCATTGGTAATATACTGAAGAAAATAAGGTTGTCTTGATCATTCTTAGCATGATACAAGCAGAACGCGGATGCAGGAGTAAGAGGTACCTTTAGTTTCCCACTTGCAGAGGAGACATTTACAATCCTAGGAGAGTCAGAAAGCTGAAGAAGGGGAAGAAGTGCTTCAGAAAGTCTTTTTGCACCATAGTAGTTTGTCTGAATGCCTTCAACTGCTGCCTCATATGTCTCAGTCATTATTTCGTTCCAATTTATGTTCTCTCCTTTTATCTGCAATGGCAAGAGGAAATTCATGAGATCAAAACGATATGTAAAACAAAAAAGGCAGCATATGGCAAAGAGGAAAACAAAGGTGGCCGTAAAAATCTGAGAGATGGAGCAGCGAAGTGTGGAAATATACAGCTGGTCCTGCAGCTTTTACTTTTTCAACATGAACAATGGCTCCAGTAATCCCTGCATTGTTCACCTGAGAGGAAAGGAGAAAAAGCCCAAATAAGACATTCTTAACAAAAATTTATTATTATACTTGAAATATGATAAAAATGGGCAGTCACTTAATACTAGAAACATGCCTTGATGCCTTTAATGGTAGAATAAATTAAGGTTATTCTTAATTTCATCCTATAATCATAGAAAAACTTCATGATATGGAAAAGGCTTACATCAACAAAATTGCCCCACATAATGTTAAAAATACCCAAACACTCCAAGATTCGTATTCTTTTGTACGGATCATACTTGATTCACTTGGGCATCCAAACAGTGCAAAAGAGAACCATCTGATTAATATACATGGAGGTATCTCAACCTTCCACATGAAGTAAATTGTATAGGATCATATAAACACCCACAATCATATGGTGACAAAATTAGATTTTACTATTGCTATCCTATCATTTTTCATGTGTTCATGTTCGACCTCTCAATTCCTCACTAACTTATGTTTCAAAGAGTTTTTGTTGAACTTTCGATGATCTTAACATTTGTTTCTATTTCAAGTTTGACTTTTTTGTCCAAGTATAGGAGAGTAGAAGTAGGTTGACTTGGGACGATCTCACGGAATCACATGAATTGAAAACAATGAACACCAAGATTGATCAAAATTTGCAATCCATGTAACTAAAACAGCTTAGATTTTACTTATCCAAGGAAAAAACTAATAAGATAAAGAAAGAATTTCAGGATAAGTCCTGCAAATTCATACCAAGATATCAAGCTTCCCAAACTGGGATTTGATGAATTCAGCAAGAGCAGCAATACTTGCAGAATCCACCACATCAAGTTGATGAAATATCACATAATCAGAAAGCCCAGATCTTTTGAGCTTCTCAAGAGCTTCATGACCACTTTTCTCATCTCTAGCAGTCAACACCACTGTGATGCCGTGTGAAGCCAACTGCCGGCATATCTCAAAGCCTATCCCTTTATTTGCACCTGAAACAACTGCATACCTACACTCAAACAATTGTATTAACAAATCAGAAACTCAAATCTCATATGGGAATTTTAGTCTCAAATTGTACTTACTTTCTTTCAATTATCTTGCTGCTTGCTTCAGCCATGGATGAATGACAGTGTGAAAAACAAGAAGGAAAAGTAGTGGTCTGATCTCAATTTTTTTGGGTAGGTGGGTGGGTGGGTGGTGTTATAGTTCAGTTTACTTGCAACATATCCTATAACAGAGTTAGTATACTATATTATGTGGAATTGCTTTGGACATTGAGATGCACTTGAATTCTTAGAATATGTCAACAACTCCATTTCTCATTCAACTCTTCATTGACTTGGCTATTTATTTTATCATTTTTGTGGTTAGCCTCATTAGTGATTCCTTCTGCCTATTAGAAAAAAAGAGAATGATTGCAGAAATATATGGGAGATCAACAAAGGCTAAATAGTAATACTTGATCAGTTATCTTCTTCTGGAAACCCTGCTGTATTTTAACCACTCTATTGCTGGCCCCTTTAAAATTCATTAGTAATTGAAATTCCCTGTTTTTTTTTTTTCTTTGGTGCATCACATTCCCAGAAAAGAACGGGCAAGAAAGTTCGTCGCCATGCAATAATGGCACCATTACAGGAATTTCAGCAGTCCACTTTCGTACATATCTTTTACAAGAAGGCTGCCTTCCTTGCCCCCGTCTCCCATATGCATTTTATGATGTCTCTTGGGAGAGCATAAATGGCAAAAACAGGAGCCACTTTCATTCTCTGGGCAACTTTCCATGAATCCCTTCAGAACTCCTTGAGCATTTTGTCCACACATCATTGAGATTTCACAATAATTCATCCGGGTAAAAAGGTAGTCACCCCAATAGATTCCAAAAACAAGAATACTTCCATGTTTGATTTCAATTGTGTGCTAAAACAAAGACTAACAAAGAAGATGCTCTAATTTTCACTGATCAGTAATGAATTCGGCTATCAAGCACAACTATTTGTTACAACCATAAGGATAGTTAAAGGACTAAGATCCTATTCATAAACAAAAATAGAACAAGTCTCGTTGCTTTATGTATCTGTTTTATCTACTTCAGTTGTTTAGCGCTCTAAATGAGTTCATTAATCAGTCTTAAAACATACAATGGGCTGCAGAAATTTTCAAAGTTCTGCAGAAGAAAAATAGCCTCATGAAAAAATAATGGCTATAACAGCTTCACTTTTCGTGAACCAGAGGGCTGTAAATAGGATACCACATGTTGTCTTTCACATATCGGATAGTTTCATCCTGCATGCAACACCATTAAATCAAGGATTAGATATTATTCCTGAACTCATTCTTTCTAGTTATGCCGAATATTTCAACTTTTAACATATATGAACGATTGCTAGATTAGGATGCCAGCTTCAACATTTATACTTGTAAATGTCTGCATCTTGTTTCAATTCTTCTGCAAATACAAATGCATTTCATGTATAGATAAAATTCAGCTCACCCTACCTTTGACATGGGATAAAGCTCTTTGGGCCCCACTTCGCCGTGCCCTTCAGCCACTTCGTCAGCAATTGCAGCCCTCAAAACAGCAGCTCCAACCTCTGCCGTGATATCCCGTATACTGACCACACAAAACTATAGATTCAGGAAGAATGGGAAAAAACAAACATATACTCAAGAGCTAAATAGAGTAAAACTGGACCTACATGTTTTCAGCTCAGGTATATAAAACCAGTTAGGCATGCAATAATTGGTTGATCTCAATTACAAGAATGAGATGACATGACAAACTCATAGTGTTCGTCAAGTGATACGGGAACAGGAAATCCTCCAAATTATTTGCCATTTTGTCTAACTCTTCATCAAAAAGTGAGACAATTTAGTAAGTGTCACGGTATAATATGTGCAATGTCATAGGAACTACTATTCTCCTTTTGAATATGATCAAACTGAGTTACCGAAGAACTAACAAAAGATCAAAACCAAAAATAATCACTTACATACAAAAACTAGATCAATATTCCTCCTAACCAACGCAACCCCCCCCCAACCAAAAAAAAAAAACTCTACTTATGCTCCAGAAAAGACACTATTCCCCCCCACCAATGCAAACGTAATTATAGTAATGGCCTTATTGATGATGCCTTCTCACTGAAGGAACCTGATAAATTTACCTATCAATGGATGGATACAGGACGCCTCTTTGAATTTCTTCATCTGTCATATATGAAGCAAGGCTGCACAAACAGTCACAGGTAAGATATCTAGTGAAAGACAGGGTAACTTACCATTATAGCACTTTTGAAATGAATAGAGAAAATCATGCATCCTGAATTTGCAAACTTTATAGAAATGGACTGGGTCAGTGACTAAGGACCTCAACCCCCAGCCTAGCCACACATGCCACCCAACATGCAATATTTCTTGTAGCACAAATTTTATAATATATATATATACACATATATTTATAATATATATATATACACACATATAAAATATATATATATGTCAAGTTACTGGTGACACTGCAAAAGATCGGCAGCTTAGCAACAACTCATTTGGTATCACGTAAGTGTCCCTGGAAATTCTTCAACTCTTGCTTTATATCTTCCTATATAACAGCTAGAAACTCATAGAAAACAAAATTGCTACTCCATACCACTCAGAAGCTGCTTGCAGCATTCCATCCGTTATAATCCGAGCACCAGCGAGAAGACTTCCCAAGCCAATCCTAAATAAGCATAAAATACAAATTCAGAAAATAGTAAAAGCAATAGATTTACTATATATCCAACTGCAGTTATAGGACAGACCCTGGAAAGAGGTACATGTTATTTGCTTGATTCACATGACCTATTTTTCCATTCCCTGCTACAAATGGAACAAATTAGCACTCATCATAACACTCTCAAGAATGTAATGGTGATTAAAATAAGCCCTTCATCCTCCACCCTCAAAAATAAGGGAAAGAAACTAAAATAGTAAGATGTCCTTATTTTCTCAAGGGGTTAAGGAACTAACTCAATTGATTAATGACAGAAACTATAAATAATCGTTGGCAAATATTAAAAGAGTACCAAGATCAACATTATCAAAAGGGCTTCCACTTCCGAAGACAATATTTTCACCAGCATGTGTGAAAGCCTCAATAGCAGTGCATTCAGCTGCTCCACAAAGCATGTACAGAACAGTTATGTTCATACCCAATAGAAGTATTATGAGTACATGAAACAAAATACTCAAATTATCGAAGCATAAAAACAAAACCATTTGTCGTGGGATTTGACATTGCAAAAATAGCAGGTTTAACGGAGTCCGACTCTCGCATGGCCTTTAGGACCTGATTACAAGCTTAAACAGTAAGCGAAGAATTTATTCATTTTGAAAACATTCAAATACTCAGTAAAATTGCCATACATTGAAGTGAATTGGAAATAATACAAAGCTCAGCTCAGTGCATTAACTTTTATGAAATAAATGTAATCCTTAAGCATCGAAGTTGTTTAGCAGGCATGCAGTAGACATGGTGTGGAACTATAAAATGTGAAATCTCAGAACACTAATGCTTCAATATTAGGAGGCTGTAGAAAAATTAAATGAGTGAGAAATGAAAAATGCTTACATGAATCTAGATGTTGCTATGACCTATTATACATCTGAGTGAAACAGAAGGTTTATAAAATTCATATGCTTATTTTGAAGGTTTTCTTGGACCCAAGCTATGTAGAGGATAGTAAAATTTGTCAGTTCCTCAGATCATGGTGTTAAAGTAAGATGAACCAAGTCATCTTTTTAAACAGTTTTTTTAGTTAGTTTCACAGAATCATTAAAAGAAAACAAAGAAAAGGAAAACAAAAATGAAAAAAACAAAGGTGCACGGGACAGGGCGGTGAAAGTTTGGGTAAATGGAAATGAACCTCTTGATTAAAGACACCACCAACTCCGGATAAACCAAGAAGCACATGGGGCTTAACTTTTTTAACCTGCATCACGGTTGGATCGCTGCAATTACTATCTAGATGCACAAGATCTTCATTGCTAAAAGACTAGTTGAAAAAACAAAGAAAAATGGAAGCAAATGCTGTTGCTTACACTTCTTTGTAGTTATGTTGGCAAGCTTAAACAAGCCATCAATTCCTTTCTAGACAATATATAACTTAGAAATGTTGCAGAAAAGACTTACCACTTCGATGAGACTGGATCCCTCACTAAGTCCAAGTCCTTCAATCTCAGCTTGAGATTTAGCAAATGGTGCAGCTGCAGGATCAATACATTTTCTCTCTTTCGTTATGAGACCCTGCAGATATAATTTTCAAATTTGATAATGACAGTGAAACTTTTAAGTTTTCACTAACAACTGAGATTGAGAGATATTAAATAATCAGTCTTTTCTCACACCATTATTTTTCAAGCCAATTATAAATCATAAATATGAATGGCCATCTCTAATATATTGCAGCTTTAGAGATAACCAAACATGATACAATATCATTTTAAAGTTGTGAATCCATACATCTTTGTCAAGAAGGAAAAAGTGTGGATCCGCCTCTGGTCCAGTCATTCTCGAAACAGCCTGTAATGCCATCTTAAGAACACCAAGTCCTGCACTGCAATACAGATTTTGGAGAAAGAAAATAAACCAAAGCTTCCACAGATCAGTTACTTTTCCAAACATTCTCATTGAAAAAGAGATGGTCTATAAAACCAAGAGTATATGCTACCTTCCAGCTCCCACCACAACTATCTTTTGGTTTGCAAAATCAGTCAATGGCCGTCCTTGTGCCCTAACTGTACCAAGTAACCCAGCCAATGCAACGCCAGCTGTTCCCTGTATATATGAAGGTAAGAATAAGGACATCAGCGCAGATATGCACGTTAAGGAGCCTATTCTTGAATATTCAGTTTATCCTAGTTAGAGAAAATGGCATGATCTGACAGCAATTTACCTGTATGTCGTCGTTGAACATGCAAAACCTTTTACGATAACATTCTAGTGTCTCAAAAGCCCACTTCATTTGAAAATCCTCAAACTGAGAAGATTGTTCCAACCACAAATTGTTAGTGATATATTTGACCAAAATATCATAAAAATAAATGTTTCAGAACAAATGGACCTGCACAATAGCCTTTGGCCAACGTGCATGAACAGCTTCCATGAATTCATCAACAATTGCCAAATATTCTTCTCCTTCCAGCCTAGGTTGTCTGAGTCCTAAATCTGTCAAACTACAATCATGTGAAAAACCAATGCTTACGAAATCTTATTTTGGGGAAAATGTTTTAGACCTTTGACCACTTCTTGTTTCCAGGTGCTTTGTTAAGAATATAGATCATATTAACCAAGGAAAAACAAAAAACTCAAGTGAAACTCCAGGAAGACATACAAACAATTTTACTTGTGTTATCAAATTCTTTTGGCGGTAGAAATCAATAAATCTACTGGTTTGTATACTTAAGTAGTAATTAGATATAGATCTTGTTATGATATTATTGAAGATAAAATTAATCCATGAGCAGAAGATATATCATTAAGCCAAAGAGCGTAACATTACCAAACAAAAAGCAAGAATAAGAAACAAAAAGCCTGCAATAGAATCAGAGATGAGGAAAGAAAATGGAAGGAAACGTTAATCAAATCAAATAGAAGTAAGCTTAAATAAGTCAACTCACAAAGGCGATCTTCAAGTAGCTTCTGATTGTTTGTACCAACATCAAGCATAACTGGCAATATCTGGACGTGGGAATAAGTCAATCCAGTGTTAGAAAATATAAATAAGAAAAATGAAAGAATACAAAAACATAAAAAGTAATTTTAAAACTAGCAATAAATTCAGTTAAAACTGCAAACATGAAATCTAGCTTTATCTTCAAAGGCAACAGCATCTCTTTTATGCTTATATCTTCTAAATGCCCACTTAATTATGCAAGAACAAAATATTGATAGCCACAAATACCCAGCACATACATAAATGGGTGTGTACCTTATATATGCAGACATGCAAACACACACATATACACACATATATTACAAAGATTCTTGCATATTTTTAGATCCTTGTTAAGTTTTTCGTATCTGAATACGGATGGTTTACACATGAGGTAAGTGACACTAAATCTGCTTGCCATCCATGCACATATAGAAAGAAACTACAGTTGGACATACTCTTTGTGGGTTGATGCCAGCAGCTGCAACATACATGTCAAGTTTCCCAATAGGAATACCTATTCCCTGAACTCCAAGATCACCAAGACCAAGAATACGACTGCCATCTGTCAGCACAATCATATCAACCTGCATGAAGAAATAGTTCAACAGAAAGATTCATTCCAGAAAAACAAAAAAAATTTATAAGGGAGAGAAAAATCAAAACTGCTGTAAGGACTACATGAAAATGGCATATATTTGTAACATCTTGTAATCAATGAGCAGGAAACAAACTTCTGAAAATTGTGTTAAGTGAATTAGCAGACACATGATACCTGCTGAGCAGGCCAATTATAGATCATAGACATCATCTCCCCCTTATCTTTGGCACTGAAATACATTCCACGTGGGCGTCTAAACAACCCTGAATAGTTTTGGCATACCAATCCTACTGTGGGAGTATATATTATTGGAGCAAAGTTCTTGATGTTATCAATCAGGACCTGCAAGGTAAAACAAAGGATCGCCTCAACTAATATTGACTTAGCATACATTTATTCTTCAATCCTCATAGGAGCCATTTGTCAACAAACTTACTCGGTAGTATAATGTCTCATTTCTGTCGTGGAGTCTGTTCAAAATCCTCCATTTCGCAAGGGATACAACATTATTTGGTTGGCCTTGAGTATTTTTTTCCAGAGACCTATATGATTCCACTAACAACAGAAGAAGTAGAATAAGGATTAAATTTAAAAAACTTGTTGCCCATGCTTCTGAAGAGCAAAACTTTTCAGACGCATATACAGAAAAGATAAATAAAATACAGAAAAATTCAATCATTGATCTTCTCTGAGACCTTCGTATTTTAAACAAATAATAGTGATTAATATTCAACTTGTAAAATAGAAAACCATACCGTTCAGCTTCTTGATTGAGTTCCAAATATCTATTCCATCCGTGATTATTTTTCTCCAGACGAATAATAAGCTTCTATGACAAATTAAGAATTAACGACTGTTTACGTTCAAAGAAAGGAGGGGTTCTACTTGTGAGAGCAGACAAAATTTTAGGCATATATTGTCCTATAAACGGTGTTGTTCCAATCTAACAGAATAAAACATCTGTTAACCTCTTGTTTCAAGATTGGGGAGGCAACTACAGTAACAAGTACATAGATTAACCACTTCAATGAAAGCATAGAAGTTCAAAACTCACTGAAACGAACATATTGCTGCTCAAATGATATCACTCGTGGTGGGAGCAGACCACGTAGTCCCAGCCGATCTCTTTCTGTCAAAGGGAAGCCAGTATCCTGCTTTTTTGAAATTTCAACAGTTATATAATTCATCTTGGGGCATAGATTTTATAAATCAATTCAAATAGGAATTCTTGATTTTCATTCCATTGCCTAATTCTAAGTAAGATAATCATCAGGTTAGCGTTATTGATCACTCCTAAAGTATGAATATGATGAAAACGAACTTTGCTCAAGTTGTGAAATATATCCAGTAATACAAGTCTTGGAAACTCACTACTTCAAGTTTACATATAATCATTCACACTTCTTTTTCCACGCAACAGCCAAACTTCTCTGTATGCTTTCAATCTAGCCAAACGAATGGCGCAAAAGTAAACCAGCTAGAAGGTAACTTGTTTCTTTTAACTGATCTCCAGGACCCCTTTGTTCGTTCAACAAGGAACAGAAACTTCAAATAACTTCAAGTACAGTAATTACTTAAAAATAAAAATAATTACTTATTTCTTCATTTTCAACATATTCATGCAACGTAGTTCAGTTTCTACCACATATTGATTTTTACAAATAGTTGGCAAGCATCACCTTATTACGTTCCATTCCAAAATAAGAAACTGCAGTCACTTTAAATTCCTACACCGACACACTGCTCAAAAAAGCTGAAAAGACGAAGAGACAATCAAACATGAACCAAACAATTTTAAGACAGATAAAAAGAAACTTAAATAGATCTCAACATTAGCAACTCTCTGAAACAAAGTGTGAGATCTTAAATTCAACGATTTTCAATTAACACCACTCCAATCGAATCATGTCAGCCACAACTAAGCCTCAACACCAAAAGGTTACAAGCCAAAAAAAAACTAAAAAAAGATGAACCTTGTTAAACCAAGGATCGTGGAGAATATCAGCACCACGCTTATGCACAATACACGGTCCAGGAATCGCGGTCGACAGCTGCCGCCGCGACTGGCGGAGACTCGACGCAGCAGATCGCGCCACTCTCCACATTATTTCACCCCTAAAATCCAAAAATAAAATAAAAATGATTCAACAAACTTCAAATAAGATTACTCCAATATTCTCCTTTCAATAACACCACAATGTCAAATCACATATACACATATATATGTTTATATACACACAATCAGTCAACTTTATACGTACAAAATTCTGAATTGTATATCAGATTTTGGACTTTTAGCTTTTTCTGTTACAGATTGAAGGAAGAAAAGAGTTTCCTGTCTTAGAATGTTGAAGCCTGCTGAGAGTGAAGACGCGAACTTAATACAGCTGCCCGGAGACAACGGGCAGGAGAGAGGAGGAATGTAGGGGGCCTAACTGGCAGTCTGGGCGGATTAGAGAGCGGGTCAGGGTGTACGTCCGGTTTGAAACAGCGGGCTGTCAAGGGTAGAATCGTCATTTAAGGTTGAAATTCCAATTATAGAGGTGTGGGGTCAAACTCAAACGCGGTTGCTGGAGGACAACACTTGGAATTTTATTTACTGAACTTACCTGAGGGAGGTAATTCTACCTACTTATTAAATCCTATGTAATTAATCATTGAAAAATATTGACGCTCATTTATTATAAAACATGTTATGATTGTTAATGTGTTACCAATAATATAATAACTAATAAGACGATTGAAAAGGCGTTTTGATTAAATTTACTTGAAAAATTTTATAAATCCTTATATCATATTTTAGGAATTTATAAAATATTAAATTTTATTTTGAAACTTAAAAGAAGCAAACATTTATTTTAGGAACATAAAAATTCTTTTTAAAATTTTAAATAATTTTATGATATCTTACAAACTCTCAAATATCTTATAATATATTAATATATGTTTTGAAAATTTTATAAGTTTACCCAAAGACCCTATGATTAGTCATTATTTATTTATGACGAGGTCAAAAGTATTGAACTTTACTTTAATTAATATTTCGGTAGAATCTAGGGGTGTTTGCAGTTCGATTTGTATCGATTTTGGGACAAAAAGCTAACTGATCCAAATTATGTAATGTATATTGGATCGGTTAGATTTTTATTTTGAATACGATCCGATCCAATCCATTTTAAATCAGTTTGGATTAGTTCGGTTAATTCAATTTTTTATTTAAATTTTAATTAAAATATTTGACAAGTTACTATTGATAATTAAATTAAATTAATAAGTCGATTTGTAAATTTCATTTAGCTATCATATCACACGAATCTTGCGGAATTAAGTTAAATTATGTAAGAACGCGCAACTATAAAGTTATAAGTCCACAATAATTATTCCTATATATTTTATTTTTGAAAGTGAAAAAATCCTAGGTGTAGTTTATTTTAATTTATTTGTGTATTTTACAATTAAGATATATATATATTATTAGTATATAAATTTCTGTTCGGTTTGGATTGAATCGATTTTTGAGATTAAAACCGAAAATCAATCCAATCTGATCGATTTTAAAAAATAAATCTAATTCAATCCAAAAAAAAATTGGTTTTGATCGATTTTTGATTTTTTGCATCGGTTCGTTGATTTTTTATGTTTCTGAATTAGATTTAATTTGAACACCCCTAGTAGAATCGCTGCAACAAGCTCGGTCTTTAAAAAGTAATTACAATTCAATTCAAATATTAATATATTCTAATCGAGTTATTTATGACTGTACGCATTTTATGATATTAATTTTCACAATTTAATTTATTTATTAAAAAATAGATTAAAAGTTATGATATTGATTTTCACGATTTGACTTATTTGTAAAAAAAATAAAATAAAAACTATTCAACTAAGGTATGCGGTTTTGTTCTGTCAATGGTTGTTCTTATGTGCCCATCTGATGTACCCACCCAATTAATTGATGAAAGCGAGGGGACCTGTAGACCTTTAACCCCCCAAAAGGGCAGATTTGTAAGCATAGAAATCTCAAGCATCGGATGCCCAAAATATGATATTGCTTTTCCTTATCACTTTTGTTACTTAATGTTCGATGCTTAAAATGAACTTTTTATCACCATTCTTGTTTTTTTTGTGTATTTTAGTTTAAATTATAATTTACTTAGCATTTGTGCACCAAATAATAAAAAATTATACTCAAATCATATTCCACTCAGAAGGAACGTCTCATTCCAATTTGATTCAATGCATGCAGTCATGCAGAAAAGATAAATCGGGAATGCAAATTCTTAATAATATCTATTTGTGATTCCTTCTATTTTGAGTTTGACCTACTCTTTTGCTAGACAGGCCCTTCGACTGATAAGAACCAGGGAAGGAGGGCAATGCTATAATAGAACTTAGGGGGGTGGGGGGTGGAGAGAGGGAGAGGGAAAGGGAGCAAGTCCTCTCCTTCTTATTCCTTTCTCGACTGAATGAGTCGAGAATTTTGAGACAATTTATAAATTATTACCCCTATAATACTCTTTGAAACTATCTCATCCTTTAAAACTTTTTTTTTTTTTTTTGGTGATTTATCCCCATCAAATATGTATCAACATAATAATACATCAATATGACTGGACCTTCATGTTCGACAACAAATTCAGTTATCATCAACTATGATTAACCACATATACTAATTCATAAGGTTGGTAACTTTTTTAAAAGTAAACACCAATCACATCAAAAGTAAAATATCACACATACAATTTATGGGAATCCGTCTTCACCCTCTAGTCTCGCGAAAATTTCTCCATGAGCCAACATTTGTGGCATTCAAATATTTATTGAGTTAGAAATTTACCCATGAGCTGACTCCCTCTGAGTTCAACAAGAAGGACACAACATTTGTTGTTTTCAAACTTTTGCTACGACCCGCCGCATAAAAATACAGTCCACAAAAGCATGCCAAATTTGACACAGCAAATCCCATTTGATGCCCTATTGGTTTTTCCATGTCCTCATTGTCCTGAATAGAACAGCTTTGAAAAGGTAAACAGCATCTTATACCCATATCTACAATTTTATCGTCTGTTTTTAGCTGATGGTGCGAAGCTTCTCCATTCAGCATCTAACCCCACAAGAAACAGAGTGGGGGAAAAGAACATAAGATGGGAATGGAACTCTTTTGCTGCGACCTTAAGAACAATCACAAATCGAATTGATTCCTGGAATTCTGCTTGTCTCTGTACAAAGTGCCAAATCCTGCACTCTTTGACTGGGGAACAATCTGTTCGATTGTGACATGTGAGGCTGTTCTTAATTTCACAAAAGAGAACATCAAAGCATTAAGCAAAACTGCGGCTCAACTAGAAGTAAGAACCTTTGACGAATTTTCTACTAAAGGATACGTATTCTACCTAGAGAAACCAATGATAAAACAACCAGAGAATCACCCACCAGAGCAAATCATGCAGCTTTTTCCTGTAATGAAGCATTACATGATTTCCCAGAATCACTGTAGATGAAGTTAGGATTATAATTTCACCTTATGGTATAATACCACGATGGGATTCTGCGACGAGATAAAGGGCGGACAGCAACTTCATTCTCACAAATTTCCCAGACTAGGTCCAGTGGCAGCCTGGGTTTTCTCAACGAGAAACTCAAGTTTCTGGTTATGCAAGAAAATTAAGAACTATATTCAATGTCAAGAATATGAACCACACGCGTAGCTTAAAATTTAAAGATCACACTATATGTTCTTTGACGTGAGCTTTAATATTAATTTACTGCTGATCTTGTGGCCAATTATTTTGATGCACGCAGAAGTATGTATTGAGGTGTAAGAAAATTCGTTTATGGGCAAGGATGCTCCATTCAAATGCTTAAGCAGCTACTTGGTGAAACAGTAAGGTACTCACCTTCACTGACTTGCTAACTTCCTCCAGCTTGTGGAGCATCAAATCTGTAGGTACCACAATTCTGGGCTCAATTGGAGCATGGAGAGGAGAACCTATTGTCTGTAAGATAAACAATATTAGTGCATTGAAAAGGTACTTTTCATATCTTAAAGAGACAAACCCCATCTGGCCAGGAGCTCCGTATAGCTCCGTATTCTGAGCCTTGACCAGCTAGTTATTTGATGGATGGTCTGAGAAAAGGTCGAGATTAATCATTTACCTTCCAGTCTTTAGATGGCGAGCTCAAAACTGCTGGACCCAACGTGAACGATTCCATACCAAACATGCTTTCACCTCCATTAATATGAAAGTTAGGATTCCAGCTTCTGCCAGCATCTTGTATAGCCTTTGAAGCCTGAGTTACAACAACCTGCATGTCATGAACTCATTAAAGATTACTGTTAATTTGGATATAATCATAAAATGATTATATATATATGTAACACCAAAAAGTAGAAACCATTATTATGTATAACTTAATCCTACTTTTCTGTCATACCAAAATAGAAACGTGAAGATAAGCAAGGGTTAACCAAGAATTACCTTCCTCAGAAGTCCAGGGCTATGAACCCCTTGAACCTGTAATTCATCAACTGGTGCAGCTTTACCATGCGCAATACTTTCAACTCTAAATGTATGTAATCCATAGACTGACTGCAAGCAGCCTGCATTAGATAAATATATGTGACTCTATCCAATAAAAAGAGGAGAAAAATAAATCTTAAGAACCGAGCAGAAAGGAAAAAGATATGTAAGTGTAGCCACATAAGATGCATTCTTTTATGCTGCACAAACGAAGCGGTGAAAGCATACATGCATAGTTGTTTTGATGCGAATTCGATTGTTAAAGAATACAGCACTCAAAGAAAACGAAGTTTACAGACCGAAGTTTTGTTTTATACCTTGTTCGATTATAACATCTATCACCATGGACAAAGGTACATGCTTCTCAATCTTTGTTTCTCCCCAAAAGGGTATGAATGAAGGTCTGCAGACCTAAAGAAGAGAGAAACAACATTACAGATCAGCTCACCACTCCTGATTACTCCTAACAAAGTGCTAACTACATGAACACAATCAAACAAAACGATCAAGTACCTTGTAAACTATTTCTTTTGATGTAACACAGAGTTTCCTTGATGCAATGTCTTTCTGAAGCACATATCTTCTAAAGGGTAAATAAAGTAGCATAATTACCCCAATACCGCACGCTAAAACTAGCAGTAGAGATATCGAGAGCCATATTATTGTATCATACTGAACATATTTTGAAGAAAGTTCCTCAAATGAAGCTGTATATAGTACTTGCAAAGGATCTTCAGCTTCTTCGTCACGATCCAGCTCAGAGACAGGACCCGGAAGCAGCAAATCCTTTGCAGACCCTTCCTTTGACAGCCCCTCAACATGACCCATCAGCATTTTATGAGCTCAAGCCTAACATCAATTTATGAAATTCATCAAAAATTATTTAAAATAACTCCAACATAATAAATGACTCGTAGAAGCACAATTAGCGCATTTAAATCCAAATTAAGTCTAAAAATCAAAATGCTATCAATTGGCAAAAACAGATACGGAGAGCTGATTACAACAAACCACAATTATGCTACGCAGCGTCAAGAAACAAATTAAATCAACAAAATAATACAGCAATTTAGATTGCAATTTCTCGCAATCAAATTATATGAAACAAATTACGTACATGCATTTTCCATTCCTGATTTCTGCATACTCCAAACAAATAGAAAGCCAATTCTTATTTATTCAAAATTAAAAAAAAAAAAAAATCTAAAATTTGAGACTCCTTTACCTGAAATTTAATTCTACGAGCAGCTGAAAAGCGGAAAATTATGGGTAGATTAATGTTTGCATGAGAGTATGATCTGAAAGTTTGTTTGTTAATCGAATTTCTGATTATTTCCTTTTTACTTCTCAGTTTGGCACTCCGAACAGATATCAAAATTACTCGAATAATGTGTCGGACAAAATCCGAATAGAAAATGGGCTTTTTGGTAGAATTCGGACCGGCAAAAATAACTTGGGTTGGGCCTAGTATGGGTGGGTCAATCTGTTCTGGGTTTGTTTTAATATCTGCAAGCCCTAAATGCAAATTCTGGCCCGTTTGAATTTATTTCTGTTCCTATCTCCCGTTTTCAAGTATATATAAAAGTTTATATAAGGAGTGTTTGGTTATATTTCCTCAAAACAATTTTGTTTTAAGAAAACATAATTAAACATACACGCATTTTCACTTCAAAACATTAAAATAGTTTTTTCCCAAAATATCTTCTCATATCCGTCATTATTTCCAAAACTTCCCTATTTTCCAAAATATACCTATATATATTATATTTTATTTTGTTTTATAATAAAAAAATTACTCAATTCCATTTTCACACCAAAAACCTAATAAAAGAAGCATTGATTTCACTACTACAGTTAAAAATATCTTCTCAAAACATAAACAAACATATGAAAACTTCCTCAAATAAGTTTTTAACTATTTCGCAAAACATAACCAAAAATTTATTACATTCTCCAATACAAGTTTCATATTTTTCAATATCACTTTCAATATTCATTCTCACAAAATACATATTAAAATCACACAAAAAAAATAATCAAACATTGTCATAGTGTTTATACGTTAAAACTTAAAATAAAAATATATTTAGATGTTTTGTTTTAAAAAAATAACTAGGGTAGGTATGGAAATAAAAATGTAGATAGTTTACATATTTCTATGTCTAAAAAGACATTTTTTCAATATGTGTGTGTGTGTGTATTTTACTATTTTGAAATGATGATGGATATATTATGTCAAATTAAATTTAATTGGATTAATGCGATATAATGATGATAAAGTAGATTTAAAAATTTAGAAATAAAAATAAGTAGTATTTACTATAAAAATATATAGAATTTCATAGTTTTCAATTTCCATAAAGTAATAAGAAACTGAAAAGGGCGCTTGAAAAGAAAATAAACAAGTCCCAAATTTACTTTTGAATTGATTTTTTTTTTTTTAAAATACATACACCCATATCAAATGTTCATTAGAATTCAAATTTTTAATATGTGTGAGACAAGACAAGCTATTCTAAGATTTCATTTTGATATTTGACGAACACCCCCCCCCCCCGCCCCCCAACATCTAATATTTATTTGCTATTGTTGTAATAAGTATTTTTCTTTTTGGTTGAGTTACGGGATTGCGAAAAAACTCTTAGCAGTGTTTAATCATCTTGCCATCTCAATATTTGTCTTTTCTAAGATTAAAATTTACATATGAGATCACTTACTTATATTTTATGATCCCAATTAATTAGTAAGAAAAATTATTGAGATTCAGTATATCAGTACGTAGAGTGTAAAAGACTATTTTAGACGATCTCACTTACTCAATGTCATTAAAAAAATTTGACCACTAAATTAAAAACTAAAAATTGTGTCTCTATTTTCATTTGAAACAAAACAAAAATGTGCTTGACTCTAAATATACATCTATGCAATAAGAGATCAATGGCTTGTTTTCATTTTCAAGGCATTATTGTCATTACCTACCATATCTTATAAATAGATCACCCTAATCTTTTTTTGTGAGCCTACTTCAATATCTTCATTTAATTTCTGCAGTTACATTCTTATGGCTTCTATGATCTTTACCCTCCTCACCTTATAACAATCTAAAAAATTCACAAGTCACAACTTTTCAAAATTTGATCTTCCGTATAATTATTTATCAAGCTACTTCCAATTCATTATTTCGTAATTTATTTTTTTGCAGTCTAGAGTGGAGTTATGTATAATCATGGGCTTAATAAATGCTAATCTTTTGAGAATTAATTATTTTATTTATTTTTTTGGACAATGCTACGAGTATTTAAATATTAGAATATCTTTCAAATTATGTTGTCATATCAGTATCTGCACGTTATAAAACATTCAAATTCAAATTACTTCAAACTCATTATTTCCTAATTTGCTTTTCAACTTAAAACTCAAGTTCTATGTTAATCACAAGCATAATAGATACTATTTTTATGGAAATCAATTGTTTTTATTTCTCTCTCTTTTTTAATCTTTATAGACTTGCTAGAATATTTATTTTTCATTCTTTTTAATAATAAAATTAAAAATACATTGCCATATCAATATTTACACATTGTAGAATATTCGAATTTAAACTATAACTATTGTCAGAAAAGTTAATATGCCAACACCATTTTTATTAAAATGTCAATTGAAAAAATCACTCACTATATGAATTAATTCAAATTCTATTAATATAAATCAACTTCAATCAATTTTCTATATTTTCTTTCCACAAAAAATACAAATGTTTTCCCTTGCTTGGAATATTCCTTGCCTACCTCCTTCCGAGTTCCGCCCATGGCAGCTGACCAATCACGTCATACTTCTCCCCCAACTTTCAACTGAAGCAGACCAATTCCTCCACGCGTCCGCAAGCCAGAGTTTCATTTCGATAGAAAATTCCGATGCAATTATTCATTCGAATCTTCCCCCTTTTTTCCAGCTCATTCTAGCTCAAAACCCGATATTATTA
This sequence comes from Jacaranda mimosifolia, assembly GCA_018894105.1. Taxonomy (NCBI): domain Eukaryota; kingdom Viridiplantae; phylum Streptophyta; class Magnoliopsida; order Lamiales; family Bignoniaceae; genus Jacaranda; species Jacaranda mimosifolia. The sequence continues at coordinate 13,125,245 of CM032120.1, read as the reverse complement.
CCCTAATTACTAGTTTGATTAATTGTTCTGATAATCTCAACTACTAAGCAATTCTTATTCAGAAAGGAATAAGAAAGGTACCTGACTTGCGAACTCGACGAGTACAGCTTTCTTTGCACGCATTATATTCAGGTAAAACCAACAGCTTTTGATCGCAGCAAAATTTTGCAATGTAATTCCCTTTTTTTTTTTGGTTAGTTACTTTCTGCTTTTTTATTTTATTTTTATTTTTTGCTGCGTTTCAATATTTTTGTGGGGTTGATTTTATTTTTATTTTTGCCTAAACTTTTTAGTTTAAGTGTTACAGTTGTTGGATGCAGTTCAGAAATTTTGATTCTTGGTACTGATGTTAATGAAGGTTTGGGTGTAATTGGATACTTTTTCTGATTATTATTGGACATTTTGAATGATGAGCTGCTTTAATTGAGTAGGAGAAACTGGGTTGTGCTCATGTTTCAATTTGTAGCTGGAATTCGTTTTCGAAATTGCAAGTTGTTTGAATGGATTGCTGAAACTGAGCTGTGCCCGTATTTGCATTTGGTTTAAATGACTTGATCTTTTATATTAGTTATTGAGGTGTAACTATTGAACTAATTTCTTGCATGACACTTCATTGTGTGAAAAACATAGACGCGTGATGATATTTTCAACAAAAATTCTTCCAAGCTATATTTATGCAATTGATATCTTATTTGTGGGGACCAATTATTAAAGCCCATGCCCTGTCATATAAAATGTTTGTGGGATCTTCAATTTTGATATGAAACATGATTGCTTTATCTTATCAATGCAGGTAGGACGTTCTTGGTATCCTGTTGAAGTTAGCTATTCCATTTCTCTGTCTGGTCTATCTTCAAGTAGGTTATTGGTGTTGACTCTCATGAGCGCATGGATAAGAAGCCACATATCGCGATATTTACTACGGCAAGCATTCCATGGCTAACTGGGACTGCTGTCAATCCTCTGTTTCGTGCAGCCTATCTTGCAAAAGATGATGAAAGAGAAGTTACTTTAGTGATTCCTTGGTTAAAATTGAAGGATCAAGAACATGTCTACCCAAACAGCATCACATTTAATTCGCCACTGGAACAAGAAAAATATGTCCGACAGTGGCTTGAAGAAAGGACTGGATTCAGATCAAGTTTTAGAATACGTTTCTATCCAGGAAGAGTAAGTCCGGCAATAAATTTTCTAATTTGAAAAATATCATGTAATCCAATGCATTAATGTAATAGTTGATGGAAGTCTTTGATATTAATTCATTGTCAAGCTACTAGAGTACTGATTTATCCTATGGAGTCCTGGCCTATACAGTTGATTTCCTTCAAATTCTTAATGTCCCTGCCCAGATTTAGAGTTCTTACTTCTTCACATTCTATATTTTCACTGCATTATCCTAAATATAGCTTATCAACCTTAACTTTATAAATTATATTTTTTATGCACTTTCATCTCGTGGTGCAGTTTTCTGTACACAAGAGGAGCATTCTTGCTCTAGGGGACATTACTGAAGTCATCCCTGACGAAGAGGCAGATGTTGCTGTCCTGGAGGAGCCGGAGCATTTAACATGGTATCATCATGGAAAGAGGTGGAAAATAAAGTTTCGACTGGTTATAGGAATTGTTCACACAAATTATTTAGAATATGTGAGGAGAGAGAAGAATGGGCAACTCCAAGCTTTTTTTCTGAAATATGTGAACAGTTGGGTTGTCAATATATATTGTCACAGGGTATGCCTTTTGATAACTGCTCTTTTCAATTACTAACCTATTGTGAGGAATTATCTGTTTTCTTTTATATCTCACTCCCTTCTTCTCACAACAATTGCCTTTGTTTGACCATGTATACTACCTGGTATTCTTCCTGTTGCCTATGTCTATGTCTACATACTTGTTTTCGCTTATGATTATGATCTTTACTTTGAGTTATATAAAAGTCGTAATCATATACTGTCTTTTGGAATGGTATGGGGATAAAAGGCCAAATACATGAATGTCGATTATTTTTTAAAGAAAATGCATTCTGACCTAGAGTGTAAACCAAGTGATTCTTATTCAAATGCAGCAAGCTACATAAATTTTGCTTAGCCTGCCTCTTTAACATCCAGGGGAAATGAGTACCTAAGTAAAATGAATAAAACACTTACATGAATATTTGTTTTATTCACTCTTAATTAAGAATGGAGATACAAGAAATTTAGCATTGTTATTTTAGTTGTTTTTCATTTGATGAGTGTGGTGGAACTCAATCCTTTATTTTTTTTGGTTTATGTGTTGTTGTTCAGCCCTACAATACTATTTTATTTTAATTATGCATCTTTTGGATAAATCTAGGGATTTTCTTGCCCATTTCATTCCTTATTTGACATGAATAGGATTTTATAATTATTGGAAGAAATGGAATTTATGCCTATAATCTTCTGAAGCTGGATATGTAAAACACTGAAGAAACTTTCTAAAAAAGATGTGCATTGGCCACTGTTTTTGGATGTGAGAATATTGTCCGATTATTGTAAATGGCTAATCACATATTTTGCAAGCCATTTATTTTTCCATTATTAGTTCTTTTAGTACCTCCCTTAAAAAGATTTTATAAAAATGGGGATACTAGGAGAAAATCACCCTTCAGTATGTAAAGCCAATTTTGGTTTTTACCATGGCAACCCTATTTCATGTTTTTGTATAACCAGAAAATGTTGCAGTAAAATATGTGAATGTCGTGTTTAAAATGTTTACCGATTTAGAGGAATAATTTATGTGGTTTATAAACTAGGATGCACTCTTATATTTTATGAGATGTGTGAAGGCATAGTACTGATAGTAACAGCAATAATATGAATTTTCTGGGAGTATGATAGCATGCTTCTAACTGTTGGCAATAGCCTGATTAGCCTTCTAACTTGTCTGGTTCGTAATGGTAGGTGATAAGATTATCAGCTGCCACTCAAGATCTTCCCAGATCCATTGTCTGCAATGTCCATGGAGTAAATCCAAGATTTCTCGACATTGGCATGAACAAAAGAGAGCAACAACAGAGTGGAAATCATCCATTTACTAAAGGTGCATACTACATAGGAAAGATGGTATGGAACAAAGGCTACAAGGAGTTGCTTAAACTGCTGCATGATAACCAGGATGAACTGACTGAACTTGAAGTTGATCTATACGGCAGTGGCGAGGACTCGGGGCAAGTTGAGGAAGCAGCTAAAAAGCTGGAGAAAATAACAGTCAGGGTTCACCCTGGACGTGATCATGGTGATCCTTTATTTCATGAGTAAGTACATCACTATTTGGATATGATATCGCTTCAGGATTTTTTGGTTAGAAAAAATAAACAAGAATTTGGCTACCATCAGTGGTCAATTTGAATTTCATCCCATAAATAGAAGTGCACTAGTCATGGCATGCAGAATCTGGAGTTTAATGTTGTTCATCTGTTTCCCCTTTTTCCTTTTCTCTTCATTCCTTTAATGGCTCTATTAAATATTGATTTTCACTTTTTGTTTCCTATTTGCATATTCTTTGTCGCCGTGTGTCCTAGGGGAGGGGAGGGGAGGGGAGGGGAGGGGGTTGTTGAGGCTGGGGCAGAATGCAGATAGAAATGGGGCCTCAGGAATCTTGTCCAATAAAGCTGAGACTTGGTAAAATATATGTGCATTTGTAATGCTAACCTCAAGATATACCTAAATTTTACTTTTTAATACGCTTCTCACCTTTCATATGTATCTAAAGAGAACTATGCGTTCTTAGATGCCTGATGATCTGATACCAATTACGCCCTCATATGGTGGTGCAGTTGTCAATTTTGCCTAGTTCGTCAATGTTTTGACTTTCTAATTTATTAGCTGGTAGATTTACTCTTTGACTGGTCACTTCTAGAAATGTGTCAAACATCTGACATTCTAAATCTCATAGAATGTCAACAAAGAAATGTGTAGCAGAATAGATAACTTCCTAATGTCTAAAATCAATGGCTTGCATTATGCCTCTGGAGGCACTCCTTTTAGAACCTCAATGCTTGTAATCATAGTCTTCTTTGAGGATATTCTCCCCAGATCAGGACTAGCCAATACCTTTCCGTTGCCTGGTGGAGGATATTCTCCCCAGATCAGGACTAACCAATACCTTTCCCTTGCCTAGGCCCTACACCTTAATTATGATGGTTCATATGCATGCTAGGAAATTAAAATTCTGTAGGAATCCGAGGAGGAACTACTGTATTGTTAAGAAAAATTTCTTGATTTATTCTTTGCTTTCTGATGAAGCAGTGGTTAAGGTAGAATGCCTACCTAAATCCACAATCGAATGCCTTCTTTTTCTTGAACTTCTATTGCAAAGTGAAATTCTGTGTCATGTGTTATCTAAATTTGCTATTCTACACAAACACTAAGAATGAAAACAATGTTAGTCACTGTTTCCCTTTATCTTTTCCCACTCCAGCTATAAGGTGTTCCTAAATCCCAGCACCACTGATGTAGTCTGCACAACCACAGCTGAAGCATTGGCGATGGGCAAAATAGTCGTGTGTGCCAATCATCCCTCAAATGATTTCTTCAAGCAGTTCCCAAATTGCCGAACATATGATGACAGCAAGGGGTTTGTTAGGGAAACATGCAAGGCATTGCAAGACCAGCCTGCTCCGCTAACAGATGCTCGAAGGCACGAGCTCTCTTGGGAGTCAGCGACAGAGAGGTTCCTGAAACATGCAGAGCTCGACAATGTGGCAAAGAAACTGACAAAAACATCCTCAAAGCCTTTCCTGTCCACATCTTTGAGTGTTAAGAGGAATCTTGAAGATGCATCTGCTTTTATACATTTTGTGGGAACTGGATTTCTGACTACACAACCAGATGAGGAGCAATGTAAAGAGGTCGGATTGCCCGTTCCTTCAAAAAAACAGTCATATCCTCCAAGAAAATGGTCTTTCTGAGGTTGAAGATTGCTGCATATTGGCTTTCACAGGTATTATGCAAGTTCTTCGTCTGACTTACGTATTTGCTGTGGTTTACACAAGACTATGGAGTAAATTCCTTGACATTTTTTTATCTTACTGTATTCAGGGATTTGGAAGATCTCATAATCTAGTGATGGTTGTTGATAAGATTGATTTCTCGTGTATGCCTTTTATGTTCTTTCCTTTTGTCTCTCTTTTGTGCCGTTCTGCTCAGGGAGGGAGGATGATTTCTCTACAGCTCGTAATATAGCATCTCTTTTTCTTGTGTTAGATCACCACAAAGCAACATAGGATTTTGATCTTTTATTCTTATTCATTTGTTATTCATAAACAAACCTGAAATTTGCTATCTCATGTAAGATCAGTTCAGGATCATAGATCCTTTTCTACCAAATAGAAAGGACTGTAACACAAAATGAAATGATCATGAAGAAATTAATGATATTTATTTATCTTTATGTTTCATCTTCTATTCCATTTCATAAATACATACGGCGTATATTGAACATCTACAACTACATGATAAAGACACGTAATCAACAGCGAAATGTTTAATACATTCATGAAGTAAAATAAAAAATAAAATACTAATTATAATAGAAGATTTGATCTCTTGTTGCATGAAAGCCAGGAAAAATAATTGATGATCATGCTACAAATGGAACTTCATTGAATCTTTAAACCTGTAACAAATAAAGCTATGAGTACCACATATGTTTGCTCAAATCTAAGGTCTTCTATAGATGTCCTAACATCAATCAATCGACGATGATCTCCAACCGCCGAACTCCTCCACAGGAAATCCCCTATCCCTAGTGGTTCTCTGCAAAGAGAAACACTACATAATGTGAGGAACAAGTGTGACATCAGGAACACTTAGAATAGAAACGTAAATATTTTTATGAATAAATCTCGTTTGATGTGCGGTATGTATTGCTCAACATACTTATTCCTCTTTCCATAATTGTCCTCATATTCACAAATTTATCAAGATAAAATAAGGGGCATAACCGTATATTTGCATGTAATCTTAGACAACAATTAAGTAATCGCACATCAAACCCTAAGATTTGATTGGAGGTTAATGTTGTGAATAGCCCGGGTGCGGAGCGGGCTCGGATATAATTGCAATTCGGCCTGTCACCTTAATAATATCAAACAAACTACTACATCTAATTAAGGGGCCTTTCCTATAACTCGGATCCAGACATAATCCGGGTTCAACTATATGACATCTTAGTGAATTATTTCCCTGGAATCTTGAACAACTAGGAATGTTATTCCCCTTTACAAAAAGAACATAGTATTGAGAACTTTGGTTTCCATCATCAGCAAGAGACAATCATCAGAAGCAAATTATAAGGTTTAAGAATGTACTAACCTGAGGAGTGAACTTAAGGCCAACTCTAATGGCTCCACAGTAGTTCTGATCCTTGACAACATCATAAGCAGTTGTCGGAACGCTTTCTTCCTCAAACACGACATCCAGAGGAATTCTGATCATTCAAGGAAGAAGAAACACGTTTCTAGTATCAATCCACAAGAGTTCAAAAAAGCAATCAGTTAGATTACTCACATCGTCTCCCCAACAAAATCATCAGCAGTAAAAGTATCTTCATCCATAAGTTTGATCTTCAGTTCGGTGGCGCCGTTAGAGATGGTGAAAAGAAGGGTTTCGTTCCACTCAGGCATAGATCCTTTGCCTGGCAATGGCGATTTTGGAAGCATTATTTTGGGAATTCACAAAAATTATGGATAAGTTGAATAACCAACCCGAGTACATAATCTAGGATGTCAGAAAAAGTCCTTTCTGCATGTTCAGAATGCCCAAGAATCAAGAAATGTAAAAATATTTGTGAGAATGAAAGATGAACCTGATGCAACTTTGGTCTTCTTCTCTTGATCTTGGCAGGTGATTACAGCATAAGCATCCATACTGGCTGTCCAACACCAACTGAACAAATTCAGTATATAAACTTTTGTGTTTGTCAGCATAGCAAAAGCAAAGTTGTGACCAATGATATGTAATGACTTACAATAGTTATTGTTTTGTTTGAATCGCAATTTTCATAAAAGGGACAGAAATTGTATTTAAATTGTCATTATTAACAATTAGCGATATTAATATAATAATATTTTGCCGCAGTTGTCAGTATGTATACGACAACCAAAAATGACATCCGAGTGACTACTTATACATAATTCTTGTATAGATTATAACAGTAGCCATTTTATACATAAGTCTTAATGTATAATTACCAAGGCTATATTTAATGTAACCAAACATATATCATTTTTTTCTCCAAAATGCCAAATTAAGTTTCCCAAAACACCCTCTTTTATAATCGAATCTGATCCATCGAATATTTTAATCGGATAAAAATTCTAAAATTCGGATCGGATTCGAACTAAAATCCGATCCATTGACAACCCTACCCCAAAACTTCCCTATTTTTAATATATACACATATATATCATATACATACCATATATATTTTATTATTATTCTTACTATAAAAAGAATTACTTTATTCCATTTTCACCCAAAAAACTCAACAAAAAAGCATTGATTTGACCGCTATAAAAATTATCTTCTCCAAAATATAAACGAATATATAAAAATTCTTCAAAATAATTTTCTAACTATTCCCCAAAATATAAACAAACATTCATTATATTCCACAATACAATTTCACATTCCCCAACGCCATTTCCAAAACACATCATACAAAACATACAATTTATAACCAGACATTACCCAAGTTTTTAACATTAACACTGGACATTTTAATTTTAATTTTATCACAAACACTTTGTTACAGCTCAACAAACAAAAAAACAAGAAAAGATAAAAATGTGATCAAAACACACACACTAAAATGAGGGAGCTTTATTTTTTTTTAAAAAAAAGACATACATAAAAAATCAGTGTTCTCCAATCCATTGGCGCTGACAAGAACAACTTCAAGTGTGCCCTGCGGCATTTTCAGAGCCCAGAGGAACCTGCAAGAGAGAGAGAGAGAGAGAGAGAGAGAATTTCAAGAGGATTTTTCGAAAGTGAAACTTGATTTTACCAAGAAACAATTTATTTGTAATAATAATGTCTTAAACGAGGTTAAAAGGTTGTTGGACCTCCGGGGAAGCTGGCGATTCGTTGGTTTTTCTTTTGAACTAATTTGACAAAGAGCTATAGTTGCTAAAATTATTTTATTTTTGTTGTCTAAAATTGAGAAGTTTTATTGACGGTGTTGATCGGTAAGTTCTTTTAATTATTCAATATAATTGTCCGTTTTTAATAGTTATTTTCTTTCTTGTAGTATGAAATTGAACTCTCTAATCTTTTTAACTTGCCAAGCAATATTATTAATTAAACAAATATCTGCTCTAAATGTTTTATGAAGAACATAAAAGTCCATAAAAGCACTTTGATCTTCTATTCCATTTCGTATTTCATCCCATATTTCAATATGATATATATGGTAAGTGTATTCGATTCTCAATCAATTATTTTTATAAGAAAATATTTAATATACGTGTCATATATTCATACAAGAGATTATATGATGAACATAAATTGGAATAGAGGATCTAAACTGCCGTAAAAGACAAAATAAAATCAAATTCTTGGCCTTGACTTTCTACAAAACACCCTATTCATGAAGCATTCCAACAATTTCCCCCATGATGCAACGTATTTGACTATAGAAAAATTATACAGTTGAGATCCAAGTTAGGCTAAATCCCATTCACAATGCCCACAAAAAGAAGGCTACCAAAATCTTGTTCTTGGCATTGTCCCAATCTCATGCATCTGAAAACGCTCTTTCCAGGCATTTCCCCACAGATTTAATGGTTGCATACTTTTCGAGCTTCTGATACTTGGGCGAGAAGATCAAATGTTGCCTTAAAGTCGGAACTTCATCATCATCTCCTTCTGTAACTTCTTGTCTGTTCAAAGAACCAACAACCTTATCCGGACTAGAAACATCTTTCTGCCAAGTTTGAATTGCTCGCTTTCTTATAATAGACGGCATGTTATCATAACTCATAGCTGCCCTTCTCAATATGGATTCCGGGCTGCTATATAAATCAGATGACGATGATTTCACATGGCTTCTTGAAGGAGGAACCGATATAGATCTATTTAGTTGACGAATATAACTCCCAGTTGACAACAAAATGGGCTCATAGCATAAGCCGGTATAAGACAAATCTGATGAACTCTGGTGTATTCCAAGGCTATCACCTGCATCACTATGTCGTCTTGGCCTAACTGAGAAAGACACAGAAATATTTCTATCATTGCAGGGAGAAGAATCCAGATATGGTGGCAAACGTTTAAAAGAAGTTTCTAAAGGCTGAGAGTTACCATGGGGGGAGTTATTTTCATCAAGTAAAACACAATCTAATACTTTTGGCTGGCTAGTGGTAGCAATCTTACTGCATGTTGATGGGGATGATCTCACTGGATTATTTCCTTTTCCAGAAGAAAGGGGACAATCGGACAAATAGCTGGAGTGGCTGAGAACCAAATCCAGGCAACATGACTCTCCATCATTCTTGCTACTATCCACGTTGTCTGTCCGAAAACAGTTGGTGCTTAGATTCTGATTTGCCTCCACAACCTTTCCACTGGTTTCTGTTTTGTTGCCATGCAAACCAGGTATAGTGAATCGAGGATCGTTTAGAGCAGAGCCACTGGCTAAATAGCTATCAAGTTTCTTCTTCAGAGAGCAGTTCCAATGATTTTTTACTGAGTTTTCGGTCCTAGCACATTCAACCCCAAAAACATCTAACATGAATAAATTCCACAATCTTGCACAAATAAAGCAACTGTAATACACTTACAGAAAAATGCATATGAATAGTATCAGTAGATGGTGGACTATGTCAGGCAGAAACTTTTCATGCTAAAAACTCGAGGAGATATTTAGAAAATCATTACATACATGCATACCAGATCACCATGTATCATTGAAACTCAAAACCATCATCAACCATAAGTGTAAATGGTTGAAATTCACGAGAGAAATTACCTCCCCGGTAAAAACTTGGAAATTTCAGACCATTTGTTCCCGTATACACGATGGGCATTGACAAGAATCATTTCCTCTTCTTTCGTCCAGGCAGCTTTCTTTATCTCTGGATTTAAATGGTTGAACCATCTAAAGAAACCAGAGGCATGTTAAGTTATCATAAAAACAATGCATCCATGTTAAGGAAATTAATATAAAATCTAATTGGAGTATTTTGCTAGCTATTTATGTCGCTGGAGAACAAGGGCATGGAAACTGCTCCTAGTTACCTTTCCCGGCATTGCTTTCCTATCCGGCCTGGAAGGTGTTCAGCAATTTCGGACCATTTCTTTTTACCCTGCTTTCCTACCAACTCAATGAGAAGATTATCTTCCTACAGACATAGAAGAAGAAAGGAGCATTACACCACATATTCATAGATCTCCTTTTGTTAGGAAAAGCTCCAGAGAATACAATTATGACCTCCTTAGTCCAGGGTCCTTTAACCAGGTCAGGGTTTAGAACTTTCTGCCAGCGATGCAAGCACTGGACATCCGTTCGGCCAGGGAGGCATTCAGCTGCAAACGAACAATGCTTGCAAAATGACACCCATTGGGCGAAAAAACTTAAGTATGAAGCGGCTTCAATTTCACTACATCAAACATGTGGACCAGACGAAAATCCAGGGATTTTAGGGATGAAAATAGTAAATATAAACAAGAAAAACTTGCCAATTTTTTTCCAGCACTTTCCTTTATATCTTCGAACTGCATCTTGCAAAACGCTATCCTGTTCATGGAGGAGGAAAAGGTAACCGGGAAATTAAACAATGTTAACTATTCAAGAAATCTCCTGTATTTGTAAGTTACACCTTTTAGCTCACATGATTCACAACCTTAATTGTCCAGGCAATACATAGCCATAATGTTAGAAATATTTCCCCAAAGTTTCTATTCAAAATCTTCCACTTAATCATAATTTTCTACTTATAAAATATATTACCAAACTCATCCAATTTTACTTGAATCAATTCAGTTCAGACAATTAATAAAGCGTCCAACATAAGTAATACGAGGAAAAAACAACAAACTACTGAGCACTAACCTCTTCCTCTGTCCAGTTTGCCTTAGATGCTCTCCTGGCTGAACCAGTCAATCTTCTCCATGTACTATATCACCCATGAAATTAGTGAAACACCATACATAATTTATGACCAAACTTCATATATCCTTTACATAGAAATATAATATGATTCACACCTTTACAAACAAATGATACACCGGAAATTAAATCCCTTTACTAAACCAAATCACCAATTCTTTGTCTTGTTTGTCCATCCAATCAATCAAAAAAACAACTAACTTGCAAATCAATTTTCCAAATTCTTGTTGCTTAATCTAAAGTGTAGAAAAGAACACAAACCCATGAACAATAAGATGCTTGTGATCAGCACCATTATTACTTTTCCCATCACCCTCCTTTTCTGCTTCAGCATCACAGCCCTTAAATTCTTCCATTTTATCACACTTGCGAACACTTGATCAACCTTTAGAGCAAAAACCCAGAAAGAAAATATACAAGACTTTGATCACTCAACCATTATGCTATGAAGTTGAAATAATTTAACAGCTTGATCAGTTTTTTAACACAAAACCCAGACCCAAAATTTGAACTTTTAGCACCCCAACGGTCCATGACATATATAACCAACCCATATACAAGAAATATAGAATAGAGTTTAATCATGGAAATATCAGCACATTAAACGGTTGTAAACTCAGAAAGGGCTCAACGGCTACAAGAAAAAAAAAAAGGAAAGGGGTTGAGAAGAAAGAAAAGGCTTCACCAAAGGAAACAGATATATACAATCTTCTGGGAAGGAAATTTCCTTTTTCTTGAGAATATTAACTGCAAGAGTCTGAGAGCAAAAGGAGTTTTTTCATTTAATGGGAAAGTAAAAAAAATTTTGAAGTGAGATAAGAAGTGTCAGAGACGTAGGATTTTTGGTGGTTTAGTGAGAGAAAGAGGCGGTGGTTTGATGAGTGACACAATTTCGCGGGAAACGAAGGCCAAGAGAAGAGCTGTGACTGTTGGAGTTGATGTCAGGTGGGACTTGGGAGTTCAAGATTGGCTTTTGGAGGTTTGGTGCCTTTTTTTGAACTTCGGTTGAATTTAGGACCCCAATAATGCCAACCAAAGTGGGAAATGTCCCTTGAGGTGGTTTGAGTTTGAACTTTGAAGTATGTATAATCCATTTGAGTATGTAGTAGATTATGAATCAAGAATATAATGATGTTATAAGTAAAATATTGAGATAATTATATATGATTTTAAAAGAATTATAATTTAATTAAATATATATTCAATTGAGTAGTATGATATGAATTCATATATTCTTTTTTAGATCGTTGTTGATTGTGTCTTGTATTCGATGGTTTAGAGAATGGATATAGTGAGAAAATTTGATTTTAGATCTCAGGATGCTAAATTCAGACAATAAGTTTGGCATTGCAGACCTAAAATCCTAAAGACAACAACGGTAACGTTAGAGCCACAACCCCCAAGACCTAGTAGCCAAATATAGTGTTTTTAGCGCCACAATATTCGTTTGTAATACTTTTATGTAACATCTTTTGGTGAGAAAATATTTTTGAAACACAATTTAAGAATTGGGTTGAGTGAAAAACACTACACGAGAAATAACGAAAACTTTCTCTATATGTCCAATTGAACCCTAACATCAAATTTTGATGTGTACGCTATTTTGTTTTTGTTCAATTCTACGTTAATTTTTCGTTATTTTGCAATGATCCATACCATGATACCAACAATCCTACGGCACCTTTCTCCTCAACTTGCAAACAGTGCTTTTTAGGCCTTCTACTTTGAATGAACAATCTTCAAACAAATCCTGCTGAAATAATCTCGTCAAGACCAAAAATAGCCCACTTCAATACTATATGAACAATTGCCAACACTATTGCTCCATACATGAAGTTTGCAGAGGGATTCAAAAGATCATTGAGAGAAGTAATTTTATTCTACATTCATCATACCAAGATGGCAAAAATACATTCAATAATGAGTAGCATGTTTAATACTTTCTTGGCCCTTCACAGAATGGATTCTATCTGATTGCAGTCTGGATAATTTAATCACAGGTCTTCATGACAACTTCTTGAATTTATAACAATGTGGGACATTAAATTCTAACATGTACCATCCCATTTAACATGGATAGAGGAAAGAAAATCCTGTATAATATGAGAAGAATGAGTATTAGATTGCCCAAATCCACCTTCCGAAATGTGATAGGCAGAGCCTGAGTTGCGGAAACACAGTGGGATTGAAGTGCACAACCTGTGTATGAAAAGACAGATTCATCAGATTCTTTCAAGAGATGTCGAGTAAAGAATCCATGTTGAGAGAAAGATCATCTTCTTCTTGACACTTGATCATTCAACAGAGGGAGAGGGTGAGGGAAATGAAGTGGAAAATTGCCAATTGATGTGCTTACATAAAGAGTCATTAAAGCCAAAGGGTTGGAGTAGACATTCAGTGTATCGGCTCATGGAAATATCGCATTAACAAAAGCTTCTGCATCAAAGGGTTGGAGATCTTCTACACCTTCACCAACGCCGACAAACTTCACAGGAATCCCAAGCTCGTCAACTACACTAACCTGAGATTCATGTGGAATATAATACCACAATAGTTTAAAGATGTTGAATTCAGCATAATCATTAAATGAATAAATGCAAATGGATATAAGTTGAAAAAAGTTGAGCATACCACGCATCCACCTCTGGCAGTACCGTCCAGTTTTGTCAAAATTAAACCAGTTACTCCAACAACCTGAGATTGAACCAAAATATCACAGGCAAAAGCTTTGAGTGAAGGAATAATAAATATAAGTATAAGAAAATTTCTAATTTTCACTATTGATAAACTAGAATTAATGTTGCTGGGATCAAACTAGAATTATGAGTAAATTTCATGGTGATTACCAACTTCAAGCAGGGCATGAAATATTCTTACAAGAACAAAAAGCATAGAATGTTAGAATAGCATTACATCATTGAATTCTCTAGCTTGTGGAAGCATGTTTAGACCATTTGTTCCATCCAGCACTTGCAGGATTTCCTGCAAAAATTGTAAGAGATAGTTTAGGTGAAATTTTAGTGACACAGAAGGGGCCAAAAAAGCTCTAGATAGTTAATCAATGAAAAAGATACGGTATATGATCAATGGATGAAAGTTTTTTTAGCCTGGAAGTTGGATTTGATAGATAGTGGTCAAGAAGAAGAAGAAGAAGAAGACATGTATCTCTAAACAGAAATAAGGAGAGAATGCTAACATTTGGTGCACCAGAGACAACTTTCCCAATAGCTTTCTTGCAGGCAATCAATTCTTCCATAAGACTATAGTTAGTGTGCAAGCCTGTTAAGCAAAGAAATCCAAGAAAATGCCAAATTACCAAGATTAAGTGTAAAAGATAAGCTAAATACACAATTATGTCAAACTTACGTCCAGATGTGTCACATAGAACAACATCAAAATCTTGTTCTTTTCCTCTTTTTACAGCCTGTGAAAGAACTACTCAGGCAATACTTCAAGATCATATGTTAGAAACAATCCATTTTGTCTAAATTTCATTTCAAGGAAAGCCATATATTTACCAGATGATGCTTTTGCATTTTCCTTTTCAGCTACAACAATCTCACAACCTGTCCTTTCAGCCCATATTTCCAATTGTTCACTTGCAGCTGCTCTGAATGTATCTCCTGCTGCCAACAACACCTAGCAAAATTTTAAAGCATGCCAGAAAAGGAAATGAGAAACCATCTACCATCTCACCAGGCCAGGTGTATGTCAATGACAGTAAAATATTTAACTTCCGCCTAGTAAGAGAGATCACCAAAATGGATGCTAGAAAGTGGAGTCAGGTAATACTTAAAAATCTGACCAACCAATAATAAACTTGAAAATTAAGTAAAAATACATAAATAAAATAACAAAAAGCTTTAAACGTCTTTATGCAAGTGCAGCTTAAAACAACGTACATGATTAAAATAATGCAATTGTACTGAAATAGTGCAATTAAAAGTGTTTTTAGCCTGCCTATGCAGTTTTCACTTGCTTTGACGTTTCAAAGAAGCACTGTGTTTTGGGTTGTGGAAACATGGATAAGTTCAAGCAAAAGCTGCCCATTTGAAGCTTTTAGCCATAGCCACTCCACATTTCTGGGGATCATTTATTGCAACATTTTATTTTGACTTGCCCTGTTTTCCATTCTACTATTTTAGTTGCGCACATTATTGTAAGCTCTACTTGGATGTGTATCTATAGAACTTTTGATATCAATGACAAATTTTTATCATCATATGATTCTACTGCATTGACTAGTGAAACAAAAATTTCTCGTGTATCATATAGTTGTTTCACAACTTACATAGGTCAACTATGTTTTACTTCTACAAATACAGGAACAGCAGCCAATGAGATATTAATAGCAACTACACACGGAGCATAAAACAAAAGAGCAGGAAAATCAATTAAAATATCACCTCACCTTGGTCCCTTCTTTCTTCAATCTATTGGCCAGCTTTCCTGCACAGCTATTTTTCCAGTTATTATCACTACAGAATCTTCAAAAATATGCAAGAAAAGATTGAAATTGAACATATTGACAAGCAATACTGCTGGAAAAGTACTTTAACTTTTTTCTGCAATGCTGAAAGAAACCATAAATGAGTTCCTGAAAAGTTGATGAGATCACTAAACAGACTTGAAGGTGCTTTCTATAGCTTCACAATACCTTTGACTAGATAATGTTCATTGATTGTGGAAATAAATGTTCATCAATAAAGGAAAACAATGTACATAGCTTTTCTTCAACTGAAAACAAAAAGCCATGATTGCTGGCGTCCCATGGATGTAGAATGGTTTTGGATAGAAAAAAGATCCTTCACTAGTGATTATAATATGCAACAGCCAACAGCAACATGATTGCATTTCCATCTGCAAACCTTCTCAATATATATATATATATATATATGATATACATATTGAAAAGAAAACAATGTTTATCTGACCCAACCCCACTTCCATGGACTTACCAAGAGACGTTGTCTTGCCACCTCCATTGACACCAACAATCATGATAACAGCAGGTTTCCTAGAGGAAAAAAGATCGGAGAGACAAAAGAACCATCAGCAACTCAGAAAACTACACCACAAAGGCTTATGGTCTCTGTTACTTTGAAGTAATTCTGACCTGAAACCCAGCCGGAGCTCAGTTTTTAGTCCTTTTGCTGTTAACAAATTCAATATACTCTTCTTCAAAGCATCCTACAAACCCCCAATGCTAGTTTCGATTATTATGCATGTATAAATACTTTATAATACATTAACAGAGAAACTTGCAAGGTTAAGAAACTGATGATTCAGATTGTCTAACAGAGATATGTATATGCTAAACAGCTGAATAATTACTTTAATTTCACTCCCTGATTTGAGCTTCCCAGCATATATATCATCCCTTAAGCTCTCCACAATCTTTATAGTAATTCTTGGACCAAAGTCAGCCACCAGCAATGCCTAACATTACACGGAAAAGAGATCATCAGTTACAAATGATGTAGAAGAGATAAGAATCAGATAGAACAAAAAGGTGTGAATAAGAGCAAAAGACTACTAATGACTAAACATTTTCAAGGCATTCTAAATTTCTTATGCAGAAAGAACAAAAATTTGATCTTTCCCCTAAGGAATTCTGAACAAAATTATGCATCTTTCTGCATAAAATCAGCTATGACTGAGCCAGAATGTAACAGGACATTCAATCTGCTAAAGGAGGTAACTCCAAACAGCCAAAAAAGGGAACAAAATGCAGAAAATAGTTCCACTTAAACCAAAACTTTTAAACCAAGAAAAATAAAAAGATCTCATTCTGCAGCTGAAAATAGTGGTTCAAAGCTTATATTGTAATTTATATAATTTATATACATATATATATATAACACTGAAAAGCTTGCACCTCTTCCAGTTCATCTAAAACGCGGTCAGTATCAGAGAGATTCCAGTAAAGCAGAAGTTCATCAATGACAGCTAAATTATCTCTTGTTTTGGAAAACCCAGAAAAAACTTTCTCCACATCACTCTTCGCTTTTTCTTTGATTAACCTGCCCAGTTTTGTGAAGAAACCGGTCTGGCCGGCGTAGCACTTGAACCGAGAGATTCTGGTGGAGGTGGGGTCTGGTGTGAGGCGGAGGAGGGTGGCATAGGAATTCGGCGGAGACGACGGAGGCTGCGGTGCTGGCTTGGATGGAAGAGGAAAGAGATGAGAAGGCAGAGAAGAAGTCATTTCTTTTGGTAGTTGGTGATGAAATGCAGCGAAAGCTGTAATGGATAGAATCACAGAGCATCCCTATACGACGTCGTGTAAGAGAGCTAACTTTTATTGTTGATATTATCATTTTTTTTAATTGTTGTTATCATCATTAACAACATGATTATTATTGTTATTTTTGTTTTTATTGACAATTACCATATTTATTGTCAAATATGGATGTTATCGATGCATTATTTTATTTCTACACATTTACGATAGATTTTATTCTTTCAAAAAGACGAATAGAAAAGTGAAAAATGAGAACATCTTATAAACCCATGAAAGAAGTTGAACAATTATAAATTACTTCAAAAATTTCACCAAAAAAAGATAAATATCATTAGAATAGCAACACAGACAAGCCGCAGTACCATCAACTCATCAAGTGTTAGGGCAAGTAGAAATTTATACATATTATGATCTAAATTTATCGAGTTCTGAAAATCACACCCTATATTCTAATTTATACTCAGTAAACTATCCTAAACCCAATGTGATTCAAAATGGACGAAATTTGGAATTGAGCATTGACCCACTTTTTTGCCATCAACTCAACAAGTGTTAGGGCAAATAGGTAAAATTTATACATATCATGATCTAAATTTATCGAGTTTTGAAAATCGTACCCTATATTCTAATTCATACTCAGTAAACTATCCTAAACCCCATGTGATTCAAAATGGACGAAATTTGGAATTAAGCATTGACCTGGTTTTTTGCCATCTCTGGATATCATCATTGCCTTCGACCAAGAGGCTAGCTAGCACACAGTCACTATTCCCACAATTCATATGATGATGATGATGATCAATCCCTTCATTAATGTGTCAAAATGATATTTTTTTATGTACTTTTTTTGTTAGAAGCAAAAGCCAGGGGAGGAGTGACCTGGGCATAACCATAAGAATCTGTCGTCGATGTGGAATGTTCGATTTGAGCCATAGTTACTACTCAAAAAATGAGTCTATCATTAGAGCCCCACCAAAGCGCTAGTAAACCAAAATCCCTTTACCACAGAGGTGACTAGCTGAACTACTACTGTAAGTGAATTTGAATTCATAACCTTCTTGTGGGAAGTAATGGACCCTATTTAACTAAACTACCACATCGGTGGTATATTTTGATGTAATTGAGCTTTTATATTTGCGATAAATCTGATCTTCATTAATTATTATATTATATATATTATATAATTTTAATCATTTGAAACTAGTAACAGGTGAGTAAAGCATTTTGTTAATTTTTTCACGCGTTGAATATGAACTAATGATTTTATACTTGTAAATTGTAATATAACACATGATAATGGTAATAAACAATAATTGTAAAATTAAAAAAATAACAACTCTACCTGCATGGGACCAGGGGTGTTCTCGAGTTGGGTTTTTAGGAAAAATCGATCCAAATCAATTAAATTTAATTGGGTTAGGTAGGATCGAGTTTCATGGAATTAGATCTTCAGACCCAAACCAAACCAATCCAATTTAGATCGGGTTGGTCCGGTTCGGATAGTCGGGTATACATGTCCAATTTTATTTTTTTAACTTTTAATTTTTAATTTTACTTTTTTTAAAAATTAGACATTATTTTGATTATATATTACATTTCAATTAATGAAATAATTAAAATTTCAATTTTAAGTAGGTAAAATATTGAAACTAGTATATATACTATATGATCATTTAAATATATATATATTATTTTAATTTTTAATTGGGTGGTTGGGTCGGGTACGCAAAAGTTGAAATCGAATCCAAATCAATTGTTAATTGGTTTTGATCGAATTTTGCTCAATTATCCGATCCAATCTAAATCAATTAAACTGATTTGATTTGGATAATTGGGTTCATTGTATAAATTCAATCCGATGAACACCCCTACGTGGGACTAAATATTGCACGTGTTTCACTTCATTGACTAAGGTTGCCAATAGAAAAAGAATTGACCTATTTTGTGTCCAATTTCACATGTAACAGAAAAAATAGTACACCGCCGTCGTGTTTAGTATGCTTGTCGCCTAACATAAACATTAAACAAATTGAGATTAGTTTTATTTTTATATTACTTGAAAGAGATTGACCTAAAGACAAACTGGCGCATGTCATTATATAATACGAGTAGTTTTGAAACATTTGGTTCGTGTGTTAAAATTTTATAATATAAAATAAATAAAGTATTTATTTATTTTTTATATATTACTATAATTTTTAATATTTTTAATGTATTTATTTAATTTTTATTATAAGTGAAAGGAAAAAAACTAGGAGAGAAGGAAAAAGAAGTCAATCATTGGAGAGAAAAATACTAGAAAAGAACAAAGAAAAATACTTTCATATTTATGAGATTTAAAAAATAAATAAGAATATTTTAAGAAGACTACTTGGAAAAAATTTTAAAAGAAGATAAGTGCTTCATATATAATATAAACATATATATATATAGTATTTTAAATGAAATTTGACTTCAAATCAAGTTAAAAGTTTCGAATTTCTACTATTTTTATTCTTGATGCCACCTTCAATGCAATGGCACTTTTACTATTCAATCATATAATTGATATTGATTAATGATCAAACTAAAAAAAGTAAAATTTATATATTTTTAGTAAAACACTAATACCTTATTCATAATAAAGTATGGTAGGTGTAGAGGAAATTTTCGAATGATGAAATGCATAAAAATTATTAAAGTATGGTATGTTTTGAAGTATTTTTCCTAAAATATTCTTCTTATTATTTTTTAATTCTCATAACTACTTAAATAGTTATCTTTTATCTTTTTCAATATTTTTTTCTTTCCAATTTTTTCTTTATTTCTTTTACTTATCATTAATATTTAAATAGATGTATTCAAAATACTGAAAATTATAATAACATTTAAAAGAGTAAATGAGTGTCTATGAAATTTTAGCACACACATCGAGCGTGCCAAAATTACTAGTATATATAAAGATAGGACATAAAATTAAGAAATAAATTAAAACTTCTTTTTTATTATTACTAAATATGTCGACACACAATTTATATATAATTTTTTAATCACTTTCTTTTTTTTTTAAAAATGCAAGAAAAAGATATGATGAAAAATCAAATTCAAAAAGGTAGTCCGAAACTGCAACGATGGTAAAAATTACATGAACCACACGCCAATTTTGAAATTCCGGAAGAAAATTCTCACCAAAAAAATAAAAACTGAAAAATTGAAAAACAGTCCAACTAACATATCTTTGGAAAAATTCATTCTCTTTGCCTTTTCAAATTCACGGAAATACCCTCCCTCTTTCCCTCTCCTTTCTTCCCACCTTCCTTCAAACAAACTCCTCTGCACACACACACATGTGTGTGTGTGTATGTATATATATATATATATAACATCATATAAGATAAACCCTCCATAGTTTTTCCCATTCCAACAGCATTATCCGCCGTTGGTGAAATCTTGACACACATATATACATACAGATACATACAAAATCTTGATTTTGAACGTTATGGAAAAGCCTTGTTCAAAGGTGATCGAGGTTACTGTGATATCTGCTGAGGGTTTGCTGGTGAATAGGAGGCAACCCGTGAAGAAAAATGCTTTCGTCGTGGTAAGATCCGACCCTTTTAACTCTCGATCAACGGGTATGGATACGGACGGCGGGAGTTACCCTGCATGGAACGAGAAGCTGGAGATGGAGCTGCCGGGTCACGCCCGTTTCATAACGGTGGAAGCGCATTCGGGCAGCAAGATTATCGGAATCGTGAATATTCCGGTTTCGGATTTCGCGGGGGGGTACCTGCCGGAAAACTATTTGAGTTTCTTGAGTTACCGGCTGAGGGATGCCAAAGGCGAGAAGAATGGGATTATTAATCTGTCGGTCAAGGTGAAGGGGACAGCGGGGAGAGGTGGGCCTGGCGCCGCCGCCGCCAGTTGTTCTGAGCGGCCGTGGGCGGGAGTTCCAGCCGTGGATGGCGGCAAGGTTTCTGATAATGGGATTGTTACGGGGATTCCTGTTGGATACAGATATTGAGTGATGGATTATTTTTATTTTGCTTATTTTATTTTTTGGGTCAAAAGAACAAAAAGACCACAAATTGTACATAGGGATGAACAAATAT
This sequence comes from Jacaranda mimosifolia, assembly GCA_018894105.1. NCBI lineage: Eukaryota > Viridiplantae > Streptophyta > Magnoliopsida > Lamiales > Bignoniaceae > Jacaranda > Jacaranda mimosifolia. Next base: position 13,103,780 of record CM032120.1, on the reverse strand, counting down.
TATTGCTTGTTTAAGTTTGATTGGAAGTTTATAATTATTATATTTTCAAAAAAAAAAGTAATTAATGTATAAATAACCAATTCACCATATATATATTTCTAAATTTGAAAAAAAATTAAATATATACTAATTTGATATTGATTGGAAGTTTATAATTATTATATTTTCAAAAAAAGAAGTAATTAATGTATAAATCGCCAATTCCCCATATATTTCTAAATTTGAGAAAATTTTAAATATATATTAATTTTGATATCCAACGAAAGGTTAAATTAGTTGTAGAACGATATTTGAAAATTTATGTTGAAAATGCTTTAAGAGGCTTGTACCATCAATATAAATATATAAACAGAATTTGTCAATAAATATTCATGGTATCATTATGAATATACAAATTAAATTATAAAAATCCAAAAATATGCATGCCTAGTTGAAATATTTTATTATTAGATGAGAGCATGATTTAATAGATGTTGTATTGAGTTAGTTGTATTATAATCTATTATGATAAAAATGGTTGCACGCGTAATTATAACACCCAACAATTAGAAATAAAATAGTTTGTTTGATACGAAAGTTAGAGAGAATCATGATTGAAGTATTTGGAATGATCTTCTCGAAGATTTTGTACGCATGAGAATTGTTTGATGCTTATAATTTAGATAATTAGTTTTATCTTTTAGATCTTTTCTTTCTATATAACCATTATATTTGTTGTGATTTTAAATTTTATATTATCTTTTAAAAAGTTAAGTGTTATTTTACTTTATTTTTTAGGGAGTTACGTGTTTTAGGGAAAAGTATGAATTTGTCTTATTTTTATCAATTATATAATTAAGATTTTTGAAATATCTATAAATAAGCGAGCATATGTAGCTTGTGACACATAACTTGAGCAATAAAAATTATTTGATTCATTTATACGAGAAGACTATTTTCTTTTAAGGGCTTGTTTGTTTGGGCATATAGGATTAGGAGTGATTAATATGCTAATGATACATAAACTAGAAATGGTATCCAAAATCATGTAATCTATTGTTTGATTGGATTTTATAAATTAGTGATATCACATGCTTAATACTATCTAATGTTTGGTTGGCAAGATTGTTCAATGTGATTATACTTTGTAATGTCCAAAATGTTCTAACTTCTAAGAAAGTAAATTTTCGAAATTTGACAGAAGGTGTTGAGGATGGGGTTTTTTTGAGGGTAAGAATGTCATTTTCATTCTTTATCATATCAAATTTGAAAGGATGGAAAATGAATCAAGTTAATATGGCTTGATCCATAAACTAGCCTGGCCCATGATACCATATCGGGCCGCAAATGTATCATGGGCCATAAAAATGCGAAGCAAACAAAAGATAAAGCCTGAAAATAGATCTATCAACATTTATCTAATGAAGCAAATAAGCCCTAACTTTGTTATTTTAGAGCGTCATAAACAGACTCTTTCATTAAAATTACCCATGCAATAACTTATTCAATTTTTTTTCCTTTCCTCCTAAATTTTACCCATTGTATGAATTTATATGCAGAAATCTTTTAATTTAGTGAAATAAATACTATTAATAATGAAAAATGGAGTACCATATCATATTTCGACTCGAACATTTATTACAAGATTTACAAAGCGAATTCTCTAAGTTTTTATACTTTCCTGGATCAAAGACCCATTACATATAGTTTTACTCCAATGATTTTTAAAAAGATTTTTTAATTCAAATTCGGACCACATCAAAACAAATAACGAAAAATGAAAATCATCCTAGACTCATTCTACCTTATTTAAATTTTAAAACGTTGAATGAGTGTTACAACCACAATGTTCAAATAATTTAATCTATATGGAAAATTAAACTATAGATGAAACGCATTAAACTCAATTTTTTTTTTAATAATTATAGTTATATATAAGTTGACTTGACTAGTCATGCATTGACTCGTGTGGATAACCTTAAACACATTCAACAGAAACAAACAAAGCAAACTCAGACAAAAAAATATATGCATATGATTATGTCATGGGAGAGTTTTATAGTGAAAAATGATTAGGAAATAATGAAAATTTGGGTATTAATTAATTGACTTCTAAAGAGTTCAACTTTTTTTTTATTTCTTAATTGCTTCCATAAACATAGACTTTGCTTAATTTCCAATATTCCCAACTCCACTTTGGATCCTCTATTCCATTCGGTGTTTCATGTCCTATTTTAATGTGATGTATATATGTTAAGTGTATTTAGTTATCAATTAATTTTTTTTATAAAGAAACATTTAATACACATTTCATACATCCATATAATAAAATAGAAGATGAAACATATATTGAAATAGAGGATCTGAATCGTCCCAAGTCAGCCAATCTCATTCTTATTTGGAAAATATATACAAATCATTATTGTATTTTATGTGGAGGAAATTATATATAAAAGGTATAATCGGAAGATACGTATGATACCGTTCCATTTACATGTTTGGTGGAATTTGGTATATTTTATGGGCCAGATGCATTGTTTGGGGGAGACTTAGACTTATGTTATAGTTTACAATTTTTTTTTAAATTTCAATTTTGTCGCTCTAGTTTGAAAATACCGCTTATTTCTATGAATTTTATGAATTTACTTAAACTGTAATATGAATAACTTGTCAATATTTATTTTGAATGTTAGAAAGTTTAAAAAGGTATTTTATATAGAAATATTCTTCTATTATATGTCCAAAATAAGTCATGAATGTGAGGATTGTACAAATTTATTCTAGGCCTAGTTTACATTATGGTTATAAGCTTTGTTTGGTATTATTTCTCCAAGATATTTTTAAATTGGGGAAATAATATGTGTTTTTCAAGATCGTAATTAAAAAAAAAAAAAAATTAAAATTCTCAAAAATACCCTCTGCTAACTCTAATCTCATTTTTCAAAAAATATACTTATTACATATGTATACAAATCTATCTTTTACAATCATTAAAACTATATATGAAAAAACAACATAATAAATACAACTTCTTCCGACTAACTAAACAAAAATTTTACTAATTTAACATCTGCAATAGAAAAAATATCTCATCTAAAAGCGAAACTAAATATATATTTTTCATCCAAAATAATTTTTAATTCTTCCTAAAACACAGCCAAACGCCCATGACATTGTCAAATTCAACTCACTTTCAAGGTCTCATCTCTTAAAATTATTTTTCCCAAAATACCCAAAATAGTACCAAACAAAGTCTTCATTTCTTCTTTGGTTTTGTTTTTTCCTCCCTTTTTCATTGTGTGTATGTGTGTGCGTTTTTAATAAATTTGACTTAGAGCAAAATAGGGCCACAGCCAGCCAACTTCTGACTTTTGGCAAATAAATAGAGCTACCAACGGATCCAATTTTCACGTTTGACAAGTAATGATACAACGTTCACATCACATCACACATGCGTAACGCGTACGTGGTGCGCCCCACAAGTCAAAATCACCATAGAAATTTAGTCTATGTTGGTTACATTTTAACCAACATACAAAAATTTTTCATTTCAAATATCAAATTAAAAATTTTAAAATATTTTTTTCTATCTTTCATTATTACCCAAAAAATTTCATTTTTTTAATATATACTTACATATTATATATATATAATATTTTATTATTATTTTAATAATAAAAAATTATTGAATTCCATTTTTATCACAAAAATTCAACAAAAAAGCATTGATTTACTGTTACAGTAAAAATTATCTATTCCAAAATATAAACAAATATATCAAAATTTTCTAAAATAAGTTTCTAATTATTCTCCAAAATATAAACAAATATTTATCACATTTTTTAATACAACTTCATATTTCCCAACCCGACTCTCAAAACACATAATACAAAATATATAATTTATAATCAAACATTACCTGAGTATTTTTGTTCTTTGTTTTTGAAGTATTAAATATGTAAATGATTATTTTTTAATAAATATTTTTAAATAAAATATATAACACAAATACTAATTAAAATAAAAAAAAATTCAAAATAATTTGCAAGTGCTGGGGTAAGATCTAGACTTGTAATAATAGTGTCTTTTTAAGCTGACCAGGTCCAAATTAAATTTTCAACTCGTCTTTTTGGTCTTGACTTGGCCCCACATATTAATTCCTCGTTTATGTAATTACAAACTAATTTAGTTGTTAATTGTTGACCTTCTTCTTAAGTCTTTCTAACCCCTTCTGTCAGGCAAAAATTGGGATTTATAATGGACAATAAAGCCAGGATTTTTATTTATTTGCATAAATATGAGAATAATATTATTTAATTAATTTATTAATAATTTAATTAAATATCAAAATTTATATGTATTTTATTAAATTATATCAAGTTAGAAAAATACAAACAGGCGAATAAAATAATCCCGTCTGCCTTTTTTTTTTTTTCAATAAATCCAATGACTAATTTGTTTTTTTCTTACCAACAAAGAAAATTAAGATTTAAAAATTTATGTTGATTTGAGATGTTAGTGTGTTACTACGCACTTAATATTAGAATTTTTTTGTTATAGTTAAATATTGAAATTGATAAAATTAAAAACTCTCTTTTCTTAAATTTTACAGAATTGGATTTTGATTTTAAAAAAATTAATTAATAAGAAATCTAAAATTTTATCATCAAGTTTAAGTAAAACTAAAAAATCATTTTAGTCTTTTGTTATTATTTTAAATATCATCCATTTTAAAATCATCCAACAAACGATGAAAAAATTCATACGTTGGTATCATTTTGTTAAAATATTTTTTTCTAAAAAATAAAAATATGTTTAAATTACAGAGAGAGAGAGGCTCAACTTTCAAACTTTATCTTTTAAAAATTCCACATAGGCCGAGAGGCCTATGGTCCAATAACATAAATCTCCCACTTAATATGAAAAGTTATGAATTCAAGTTCGAACAAGTTCTTGATATATGTGCGTATGTCTAAATAATAATTAAATAAAAAAAAAGTGTTCCACATAGCATAATAAACCTCATTTTTCACAATTTATATTTAAAACTAAATAAATGGGTATTCTCAAAATTAATGAAATTCCAGATCAACTTAACCAAACTTTAAACATAATTTATTTAAATCTATTTTTATTCTCACACGTCTAAGAAATTTTCTCAAAATTACTTTATTATTTTTTAAAAAATAATAATGGAAAATGACTTTCCCATTTTCCACTCTTTTTCCGTTTCTTTCACGCGCGGTCAGCTTATAAAATTCCACCCGTGGTAAAGAAATACAACTGCAGAAACACCCGTTCACTTTCCGTCTCCTTTCTTCTGCCCTTCCTTCCATAATACCTCTTTACTATATAAACTCTCCGTCTCCTTCTTCTTCCTCTCCCAAGAAATCCACACTTTCGACAACATTTTCCATTAATTCTTCAAGAAATTCAAAGAATTAAAAGTAATGGAAAAGCCCTCTTCGAATGTGATTGAGGTTACAGTTATTTCCGGCGAGGGTTTGCTCGTAAACCGGAGACAACCCGCGAAGAAAAACGTTTTCATAACGGTGAAAATCGACCCGTTTAACTCCAGATCAACGGTTCAAGTGGACCCGGAAGGCGGGAGTTGCCCTGCATGGAACGAGAAGCTGGTGATGGAGCTGCCCGTGCATGCGCGTTTTGTGACGGTGGAAGCGCATTCGGGCAGCAGGGCCATAGGAACCGCGAATATACCTGTGTCGGATTTCTCCGGCGGGTACCTTCCCGAGAATTATTTGAGTTTTCTGAGTTACAGGCTGAGGGACTCTAATGGCGAGAAGAATGGGATTATTAATCTGTCGGTGAAGGTGCGGGGAACCGGAAGTAGCGGCTGCGCCACCAGCTGTTCGCGGCCGTGGATGGGGGTTCCGCCGGTGGATAATAAGGTGTCCGGTGGGATCGTGACGGGTATTCCGGTTCTGTATAGATACTGATTGGACTGATGGATTAATGGATTAATTTGTTTGTTTCTATTTTATTGTGGTTGAAAAGATTTGTTTATTTTTTTTGGACAAATTGTATTTAAATGGGTAGTAGACGTTGATTAATTAAAACCATACACATAAATGTGTGGATTAATTATTTATATTGGTGCATCATTTGGTGGTTTATGTATTGCTGATGTGTTCCAATTTTGGACATTTATACCATCTTAAACCAAGGACTAGGATTTGATGAGCCAAATTAAGTTGAATTAAAGGGCATTATGAACATTTTAAACTCTTATTATGTCAAAGGATCATATTTAAAAATTTTAAAAAATGTTAAAGAGTGAAGTCCAAATAATAGTAAGGTTAAGGTTAGTAGGAGGCAAAATTGCAAAATTGATCTCATATCTATAGCCTTCTGGCATTTTTGGACTTTATTTTTTTGGCCTGCGAATTGGAATAATGACTTCTGAAATTTAGCAATTTGTTGACAAATTAGATCTGAAAATCATTCGCCAACGCCTATGTGGTGTCTGATTTGGCGCCACATAATTTCCTATCATCAAACTTATCCTATTTCTCTCCTATACGGCAACAATGTGACAATTCAACATGCCACTTCAACAAAAATATGAATATAAAAATATAAAATAAGTAAAAAAATAAATTTATGTATAAAAAATGAAAAAAAATAAAAGATGTAAAAAAATAAAAATAAAAAACAAAAACAAAAATGTATACATACAAACACAAATATACATATATACATACACTAGAGATGAAAAGCCTCCATGAGATGACAATGAATCACAAATTGAAAATGGATGATTTTTGAGAACTTCCACTAAATGACGTTCAAGACTATCTATCAATGGAATGCGGTCCATAGTTGCTAGTGCACTAATATCTAGAACACGACTGTTAATGAATTAAATTTTTATTAAATAATTTGAGATTCGAATTCGAGTCTAGTATAATATTCGATATATAATTGAATCCAATAATATTCGAATTCGAGTTTCGATAAAATATTCGAATATATTTTATTTTATATATTATTATATATTAATATTTTTATTTCTCAAGACTTAATTTTTTTATAATTTATAGCAACGAAGCCATTGAATATTATGTTAATTATTACATGTATTTGATATTTGTTTTTTTGTGTAAATCAAGAATCTTCATTTTGTGATCATAGTAAAAGGTAAAAAATCAATAAATAATTCAAAATTTAAGTAAAAAAATTGAGTTAATCGAACATTCTAATTGAATCCAAATATATCAAATAATTACTTGAATTGAATTCGAACTCAATTTATGATTCGAATACGAATACGAATATAAGTAAAATAAATCAAATCAAATCCGAATCCTTAGATATTTGATTCGATTCAATTCATTAACAATCCTAATCTAAACAGGATCATCTCTTGATATTTATCTCAACTGCGAAATCTTTCACCAATCATGATCTTAGTCTCAGACAAAAATCCAAATCTTTCAAGTATCCAAACTGATGCAGGTAAACCCCCCCCCCCCCCCCCCGCCCCCCCGGCGCACACACACACACACACACACACACAAAATGGGTGGGGCAGGCAGCTAAATATTTATCCTATATAGTATCCAAACTGATGCAGGTAAACCCCCCCCCCCCCCCCCCCCCCCCCGCCCCCCCGGCGCACACACACACACACACACACACACAAAATGGGTGGGGCAGGCAGCTAAATATTTATCCTATATATTCAGAAGGAATTTACATGAGGAAACAAAAGCCAAATGAGGGGGAAAACAAGAACAGATATAGCCATTCATATTATTAAAGGCTAATAAGCTTCTTAGGTGTCATGGGGCCCTTGTATGGCCATCATTCTTCCGATAAGAAAACCAAAACAAAAACACCACCACATACCTATTTTAGCCATTTTCTTGGACCCATAAAAGCCCCTTTTCTAGATTCATCAAAAATCTGCACACAGAAGGACAGACATACAACCTTCATCATTCTCCGCAACCAAAACCAACCCCTTTTCACATTTCACTACCTCATTTCCAAGGCCCACAAGCACAGCAAGAATTAATGGTTGTTCTAAGCTTCCAAGCAATCAACTGCCCATCAGTCAGCCATTGCTGCTTTCAGAGATACAGACATCACCGGAACGGTAGCAGCAGCAGCAACATTGGCGTAGTCCGATGTGGGATCGCGAAGGCTTCGGGAGTGCCGGCGCCGATGGGGCAGAAGACGAAGTACAATGACGGGCTGTTTGAGAAGGCATTCATGACTCTGTTTGCGCAGAAGATGGAGAAGTTTGCGAGAGGTAGCGGTGATGGGGATGAGAAGAGTAAGAAGGGGTGGTTGGATTTGATGAAAAAAAAAAAAGCAAGATAGATGCCAAGTATGTAAGGCACTCAAAAATTATATATTATTATTATGACAATAAAGTGTATACATATGTGTATACAAGCACTCACACCTTTTTTCTATTTTTTTTCTTCCTTATTACATATAACCCCTTAATCCTATTTATATTAATCTCCTTCCCAAATGGACGGTGGAAATTGACTTCGGTCTAGATTTAGTAGTCTAGATATTTTCTAAATTTAGGACTTTCCAAAACTTTTTATACTTTTCTCCACATTTTCTCCACATTTCAACATAACTCCACATTTCTACACAATTTTATACTTTTTCTACATATTTCTACATAACTCCACATTTCTACACATTTCTATAAGTATCCAAAAGATTCTAAAAACTTCTATAGCTTTCCACACTTGTCTTCATGAGAAATTTTTACTTGTGATTTCTAGAACTTCACCAAAACCAAAGATGGAGATATGTAAATGCTTCTAGAGTAGTCGGTGTTCTTCATTACTCCCCCTCAACGACTACTCTTTTTTTTAAGTCACTTCTTTTTGCCATGCCAAGTTGCCTTCTAAATTCTTCAAATTTTGCTATGTTGAGGCTCTTGGTAAAAATGTCTGCAACTTGGTCTTCTGTCTTCACATGCCTCATCTCAATTTCGCCTCGTAGTACTTTTTCTCGTAAGAAATGATAATGCACTTCCACATGCTTGGTTCTTGCATGAAATACTGGATTTTCTGCAAGGCGTATCGCGGATTGGTTGTCGCAATATATCTATATAGCATGATTATCTTGCCCAAGATTCTTCATAAGTTGCATCAACCATGTACTCTCTTGAGCTGCCACATCTGCGGCTCGATATTCTGCCTCAATGCTGGATAATGAGACAATTGGTTGTCTTTTGCTACACCAAGAAATTGGCCCTTCTCCAAGATTGAATACGTAGCCAGTTGTTGAGCGTCTTGTATCGCAATCACCGGCATAGTTAGCATTACAATGCCCAACTACTTTACATTTTTCTTCTTTCTTGTATAATATCCCATAGTCAATCGTGCTTTTTATATAGCGTAGAATTCTCCTTACATCAAACACCACATTTCGAGAAACATAACATTTTCCTATTGCAGGATCACAACATCTCCAACCTTTTCTTTCGTTGTCATAGCCCACAAATATGGTGCGTATTGTTTTCTTATCAAATTTAGTATGTAGATTATCAGGAATAAAAACATAGCATACGCATCCAAATACTCGAAAATGACTTACCGTGGGCTTGATTTTCCCTAGTTTCTGAAATGGTGAAACAAATCTGAGTTTTGCCTGAGGCAGCCTATTGATTACATGTGCAGCTGTCTTCATACACTCGGCCCAAAATCGAGGTGGTACATTCTTTGCATGCAGCATACTCCTGCTTATTTCTGCAAGATGTCTATTCTTCCTTTCTGTTACTCCATTTTGTTGTGGAGTATTTGGACAAGTTGTTTGCCTACGTATCTTGCATTCCTTTAGATACTCTGTGAACTCGTGTGAGGTATATTCACCTCCGTTATCTGTCCATAGGCATTTTATTCTACAACCAAGTTCTTTTTCCACCTCTTCTTTAAATTTCTTAAATTTGCTTAATGCTTCCGATTTTTCTTTTAAGAAATCTAGCCATACGTACCTTGAAAAATCATCAATAAAGGTGATCATATATCGGAAGCCTCTGATGGATGGTTGTTTTATCGGGCCAAGTATGTCCGAATGCACCAATTCAAGAGGTTCCTTGGCTCTGTACTTTGACTCCTTATAGGACAATTGGTGTGCTTTCCCATACTGACATCCTGCACACAATATATCTTCTCGAACATCTAGTTGAGGAAGCCCTTTGACCATGGATTTCTTCATCATTACCTTTAATTTGAGGTAACTCACATGCCCTAACCTTTCATGCCATAGATCAACTGTCTCATTCTTGCAAGTTTTATCCATGTAGGCATCTTGGGCTGACATCACATAAACGGATTCTACTTTTCGCCCCTCCATAAGAGGTGTGCTTGTTAATTTGAGACTTGGACATACCTTGACGTCATATGGCCCAAACACTACATAATTTCCGAATGCTGTTAGTTGCAATACTGATAATAAATTATTTCTCATACCTGGCACATAATACACATTCCGCAACTACACTTGTCATGGGTTATGACGTGGCACAATTACCGTCTTGCCAACATCAGTTATCGGTAGTTTAGAATTATTAGCTGCAATCACCACTCGACCTCCTTTGTACTCCGTCATGCTTATCAACTTTTCTTTGTCTCATGTCATATGGTTTGAGCATCCGGAATCCACAATCTAATCAACTTCGTAATTAATCAAGTTCTTACTTATCATTGTGAGTGCAGTTTCTTCCTCTGTACATAAGAGTGCCACTTCATTCACCGTTTCTTCTTCTTTTTCATCGACAACAAAGAAGACATGAAGATCCCATTCTTCTTCACTCTCATTTTGAATGTGTGAAGAAGTCGTCATATTCCCTTCTGCTTGTTTATATCGACAATCTCGAGCATAATGTCCTTTCCTGCCGTAATTATAGCACTGATTGTTTTTGCGACGGAAAGTCTTGTCTCCTATTTTATCTTGGCTCGACTGCACTCCCCCTTGTTGCCAGCTCTTTCCTTGTGGCCTCCTCCTTTGAAATCTACATTGCCTTGCATTTTGTTCCCCATCCTTTGGTCTCACAATCTTCTGATCTCTTGGGACATTTTTCTTCCCACTGTAAAGAGCCTTTTCTTCATCTTTGATTGAGGTTTTAGACATTTGTTTGTCTAAAGCCTCTTAATTTGCCAATATATTTTCTAACTCATTTAAAGTTGGCTCGTGTGCCCATCCACAGGTTGCCGTAACGAGCCCAAGAAATTCAGGTCGCAACCCATGAATTACAATCCTCCTCATTCTTGTCTCGGTAATTGTGTTTTGAGGATCTAACTTGAAAATTCCTTGACATAAAGATTTAACTTTGGTAAAATACTCATTTACTGTCATATCATGTTGTGAGACCGTCATCAGCTCATTCTCAAGCTGCTGTAACTTGGCATCGTTCGTCCGAGCGAATATCCCTGCAAGTGTATCCCACGCTTCTTTTGGTGTTTTCGCATCTTTAATCCGCTGCAGTAAATCATCTTCTACAGCTATTGATAAAGCATACATAGCTTTTCCAGCTCGGACCTTCCATCTTTTTAATTCATCTTCTTCTGTTGGGGGTTGAGTTTCATATCCCCCAACGGTAGTCCATAAATCTTGACCAAGCAGGTAAAATTGCATGCGTACACTCCAGGTGCTATAATTATTATTATTAAGTTTTTCAATTCCACTTACCGATGTAGACATTTCCGCCATTGTGACTTGGAAGACTTTAATCAAGTAAGTTCGATCCCAGATCGACTTGCTTCATAGTCCCAAACTGTGCACCAATAGCACCTTAACGCAACTCAAATTTGTTTGGTTGCTCGACCTCGTGCACCTGCTTTTGTAGACCCGAATTGATATAGTTAACGGTCCTTGATCAAACCTGCTCCGATACCACTAGATGAAAAAAAGAAGAAGCAAGATAGATGCCAAGTATGTAAGGCACTCAAAAATTATATATTATTATGACAACAAAGTGTATACATATATGTATACAAGCACTCACACTTTTCTTCTATTTTTTTCTTTCTTATTACAAATAACCCCTTAGTCCTATTTATACTAATCTCCTTCCCAAATGGACGGTGGAGATTGACTTCATCCTACGATCTAGATTTAGTAGTCTAGATATTTCCTAAATCTCGAACTTTCCAAAGCTTTCTATACTTTTCTACACTTTTCTATACTTTTTCTCCACATTTCTACATAACTCCACATTTCTACACAATTCTATACATTTTCTACACATTTCTATAAGTGTCCAAAAGATTCTAAAAACTTCTACAACTTTCCACACTTGTCTTCATGAGAAATTTTTACTTGTGATTTCTAGAACTTCACCAAAACCAAAGATGGAGATATATAGATGCTTCTAGAGTAGTCAGTGTTCTTTAGGATTATGATTACGAGTCGTTTGTTGAAGTGTCGAAGAGAGTAATTGTGGGAAGGACCCGTTTGCAGCAGCAGCAGCAAGTGGTGCGCGAGGTGCTTCTCTCCATGCTTCCTCCTGGTGCCCCTGCTCAAGTATGACTGCCTCTTTACATTCTCTATTTCAATTTATATTTCATCTTCTATTTTATTTCAAAGTATATAATAAATATTAAATTTTTTCTAATAAAAATAATTTATTGAGAATTGAAGGGTCAACAGAACGAATCACACTTTTACCTCTAAATTATATTAGCTACAATACAATTATTATATATAAATGAACCTTTTGTCAAACAAGATAATTGAGCAAAATGATTGGAAATGTTTCAAAAAAAGTAGGCATACGACAAACAAAAAGCTCACGCCCTTTTATTTCTAAAGATAAGGTGTCCTAACCATCCAATCGAGCCCGAACTCCTGATATGTGTGCATATATATAAATAATAATAAAAAAAAAAAAGTTTCACACAACATAAACCTCAATTTTCACAATTTACATTTAAAACTAAATAAATGGGTATTCTCAAAATTAATGAAAATCCAGATCAACTTAACCAAACTTTAAAACTAATTTATTTAAACCTATTTTTATTCTCACACGTCTATGAAATTTTCTCAAAATTACTTTTTTATTTTTTAAAAAAATAATAATGGAAAATGACTTTCCCATTTTCCACTCTTTTTCCGTTTCTTCCACGCGATGGCCAGCTTATAAAATTCCACCCGCTGTAAAGAAATACAACTGCAGAAACACCCGTTCGCTTTCCGTCTCTTTTCTTCCGCCCTTCCTTCCATAATACCTCTTTACTATATAAACTCTCCATCTCCTTCTTCTTCTTCTCCCAAGAAATCCACACTTCCGACAACATTTCCATTAATTCTTCAAGAAATTCAAAGAATTAAAAATAATGGAAAAGCCCTCTTCGAATGTGATTGAGGTTACAGTTATTTGCGGCGAGGGTTTGCTCGTAAACCGGAGACAACCCGCGAAGAAAAACGTTTTCATAACGGTGAAAATCGACCCGTTTAACTCCAGATCAACGGGTCAAGTGGACCCGGAAGGCGGGAGTTGCCCTGCATGGAACGAGAAGCTGGTGATGGAGCTGCCCGTGCATGCGCGTTTTGTGACTGTGGAAGCGCATTCGGGCAGCAGGGCCATAGGAACCGCGAATATACCTGTGTCGGATTTCTCCGGCGGGTACCTTCCCGAGAATTATTTGAGTTTTCTGAGTTACAGGCTGAGGGACTCTAATGGCGAGAAGAATGGGATTATTAATCTGTCGGTGAAGGTGCGGGGAACCGGAAGTAGCGGCTGCGCCACCAGCTGTTCGCGGCCGTGGATGGGGGTTCCGCCGGTGGATAATAAGGTGTCCGGTGGGATTGTTACGGGTATTCCGGTTTTGTATAGATACTGATTGGGACTGATGGATTTGTTTGTTTGTTTCTATTTTATTGTGGTTGAAAAAATTGTTTATTTTTTTTGACAAATTGTATTTAAATGGGTAGTAGACGTTGATTAATTAAAATCATACACATAAATGTGTGGATTAATTATTTATATTGGTGCATCATTTGGTTGTGGATGAATTGCTGATGTGTTCCACTTTTGGACATTCATACCATCTTAAACCAAGGACTAGGATTTGATGAGCCAAATTAAGTTGAATTCAAGGGCATTATGAAAATTTTAAAGTCTTATCATGTCAAAGGTTCATATTTAAAAATAAATAAATAAATGTTAAGAGTGAAGTCCAGATAATAGTAAGGTTAGTAGTAGGCAAAATTGTAAAATTGGTCCCATATCTAAGGTGTTCTGGCATTTTTGGACTTTATTTTTTCGGCCCGCAAATTGGAATAATGACTTTTAAAATTTAGCAATTTGTGGATAAATTAGGTCTAAAAATCATTCGTCACAAGCCAATGCCTATGTGGCATCTGATTTGGCGCCACGTAATTTTCTATCATCAAACTTATCCGATTTCTCTCCTATACGGCAACAATGTGGTAATTCAACATGCCACTTCAACAAAAATATGAGTATAAAAATATAAAATAAGTAAAAAGATAAATTTATGTATAAAAAATGAAAAAAATCAAAAGATGTAAAAAAACAAAAAAAAACGAAAACAAAAACAAAAACAAAAATGTATACATACAAACACATATATACATATATACATACACTAGAGATGAAAAGTCTCCATGAGATGACAATGAATCACAAATTGAAAATGGATGATTTTTGAGAACTTCCACTAAATGATGTTCAAGACTATCTATGAATGGAATGCGATCTACTGTTGCTAGCGCACTAATATCTAAACTACGGCCGTTAACCAATCAAATTTTTATCAAATAATTTGAGATTTGAATTCGAATAGCAAATTCTAATTCAAAATTTAATGAATTCAAATTCGAATTCGAGTTTAATATAATATTCGATATATAATCGAATCAAAATCGAATACAATAATATTCAAATTCGATAAAATATTTGAATATATTTTATTTTATATATTATTATATATTAATATTTTTATTTCTCAAAACTTAAATTTTTTATAATTTATAGTAATAAAGCCATTGAATATTATGTTAACTATTACATGTATTTGATATTTATTTTTTGAGTAAATCAAGTATCTTCATTTTATGATCATAATAAAAGGTAAAAAAATTAATAAATAATTCAAAATTCAAGTAAAAAATTGAGTTAATCGAACATTCTAATCGAATTCGAATATATCAAATAATTACTCGAATCGAATTAGAACCCAATTTAGAATTCGAATACAAATACGAGTAAAATAAATCAAATCAAATCCGAATCCTTAGATATTTTGTTCGATTCAATTCGTTAACAATCCTAATCTAAACAGGATCATCTCTTGATATTTATCTTAACTGCGAAAATTTTCACCAATCATGATCTTAATCTCAGACAAAAATCCAAATCTTTCAAGTACCCAAACTGATGCAGGTAACCCCCCCCCCCACCCCCCCACACAAAAGAAGGGGGCGGGCAGCAAAATATTTATACTATATATTCAGAAGGAATTTACCTGAGAAAACAAAAGCCAAATGAGGGGGAAAACAAGAACAGATATAGCCATTCATATTATTAAAGGCTAATAAGCTTCTTAGGTGTCATGGGGCACTTGTATGGCCATTATTTTTCCGATAAGAAAACCAAAACCAAAACACCACCACACACCCATTTTAGCCATTTTCTTGGACCCATGAAATTCCCTTTTCTAGATTCATCAAAAATCTGCACACTGAAGGACAGACAGACAACCTTCATCATTCTCCACAACCAAAACCAACCCCTCTTCACAATTCACTACCTCATTTCCAAGGCCCACAAGCACAATAAGAATTAATGGTTGTTCTAAGCTTCCAAGCAATCAACTGCCCATCAGTCAGCCATTGCTGCTTTCAGAGATACAGACATCACCAGAACGGCAGCAGCAGCATTGGCTTAGTCCGATGTGGGATCGCGGAGGCTTCGGGAGTGCCGGCGCCGATGGGGCAAAAGACGAAGTACAATGACGGGCTGTTTGAGAAGGCATTCATGACTCTGTTTGCGCGGAAGATGGAGAAGTTTGCGAGAGGTAGCGGTGATGGGGATGAGAAGAGTAAGAAGGGATGGTTGGATTATGATTACGAGTCATTTGTTGAAGTGTCGAAGAGAGTAATGGTGGGAAGGACCCGTTTGCAGCAGCAGCAAGTGGTGCGAGAGGTGCTTCTCTCCATGCTTCCTGCTGGTGCCCCTGCTCAAGTATGACTCCTCCTCTAAATGGCTCAGATCCTTTATTCAATTTATAGTCATCTCTTATTTTATTTTATGAAAATATAATACATATATGAAATACTTTTTTATCAAAATAATTAATTAAAAATTAGAAGGTCAATAAAACAAATCACACTTTTACCATTAAACTATACTCATTATAATACGATTATTATACATAAATGGACCTTTTGTCGAACAAGATAATTAAGCAAAACGACTGAAAATGTTTCAAAAAAGGTAGGCATACAACGTACAAAAAGCTCACGCCCTTCTTTTTCTCTAAAGATAGAGTGTCCTAACCATCCAACAGTATTCCATCTCCGTTATTTATTGAGCCTACCCTCAATAATCCTCCCTTTTGGCAAAATTGATAGATGCTGCGGACTTAATTGGATAGAGCCTTGGTATGAAAACCCACTAAGTGATGACTTTTAAAATCAGATACACTTTTTATACATTAAGTTGGAATAGAAGATAAAACACGGAGTGGAATAGAGGGCTTCTAAACTTATTTTTGTAGTCTTTTTTCTTTTGTTAAATTTTGTTTTTTTCCCATTCCTTTTGATTAGTTATTAAATCTTTTAATTTTATTAAAAAAAAAATTGAGATCTTAATTATTTTGTTTCCATGGATTAATTAGATTGTGGGTTATTAGATTGTTAATACCAAGCGGGATAGTTTGCAATTTAAAAAAACTGATTGATAAGACTAAAAATTGCTGGCTATGGGGTTCGAACCCATGCGCACTTATTGTGCAGAAGATCTTAAGTCTTCCCCCTTAACCTCTCGGGCAAACCAGCTCGCAACAATCCAAATGCACACTTGAAAACATGTAGTATTATCTTCTCTTCCTTTAGTTCCCCAAAGGAAGTCAATGGGAATTCTTTCAGTTTTTTCCTTTTCTTCTTCCCCATATAAGTTCCTCATAATTTTATTGAAAAGTAAATTCAGACGGTGGCCTAATCAGGCATACATATTGGAGTATCTTAAAGAAAATGTTTGTCGTTTGCTGCAGTTCAGAAAATTGTTTCCACCCACAAAGTGGGCTGCAGAGTTCAATGCAGCATTAACAGTTCCTTTCTTCCACTGGTTGGTTGGGCCTTCTGAGGTACGTTTACATACTCTAAGTCTAGTCATATAGTTTTACTCTGTTATAACTTATCTCATGCAACTTATAACAAGTACTAACCAAGGTAAATTGGGCTGTATCCAATATTTTTATTCAAATGGATATTAAACGGTGTGGATATACTGCGTTCGTATTCGTATTCATATTCGTATTCGTTTAAGTTTTATAATATCCATATTTGTACCGTATCCGTATCTGTTTAAATTTTTTAATAACATCCGAATTCATATCCGATGGATATTAACCGAATCTGAATATATCTATATCTGATTATAATTATTAGGATACATCCATTTATAAATATTCGAATATTCATTTACAAATATCCAAATCTGTTAACTTGTAATAAAATTCATATTTTTTTTCTAATAAATTTCATTTAAAAAAAAGTTTACTACTTTATCTTAGAATTAAAAAAATAATTATTCTTGATTTAGTTAATTTTCTTAAATTAATGATTAACTTTATGATTAATTAGTATTAATAAAATGAAACCAATATAAATTAATTATAAAGTCAAACATCAATAATTTTATATTGATCAATTTTATCGTTCATATATTGATTTTTTTAATTTTTTTTCTTGATTTTGTAGTGTTAAATTATCATTACTACCGTCTATCAATTCTTTATAATCGATATGGATTTGGATATGGATAACGGATTTAATTAAATCCATTTCTAATCATTACTACTAATTTTTTCTTACTAATTCTTTAATTATTAATTTATACTTATATTCATTTATATATAGGTTATAAGATATTATGTTGAAAAAATAAAAATAATTTATTATGTATAGTAATATATTATATATATAATAATTTTTTAAATATTATTTATTAGATATGGATAATAGATTTAATTAAATTATGGACAGTCGAATATATAAACGGATATGTATTCAAAGTGAATATTAAATGGATCGAATAAGCAATTACTATATTCGTATCCGTTTACAGTCGAATATCTACTAATTGAATATAGATAATATTCACTTTAAACGGATACTAATAATGTGCTCTACAAAGGGATTCAGATGCGATCGGTAAATGAATTTTCGAATATCCATTTACAACCCTAGGTGATATATAGTTGTTAATACTTTTCCATGCAGTACGGGAAAAGTTCCTCACCTATTGAAATTCATAATGCCAACTTCCATAACTCAATTTATGTCTAAAATATGGGCATTCAGTAGGTTGTGGAGGTGGAAGTAAATGGAGTGAAGCAAAAAAGTGGAGTCCTTATAAAGAAATGCAGGTATAGTTGAATCAGATTGGTATTTGAAGTTGACTTAAGATTTTTGCACTTGCATGCTTATTTAATCTATAAATGCTGATTGATTTTTTTCATTTCAAATATGAAGGTACCTGGAGAACAGTGGCTGTGTAGGAATGTGTGTTAACATGTGCAAAATACCAACACAAGATTTTTTCACCAATGAGTTTGGCCTTCCATTAACCATGACACCAAGTATATGTTTCAAACTTTATTTTTCCTTCCACAATGTGTTGGGCCCACTAAAGGGATATAATCGTCTGTTTTCATCTGTTGATTTGACTGTCGTTTCGCAGATTTTGAAGATATGAGTTGTGAGATGGTATATGGACAAGTTCCTCCACAGTTTGAGGAGGATCCATCGTCCAAACAACCTTGTCTAGTAGATATTTGTAAGTCCTTTCGTCTTACTTTTGTATAGCTACTATCAATGATCAATCTCGAGTTTGTTAAATTTTCAACCTTGTGCTACTTTGCAGGTTCCATGGCAAAACCTAGCTCCAGTGTATGTCACAAAATGAACTGAAACCTCTGCAAGTTTACATTGTGCGAGGTCGAGTCTTGCCCTTGATGTGATGATAGTACTCTTGCATATATATATATATATATATATTACTAGAAAAGGTGCACCTTTTCTAGTAATATATATTAGGAAGTGATCAGTTGAGATATAGTAATATACTCAATTAAGTAAATAAAATTTTGATACACCCCCATGCAAGAAACTTGGAAAACTATTGCAAAGTTTCATGTAAAATAGTAATACATTCTTTTTATTTTTTTATGAGTAAACTGTAATACATTCATAATATGAATATTAATGCAAAATTATAATAAAACTTCAATAGGAAAAATAACTCCAAATATGTAAATAAAAAAATAAAAAAAAACTTCCATTTATATGTTCTCAATACTGGATAAGTAAATAAAACAACTCAAGAACATCAACTACTAAGATCAGTTATTTTAGTACTCAAATCTTCCAACACATGTATCATTCAAATTAAACAATTTGGCTGCATCATCTATTCATTCATACATAAATGACATATTCATTCTTTAAGGCGGCTCCTCATAGTTATTTCAGCAAAAAGACCCTCAATATTAAACCACAAAAAGCAAATAAACTAGTTCATAGTGCATTTCTACAGAAAAATAAATCAATAGGCAATTGTACCAATGAACTATTGAATGAACCACCAGCTTAGGACTCCTATACATAGAAACCAGCAGCAAACTACCCAATCATGCTCACATCAACACTAGCAGCAATGGCTTGCATGAATTTCTTTGTTCTAGACAGGCCAGTGCACCAAGATTGTTCACCAAATCAGCCTTGATCATGCCAATACACTACCAGTGTTAATAGACAGGGTGCTATTAGTCTTGTTAGGGATAATATGGATGAAGAGTTCTGATTGAGCATCAAGATTGCTCTTGTCGGACAAGCTTTCAAAACGAATCTTGTCCAAAAGTGTTGGAGGAGTTAGTGATTAACTCACGAAGAAAGATTTCCTTGTTGCTGTAAAAATTGTTGATGATCAGGCTGGTTGATCCTAGTCTGCAAAGCAAACATCTCAATTTCTGCCAATACTGCAATCTCTACTGGTTTCTCCTCCAGATAATTTGCAGAGCCTAAAACAAAGAGAGAAGAGCTAAGGTTTTTCAGGAATAAATGTATAAAGAGAGCAAGAGACCACATCTTTACTTATACTAAAAAATTTAAATAAATTGAAAATCTTGTCAAAACCATATCATCTCCTACAATTTTTAAGTTGCCATGTTGCTTGTCCATGTAGTATCTTTTGCACCAACGTTTTCGCATTCATGCATCATAGTTGTCAACACAAGTCCTTAGGCAAGATGAGTTAAACTGTTCTTCATCAATAAATATATAGCATGTGAATTCACGCTAAACATGGAATGGAAAGAGATGATTGGATAGAGTAGAATTACAAACAATATATTTTGGGGTTATTGCATGTCAATATTGCCCAAGCAATATTATTTACAAAACTTCAACACCAATCTTGCGATCTGAAAAATTAAAGTCCAAAAGTGCCATAAGATTATAGATTCGGGACCAATTTTGCAATTTTGTCTTAGTAGTACTTGATGAAATTTTGAGATAATAGAACTTAAAACGAAGTATTGTGCCTCAGCAATTTCTGATGAGCCTTTGACTTTTCTCTAGAAGTGAAAAACAATATATTTACATCATTAACCAAAAGGTAAACTCAAGGAACAACAACCAACAAGCACCAGTGGTCTAGTGGTAGAATAGTACCCTGCCACGGTACAGACCCGGGTTCGATTCCCGGCTGGTGCATCAGTTGTGTTGTGCAGGCTTAGCGATGATGATGGCTGCGTCCAGTGGCGATGGTTGGGTCCGTCGCTCTCTTCCGATCCCTCGGATGAAATTGTGGCGCTGCTGAGCTTTAACCTGTAACATATGTATTTTTTCCTTGTGTTTCTTTTTCAATTAAAAAGCTTTTCCACCCTACTATTACCAAATACCATTTCTCATTTGCTTTATTATTCCTAGTATTTTCTGGGACAATTCATACCAAAGTATGCTTTTGTATATAACAATTATTATGCCATGAATCTTTATGGCTCCACCAACTACCTTCCGGACTACTGGAAACATACAACAGTGGAACACTTTGACATCGAGGAAATCTTCACCTTCTTGAAGGCAAGAAATCATTTTAAGAATGGGATCGGCTAAATGATACAATCGAACTGAGTCGACTTTGGAGGGGGAAAACATATGTACACAGAAAAGCTGAATCTTGAACAATTGTATTTTTAAATTTCAAGCTTGATAAATGCTTAAGCTAAGACTCAAACTCGAAATTTTACTTTAATAAAATAATAAAAAATTCAATAATTAAAATTTATAAATTATAGTATTCATTAATTCATCACCAATAAACTCGGAGTTTTAGATATTTATAGATGTATTAGTAACGCTAGTAAAATGATATATACATACATACATATATATATATATAAAGTACGATGCACTAGGTTGTGATCCTCCTCAAACGTAGATACAAAATGCCTTGTCCTGATTTGAGGTAAAATAAAATTCAAATTGCTCCAACTAACTTGCACCCTTAAACTAAACTATGGAATAAGAGGTAACTTCCCCAATTATGAAAGCTTAAAAATGGGCAGGTACGATCACAAAGATTAAGCAGCGGAAAATGGCACCACCACAGTGAGGCATCTCCATAATACACCAGGGTTCCACCATATGATTTTGAGCAAATATGCAACAGGAACTTTTTTCCTTTAACATCACAAAATAGTATTACATACACCTTTAAAAAAATTCGATGTGTTTCATGAAGTAGTATCAAATTTTTCAACTCCTATTTCTAATGTGGCACAGAAACAAGACATTCCCTGTTAACTAATGAAAAACACATACCATCAGCACATGAAAAGAACAAAAGGGGCTGCAATAGGTACACAAACAAGCAGCTCTCAAATTTTAACTCCAAGCAGGAGAGGTAAGTTGGTATAACATCACCATCTAACATCCCAATTACTTGATCATAGTTGGTGGTGGTTAATTGTTTCCTCAGTTATGCTTCTTCACTACCACTTTGGTTGCCATTTTTCAGTATATTGAACTTGCATAGAGGGCAGGTGGCATTTATGTGCAACCACTTGTCTATGCAGGCTGAATGAAAATGATGGCGACAGGGGAGTTCGCGAAGTTCAGTTCCATCGTCATAGGCACAAAGGCAGATACAACATTCCTGCAATCAGAAAGAGAAACCTTTAGAGGTCAAGTCATTTTATAGGTAATGAGATATTTCAGCAACCCAAAATGCTGAAATATCATTACATGTCTACATATGCATCTGTTAGCAGTTAAACATCAGTGACCCAGAAATAAATTGGGTGGAGAATAAGACCTTAATTCAAGTTCCTAAACAGAAAAGCATCCAATATTAAGATAGCATTAATTTGGTAAGGTTGAACAAACACAGTACCACAATCATACTGTGCAGCACCTGATCATGTTCCATGATGTGCATCAATGTGCAACTTATCTATTTAAACCAATGATCTGATGGAATAAAAGCATTCAGAAGAATGAATTCTTAATTGCATTCACAGAACTGTATCCAGAATAGGTATGAAGGATCTAACAGGACATACAGCATCCTCGAGAGGAAGAACATGCTCTGTGGGTGAATCAGTATCGCATTCAGTCATTATCCCTCCAAATGATTCTTGAATTTCACCATTTTGCTTCTCAAAGTCACCAATTTTGCGAAATTTGTATCTAGGTAGTCTCTCAATGTCTTCTTTAGTGGCTCCTTCCTGCAACAGAATGTCAATCAATGAATAGAAACTGAGAAAACAAAAAGAAAAAAGTTACTTAGATTCAGGTAATAGACAGCACAGAATTTACCATTGAAGCACAATTACCACATTCCCCATAGTAGTATTGATCACAATGACAACCCACTTGTGATACATATCATAAAGAAATTACAACCACCCTTAGAGCAGCATCACTGTTCAGTCCGCGAACTTTTCTATTGGGTTTTATAATGATTTTCACAGCATAAATCAATTATGTATGCGACATCTTCACTTCATCATAAAGCAAAGTGCAAAGGGAATAGTTAGAATAAGCAAGAAAAGCAGGATATGGTAGATAACATCAGTGGATTACTGAAGGCATGCTTAACCTTTTTCCACACTCTCCTTTTTCTTTCAGAGCATTTCCATTGTATATATTAAGGTCACACATGAATAGAACCACTAGCAACCACCAGAGAAACATGGTACAGACCCTAAGGCTATGTTTGATTACATTCCGGAGAAACAAAATCATTTCCCCAGAATGCAACCAAACATCCAGGCCATTTTTCCCCCAAATCAATCCAGCAAATTTACCAGACCACCCTTGCAATTTGAATGAACTATTACCAAAATGTCCCTACACATTTTTTGTCCTTTTTTGGTGAATATATATACTAGCATATATATAATATATATACTAAGATAATATTAGTGTATATATTATATATATTACCAATCATCACATATACATACATTTACATATCACAATATTTTATTACTATTATCATAATAAAAAATATTACTAAAATCCATTTACACTCTCAAAACCCAACAAAAAAAAATTGATTTGACTACTACAGTAGAATTTGTCTCATCTCAAAATATAAACAATTATACCAAATTTTCCCAAAAAAAATTTCTTACTATTCCCAAAATATAAACAAACATACATAACATTTCCTAACACAAATTTCACATTCCCCAACCCCAACCCCACTCCCAAAACTCATTCTCCCAAAATATGTAATCCAAAACACATAATTCATATCCAAACATTACGTAAGATTTTACGACATAACCTACCTGATCTGCAACAGCATATAAGATTGCAATAATACAAGGTAGACAGCAGCAAACAGCAATTCCAATGACACATGCGACAGCAACGCAAATTACAACAAAGAACACATCAAATGCCAAAAATGTAATGCAAAGCCTGCAAAGAACATAAAAAATGGATAATTCATAAATAGAAACAAAATGTATGTGACAATTGTAGAGCATATTTAGATATAAAATGGACATACCAATAAAGCTGAGGTGATTCGCTAGTCAAAGTTGGGCCACCAGCAGATACCCAGTAGAACCCAATTATCCACCAAATGAATGAGAACATAGTGTTTGCAGACTCCAGATGTTTAGCAACACTGCCAAAGAAAGATAGCTAAATATTATCATCTTTATCAATTTTCTCTACTTCTAAACCATGAAAAACGGACTCCATTTTCTACTGCATGCTTTGTTGTTATTGTGTTAATATTTAGTCAAGGCAAGGAAAATCCAGAAATTTTAAAATCAAAACTTAAAGGAAAAAAATAATAATAATAATATAACACCATAAGAACAACGCAGGTCTGCTGCCTCTGGTAATTAGTTAAAATTAAGTTCGTGAATTATTCTAGTTAATCGAGGAAAAGAGAGATACACGGGCCAGAATAAAGCATACTTCCATGCGGTATTATCAATATAATCCCCATAAAATGTAATGTGCAAATTATTGTTTGAAAATGTTTAACCAGAGATTACCACCAAATCTGCAAGAAACCTAGTCCATTAGGAGCAACAGAACATTGCAAAGGCCAAAACCTAGGTAAGTCCCATCATCAAAGATTTCTTGAACAATTAGATTAAGAATGGAGCAGTAGCAGCCGCAAGAGGAGCATCACATGCACAAGTGATCCAAGAACACATAACCAGCTCCTAATCAATGCCTACATAGAAGCTAGATCAACTGATCAAGGTTTCAGGTTATAGCACTCCTAATGCCTCTATTCCATAACCATCTTAATCTGGAATTCTCCGGTTCCCCCTCCGCAATATCAACGGTGCCTCACGCGTATATGGGTTCAAAGTACAGATCCATTGCGAACAACTGAAAGACTCTTTTTATGGAAAGAAATAGAGATTGAGGAAAAAGTTCCTGAAGACCGATAAAGGAGCAACTTAAAAAGTACTACGAAAAACAGATAAAATTTGCTGCCTCTGACTGAAAGTGACCGAGCCTCTAGAAACATAGAAGTTTTCTCATGTGCTTTACCAAATGAGACTCATTAATACCAACCTCTACTCTTTTAAGCAATACAAGCAGAAGCATGACATTTATCAGCATCTAGTTCAGTTACACATCATTGTAGAGCCAATTTAAAATTTAGTTCTTCCGGACTAAAATGTAATATTCCACCGAAACAATAAAACCAATCTCCGTATTGAATTTATTCAACTTGATTAACAGTCCAACTCATACACATATATTCTCTACTTTCCAATTCCAGGAACCTAAACCAAAGAATGACAATGTCAAATGAACATTATATTCAAGAATTCTAGAACTAACGATATTCCATCAAGAAATTAAAACGCACGCACTCATAAAACACCAAAATTCAAATTACCTAGTCTCCTCATCGCTTTGCCGGCGCTCGGAAACATAATCCCTAGACTCCACATCATCACTTCCGGAGCTCGAATTCGAGTAATTCCGGCTATACCCAAACTGTCCCCTCTCACTCCCTTCCGAGTTCCGCTGCGAATACCTTTTCTTATACTCCACCCAAACACACACCATATGAAGAAAACACTGAAGGGCATACCCAACAATCCACAGCCTGAGCGGCATCGAAGGCGTTTCTCGTCGGCTCATGATCAGCACACCAATCGAGACGATAACGAAAGCAAGGTTCCAAACAAGGTCCAATATTACTATCGGCTTGGAGTAAGCCCAATCGCTTTGGCGTTCTTCGATTTGCTCTGCGGCAGCCTCGCGTACGCGAACGGAAGGCTCTCTCATCGCGCGTCCCCGGCTGCTGGCCCTCCGGAGGAAGCGAGCCGCGCCACGGAGGCTGGGCGTGCGTTGGAGGAAACGGGGACGAGTGCGGAAGATCTGGTCTCCTAGTAAAGGCGTCGTATCGACGGCGGTCGTCGGGGTCGGACTGTCGCTGTTTGACGACATCGTTTCGTCGGAGTAGTTTTTCGCGTTCTGGTTCGTTCTTTCTTTCTTTCTAATTTGATTCGTAGAGTGATAATTGATATTTGTATTTTAGTTGGGAGTGGGAGGTTTGATCGGACGGTGGGATTTGAAGATTACGTGAGAGAGAGAAATTTGGATCAGACTTATCATTATGTGACACGTGGATGAATTATTAAATAAAATTATAATAATATATAATTATTAAGTATCAAAAAATAATCATTAATTTATTTTAACAAGAAAAATGGAGGTTGCTTTTTTATATACTTATGCATAAACCATCACGATATGCACTATTAATACAGTAGAAGTACTAACTTAAAGATATTGATATCATCATATATGATTTATTTATATACATATATGCAAGCAGGCAGAATTATTCAAATGTTATAAGTTTTATACCTATATTTATATTTTGGATGAAAAGAAAATAAAAATATAATCGTAATTGAGAAATTGTTCAATCCATTCTACCACAATAAGTAAATTTCGAAATAACGTGAGCATGGATAAATTCTATGTCGGTTATTTGAATTTGTATTTAAGTAGTATGTACTCGTAAAATATAATATTATATTAATATACTTCCGTTGCATATATCCTATTACTAGTCAATTAGTTGAATAGTAGTACCTTCCCATTTATGTATAGGGATTGAAATTTAAACCAACGTCTATATATTGTTGTGAGCTATATATATATATATATACTCATTTAAGTATGATTTAATAATTTGTAATTTAATTGACAACGATGAGCTAGAGTAAAAAAACGGAGAAAAATTAGTATAATTTAAATAATAAATGTTAAGCCATGCAAAACATTAGGGTGTGTTTGGTTATGTTGTTTTGGGGATACATAATCAAATATGTCCTCATTTTTTTGTCAAAATATACATTTTTCAATATATATACATATTATATATATATATGTATTATATTTTATTATTATTTTAATATTAAAAAAATATTCAATTCCATTTTCATCCAAAAACAACAACAAAAAAGTATTGATTTGACAGTAAAAAATGTCTCTCAAAAAACATAAATAAACACATTAAAAAAAAAATTTTACATTCTTCAATAATTCATTTTCCCAAAATACATAATAAACCAAACAAAAAACATAACCTTAACATTTTATTTTATTTTTTTTTAGATGAAAAAAATACTTAACAATTTACATTGTATTATTATTGACAAGTATGAAAAGAGAATGGCAACTCTCAAATTAATCAAAGTGTAGGGTCATAATTGAGGAAACAGTTTGGTTGGTAATGAAAAAGACAGCCAGCACCAGGTGCAAAGCCAAAGAAGAGAGACAGGCCACTTTGCAGAATTTCTTACCCCACAGTACTAAATTATTCTAGTAACATGCCTGAAGATTAGCGAAACTTTTGCCTGTTGCATAGTCTTTTGGGCCTTTAATTATTGTTTCTGACCCTACTTTTAGAAGAAAATTGCGCCTAACTTTCTGCAATTAATGGTTATAATTTGTGGGATTTTTAGAATATAGTGCTAGTGGAAAGGCTGCAGAAGAAAGAAATTGGGTTATGTACAAATTTGTTGCACAACGTGCATGTAGACATTTGAGGGCCAAAACCAGCGGGAAAGCGTTACTGATCGATGCAAATAGATATCTGAGTGAGTTGTTGAAATTGGGTCGAATTGATGAAGCTAGGAAAGTGTTCGATGAAATGCCTAAAAGGGATGAGTTTTCTTGGAATACAATGGTAGCTGGTTATGCTAATTCAGGAAGGATTGTTGAAGCAAGGAAACTGTTTAACGAAACTCCAAACAAGAGTGCTATTACTTGGTCAGCTCTTGTTTCTGGGTACTGCAAAATGGGCTGTGAAATTGAAAGTTTTCAGTTGTTTTATGAAATGCAGCATGAGGGTTGCAAGCTTAGTCAGTTCACTTTGGGAAGTGTACTTAGGCTGTGCTCCATAAAGGGTCTCCTCTCAAGAGGCCAACAGATTCATGGTTATGCTGTGAAGACTCGTTTTGATATGGATGTTTTTACTGTTACTGGTCTTATTGATGTGTATGCAAAATGTTTTTGCATTGTGGAAGCAGACTATCTCTTTGAAAGCATGTCTAGTGGGAAAAACCACGTCACTTGGACTGCCATGATTAATGGATATTCCCTAAACGGTGATGCTTTAGGAGCAATTCATTGCTTTGGGGGCATGAGGTCAGAAGGGGTTGAGGCAAACCAGTATACATTTCCAGGAGTATTGGCATCTTGTGGAGCTGTTTCTGATCTTGAATTTGGGACGCAGGTGCATGGTTGTGTTGTTCATGGTGGTTTTGTTGCTAATGTTTTCGTTCAAAGTGCATTGGTTGATATGTACACAAAATGTGGGGACTTGAGTAGTGCTTGGAAAGTGATCGAGTCGATGGAAGTTGATGATGTGATTTCTTGGAACGCCATGATTGTTGGATGTGTGAGAATGTGTTTTCCAGAAAAGGCATTATCTTTGTTTAAAATGATGCATGCAAAAGATATGGAACTCGATGAATATACATACCCCTCTGTCCTAAACTCTGTTGCTTTGATGAAGGATGAGAATAATGGTAAGAATATCCACTCTTTGGTTATTAAATCTGGATATGAGGGTTACACACTTGTGATCAATGCTCTTATTGATATGTATGCTAAACAGAACAACTTAGATTGTGCGTCTAAATTATTCGATCTTTTGGAGGAAAAAGACGTGATCTCCTGGACGTCCCTCATCACTGGTTGTGCTTACATTGGGTGCCATGAAGAAGCTCTAAAGTTGTTTTGTAGAATGAGGACGAATGGAACGGATCCTGATCATGTCGTTTCCTCCAGTGTTTTGAGTTCCTGTGCTGAGTTGGCATTGCTAGATTTAGGGCAACAAATTCATGCAAACTCCATTAAATCCGGGCTCGACACATCCTTATCAGTTGATAACTCACTTGTGTTTCTATATGCACATTGTGGGTGCTTGGAAAGCGCCAAGAAAATATTCAACTCTATGAAAATTCGGAATGTGATCTCTTGTACTGCTTTGATCATGGGGTTTGCCCAAAACGGCGAAGGAACAAAATCTCTTCAATTTTATGATGAGATGATAGCCTCTGGTGTGAAACCCGACTACATAACTTTTATAGGACTGCTATTTGCTTGCAGCCACGCAGGTCTAACAGAACGTGGCCGCTACTACTTTGAATCCATGGAAAAAGATCACGGGATAAGCCCTGGCCCTGATCATTACGCTTGTATGATTGATCTATTGGTCAGGTCAGGGAAAATGCAAGAGGCAGAGGAGTTACTAAGTAAAATGACGGTCAAGCCTGATGCAACCGTCTGGAAAACTTTGCTTGCTGGATGTAGAATACATGGGCATATCGGTCTGGCTAAGAGGGCAGCAATGGCCCTCTTTGAATTGGAACCTCAAGATTCTGTCCCTTATGTTATGTTATCAAACATCTTCTCTGCAAATGGGAAGTGGGAAGAAGCTGCTTCTATTAGAAGATTGATGCAATCTAGGGGTGTTACGAAGGAACCTGGACAAAGTTGGATGGAGATTAACAGCAAAGTGCATAGGTTTATGTCTGAAGATAGGAGCCATCCTGAGACTGAAGCGATTTACTCGAAAGTTGATGAAATGATACCGTTGATTAAGGCAGCTGGATATGCTCCGGATATGAATTTTGCTCTTCATGATATCAATGAAGAGGCTAAGGTTGATAGCCTTGCCTATCATAGTGAGAAGTTGGCTGTGGCTTTTGGGCTCCTTAACGTGCCAACGGGAGTGCCTATACGGATATATAAGAACATTAGGGTCTGTGGAGATTGCCATACTGCGATGAAATTTGTGTCGCAGGTTTATAAACGGTATATTATTTTAAGGGATTCAAATTGCTTCCATCATTTTAAGGAAGGAGTGTGTTCTTGTAGTGACTATTGGTAGACCTACTCAAGCAGCCCAAATCCCACGAGTGAATCGAAAGTTGTATCTACATTAGATTTCACTGAGAAGAGATTTGGTTTCAAACTCTGATTCGATCAGGATGAGTACATCATACTAATGTGCTTTGAATGATCCACATCTCAGGGTCAGATGCTGACTTGTTTGGATATTCAATTTTTAAGACTCCAACACGACCCTCTAACAACTAATTTCGATGACTTCGGTTATATTTTCATTTTTATTTTTTATTTTCAATATTTTCAAATTTTGAAAAGATGGTTAGCAAATATATGTTGAAATACCAACCACATGGTGCCACTTTTCCTGCTTATTCACAGAAGGCCCATGAGAGGGAAGGGCCTGAGACTTGATGAGATAATTATAAGTATTGCTTATGCAGATGAGAAGACACCTGAATTCGTTCATTTAATTCTATGTAACAAATGGGATTGGGAACCATAAATCTTGCAAGTATAAATCTAGATTTTTCAGAAAACTTCCACAGCAAAATGAGCTAATGAAATGTCCCAACAAGCATTGATCAGACAGAAGAGCACAGGAAAATTACAGCAAGAAATCATCCATAGGAAACTCATTTTTCTACTAGGAAAGAACGAACATACAAAAAAATAGGTGCCTAAATTATCTAACTTCCAGTTTGTAAGCTTCCATTGGCCACGTGGACACCTGCAAACTGGATATATCTAAAATCTATCTATCTGCAGAGACATATACAAACAATTTGTTTGAGACTATGTTTTGCCATTGGAATCACAATTCCCCATGAATTCTTGGTCTTTCACCTGGTCCAACATGTACAAACAAAATAATCTCATTAATTTACTCGAGAACTACTGCAGATTTTTCGTCGTTGTTTTACTATCTGATGGCGAGGAGGTTGGTTCACATGGGCTTATAAGCACCCAAAAACTTGTATGAAGAACTCATAGGCTTAAGCTACTTGTAGAAAATTCACTTCTTTGCATGGTCTGGAATGAGCCGTTTCAGCAGTTCAGAAGGTGCACCGGCCAGTTCTGGAAGAATAAACAGCAGATTTTAACAAAGGAACTATAATGTCAGAAGATAAGATGGTAAGGAAAGATAAACCATAAACTTACCTTCAGCTGCAAAGTTGAAAAGAGGAGGTAATGGTCGCCCGTTGGGCAAGCATGCATTAGGTTCTCTCAAGTCATCGAAAAAGGGGTGTGCACAGGCCTCCAACTGCAAAAAGAAAAAGGAAAATAATTAAGAAGATTGGGACGGTTCAAATTTTATTGCATACAGCTTAGTCTCCTCCAAGGATCAGACAACAAGATGAGGAGCTTGAAAGAACGAATGCCTATTGTTGGATAAGACATCTAGAGAAAACAACAAAGAATCACTTACTGCACTGAATCGTAAAGTGGGTGAATATTGGAGCAGCCTTGAAACTAGATCCACTGCTTCAGCTGGCATTCTCTTATGAAACACCTGCAAAATAACTTCACTTAGATCTCTTTCTCATCTCTCCTCTTTCTCTTTATTCCGTTTTTCTTTTAATAGGGGGTGAAATTCATTATTTGGATGATATGAGAAACTAGGGCGATGAGAAATGTCCCGCTTAAGTTCAGAACAAACCTTGTGCCATGGGTGGGCTTTAATCTGAGGGAACTTAAATTCGCTATAATTTGGATTCATGCACTTGATTTCCTCTCTAGTTGGCGTCCCCAAAACCTAATGTGTAAATAAAATACGAAATAAACTTAGTGGTGTGCATAGAAAGACTTGAATGTTAGACTAAAAAATACAAGTTTATTGTACTGCACCTTAATTATTTCAACTAGCTGATCCACACTGCTTTCGCCGGGAAATAGAGGCTGCATGTATTTGAATTATATATCAGAATGGGATTTCCAACAAAACTAATAAAAACAGAGGACCACAAAATAAGACAAGTAAATAAAGGTTAAAGCCAAGATTTAAATACAGGCATAGTTCTTTGAGAAGACAAAATGCTATGGCCAACTAAAGGAACAACTATGAAACTTAAAACGTTCATATCGCATGAGAAAAGGAATCAGGTGTAAGGACCATTTGAAAAGCGAGTTTTTCCATGCTCCGAAAGGCAACTTGGTTGAATCTCGAAGAAACTAGTGCAGGAAGTAGATTTCATAAAGAAGTTGATAGAACAAAAAGGGAAAAGAGAAAATAATTTAATAGTTACTGTCTCGCTTGCCACAAGTTTCACATGGTAATATTCAACACGTCCATCAAAAATATCTGTACGCACATTCATTGGCAAAAGGGAAGCAGAATATGCGCCTACCTGCCCTAGAAGCAGCTCAGCCATAACACAACCAACTGACCACATATCAATTGCAGTTGTGTATTCTGTAGCTCCAAAGATCAGTTCTGGAGCCCTATAGTACCGAGAGCAAATGTACGAGATATTTGGTTCACCGGGTACCTGCAGCAAAGCAGAAATCTCAATGATACATGTCATTTCACTTGTTCCAAATTTTACTAGGAAAAAAACAACATACCAACATCTTCGCGCTCCCCAAATCACAAAGCTTAAGTTGATGTGTGTGAGGATTTACCTGCAACAAGCTTCATATTTTTACATTGCAAACTTCAAATAAAATATATCGTCAAAATGGAAAAGATACATAACAAAATATTTGGGGGATTGGGAAGGGCAACTTAATTTTTTATGAGAAAATAAATACAATCATACCAGCAGATTTTGTGGTTTAATATCCCGATGGCATACACCAACAACCCTATGCATATAATTAAGCGCACGGCAGATCTGCAATTTAGAATAACACAACATAAGAAACATTTTCAATGAGTAATGGAAGACCCAAAATGTGAAAAGAAGTCACTAAAGAAAACAAATGCTGCAGCTAAATCATACCTGGTATGTATAAAGCTGCACGTAGAAGACAGGCATGTACTGGTTCACTCGGCTATAGTGCCTTGAAGCCCGATAAACAGTTTCGGAGACATACTCCAGAACAAGATTAAGATATACCTCATTCTTTTCAGTAGTAGAATAGAAATAATGCTTCAGTTGAACAACATTAGGATGGTTAAGTATGCGCATTATCTGCAGCTCTCTGTTCTTGTATCTCCTATCTTGTAGCACCTTCTTTATGGCAACGGATTCACCAGTTTCAAGGCATTTAGCCTGCAGCACAAAACATAGGAAAGGAAAATAAAGTCAGGCAAACTTTCTGTCATCATAGCTACAGCCTCAACCCCTCACTATAACCCTCCTAGAAAAGAACAATGCATAACTTTCCCTTCAAGAATACCTGGTATACAACTCCAAATGAACCAGTTCCAACTACACGCTCTGCCATATAAGACATCGTCTGAGGAAATAAGAAAGCAAATTAGAGCAACTTAAATCATGGGTAGATGTTCTCTTAAATATATGAACAGAATGTCAGAAAGATAAAAGCCGTAAAAACTACATTGGGAATATTCAACCAGAAAAATCAGTAACCTGTTTTGGTTGTCCATTTCGGCCACCAACTGAAGTCACAATGATCTGACCAGTTTCGGTTCCATTGCCACTAACAACAGTTGGCTCCATATCCTGAAACAAAAATTAACAACAATGAACTCATAATTTTCAGTAGAATAATTTACTAAGCATTTATCTTCCTACTGCTTGAAGATAATCAAAGCAACATATATCAAAATTGCATGGGTAATAAATCTGCAACAAACCTTCACAATATCCTCGTGGTCATCAGTTTTATCCTCTCTAATTTTCATTTCATGCATTTCTTTGGGAAGCTCATGTACATCTGATGTGCTTGCAACAGCTCCTACGGACTCATCCATATGCACCTCCGGAGCTCTCATATATTTTTCTCTGGTATCCACTTCACTGCCAACTCTCTGATCTATTTCTTGTTCCACCTTCACCCTTTTAATGCTAGAATCTCCACCCTGAAATAAATAGATCAAACTTTAGAGTGAGGCTCATATCTATCTGATCCTTTCATATACCATAATGTTTTCTTCAGGAGGACTTCAGCACTAGTGAAGACAACGGCAAGGCAGCTTGGAAAAGATAATTTAGAGGGCATTCCTAGTCTGAAACTAGTCTTTGTTCGCTCACTCATCTGAGATTTTACCCAACAAAAAGACATAAGGCCACAGAAATCCAGTACAACGATAAACAGTTGTTTTTTGTTAGAAAATAAGGTTTACTAACAGTAAAGTCAAAAGCATGACCTATTTCAAAAGTTACAACCTTTAACAAAAGAGGACAATCTTACATAATGCATCACAAAAATATTTCCTAAAATCAAACAACACCAACAACTTAGGAGCCTTTACCCAGATGAAAATCAATTCCCAACAAGAAAATCCTTATGCATAAAAAGTGCCACCAGAAAAGGACACTCAAAACAATTGACATGCCTCCACATAAGGAAACTCGCAAGATTTGTGCCGTCTATGAAGGGTTTGACGTGATGGGAATAGCTCAATCAACAGCTGCTATTAGCTTCTCAACCCACAACGTGAAGCATTATTTTCAACATCAGCTCTTTCTCATTTTACTTAGTCAAATTAATTCTAGTCGCCCTTTCAGATACCACTGATTAAACCAAAATTCTCTTCCAATAACAAAATGCAGCCACAAAAGTACAATCTGACTAGAGGCTACAAACACAAACTCTATATCACTAAAATCTACAGCTGGCTTTGTCTTTATTGTATTAAGACTTGAATGTGAAAGCTAAAGAATTGCTGCTCACATAATAACGTGCTGAACAGATAAAAATCAAGTAACATAAGGACCATTGCTTGTTTAAAATAAAGCATTAATGAAATTCCATAAATACATGTTCGATGAAAACACCCTCAATCTCCCCCTCCATTCCCCCACCCCACCCCACCCCACCGAAAGAAAGGGACAAGACGAAGGTGAAAATGAAGCTGCATCTTGAGAGAATTCAACACCACATATTACAAGAAAATCAACAAAACTAGCAAAAATTATAACTTTTAATTACTTGCTGT
Organism: Jacaranda mimosifolia; assembly: GCA_018894105.1. Classification (NCBI taxonomy): domain Eukaryota; kingdom Viridiplantae; phylum Streptophyta; class Magnoliopsida; order Lamiales; family Bignoniaceae; genus Jacaranda; species Jacaranda mimosifolia. Next base: position 13,068,622 of record CM032120.1, on the reverse strand, counting down.
TATTTGAAGCACAAAATTCTCAGCTTTCCAACAAATTCCACATATCAACCATAAATATAAACCCAATAAATATAAAGATTCAATTTTTGTAATTTTTTTGGTTTCTTTCCTCTCAATTTTCTCAGGATTACAATAATAAATAGGACATTTTTTCACGATTCCAAGAAAACCCACATAAAAAACATCAAAACTAGCTACTTTTCCTGTTCTTCTTCTCATTATTCGCGGCCATCCAAAACTAACCTTAGATCCATGATACAAACTCAGAAAAACACAAAAGAGATACAATAAAGAAACTGAAAGAAAATTACAGGATCTGAAACGGAGGAGCGACCAGAAGCAATGCTCTTCAGCCGACGCATCATATTCATTTTACTATCCACTCCACCAGGCAAGCAACAATCAGAATCAAAATCCCAAATGAAAAATAAACAAAAAGAATAATCTTTTCTCTTTCCCTTCCCCTTTCTCCTTCTCCCCACTCACTCTCCAATCAAATCAAAAACAACCCACAAGAAAACAGAAGATTAATCACTTCTTCATCCACCAATCAGCAAAAAAAAATTAAAAAAATAATAATATCTTCTCTCTCTCTCTCTCTCTCTCTTCCCTGCGTTCACAACAGAAACAAGAGAAAGAGAGAGATAAAAATGCAATGAAAAAAATAAAAACTAATAAAAACGAAAAGAGAGAAAAGAATTTTCAAGAAAAAGACAGAAAAAATCTCCTCTTTCAAACAGACCTTTATTTTTTTTTTTGCCCCTTCCAGTCAAAGCTTCAATGCCTAATCATTATTCGTTCCGACCACATTTCTTTTTCTTCGATTTCGTACTTGCGGTCAGACTTTGATTCTGAGCCGTCGATCCGTCATCATTTGATCCGACGGCATTAAGAGGAGGGGAAGATTGAAGGTGGAATGACGAAAATGGGTTTGTGTTTTTGAGTGTGGGGAATTTATTGGGTGAGAATAGCGGAATATTCGGGGACAGGTGTAGGGTCTGTTTGCCAAATTTAAATTTGACTGGGCGTTTTGCTTTATAAATTGCGACTTTTTTGAAATTTTGAATTGAATGGGAATCAATCAATGTTTCTTAAGTTACGCGGAGGTGGACTGACTCTTCAGTGCTACCTTATAATTATGTCACCATTTTGTAATTATTCCACTTTTCAATAACAATGTAGCTTTTCTAAAGTGTGCTATGTGGTCACATTCTTTAGCTCATGAGATTTTCTTACTCCTATTTTTTAGGGATAGCAATAAAATAGGTTAAAATTTGAATTCGGACTCAACACATTTTGAATGAGACGAATTTAGGATGGCTTAACTGAGTATAGGTCGGGGCATAATTTTCATAATCCAAAGTATTTAGGGTCGGGTATGAGGTTTACTTAATCCACCACGTAGCCCGCCTTCAAACACGTTTCATATAAATTATACATATAATTATAATAAATATATTATACATAATTTATTTTATATTTTTCAGATTAAGAATAATATTCAAATATTTAGGATAATTATTTTAATTTTACTCTTATATCCTATTTTGCTTCTAGAATCTTATTTTGCTTGGATGAATATTTTTATTTTTGCACCTGAAATTTGAATTTTAATTATTGTCAAGTAATTTTAATTTGATATTTTCATTCATTGATTCTGATTTTTTTAATTCTTTTTTAATTGACAGGTTAAATCCGCCAACCTGATGGGACGGGATGGGGTGGGGTGGGGTAGGGTGTAGGGTGGGATAAAATCTAGCAGGGCAAAGTATGGGTTGAGCCAAACCCATCCTATTGTCATTCCTATTATTTTTTCCTATATTTTTTTCTTTATTTGTACATTTTTTTATGTATTCATACAAAGTCCATGCAAATACGAAGATCATGACTTGCAAGTGTTGTTATTTGTACTAATTTTTTAAATATTTTATTCTTCAGATACTTAGATAATCTACGAATAATAATTTTGTATTTATTCTAAGGTTTCTATTCATTATTTGGTTTGTATTGATGCTATCATAACAACTCTATATTTGACCATACTAATCATCTTATTAAGAAAACCACATTAATTCCAATTTATTTAGTACCCCAATCTCCCATCCATTTTTTTCCCCCTAATTCCTCCCTAAAAATACAGTGTGTTTTATAATTATAATTTTGATACATAATCACGTTACATCAAGACAAAATACATAACAATTCTCAAAGAGTTGTAACATATTTATAAAATGAACTTATTAGATTATTTATCCAAGTTTTTTTTTTAATAGGAAAATCAATTGATGTAGTATAATATACCAATATTATTTGTATAGATATGGTTGGACAAATGCTAATTTTATTTGTACACAAATAGCATAATAATTTTATTTTACGTGATTATAAGAGTTTTCCATTATTATTAATTGTTTGATTTAACTGATAACTATAACTCAAAAAGTGAAACCATTGCGTAGGTTCACTAAATTGACAAACATATTAAAACTCCTCTATTGTAAAGATGATTGATTTATAGATTACTATCACACATAAAACTTAAACTTCTGACCTCCTTAAAAAAATTATAAATTACATTAACCAAATTGAGAAAGAAAATAAACAAGTTTGAAAAATTTTCAATCGATGAGGAAATGTTCTTGTGGTAATGGCTTTTCGTGATGTTTGAATCACATATTGCGGTTTTAGAGAGAAAAATAAGAGGATATCAATTAGACTTGATATGTTCAATATTTCTCAAATTCTATTACGATTTTTAATTTTAACACTTATCCCAAATCATAAATATATAATTTAAATTGATTTAATAATCTATTAAAAGATTTCATCGAGATTATTTATTTGATGAAATAAAAGCACAATATGTGGCAATTAATTTAACATATATATGATGAAAAGTCTAGCAGCCCATGTACCCAATCCCATGTCCTCCTTTGTAGCCCAATTTTTGTTGTTAAGCCCAATATTGAAGCAAATTCTCCAACAATGGCCATGTTTACAAAGGGTTTTGATTAAAGGTGGTAAGGTGGGTTCAATAAAATTCACATGGCTATAGATTGGGTTGAGTTTTAGAATTTTAGTAATGGCTCTAAGTAGGTTGGATTTAGGTGGGTCTATTAGGTTTTTTGGTTGCAAATAAGTTTAAATGGGTCCAAAAAGAATTTTATTAAAAAAATAATAAAATAAACATTTAATATATTAAATCATCTCATTCTATCATAAACTATACTGAATAAGGTACAAAAGGTATATTGACATTACTATTGTAATTTGAATGATTTTTTTAATAAATTTAAATAAATAAATAAATAGTTTCAGTATTGGACTATTCTAGATTCAACTTAGCTCACTCCCAACTGAACTTATTTTCAATTCATCAACCTAAGTCCATATTGTGCCCAACCTATTTTAAATCCAACCCGCTTTAGCCCAAACTAGATCCAACCAAATGCACCCATCGTGATCATTGACGTGGAATGGAAAGATTTAATACCAAGATCAACTAAAGCCCGAATCCAAAAGGCGAGGCTCATTTATTTTGGACAGCCCAATGAAAAGACTATCTATAAGGCCCATTTGTTAACTATAAGCCTATGAGCCCAAACTTGAGCTATATGGGCTAAGATAAGGACTAGTGAAAAAACCGATTTAGAAGATCTTTTGTTAGACTTGATAATTACTTTTAGTCATTTTTAATTGTATTTTTACTTAAAGAAAATTAATTTCTAAAGTCTTTAGTTGTCGACGAGCATGTCCGAAGATTATTGGCTTCCATGGATACCATTTCTATAGAATATTTTATCCCATTTAAGGAAAAAAGAAAAAGATTTGAGCCCCAAAGACTTTATAGAAAATAATGCATCTATCTCGAATGAGTGTAAATTGTGAAATGTAGTGGGCCATACAACTTTTACTAGTGAGATGGGCTACAGCAACTAAGGATGGCCCAACTTAAATTTCTTGGCCCATGTCATTATTCTTATTTATTAGTTCTTTTTTCTTCCCCTTCACCCCCCCCCCCCCCGCCCCCCACAATATGTTGTGTTTAAAAACCAAATTATAGAACCCACCCAACCTACCCTCCACCACCACCAAAAAAAAAACCCATACTACAAAGGGAAAAAAGGGGAATTTATGTAAGGGTCCAACCCAAACACAATAATACCACGCATGATTAGGGAGGACAATAGATAGATTTCTTCACTAAATAACTCATAAAAGAAAAGTTACTCGAGTCTGAACTAGCTCTCCCAAAAGTCAGTCCAGACAGGATCAACATAGTAAAATGAAAGGGATAACCCTAATATTGTACAGAAGAAGTTAACTTCTTATCTTTTCAATGGAAAAAAGTGAACATAGGAATTTAGGTTGGAGCACAATTCTATTGAAAACGCGACAAAATAGATCAACTATTATTTAGAACTCTACTTTCACTAAAAAAAGATCCTATAAAAACAACTCTCTTGAGCTATAACCTAGCACAAGAAAATGTTGTTGTCTAATACAAGAAAGGGACATGGTCCCCTCAAACCCATGAAGATTGGTTAGATACACAAATTGTCAATCTAGGTTGTGGGGTCTTTTACACAATACCCATGATTTCATATGCCAAAACAGAAAGGAAAACAATAATACAGCCTTTACAACACCTTGTGACCTATGCAGAATTTGCAGCCTATCAGGTCATGTGTTTGCCATCAAAGTGCCACTGCCTAAGAGTTATTATCACTTCCCTTATGTGCAATATGTATTACATTTAGTATGTAGATGGGGATGGTTCTTGCCCATGTTTTTGGCCTATAGGGCCTTTTATCATGTGAAATTTTCTCATGTGGTGAAGGAAGGTGCTCAAATTAGTACTAAAGTAGATGGATGTGCTCAAAGTTGTCAAAATCTTTCCTTTTTCTTGTTCTTTTAATCAAACAAAGGAAAGACGGACAAAATACTGGGATGATCTGTTTTGTAAGTAGCTTACAGTACAGATCGTTAAATGATATGCAATAGTATCAACATTTTATTTTATAAGATTATTATAATGAAATCTAACAGTTTAGAATTCACTTGATGATATATTTGAGTCGGTCATATGGAATTTTTCCATGGCATTTGATGGGAACTTCATTATAGTAGGTCTTTTTCATTTTTTTTTCTTGTTGGTTAGAATGACATTGGTTGAATTTTATGTCCTCATTAATTAGTACATGAAATGAAAGTCTTGAGACAAAAAAGTTTGATAGAACCATCTACAACAAACAAGTCTCACTTGCCATTCTTTTCATATTTTGTTGCTATTTGCAACTCTAACACATCATTTTTCAAAGATACTTAAGAAGAATGGCCAACTAATTACTTCATGTTTACACAATCAAAAGTGAAAGTTGAATTTTTTATCCTTTATTTCAATTGATATTTTATATTAGAAATAAATATCAATATATAAAAATATTTTCTTAAATAAATACTTAAATTGTGGATTACACATACACGACATATATTCATAAACTAAAATATACAATAAAAATACATCAAAACAGAGAATTTCTAAATGCATATAATCAACGTAAAAATAAGTTAAAGCTCTAATAATACATGTTACATATATAAAAAAAAATTATTTGTGAACAAGATTTTTCGCAGTAAGTTAATGTAAAATTAAATAAAATACTATACTTAATTAATTATTTATCAAACCCAATCAAATTAAGCAAACGAGCCCTAATAATAAATACGCACTATCCATCAATTCAATTCCTCATACATAGTACACACACATATTGATAAAATATATAAAATCTAATTTCCAAGAATTTTGGCAATAGTATGGTCCTAACCCTCAATTAATTGCACCCATGATCTTTCCAATTTCCTATTTTATTTGTCAAATTTCCCACCAAACCCACGCACAATCCACTAGTTGAACAGGTCTACTTCAATTAATGCAAATTAATGTTACCTTGATTTCATCAATGGCTGCACTTTAATTGTCTAACTTTTTGTGCCCCCATTTTTTCAAGATACTCATTTTCTCCCCAAAGTACAAATTTTCTTACCTAGAATGTAGACAAATTTTCACTTTCTTTAATTTTATAGTATTTTCTCATTAGAAGTGTTTTTTTCTTGGATTCACACTTTTTATTAAAAAAAAAAAAAAGAACTATCAATTCTAACTAGTTGGCAAAAGAGTAATTCATAATTATATAATTATTTGCAATCTTCGCAATAATAAAATTACATATAATTATGGAATTAATTTTGCAACTCTGACTATAAATTATAGCTATAATTTTTCATAGTATATGTAATTTTTTTAGAGTACAAGTAATAAAAATGATTAGTTATGAATTTGTAGTCATGTTCACTGCAAGTATAACATATTAATTACGTATTATTCATAAAAAAAAATGAATAAATAAGAAAAAAAAATCATATGTAACAAAATTGATCATAGCGAAGATTGACTATAAAAATATCTGATTTGAATTCGATTAGGTCATTTTTATAACTAAAATTGTTAGTTTTTAACATCAATTATGAATTAATTGTAACTGATATTCTAATTTTTTTTTACTGTGTTTATTTTATACAATGAGATGCTTGATTGACTCATTTTCATTTTTACTAGGTGAAGGGGGACGGTGGCTCCATACTGTGGCAGAGTGCATGTGGCCCAGGTGGTGGACTGGACTTGAGATTGGGTGGAGCCCACTTTCCATGTGATGGGTGGGAAGGTTTTCCACAAAGCCCAACACTGTTTTCTTCCCTTCTACGGTCCATTTCCATGGCCCACAAGGCTATCAAGAATATTTAATTATTCATCGACATAAAGAATTTATTTTATTTTTTAAAAAAATTGATGTACAACTAACACTGTTTTCTGGTCCAGGAAACCCACTTAAATGTAGTTCATAAATACCACCAAAAAAAGAAAGGAAAAAAAAAAAAGAATCTTAATAAACATTATGTCTTGAATTGAAAATTTAGTGAGAAAAAAAAATTAAAAATTCTTGAAAAAACGATTCATTTCCGATAAAATCAACTACCTTGAAATTAAAACCATATTAATACCTATAACAAGGAAAATTTGGATAAGAATTTGTAAAATAGTATAGTATATCAATATATTGTACTGATTTATACCTTATAATCATCGAATTTTCAGTTAACTATTATCAAGAACAAAAACAGATTCACATGTTATAACTTTTATATTCATATTTTAGATTCTTTGATGTTCCTTCATGTTTTCTTTTCCAATCTTTCACTTTTTTTTTTTGTAGTAGTCCCATCTAAAGAATTGTCCAAATTTGACCTTTTAAACTTTAGACACCTCCAATCTAGGAAATTTTTCCAAGAATTTTCACTTTGATTATGAAATTAGGGCTTTGGAAATTTTGATGAAGGCAAATTCAACACATTCATTCTTGTTATGTAACTTTCATGCATGGGAAATGGAGACCCTCTACTAATTTTAGAGGACCACACACAATTTTTGACTATTAGCCAATTGGCACAACACGGAAATGAGAATGCGAAAAACTATGAAGAGGACAAAACTGTTATTCCATGTATACTAAGTCAAAGAAAATAGTGTGATTTCAAGTGTACACCCCAATGAGTTGGAAGTTTTGTATGCACACATTGGTTGTTTCTAGGTTGAGGAACATGACACCTTCACTTTGTGATTGACGTTATTATGATTTGATGTGATCGTCAATTAGTAATATTTTAAGATATTAATAATTTTGATTTGACCGTTTATATTTTTTATAAGGGATGCAAACGAGTCGACACGAATCAAATTTTGAACATTTTTTCATACTTGAGTTCGAGTCCGAGCTCGACGAGTTAAGAAAATTGAAGCCCGAGCTCGGTTCGATTCGTTAGGTTCAAACTCGTCAACAATCTATAATTTGAGCTTGAAAATTTAAATTATTTTATAAAAAGTCTAAAATTAATATATTTTATTATATATATATATATTAAAATATAGGCTTGCGAACCTGCAAATAAGAATTATGTAGCTCGAATTCGAATACTTTTCGAGCCACCTCATCAGGCTCACGAGTTGGCTCGATTCGTTTGCATTTCTATTTTTGATACTATTTTTATGGTTTTTTTTAAGACTCAATTGAGATGCTAGTACTCAACTACTTACAGTATGATGATTTTTTGATGTACTGATTTAGCTTGATTATTGATTAATTATTTATTTTAAATAACATATATAGATAATAAATAACATAATATTAACGATTCGGACTATAAAATTTCTCAATTATGCATTAGTTGACGGTTGATTTGTCACTGATATGATTAAATTTAGTATGTTGCGTTATATTTTAATGTGAATATCATAATTGATCATAGATATGATAGAATTAAGTCAAAACTCATCTGACCCAACTCATATACAAGTATTTTTTTGAAGTATCAAGATCAGACAATTCATTCTTGAAACTATGCTCATATTATATTGGATAATAATTGAACACATCTTATTAGGATAAAAGGTGGGCATTGAATTTCTCATTTCTTACAGAATTATAACTAGTAGTTGCAGGCATGGTTTAAAAAATCGGATTGGACCGGTCGGTCGGACCGTCGATCAGCCATCGAACTGGTCCGATTTTTTCAAAAAATTGAAAAACTTAAAAAAAAATGACCAATTTTGTTAAAACCGTTCAGAATCGGTCGGTCGGACTGATGAACCGCTCCGGTTCAATTGAACTGTAGCGGTTTTTTCATTTAATTTTTTAAATAAAATTACTTTTTTAAAAAAAAAAATCGTCTAAGTACAAAGTTTGAAGGCTAAGGTACACCTCATAAACTATCTTAAAGTAAAAAAAAAAAAAAAAAAAAAGGCCTTGATTCAAAGTTTAAACATTAGAATTAATTCACATACTCTCAACTTTAAACGTTAAACTTGAGATATTTAAATTGCTATGATCATTTATAATATAAATTGTGAAATTTAGGTTGTGATGTTAGACAATATTATTTAAGCTCTTTATGTTTTATATTGCATTTTATTAATTTTTAAGTAATATATAATATAAATATATATTTCGTAATTATAACGTCACGATTCAATTACGGTCCGACCAACAACAGTTGAACCAGTGAACCGTGAATCGATAAGTTTTTCGGTTCACCGATTTTTCGAAGGCATGGATTCACAATTGAATGGAAAGTCCATGAAGTTTGGCCAAATTCCCAATTTCATTATATTGGGTAATAAATTTCTCAAAATGTAAGGAACCAATATTGTCAAGTTAACCTAATTTAGGTGCATAATGGCCAAAATCCAATGAGATTTGACAAACTAACAAATTGTATATATCACATGAGTTAGCAACACACCAAAACGAGTATATACAAAAAAGTTTATATCAATATATAGAATTGAAGGGAAATAATCAATAAAATTAAATGGATGTACATGTCAAAGAATGATGGTAAATGAAAAAGAAAAAAAAAGAAATGTTAATAGAAAGTAATTAAGAATATCATTATTATAATATTTGAGTCCGTTAATGATGATAATACCTTATTTTATTCTACATCAAGATATTAATTAAGGGCATACAGTAAGCCTACTGATATTAAAGTCAAGCTACAAATAACTTTCAAATAAAGCTAGCTTTTTAGGAATAATAGCGATGGACTTTTTGGTTGAAGGGTGAAAGTGCATCAATTGCTGGTAAATATGTAGGTTAAATCAACCTCGTTTCATGAGCTCAACGAGCATGATAATTGATGTGGGACATTTATCTCGCCCAATATTCGAACATCTTTTTAAAAACAAATTCCACATTAATATGTGACGGCAGAACGTTCATTATTTTAGCATTAATAAAACACACAATCATATTAGTTACCAAAAATCAAAATAAAATATTTTTTTAACCAAAAAACCCTAGAAAACTTATGATCATGAACAAACCTCTTTTACTTAATAACCCAATCATTTCTCCAATAGATGATTTGATATGATTTTTGTCACAATAATATTGGCCCATTCCTTGTCTCCTCTACGCCATATACCATGGTATGAACACACCAATCCCATTACCAATCAAAGAAGTGATTGATTGATGGAGAGATTAAGGTCTCACAGTTCACACACAGTGGATGATGCAAAGTACACACAGTGAATGTGTCAAGAGGTCAATAATGGTCCCTTATTTCTGCACGATCATCAACAGTGTGCAATGTGGGGATTGGATGGGAATACAAGTAATTTAATTGAAAAAGATAGCTCCCCATATGTGAACAAATTTCAGGAATTTTACCAACATGGAAAAAGCCAATTTTATCCCCACACATCTTTATCCTCTTTGAATTTACTTCTTTCGTCCATATTATCAAAGGATCACAATTCCCAATTTTATTTTATTTTTCTTTTTGCCACTCAAATACATTTCAATTATTATATTTAATCATATTCGATCTTATCTTGTATCATAAAAAAAGATAAAATGACTTTTTATAAGAACATAACCCATCAATGATGTAGTCGAAGAAATAATTGGACCGTTGTATTTTTATTTTATTTTATTTTTTTACACACACATACACATCAGTAATTTGTTCGAATTTGAACTCCTGACCTCCTACATTATGTGGAAGACTAATTGAACCGTTATATCTAGTGATGTGTCTTATCATCATTGATATCTGTACTTTAGATTTAAAAGTAATTAAGATGAATTAGGTTGCCATCGGTATTTATTTTTTAAATTGATAAAGAAACGAAAATATTAAGCATAATAACAAATTGTTATGCAAATAGCCTAATACCAAATTCCATAAACCTCCACCGTACCGGTAGGATATGACTTCCTTGACAATTCTAATACAATTTATCAAGGAATATTTCTAATTTTGATAGGAACTTATACCTCCCATTCGACCAACTTCCATCAATCAAACCATTAAATGTGCAAGTCGTGACAATTCTATATTAAAAAGAAAAAAGAAAAAAAAACCATCAAAATATATTTAGTTTAAATTCTTTACAATATCAAGATCAATATGAATTAGCTTGCTCACAAAGCTTAAATCAAATTATATAATCTGGTTGCATATTTGATCCCCCCAACTCTCAAATCAATATTGTTAAAATTAAATTATTTTTAGATAAGATTAAATCGTAGCAGCCAACATCGATAAAATATCTTAAAATCTGACTTACTAAAAGTCTAAAATCATTTTTTTTAAATAAAAAAGAGAAAATTGAATCCTTTAAAATAAATTCCCGTTACAAAATTTTGAGTTAAAAAACAAAGGGAGTGTTTGGTTATCTTTTCTCAAAACAACATTGTTTTGGAGAAATATAATCAAACAATTTTTCCTCCAAAACACATTTTTTTAATATATACATACATATATCATATATATATATATATTATATTATTATTATTATTATTATTATTATTATTCTAACATTAAAAAAATTACTCAATTCTATTATTACCCCACAAATTCAACAAAAACGCATTGATTTAACTGTTACAGTAAAAAATATCTTCCCAAAACATAAACAAATATATTAAAAAATAACTTTTACATTTTTCAATAATTCATTTTTTCAAAATATATAATAAACACATAATAAAATCACACACAAAAAAAATATAACATTCCCAAAATTGAAAAAGGAGATGATTCCTGAAGATTTGATTCAAAATCCTTTTCTATCAAATCAACATTTTGATGGCAAAAACTCGTGCTTCTACAAACACGTTTGTAGTTTAGTGCATCTGACAGGACGATGGATGGATAATATTATTATTTATTACTGAAGAAATTATACTGTTTTTGTTTTTGGCAAGGACAGCACGGGGGCCTCGTGGAGCACTGAAAATGAAAGGGGGAGTCGACGTAAAATGAATCCAAAGGTTAAGGCCATGCAATAAATGCTGACAGCCCTCTCACCCAACAAACTCTGTATCCCTTATTTAATGCCCACCCCCACCCCACACTCCCCACCTCTATTAATTATTTTTCTTGTTCATGTTCATTATATTTTATGCCGAGCGATCTGTGATCCAATGACATAAATTTTTTACATAAAATGAAAGATCAAGAATTCGAGCTCGAATGAACTTTTTATATGTGTATATATAAAAAAAATATATATATACTTAATATATTTTACTTTTTGTTACTATAACAAAAAAATTCTTACCATCAGTCACATGCAACGAGAATAATATTTGTTCTATAATTAATCTTTTTAAAATTATATATTAAATATAGTTTATTTATCATGTAATTTATAAAAAATTATTAATGTGATATTTTTGTGACCCTTTATGAATATGTTTTTTTTTTTTTTAAATTCGATTCGGCCTAACTTGTATTAAATCAATCATGACTTGAGTTGTGTTAGTCTTTGTATTATTGAATTCGGGTGGCTCAATTTACACCATGTCAGCCAAAATAATTTTTCAGTTGAATTTTCACATTATTTATATATTTTACAGAATTTACAACTTTTTATCCTTCATATTTTACCTTTCAATTTTGAAAATATTCAAGGATCTCTGTTGAATAAAGCCGGATTTCAATCATCATTTACTTTTAAAATACAGGACCACATCATTCAACATCCAACCTCCAAATCGAACTCAACTTGTCTTGATTACCTTTTTAGAAAGATTATTTCTCAAACTCTTATCCATATGTGTGTGTGTACATATATATATATATATATGCATGTATCTGTTCTATTATATATAGCACAATGATGTGAGATTCACGATTATGCAATTTTGATTCTAATTGTGTAACTTTGACCAAATGGCAAATTCTTAGAATTTTAATTATTTTAATTCAATTAAAAAATTTTATTAGTCGTTGATTATTATATCTAATTGATATAATTGTGTCTTATCTTTAATTTCTTTCATCTGAAATTTAAGATATATTTAATAATATTTCATATTCTTCTTTAAAGAGCTAGAAGTTTGAGAAATGAATAATTATAAATTAACTAATACGTAAGAACTCAATTTATCAAAATCTTTAAAATTTAATTATTTTTACAATAATATTTTTTAAATATATAAAATATTTTTAGATAAAATTATATATATATATATATAAATAGAATACAACAAATAATTTAATATGAAGAATATTTCATTATAAAAAAGTTACTTCATGCAACAACTATAGACTCTAAACTTTAATTTTCTTATTATTAATTTAAATCATTTTAGTTTTTTAGCAATATAACAAAGGACTCTTTTAAAATTATTTGAAATAAGTTCTTTTATATGATACATATATACAGTTGATATAATTGAAAATTTTCAAAAGCTTAATAAATGACTACTTAAATTGTAAATAATATCAATTTTTATATTTTTTAATATGTTTAGTTAAACAATTTATAACTATAGCGCCTAGTTTATTTTATTACTTTTGCTTATAATAATTCGTAAAGAAATATTTTTACGTAAATTAATGATGTCAGATCAAAAGAATTTACTGAAAATAAGTATCCATTTAATTATTTGTACGTGTCTATATATTTATAAAAGACACTTATATATGAGAGTGATATTTTATCTTAAATTGAATACTGAAAATTTACTTATTATTTTATTCATGTACATAATATATGTTATTTGATAATTTTAAAAATAATAAAATAACTACATATATAAATAAATTTTACTTATCATAGTTATATAGAATATTAAGATATACTTTAGTTTATAAAAATTATATGTTACATGGTACGTATTGAATTAGTTATCAAATAATAACTTGATGTAAGCTATTTTCATAGATAAAGTATGGAGAGATTTACATATTTACTCTTAACAAAAAATACGTAACATTTAAAATTTTCAAATGTCATGAAAATTGTAATTGTAACTTCCACATCATTAAGAAATCATATAAAAATTTGCTTACTTATCATATCAAAATGTGTATGTATAAATACACATCTAATTTAAAAAGCATGTGTAGTTAAGTATTCTATTCTACTTTTAATTTCTTCATTGTTTAATTAATTAATTTATTTTTTTAAATTATCATTTTAAATCTTTTTGTATAATTTATAAACTTAGACTATCGATTCTTCATATTCCACAACTTATTCTGAGTACAGATTATCGTCAGACATAATATCTTTAAATTGATATATTCATATTATTTTATTTAATGAGGAATAGTTTTTATTTTTTAAATACTAAAAATAATTACGATTCATATTTAATCACATTAAATAAAATAAATATACTTATAAAATTAATTATTTTAATATTAAAATTCTTTTCGATACACCACAACAACATATGCTAGTATATATATAAAATATGATAAATAAACAATATAAAATTGAAAAACAAACTCAACATTACTACAATTATTAAATAAAGTTACAAACAAAGCAATGTACGTCAAATGTCGCTAGTCAAAATGACCCAAAAAGGGGAAAATCCATTTCACACACAAACTGTTAAGTACTTGAGTCAACTCAAGGGTATCTCTGAGTCAATACCCGAACCACCACCCTTGCATCATGCTAGGAACTGCCGCCGCCGGCGCAGCCACCACCACCACCACCACCACCAATTGAGGCGGCGGCGTTCAGCTCCCATCACCACACAAGGATTGTTTTGGGCGCGGTTCGTTCTTGACTCATCCCCTAAATTGCGAGTCATTACATCTCAAGTACAAATACATTTTTACCCTCTAATTAAATTCTTTTACCCTATGCAAATATGTCACACAAAATACAAAAAGACAACCCCTGGTCACCTTAAATATACTCTCGAAAGAAACAAAAAAAATAAAAAATATCCACCGGTTATGCGGACCCCACGATCAGATCAGCTCTCACAATTGAGGGCGGCCTTGATTTTCTGGACGGTGCATGAGATGAGATTATTGACGGTCTCCACCGATTCTACCGTGAGCTTGGCCGTAGGGAGGCTGTTCACCAAGATTTGAAAGGCCACGGTCAGGAGGGACCCACTTACCCTATGGGCCGGCCCACCATTGCTAGTGGGCCCATTACCTGTCGGCCCCCGGGATCCCGGCCCATCAGGTACGATAGCAAATCCCGATGGAAGGAGGGCCACGTAAGCGGAATCTCCGCCGTTCATCACCACGTGCATTGCCGGGATGTCAACGGGCGCGTACACCACAAGCGACCCCGCCGCGTCTATGCATGTCTCCTGGAGTATCAGCATGCTGCTCTGGTTCGAGTTTATGGCCTGTAGACGAAATTACAAAAACAGCCCTCATCAAACCATGCCTCCTCGGTACAATAAAAAAGATCGTCAGCGTTGCAGGGATAACTTAGTCAACCATCAAAAAGTGACTTTTCATGAAAATTATGACGTCATGACTGGCTGACCCACAATAAAGCTGAAAGATTTTCATGGGTTTTGACTTTTTTTTTTTAAATGAAATATAAATAAATAAATAAAATAATACTATCTACAAAATTAAACTAGAGATTGAAGATAAACACACCAATGGACAACGTTGTCCTTATTGATAATTCCAAATTCCATATTTGTCCTAGCTAAATCATATCAACTTCCATCATGCACAAAGAAATGATTCACCAAGATCTCATGGGCACATGCGTCATTTTAACCATTTTTAGCTCTCATTAAAAATTTGTACGTTCTAACACAATCATATTGTACCACCACATGAAATTCTTACCCATAAGAATTACATAGGTAAATTGAAATTTTTTGGCCAATAACTAGTGAAAGAATGCTATATCACTACTTTGGCCTTATAAATACCTTTTATCCTTTTTATGGTTGTAAATTCTTATAATGACATCCTCTATTGCAACATATATTTTATTTTTTATTTAGTTATATCACATACATGTCACGTGTGCATAATTTATAATTAAATCTTTTTTATATAAGTTCTTTTAATGCAGTTGATATGCATAATTTATGATATGAAATAAGAGATGAATCGACTGAAGACTTACACTTGCACGTAGGAGTGAAACACAATTGCCATGATCTTGGCCTTTGGCTATATGAGCCATTTCTTGCATGGGGCCGCCATTGGAGAGAATATCCCACTCGCTCCTCAAACGTTCGTCTCGTAGGAAGTCAAACAGCCGCTGAGGGGACACCGGCAGCCACACGGAGGTGGCGGCACTCAGCACGATCCCCGGCGGCTCGCCGGGATCATCGATGCTTTTCCGGGTCATGACTTGGACGTCCTCGTCCACATTTTCAGTGCAGAGTTTGTTCCATTTGTGTACAGATGAGGAGGCGCACACGCCCGCACAGAAGTTGTTGGTCATCCGTTGGGCTAACTTCAGCATGCTCCTCCGCCCGCCGGGAGTTATAGCTGGCATGCAAAAATGAATTCCAATTCATTACAAGAACATGATATGAACGATCAAAAACCCAAAGAACCGGACTGGGTTCTGATTTTTCTTTTTACCGGTATGGTCCCTGGCCGGGACGGTGGACGACATGAGGATCGCGAGACACTCGCATTGTCGTTGGAGTGTGGCCACCCATCTTTGAGCGCCGAAGCCCATGCCCGAGCTGATCAACGGGCGGTAGAGTTGGTGAACCACGCTCTCGTCATATTCAACATGTTCCACCCATGTAACCTACAAAATTATCGATTATATTTTTGATTTCAGACTTAGTTTATCAAAAAGAAGTAACGTCATGACCAAACCATCATAGACCATCATAGATTTACTGCACTAGAAAACGATAAATTTAACATTTTTGGGCTCTTTTTTTCTTTAAAGGGTACAAATATCAAGGACCCATTTCAAGAAATGTTACCCCACATAATTTGAATCGGCTATAGTAGGATAAGTACAATAATGAGAGAGAAAATAGAAACCTAGCGCATTAAAATACAGGCAAGAAATTTTTTTTTGCAAGATTTGAAGGCACGAGGAGGGGGGTCTGGGCCGGAGACATAGAGATACGTACAAGATTGCAAGTCACAAAAGGGGGTCAGATGCTCTCACGTGACAACAAAATATAGGCCAGTCTTGGGATTTGACTAACAGGTCTTTGATTTGAGTAGAAAAACAAACACATCATGAGGGCTGGAACCAGGTAATCTACAGTCATGAATTTAAAAAAATAGGCCATGGATTTGATCGAGACAGCATCAGAGATCGGAATAGAAACATCAAATGCATAGTTTTATTCTACCAATGTTTGAATATTACACGCATCTATCATATGAAATTAATGTGTCCCAAGGAGCAAAAATAGGAGCAATAGAGGCTTCCATGTAATATTTTAAATGGGAAAAACCTCGATCGTCTCATCTGGGGTCGTTGATCTTTTCATAATAAATATATTAAAATTCGATCTTAAGCGAGCCCATAATCGAAGGATCATTTTGTCGATGATTATTAATCTTGAATAAGTAACTGCACATATTCTTGAGCCTCAGTGATCTTGTGAGTGATTGCTAGGCAGACAACATAAGGAGAAAAAAAAAAAATTCTTGAATAAAGCAAAACAAAGTTCACATTTTTGGACATTGTGTGTTTTTGCTAAGTTGTTGTTCTCAATTAAATGTTCTCAACTAAGTCCCAAGGTGGTGCATTTGCCTCAACAAACTTATTTAAAACTAAGAGGTGGTGTTAAGGATACCACCAACTCTTAATAAATGTGAAGAAAACTAAGTATGGAGATGTGTGTAATAAGTGATAAGCCAACAAAAATAATTGCAGAAAGCAGATGAAGCCATTTTTGTTACCTTGGAGTAGCCATTAGGCATATCCTGCACCACACAGCCTGAGGGGAGTCTCCGGCAGTTTGGAAATGCCGGGCTGCCTGAAGTTTCCCTGATGGTGTCGATAGAGACGTCCACGACAGCCCACACGCCCTCCGCGTGCTGCTTGCAGAACCGGAGAAAATTGACCTCTCTAACGGGAACTAATGGCGATAGAACTTGGAGGGCAGCATTCATCTAACCGTAAAATGATAAATTAGCATTAAAAAGATGCAATAAAAGAAGTATAATGCCTAATGAAGTTGGTATGTATTACCAGCTGAAGTGCACCATTCCTTGTTCCTCCCATACCACCAGATATCACATCTGTAGTTGAGGTTCTTGCAATTATACATGGAAACATATCGGCCCATTTGTTCTATCAAACGTAAAAGCAACCTCAGTTGATCAAAATTCACAGCAATATGAGATGGAGATGCAGTTATTAGGCATAATAGCATCAAAAGCTCAAAGATCAAACATATATATTAGAGTGATGAATATTATAAGAGACTGACCGAGTCCATTAGCGTCTCGACTAAGGCCAAACTGTTGATGATAACCATACCAGTCTCCCTTGAGGCCTCAGTGACAAAACCATTAGGCTTCATCCCAATGCAAGGAGTAAATGTTCTTAGATATTCCTCATGGTTCAATATTTCTCTCCCACCTTCCAGGCTCCTAAGCCAAAGGGGCTCATCAGTTTGTGCCATTTTCACTAGCTCATCCATTGCAGCCAAAGCAAGCTCCAAATACATAGATCTCTCAAGTGATATCTCAATTGGGGTTATGCTCATAGTTGCTTTAGGAGGCACCACAGGCAAAGGGCTTGAAATCCCAACTCCAAAATCAGAAGGGACTAAAGGAAGTGTCGAAGGGACTGGATTTAGGCCTCCAAAGCCATTGCTTCCAACTCCAAGTTCCAAGCTTGAATTAGGCATTGGAGCCCCCATGGATGCAGCCAGAGACGTAACGGGGCGGCCTAAAAACTTGCCGGCAAGCGCACAGACGCGATCCAGTTCATCTTTTAGCCTGGCGTTCTCGATTCTGAGGTGTTGCTCCTCAAGGGATATTTCTCCGATTATGGCCGGGCCGCCACAGTTAGTGCATATGGGATTCCTCATTGCTTCTCTTATGGACATGTTTTCAGCTCGGAGCTTATCATTTTCTTGTCTGAGAATCGCATTCTCATGGCGCTCAAGTTGTGTCTGGTGAACAAAAAATTTTCAAAATTACGAATACCACATCAAAAAATCGAAATGACCTCCCAAAAGGAAAAAAGAGTTTCATATTCTTTACCTTCATCTGAGTTCTTCTATTCTGAAACCAAAACTTGACTTGCCTAGTCTCTAAACACAGCCTTTTGCTGAGCTCCAATCTTTGCTTTTCATCAGGATGAGGACACTCCTTGAAGAGACTAAAAGAAAATAGAAAACATCAAAACAACAAAAGAAAAAGCACAAACACACAAACAGAAACAACCAAAACCAAAAACAAAAAGCAATCTTTGTGAGTCAAATGGAAGAAAAAAGAAAAAGGGGGTTTTCTTCAAAACAAGCCATACGCCTCAAGTTCTTGGATTTGCTGAGGAGTGTGTCGGTGGTATCTTTTCTTCCGTGGTGGCTTGTCGGCAGCATCTTGATCATCTCCAGAGGCACCCTCCATGTTATCGCTCCCAGATCTGCTCTCATGTTCTTCGTCCCTGCTTCTTCTTCCACCAACATTACTGAGTTCATAATTCTCCCCCATTCTTGCCACTTCTCCTTGCCCCTCCATACCCGTTTGCTGAAAATTCAAGAAAAGAGCATCAGAAAATTCAACATATACTTAGACACATATATACATACTCATTCACACAATAGATTTATAGATAAAGTGGTGTAATTACAAGTGCTAGAGAGAGGCCAGGAGAGTTAAACATAGGCTTGGTGGTGAGAGACTGAGACACAAGGCGAGGCTGAGCAATTGCACCAGCGGCCATGTTGCTGTTGCTGTTGTTTTGGATGTTGCCGGTTGGAGTAGTAGTAGTCGTAGTAATGGCGTTATTATTGCTGCTGCTGTTGGTATAAGGTATATCTGCAACAATTCTTGCACCGCCACCACCACAAGAACTGTTATCAAGAAAATCCCCAAAATTCATGAAATAATACCCTCTTATGATATTTTTCTTCTTCTTCTTGGACTCAATCTATACAGATATATAGAGGACTTTCCCTTCTTTCCTTTCCTCTTTACCCTTTTTTGCCTTCTGTATGAGTATATTTTTCTTTCACTTTTCTCCCCCTAAAAAGCCCTCAAACCAGTAAAAGTTGCATTAACAGAAACACTCCATTAAAATCTGCTGGATCATAGACTTAAAATGCAGAAATATATATGTGGTAGTATATCAGACAACAGAAATTTAGTTTCTTTCAAGAAAAGGTGATAAATATACACAAGAAAAATGCACAAAAACAGAAAGGAGAAAATAATAGAGAGAGAAAGTGAGAGGTAGAGGAGACACAAGGCCCAAATCCAAATGTCTCCAGCTGCCTCTCCAAAATGTTTTACACTGAGAGAAAGAAAGAGAAAGAAGGCAAGCCAAAGAAAAAGATAAAAAAACCCTTTCGTTTACTGCTTAGCTCTTCCTTCTCTATCCCTCTCTCTCCTCTCCTATACCAAAATCTCTAAAAATTCAATCTTTTTTCAAATGTAAAGAAAGGGGGGAGCCCAAAAAAGAAGAAGAAAGCTTCAAGAAAACCCTAGTATGGAAGGCTTTTCTTGGTTTTGTGTTATCCCAATATCTGCATGCTTGACTTGCAAAAAGCAACTACTTCTCATGTCCAACAAAAGGGCGTCAATTTTTTTTTGTATTTTTTTGCTCAGAAAGAGAGAAGAAAACAAACAACAGAAGAGGAGAAAAGGAGGAGAGAAAAGAAAAGGCTGGAGTGAAGATAATACCCGCAATACTATGTGGAGTCTTGGCAGCCCACATATATGTACGACCAAAAGAGCACAGAAAAAGGGTCGGTTGACTCTATCTCCACACACACACAACATAAACAAACACACACAAACAAACGCGATTAACTCTTTTCCACTCTGCCCTTGAAATTTTCTGTGTGACGGCAGTGAAAATTTTGATTTCCTCTAAACCCTTTTCACCAAGTAAAAGATCCAAATTTTTTTCTTGTTTTTTTTTCTAAAAGATTGTCTCTGTTTTCAGATCCTCTGGAATTTTCTTGCCGCACACACATATACACAGACACACATTAAGATTCTGATGATACATTAATTAGGACAATATCTCATGTAATAATGCCTTAGTTAACAGTGTGAGTGTGAGTGTTTGTTTATCATCATTTTTTCAAAACTTTTGGTAAGTGGGGGTTAAAATTAATGAAATTAATATTTACCATAAGAAATGAAAAAAAATTCATATTATTGTGATCCTTGGGACCATAAATGAATTTCCCCATTTTTATTCCATGGGATATTTATTAGTAGCATATTGCTTTATTGATTTCGTTTTTAGGGGCTTGTTTTATTGAGGTATTTTCATTTTTTTGTGAAAAAAAAGAGTGAAAAGTGAGTTATAGACGTGTTTTTGAAAATAAAATATTATTTGGATGTTTTGTTTAAAATGTAATAATTATTTGAGATTGAAAATGAGTTATATTTGGATATGAATGAGTTTTCGTATTAAAAATTGTGCAAATAAAAAAAAAAGTGTAAAAATAGAGAGAGAGAGAGAGAGAGAGAGAGAGAGAGAGAGAGAGAGAGTTTAGAAAAATGTTTTAAAAATAAAAATATCTTAGAAAATGAGAGACAAGTTAATAGCTTTTTATTTTTATTTTCATCAAAAAAGGAAAATGAGCCCAGAAAATTAAAAAAAAAATCATTATGAATAACTTCTATAATGAACGAGGGAGGATTACTAGTCCAAACCTCTTGACCAGTCATAGAACCAAATGTCCTTGCAATTGCATGAACAAACTATTGCAAAACAAAAGAAATTTGAAGGTAATCTAAAACTTCTTTTAAGCTTCGATAGCTATCAATAATAAGCTCAATAATAGAGAAAAATTGATCATGACTATTTAAATAAGATGCACATTTTATAAATGAAATAAATAATATTGCACTTGTATGAAAAGTGATGGTCAGTTTTGGATTTTTCCAACAAAAATTTGGTGATATTATAAAATAAAATATTGAAATATTATTTATGATGCTACAGTTTAATTCATAAATAATATATGAAAATAAAAATGTATGTACAGGCTTTGGTTGGGCTGCATTAAGTTTATTAGGCCTGGAATCTTACCCAACCTATGATGGGCTGTAGAAGTTAGCTGCATAATTAAACTCAGCATAGCATTTAATCTAGCAATAAATAATTTGTACCACGATTGACCCTAAATTTCAGTAGTGGTATTTTTTTTTTTATTACATACATACGCACGCGCGGATTAGGGTTTATTCAGGTTTGAATTTCTAACCTGTCACATTATATGAGAGACTTATGCTATTGGATCATAAACCATTCGTTTTTTAATAGTAGTAGTTATTATTATTATTATTATTGAGTTAACGAGGTGGATTAGCGAAGATGAGTACAAGCTTACTCTTGTAAAACTTTAAATAAAACAGAAGGGAATAAATTAATTAATTAAGCTAATGTTTATGTAATGATTTAAGTTATCTAAAAAGGCAAAGTATTTCAAATGTAAAGGGGAAAATAGGAGGAGTTGAACATAGTTTACATAGGCGAAATATAATATCAATTTTTTATACTTATGGGAAATTATATATATATATATATTATTGCCAATGATTATACATACAAAAGAATTAAGGATTCTCATTGCTTATAGGTATTATATTTTTTATTTTTATTTTTTCACTTAACTTTGAAAGAAATAAAAGTAAATTTGGGAGGGATTTCTTGTTCCTTTTCCTCTCCAACTACTATATCTAACCAAATGATTGAATAAATTTCTATTTTTAATAAATTTGTGTAGCAAGGCTGAAATTTAATTTTGTTATTTCCCTATTGTATTATATTGTCTTATAATTTAAAATTTTAAACTATTATATACAAAGAAATTTCACTTTCCATGTCTTAAAATAGTGACATGCGTGATTGGGGGGCTACTCTTGTTAATTACTTTAATCATTATATGCACAATGAATGCTTTCTTATTAGGAAATAGTAAGTAGTACATCATTAATTTTATCATAGTAATTTATGCAAGAATAAGTGTATTATTGACTCTCATTAATTGAGTTCATAAGATAAAATAGGACAAATTTGTTAATTGGGCAAATTACACAAAGTTGCAAAAGTAATATGTAAAATTGTTACGTATTATTTACAAATCGAACTTAAAATAGTAAATAATGAAATATCAGAACTTAGTAATTACAAATTATTGAGTTTATTTTACACTAGAGTGTGGGTATTAATATTCTTTTACATTTGGTTAAATATGATACTTGATCTATATTCTTTCAAAAGTAATGTAATATGAAAGTACACTAGAAAGTTCTTTTGTAATTACATAAGTGCAACCTTTTATGATGGGTAGCTATGTTAATTAACCAAGGTTTATGCAATAAAAACTTTCATACATTTAAAGTAATAAAAACTAGGTTTCTTTTTATTGCTTTTTAGCATTGATTTTTGCATATTATTACATTCCACAAACATCCTATACATATTTAAGATCCTAGAAAACATAATTAAACATCATATGTTTGATAGAGAGGACAATGTTATCCATTTTCCCCAAAAATATAAAGACTCTAATCTACATAATGACCTATTTACACCCATAATGTCCAATACAAAATTAATTTTCAGAATGGGATTTTATTTAAAAACTTTTATGTGCACTCAAGGAAGTAGGTAGAAATCAAACATATTCATCAAATGTAATTATTAGTTATAAAAGTAATGATAATAATGGAGGTGTAATTTCTACTTCCCATATGAATTAACTATCCATATTTTCATTTAGAGGCTACTTAAATAATTGAACTTATAAAGAAAATTTGTATATAAAGTTTATAATAACTTATTTTTAGATAGAACTAGCTCAATTAGGAGCTTATTATAATTTTCTTTTGGCTCACTAGGGTATCATATTTTTCACTAAAGAAGTTGTATGAAAATAAAATTTGGAATTAATATCGTTTTTCTAGAAAAAAATGTTATAGTACAACTTAATATCAGGCAAAAATTTAATAGACCTTTTTGTCGAAGTGGAGCAAAAGAAAATATGCAATTAACTATACTTGTTATATTGACCTATTTGATTAGGGCTCAATATAATTGGGATATCGATGTTCTGCTGCTTGCAATATGGTAATTTTTAAGACTAGGTTTATGCAAATTTTGCTAATTGTTTTATACTCTTCTTGTAGCATTTTATGATACAACAAAATTCTCTTCTTATACGTCAATATAGTTTGATTTCAGTGAATCAAATAATTTTTTGTGTTTTTTTGGTTTTGTGATCTTATTTCCTATTTAAATCCTTATTAAAGAACTTGTAAATAATTAGTTTCTAATATTTAGTATTATTTTTAATATATATATATATATATATTTATATTTACATATACACACACCATTCTTAAAATGTATGAACTCAACCCTAATATTGACCAATCTTACATTTACACCTTCTTTCTTTTTCAGCTAATGCCATTCATGAAACTTAAAGGGCATTGAAAATCTGGAATTACTTCAGTACTATCTCTTGGATTTAATTTCTGAATTAATAAGCACCACATGCACTAAATAATGTTAGAAAGGCTATAAAGAATTTGAAAAGCCAATGCCTTTTTCTTGTTAAATGCCCATCTTCACTAGTTTTGATCACAATACTTTTCAAAATGTGACATTCCATAAGCACATCCCATAAAGATATAATTATTAGCTTAAATAAGAATTAGAGAAAGCCCCACTACTCCTATATTCTACTCTCTATCTTTAAGTCAAAAATTAAACATAACTATGCAATTAGATAACAATTTGCAAATGGATTATGCAACACTTTTATGATAGTAAAGAACTAAAGATGATATGGAAAAAAAGAAATTTTGGATTAATTAAAATCAGTTAAGAAAATTCTATTCAATAATGATGATGATGATTATTATTACGATATTTTAGATTTCAAAACAATCATAATCGATCATGCAGTCAGACCCACCGTATTCAAATTCAATGTGCGTGCATAAATAAATTCTAAACTTAAGATAATAACCATTTTCAAAAGGCTTATGTAACATTTTTAAGATAATAAAGAACCAAAGATGATATGGGAAGAAGAAACTCTTATAGGGTTAGTTTTAAGTTATTCTATAATTATTTATCATGTGATAATTTGTATGATTTTCTATCATTGTGGTATAGTTTGGTTGACATGATAAATAAATTCATGGGAAGTGGTAGGTTTATTTATTATGAGAGTTGCACATATAAACACAGGCTTTTGATATTCATACTGACATAAGTATTTATTGTTACTCCAACCAAATGAATGATATGGTGGGATAAAAACATTATATCCCACCTTATTATTCCAACCAAACTAGCCTTAGAATTAATTTAAATCAAACTAAGAAGGATCTAGCCATTGTTATTGCTATTATGATATTTTAGGTTTAAGAACAATCATAGTCGATCGCAGAATGGGACCCACCATATGTAATTAAACATGCATAAGTGAACTCTAAAGTTAGAACTGAATTATCTGAATGATGGATTGCCATTGTGGAGTTTAAATGAGGACTGGTAGTTGAAGTCTGAACACTACATAATTCTAAGTAAAGAGTGTTAAAGAGATCTACAGCAGGCTATTGCTTCTGTATACCAATCAGAGTGTAGGTCTAACTTGAATTGAATGTCACTCATAGTTTGATAGAAGCAATGGGTGGGGAGGGCTGGGGCTGGGGTGATTTGAATGTGAAGAGGCTGGTGGCAGTATATGCATGGATCAAGAACTTGAGAAATAAAGTGCATTAATAAGTGATCATTGAATTTGCAGTGCATATAAGGTAGATCCAGCTACTGTCTTGTTTTTAGTCAAAAAGTGCCCCAACATCACACTCCAATTCTTTATTTGTAAGATAAAGAGAACACTCTAATTATGAAGAATCCTATATTGCATCTAATTCATAAAAATAAATAGAATATTGTGTTAGAGTTTCAAGACATTGCATGAGAAAAATGATACAGGACATGTAAACTGTTTGATAGTTTTCATGTCTATTACATTCTTTCATAAAAAATACAAGATATTATACCTAAGTCTCAAGATGCTTAGGGAGAAAAATGGTATGAGATACATGAAAAGTTCAACAATTCTTGAGTCTAATCTACTTATTGTCCTTTTGAGAAAATTGCGTTTGAGCACTACGGTGCCGTATAAGAAAGATGGTATAGTACACATGACGAGTTCAACGATTTTCATGTGTATTATATTTGTTTCACGAAAGAGACATAATATTATATTTAAATTTCGTGATGCCGTGTGAGGAAGATTACACGAACTACACGTAAGACCATCAAATTTTACACGATATGAAATTTCCTACAGTATAATTAGTGAGTCAAATATTCGAAATACATCTTATTGATCTGTCCTTGTTGATGGATAAGATTTGGGAGAGATTAGGTTTCATTGTCCATTGATAAAGTCTAGGGCTAGGATCTTATAATGTAAGATTCTATTGGACTTCATTGCCTCACTAAAACTCAGGGACCCCCATTCACTATGCTCAAGTACTCAAAACAAGATTAACATTAATATGGTGTATGTTTATCTGTCCTAGAGTAGTTGTACTATAATGCCTCATCTTGTGAAACTCAGTTCCTTTGTTGCTATTATTCAAACTAAAATTATTGTTGTCAAACCTACACACACAGTGGCCACATGGATTTAGTGGGGTGTTACCCATTGGACAAGGTATGTAGTATCTAGCAAAGTTGATTTATTATGATTTTTCCTGCTAAAAAACATATGCTATGAGGGAGCTCATTTATCCAAGTACTTGTACTAATGTAGGAAAGCTGTCAAATATTGATCTTGAATTACATATGTAATTTGGTCACCTAGGTTTTAGCTAGCCAAATGTTTACTAAAATAATAATTGGCCAAGAAATGATGATAATGGTGAAACTCTAGAAATCCCTCCTGTTTTTACCTTTTTTTGATCATTGTGATTATTTGAAACTCATTATTATGCATCGTGAAAGAAGAAGTTTTTATATTTTTCGAGATTTACCCTACAATATACAATAAAAGAAGTCGAAATAAGTAATTTTAACCCTTAAGGGGGGCAAAAACCAAAAAAAAAAAAAAATGAAAGAAAAAACCCTTATAGTTTAACCTTGTCAGCATCATGTAGAGATATTGCATAAGAGAAAATGAAAAAGAAAAAATGGGGTCTAATTAATGGTATAAAATGCGTCCCATATCAAAATATCACAAATACCCCTAGGCCCGGCCATCACACAAGAAACATCGAATATCAAGATATCATCAACTGGTAAATACAATAATCTAGCTTTCAATCTATACATATAAATATTCATTTGAACAAAAGATCTTAAATATGATCATAATATATTAAAATAGCTGTCTAATGCTACAAAAATTTAAACTGAGAAAATTGCAGTCAGCAGAAAGAGCCAAGCCAAAATGGTTGAACTTCCAACCATTGCCATGTTTACAGACTTCCTAATGTAAACAGGGTCATTACAGCTTTTTACATTTTCTTCATTCTAGCACAGCAAGAGCAACCACTTTCTTTAAGTAAAATATGTGAAGAGAGCTACACAACTAACTCACTGCGCAGAATCGCCACTCGACTTTAAAATTAAAACTGTAGAAGAATTACCTAAATTACAATGGAGAATAGAGTTTTTGTTCAGTTGGATGCAGAGGGTAGCTTCCACATGTTCTTTGTTGCTACCAGAATTCTCTCCCGTCCGTGTGAGTCAGGTTCTTTATTGTGCATAGAAGTCGTCCATCTTATGGCACGAGAAATGCGATCTATTTTGTCAATCACTTCAGGTGAATCCCGAATTATAACTGTTCCTTCGGGGCGTAACAGTCTATCAATTTCCACCATCAGATCTACAAGGTTACACCTGCAGTTTGGCACAGTTGGTTAAAATGTTAAAGAAAATAAAACCCTGTCATTTTGACTGCTTAAAATGAGTATGGCATAAAAATAATTCATGTCGTTTTCATCAGAATAAGGGAGAAGGCACTCAGACAGTCACAATTTTGATGAAAAACAAAGCAGCAGAAAGAAACTAACGTACCTGCTCTTTCCAGAACTGGTATCCTTGACAAGAGACTCTATAGCAGTTACATGAATTAGATCATAAGTTCGAGGATAGGTGGAGAAAGGCTCACACCTGCAAACATCAGCCACAAACAATATTTAATGACAGTTAAATATCAAATGTCCAGATGTAGGACAAGGATATTATGGATTCAACTAAATCACAAGCAACATCAAAGTGAATAAATCAGCAAAAAGAATGTTCCAAAGAATCTAAGCAGCTTTTTGATTCATGAGACACTAGGTTTTTGGGTCCTAAAGCAAACACCAGCATAAACAAGGCGATGCCCTGAATTAAAAATAGCTGAGGAGAGAGGGTATTTACTGCCGGTGCAAGGATAGGTTCATTTCAGCTTTTATACCAAATACTAATCAAGATGTTAGCTTCCAGTGGTGCATGGAACTGGGATGGAATGAGTGCTAGAGAGACAGGGCACTCACCAATCGTGGAAAACTCCTATTAGTCCTCGGTCATAAATGACATCAAGAGTTGATGGTTTGCGAGCGGGGACAACATTCATCACCCAAACAGGATCAGACATAATTGCTGCTGCAAAACCTCCAAAAAATGCATTCATATCCATGACATTTCGTATTGATGGAGTTCCCAATTTTATGTTTAATGAATGCTTGTAGTAAGCGACCCTCCTTGTCCATCTTCGGTTGTCAGCTTCAAACACATCTATTCCATTTTTTATCACACTAGCCCTTGAAGGAGCTGTTGTCAATCTCTCTGGCCATTTTGGAATTGTCCCAACAGCGTACTCTCCCTTAACAGTCCTGCTCACACATTTCTTCAGCTTGATATACCTGCAAATTCATATGTTAAATTTATTTTTGTAGCAAGCCTACATCAACAATGTACTGACAAGGTCTATCCTAACAACAATATTGATGAGGTTCAAGACCATATCTGACTACCAAGATGATATGCCAGAAATATATAATTAAATAAATCATAAGAACAGCTTGTGATGCATGTTACCATGCAAAACTTGGGTCATCAGATTCGTGACACAAGTCGAGCCCAAATTCATTTTGATTGGGAAGACATGAATCGCCGTTAGGCTTTTTCCAGATGACTGTGTTCCCATCCACAACAATGAGCTCGTAACACAATGATCTGGCTACTGCCTGCAGATCGGCCCATTCCTTGTCTTGTTTAGGCCACTGTACAGGAGGTCCTGAGATGACTAGATAGCCTCCTGGGCGAAGTAACCGATCAACTTCAAGAAAATATGTTGCATCTGCAAAGTGACAAGCATCCTTTGTTATATAAGTGGATCTGGTGGATTACAGAAATCTCAATAGAGAGTGGTAAACCATTTAGAAGACAAGGACTCACTGTATGCAGTGAAAGGAATCAAACATCGGGAACAGTGCACCAAATCAAAAGAGAAACCAGGAAATGGAAGTCTACGCGTGCCAAGCATGGCAACAAATGCCGGTATTCCTCTCTCCAAAGCAAATTGAATCTGTGCTTTGTGTGAATCTCTTGGAGCAAAAGAAAGAGTTAAAATGCCTTCAGCAAGCATGTGCCCTCCAAAACTAGCAACCTACAAAGCAACGACTGCTCAGACTTTTCAAAAGCTACCTTCATCAGTAAGAGTTGAAAGGAAAGAGGAGAGAGTTTCCTACCCCACATCCCATATCAAGAGCTGTCCTCAAAGCTCCGCCAGCAATAGGGATATACTGTTTAAGTTTTTCGATATATTGTACTGCTCCATCTGGGAACATTGTGCCACCACCTGGAAATATGAAATACGGACCTTCCCTTTTCATCCATCCTTGGTGACCTTTCCTATCTGCTATTTTATTGTAAGGCATGTTATCATGCCATATCTGCATACAAACAATAAGTATTAATTTGTAAACAGAAGACAAAAGATCACACAGAAAAGTCATAAAAGCATGTAAGGCAAATCGCTCCATTTGTTTTGTGCAAACTGAGTGGAAAATTTAGAAGGAGCTTCCTCAATAAGTTGCAAACATAGTGCACTTTAACTGCTTTGCTACCTAAAAGATAGCAGCTGCCAGGGCAGACTACCTCTTGTATGGATCTACATGTATATAATCATTCCGACAAGTATATATATCCATTAGTCATGAAGACAAAAATTCAACTATTAAAACGGTCTACATATATATATATATATATAATACTTAGATGAGTAACAAGTAGAGACTCCATACTACAAAAAACGAACTCACCAAATGGCACAAAACTCAATTTTTAACTTCACTGCATTGCAAAGCACTGATTAAACATTCTAATCACTGAAGAAGCTATATTCAAGCTCAAACATATAAATCTATGGAAAACCCATTTGTTCAACAGGAGAAGCAGAATTCCATTTCCCTTTTTCCTCATATACTAAACAAGCTAAATTAAAATTCAAAGGCCAAAACTGATCACTAAAATGCAGTGAAATTTACACAAATTCCTAGAAAATCAAACCAACAACATAACAATTGGAGCTATATCTGAAAATTAACAGAATCAATAAATTGATAAACAAATGTAAACCATTTCACCTTTTGCAAACTCTCCGGCCACGGGACTGGAACCCGGTACCCTTGTGGTGGTGGGATCAAACAGAGCGGCGCCTCCTCCGGCCGGGGGCAATGCCTCTCCCTATAATAATTCATCTCCCTGCTAAGCTGACTATTAATTCTGGGATCCTCACAAGGCATGTGATCCACCATGTCAGCGGGGCAAGCATCAATACCCTTCCGCCCAAGCTCCACCTGCGCCACCAACCTCCCACGGTGGCGCGGATCCGAACGCAGCAGCGTCCGCCGTCCCGAAGCCGCCAACGAGTCGCCTAACGGAGTGAATACCAAAAGGAAGAAGAGCAGAACTGCTGCAAAGAAGGCAGCAGTGACTATGTCCAACAAACGCCATTGTCGCGCGTGGCGGTGCTTCGAAGAAGGAAGATTTAAGAGGCCCATTTTGCTTTGTGGTTCTTCTTTGAGATGAAGAAAAAGAAACTTCAAGATCTCATTTTTACGCAGAGACACACACAATAATATGTGTATGTGTGTGTTTTACTCAAAGATCTGAAGTTTGGGGAGTGTGTCTCAAGATTCAGAGGAGCCGAGTGATATTTTCTATCTTTTTCCTTTTCCTTTTCCTTTTTCTTTTTCTTTTTCTTTTTAATTTTGTGGGAGTCGGGTGGAAAGAGTACTACTTGCACTACTTGCTGTGGTTAATGTAAATATTACAATGTAAACCACGAAGAGCAAAACTAGCACAGCGGCTTGTAGTTCAAGTCGTATTAATCTCTTCATTATGTGGGAGGTTTTATATTCGATCAAAATAAATATTATTTTTTTTATTATGTAGGAGGTCTTGTATTCAATTTGAATGTGTTCGATCTGAATGGGTGCCATTTCTCTTATAATGTAGGAGGTCTCGTGTTCGATTCAAATGACCATCGCTTCTCTTCCTCAATAAAAAGCGTAGCTTCTTTATTAAAAAAAAAAAAAAAAGAGTATTTATTATGTGATAATTTATGTAATTTTTTTATTATTGTGGTATTATTTAGTTGGTATAATAAATAAATTCATGGGAAGTGGCATGTTAATTTATCATGAAAATTACACATATAAACATAGATTTTTGGTATTCATGTGGTTATGAATGTTTTGTCACTTTAACCAAATGAATGATAAAATAAAATAAAAATACTGTATCCGACTTTGTCATCCCAACCCACCTCGTCGGATGTAAATATTAGGTTGGATTGTTATTTGTTGGATTGATGTAAAAATTGGGATTTTCTCGTAAAATTATGGCTTTGTTCGGTATTATTTCCCCATAATGTTTTTCAATTGAAGAAACATCATCAAAGGTAATTGAATGTTCTCCGAGATCACAATCCAAAATATAATAAATTATCTCCAAAATACGTTCATTCCACTGTCATAATCTTATGCCCAAACATATTTAATAGTCACGGACGTACATACACATATATACATATATATATCACACTCGTTATATTTGTACATACAAAAACAATAATAATAAAATACAATTTTATCTCAATAACTGAACAAAAACTTTAATATCTCTTTTCAAAACAACATCAAATACATATTTTTCTATCAAAACAATCTATAACAACACCAAATAAAAACAAACATTCCTCACGTTTCCTAATCACACATCCAGTCATTAGAATATTGCATCCAAAAATATTTTCTTTGAAAACATCCAAAACAACACCAAATAAACTTTGGGTTATTATTATTTTTTTTATTTATACACACGCACACTAAACGTTTGCTAGATTCAAATTCTCAACTTCACACTCACATTTTATGTATGAGAGTTATGCTGTTGGATCAAAAGCCACTCGGCTGCGTTTTTGCTTTGTGTTCCTTAGGTTGAAATACTAGTGAAATACATCTAGAAAAAAGGATTAAAAAAAAAAAAGGTAGAGATAGATATGCGATTGATTGTTAACCTAATGCCTATCGTGCAAGCCAAACAATCCCAAAATACTACTAAAAACACTACATAGCCCCGAGTTCAGCGTTTACAATTGAGAAGCCAATTCTCTCAATTCCTGAACTGAAAATAATTTGGCACCGACCACCTAAAAAGTAATAAAAAAAAAAATTACAAGATAAGACAGGCATGATCTTTCATACAATTAACATGTTCTTACCATGTATAACCATATTATTTAAAATTCAAGGAAAAGCCACCAACAGTGTTCAAAAAATTGAATCGTTTATTGGATCGAAAAATTTATTGACTCATGATTTATTGGTTCAACACTTCAACTGTTGGTCAGATCGTAATTAAATCGTTGAACCTTAACATCATAATTATATAATATATATTGTATGTTTTATATATTACTTAAAAATTAATAAAATACCAAACATAAAATATAATGAGTCTAAATTATATTATTCAACTTCATAAATTAGAATTTTTTAAAAGAGCACATAGGTTTGGTAAAAGACTAAAGATTTCTACCTGCTAACCAGATTTAAAAATTAAAATATTAAACATAATTTGGAGCTTTATTTTATAAATCTATTTGAATTTTTTATTTTTTATTTTTTAAATTAAAATGTACCTTAACTTTGGAGGTTTACATTAGGACAAAAAAAAAAAAAAAAATTATACCGAAAATTAGAGGAAAGAAAAGGATTAAAAAAAAAAGAAAAGAAAACGATTCAATTTTCACAAACCCTGAACAGTTCAAACAATCTGGTTGTCAGTTTAGACGGTGTATTCATTTTTCAATTTTTACTCAAAATTGGACCGCTTCATAGGACGGTTCAACCGGTCGGTCCAGTTCTTTAAACAATGGCCATGAATAGCACAAGTTAGGCATCACAAGAAATAAATCAAATTTAGAAAAATATTTCAGACTATAAACAACATACATTAGTTAAAAATCAAATGCTCTAACTTGAAATTCACAATCTGGGCTGCAAACAACACAGAAATGGCCTATGATCCCCCTCTACCAACCTATATTTTGCTTGGAAAGCTAATCTGCTATTGAGAAGTCTTCCTAGCATTGATTTTTATTTTCAGACCATGCAAATCTTCCAGACATTGATTTTTCAAACCTGCAGACGAGTACTCTCTGATTCATATGAACTCCCACCCATACAATTTAGTGCTTCCGTGAGGCCTTGAGGTTATAATCATGTTTGATAAGGTTTGCTCTCAAAAGCATGGCTCTCACTTCCCGATCAAATTCACTGCCAGTCTGCAGGACACGCTGGAATGTGCCATTCCTCTGATCAGCATGCCGAGCATAGAGAACTTTGTTATGGGAGTCGATTCGGGCCTGCAGGATTATGCCAGTAGCAACAGTGAAAATTGGTTAATCGAGTCTAAAAGCTCTAAATTGAACCCCAGCAGATTAGCTACGCATGCTATGGATGGGCATTAGTTACCTGTATTTGGTCGTTAGTAATCAGAGCTTCAAGCTCTTTCTCCAGGCCAGTAACACTAGTATTAAAGGCATTTGCCATCATATGAAGGTCAACAGAGACAAATGGGATGGTGTACTGGATGAGAGCTTTACTACGTATTTGCTCATATAGAGTCTCCACATGATCATGTAAATGGATATCAAGCAACAAGTTTGCCTTGAGATTTCCAAGATATTCCAGACAGGAAGCATAGTGGCTGCAAAACAAAAAACATTGAATATTGAAGTCAAGCAAGGAACTTACGATGCCAGTAGATATTTAATGTATCCTTCTTAGTGATAAAGTTAAAACCAGTTCACGTTTTTTCATCAAGATGACACAGGCAAGCATTGGCGATGAGAAAATATTTTTCTTTTTTGGACTGCTTCCTTCTGTAAGTGCATGTATATATCAGGCTTTCTGTATGTAAGTGACTCTAGTTTAAAATTCTCTTTACATGTAGCAAAAATTGAGTTACCTAGTATAAAAATCATTAATGAGCTCCCTTATTTCAGGTACCAATTCCAAGAAATTCCTGAAGTTAATGTTGTCAATGACTTTGCTCTGCCAAAAGAAACAGTTCAAATTGCAAGGAAATTAGTAGTCCTAAAATCTTATGGAGCTTTTATAGCAAAAAAATAGAAGCATGGAATATTTGCCTTCAGTTCTGCACGGTCAAAACTTGCAAGTGCGCATAGACTACCATAGGTTGCAATATCTTGTGGTGCAATTACTTCTGTGTAGTTGTTCCCTAGTTCTGGGCCAGTTTCCAGAAACTGCAAATACCAACAGAAATGTCAGACAAAGATATAAAAAAAAGCGTGGACCACAATATACAACAACAAGAATAATACTTCCAAATCTCAAGCAACAGGTAGGGACTTCCTTTCCATGAAACACAACTCATTATGTATTCTTTCTATTTTCCCTGTTTCTTATCCAGGCACTTTAGATCCCAATATTTAATTTTGTATTCATCCTGTACGCACCATATTATTTTTCACTCAACTTGAAGGCAGCTGGATATGTCGGAAAGAAGACACAGATGGAAACAAAAGCAATCATTTAACTACTTTGCCATCTGATTAATCCAAAAGCTTCTTGTGAACAACGAGGTCACAGAATTACTATCTGGATGTACACACTTTGTTATGATGACAGCATCAGAAACTCATCAAAATTGATCTCTTTTAACATTTCCTTCCCCTTTCCATAATTTGCATCCATTAAGCTTCTTTCATTTGGAAAAGCACTTAACTAAGTTCAGATATCTTCCACATTTAATGTTACAACCACCCATGATCACCATCATATATTTATACAATGCATTTTCTATCTATAATGAAAATTGCGTACCCCATCTCATCCAACACTCCAATAACAACCAAACTTTAACAAAAAGAAAAAGATACCAATGTCAAAAGACTCAGCAGCCTACACAAATTCTCTGCTCGTTCCACATTACATGCTTACCCACAACAAACTAGAAAATTGTGGCACTGAATTAATGCACCAGGTCATAAAATAATTTATCATTTGTGATTCTCTTACAGCACAAAGTTTCTTCAAGTATGAGGAGAAGATAGGCAAACCTTTCGAGCAGCAAGCTTATATTTTTTGCCTTCCAGGTGAGCCAATCCAGCGGCACAACGTAGTTTTGCAATTGTAACAGGATCCAAGGCATCTTGGCTTTGCTCAGCCTTGCTAACATAACTTGTAACATGTGTGAACTGACCCATCTCAATGCTAACCAGAATTGCATTCAGACACATATGAATAATATGCTTCGATGTAGTGCAGTAATCCCGCGTGCGGACGTAATTCTTAAATGCCTCACCAAGCTGACCATGCGCATAATAAAAATCTCCAAAATCATTGTATCCCATCCGAATGCTCTCTTTGATCAAATTTGTCTGCAGAAGAGAAAGCCAAGGTAAGGAGAACTAAGAAGAAAAGAAATTGGCGGCTAGAAACTACAACTACTGGGAATTGGAGCATTTGACATCAATATGTATGTTAATTGATTTATAGGCAAGAGTTTCAGAAAGTGGAATTTCTGGGTAGCATAACCATAGGAACCAAAAAATAAGACTATCATCATTTCTCCAACAGGTAATAATCTGGACACTTAGAAATGCATGCCTGAGCAATCCAAAACCTTCAATAATTACATGTTTATAACTTTTTAAGAAAGAACAGCTAGAAATATCAAAGACAGTCTGCTGAACTCAGTAAAGAACCTTTTCACCAA
Source organism: Jacaranda mimosifolia (assembly GCA_018894105.1). Lineage (NCBI taxonomy): Eukaryota > Viridiplantae > Streptophyta > Magnoliopsida > Lamiales > Bignoniaceae > Jacaranda > Jacaranda mimosifolia. The sequence continues at coordinate 13,032,312 of CM032120.1, read as the reverse complement.
CTCAACAAATTTGAAATAAATTTCTTAATTCTTACGACACAAATTATGGAGCATTTCAATAGAATGGATCAACGGAATACAGAAGCCACTAAAAAATCTCTTTTCCTTCACAGAAATTAACAAATCCACGAAAACTATTGGAGAACTCACCAAAATCAGCTTCAAGGTCCCAAAAAACTTTTTCAAAGAGTACAAAAATCAGATAACAACTAAAAATATCTTAGTTCCAATACAAAGAAGCTCCACAAAAGATGAACAAAGTTAACAGAAAATTCTTCACTAACACACAAACATCACATACACACAAAAATCCACAAACACCCGTTAAATGCAGTTCTCACTTCTCAGGTACAATTTCCAAAACACAGCAAAGTAAGTGCTTAATTGGAATGATGATTGGACGCTTAGATCAATCTTGAACCTCCACAATATTACATGAAGCATTTGGCAACGGAAACAGGCATCATGATAGCAAGAAATGAAAATAATCACTATTGTCTTATGCACAGCCATTCTAGAGTCAACTGCAGTTTCGTTCTAGTACCACTTCCCCAAACAGCCACTCCAAGATCCAAAGACCAATACCTTAAGGAGCTCTCAACTCCACACACAAGCACACAAATATAGTTCATAAATAAAGCAACAGTTATGAGTTAAAACTTACAAAAGCTAGAAATATCATAGAACAAATTCAATAGATAAATCAATTGAATACAAATAACTAACAATAAAAGAATAGATTATTCTGTGTGCTCATGTTTTGCTATTGTAAAAAGTAATCACTCTACCCTGTAAGCATTGAGTTCATTTTCGAGCTTCTCCTTCCTTAAATCGGCCCGTCTGTCCACAGCATCAGCCCAGGCGTTATCCGGACCATAATCCGGGCCCAATCGCCCATCAATCTTTGCCACAACCTCTCTGAATAACTGCGTGTTTTCCCCCTTCTTAATCTCGTCATACGCCATCCTCAGAGCCTCCAGCTGCATTGAAGTAACACCACAATTTTCCGCGATGAAAAGAAGGCGACTGATCTTCGTGCGCCCGGTGTACAGAGCCGCGTACGCCTCGATGTCGAGCTGCTCCCCACTGATGATTGGGCGATGCCGCTGCGATGCACCGTCGTCTCCGCCATTGGCATAGATCTCGTCCTCCTCGATAGTTGCCCCTGTAGCATCGACTTCCGCTTCCATTGTCAGTTGTAAACGACGTCGTAACTTAGGGTTTTTGTCTTGCTTTTCTTCCTCTTCTCCTTCTGTTTCAGTGCGCTAAAGTGACATCCAAGTGGTGTGGTTGAACTGATAAGGATTTGGGCTTCGCACGTGTGAGTTTTTGTAGTTTCCTTTAAATTTTCGATCCAATAAGGGTTTCTAGGCTGGGCTCTGCCAACTATGGATTCTGGCCCAGCTACAATCAATTTGCATTTTTTTTTTAATTATTATTAAATGTTTTTTCCCCTTTTGGGATATATGCATTGTTGTTATTATTTTTACATATTTTATCACTTTTACCATTTTTGTTATAGGTTATTTCACTTGATTTAATTATCAAGTAAATAATTTTTGTGCCGTTATAATAATGTTCATCATTTCATTGTTTAACAATGAATCACTAATAAGTAGTTGTAATTGACAATTATATGAATTATTTTTATTCATATATTTAATGTTTGATTAAATGCGGGGTGCAATTGAGTTGAATCGTGTCGAGTTCAATAAGCCTAATCTATTGAGCCTGAATTTAACTCAATTAAGCTCAAATTGTTAAGTAAACTTTAAATAACTGCATGCTTGAACTCAAAATAAAATAATATTAATATATATATATATGTATATATATTGATGATGTCAATTTTGGCGAAGTGGGCTTCTTGGTCTCGATCAGAAGTTTTACATCGACTAGAAAGATGAAAAAATGGATAATGCAGGTCGAATCCTGCAACCAATGAACAAATGTCAGACTAGCCAAGATGGTTCTCGGCTAAGACTCTTTGATGCTTAAGTTAGTTTTCGATCTAAGGATAATTTGACAGAGTAATGACTTAAAAAGTGTTTAAAAGCATACATTTTTCTCTGAAAGGTGAAAGGATGAGTTTTGCCCTAATACAAATAAAGCCTTCCCTGCCTTGAGTAGGGATAACTTAGATCTTTTCAACCTGATACAGAGTCTTGCTTGTGACTGGCTAGCCAGAGAGGGAGCCCTTACCATTATTAATGTGGAAATGATGTGCCATCAAAATCATTTAATGCGAATAGAAGGGTGGTTTGGGTGCATTTAATGCGAATGCAATGTGTGACAAATTCCGCCATTAATGCGTTTTCGGTCAGGCAGTCACTTCTCTTGCTGTATGTTTTCGACTTCGTGAAGTCAACGGAACTCAACCTCTTTCAACTATAAAGGTCGATTCGAAGTTTCAGAGTTAGTCTAGAAACATAATATTGTCATGGGCCAAATTTCTTGGGCCTAGAAACGCCTGGGCCAAAAGTTTAACTCATTTTGGGTTTAATACTAGGCTTTAGAATTTTATTGGGCCTGTGGGTTTACTGGCTTACCCATATCATATATACATATATTGATATAGGATAACCCAGTGTACTCGGCCCAAAGACCACAGGCCCACCTCATACACAGGGCCCAATTATGCTACCAACGTCAGGCGACCCAAATCAATCATGCGGGTTGATCTCATTCGCGGATAGGCCATTGATCGATGCCTCGACCGCATTGCTCGTCCGCCCCGTAGGCTGCACACCTATACGTTATTTGATCAACCTCCCAGTCGATCAGGGAGGTTGACCCATTGCGTAGCCAACCCTACCGCATTAAATGCCCTGACAGGCAACACGCCTCCACATTAATGGCGCATGCCGCCCCAGTACCACCCATTTTGCCACACTAGGGAGGAGGCACGTGTATAGTGTCCTGTTCTGTCCCCAAAACTTGGAGAGGTAGCCACTTGGAATAGTATAAGGATGGTAGATGACCTAATAGCCCCTCACGCAAGGACAAAGACCATTACTACATGTCAAGGGCATCCCAGACAAATCCCCGTTGAGAGAAGGCTAATACCCTCACTTTAGCCTCTCAAAGGTATGCCATTCTATACACACAAAGCCCTCACTCTGCCGCTCATCATATATGGTCGATTCTCCACTGACTTGAGCATCGGAGTGCCTAAGCCGAGGGCTCTTTGGCTAGCTTGACGTTTGCTGGTGATTGCAGGACTCAGCCCATCTATATTCATATATCGACTAGAGAGGTTGGACCAATCCAAAAACCCCAACTGATCTAGATATCAGCTAATTTCACCCTTATCATGTGGCACCGTCTGTGGGAACCTTTGAGTTTGCTATCGAAAATGGTGAACATCAAGCGAGCCCCCTCAGGAAGAGAAGGAAATGGGAGGTCTAGCTCTCCCCCTGCCCCACCTCAGCAAGAAACCGGCGCTCCAGCAGCGAGCTTCCCGGTAGAGTAAGTAGTCACATTGACCATGCCTCAGCTAATGCAACTCATCAGCGAACAGATATCCATCCATATTTTGGCTCAACTTTCCGTAGCTCTGAATAAACATTCCGTGCAATCGGAGCTCACTGCTAGTGCAACGCCGCAGCCTGCGGCTTCGGATAAAAGGCCCTCGAGGGAAAACCTGGATTGACCAGAGTCCAGAAGGCCCTCCTCGAGGTGTGAAGTAAGACTAGGCCGTTTTCTGATGGAAAGGGCCCGACCTGGGCCCCGCGAAGAGGTTGTGGATTTCGTCGACCACAACATTTGATCCCTTCTAGCCCCGTAGCATAATAACCCGAACAGAAATGCATCCCACGCAGACAGAGAAGAATTGACGACTGGAAGAAATCTCAAGGAGAAATACAGAAAATAATTGCTATTCAAAGGGGCTGCAGAGGTTCCGAAGGGAAAGATATTCACCCTTTATCCAGGATATTATCGACGAACGCATAGCCGTTGATGCCAAGATCCCGATCGGCCTACCCCGATATGATGGCTCGTCGGACCCAAACGAACACCTAATGTAGTTCGAGCACATGATGCAATTGCACAGGCACAACAAGTACATCCACGCCAAAATACTGGTAACCACCTTCCAGAGGGTTGCGCTGGACTGGTTTGTCAAGTTGAAGCCGGCATCGATACATTCATATGACCAGCTATGTGATAAGTTTTTGAACCAGTTCGCGAGTAAGAGGAAGGCAAAACTCCCACACACCCCACATGCATACAGTGAAGCAAAATGAAGGGGAGTCCCTCCGAAACTTTTTCACTAAATTCAACACAAAGGTGTTGAAGATCAAAGCCCAAGGATTGAGTTCCTGATCGATGTGTTGTTCTTGGGCCTCAAGCACAAGGAATGCGCCAATGCTCTGGTACGCGAGTAGCCACGGTCAATGGAGGAGCTTTTTGACCTCGCAGAGAGATACATGACCCAAGAGGAGATGAATAAACTTAAATATGGCAACCTCGAGGTCAAGAAGAAGAAGAGCAAGACATGACAATCTCCTTAAAAGGCTCGGGAAGTTGACCGAGATGGAAGCCATGAAAAAATCAAAGAAATAATGTCACTTCCATAAACAGAAAAGGCATGACATGGAGGATTGCTTCAACTTGCACGATGAGATAAAAAGACTGATCAGGTATGGACATCTGCAAAAAATTGTTGACGAGTGTGCCAGGGGTGAAGAGGGTAAAACCAACCAGACTCCCCGTAGAAAAAGGTCGGCCAGCCCAAGGAGAGATGATAAAGGAAAAAGACCAGCCCAGGTGCCCCTCCCACCCCTTCGAGGAGTAATCGACATGATTGCGGGAGGACCAACCGGGGGGACTCAAGGTCCGCCAGAAAGCAAACCTAAAGGCAATTGGAGTTTACCAAAGCTTCCAAGGTCAAAACCATTTTCCAACTCTCTAGCAGTGCGGAACCAATCTCCTTCACCGACTCTGATCTTGACCATCTAGAGAGGAGAGGAGTCGACAGAAAGATGGACTGCCCTATGGTAGTAACACTTGAAGTAACCAATTTCGAGGTGAGAAAGATTTTGGTCAACAACGACAGTTCAGCAAACATCATATTTTTGTCCACCTTGACCAGGATGAATTTAGGGAAACTAAAGTTCGACCCAGTTCAAACGTCGCTGGTTGGATTTGGGGGGTCCAAGATCATTCCTGAGGGATCCATTAACCTATCCACCACATTTGGACAGCGTCCCCGAAGCAGAACCTTGATGGTCAACTACCTGGTAGTTGACGCCCCATTCGCCTACAATGTCATTATTGGTCGACCAGCCCTAAACGACTTCAGAGCTATTGTCTCCACTTACCACATGAAGATCAACTTCCCAACCTCAGCAAGAGTATGAGAAATTTTATGCAATTCAAAGATGCATGGCGCTGCTACACCATTTTCGTCGAGGCCAGTGACCAGAAGAAACGACCTCAATTGAAGCCCTCGGGGGACCCCCTGTAGCAAAACCCGAGGAAGGACCTGCATCTAAGAAAAAGAAGTTGGAAGACACCAGAGTCGAGCCCGTCGGGGAGTTCAAAACAATAGAGTTGGAACCTGGAAATCCTGACAAAACCACTCAGGTCAGAAACGATATGGGCGACCGCTTAGAATGCCTCATGGTCGATTTCCTTCGACGAAATATTGATGTGTTCGCTTGGAAAGCTGTCGATCTCCAAGGAATCGACCCAAGTGTCATCGTCCATCGACTCAACATGGACCCTGCCCACAAGCCAGTGAGGCAAAAGACAAGAATTTCCAATGCAGAGAAATCCCAGATCATAGAAGAAAAGGTCAACAAGCTACTAGAGGCAGATATATTGTAGAAATTCAGTACCCCTCTTTGCTTTGTAATGTTGTACTCGTCCTTAAGAATGAGGAAAAATGGCGTATGTGTAACGATTTCACTGATTAAATAAAGCTTGCCCTAAAGATCCTTACCCTTGCTTCGTATAGATCTATTAGTAGATTCTACTGCTGGTTGTGAGTTGTTGAGCATGATGGATGCCTTCCAAGGATATTATCAAATATTCATGGCACCCGATGATAGAGACAAGACCTCTTTCGTCGTCCCCAATGGGGTATACAGTTTCCTATTCATGCCCTTTGGGCTCAAGAATACAGGAGCAACGTACTAGAGACTGGTCAACTTTATGTTCAAAAACGAGATCGACAGATCGATGGAGGTCTACGTCGACGATACGATTATCAAAATAGAGAAAATCGAGGACCACCTTACCGACCTCGAGCACACCTTTTCCATACTAAGGGCATTCAGCATGAAGCTCAACCCCAATAAGTGTACATTTGGGGTTTATGGAGGTAAGTTCCTTGGTTATATGATCAGTCAGAAGGGGGTCAGGCAAACCCGTACAAGATCCAAGCAATACTAGACATTGCCCCACCTCGCACTGTTTGCGATGTGCAACGATTGGTCAGCAGGATCATAGCCCTCGGTAGGTTCATTGCACAGCTGGCCGACAAGAGCCTCAATTTCTTTAAAATACTCAAAAATGCAAAGAAATTGGGGTTTCAGTGGACTTAACAGTGCAACTAGGCATTAGTCGAGCTTAAGCAGTATTTGTCCTCCTCGCCTATGCTCGCCAAGCCCGAGCTAGGAGAAGTTTTGCAACTTTACCTAGTTGTATCCACCGCCTTGATCAGTTCAGTATTGGCATTGACGAGAGGCGGGACTCACCGTCCTATGTACTACTGTAGTAACGCTTTGCACGGGCCTGAGCATAATTACCTAGAGATTGAGAAGTTTGCTCTCGCTCTAGTCACGGTTGCACGAAAGTTGCGACCTTACTTCTAGTCCCATGCGATTGTGGTCTTGACCAATCAGCTATTAAAACAAGTATTTTCAAAACCAGATACGTCAGGACAACTTACAAAGTGGGCAATCGAGCTTGGGGAATTCGACATCACGTTCCAGCCGCGAACAGCCATAAAAGCGCAAGTGCTAGCTGATTTTGTTGTCGAGAGACTCGACCTCCCAGACCACCTCGACCAAAACTCGCATGTGTGGACATTGCATGTCGACGGGTCGGCAACCATATAAGGAGGCAGAATTGGTATTTCTCTCCTTCCCCACTCGCAGAAGAGTATGATTTTGCCATAAAGCTCGACTTTCCAGTTACCAACAATAAGGCAGAATATGAAGCTCTCATAGCTGGAATAAACATGGCAGCAACTCAGGGCGTAGAGCAACTAGTAACGATCACCGATTCCTAGTTGGTGGCGAAGCAAGTGGAAGGGAATTTTGAAGCCAAGGAAACCAAAATGAGCCAGTACTTGACCGAAGTGAAACAATTACAACGAGCGTTCAAGAGCTTCACCCTAAGCTAGGTACCTCGAACAAAAAATGAACGGGCAGACGCACTCTCCAAGTTAGCCAGCTCGACGAAAAGAACCAGGGAAAGAACTATAACGTTCTTGGTCGCCAACAAACCATACATTCGAACTATCGATTAGAACCTTGTCATGTTGGTCGAAGAGACAGCGCCCTCCTGGCAAGACCCAATCAAGCTCTACCTGAGCCAGGGGACGATCCCCAACGACGAGAAGGAAGTCCGCAGGCTTAGAGGACTTACAGCCAAGTTTGTCATCGACGAACACGGACAGCTCTAAAGGAGGTCGATATCGGGACCACCACTTAAATGCCTAATACCCGAAGAGGCAAATGAAGTGCTACACGAGATTTCGTGCTGGCATCTGCAGCAACCATTCCGGAGGTCGGTCTTTGGCCCATAAAGTTGTTCGTTACGATTATTTTTAGCCCACCTTACTGCAAGACTCAATCGACTTCGCCAGAAAATGCATATCGTGCTAGATACACGCGAACATACCATACCAACCAGCCGCGTTGATGGTAAACCTCCAGATCACCTGGCCATTTGACCAGTGGGGAATCGACATAGTCGGTTCTCTTCCAAAAACTTCGGGCCAACAAGAATTCATCATCATGGCGGTCAAATACTTCACTAAATGGGTCGAGGCCGAAGCAGTTTCAAAAATCACCGACACGACCATCAAGAGTTTCATTTAGAAGAGCATAATTTGCCGGTTTGGTTTACCCAAAGTCCTGATCTCGAACAACGGGACCCAGTTCCAGAGTAAGAGCACAAGAAAATGGTGTGAGACCTTGGGAATCAGCCAGCACTTCACGTTAGTAAGGAACCCCCAGGCTAATGGTCAGACGGAGGTCACGAACAGGACAGTTCTCGACCACCTCAAGGCTCGAATAGCAAGCACAAGAGCAAGCTAGGTAGACGACCTCCCGGGAGTGCTATGAGCATATAGGACCATTCCTTGAACAGCCACAAGCCGCAGCCCCTACAGCTTGGTTTATGGCTCTAAAGCAGTAATTCCATTCGAGTTGGTCCAGCACACTGCCCGATTGGTTTATTATAATCCGGTCAGAAATGCAATGGAAAGGACCCTAGACCTAATCACCATCAAGGAGTTGCACCACACAGCCTACAACACGATGTAACAATACCGATCAAAAATGACGAAACATTACAATAAAGTAGTTCGACCTTGTAGTTTCAAAGTCGGCGACCTGGTCCTCAAGAAGGTCGAAGTGTCAAGAAATGTGGGAAAACTCGACCCAAAATGGGAGGGACCTTACTCTATGGTCAAAGTGTCGAAGCACAATGTATACCGGCTAGCAAACATGCAACGCAATGAACTACCACGACCTTGGAATGCCATAAATCTAAAGAAATTCTATGTATAAAAAGGTCGCGGGCCGCCATTGTATTCTGTTGCAGAAATGAAAAGTTTGGAAAATTTTTGACATAAGTTGATTGCGAATACCTATTGACATAAGTTGACTACTCATTGTCGACCCCATAGTCGACCAAGCAGGCTTTAAGCAGCCATGTCGAGGCTTCGCAGCCGAGACCAACCTGTCGACCCCGTAGTTGACCAAATAGGCTTCAAGTTGCCATGTCGAGGCTTCACAGCTGAGACCAATCTGTCGACCTTGTAGTCGACCAAGCACGCTTCAAGCCGCCAAATCAAGGTCTCACAGCCGAGACCAATCTTTCGACCTTGTAGTCGACCAAGCAGGCTTCAAGCCGCCAAATCAAGGCCTCACAGCCAAGACCAACCTGTCGACCCCGTAGTCGATCAAGCAGGCTTCAAGCTGCCAAATCAAGGCTTCACAGCCGAGACCAACATGTCGACCCCGTAGTCGACTGAACAGGCTCCTAGTCGCCATGCTACAACCTAAAATTTTTAATGTTGATCCCGCAGTCACTAAATTATATGAGTTTATCATTAATTATCCTGTTCAATTAAGCAATTGACGTGTTAGGTCACTACAAACCTCTGAGTCACTAAATTGCACGTTAATCATAATTCACTCAACGAGGATCTTAAGCTAGTCTTGCAAAAATTTAACAGTCTGAACATTCGACTACAAATTCATTCAGTCAATCGAATAAAGATGTTCAAATTCAGAAGCTTTAAAGGAACATCTCAAATTCAGAAAACATTGGTTACATATATCCAATTGAGTACATCAATCAAAGTCAAAATAAAAATACATTATTCAAGTAGCATCAGCTTGACCCGGCACCCTCGTCGCCCCCACCTCGAGCGCCCTCATCGATTGTTTGTTCGAGCTCGTCACTCGAAGGAATAGAAATGGGAACCGGCTCAAGCATGGCGACAGCAACAGGAACGACAGCAGTCGCCGGCTAAGAAGGACTAGCCACGTCGCTCAGAAAACACCCGTCCAGGGGAGGAAGATACTCGACCACGTCGGCAACGCCGTCTCGAACCTTGAACGCAAAGTCGTTGGCGAAGTCAAATTCCTTAGCGATTGCTTCCAACCTCTTTCCCACCTCGACCTGCCTTCTTTGCTCGTCTATCAAAGGCACAGCTGGTGGAGCCTCCATAACTCTCTCGGCCATAGGGGCCTCTTCACCTCCACCATCAACAAGCCTCTCGTCTCCTGGATAGGGCTCCAGCTGCTCATCGAAAAGATGACTGAGGCGGTCTCTATCCTCCGATCGGAATGAATAGCCCAAAAATTACAATTGCTTAAGGGCTTTCTCGAATGAATTTCGGGTGTCGTCAAGTGAGAACACCACGCTCGCGTCCTAAAATGCCGAGCTAAGCATGAACTGCTGCACTGCCTCTCGCCGCATCGGCGGCAACTTCTGGTAAAATTCAGCTCGAGCCTTATCGAACGCAGACCTCCAACAAGCGGATCGACCAGACTCGTAGGCAAGCTGTGTATCCAACCTAGCTCACTTCAGCAACTCATTCGTTCTGGTCCTCTCCTCGACAGAGGCAACCAGCTGGTTGTCCTTCACTTGGAGCTGACTGTTTAGCTCCTCCATTTGCTTGGCCAACTCTTCGACTCTGGTTTACAAAGACTCGAGCTGCGCCTTCAGAGTCTCCACGTCCCCGCCTACTTACAGGTGCTCATGGTAGACTAAGGCCAGCTCCGACCTCCTATAGAAGTGATATCCCAGCTGGCCGACCTGAAAGACAACATTACTAGTAAGAATATAATATTTGACCAGAAAGCAATGCTCAGCAATATAACCTACTCGACTTAAGCCTTACCATGTTGGAGTGATAAGCCAGCGCCCTAAGAGCAGCATTCTAGCTTAGCCCCATCAGCTTTTTTTGGTCAGATATGAACAGCCCGGCCATTAATACCTTCAGAGAAGTAGCTCCGGTCGACCCCACCATTTCCATCGACAGCAAGTTGTGCATAGCCGTGCTCAGCTCCGTACCGAACTTCGGTGAGTGCAGTTTGGGTAGTGGAATAGTAGGTCATCCCCGCATGGCCCGAACAGATCGTAGCCCGATGGTTGGCCCAACCCCATAGCCCTCATCTTTCCCTTTTAATAGCGATCCTTTTCGGGGCAGGTCCCGCCTGCTCAGCCATAGGTCTTTTACCTCGATCCGCTGGGCTGCTGCCTGCAGCGGCTATTGGTTGAGCAAGTGAGAGAGGCGGTGACGGTGAGGGCATCATGGCCTCTGGCTGAGGAGCCTCGACCACAGTCGCACCTCGACGAGCCGTGGTCGCCAAGCAGCATTGTTGGTTTCTTTCAGCTCTTGCCAAAGCTTCGGCTCTGGATTGGTTCATGATCTCGCTGTGATCTGCCAAACAACATAATAACAAAGGTTAAAAATCGAGCAGAAGAACAGAAAAATAACGAACTATAAACAACACAATCTACCTAGTTGATTGTCTACCGATAAATTTATTTGGGCTGACGACAACCCAGCTAACACCAAACTCCTCTCCTCGATAAACACTGAGGCCTCCATTTGGCCAAACTCGACTAAATCCCGAACAAAAGTATTGGGCCAAGTTGGAGTCAGATTACCCGGCATCTCGACATGCCCCATCCATTAGCCTTTCGGAATATTGAACCCCCCAGCAACTCAACAAATAGGTAACACCTTTTCCACTCTTGCCCATAAAAAGAGGTCGGGGTTACGAGGAATTTGCGACAGGGTCGAGCAGTGAGGTAATAGAAACCCAACTTGTGGGACATAGGGAGATGAAAAAGGTTCAAGAAGTTATCAAAGTTGGCAGGTTGGTCAAAAAGGTGCATCAAAACAATGAAGCTGTAAATGGTCGAAAAACAGTTCGATAGCAATTGGGTTATACACACTTGCAGACCTCTAAGCAGGTCAACTACATGACTAAGGTCATACCTAAAGGCATCCTCAAACATAGTGATACAGCCCGCTAGGGATCAATGCATTCGACTAGAAGCCCTAGGCATTAATAACTCATACTTAGGAGGAATGTGATACAATTGCCTAATGCGCCTTAAATCAACGGGAGTGATGGTGGAAACTATCTTGCTGTAATGGTAAGGGGTGAATAATTGACCCTGTAATGGAGGAACCTGATTTGGTCCAGCTCCATCACCCTTGCGATCGCTGCTCGAGCTATCGCTTGACGATCTACTCAACTCCTTTGACAATCCCCCAGGCCTATCAGAGTGAGTAGCCTCGTTATCCCCCCCATGACTACCCTCAGAATCAGATAAACACAACACTACTACGATAAATCCAAGAACGCTAAGGAGAAGGAAAGAAAGAACTTACTGGGTCGATGAACTAAAAGCAGACGATATTAGCAGCAAAGGCAGTTGGCTAGACGCTTGACCAAACACAAAGGCAGTAAAAGTAAAAATGATTGTTTTAACAATGCATATTTATAGGCACGCAAGCGCGGGAAACCAAGTGGTTGCAATAATGTTGTAACCGCAGTTCTGCGGCACGCGCGACACGATGTAATCGCTCATTAAATGCACGAAACTCGGGTCAACTTTCAAAAACCCTCGTCGATGAACTAGCGAAACCGCTCAACAGACTATTTCCCAATCCTTCTCGTCGATTCCTTTGTTCAACATTCGAAAGTGGGGGGAACTCATGATATGGGATAGCCTAGTGCACTTGGCCCAAATACCACAGGCCCACCTCATACACGGCCCAATTATGCTACCAACGTCAGGCGATCCAAATCAATCATGTGGGTCGATCTCATTCATGGACAGGCCGTTGATCAATGCCTCGATCACATTGCTTGTCCGCCCCGTAGGCCGCGCACCTATATATCGTTTGATTGACCTCCTGGTCGATCAGGGAGGTCAACCCATCGCGTAGCCAACCCTGCCACATTAAATGCCCTGACAAGCAGCACACCTCCATATTAATGGCGCATGCCACCCCAGTACCACCCATACTGCCACACTAGGGAGGAGGCATGTGTACAATGTCCTATTCTATCCCCAAAATTTGGAGAGGCAGACACCTGGAATAGTACAAGGATGGGAGATAACCTAATAACCCCCATGCAAGGACAAAGACCATTACTACATGTCAAGGGCATCCTAGATAAATCCCCACTGAGAGAAGGCTATAAATACCACTCCAGCCTTTCAAAGGTATGTCATTCTATACATACAAAGCCCTCACTTTGTCGCTCATCATATCTGTTCAATTCTCCACTGACTTGAGCGTTGGAGTGCCCCTCGGCTAGCCTGACGTTTGCTTGTGATTGCAGGACTCAGCCCATCTATATCCATATATCAACCAAAGAGGTCGGACCAATCCAAAAACTCCACCTGATCCAGATATCAGCTGATTTCACCCTCATCATATATATATATATATATATATATATATTATTGATAACTAAATTACATGGCGATCCGCGAGTTAACTAGTGAGGTTCGAGTCTAAAGACAAACAACTTTAGCCCGACTCATGAGGCTCGTAAGCTAACTTGTTTGCATCTTTAGAAAAATGATCAATTTGTTGTATATAGTCAAAGAAGTTTGGAATATTAGTTCAATGTAATAGATATTTTTGTTAAAATTTCGTTATGCAAGGAAGCCAATTTCCTTCCTGACATATAAGATGAACCTTTTCCTTCTTCCATATTTACCTCATCTATGATCAGTAGTGATGGCAAACTTATGCATAGTCATCATTTTTTATGCTTTGTAGCGCGCTATAAGGTGAAAATAATTGGACAGATACAATGTAGAACCAAGCCAATATCGATCTGGAGGCCTATTCACTTTAGGAATTTCAGAGAATGGCCCTAAACTGCTCCAACCATTTTTAGCGACGAGGATTAAAGAACTTGCTTGCTGGAAAGTTCAACCTTGTAGATCGACAATTGGAGCAGACATCACACCGGATTGTTAACCGCTATGGCTGACAATGCTGTTGAATACAATGAAAAATGATCTGTCATCAAGTGTCATGAATACTGAGCTTTTCCCGTGATGGGGAATTGTTGGAAGAGACGAGAGACAGAGGAAGGAACCTGGATGCCCTCCTAGGAATATAATAAAGTTATTACAAGAAACTCAACAGTAGTACCAAGACCATGGGAAAAAAGCTAAGAATTGGGGTGCTACAAATGAGAAAAATGAGGCACTAAAGCAAGAACAGATTTGGAAAAACAATCAACAGAAAAAGAACATTAATTTTCTCAAAACTAGCATTGATTCCTGAAATTATGTACAACACGACCAGAATACAAGAACCAAAGCGAACAAATCTCACAAAACTGGAAGACAAACAATAAAAAACCGATCGCCTCCGTCGCCTGAAACACTCTGCTCCTCCTCAAAATGCAATATACCTACTCCATAACTACTGTTCTGGACATCTAAAGAGTACTTCTACAATCATCCACAAACCTACCACTTTTTACAAGCTTCGCCATCTACAGAGAACATCTCTTTTCCTAAACTACTCGGACATATCAGGACAGAATCAACGCACAGACCACCTTTGGTATGTGTACAATCAATCTGAGTCAAAGAAAATTTGATCTTCGTCAATGAGTTGGGATCTTCAACAACAAAATCTCCCACATGGTAGTGTGCCCAGTTCCCTACATTGTCCAATGCGAACCGGGATCCTGTATGCTGCCCATCTTGTGTTGTCAATTGAAAGTGCACAGGTTTAAGGTCCCAGCCGTGCACGTTTTCAGAATTGCAGACCCGCCGGCCCAATCTCTTGCCAAATTTTCCAAGCTGAAGTCTGAAGAAGAGACTATAAGTTCCTTTGGGAAATTGGAACTCAAGTTCTCCATCTACTTCAAGCCACCAGATTTGTTGAAGATATGCCACTGTTAGAAATCTGTATGATCAAGGAAGATGGAACCATTCATTCATTATCCCTTGATCCCAACAAAAGGAAAAAAGACAAGAATTCATACCCATCAAACAAAAGAACTCAAAAAACTAACAAAGCCATCAAATACATAGACAATATTCAATCTAATACCTCAGGACTAAAAGAATAAGTATCAAAGTTAATATTTTTGTGCTCTCTCAAGAAAATTAATATACATACATTTTGCTAAACAGATCAGATATTCATATCCATCATTAATTATGCAAAAAGAGCATATATGATGCCAAATTATACACAAAACCCACCTAGATTCATCGGTTGGAATGTGATTCCAATACCGCCTATCATCAATTCCCGTTATCGCCATGGCTTTTGAAGAGATTGCCAAACAAACCCCTCCTGTTCTCTTATCAATCCAAACTTCCTATTCCATTAAACAAAGGAACAAATTTAAACCTCGCAACTCGCCCAAAATCAATAGTAAATTCAACAAATCAAAAGCACTGCTCCAACACAAAATCTCGCAAAATTACACACCTTCGTGCCACCATCGAAAGGACTAGGCCTGCATAGCCGGGCGTAAATGTCCTTTTTGCCCTTGTCCCCGAGGCCCTGGTCAGCCAATTTTGTCAGTATATAGTGGTAGTTGGGGGGCAATTTCGGAACCCAGATAAAATCCGCAGAGGATGCTGCTCTGAAAGCCCTGTTGAGCCTGGCCAGTTTGGCGATCTCCGGCGGGTCAAAGGACGAAAGTATCAGGGCCACACAGGATTCCGGTATATCCTCCAGTTTGGGCCTCGGGCTCGGCCGGTCGGACTCCGCCGGCTGAGAAGAAGCGTTTGCGCCCATTTTGATGGCCGGCGAATCGACGAAATGGATTTATGGCTTTGGAGAGAGAAAAGTCGACTCGATTTATATAAAAGGAAAGTAGTTTCTGGAGAGAGAATAATGAAAGTGGGAAAGCGAACAGCGCTGTGGGTACCGTGTTACCCGATTTTCATCGGGAAGATATTGGGTCGCCTCTTGTTCATTCCGTACAGTTCCTTGCAGTGCATCAACTGCAACACAACTAGATACTTTCGGCGGGTTGGTTGTATTTTTATTTCCGTTCTCTATTTTTATTATTTTTAAATGTATTTTTATTTTATTATTGTTTTACATGTAGAAATAAAAATATGATTGTATAAGATTATGAAAATTTTGGAAAACGGTAGATAAAAAATAATATTTTAATATAATAGTATTAAATATTTTTAATGTAATAGTATTAATTATTATTGTTTAATTGATTGTGCACTCCATTGTCTTGAGAAGATATAAAAAGAAATAATTATTTAATAAGTTAGTAGATGATAATGTGATGAAAAATTAGTATTTAATTTTATGTGGGTCCCATTATCTTGAAATAGTAGAACAAGAAATTAATATTTAATTTGTTAGTATATTTTAATATTTTTAAATTAATAGTATTATACGTTTGACAATGATGATTTATAGGTATGAAAATATTACAAACAATTGTGTTTTCTATTTTTGAAATAGTGTAAAATGAAAAGTGTGTTGTACAACACAAACAATTCATGTTTTGTTGCTCAAGTTTGAATCGTACTTTGCTTTCATCTTCTTTGTTATCTCAAACTAATGTCAATTTGAATCATCGGTTAAGAGAACCAAAGCGAAATGGCTAGCTTAATAGGAAGTTAAAAATCTCCAGAAAAATAATTTTAAATTAAAAAATATATGATACAAACAAATTTAATATTGTATGGTATCAAAGTCAATAACCTTACATGGCATTGTATGATTTTTAAATACCATAATACACTATATATGGTCGCGTTTGACATCAAAATTTAGTTAGTAGTGGCTAGTAGAAAATTAGGTGTTTGATTGAGATTAATAAACTCACATTTTTATTTAATTGTGAAGATTGCATTCCACGTTAATGCACACTATAATCTCCACCAATCTCAATTTGTTGTTTGGAAAGAGAGACTAACAATTGAAATTACATAATTGCCCTAAGTAGAAATACTTGCCAATATGTTTAAATATTACTGCTTTAGATGATAGTTAAGTAATTTTGCACTTAATCATAAGCGTGAGATTTGCAGTTGCACATATAGGCATCCAATTTGAATGGCAATTAATTTGACGAATAGTTTCGGGCCGATCATTGTTCTTCACCGAGCCCAATGCTTGAGTTTTCTGTATCAAATGCAAGATTATGTGCTATCATGACCTGTAATATGAGGTAATCTTAGGAATCAAATGGGGCCTATAAGAAAAATATTAGTGACAATATGAACATTGTTATTAATGGCATATATCAAGTATCAATAATTTTTAATTTGTCATTGGTGATACTTTTTAAATGATAATAATTTATATTGTGATAATATGATTTTTAACGACGAAAACAACTAATATTTTAAATTCATTACCATTAACAATTAGTGAAACGCTTATAATGATAACGTAATAACAATAAAAATAGTTATTATAACTTGTGATAATATTTTCATTGTTACTATAGATATGATACTAATTGCCAATTGTGATAATGTAAACACTATTACTATCACTATTAAGTTGTAAAATTTATTGGAGTGATAAAACAAAAAAATTTATCACTTAATATATAACTAATGATATCTTTTCTATTGTCACTACTTCTTCTTCTTCTTCTTCTTCTTCTTCTTCTTATTATTATTATTATTATTATAGTTGATTGTTGAAGTGGTCTATTTCCTTGTGGTACATAATTCAATCATTTATGAAGACCGGCGCTCACCTTTAACATCACCAAATTGCATACTCAAAGCCTTGAATAGAGAAGAATTTTTTGTCTTGAGTATTTATAGTTATATGTCTCGAAAAATATAGTTTCGTATTATATGTTGCACTTTTTAATTTGCGCTCAGTCTACGAAGAGGATTTTCTCTAATTCTATTAATTTTATTTTAGAATATGTATATATTTTTTTTATCAAATATCATTCAAATTATTTCTTAGTCTCGATAAGGATAACATTTATTTTCTGCGCATCCATGACATTTTGAAAAATCTAAATATTAATGAGCAGACATTTTACCAAAAGTTTTTAAACAATCATTGTGTCGATTTATGTTGAAGCATATATTTTAGAATACAACTTCCTAATTTCTAATGGGTTTGGTTTTAATATATTGTCTCATTAGTTAAACCCAAGTGATTTATTGAATTTGAAGTAAGAATCTCAATTATAAAAATCACATAATACATTTTATGGATAAACAATTTTCAAGAAATATTTTTGTAGTTATATATGTAAAATTATATTTTAAAACATAATTCTATTTTAGATTTTTTTTTCTTTTTAATTTTTAATGAAGGAAGACTTCAAGAAATTATTTAGTCAAAATATAGAAATGAACAAGGCGACGAAGGGGAATTTAAGGCAAATTGAAAGAAACCGCAGAGAATGGTACCTGAGAGGGAGAGGCCCGCGTGCCTGGGGATCTGACATGGAAGGCCAAGGTTCTTATCCAGTTCAGCGTGATGTGGGGGTCCTTCGTCACACGCTCCATCGGGAGCGTGGACTCCAAACAAACTGATAACCTCGAGTGTGTATCTCTTTGTGCTTATCAAGAATTTTATTACGACTTTATTATTTTGTTATTTATAGAAATTATTATTATTATTATTTATTTTGAGAAAGTTGATAAAAGAATAAAAAAGGAAAATTGATATATTTGTTGTTCATAGTGACTAAATTGGTAACAGAATATATAACTTTTTCCAATTATCATTTTTTATTTAGATATTTATTTAATTTTATATTTGCAAAAAGATTTTTTATCCATTAAAGTTGAAAATTCACTATTTTATCATGTTGTTGATGACAATTTAAAAAATGAACAGTACTATGATTTCCTCTATTATTTTATTTGATCGGGGTATGATATAATATGGTGGGCACAAACGACTAATTCATAAAAAAAATGCATTTTGTCTTGTACAATGAATGAATTCAATAAAATAATCAAGTTAGAAAAAGAGCTAAAAATAAAATTATTGTAGCATTTTTTACTACTCCAAGGATTACATGCCTCATACCTATGTAGGAGTTTTGTTTTGTTATTTTTTATTTTTTTATGAATTTAAATTTAACAGCGTAATATAAATTATTTTTTCATTACTTGAATGTAACTATTTGGTCGTCAGTATATTCTAAAAATTATTAATAATCTAAAATATTTCAATATAAGTACCTAAATTGAAAAAAAAAAAAAAATCTCCAAACTTCGCACAATTAAACTTTCAATAGTTAAGTTATTCAACCAAACAATAGATACTATATTACTGGTTCACAATTAAAACTATTTTATTATTATATATTTGTCATCCTACTAGTATTTAATCCAATTTCACAACATCCATCAATATTATCACAATGTTTTGACTAACCAAATATAATCTAGAAATCATAATCTAAAGTCGCAATGGTTTAAAGAAATTAAGGTTTGTTTGGTTATGTTTTTCCAAAATAATATTATTTTGGAGAAACATAACCAAACATTTCTTCATTTTTTCTCCAAAACGCACATTCTTCAATATATACATACATATATTATATATTATATATATTTTATTATTATTTTAACATTAAAATAATCACTCAATTTCATTTTCACCCAAAAAACTCAACAAAAAAGTATTGATTTAATGTTATAGTAAAAAATATATCTCCCAAAATATAAACAAATATACTAAAAATAATTTTCATATTCTCCAATAATTCATTCTCCCAAAATATATAATAAAATAAAACAAAAAACATAACCAAACACAACCTAACGGATTCCAAATTACATAAAGTATCTTCACAAATTTCATAATTTCTTTAGCAATTTTTTGGTTCACTAAAGGTGCGTCACACGGTCTTATCAAGGGAAGGGATTAGGTCAAAAATTTGGTGCCTAGTTGGCTTCAACTTCTCACGTAAAACCGCCACTTGGCTGAATTTCCAATACTAACAATCCACTTGGCTAATATTTGACCCAAAAAAAAAAATTACTTATAGATGATGGATGCTAATTTAATTTAATTATTATGTCCGAAGACTCCCACAAAATTGCCACCTATACTTGTCTATCTTAATCAAATTAGTTTGATTAATCCGACAAAAGTAAATTTGTGGTTATTTTATTGGCCCTTGAAATATATAAAAGAGTTATCAATACATATAGATGTGCTTGAAAAAATTAGCTTTTATTAGTAAATCGTAATAAAAAAATATATATATCTCCAACAGCCATTCCTAATCTTGTAGACCCGTACGACATTGAAACTTTAATTTTCAAAGAGATGAACCAAAGTCTATATAGTTTCTAAATAAAATGATTGATTTTCACTTTAGTGAACTTATTAGAAAAAAATACAATTATAAAAAGTTTAAATTTTTGTACAATTATAATTATTCTTTTTTGTACAGTTGTCTTACAGCTAGTTCATCGACGTTGAGTACAACCTCATAAATCACATACGTGTATTGAACGAACAGAATTCGTGTATTTTCATTCATTTCTTACCATCATGATAATTATCCAAATCGAATTAACCTTTTGTTGAGACCCTTATCCAAACTCACAATAACTTGTTGGCCAATGCAAGTTTTGGTCACTGACAAAATGATGAGAGGTCCTATTCTTTTCCTTTCCACAGTGCCCTATTCCTTTCACTTGTAAACTAAAGCACCATTAAATTACCCTCTAAACTATTGTTTTGTGCCTTAATCATAGCTCCAAACCACTACTTTTGGAGATTAAACAAATGTAAAGCAACAAAAGGGCCAAATTTAGTAATACCAACATTGTAAAATATGTTGGGGCTGTTGTGCTTTTAGCATAATTAAAATGGTTAATTAGATTGATTAATGATGAATAATATTCTCCACTTTGTATGTATTGATTGGCAACCATAAATAACAAGTGAAGTTCCGTCGGGCATGTGGATCTGAGTCAGCAAAATCCTCTTAGGCCGCAAGTGGACTCAGTTCCAATCCGAACATACGTCCTATGTTGTCAGCATTCACACATACACAATTTTTTATGTGGCTGGATGTGATGACATGACTAGCATCACACACATTTGTAGGAATAATCCGCCACCATCAAATTTGTATAACTAGGGCGTAATAGGTACGAGCTCACTCGTGAGTTTCACAAATTGAATTTAAATTAAAGTTATTTTGAGTTGGAATCGAGTTCGTCAGTTGAAGTTTTTTTTTTTATTTATTTATTTAAACTCAATTCATAAGTTGGTATAAAATTTTAATATATCTCATTTTATTTAGATGTGCAATATTATGATATGTAAATTTTGTGAATTGATTTTTGGTGGTTTATAGGTTTATGATAAATTAAAGAATGTTATAATTTATAAATTTGGATTATTGAGTGTTTTACCATTTTATTAAGTTAAAAATTTTAAGTTTGAGCTTGAGTTCGAGTTTTGAACTTGTAGTGATTCAAAGTTCACTTTAAAAGTCAAACTTAATCAAGTTTGGATCTAAAGATATATAGTTCTAGCTTGAATTTGGTACTTGTTTCCAAATTTAGCTTAACTTAAACTCAGTTTGCACCTGCCTCTATATAACATTATACTATACATACATCTTAGCATGTGCCCGGTGCAAATAATTTTAATATTGAAATAATTTATTTTATAATAATATTTATTTTACTTCATGTGATTAGAAATGAATCGTAATTATTTTTAGTATTTAAACAAACAAAATCTATTACCAATTAAATAAAATAATATAAATATTTTAATTTAAAGATATTATATTTGAAGATAATTTGTACTTAAATAAGTTGTGGAATATGAAGAATTGCTAACTCTCAGTTTATAGATTATACAAAAAAATTTAAAATGGTAAAAATTTTAAAAAAATAAATGAAAGAATTAAAAAAATAAAAGCGTAACAGAATATTTAACTAAATATGCTTTTTAAGTTAGATATGTAATAGTTACACATACAATTTTGATATAATAAGCAAGCAAAAACTTTTTCTATATGATTTTTTAGTGATGTGGATGTTACAGTTATAATTTTCATGATATTTGAGATTTTAAATATTAAGTGTTTTTTGTTAGAGTAAATATGTAAACTTATTTATACTTTATCCATGAAAATAACTTACATCAAGTTATTATTTGATAACTATTTCACCATGCAGCTTGTAACATCTTATTTTTATAAACTAAAATATTTCTTAGTAGTCTTTATAATTATGCTAAGTAAAATTTATTTATATATATAGTTATTTTATTATTTTTAAAATCATCAAATAACATATATTATGCACATGAATAAAATAATAAGTAAAGTTTCAATATTCAATTCAAGATAAAGAACCACTCTCTCATATATAAGTTTCTTTCACAAATATATAGATATGTACAAATAATTAAATGGATAATTACTTTCAATCAAACTTTTTAATCTGACATCATTAATCCATGGAAAAATATTTTTTATGAATCATTATAAACAAAAATATTAAAATGAAGTAGGCTATATAATTATAAAAATTGATATTATTTGCTTTTTAAATAGTCATTTATCAAGTTTTTAAAAATTTTCAATTATATCAACTATATATATATATGTCCCATATAAAAGAACTTATTTTAAATAATTAAAAATGAGTTCTCTATTATTTTGCTAAAAAACTAAATTGATTTAAATTAATAATATAAAAATAAAATTCAAAATCTATAGTTATTGTAGGAAGTAACTTTTTATATTTGAAATATTCTCCAGATTAAATTATTTATTATATTCTATATATAGTTTTATCTAAAAATATTTTATATATATAAAAAATATTATAACAAAAATAATTAAATTTTAAAGATTTTGATAAATTGAGCTCTTATATATCAGTTAATTTATAATTATTTACTTCTCAAACTTCTAGCTCTTTAATAAAGATTATGAAATATTATTAAATATATTTTAAATTTAGAATGAAAGAAAATTAGAGAGAAGATATAATTATATCGGTTAGAGCAACAACTAATAAATTTTTTTAATTAAATTAAAATACTAAAAATTCTAATAATTTTCCATTTGGCCTAAATTGCACAATTATAATCAAAATTGAAAAATTATGGGTCTTACACCATTGTGCTATATATGATAGCATAGATATATACACATATTTTTGTCAAAAACTAAAATTTTGGCTCTCTAAAAATAATAAAATTATCTTTTCAATTTTATAAACATTTAGTCTCACCCCAAAATTAAAAAATTTAACTTTGACGTCCCTAATGTGGAGACCAAGATTGATTCATGACTTACGGTCGATAAAATTTTAGGTTATTTGTACTATATAAAAAAAAGGATCTTTACACTCACAAAATGGCGACTACAAGATTACTACACCCAACTATTTTTTTTACTAAAAATAACTCTAAAAGTATCCCATAATTTCTTTCATCTCGATAACTTTCTTGCATCCACTAAGATAACTTTCTTGCACCCACTAATATATACTTAATACTTTCAACTTTTTGTTCATACTTTTAAAATAACTCATGATTATTTCATACACTCAGGATCGCGTGCTACAATAACTAGTAGTATTATATGTACTATGTAGGAGGGCATATTAATTTTTGGGTGGTTCATGGTCACATTTAAATCATAAAATACTCAAGACTAATTTGTGACAAATTGTTTCCTAAATTTCAGTTGATTAGGTAAATGAAATGTGATTGTTAGTTGGCAGGAAAAGACTATATATCCACATTACAAACTGGCTGCTGATTCTATGCAATATATATATATATAGTCAGGATTACAAAAAGTCATGAGTCAAATGACAGTTAAGGGATTTGCAATAAATTATGCATGGTGGATAGTACAAGGCTAGCTAGTGCTTAGAATGAGAGCTATTACTTGCTAAGAGAACATATAAAATTTTCTTAAATGAATAGAACATGCCTTTGTTAAGGTTTTGAGCATACATGTATACATGTGTGTATACATATATATATAATTATTTTTTGAAAAAATTATAATTGATCTCTCAACTATTTATATAAAATTCGAACTTATGACTAATCTATTATAGGAATAGAAATTTACCACAAAGGGTCTGTTTGGTTTCATTTTCAAAGCCCATTTTTATATTTTCTACTATTTCAGAAATGAAACATATCACTTTTTATACATTTTCACCCAACATCATTTTCATTTTTTTTTTCAAAACTGATTCTTCAATAACCTGTATATCTTCTCTCTCTATTCCATTACTTTCATCTCTTTATACCTACAACATACTAAAACCAACAAAATCATTACTTTTCCAACAATCTATTTGAATGCAAACTCATTTTCAACTCATTTTTAATAACTAACTTTTCAAAATTTTAAAGTGAAAATAAAATCAAATAGGCCAAGCACTTTTTTTTCTTTGCATATCTACATGTCTTGTTTCTTTACATAGGCATATATGTTATATATAAACATTCTCTTTTTAAGAATATATAATTTTTTTTAAAGAAAAGCATAATGTAACTTGTTCACATTTTCTTTTTTCATTTATATATATACATTCACTTAAAATACTTTAAAATATTTAAATTTAAACATCATAAACATAAATATGAGAACGCTATCGTTGAAATAATTAACCAGTTAGTCTAACTTATTGCCCTTTTCCTTGCCCTTAATTCTTGTTTAATTTAGCTCATCTTGGTCTTCCTCGTCATGGGTCAAGGGCCCACTTTTGGCAAATTCTAACTTGAGGTCTATCAATATCGATCGGGATAGCATTAATCTAGCTTAGGGCTGTCAATAGAGCATATTTTAATCTGAATTTGATTTGAATTCAATCTGATTATTTAGAATCTTTAACCTATAAAGGATTCGACGTATATAATTCGATTAAAAAAGTTTGTAATCCAAAATAAATAGAGTGAATATGTATATGGCTCGATCCGATCCATTAATAATCCAAATCCGAATATATTTTGTAGTATACATATATAGTATTATACATATGCATACACATTATCCTATAATAATGCTAATGTGAATATTTGGATGAAGGAAGTAATGAACTCCTATGCAATATATCAAATCAAATATTTTTTATATAAATTGTTAGATTTTGAACTTATTTACATCATAATTACATCATTTGTTTCTCTATTTTTATAACAAAAATGATGCTGGAAGAATAATGAGTAGAAGTTGAATGCAATAATATGGCAAGAATGCAATGCAAATCTCGATTTGATCAAAATGAGTTTCTTTTTTATAAAACTTAGAGTATATAGTTAATTGTGGATAATCAAGTATAACTATGTATTTATAATGTCAAATAAGTATTATTATCAGCAACAAAACCTAAAATGTAATAATTTGGTGAATGAATGTGATTAAGTTAAGTTCTATTGTTGCTTTTAAGTGTTCAATAGACTTGAAAATTTATTCATTAATTTGTTTTGTTTTTTTTAAGGACAATTTTTTTGAATTTGGATTCTACTAAATTTTTAGAAAAATAATAAATATATGATGATTTTTGAAATATTTAAATTTAAATTTAGGGTGATATCTGACTTTTATTTGGATCCAAATATGATTATACTGACTACAAATTTGATGAATCTTGAATCGAATTTGGATATGACATATTATTTTCGAATTCGAATTTGGATCCAGTATAATTCGATTCGAATCCAACCCATTGATGGCCCTTCTTACTTGTCCTTCTGTACTAAATCCTAACCTATTCCTTGCAGACCCAATAGCCATGGCCGAAGTCCATTAGGTCAATACATGCCCAATTGCTCTGAGCCTCTGACCAATTGATGCCCAAGACATATGCCTACGTTCCCCGTAAATGAACAAATTTCATCTTATTCAATTTAAGATTGTCAATGGGACGGATTTGGAGTCTAGTGGCATCAGTTTCCCATATTATGTGGAAAATCTCATGTTTGAGTTTGAATGTGTTCCTTTGTACTCCTTATAATGTATTTTTTATGTAGTTTATACTATAAATTATTTGATTTGTGTGCACCTTGTGTGCATTGTATGTAGTTTATACTTCAATTTATTTGATTTGAGAATATGAAAAATATAAATTTGTTGAAAGGATAAAAAATTTATCATTTGTAATGTTCTCTCAGGGGGGACGGATTTGGAGCGAATTCCGCTAAATTTAAATTAATCCTACCAATTAACATTTTTCATTTGAATCTGAAGCCTCTGATTGAGTCTAGATCAATTAGGAATTTAAAAATTAATCTCAAATCCAATATTAGAATTAAACAAAATTAATTTTAACATTAAATTGAACAGAAGCATTGAATTTATAAAAGAATCAATGCTATTCACTATTTAACAATATTCATTATCATTTATAAAATAAAACAGATTTATTTATTTTTATCAGATCCACATCATAAGACTCGTATTTAGATATTTCATTCATTACAAAATTAGATGGGAACATGTTCGGGTTCAAATAGTCAATATATATATATATATATTATATTGTTTAATTTTGTTTACATTTGTACTAATAAGACTAGTCTATTATTTCATTCACATCTATCCATACCTAGTGAGAGTGAGATCGTATTGCATTGGTAAAATAGACTTTCTAATTACTATATAAGCCATAATATTGATTAATACAAATTACCAATTGTCATCACCTTGCTAACTTGTTGAAAAAAGCTTCTTTTTAACCAAGCAAGTTCCTAAATTTATGGATATAGAGAACAATATATAAGTTATCATACTTGCATATTTATCATTTGAGTTTCCAATAATTATTTTAATAATTAAATATCTTATTTGATCTATGAACGAATATGCAATTCGTTCCACATGTTTCTTAAGAAACGATGTCATAGGCACGTAGATTCAAGACCAAACCAACTATTTCAGAAGCACTCAAATAACATAAAGAAATGTAACCAATGTTTATTGGATAAAGTAACCCCAAAGATTCAAGACCAAAAGCGATTAGCGATGAACATGAAATAAATTTTTTCAACTTGAGTTGGGTTAAACGTACGAAATATATTTGCACCAACACTATTTTCAAATAAAGTATTTTCTACATTTGCACATGAGTAGCACATAGCAAAGCAGCCTCTAATACATAGACAACTCCCATCATATGAAAGGGATTCAATGTCCAATTGTGAAATCCTTAAAAAAAGAGGATGAATCAAGCAAAAAACCAACCAAAACGTCTTAGTGGATAAATCAATAATATTGAAACAAAAATAGCAATTGTGAAATTATAATGTAATCTAGTAATTATATACAATTCTATAAGAATTTGAACTTTAATGAACTCTCGATGTGCACACATCTTTGCACTATTTTCATATTTATCGAGTGGTAATTTGGCTTAATAACATAAGTTTAACACAAAGTGTGAGATTATGAATTCAAACTTAATGGATTCCTAATTTGCACGTGTATTAACAAAAAGTAGGAATTTGTCCGATTTTAATTGTCGAGTGACCAATTGGCCCAATGACATTGCCCTTATTCTT
Source organism: Jacaranda mimosifolia (assembly GCA_018894105.1). Classification (NCBI taxonomy): domain Eukaryota; kingdom Viridiplantae; phylum Streptophyta; class Magnoliopsida; order Lamiales; family Bignoniaceae; genus Jacaranda; species Jacaranda mimosifolia. The sequence continues at coordinate 13,005,080 of CM032120.1, read as the reverse complement.
ATATATATATATATATACATACGGGATTTGGGATTTAAATTCTAATGAATTCTTGATATGCTTATACATGTAAATAAATATAAAAAAAAAATCCTTAACCCATTGTATAATAATTGTTGATTAATGCTTTTGGGAAGTTAGGTAAAAGGAGAAAATTGATAATACAATTGAGCAAAGACCCAACAAAGTGACATTTCGTCATAAGGGGTTGGGCCTAATATGAAGAGCCCATGTAGAGCACAATTAGGCTTTAGCCCTTTTTAAAAGTTTTTTTGCCATAAGAGGATATAATACTTTTACTTTGAAAGTGAATGGAGATCAAAAAGACGGGGAAAAAGGGCTCCTATTTTACTTGGTCTCCTTTGCTTGCCCAACACCACATATGCATAGAGTGGACGAGTACTTCCTTTTGGTGGGGAGCTAGAAATTATTCGAAACAAAAAAATAAAATTATGTAAAAGGAATTTATAGTCATATAAAATTAATTTGAAAATAAGATATTACTAACTCTAGAAATTACAAGAACAGTTTTCTTTCGTAATTATATTGTGACCTGAAACAACTTGCTGAAATTTTTTTAATTTGACTAAGTTTCTTAAAACTTAAGTATGTTTTTTGTCAATCATATCTTATTGTAACACCTTTTACTATAAAAAAAGTAAATATCTACTGCAAAAAATTTACTACAAAATCAAATTGTAACTATAACTATGCAAATGCAATTCTTTTGAATGACAAGCAACAAAAAATAATTAATATCCATCAGTTTGCAGTTAGTCTTGCTTGTTGAAAGTGCAATAGATTAGCTGCACATTATCATGATCAGCTGATTGTAGCAAAAGTTTATATGAGAGAGTGTATATTCCGAATTTGACTAGGTCAGAGACCCGAAGTTGATTCCATAATTTCTTTTTTTTCCTAGTGTTTTACATCTTTATCTTTTGATTGATATACACTATAAGAAAATATGTATATACATTTTTTTTTAATTAATTTCTTTTTGGTGATCGATTAGATTTTGCTGATCAGAAAGCTTAATATAATATATATCTTTGATTTTTTTCACTACCAAAAAAAACCACATAGTTGTCAACAAAAAAAAAAAAAAAGAAGATAATTTTTCCTCCTTATCCCAATTCTTAAAAAATTATTGCCCAACATTTTCCAAATTTGAGCATGATAAGTTTCAAGTGGAGGCATTTCAAGGGACATAAATGGGATTTTCTATGCAGCAATGCCCTGACACCCAAAATATTTAACATATATATTCCATTAAATAATAATTAGTAAGTCAAACGTAGAAAGAATAAAACATTTATGGTTTATCTGTATGTGGATTAATCAATTGCACGTCTGAAAATAAGTTATGTGTCTTTCAAATTATTCCTAAGCCATTTATATTATAAGGTTGATTTATTTAGTTTAAATATTTGTGAGTATACGTGTACGCATTGATGACGAATTTTGGTCTTAAATAAATTTATTATGTCGGTGCTAACTTTGTTTTAAAAAAATAGTAACATAATTAAAGGAAAGTTGTTTATATTTTATTTTATTGATGACATGAGTATATGTAAGAGGTCTCTTATATTCTTCACTTACAGAAAAAAATCTTGAAGATGTTGCAATCAACATGGATTTATTTGAATTGATTTATTTTAATTCGATTTGAAAATTAGACATTCTAATTCCTTACAGATGTTTTATATTGTATTATTGTTATGGTATGTTATTGTGACGCTACTCTATAAATATTAATTTATGCATTTATAGATGTAATTCGTTTTGAGTATTTTATATTATCTCTAATTTTATCTATTTTGAACCTAGTACTTAAACATTGTGAGCCGTAATATGTCTTTGTGCGCTCAAAAACAAACATATTTGTCTTGAATTGACTTAAAAAATATCTCGTCGATCCTTATTTCATCGATCGGTTCTCAATCTCAAATTTCCCCCAGAACCCAAACTAGTTATAGGTTTAAGTGATTTTTTTGATAATATTTTTAGTCGAATTTATGAATTATGTCTCCAATAAACCCCTATAAACTTGCAAATTTTAAAATCGCAATGAAATATGATAATCATTATAAGTTCGAAAAAATGGACTAAGTAAGTTAATTTAAAGGTTTTAAGTGTCGGGTCTTCCTACTTAAAATAAACTAACAAATTAGATCACCTAGTCAACAATAAAAATTTATTAATCGAAAAAGATTGAATTTTTTCTCCTCATATTTTTTATTTGATCGAATAGTCAAGATTCTTTAATTAAAAATTTTTATGGTAAAAATCATCCACTCTTCTTTAATTCAAGGGTGTACAATAAATGGAGACCTGTACAACCACTCCCATCATCTATGGTATACAATAATTCTTTTTAATCTCAAGGCAAAATTTCTGACGACTCCGTTTGAAGTTATTACCGACATAGATATTATCGAACAGTGCTTCTCACACTTTGGTCTGAATAGTGATATATTTCATGTCACATCTGCTGGTTTTTGGGAATTTGAGTCTTTGCTTTTTTCTGCATTAAAACTGCATGATAATCCAAGACAGATTTGTTTATTCCCATAATAATTCTTCGTTTTTTCATTTTAAATTTTTTTGTTTTTTTGGGAATTTCTTCCCAAAAGGGGGAAAAAATTTGAGCATAACGTGCATGTAGTCATTTACTTGCACGTCTTTGATCAATCATTTCATGATATATATCTATATATATCAATTTTAATTTTTTTAATAAAATAAAATTTCGATGCGTATTGTATTAAGGGTCTAATAATCCGAATATCGTCTCATCAAGTGCATATAGTGGGAAAGTTTATATTTTTGTAAAACTGTCTTAACGAGTGAAAGTTAGTGTTAAAGAAATTAGACTAAACAATAGATCCTCTATATCTTTTTATCCTGAAGGTCCCAAAAATATGCATTTTTTTCAAAATTTAATTACGAGAAATAATACTCTTCGTGCACATCTTAAGGTAGGGGGCCTTATGTTTTTGTGGGCTGATAAATTAATAATTACATCAAAATAAACCTAAATGAATACTCTTATAAATTTGGATAACAATTATGCCGTTGTGAGAGCCGTGAATAGTACTCCAAACTATTTTTTTGAAAACTTACATTGATGAATTTATCATTTCAACAAGATAATATTAATCCTATTATCGAAATCGAATCAAGTAATTTGAAGTACACACTTCATATTTTCTTTATATATATAAGGAGTCAATTCGAGTTCGAATTTATGATCTTTCACATAATATGAGAGACTTATGTTATTGAACCACAAGCCATTGGATCACATAATGTGTTGCAACCCCCAAAAGTCATACCCCTGTAATATTTTAATTTAAAAATAAAATAAAGAAAAACTAACCACCCAGATAAACCTGTCTTCTGCCCAATTTATTAATTTATTTTGACCGATTATTAAAATTTAATTATATATTCTCAATTTTCTTGGCAAACACAGTGATATGGGTGTGATGCAGTATTATTTTTTTCAAAGGGAAGCACATGGTGTTGGGTACAAGGCAGGTAGGGTTGTCATGTATGGACCTAACTTAGCCACCTTTCCACTTTTATGCAACAGAAATCTACTTCGGTTTCACCAACCAATTATTGACTACGGATTAACACCACTGACAGTTAACCATCTCTTCTCCTTTACCCTCTTCTTCCCCGCTTTTGTTTAGCATTGACTTCAATTAGAAGTTATATATATATATAGAGAGAAGAAAAATACTGATATATTTAAATTTGCTGTCAAATATAAAAAATTTATTTTTGTGCAGATATTATTTTGACAGTACATATGGTTGGAGTTCTTATTCTTACAAAAAGATGCCTTAATAGGTAAAAATGGAAACAATTTATAAATTATTTTAAAATCATCAACTTCTTGCAGTGAAATGTATAATATTTGATACCATCAAATTGGATCTGTCAAATGATGGTTATGACTTTAAACTACAGATCCCATCCAATGCAAAATTTTAGTTCCCCACTCCCTTTTCTTTTTCTTCTATCCTAAACGATCAAAATACAGAAAATGAATTATACATGGTAAAATTTGGAATTATATTTAAGCTTGTATAGAAATATGGGCATATATGCATAGAGTGGTGATCACTTATTATATTCTTTTCTTGAGCATATGTCAAAGTGTTGGTTTTATTTATCATAAAGTGTACTCTAAAGATTGATTGATCACATGTATAATGTTTAGCCATAATGTGGATTTAGTCCTTGTTTAAACTATTGGCTGTCTACCACTTAAAAAAAGTGTTGAAGTCAAATGCAATTAGCAAGTGAACAACTACTTTTATCAATCACATCAAGATGGGATGGATCAGCCAATTCATTTAAAATAAATTAGAAACAACTGGTGAAAGTTCATTTACATGAGATTGAAGAAATGGATAAATTATACATAAGCCTAACATGGGTTGCAAAATTGATATCGATGATGATGATGATAATAATAATAATAATAATAATAATAATATATAAATTTAATATAATATTATATAGCATAGAGGGGTGGATGCTCTTGCCAGCCTATCGGGAATAATAAAATAGATATATTTCGTATCAAAATAAGAAATTATAACAAATATATATATATATAATATAACTGTATATAGAGTTGAGGAAATCGACTACGCTGATTAGCCACACACTTTGCTTTGTCCCCCGCCTATATATATAATAGTACTAGCTATCATTACACACGATTTTCACATAGCATATATATGTATATTTTTTAAAGTAATACATATTATTGCATTCCTTATATCAAAGATAATATGCATTTAAAATATATATATATATATCTATATTTTGTATAATAAAGATAACACTCACATAAAAATAAACATTTTTGAGTATATAGATAGTTATAAGAGAATAACCAATATTTATATAGTAGTTGTAAGAGATATAATGGGGATTTTAGCTGTTGTTTTGCTAGGTATATTACACTTATAATATAATTTTACTGAATGAGTGAGATAAGCATAAGGGCAAATTCGATATATTCAAAATTTAGTATCATAACTACCTAAATTTACATGAATTTTTAAATTCACACCCAGTATTCTATTTTTATTTTTATTTTATAAAGATTAAAGGGTAAAAATGGTAAAATTACATAAAATAACTTTCAATCCAGACAACAAACATACCCAATATCCTTTTATAGTAATATATATGCAATTTTGGGTTAAAAGATCATGCATCAGGTTTCACTTCATATAATTTCTGAGGGGCAAAGGTGAATGGGCTTGTGAATTCAGTTCATGTGATCTGTTTAAAGAAGCAACACTTTATGGGTGGTCCTGTAATTGCTCTTTGTAACTAGATTGATAGTTTGTTTGTGTAACAAAATTTTTATTACAAATACATATAATTAGTGATAATATTTTTATATTATTCCTTAGCATCATATCATTGATATTGATTTTTTGAGAGTGCGAAAGGTTACGATTCTTTTAGTACATAATATAAGTCTGATTGATAGATTAAAGTTGAAAACAAACTCTGATTCTCAATATACTTATTCAACTCAATTAGATTATAAATTGGCTAGTCGAAGCCTTCCTCAAGTTGGAATGATCTTTTTTTTAAGAGAGTATTACAAATGACGAATGTTATTCTTTCAACAAAGCATTAAAGTATAAACTACACACGCATATAAAGTGCATAACACACCCGTTACGAGTCGAACACAAGACCTTCCACTTAATAGGGAAGACGGATGCCACTTGGACTACAAACCACTAGGCAAGTTGGAAGGACCTTTTTTAAGAATATTTATTTGAGATTTATTTTAGGCGTTATAAGCTCTTTTAATTTAAATGATTAAAGAATTGAGAACTGTGTGAACTATATAGTTATCCAAAAAAAGAAATTTCAAAATTTCTGAACCATAACATTAATTGATTCATTGTACCTCTATGAGCCATAAAATTTGATGATTCACTCGATTTAAAATTACACAAATTTACTTTGGCTAAATCTTCCTCTTATTTTCTCAGAGGTAGTTGACAATTTTAATATATGAATAATTATGAGTGAATATAGGGCTTAGATCACCCAATTATAAAATTTCACATATTAGAACAAAATTCAAAAGTATTTTCTCCATTTAATGAAATAGTTTAAAATACACAACCCATCTTCTATTTAATAGATATATAGTTGTTAGTAATTATAAATTTCGTCAATGATGAAATTAAATAGTAAAACCACTCTCAGAAGACTGTCAAATTCTGGAAATATAAAATCAATTTAGTTTAATGATTTCTCCATTGATGCTGCAAATCCATTGGTTCTGAGGTAACTTAATTTCTTTAATTCCATAATTATGTTTCTATAAAAAAATAATGACAATTAACAATCATATCCTAAGCAATTATCTATCTATTTCTTAAGTAATTATTGTTGTGATAGTATAACGTTTGGTTTGATGTGGATGGATGGTAAATTAAATAATTGAATAATTTTGGTTTGTATTCTTTCAATTTGTTACCATAGTTTATTACAATTTGATGTCACTACAAGAAAAAAATATACTAGTGATAAAATAGTAAGTGGCAATGTAAAAGTTGTCACTAATTATATATATTAAATGACAAAAATTTTAATTTTGTCACCTTAATAATTTTTACAAACTTAATAGTGACAAGAATAATGTTAAAGTTGTCACTACAAACAATTAGTGACACATCTATAGTGACAATAAAAATCTTGTCACAAATTATAGTGACAGTTTTTATTATCACTAAGTTGTCACTAATTGTTAATAGGGACAACTTAAAACATTAATTTTTGTCACTATTGAGTCATGTGGTGACAAGATAAAAATTATTGTCACTTAAAAATTGGTTATTAGTAATAATATAAAAACTATTGTCACTCAATATATGTTATTAGTGATATTTTTTACTTTGTCACTTATTATTTTGTTGCTAATATTATATTTTTTTGTAGTGTGTATTGTCTTATTTTGTGCTAGAAATTAATTATCATCTACAAAATTTTCATTATATAGCAATAAATTTAAATTTTTTAAAAGTTTTTACATTTTTTTAATTTAATTAGCTCCATATATCGTACACCGTATTTAAAAAAATAATTAAAATTTAATACACCAAATTATATATATGCTTGCCATCCAAAAGACTCATGAACCCTAATTTGCATTTTGGATCACTTATATATTCTACTTTATGAATGCATGATAGTATATGATTCATAAATAAATTTTTTTTGTTAAAAATATTTAATATATTTATCATTTTTTTATGACATGAGATAGAGAATAAAATACTAATTAAAATAGAGAATTTGAAATATTTCAATATGATCTTTTAAAAGTGAAAAAATAGCACATTAAAATTACGAGAAGAAAATTGATGTCCCGATTTAATTTTTTCTCTTTTTATTTTCTAAAGCATGACTATTGAAGTCAAACATAATCCCACACCCAAATTCTCCGAATCTATTTCTTTGAAAAGTGAGTTTTAAATAAAATAATTCCTTTCCCAAATAAAAAAAATTTCGAACTTAGGGGCAGGGGCAGGAAATTATTCAACGCCTGTAGCTTTACATGAGAAAATCTTATTATATTAACCATGAAATCAACCCAAAAAATATATCATAAAAAGGAACGAAATCAAACTCAAAATTCTTTTCAACCCGTAATACCATCATAGTAATTCGAAGGGTCCGAGAAACATGTAATAAGGTAAGAACACAGAAAACCCGGCAACCCTTCGTATTCTTACCTTCGCACTGTAAATCCCATAAATTCTTTTCCACTTTGGAGCCATCTCCCATAAATACAAAAGCACGAGGGAGCGTCGGCGCGTGTCCCTCACCCACCCTCATCCCCAAGAACATATACATACAGGTCATGTATGTATGTATATGTCTGTATATATATAGATATATATTCCCATCTGTCTTTCTCCATTTGAATACTTCACTCCTCTTTCTCTCTCAATCTTTTAATCATTACACACACACACACACACACACATATATATATATATATCTGTTTCTTGTTTTGAGTTTTCGTTCTGGTTGGTGGAAAAATGGCGACATGGGGCAGCCTAACTCACTATCTTTCCTTGAAAACGAAGAAAACCAACCTCTACTACATGGCCTTAACCACCGTCCTCTGTACCATCTTCTACCTCATCGGAATCTGGCAGCACGGCGGCGGCGGCGGCGGCGGCGGCGGCGCCGCATCCACCTCCTCCGCCTTCGTTTTGTCCCTGCCATGCAACAGCAACATCAACGACAACCCATCAATTAAAGGCACAACTCCTCATAAACCGACCACCGTTGTCTCCACCAACGCCACCACACTCGACTTCGTCGCCCACCACACGGCAGAAAAACTAGTCCCACTCTCACCCGAGGCGCGTGCCGTTCACTTCCCTCCGTGCGGTCCGGAATTCTCCGAGTACACCCCGTGTCAAGACACAAAGAGATCGTTGAAGTTTGACCGGGAGATGCTTGTGTACAGAGAGAGGCATTGCCCGGAGAAGAGCGAATTGTTGAAGTGCAGAATTCCGGCGCCGCATGGCTATACGACGCCTTTCCGGTGGCCGGAGAGTAGGGATGTTGTGTGGTATGCGAACGTGCCTCACAAGCATCTGACGGTGGAGAAAGCGGGCCAGAACTGGGTCCGGTTCGAGGGTGACCGGTTCAGATTTCCCGGCGGTGGGACCATGTTTCCACGTGGCGCTGCTGCTTACATCGATGACATCGGAAAGTTGATTAACCTCGGCGACGGCTCTGTCAGGACCGCCATTGACACTGGCTGCGGGGTAAGTACGTGGATTAATCTTGAAATTGCTATATTATTTTATTATTATTATTATTTTTTGCTTCATATTATTTTTGTTTTGGGGTGTTTAATGATTCTTTCTTTGAAATTTAGTTGGTATTTGGTAATAATTTTTACCTAAGTCGACTGGTTGGCGATAAGAACAACCTAAATGGTTGATTAGGACAATATTTATTGGAGGGTTGGAAATTTCTTTATTAGATTTTAAATTTTTCTTAAATTATAAATTGCATTAATTATTCCCTTGTGATTTTTGATAAAATTTACTCCATAGTATTATATGCTATAATTTTTCGAGGATTTGAATAATTAAATTGTGGTAATCAACATTTAAGACCTCCTTAATTCAAAATTTAAAGCTAATTGGCTATGCTTGATTTACCAGTGTAACTGCCCTCACACCTTTATATGTATGGTATTAAATTAGAATTTGAACTCTAACGAATTCCATAAGCATATATATATATATATATATAAAAGAAAATATGAGGTCTAGCCATCGAAATTTGTAGAAGCAAGAATTTGGTTTTTGATAAGAATTAAAGTTATCAAAGTCCAAAAGGTGATGTGGACAAATTTAATCAATATTGAATTGAATTAAATTTGCACTGGTCCTTATTTTGTCAACTTTTGTGCATGCACGAAGAATATTTGTTTTACTTGTGAAAAACACAACAGGGGTTTGGGAAATTGAAAAAGTAATTCCTGTTTTGAATTGGTTGTCACGTCGAAGACATAATGTTAATTAATGATTCTTGATTAATTATTAATATCTATCCTTGACTTGTTCTCACGGTTTGGTAATTAAGCTATCTTAGTGTGATTTATTAAATATTTTTTTTTTGATAATCCTAGAAGATGTGGTCTAATCTAGGAATTAACAAGCTAAAAACTATACTGTATATATCTTCCCTAAGTAATATTTCCTAGTTACACTCCAAGAATTTGATCTTGTTGAGAACTAATTCCATGAGTAATAAACAAGGAACTTAGAAAAAGTAGCTGGAATTTTCTACTTTGATAAGCACCAAATCAAATTTAGTGAAAAATTCTTGGAATAGCCAATATTCTCAAAACCATCTATTTCTTCATTGCTTTCCCTATTTCCTCAATTTTTTCGATCTTTTTTGAGCTCTCGATATTGGTAATAAAGAATAATGTCCGAAAAGAAAAATTCTATTGGCGGACTGCTCGAATTTAGGTTGAAATGATTGGTTTCGCTATTTTATACTTACCCCATATCATAATTTTCATGTGGTCCAATCTAACTATAAATTTACGTGGTTCTTGTTTTGATATTTTGCTGAGTTTTTGTCTATAAACCTGGAAAAGAATAGCCAGATTGGTTCTGAAACTACCTTGACGTGAAAGTTTGTTGTCTTTTTTCTTGATATTATTGAAAGTGGCTTGATTAAGATATTCTTTTTAAGCCACTCCATTTCTGGACAAAAGAAGGTTCTTTGGAAGAGTTTTGCCATGGTCCTGAAACCAATTTCTTGATAGGAATCTTGCTACTCAATTTGCTTACACTGAACTTAATTGATTTAATGTTGTCTTATTATTGAACTAGCTGCTAGTTATAGTCATGCTGATGCAGTTGGGTGATTTGAGGTAGGGTCTTGTGTTTTAATCCATGTAATGGGATAGGACTATGGGTCCAAGCGTGAAATCAAAACAATTAGGATTATAGCCATGTTGATGCAGTTGGGTGATTTGAGGTCGTCCAGCAGGTCTAATTTGGGTACAGTCCAGTAAAGTCTTGTGTTTTGATCCATGCAATAGGATAGGACTATGGGTCTAAGCGTGAAATCAAAACAATTAGGGTTATAGCCATGCTGATGCAGTTGGGTGATTTGAGGTCGGCCAACAGGTCTAATATGGATACAGTCTATTTGGAAAGTCTGACACGTCTTGTGTCTTAATCCATGAGATCAAATAGTACTACCCATCTATGGGTTTAAATGTGAAATCAAAGCAATTAAGGTAGTTGGTGGTCCAACGAAATTCCTCTAATACTTAAGTAAACAAGATCAGTAAGGTGCTGAGAAACGTCGAATATGCATGACATCATGTGATTGGAGTAAATGTTGGCCTTCGATTTGGCAGGTTGCTAGTTGGGGGGCTTATTTGCTTTCTCGGAACATCTTACCTATGTCCTTTGCACCAAAGGACACACACGAAGCACAAGTTCAGTTTGCTCTCGAACGTGGAGTTCCTGCACAGATCGGAATTATGGCCACCAATAGGCTCCCTTACCCTTCAAGAGCTTTCGACATTGCTCATTGCTCCCGATGCCTAATTCCTTGGGGCAAATATGGTAAGAAACAAACTACCATCAAAATTTCTAGTCCTTTGTTATGGTATGAATTGAGTTTTAACTTGTGATATTGTGGTAAATTTTTGGAGCAGACGGACTTTACTTGATCGAAGTAGACAGGATTCTACGTCCAGGGGGGTACTGGATCCTCTCCGGCCCCCCTGTCAACTGGCAAAATCACTGGAAAGGCTGGAACAGGAGTCGAGAAGACCTGGACACAGAGCAGAAAGGGATTGAGAGCGTTGCTAGAAGCCTTTGTTGGAAGAAATTGGTACAGAAAAACGACCTCGCCATTTTCCAGAAGGCGACTAATCATCTTCACTGTAAATTAAATAGGAAGGTCTTCAGAAAGCCTGCCTTCTGCGAGGCCCAAGATCCAGACAACGCATGGTGATTATGAATTCAACGTTTTATTACAAGAACTTCATCGACTAAGATTCCTATATCCAAGATTTTCTTTCGTTGTATTTTCTTATCGTGAATTTTTATACTTAGGAACACAAAAATGGAAGCCTGCCTGACTCCTCTGCCAGAAGTATCGGATATCAAAGAAGTAGCCGGCGGCCAACCACCCAAGTGGCCGGAGAAGCTGACGGCCGTTCCACCAAGGATCCTCAGCGGAAGCATAAACGGAATCACAGCAGAAAATTTTGTAAAAGATACAGAACTTTGGAAGAAGAGAGTTTCTCATTATAAGGCCATAGACTTTCAGTTAGCAGAGAAGGGCAGGTATAGAAACTTGCTAGATATGAACGCCGGATTGGGAGGTTTTGCAGCTGCACTCGTCGATGATCCCGTTTGGGTTATGAACGTTGTTCCCGTTGAGGCTGAACTGAACACTCTTGGAGCTATCTATGAACGTGGGCTAATCGGAACTTATCAGAACTGGTACGTCTCTTTCAACTTATAGACGCTCGTTTTCAGGACATGCAAACAAGATTTGCTAAGACAAAAACTCATAATGTGAGAACAAATCGAGGAATTTAACAAAATGCAAGAAGGAAATTACTCAATATGAAGTCTCTGTCTGCTCTGTTTGCACAGGTGTGAAGCGATGTCTACTTATCCAAGAACTTACGACTTCATTCATGCGAACGCCATTTTCACACTCTACAAGGACAGGTAAAAGAATCACAAACGATTTGTTCATAGATTTCCACACAATTATGACACAAGAATGCCTTAACTGAGCACAGCTTGTTTCTGACAACGTTTTCAGATGTGAAGTCGAAGATATTCTGCTAGAAATGGACAGAATTCTACGGCCTCAAGGCAGTGTGATCATCCGAGACGATATTGACGTTTTGATTAATGTTAAGAGCATAGTAGATGGACTGCAATGGGACAGCAGAATGACTGATCATGAAGACAGCGCTCATGTGAGGGAAAAGCTTCTTATTGCAACTAAGCAGTATTGGACAGCCCCAGCCCCTGATCAAGATCAAGATCAAGATGTAACAAAAACAGCTTCATAGTATACTACTACACTAGACATTTTTTATTTTAATTATTTTTGTTTTTCTTTTTTAATGTCAATAATTCTTTTTTTATATTCATTTTATTCCCTTTTGACATCTTTTTATTTTCATTTTTTTGGGGCTCCCTCTCATATTTGCATGCTGTCAAAGGGCTGAGATTATTTTTTATTTTCTATTTTTAATCTTTTTGGGTTTGAGTTTTTACATTCTCCTATTGTTGAGATCACAATGAAATGTGAATTGTTTGCTGCCCTTGAGAGCTAGCATTTTAATTTAATTACAACAGCTAATTTATAGCTTAAATATTTAGGGTAAATTGCACTTTAGTCCCTAAATTATGACGTGAATTATACTTTGTTCCATGTATTTTTAATTGCATTACTTTACCTACATGTCTATTTACTCTTCTTCTATTGTGGGATTCCATCAACAAATATTTGCAACTGCAGTACAAGTATATTTCATATATTGGTAATAAAGGATAAAATTAACAATTTTAATCATAATTAATTATCAAGCGAATTTTTAAAAATACAGTTTAAATTAAATTCATGTTAAGTAATATTTAATTTAACACCACTACAATGTCATAGACATTACTAATGTATAACATCAATAATTTTACCACGTAAAATACTTCTTAAAGAGATACATGTCGAAATATTGAACAACAATCTTATGCTTTTTGACCTTTTTTTATTTGTGTGTTTTGGAAATTTCGTCACAATGATAACTAGTTATATGTGTGTGCACTGTTAGTCCCAAATTTTATGCCATAACTATTATTGGTCCAATTTTTAATATTTTTTTAACAATTATAATCCCATGCTCTCATTTGTTAAATATTGACGAAAGTTGTTAAAGTAAAAGGAATTATTACCCATAACCCCTAAAGTTTAATCTATTTATGAAAAAACCCACAAATATTAAAACATCCATTTAACCTTCATGAAAAAATTAAAAAAAATAAAATTTTGAAGAACCTTTAGCCTCCAGTAACAAGTTTACTGATATCATTTGAAAATTTATGTGAAAATCCAAAAATACCATCTAATTACTGTTCTGATTATTTTTTACAGAAAAGTGCCCTTCAAACCTATATTTAATATTTTCATACTGTAGGGATGCAAAATTAACATTTTTTAAATTACTCACAATGAATTCAGATATAATTCATGACTAATAAAATTTCATAAATGCTGAATAATATTTAAATTCAAGTTGAATTAAAAAATAAAAACTTAAAATCATAAACACATCTAAATAATGTAATTAAATTTAATTAATATATTTTTTATAGAGGGCTTTTGTGGCATTTAATCTTTAGCTTTTTTCTTATTTTTTAATGAAGATTAAACAAATGTTTCAGTATTTCTGGGCTTTTTTTATAAGCAGATCAAATTTTAGGGGGCTATAGATGATTATTTCTTCGCATTTTATAGTTTTTCATCAATATTTAATAGAAGTTAGGGGAAAGAACTATAATTTTAAAAGTATGTAGAAAGTTGGACCAAAAGTGATTAAGACATAAAATTTGGGACTAACAGTGTACATATAAATAAATTATAGAACTAAAAATGCAATTATCCAAATAAACAGTACGTTTTACAAATATTATTTTAAAATTAATGATGTGATGGTTTTAAATAAAACAAAAAAAATTCATTACAGCGGCCATTCTTCTGCTTGGTTCAGTTTTAACACCGAGGCGGAAAGGCAATTCTATTCTGCGCAAGAACACTCCAGTTCAATCTCGTTCTATCTTTCAGCCCCTCTCTCGCGCTCTCTGTCGGCGTATGGATATCGAATTACATACATAATTCTTGTATATGTTCATGGGTTATCTTTAAAAAAGGTAAATTCGTTCTCTGTTCTTTTTTTATTGCATATTTATATATGTGTCCGAGCGTGTCATTGTGTGTGTGTTGTTTGTGGTTGGGATGGGGGATTAGAGACAGTTTCTTACATGATGGTGATGGGATTTTCATATGGAATCGGAAATTCTTTGATTCATGATTGGATTTATGTTGTTAGGTAGGTTTTTCTTTTCTTTTCTTTTCCCTTTTTTTTGGCCTTCCCTTTTGCTTAATTCATCTAATTTGGTGATGTTCTTGACTTCTCTGTCCTTATATGTCTTTGTTTTTGCGGTTTATAGTTTGAATTCTGATTTGTTTGTGATCTAAATTTAGCTTCTTTGCAAAAAAAAGATTGAAACTTGAAGGGGAGAAAAGGAAGTCTTGCTGGGTTTCATCAGAAATTTCCTCTTCGAGCAATGTAGCCTTCGTTTATTGGTATAATTTGTACAATAAGCACACCAATTTTTCTCATTCTTTATTCTCCGGGCTGGGATATGTTTAATCTTTATTTGTTTCTTATTTTACTTAATCTAACAAAATGTGGGCTGTTTTTGTTATAAGTTTCCAATTTTATGCACACAAGTATGTGATTTACAATATAAGAGCCTATGACATTAGACTGATTTATAAGTTTAAGGGGAATGTTAATACTGGCTGACTGCTGCTCTCTTTTCAGTATTGCTTAAAAGTTGAAATTCTCACGATCACCTGTGTATGCAGTTTGAGAGAGATTTCAATTAAGTTTGAAAAAATCAAAGAAATGGATCACCAAAATGATGACACTCGAGTCGATTTTTTGCAATGCCTTGAGGCGGACGTGTCCCTCTATTGCATGAGTTTTTTAGATGATCCAGGTGATCTAGTTCGTGCAAGTGCTGTCTCACACTTTTGGCGCGAATTTGGTGAGTGATGCA
Organism: Jacaranda mimosifolia; assembly: GCA_018894105.1. Classification (NCBI taxonomy): domain Eukaryota; kingdom Viridiplantae; phylum Streptophyta; class Magnoliopsida; order Lamiales; family Bignoniaceae; genus Jacaranda; species Jacaranda mimosifolia. The sequence goes on along the minus strand of CM032120.1, from coordinate 12,989,649 downwards.
AGTTGAAATTCTCTCTCTATAATCACCTTATTACGTTGTACTTCTTACTTATTTCATTCAATTTAAGACTAGAACTGCAAAATTTACTTCCCTGACCTTCTTAGTTTTGTTGTGTCATGTGCCATGTTTTGGATTATAACTAATCCTAATACATTATGCACCATTTTGATGAAATTTGAGTGATGAACTGTAAAACAGAGAGTAATGGAATGAATGAATGATTTTTATTCAACGAAAGTTGGGATATTTATAATAATGAATACCCAACTAATTACAAAATAATCTCCAACCAAATAGAAACAGATGAAAAAAAAAATTCACTAACAAGATCACAAAAAGATCTCTAGCTAAGTAGAGAGTTTAGTGACTGGATAATAACAGAAAGTAAAAAAAAATGGAATCAAGTAATTGATTCCTAAACAATAGGAACAGACTGATAGAAAGGCAAAGCTTGTCGACCTTTTCATTATGTTTTATGCCCCTGCAAGTTGGTGGTGACATCGACAACACCCAACTTGTTGATGAACTTGTCGAATGCAGCACACGAAAGTGGCTTCGTTAGGATGTCTGCAACTTGATCAATTGAATGCAAATGCTTGACCTCAATTTCCTTGTTCTGTACTTGTTCACGAACAAAATGAAACTCAATCACCACATGCTTCATATGGCTGTGTAAAATAGGGTTTTCACAAAGATAGGTAGCAGACACATTGTCACACATGATCCTTGGAATTCCAGCAGTGGTGTAATGATGCTCACGATACAGATTCCTAAGCCAATTTACCTCAGCAACAGCAGCTGCAACAGCAAAATATTCTGCCTCGGTAGAGCAGCGAGAGACATAACGCTGCTTCTTGAACGACCAAGAGAGGGGGGAGTTGTCAAGGGTAGACTACATAGCTTGTTGTTGAAGTGCGATTAATTGGGTCACCAGCCCAATTAGAGTCAGAATTGGCAATCAAGTGAGAGTCAGGAGAATTAGTTATACAAATCCCATAGGATGATGTAGCTCGAAGGTAGCGAAGCAAGCATTTGATGGCCTTCCAATGATGCTGTTTGGGAGGATGCATAAATTGCCCCAACTTATTAATCGGGAATGCAATATCTGGTCGAGTAAAGGATAGATATTGAAGCTTGCCAATAAGTTGTCTATAGCGAGAGGCATCAACAATAGAATCCTCTGAAGAAGAGCCAAATAAGGTTGTGGAGCACATTGGGGTAGGGACTCCTTTATTGTCCTGTATGTTAACATCATGTAGTATATCCAAAAATATACTTTTGTGTGACAAGGAGAGATTACCATTATGGGGGATAACCTCCACACCTAAAAAATAATGGAAGGAGCCTAGATCCTTAACAGAGAACTGTGTTGATAGACCATCAATGATTTTCCGTACACCGTGAGCATGATTACCAGTGATAATAATATTATCAACACAGACCAAAACACATGCATGAAAGGTAAATGTATGAAGAATGAACAGAGAGGAATCAGACTTGGATTATGTAAAACCAACAGTTACAAGATATCTTTTGAGTTTAGTGTACCATGCACGAGGCGCCTGTTTGAGACCATAGATGGCTTTGCGTAGCTTGCAAACATAAGAGAGGAAAGATGGGTTTTCAAAGCAAGGGAATTGTCTCATATTTACTTCATCGTGAAGATGACCCTACAAGAAAGCGTTATTGACATCCAATTGATGAAGGGGCCAATTGCACTAAGTGGCTATTGCAAGAACTAGTCTGACGGTTGTATGTTTCACCACTGGACTGAAGGTGTAATGAAAGTCAAGTCCCGGCCGTTGAATGAACCCACGAGCTACCAAACGAGCTTTGAACCTATTAATGGAACCATCAGGCATCAGCATGATGTTTTATTTGAAATAACCACTTATAGTCGACCACGTTCTTCAATGGGTCATAAGGTACCAAATCCCATGTCCGATTCCGAACAAGTGCATCAAACTCAGATTGCATGGCACACTACCATTGAGGGTGACATTGGGCTTGTTTGGGTGTTTGTGGGAGGCATGGTGGGATAGTGGTGAGGTTAATTTGTGATGATGAGGAGTGTCGACTTTTGGAACGAGTTATCATTGGATGAGTAGAAGTTATAGTGGGTTCTTATGGGTGTCAATTTAAGTAGTTTTGTTATTTGGGAAAGTTAAGGTTGGCGATGATTGGGGTGGATCAGATTTTCCTATACGGTGATATGTGAGTATAAGACGTGAAGAAGGCAGATTTGTTGTGGGCAGTAGGGATTATGAGGGGGTTGGAAGAAGAAGGCAGAGTGTTGCTAGCAGTACTTGGAACATGGGGCTCTTCTGGGCGGGCAGCAAGTGGGAACGCAATGGCCGTTGGACAACTGGAGGAGGAAGATCGAAATTGGAGGTGAGAGCATTGTTGTTTTCTTTTATGCGGCTACTAGGAGATAAATTTTCCTAAGAGAAAGGAGGATAGTGGCTTTTAAATTGAGAAAATATATTTTGAAAGGGATAGTTTTCTTCATAAAATATAACATCCCTTGATAAATATATTTTCGATCGAACGGGATTAAAGCATTGGTGGCTGTAAAATTTTGTCGAAAAACCCAAGTACACACACGGAGTAGAACATGGTTCTAGTTTATTTGCAACATATGGCCTTAACCATGGGTAATAGAGACAACCAAATATTTTAATGGAATCATAATTTGGGTCTTCTTTGAATAAAATCTCATAAGGACATTGGTTCTGTAAATTTGGTGATGTGAACCTATTGATGAGATATACAGCTTGGTGACAGGCAAAGCTCCAAAATACGGAGGGTAGCGAGGCTTGGTGTAGGAGCGTTCTAGCTGTTTCAACAACATGGCGGTGCTGGCGTTCAACTAGACTAACTCTTGTGGGGTATAGGGTGGTGATATTAGGTGTTCAATTCCATGCATTTTGAAACACGAGGATAGACTTTCAAATTCAACTCCACCATCTGTGTAGACACTAAACAGATTTAATTTTGGTGCAAAACCGATTTTTAAGCAAAGGATGTAGAGTCTTGAAAACATCAACAATTGTAGTCTTTGCTTTTAAGGTATATAGCCACATGTATTTGGAAAAATGATCAACAAACAAAACATAGTAGCGTTTTTTTATCAATAGAGAGCACTTTTGATGGTCCTCATAAATCACTATAATTTAGTTGCAAAGGGCGCTGACTTTGCAATGAATTATGAGAAAATGGTAGCTTGTGCATTTTATTTGAACAACATGAATTACAAATTGAAAAACTTCCAGAATCAAAAAACAGAATAGAAAATTTATGTAAGAGTGTATTTAACACAACGATTAGGATGACCCAAACGGCGATGCCACAGGTATAGAGGAACAGTCATATGACACTTAGGGTTGTCCCGGGACCATTTGTAAAGTCCATCTCTATTCCGCCCTGTACTAGAGACGCCCCCGTATTCAGATCCTTCACAAGAAAATAAGAAGGGAAAAATTCAATGGATGTACGGTTATCACGGTAAAATTGAGAAACAGAAATGAGGTTATTTTTAATGGCAGGGGCACATAAAGTATTAAGTAATGCAAACTGAAGATTGGATGCACTTAGATGAGTTTTACCGCTGTAGGTAATTGGTATGACATTATTGTTGCCCATAGAGACTGCATCGGGACCATGGAAGTCATATGTAGTGGTTAGACTTTGAACATCAGAAGTTACGTGGTGAGTGGCGCCAGAGTCCACGATCCAAGGTTCAGGTGATTGAGAGAATCGCCTGGCATAGTTGGCACGAGCTTGTAGATTGTCATGTGATTGGGAGCGACAAACTTTGGCATAGTGGCCCGGACGATCGCAAAGTTGTCAGCGGATGTTGATATCAAAGGCTGCCTTAGATTGATTTTTCCTTTGACGCTGTGGCTGTGAATGCCATGGCTGAGATGGGTTATGGTCTTGTCTCTTGTTGGGGTTGTGAAACTGTGGGGTAGTTGTTCTTTGAGCAACAGTAGCAGTGATGGGAGGCAGTTGTGGAGTCTGAGCCTCGACATGCTGCAGGAAAACCTCACGATCAAGTAATTTTTCATATAATTCCTCATAGGAGATGGTGGAATCTCGGGCACAAATAGTTGCTGAAATCTCCTGAAAATCAGAACCAAGACCACTAAGAATTTTAACAATGAGTTCCTCATTGGACACAGGTGCTCCAGCGGTAGCAAGTTTGTCACAAAGGGAATGAACTTGATGTGGATAATTAGCGATGGTAGGGGTGTAAATGAGTTGAGCTTGGCAAAAATTGTGAGCTCGAGCTTGAGCTTGATGAGCCTACTTTTCAAGGCTCGTCGAGCTCGAGCTCGGCTCATTAGAAAATTTTAAATTAAATAAAAATATTAAATTATTAATATATCATAATTATTTAATAATAATTAATAAAATAATTTAAATTATAATTATAAATAAAATATATATTAAATTATAATATATACTATATTAATTACTATAATGATTTAAATTATAATATATTATAATTATTGATAAAAATATATTATAATTATTTAGTCATATATAATAAATATTTAAAATTAGAAAAAGTAAATTATTAATATATATTAATTATTTAATTAATATATAATAAATATTTAAAATTATAAAAAAAATTAAATTATTAATATATATTAATTATTATATAAAAATATTTAAAAATAGGAAAAAGCTCATGAGCCGGCTCATGAGCTTTTGAACAACTAAAGTAAAGCTCGAGCTTGGCTCATGTTAAAGCTCGAGCTCGAAAAGCTTGAGTTTGAGTCGAGCTATAATCGAGCCGGCTCAACTCATCTTATACCCCTAAGCGACAGGACGTGTGTCTTTGGAAAGGCGAGCTGGTTTGTCACGTAGACTGAAAATTCAAGTTTGAGACTTGTTGGCATATGTTGTATGAAGAGCATCTCAGGCAGCTTTGGCGGTGGCAATAGGCTGATCAACAGAGGCCAAGATTGCATTTTGAATTAGTTGATCTTGGTGAAACCAAGTAAGAAATTCCAGATTCGGAATGGCATAGTTGTCGTTAGACACAGTGCAAGAAGGGGCAGGAAGAGATCCGTTGAGATGCCCATAAATATCATGTATGCGCATTAGCATGGACACTTGAGCTTTCCAAAGGGAGAAATTGTGGCTGCCGGTTAGTTTGATGGGCAGCTGTAAGTGGGTTGAACTGAACAACAGAGGAGTTGTTAGAAGCCATTGAAGTGGGTGGGTGGGTGGGATATCAGAGGATCTAACTCGTGAGAGTATGCAGAAGCTCTGGTACCATAAATGATAAAACAGAGAGTAATGGAATGAATGAATGATTTTTATTCAATGAAAGTTAGGGTATTTATAATAATGAATACCCAACTAATTACAAAATAATCTCCAACCAAATAGAAACAGATAACAAAATAATCTCTGAAAAGATTACAAAAAGATCTCCAGCGAAGTAGAGAGTTTAGTGACTGGATAATATAGAAAGTAAAAAAAAAACGGAATCAAATAATTGACTCCAAAACAATAGGAACAGACTGACAGAAAGGCAAAGCTTGTTGACCATTTCATTCTGTTTTAAACTGTAGTTCTATTGAAGGTATTTTAATCACATTTATGCGTGTATAAAGAATGCATGTGTTTTTCATTGTCATAGTCATTAGCTCTTGTAATTGATAGTAGCGGGCCAATTACTATTTAGTGGGGTGTGTGTGTGTGTGTGTGTGTGTTTTCCCCCTCTGCAGTTCAGCAGTGTGGACAGGTGAAATTTTGTCGTAATAATGCTTTTGTTTTCATTATCATAGTCATTTGTTCTTTTAGTAGTAAGATATTAGTGGGTCAATTGTGATTAGTTTTTGTTGCAGTTCAGCTATGTGGGTTGATCATTAGATTTCCTGTTCTACTAACCTTTCTGCCATGATAATTTGTTCTTGTTTATTATGAATTTTAGATCATTCCTGATATGTGGTAAAGATGTTCCAAAGTAGTTACATGTTGGTTTCTTTGGCTGTGGAGCTGAATTAGAACATAGTGAAAAATTCATTTGAAGTAGCTTGCTGTACCCCGTCAGCTAGAAGAAATGTGACCTTTGTTAGTTTTCTCCAGCTTTGATTATCATTCCAACAATATTAATTCTCTCTGGGGTTTATCAGTGGCGGTACCACATTGAAGTTATTGGTTAAAGGGTCCACTAAATTTTTAAGAGGTCCAAGCACCAGAGGTGAATGGAAAAAATTCGAGCTTGAAAATATATATTATTGGAACAACACTGCTTCAATATTGATAAAATTCTTGAGGGTAGCTCATTACAAAACATGGAATGCAATTAAGCCCCCGCTCACCCCCCTACATCCCTGTGAGAAAAGAAATCAAATCAAGATCCAATCGTTCTTCAAAAATATTACTGGTATGGTGGGTCTATCCGAGTTCCCAGGAATAAAGTTTACCACAATGACAAGCTGACCCCACAATCTTATATGCTTATGACCATATATTCCAACTTTTAATTGGCTGGGGAATAGGATAAAATAGGATACAAGGAGAAATAGAGGATATATGAAGATCTATCTTATTGCAACCAGGTAACAAAAAGGTGTGATTCTTAATGAGGAATTTTGTGTATTTGTTTGAAATGCTTTTGCATTTTGATACTGAGTGTGTGACCCTAGAGATTCAAGACATCCACAAAAATAACATCAAAGAATTTTTTCAGGAGATTGTTAAACTGACATTACTTCCTATAATATGTTTATATTTTTTAATTCTTTTCTAACTTTTGCAATGTTATTTGATTTTGCGCTACTTTTGTAGAGGTGTTAGTACCCTAGTGTAGATCATGCTTACGAATTAGCCCATGTTACAATCACAATGCCTTTCAAAAGGCTCATTGATGTGCTGATCTCATAAATCTGAGTCTCACAAAGTATCTTAGTACACATTTTTGCTTGGAATTGAGTGTCAATGATGTAAAACAAAATATGCTACTTGAAAGTGGCAGAACCATTACTTAGATTTTCACAAATTAATTAATCAATAAATTTTGACTGAATTGTTAAGCCTTATGAACTTCCGAAAGTAAATAATGTAAAAGTAACCAAAATTCACCTTCTGTGAGAATGTCTTTACATTGTAGAAGTGTCCAACAAAAGGTGAAAGAAACAAATGGTTTATTTCTTATGCCAACAGAATTATGAGGTTTTTTGTCATCATTAGAAGTTTCCTGTCTGCTGCAGTCCAAATAATTATGCATTCTTTATCTTGAAAGAAGCCTGGTAAGCAAATAACACAATGTCTAGGCTTATTATGTCGTTTCTCTTTTCAGTGGTTGCAAATGGACTTGCAAAAAAGTTGTGCTTAAAAAGATTTCCACAACTCTCCAATATTGTTGGTATAGTTAATGGAAGTGAAGGGATGACCAATTTAGTTGAAACTAACAATGCCATAGAAGAACGGGAGATTCTTGAGAAGGATCAGAAGGTCTTTACATCTCTACTTCAGGCCGTCACAAAATCAAAGGTTTCTCCTAAGGATTGCATAGCAAATGCAGTTAGCGCGTCCAGCACTGACAATTATCCAGATGAAAGTGTCGTCAATACTCTGAATCCAAGGGATAGATTCATTAGGCGAGCTTCATACTGGTCAAGTAAAGGACAAAGTAATCCTGAAGTGCCCGAGACGTTAATATATAAACTAAGAGCCAGTATTTGGGTTATAACTGAAATCGATATTCAACCATTTGAAGGTAAACTACTCAATTTATTTATTCTTTTCTTTTTCCCTCTCTTGATGCTTATGGCATTTTATTTCATATATATCTGGTGGTTTCTAATAATGTTATTACACTTATGTTGCCTATTCAGCATTTTTCCAGGCAGGCAAACCCATATACTCCGCAAAATTTGTCAGATTTCGAATCGGTCATCCGAAATCCCCTAGTGAAATTGGAAGTGACCTCCAACATTTGCCATTGCAGAAGCCTGCTGATGACAAATTTGTATGGACTTACACTTCACCAGAGTTCCCGATGATGCAGGTCATATTTTATCTCGATTCAATTTTTAAATACTTCCGTGCTTGTTCCCGAGTCTTCTCTTTCTTAGCAAAAAAGTGTGTCAATTACCTGGAGGGGAGTTGTTGAAATAAACCTTTATGGTTTAACTTGGAGATGGCTCTCACTTGAACTAAGTTTAAGAAGTGAGTAGATATTGGTGCACTAGTTAGGAACAGGGGCTTCTTCTCCCCTTATCTTTTTCTTTTACTTCTATGGGGTGGGGGCAGTGGCATGATATCTCTCGATTGGAAGTTTTGATAATCTTGGCCTCTGGAATGTATTTTCTACACCTTTATTTGTGTAATATAGGTCTTCAGTCATATGCTTCAACAACTTTTCGGTAAAAGCAATTTTATATTGAAATTACTGATGTTCTGTAGTGGTTTTCTTTGAACAGGAGAATCGCTTGCAGCCATTCAAACTACCAGAACCAGTCCTTTGTATGGGCGGATATTTGCAGATAGAGTTGTTGGGTAGGGTTCAGAGACAGGAAATGGATGGATTATTCTATATATGGTCAGTCACACATACTTACTGCTATTAGAACATTTGATATATGTTTGCATGTTATTCTGTTGACTGGTAAAGATATGTAAACATCGACAGCAGCCGTTGATTAGGACTTAGAATGTGGCATGCAAATGAGATTAACGTATATATATTTGTGCATTATGTGTGTCTGATTCTCAACATTTCACACTTCAGTGTGTGTTACGTTCGTGTTCTGGGCCGGCCCCTCTTTCCTGCATTCGACATAGAGATCCTAGAGCCATATGGAAAGCTCTTGCTGAAGTATTACCCTGAGAATCTCACCTGTGTGTTGCAAAGCTCTTCGAGCGGTGAAGTCCCTCATTTGCGACACTTAGAAGAAGAGATGTTGTGGGAACGAATAGGTTTGCTGGAGGAATTGTTGCGTGGGATACAACAAGGGCCTAATAATCCGTTTATTTTGGACGAAGATGACGATGATGAAGTTAACGGCGGTGTTGTTCTGTAATTCTTCTTATAAATTGTTCTTTTTCAAACCAGCTTTATCTACGGCTCCTCCCACGGTCTATCTATGTACTGCTGATATTCTTGTGAATGAGGGCTTGTATATTGGCTTCTTATTTCTTCTCATAGTTGCCTTTGATAAAGATGGTTCTTGGTAATCTTGTGGTCTTATTTGGAAATGGTGGTTGCAAAAGTGTAAATCCCTTTTGTACTCTTCTTCAAATTAGTTGAAGTAAAGATCAGCTTGAAAGGATAACCCCAGATTATCACTTCAGTGTACATTTTTCAGGAATTAGAAGCTTTGAAGATATTAATATTATACAGGAAGGGGGGTGTTTGATGGCAATTAAGACGGTGTTTGGTTAAGTTTATTTTAAATATTTTATAAGCTTCTATATTTTATAAGATGTTTTTAGAGCTTATAAGATGTTAGATTTTATTTTTAAAATAAATTGTTCAAGTGTTTGGATAAAATAAAATTTTGGAGCTTATAAGATGTTAATAATAATAATTTTGTAATTAAAATGGTTAAAAATGAAGGAGTTTGTTAAGATATCAAAAATAAATTGGGGTCTCCTTAGTTTTTTTAAAAGAGCTTATAAGCTCATAATATTTTATTTTAGAATTTCCTAATATTTTAAAAAAAAAAAATTACCAAACATTTGTTATCAACTTATGCATTTAGAAATGAATAATGCCCACTGCATTACCATAATGTTTCATACACGATCATTCATAAACAAAAAGATAGAAAACATTCTTTTGTTTTTAAATTTCGTAAAGTTGAGAATTTTAGAATTTAAAGAGCGATTATTTAATAATGTGGTTGATGATCAATTAATAAGTCGTGCATAATTTGCTATATATGGATATTTCAATATTTTCTCATTCATGCACGTGCACGCACACACACACAAGTTTGTACTGTAAGTGAAACTCTCAAAATATTAGTTACTTTGCTCATTCAAATTTATAAAAAATTCAAAATAAAAATTATTTAGTAATTATGTATAAAGTTGTTCAGTGCATTTCCATAATATTTCACGTATCATCGTTTATAAATACAAAATGTGAAAAAATATCTCACATTTTAATTTTTTTTTACACTAATTATTATTGAAAGTGGGAACTTTTAGAATTTTAGTTACTATTTAAAGTGACTAATGAAACAATATCTATCTGCATGTGCCTTAAAAAGATGGTGGTGTAGATCATTGGTAAATCATAAATTTGTTATACTTCTAAATATTTTAGTAGTTATCTAATTATTTAATTTATTATTATATAAATTGTATTTAGAGAACGTGTTAAATTAATTATGATTGAATGATATTTTATGTTTTTCTAATAATGAAAAAATTCAACTCATTTTTTTCCTCTTATTATCCTTCAAAAATTATTTTGAACTGTTCAAAATGACTGGTATTGTCTTATAACAAAAGTATATTAATTGAGTACGAGAACATATATTATATTTATTAATTTGATTATGGTATTTTTGTTTCTCACTTTGATGATTCAACGAGTATTATTATTTTCTTTTTTGTTTCTTTTCATTTCTAATCATTTGCAAAGAAAGAAAGAAAAAAAATTATGTTTATGTTTTAATAGATCACAAAGTGAAACAAACAAATGAAGTTGACAATAATAGTAAATCAAATAGTAAAATAACAATTAATTGGAATTATCAACTGAATTTTTTCATGAGAAAATGTGTAAATGTACAAAAATTAGAACCGTCAAAAGGAAGATGGACTAGCTAGGGGTAAATGACATTTATGACCATTGACCAGGAAATAACTCAATAAAGCTTCCAAACAAAGATCCCCACTTGCATCTTCAGTAAAAAAGAAAAAAAAAAAGTTCGTCAGTCTGAATTACTTGAGCTTCTTTCTTTGAAAAAATTCTACTTCTTTTAGAAAATCTTGTCATAAAACATACACAGAGTTAGTTAGTTAGCAAAGAAAAAATGAGATGTTTTGACAAAATGTTGGAATTATATGACCATTTTTACCAGGCATGGTTAGTATACTTATAAGGTATGTAAAGTACTTTTGAATTTGTTTAAATGTATACAACGAAGTAAATGTGTTCCCTCTCATATATTATTTAGCCATTTGAAGAACTCTAATAAACTTTCTTTTACATTGAAATTACCTCGACTTCTATGCATCATGGCCACATAGTGAATGGGTAAGTCGATGATCCCTGGACTATGTAATGTACTTTATCCGCATGGTGACGGACGGGCATTTTACCAGATGTTTCTAATCTACCCTTGTGTGATTCTTGTTGAAGCATATACTCTGAAATGGGTGCAGGGCGGACGATTTTAAAGCAGATACCCCATTCACTTGTAATGCATATGAGATAATAAATTTGATTGATTCTTATTATAGAACAATTTGGATCATTATACATTATCTATTTAATAGTCCTTAGACTTCACCTGAGTTATGCTAAGTTAATAGAAAAGTTTAGAATCACTAAACATTCTCTATTTTATACTCTTCTGTAGAATGTATATTAATTAATTAGTAGAATGGAATGCACATAATGAGATTTACAATTTATGGACTTCTATTACATAGTTGTAAATCAATGGTCGATTCTAAAATTCACCAACATATTATTTTATAACGTTTATGTTCTTTTAGTATTGTATTAATATTTATAAATATGAACAATTATAATAAATTTATTATTAATCCTAATGACATATATATCATTTAGACAATGCAATATTTGAGAAACTAAACACGAGATTCAATTCATTTAAAATGTACGGACGAGTGACCTAACAACAATTTAATATTTTTAAATATTTCACTTCTAAAATATATATTAATGTGATTTGGAGCTGTCACATTAATTAAAATAGTGAGAATTTAATGTAATCACAATAATAATTGAAAATCAACAAATGTAATCTGAGAAATCATAAGCAATCGTAAGTTCCTCAAACAAAATGTCAGAATCTTCTACAATTTGCGAAGTGAAGAGGAAATGAGACTTATTCCTAGAATTTGGAAATGGTGTAATTATTTATTAACACACACTAAAAATTTATTAAAATTTAAATTTCAAACCTGAAAATTATATATGTAAGGACAATATCATTGAGTCAATTAAAGAAATATTATAATATCATGAACATTAAAAATTCTGCTTCGCAATAAAATTATTATCCCATCTAATTTATTAAGCTGCCTAATTTAATTAATACGCCCAACTTGGTCCAAGTTGAGGAATTTAATTGATAACCGCAATAAACAAAGGCCCAGAGGCCAAAATTGAGCGACAGCAGTAGAAAAGTTAATGGAAATAAGGAAGTAAGTGACACTTTGGGGATTGAGGATTTTATTGAAATTCTTAAATTTAATTGTCTCCATAATTTTTCTAGATTCCTTACCACACAAAGCTCAATTTTGACTCCAGATAAAAAGTTTTAATCAGAAAAATTCAAAATGTATTTTAATTATTATTATTATTATTATTATTATTATTATTATTATTATTATTATTATTTTTTTTTTTTTTTTTTTTGTAAATTCATCTTCATTGAATTCTTTATTTTTATTTCACTATTTTTTCTGTGAATTCTTTATTTTATTTCTATAAATTAAACTCAATTTTATTAAGTATTAACCTTAAAAAATTATTTTGAATTAATAATTTAAATAATTTGTACTATCTTGTGAGGAATGTGTTTTAATTGAATACATACACGATTATTATATTTATTGATTTAATTTTGATAATTTTGTGTTTCCCACTTTGATAACAACGTAAGTCATAAAATAGATACAAAGTAAGTTAATTAGGAAAGAAGAGATGAAACTTTCTGATTAAAAATGATTTCGATTTTTTGAATGTTTAGAATAATTAATGAAATTATCAGTTAATATTAACTATGAATCTAATATTTTGATTTTTTAAATTATTAAAATATACAACTGACCAATTTCAATTCTCTTCATAAAACCAATTCACACACATGGACCCAGGGCCACAATTGTACAGAATTCTAAATTCTTAAAATTTAATCAGAAAGTTTATACATCTTTAGAATAATTACATAATTGGTTGCCCAAGATTAACAGTAATTAATTTCTTACTTTTTTAAATTATCCAAATTTGTCAACTAATCATATCTAATGATATTTTAATTTACTACATTTTAATTTCTGGATTCTGTCATTCACCTTGACCAAATTCTGAATTTTAAAACTTTATTCTTTAATTTCTAAAATAATTTGATATGATTGTTTGGTGTTACTTGTGAATTTAATTGCTTGATTTTCTGAATTTTTAAATATACCAAATAATTAAATTTAAAATCTTCCATTGCATTCCATAAATTCATTTACATATTACCTAAATTTATTCTATTATATATAAGAAGTATTTTTATTTTTATTTTTTATCATTATTGTATAATTTTAACTAATTTTAAAATGATAGAATACAACTTAACATTAGCTATGAATTTTTCTTTTTGGTAATTTTTTGAATCTTGAAAATATTTATGTAGGCAGAATAGATGTAATGACCTTTTAATACATTCTTCAAATTCATTGATGTACACATTGATTTATGCTATATATATATATATATATTATTTATAGGAAGGAAGACATTTGATTACAACCATATATACAATGTTTTGTTTGAAATGTTGAAATTTAGAATTCTAATAATTGTTTGGATTGATTTTATTAATTGCTTAACCTTATTTGTAAATTTATCGATTTCTTAAGTTATCCAAATATTTTTTAGATGACATCATAATTTTTTTTACGCACATGACGTAGATGTTATAATGTCGATTTCTTGGATGTGACATATGAAATATAATGTTAACTAAGAAATAGTCATTTTAATTAAAGTCTAATAAGAAATATTTACTTTTTATTTAATAGTTTTAGCATGTTAGCACTTAACTCTACGTTGGATTATAAACATGTTTGTAAGAATCTTAAAAACTAATGGGTTAACAAGAACATCAATAGGATGTGATTCACGCACCGAGAGTTATTTAGATGAGTAGTATGATTCATTAAAGAATAAATAATTAATCGAAAGAAAATATTTCCATACTCTATACTAATTCATTTTCAAAGCCTAACTGATTAAACTTAAATCAAATTATGTTATGCGTGGAAGTTGGTTGCCTTCTCTTTTCGTTAATTAATTGAAGTATTAGGTCATATCCAATCCAATTTACATTTGTCTTATTCTAAAATTCATATCGATTAATTGTCAAAATTTACTAAATAAGGAATTTTTTTAAAATTTCGTTATTATAAAAATGTTACAGTTATATAACTATTTTTTAAAATTATTGATATACTAAACGTTAAATATCATCAAAACTTTCCTTACAACAACATGCTAATTTTCTTTCATTTATTTTCTTGTAAGATCATTAATGCATGATCATTCAAACTTTAAAAGAAACGCAGTCAGAAAGTAGTATTGAAAAGATTGAGCAAATAAATGAAGTTCAAAGCGCCTCATGCAACGCAACCAAAAAATCTTCACGAAGACCTTCTCATGCACTGTATTGACTCATTCGACGACTTTTCTTCCTATACTCTACCAGTTAAAAGGAACTACGGTTGATTCATTAACTCAATACTTTGATAAATGAACTTCAAAAAGCTAATCTAAATTTACAAGTTAGTACGTGAAGTGCACATATATATTATTTCTCGACCATCTAATACAGTAAAATCCAAAGTAATGTATAAAAATGAAGATAAATAATATTCATATCTATGAAAACAAATACGTCAAAATATCTCAAGCCGCCATTTTTATTCAACATAATAATAATAGTCTCAATAGGAAATCATCTGTTTCATTTATTTTGAGCATCGCGTTCATGTGTTCCTATATTTTCTCTATCATTATAGGCACTAACTAATAAATGTCAACCAAAACGGACCTAATTTTTTTTTTGTGTGCAAAGAGTGGCTATTCTAGAAGATTGCGTCCGTCAGATGGTAATAATTTGAGCCGCGCTCTCGGCTCTATATAAAGCGGCTGAACCAACAGTCTCTTGCACACTATAATGGCCAGGTGAGAAAGCCCAGCCTCATAGGAAAAAAGACAAGGAGAGGAAAAGGGAGCGTTCCCTCAGAGAAATCGAAATCGACTTCAAAAAAATTTGTTCGGAAGGTCTGTAACTCTGTGAAAAACATTTAATTTTACAGGTGGAGTTTCTTTTTTTTCTTTTCTTTCTGTCAGCATTTCTTTATTTCCTGGAGATGATTCACAGTTGTTTTTGGAGATCGGTGATTTTTGAACCATTTCTATCTGAATTCATATGATGGTAACAGCTCACCATTATTTCTCCATTTCTATTTGGAGTTCTGTTTCCAATTCCACCAGTGTGTCTGCGTGCAGAAAAAAAAAAAAAAAAAGAAGAAAAATTAGGGTCTAAAAGATCTCTTTTTAATGTATAAAAAAATGTGATTTCTTGGTTGAAGAAGTTTTCAAGAATGATCTTACTTGGATAAATATACAGAAGACTTGGATTTGTTCAATTAAAAGACTGGTGTTTTCTTCTGGGAGTTTTTTTTTCTTTTTCCACCAGGTTAAATTTCCTTTAACTTTTTTTTTCCCTGTTCATGTATGAAAAATTAACGTGGTTATGAAATATATATGGGATCTGTTCAATAACATGAAATGAAGGTGAGATCTCACAGAATTTATCCTTATTTTCCTTTAATTAAATTAATAAAAAGAATGAAAAGGAGAAAATAAGAAAATAAATATTGTACTGATGTTTGTTATTTCATGCATTGCAGGCTAGCATCTCAAAGGTAGAAACCTTGTCCTTTCTCTTCTTTCTTTCCTTTTTTGTTTTTTTGTTTTGTTTTTTTTTTTCTATCAGTTCCTGCTGTTTTGAATCTCACATATTTACATATATAAATTAAAAATATATATATATATTGCAAGTGACCAATTAGTTTAATAACATATTTGCCCTCACGTTTATATGTATAAGGTGTTGAATTCAAACCCTAATTAACGAATCCTAAGTATAGATATGTGCATATGGATATATTGTTGCATATGGATCAATGTCTTTATCATCCAATATAAAATATGCTGCTATATCCACAGAGTTTTTATTTTTTTTCTAGTATTATTTCAATTCTATAAACTCCATGTGTTTTCATTGCTGGAGACTGATAAAAGTTTGAAGCTTTGGGGAGAGCAAAATTGATGCATGTGTATTTTTTCATTGTCTATTTACAAAATCTGAATTAAGTATTCTGAAATTTTCTTATATATGGATACAGGCATAGATTTAATTATGAACTTGTGATCTTAAGTCCTTCTAATTTCTTTGGGGTGCGCAAGAACTCTCTTTTTTCTTTTACTTTGCCATTTGTGCAGACCTCTTTTAAGGACTTACTAATATTGCATTATGAGGAAAACTTCTTTTTTGAAATATTTTTCTTTGAACCTGCTGGAAAATTTCCTAAATTTTAAACGCTCTTGCATATATTTTCTTTCTTAGTTGATCGAAAACTTATCCGTAATCTTACACAATCATATGGTTGGTTTTAATAGTGCAAGTTTTTGAGTTTAATTCAAATATATTGACAAACTTTAAATTTGACTAGGTTGCCATAATGCGTCGTCGTCGATCGAGCTGGAGGAGTACCCGTATCGATTTTGTGGTGCATTTACAGAATGATATTACAGTTAAGATCTTTTCATTGCTGGACGATCCAGCTGATCTTATCTGTGTTAGTGCCGTATCACGCTCTTGGCACAAATTTGGTGAGCTAATACAAGTTAAATTAATTGCATTGTATCAATAAGTAGTGGAATTAGATTATATTTAGTACATTGAGTACACGTGGTAGTTTCTCCGTTAGAGTATTATTCTTTATCTCATCACAATTAGTTGTTTCTTTTTGTCACTTTCCATCATAATCATCATAATGCTATCAATTGTTATTGCAGTATATATGAGAAGTAGTCGTTATAACTAACTTATACCATTGAATAATACCCTTGTCTATTCCTTACCATTTCATTGTACTTGGCTCCATCAACTGTTATATACTATATTGTTAATTATCTGATTCTTTGTTTGGTTTTTACAGTGATCAACCACTCTCTTATGAAAAAATTATGTGAGAAAAAGGCTCCTCTTACCTGCAACATTAAACAGATTGTTGAAGATGAAACAGAAGCATTACTAATGGATGATAGATCTCGATATCCATTAAGCTTCGATGGTTTGAAAGAGGTTCACATGATTTACTCCTACCTTCTTCAGGCTTTATCAAAGTCTCTTATTGTTCCAAAGTTATGCTTTGAGTGTGTTATTGGCGCTTCTAGTACAAACATTTATCCTGACGAAAGTATCGTCAATGTTCTGCTTTCGATCGACACGACGAGGTGGGGCAATTCTTACTGGGGCAGCAAAGGACAAAACCATCCAAATGGATATGAGAAGATACTTTTTAAACTAGATGGTGGTGTTTGCATTGTCTCACATATTGAAATACGACCCTACCAACGTAATTTCTTAATCCGCTTTCTCAATTTTTTTTGCCATTTTGCATATTTCATCCTTAATTCTGGTTCATTAGTATATGTTAAGAATATATATTTTAAGAATATATATCCTTTCAAGGAAATATTTAATGCACTTTGCATATATTTTGCAAAGTGAAATAAAAAGATGAAATATCAATTCAAATAGAGGATTTGAATTGTATTGATCATTCTTTCTTGAGTGTTTTCTTTACTAACATTGTTTTTGTATTCTAATTACTCCAGTTCATTCTCAAGAGGAGCCAGAATCCCCAATATACTCTGCAAGTTCAGTTCGATTTCGAATGGGACATCCTAGATCGAACACAGATTTGTCTGTTAATCTCCAGAATTTGCCGCTACTTCAACTTAACGCTGAAGATAATTATGTTTGGACATATACATCTCCAGTGTTTCCGATGGCACAGGTGATCTTTATAGTTCTCCAACTATTTAAATCACTTATCATGTAATAAGATTGCTTTTGTTGTCTCAATGAGAGAGAAAAATTTATGGCTTTAAAGTACTTATGCTTGAATTTGCACACAGGCAGCCTTCATGCAGTCTTTCCAACTACCGGAACCTGTTCTTTGCATCGGTGGCTATTTGCAGATTGAATTACTAGGTAGTGTTCAGAGAGATGTGTTGGATGGACTTTACTACATACGGTAAGTCAATAGTAAATTTGTCAATTAGATAAATTGTATGTGAGATCCAAAATTAAAACAAGAAATTATCTTTATTTTCTAATCTTGAAAATATTAAATTTTTTTGTGATAGTAGCATAACTAATGTTTCATTGGCTTATCACAGTCTCGGCCATGTTATAATCCTAGGGCACTCTTTGTTCCCAGCATTTGATGTTGAGATGAGAATGCCTGGTGAATTCTTACTAAAGTATCGTCCAGAAGACGTTGCATGTGTTCTCGATTACATTCCTAAAGTTGAAACTGAAGAAGAGGAGGATGCTGGAATTAAACAAATGTTTGTAGATAAACCGTTGTGGTTAAGACAGCTCGACGATTTGAAGCAAATGATGTTCCCCTAATGATCAGCTTTTATCAAATGTACGTGGTTGATAACTTTTTGGATGAATTAAGGTTTTATCATTCAGGTTTGCTAGTTTAGTTACCCCTATTTCAGTACTGTTGCACTTTTTAATTCCTGGTTTATTTCTATATCACTGAATTTTCACAATCATGAACCCTTGTAATATATATTTCTGGTTTAATCCTCGACTGGATTTTCCTCAATTTGAGGTGTTTCTTGCTAGTTTTGTTTTTCTAAGCTTTTACTAATAAATTTTGGGATTATGGAATATAGTCAATTGACTTGGATTTATTCACAAGAAACGATTATTTGATATGCCTATATATGTTTAGGTAGAGCCTAACAAAACATAAGCACATTCATGTTAAGCTATCTAAGGTTGGGTTATTAGGTTCAGTATGAATTTCATGTTTTAGACACAATCTAAACATCTTATGTAAAAATCTTTGCCAACTCATCTTAAACTTATAATTTTTATTTTTACGATGGTATTCATTAAAAAAATACATAATCTATACAAACGGGATTCCAAAAAAATAACTAATCTGTGATAGTATTTGCCATTGATAATGACATTTCTTGTAATGTGGCTTTGTTTGAAAATGATAGGTCACAAGAGTCTGAATCCTTTTTGTGCTCAATTCTGCATATTAGTTGAATCAAATATTAGCCTAAAGAACAACCCTTTCACTTCATATTTTGATTGTTTAGGGTTTACAAACTTTTAAGATATCTATACTTTCTTTATTATTAATTATATATAAGGAGGGGGGGGGGGGGGGGCGCAGTGTATTTGATTAGAATTAAGTTAATTTTCACTAAATTATGAAATTGTAGTCCTTTGAAATTTTTTAGTTAAATTAAAAAAAATACTAATTGCTGGTTGTTTAGCTTTATTCAAAACAATATAAAATTTGTTTAAACAAGTTAGGGCAAATTGCAAAAATAAGAATGTAATTATGGCCTTTTTGCAATGTACGTTCAGAATTTAATTTTGGGGGTATTAAAGTATGACCAAAATTCATTAAAAATTGATATAAAAGGATGGCGGCCACCAAAAATCATAGTCAGCACCTGTGATTACTTGCATGGCACTTGCATGGTGCGTGTGTGAAAATTGGTGCAGGCGCCACGCAACCGCTATGCAAGTAATAACTAGTGCTGACTGTATTTTTTGATGACCAATGTTGTTTTTTTTTTTTTTCTTTTTTCATTTTTAATGAGTTTTGGTCCAACTTGAATACCATGGCTACAGTTCTAATTTTGCAATTTCCCCAAACAAGTTATAACAACTTAATTCAAAGTTAAATATAATGTTTTTTTTTCTTAATGACTAATTTGATAAATTATTAACAACTAAGTTGTGTTTTTTAACAGTTAAGATAAACCTGTTATATCTCTATTTTACTACATTTCTAACTAAATTCAAACTAATTTTAAAGCTAATTAAGAATGCTGTAGTATTTACACATGAAAATGTTTACTTGCATTTTCACAATATTTCGTATGTCATCAATACCCATAAACAAAAAGATGGAGAAATTGCTCTCTATATGTAAAGTTCTGCATATCTTAATGAATATATTTGTTATTATTGAAATTAAACACAGTCAAAATTTTAAAGAGTTACTAGATAGAGTACTACGCTAATCAATTTGCTAAGTCATATAAATTAACATTTATCTCATGCATGCATGCACAAAAATGTGCAATATCATATATAGGAAGTGATTTTTTGACCAAAATTTAAATTGAATTCGAAAGTTTTTAAATGTTTAGCATAATCTAACTAATTGCTCAACGTTAATTGTGAATTTAATTTATGATATTTTGAATTAGTTAAAATATGCTAGTTGGCGAAACTTAATGTTCTTTTAGTTAATCAGTTCGCACACATAAATCTATACCACAATTATTCAATTATAACCAAATTTTAAATTTTTAGAATTTGATTAGAAATTTTTTAAATGTTTAGAATAAGTTTATTGATTGGCCAAGATTAATTGCAGATTTAATTTATTTCTTTTTTTAATTATCAAATATGTCAATTAATCATATTTAATGATCTTTTACTTTAATGCTTTTTTTGGGACTCATTCACACGCATAAAGTTTTGTATTATTTATATAGAGAATAGGTCTTTTAATAAGAACTATGCAGCATTGACCAAATTTTGAATTTTTAAAATATTTTCATTTGTTTGTCTAATTTCAATTGTGAATTTAAGAATTCTTTTAATAAATTCTTCAAATTCATTTACATATACCTAAATCTGTATATGCTATTATATATAAGAAGATAATTTTGTAATATTGACTAATTAGTTTTGAATTCATAAAATTTAGAATTTTTAAAAAATTTAGAAAAAAATCATTTATTGCTTAATCTCTGGTGCGAATCTAATTTTTAAATTTCTAGATCATGAAACGTGTAAATTAAATAGATACAATGACCTTTTAATACATTAATCCTTCAAATTCATTTACATATACATAATTTTTTATTATTATACACATGTATAGGAAGGAGGACATTTAATTGCAACTGTATAATTTTGGTCAAAATTCTTAGTAAGTAGAATTTTATTAATTGTTCGAATTGATTTCATTATTTATTTAATCTCAATTGTGAATTTATCGATATTCTAAATTATTAAAATATTTTTTTAGATGATATTATACTTTTCAATACTCATAATGTAGATGTCATAATTATGACATGAAATATAAACTTTACTTTGGAATAATACTAAAGTCTAGTAAGGAATGGTTTCTTTTATATTTAATAATTTAGCGTGTTAGCCCATAGGATCATGAACTAATACACTGGATGAGAACTTATACTTCTAATAATCGTAAAAATTAATGGGTTAGCAAAAAGTGCAGCTACATGCACAAGAATCTTTTGCACCAATAATTATGATTCACTACGAAATATATAATTCACTCGAAGAAGAAGAAGAAATTTTGGAATTTAAACATTAATTTATTTTCAATGTCCAACTAACAAATTTTATTCGAATTAAGCATAAAGTTTGTTGCTTTTTCTTTTTTGATAATTAATTGAAGCATTAATGGGCCATATCTTTGTATTTATCTAATCCAACTTACATTTATGCCCTTCTTAAATTTCAGATAAAGTTTTTATCAGTTAATTATTGAATCTTACCAAATAAAGAATTTTTAAAATTTCATTATTTTAGAATCGTTATAGTTATAACCATCTTTTGAAAGTTATTGATAGGTTAGTACTAGAACTTCTCATTAAAACAACACGCTAATTTTCTTTTATTTTTTATTTTTCTAAAGATTAATCATCTACGATTTTTTACACTTTAAAAAGCAATATTAAATATTGTAGAGAACAAACAAATGAGAATTGAAGTACCTCGTGCAGCAAGGGAATCTTCAGAAAGGCATTCCTATGTATACTCTCCTTAGTTATAATTGAAGGCTTCACGGCCTCTTGCAACAAGAAGACCTTCACGAAGGCCTCCCCAGATATGTTAATTACTCAATCGACAACTTCTTTTCCTACACTCCTCTAAATAACATAAGCTGCAATTTATCCATTAATTTAATATTTTAACAAAATGAGCTCCAAATTATAATTGACTTAAATTTGTGCGTTGCTACATGCATGAGGTGAACAATTACTTCACAGTTATTTTTAATAAACATAATAATAATCTAAATAAAAAAAAAATCACCTGATTCATTCATGTGTTCCTATATCTTTTCTAAAATTAGAGGCACTGGCTAATAAATGTCAACCAAAATGGGCCTAAGTTTTTTGTGCCAAAAAAAGAGGCTGTTCTAGAAGATTGCGTCCTTTGACTCCCGTCAGATTGAAATAATTTGGGCAGTACTCTATATAAAGTGGCTGAAAGAACAGTATCTTACGGAGAAGACACAGCCTCACAGAGAATGGAGAGAGGGGGGAAAAAAAATTAAAAAAAAAAGACAAGAGGAAAAGCTAGCGTACCTCGGAGAAATCGAAATTGACATGGGAAACATTATTCTGCAGGTGTGTGACTCTGAGAAAACGTTTTTCAGGTGGGTTTCTTCCTGGAAAGGTTGGAGTTTCTTTCTTTTTTGCATTTATTTGTTATTTTGTAAATGTTTCACAACTGTGTGTGTGTGTGTTTTCCTAAAATTTGGGTGCACTCTCTAAAGCCAGCATTTGACATTGAAATGGGAATGTGTGGATCAATCTTACTGAAATATCATTCTAATGCTGTTAAAGATGTTCTGCATTGCATTTCTGGATCTAATGATGACTGTAAATTTGAATACCTCCAAGAAAACAAACTTTTGTGGTTACAACAGCTTGACAATTTGTTGGAAATTAATTTTAGGAGAAAATATGGACTGGTTTTTAATTAGCATTGTGGGGGATAGAACAAAGGCCTAACAATCCATTTATTTTGGATTGAATATGTAATTCTTCTCTAATAGATTTCTCTTTTCAACTATCTTTAAATAGAGCTCCTCCCAAGGTTTGCACTGCTGATATTCTAGTGAATATGAGAGTTTGTATATTGGCTTTCTATTTCTTCTTTCCTTTGATAATGATAGTTCTTGATAATGGTGTTGTCTTATTTGAAAATGGTTGGTTTGAAAAAAGTTCAGATTCCTTTTGTATCATTCACTATATTAGTTGAAAGTTGAAATAAGCTTGAAAGGATGGCCCAATATTTTCGTTTTAGTATTCATTGTTTAGGATGTAGAAACTTCAATGATATCCATACTATTTTTATTACTACTTATAAGAAAAGGCATGCATATCACTAAATTAAGTTGATTTTTACTAATTAAATTATTAAATATTTTTAATTTTTTGAATTTTTAAATTAAAATTTTTATATTGATTGCTGGTTGTTTATCTTTATTTTAAAAGAATATAAAATTTGTTTGACGAAGTAAACAACTTAATTCAAACTCATATATAATTTTTTTTTAACAATTAGATAATTTATTAACAACTAAATATATAAGTATATTTTTTAGTAGTTAAGATAAATCATCATATCTCTATTTCATTGTTTTTCTAGTCAAATTCAAAGTAATTTTAAAGATATAAATGTAGTATTTATATATGGAAATAAATGCTCACTATATTATCATAATGTTTCATATATCGTTATTCATTAACAATAAGTTGGAGAGCTTAATTTCTCTATTTGTAAAATTCTCCACATCTTAACATTTGTTATTATCGAAATTGAGAATGATAAAATTTTTAAAGAGCTACTATTTAAAGTGGTTGATGATCAATTTATAAGTCATACTCTCTCTTTCTCTCTCTCTCTCTCTATATATATATATATTTAATAGTATCTCATTCACATAGGCACATATATAAATTTTATTGTATATATATACGAAGTGGATTTTTTTTTACCAAATTTTAAATTCTTAGAATATAATATTTTTTGACTGTTTAGAATAATTAATGAAATTATCACTTAATTTTACTATGAATCCAATATTTTGATTGTTTAAATTATTAAAATATACAACTGACCATTTTCAGTATTCTCTTCATAAAAGCAATTCACACACAAACCCAGGCCACAATTGTACAATATTTTAAATTCTTAAAATTTAATTAGAAAGTTTATACATCTTCAGAATAATTACATTGGTTGCCCAATATTAACAGGAATTAAATTTCTTGCTTTTTTAAATTATCCAAATATGTCAACTAATCATAT
Source organism: Jacaranda mimosifolia (assembly GCA_018894105.1). Lineage (NCBI taxonomy): Eukaryota > Viridiplantae > Streptophyta > Magnoliopsida > Lamiales > Bignoniaceae > Jacaranda > Jacaranda mimosifolia. The sequence continues at coordinate 12,965,275 of CM032120.1, read as the reverse complement.
CTAATTATATTTTACTTTAATACGTTTTAATTTCTGGACTCTATCATTCACAAGCAAAATCTATGTCAAATATTAGGTATAGGTTTTTTTAACTAGGACTATGCAACCTTGACAAATTCTGAATTTAAAAACTTTATTCTTTAATTTCTAAAATAATTTGATATGATTGTTTGGTGTTACTTGTTAATTTTAATTACCTAATTTTCTAAATTTTAAAATATATCAGCTAACAAAATTTAAAATCTTCCATTACATTCCTCAAATTCATGTACATATACTTAAATTTATTCTATCATATATAAGAAATCTTTTTTTTTTTCAATCATATTTGTATAATTTTAACTAATTTAAAACTATAGAATATAATTTAACATTAGCCATGAATTTTTATTTTTGGTAATTTTTTTAATCATGAAAGTATATATGTAGGCTGAATAGATGTACTGACCTTTTAATACATTCTTCAAATTCATTGATGTACACATTGATTTTTGCTATATCTATATCTATATCTATATCTATATCTATATATATATTATGTATAGGAAGGAAGACATTTGATTACAAACATACAACGTTTTGTTTGAAATGTTGGAATTTAGAATTCTAATAATTGTTTGGATTTATTTTATTAATTGCTTAAACTTATTTGTAAATTTATGGATTTCTTAAGTTATCAAAATATTTTTCAGATGACATACGTCATAATTTTTTTACACACATGATGTAGATGTTATAACGTCGATTTTTTGGATGTGACATATGAAATATAATATTTACTAAGAAATAGTCATTTTAAAGTCTAATAAAAAATATTTACTTTTTATCTAGCAGTTTTAGTATGTTAGCATTTAACTCTATGTTGGACTATAAATGTGTTTGTAAGAATCTTAAAAACTAATGGGTTAACAAGAACATCAACAGGATGTGATTCACGCACCAAAAATAATTTAGACAAGTAGTATGATTAATTAAAGAATAAATAATCGGAAGAAGATATTTCCATACTATATACTAATCCATTTTCAAACCCTAACTAATTAAACTTTATTCAAATTATGTGTAGAAGTTGGGAAAATTATAATTTTGGTCCTCAAACATAACCACTTATTCGCTTTGAGTCACTAAACAATCTTGAGTTACACTTTTCGTCCTCAAATTGACAATTTTTTAACAATTTTAGTCCTTGCCGTTACTTTAGGCGTCAAAACTAATGGAAATTGAGCACTTTTGTGAGAGAAAAACAATAGGTTTGAGGACCAAAAGTGCAACTCGAGATTGTTTGGAGATAAAAAAAAAAGAGTGATTATGTTTGAGGATCAAGTTTCCTTCCAACAATGGTCATGTGCTATGCACATGATCAATTTCCATTAGTTTTGATGCCTGAAGTAATGATAAGGACGAAAATTGTTAAAAAATTGTCAATTTGAGGACAAAAAGTGTAACTCAAGATTGTATAGGGACTAAAAACGAATAAATAGTTATGTTTGAGGATCAAAATTATAATTTTCCCTATAGAAGTTGGTTGCCTTCTCTTTCTGTTAATTAATTGAAGTATTAGGTTATATCCAATCCAATTTACATTTGTCTTATTCTAAAATTCATACCGATTAATTGTCAAAACTTAATAAATAAGGATTTTTTTTTAAGATTTCGTTATTATAAAAATGTTACAGTTATATAACTGTTTTTTAAAATTACTGATATACTAAACGTTAAATATCATCAAAACTTTCCTTACAACAACATGCTAATTTTCTTTCATTTATTTTCTTGTAAGATCACTAATGCATGATCATTCAAACTTTAAAAGAAATGCAGTGAGAAAGTAATGTTGAAAAGATTGAACATATAAATGAAGTTCGATGCGCCTCATGCAACGCAACCAAAAAATCTTCACGAAGACCTTCTCATGCACTGTATTGACCCATTCGACGGCTTTTCTTCCTATACTCTACCAGTTAAAAGGAACTACAGTTGATTCATTAACTTATTACTTTGACAAATGAACTTAAAAAATCAATCTAAATTTACACATGAATACGTGAAGTGCACAAATCTATTATTTCTCGACTATCTAATACAGTAAAACTCAATGTAATACATAAAAATGAAGATAAATAATATCCGTATCTATAAAAAACAACGACATCAAAATATCTAAAACCGCCATTTTTATTCAGCACAATAATAATCTCAATAGGAAATCATCTGTTTCCTTTATTTTGAGCATCGCATTCACGTGTTCCTATATTTTCTCTATCATTATAGGCACTAACTAATAAATGATTTTTTTTGTGTGCAAAGAGTGGCTATTCTAGAAGATTGCGTCCGTCGGATGGTAATAATTTGGGCCGGGCTCTCGGCTCTATATAAAGCGGCTGAACAAACAGTCTCTTGCACACTATACTGGTCAGGTGAGAAAGCGCAGCCTCATAGGAAAAAAGACAAGGAGAGGAAAAGGGAGCGTTCCCTCGGAGAAATCGAAATCGACTTCAAAAAAATTTGTTCTGAAGGTCTGTAACTCTGTGAAAAACATTTAATTTTACAGGTGGAGCTTCTTTTTTTCTTTTCTTTCTTTCAGCATTTCTTTATTTTCCTGGAGATGATTCACATTTGTTTTTTTATTTTTTGGAGATCGGTGATTTTTGATCCATTTTCTATCTGAATTCATATGATGGTAACAGCTCACCTTTATTTCTCCATTTCTATTTGGAGTTCTTTTTCCAATTCCACCAGTGTGTCTGCGTACAGAAAAAAAAAAAGAAGAAAAATTAGGGTCTAAAAGATCTCTTTTTAATGTATAAAAAAATGTGATTTCTTGGTTGAGAAGTTTTCAAGAATGGTCTTACTTTGATAAACATACAGAGGACTTGGATTTGTTTAATTAAAAGACAGATCTTTTCTTCTGGGAGTTTTTTTTCTTTTTCCATCAGGTTAATTTCCCTTTAACTTTTTTTTTCCCTGTTCATGTATGAAAAATTATTGTGGTTATGAAATATATGTGGGATCTGTTCAATAACATGAAATGAAGGTAAGACCTGACAGAATTTATCCTTATTTTCCTTTAATAAAATTAATAAAAAGAATGAAAAGGAGAAAATAAGAAAATAAACATTGTACTGATGTTTGTTATTTCATGCATTGCCGGCTAGCACCTCAAAGGTAGAAACCTCAAAGGTTCCCGCTGTTTTGAATCTCACATATTTACATACATAAAGTAAATATATATTTATATATTGCAAGTGACCAATTAGTTTCATGACATATTTGCCCTCACATTTATATGTATAAGGTTTTGAATTCAAATCCTAATTAACGAATCCTAAGAATAGATCTGTGCGTGTGTGTATATATATTGTTACATATGGATCAATGTCTTTGTCATCCAATACAAAACATGCTACTATATCCACAGAGTTTTTATTTGTTTCCCAATATTATTTCAATTCTATAAACTCCATGTGTCTTCATTGCTGGAGACTGATAAAAGTTTGAAGCTTTGGAGAGAGCAAAATTGTTGCCTGTGTATTTTTTCATTGTCTATTTACAAAATCTGAATTAAGTATTCTGAAATTTTCTTATATATGGATACGGACATAGATTTAATTATGAACTTGTGATCTTAAGTATTTCTAATTTCTTTGGGGTGCGCAAGAATTTTCCTTTTTCTTTTTTTCTTTTACTTTGCCATCTGTGCAGAACTCTTCTTAGGACTTACTAATATTGCATTATGAGGAAAACTTCTTTTTTGAAATATTTTTCTTTGAACCTGCTGGAAATTTTCCTAAATTTTTAACACTCTTGCATATATTTTCTTTCTTAGTTGATTGAAAACTTATCTGTAATTTTACACAATCATATGGTTGACTTTAATGGTGCAAGTTTTTTGAGTTTTTTATACAAATATATTGACAAACTTTGAATTTGACTAGGCTGCCATAATGCGTCGTCGTCGATCAAGCTGGAGGAGTCCCCGTACCGATTTTGTGGTGCACTTACAGAATGATATTACTGTTAAGATCTTGTCATTGTTGGATGATCCAGCTGATCTTATCCGTGCTAGTGCTGTATCACGCTCTTGGCACAAATTTGGTGAGCTAATACAAGTTGAATTAATTGCATTGTATCAATAAGTATTGGAATTAGATTATATTTAGTACATTGAGTACACATGGCAGTTTCTCCGTTAGAGTATTATTCTTTATCTTGCCACAATTAGTTGTTTCTTTCTGCCACTTTCCATTATAATTATCATATTGCTATCAATTCTTGTTGCAGTATATATGAGAAGTAGTTGTTATAACTAACTTACACCATAGAATAATACCCAGTCAGTTCCTTACCATTTCATCATACTTTGCTCCATCAATTGTTATATACAATATTGTTAATTATCTGATTGTTTGTTTGGTTTTTATAGTGATCAGCCACTCTCTTACAAAAAAATTATGTGGAAAAAAGGCTCCTCTTACCTCCAACATTAAACAGATTGTTGAAGATGAAACTGAAGCATTACTAATGGATGATAGATCTCGATATCCATTAAGCTTTGATGGTCTGAAGGAGGTTCATATGATTTACTCCTACCTTCTTCAGGCTTTATCAAAGTCTCTTATTGTTCCAAAGTTATGTTTTGAGTGTGTTATTGGCGCTTCTAGTACAAACATTTATCCGGACGAAAGTATCGTCAATGTTCTGCTTCCGATCGACACGACTAGGTGGGGCAGCAAAGGACAAAACCATTCGAATGGATTTGAGAAGATAATCTTTAAACTAAATGGTGCTGTTTGCATTGTCTCACACATTGAAATACAGCCCTACCAACGTAATTTTTGAATCCGCTTTCTCGATTATTCTTTCTTGAGTCTCTTCTTTATTGACACTGTTTTTGTATGCTAATTACTCCAATTTGTTCTCAAGAGGACCCAGAAGGCCCAATATACTCTGCAAATTCAGTTCGATTTCGAATGGGACATCCTAGATCGAACGCAGATTTGTCTGTTAATCTCCAGAATTTGCCGCTGCTGCAACTTAACGATGAAGATAATTATGTCTGGACATATACATCTCCGGTGTTTCCAATGGCACAGGTGATCTTTATAGTTCTCTTACTATTTAAATCACTTATCATGTAATAAGATTGCTTTTGTTGTCTCAATGAGAGATAACAATTTATGTCTTTTATTGCAAAAGTACTTATGCTTGAATTTGCACACAGGAGGAATTCTTGCAGTCTTTCCAGCTACCGGAACCTGTTCTTTGCATCGGTGGCTATTTGCAGATCGAACTACTAGGTAGTGTTCAGAGAGATATGTTGGATGGACTTTACTATACACGGTAAGTCAATAGTAAATTTGTTAATTAGATAAATTGTATGCGAGATCCAAAATTAAAACAAGAAATTATCTTTATTTTCTTATCTTGAAAATCTTAATTTTTTTTTGAGATAGTAGCATGAAAAATGTTTCATTGGCTTATCGCAGTCTCAGCTATGTTATAATCCTAGGGCACTCTTTATTCCCGGCATTTGACGTTGAGATGAGAATGCCTGGTGAATTCTTACTAAAGTATCGTCCAGACGATGTTACATGTGTTCTCGATCACATTCCTAAAGTTGAGAATGAAGATGAGGAGGATGCTGCCATTGAACAAATGTTTGTAGACAAACCATTGTGGTTAAGACAACTCGATGATTTGAAGCATTTGATGTTCCCCTAATGATCAGCCTTGATCAAATGTACGTGGTTGATAACCTTTTGGATGAATTAAGGTTTTATCATGTAGGTTTGCAAGTTTAGTTATCCATATTCCGGTACTTTTGCACTTTATAATTTTTGGTTTATTTTTATATCACTGAATTTTCACAATCATTAACTCTTGTAATATATATTTTTGGTTTAATCCTTCACTGGATTTTCCTCAATTTGAGGTGTTTCTAGCTAGTTTTTTTTCCCTAAGCTTTTACTAATAAATTTTGGGATTATGGAATATAGTCAATTGACTTGGATTTATTCACAAGAAACGATTATTTGATATGCTAATATATGTTTAGGGGAGCCCAACAAAACATCAGCACATTCATGTTAAGTTATCTAAGGTTGGGTCATTAGGTTCAGTATGAATTTTATGTTTTAGACACAATCTAAATGTCTTATGTAAAAAATTTTGGCAACCCATCTTAAACCTATAATTTTTATTTTTATGATGGTATTCATTAAAAAAATACATAATCCATACAAAAGGGATTCCAAAAAAATAACTAATCTATGATAGTGGTTGCCATTGATAATGACATTTCTTGTAATATGGCTTTGTTTGAAAATGATAGGTCACAAGAGTCTGAATTGTTTTTGTGCTCAATTCTGTATATTAGTTGAATCAAAGATTACCCTAAAGAATAACCCTTTTGCTTCATTTTTTGATTGTTTAGGGTTTAGAAAATTTTAAGATATCTATACTATCTTTTTTATTAATTATATATCGGGGGAGGGGGGGGTGTTTGATCAGAATTAAGTTAATTTTCTCTAAATTATGAAATTGTAGTCCTTTGAAAAAATTTAGTTAAATTAAAAAAAAAATCACTAATTGCTGGTTGTTTAGCTTTATTCCAAACAATATAAAATTTGTTTAAACCAGTTAGGGTAAATTGCAAAAATAAGAATGTAATTATGGCAATTTTGCAATTTACGATCAGAATTTAATTTTGGAGGCATTAAAGTATGACCAAAACTCATAAAAATTGATAAAAAAGGATGGCGGCCACCGAAAACCATAATCAGCACCGTGATTGCTTGCATGGCGCATGTGTGAAAACTGGTGCATGCACCACACAACCGTTATGCAAGTAATAGCCTATGCTGATTGTATTTTTTGATGACCACTGTCCTTTTTTTTTGTTTAATGAGTTTTGATCCAACTTGAATACCACCCAAAACTTTTGATCCTACATTACAAAATGATCATAGCTACAATTCTAGTTTTGCAATTTTCCCAAACAAGTTATAACAACTTAATTCAAAGTTAAATATAATATTTTTTTCTTAATGACTAATTTGATGAATTATTAACAACTAAGTTATGTTTTTTGACAGTTAAGACAAACCTGTTATATCTCTATTTTACTACATTTCTAAGTAAATTCAAAATAATTTTAAAGCTAATTAAGAATGTTGTAGTATTTACACATGAAAATGTTCATTTGCATTTTCGCAATATTTTGTATATCATCAATATCCATAAACAAAAAGATGGAGAAATTGCTCTCTATCAGTAAAGTTCTACATATCTTAATGTATATATTTGTTATTATTGAAATTGAAAACAGTCAAATTTTTAAAGAGTTATTAGATAGAGTACAACGCTAATCAATTCGCTAAGTCATATAAAGTTGATATTTATCTCATGCATGCATCCACAAAAATTTGTAATATTATATATAGGAAGTGGTTTTTTTGACCAAAATTTAAATTTAATTTGATATTTTTTAAATGTTTTGCATAATCTAATTATTTGCTCAACATTAATTGTGAATTTAATTTTGATAGTTTTAATTAATCAAAATATGCCAGCTGGCAAAATTTAATGTTCCTTCCAGTTAATCAATTCACACACATAAATCTATACCACAATTATTCAATTGTAATCAAGATTTGAATATTTAGAATTGATTAGAAATATTTTAAATGTTTAGAATAATTTTATTGATTGGCCAAGATTAATTGTAGATTTAATTTATTTCTTTTTTTAATTATCAAATATGTCAACAATCATATTTAGTGATCTTTTACTTTAATACTTCTTTTGGGACTCATTCACACACATACAGTTTTATATTATTTATATAGAGAATAGGTCTTTTAATAAGAACTTTGCAACATTGACCAAATTTTGAATTTTTAAAATATTTTCATTTGATTGTCTAATTTTAATTGTGAATTTAAGAAGTCTTTTAATAAATTCTTCAAATTCATTTACATATACCTAAATCTATATATACTATTACATATAAGAAGATATTTTTGTAATTTTGACTAATTAATTTTGAATTCATAAAATTTAGAATTTTAAACAAATTTAGAAAAAATTCATTTATTGCTTAATCTTTGGTGGGAATTTAATTTTTAATTTTCTAGATCATGAAACGTGTAAATTAAATAGATACAATGACCTTTTAATACATTAATTCTTCAAATTCATTTACATATACATAAATTTATATTATTATATACGTATGTATAGGAAGGAGGACATTTAATTACAACTATATAATTTTGGTCAAAATTCTTAGAAGTAGAATTTTATTAATTGTTTGAATTGATTTCATTAATTACTTAATCTCAATTGTGAATTTATCAATATTCTAAATTATTAAAATATTCTTTTAGATGATATTATACTTTTCAATACTCATAACGTAGATGTCATAATTATGACATGAAATATAAACTTTACTCAGGAATAATACGAAGGTCTAGTAAGGAATGATTTCTTTTATATTTAATAATTTAGCATGTTAATTAGCGCACATAGGATCATGAACTAATACATTGGACTAGAACTTGCATTTCTAATAATCCTAAAAATTAATGGGTTAGCAAAAAGGGCAACTGAATGCACAATAATCTTTTGCTCAAATAGTTATGATTCATTACGAAATATATAATCCACTCGAAGAAGAAGAAGAAGAAGAAGAAGAAGAAGATATTTTGGTATTTAAATATTAATTTATTTTCAATGTCCAACTAACAAATTTTATTCGAATTAAGCATAAAGTTTGTTGCTTTTTCTTTTTTGATAATTAATTGAAGCATTAATAGGCCATATCTTTGTATTTATCTAATCCAACTTACATTTATCCCATTCTAAAAATTCAAATAAAGTTCAAATTAGTTAATTATTGAAACTTACCAATAAAGAATTTTTAAAATTTTGTTATTTTAGAACCGTTATAGTTATAACTGTCTTTTGAATGTTATTGTTATGTTAGTACTAGAATTTCTCATGAAAACAACATGCTAGTTTTCTTTCATTCATTTTTTTAAATATTAATCATATACGAATTTTCAAACTTTAAAAAGCAATATTAAATATTATAGATAACAAACAAATGAAAATTGAAGTACCTATATATACTCTCCTTAGTTAATTGAAGGCTTCTCTTCTGCACGGCCTCATGCAACAAGAAGGCCTTCATGAAGGCCTCCCCATATATGTTAATTATTCAAACGACAACTTCTTTTCCTACACTCCTCTAAGTAACATAAATTGAAATTTATCCATTAATTTAATATTTTGACAAATGAGCTTCAAATTATAATTGATTTGGAATTGTACGTTGCTACATGCATGAAGTGAACAATTACTTCGCAATTATTTAGTACAGTAACATAAAATCTAACATATAAAGAAAAAGATAGAAAATGTCTGTATTTATTATAACACCGACATTAAAATATTTCAAGCCATCATTTTTAATAAACATAATAATAATCTAAATAAAAAAAATCACTTGATGGATTCATTTCAGCATCTCATTCATGTGTTCCTATATCTTTTCTAAAATTTCCGGCACTAACTATAAATGTCAACCAAAATGGACCTAAGTTTTTTGTGCAAAAAAAGAGACATTGATATAACTAACCTTTACACCATGACGCCCCTTCTTTTCTTGCCATTCATCATAGTTTGCCCAATCAACAGCTGAAAAAAAAAAAGAAAGACAATTAAAATGATATCATCATACTAATAATTGTTATATGTTATTAGTTATATATTATTTGTTTGGTTTTTGCATTGATCAACGACTGTCTTATGAAAGACTTATGTCTGAAAAAGGCTCCTCAGATCTCTAATATTGACAATATTGTTGAAGAAGAAGATGATGGAGCACTAGTACTGGACGATAGATTTGGAGATCCAATCAGATTTGAGGTGGGGACGGACCACAGGATGTACTCCTATCTTCTCCAGGCTTTATCGACATCTCTTATCGCTAGCGGTCCAAAATACTGCATGGAGGGTGTTATTGGCGCTTCCAGCACAGACATTTATCCAGATGAAAGTATTGTCAATGTTTTGTTTCCATACCACAAATCTTTATGGGGTGATTCGTTTTGGTCCAGCAAAGGACGAACAGATCCGAATGCGCCTGAGAAGATAATATTCAAACTAGACGGTGGTGTCTGTATTATTACAGAAGTCGAAATACAGCCCTTTCAATGTAATTCCTTCATCTTTTTTCTCGAGTCTTTTCTTTATTGATCACGTTGTTTTCGCGTGATGAATTAATCCAGTTTTGCGTTTTCCTTCGGTTGTCCAGCCTGAAACTGGTATGTATTCAGCTGATTATTCAGTTCGAATCGGGAAGGGACATCCTACGTCCAATAGGGATTTGACGGTCAAAGTCCAAAATTTGCCCCTGCTGCCATTTGACGACGACAAGTATATCTGGACGTAGAGCCTACCAAAACATCAGCATATATATGTTTAGGTAGAGCCTAACAAAACATCAGCACATTCATGTTAAGTTATCTAAGGTTGGGTCATTAGGTTCAGTATGAATTTTATGTTTTAGACACAATCTAAACGTCTTATGTAAAAATCTTTGGCAAACCTATAATTTTTATTTTTCTGATGGTATTCATTAAAAAAAATATATAATCCATCCAAAAGGGATTCCAAAAAAATAACTAATCTATGATAGTAGTTGCCATTGATAATGGCATTTCTTGCAATGTGGCTTTGTTTGAAAATGATAGGTCACAAGAGTCAGAATCCTTTTTGTGCTCAATTCTGCATATTAGTTGAATCAAAGATTAGCCTAAAGAATAACCCTTTCACTTCATTTTTTGATTGTTCAGGGGTTAGAAACTTTTAAGATATCTATACTATCTTTATTATTAATTATATATAAGGGGGTGGGGGGGTGGGGGGGTGTTTGATCAGAATTTAGTTAATTTTCACTAAATTATGAAATTGTAGTCCTCTGAAATTTTTTAGTTAAATTAAAAAAAATCACCAATTGCTGGTTTTTAGCTTTATTCAAAACAATATAAAATTTGTTTAAACAAGCTAGGGTAAATTGCAAAAATAAGAATGTAATTATGGCCATTTCGCAATGTACGATCAGAATTTAATTTTGGGGTATTAAAGTATGATCAAAACTCATTAAAAATCAATATAAAAGGATGGTGGCCACTGAAAACCATAGTCAACACCTGTGATTGCTTGTATGGTACTTGCATGGCACGCGTGTGAAAACTGGTGCAGGCGCCACGCAAACGCTATGCAAGTAATAGCCAGTGCTGCTATGCAAGTAATAGTTAGTGCTGACTGTATTTTTTGATGACCATTGTCCTTTTTTTTAAATGAGTTTTCATCCAACTTGAATACCACCCAAGTTTTAGATCTTACATTACGAAATGGCTATAGCTACAGTTCTAATTTTGCAATTTTCCCAAACAAGTTATAACAACTTAATTCAAAGTTAAATATAATGTTTTTCTTAATGACTAATTTGTTAAATTATTAACAACTAAGTTATGTTTTTTAACAGTTAAGATAAACCTGTTATATATATATATATCTCTATTTTACTGCATTTCTAATTAAATTCAAAATAATTTTAAAGCTAATTAATATTGTTGTAGTATTTACACATAAAATTGTTCACTTGCATTTTCACAATATTTCGTATATCATCAATATCCATAAACAAAAAGATGGAGAAATTGCTTTCTATCTGTAAAGTTCTACATATCTTAATGTATATATTTGTTATTATTGAAATTGAAAATGGTCAAAATTTTAAAGAGTTACTGGATAGAGTACAACGCTAATCAATTTGTTGAGTCATATAAAGTTGATATTTAACTCATGCATGCATTCACAAAAGTTTGCAATATTATATATAGGAAGTGATTTTTTTTACCAAAATTTAAATTTAATTCGAATTTTTAAAAAATGTTTAGCATAATCTGATTAATTGCTCAACATTAATTGTGAATTTAATTAATCTGATAGTTTTAATTAATCAAAATATGCCAGCTGGCAAAATTTAATGTTCTTCCAGTTAATCAATTCGCACACATAAATCTATACCACAATTATTCAATTAAGATCAAAATTTGAATTTTTAGAATTTCATTAGAAATATTTTAAATGTTTAGAATAATTTTATTGATTGGCCAAGATTAATTGTAGATTTAATTTATTTCTTTTTTTAATTATCAAATATGTCAACTATCATATTTAGTGATCTTTTACTTTAATACTTCTTTTGGGACTCATTCACACACATAAAGTTTTATATTATTTATATAGAGAATAAGTCATTTAATAAGAACTTTGTAACATTGACCAAATTTTGAATTTTTAAAATATTTTCATTTGATTGTCTAATTTTAATTGTGAATTTAAGAAGTCTTTTAATAAATTCTTCAAATTCATTTAGTTATACCTAAATCTACATATACTATTATATATAAGATATTTTTGTAATTTTGACTAGTTAATTTTGAATTCATAAAATTGAGAATGTTAAAAAAAAATGAGAAAAATTTCATTTATTGCTTAATCTTTGGTGCGAATTTAATTTTTAATTTTCTAGATCATGAAACGTGTAAATTAAATAGATTCAATGACCTTTTAATACATTAATTCTTCAAATTCATTTACATATATGTACATTTACATTATTAGACGTATGTATAGAAAGGAGGACATTTAATTACAGCTGTATAATTTTGGTCAAAATTCTTAGAAAGTAGAATTTTATTAATTGTTTGAATTGATTTCATTAATTACTTAATCTCAATTGTGAATTTATCAATATTCTAAATTATTAAAATATTCTTTTAGATGATATTATACTTTTCAATACTCATAACGTAGATGTCATAATTATTACATGAAATATAAACTTTACTCAGGAATAATACTATGGTCTAGTAAGGAATGATTTCTTTTATATTTAATAATTTAGCATGTTAATTAGCGCACATAGGATCATGAACTAATACATTGGACTAGAACTTGCATTTCTAATAATCGTAACAATTAATGGGTTAGCAAAAAGGGCAACTGAATGCACAATAATCTTTTGCTCAAATAGTTATGATTCATTACGAAATATATAATCCACTCGAAGAAGAAGAAGAAGATATTTTGGTATTTAAATATTAATTTATTTTCAATGTCCAACTAACAAATTTTATTCGAATTAAGCATAAAGTTTGTTGCTTTTTCTTTTTTGATAATTAATTGAAGCATTAATAGGCCATATCTTTGTATTTATCTAATCCAACTTACATTTATCCTATTCTAAAAATTTAGATAAAGTTTATATCAGTTAATTATTGAAACTTACCAAATAAAGAATTTTTAAAAATTTGTTATTTTAGAATCGTTATAGTTATAACCGTCTTTTGAAAATTATTGTTATGTTAGTACTAGAACTTCTCATTAAAACAACATGCTAGTTTTCTTTCATTTATTTTTTGAAAGATTAATCATATACAATTTTTCAAACTTGAAAAAGCAATATTAAATATTGTAGAGAACAAACAAATGAAAATTGAAGTACCTCATGCAGCAAGGAAATCTTCACAAAGGCATTCCTATATATACTCTCCTTAGTTAATTGAAGGCTTCTCGTCTGCACCGCCTCATGCAACAAGAAGACCTTCCCGAAGGCCTCCCCATGTATGTTAATTACTCAATCGACAACTTCTTTTCCTACACTCCTCTAAATAACATAAATTGCAATTTATCCATCAATTTAATATTTTGATAAAATGAGCTTCAAATTATAATTGACTTGGATTTGTGCATTGCCACATGCATGAAGTGAACAATTACTTCGCAATTATTTAGTACAGTAATATAAAATCTAACCTATAAAGAAAGAGATAGAAAATGTCTGCATTTATTATAACAACGACATCAAAATATTTCAAGCTGTCATTTTTAATAAACATAATAATAATCTAAATAAAAAAAATCACCTAATGGATTCATTTCAGCATCTCATTCATGTGTTCCTATATCTTTGCTAAAATTACAGGCACTAACTAATAAATGTCAACAAAAATGGACCTAAGTTTTTTGTGCAAAAAAAGAGACATCGATACAACTAACCTTTACACCATGACACCCCCTCTTTTCTTGCCATTTCATCATACTTTGCCCAATCAACAGTTTAGAAAAAAAAAAAAAAGATCATTAAAATGGTATCATCATAATAATAATTGTTATATATTATTAGTTATCTATTTATTTGTTTGGTTTTTGCAGTGATCTGCAACTGTCTTATGAAAGACTTATGTCTGAAAAAGGCTCCTCAGATCTCTATTATTGACAATATTGTTGAAGAAGAAGATGATGGAGCACTAGTAATGGATGATAGATCTGGAGATCCAATCAGATTTGAGGTTCTGGAGAAGGACCACAGGATGTACTCCTATCTTCTCCAGGCTTTATCGACATCTCTTATCGCTAGCGCTCCAAAATACTGCATGGAGTGTGTTATTGGCGCTTCCAGCACAGACATTTATCCAGATGAAAGTATTTTCAATGTTTTGTTTCCATACCACAAATCTTTATGGGGTTATTCGTATTGGTCCAGCGAAGGACGAACAGATCCGAATGTGCCCGAGAAGATAATATTCAAACTAGATGGTGGTGTCTGTGTTATTACAGAAGTCGAAATCAGCCTTTTCAATGTAATTCCTTCATCTTTTCTCTCGAGTCTTTTCTTTATTGTTCACATTGTTTTCGCGTGCTGAATTACTCCAGTTTTGCGTTTTCCTTCAGTTGTCCAGACTGAAACTGGTATGTATTCAGCTGATTATTATCCTAAGTCCAATAGGGATTTGGCAGTCAATGTCCGGATTTTCCCCTTGCTGCCATTTGATGACGACAACGATATCTGGACGTGTACTTCTCCTGAGTTTCTAATGACACAGGTGATCTTTTTAGTTAAAGTTCTTTGCAGCCCAACTATATAAGATTACTTAAACTAATCCTTTTATCATGTAATAAGATTGCTTTTTGTTCTGAGAGGCTAAGAATTATGGCTTTTATTATAATGTTATGCTTTAATTTTCATGGCAGGAGTCTTGCTTGCAAACTTTTAAGCTGCCACAGCCTGTTCTTTGCATTGGTGGATATTTGCAGATTGAGCTGCTAGGTAGGGCTCAAAAAGGCATGTTGGATGGACTTTACTATATATGGTAAGTCATCTATAAACTTGCGAATAGATGAACCATTTGATACATCCTAACTTAAGACAAGCATTGGCTTTATTTTCTTACCTTTAAAATTTTTGGGAGTTTAAAATCTTAAATTTTTTTGTAGTAGTAGCATAAGTAATATGGAATTGAATCATTCTCGTGTCACCATGGGCTTATTACAGTCTTGACCATGTTAAAATCTGGGGGCACTCTCTATAGCCAGCATTCGACATTGAGATCTGAATGTCTAGATCAATATTACCGAAGTATCGTCCTAATGCTATTAAAGATGTTTTGTATTGCATTTCTGGATCCGATGATGACCTGGACGACGACAAATTTGAATACCTTGAAGTAAACAAACCTTTGTGGCTACAACAGCTTGACAATTTGTTGGAAATTAATTTTAGGAGAAAATATGGACTGGTTTTTAATTAGCATTGTGGAACAATCCATTTATTTTGGATTGGATATGTAATTCTTCTCTAATAGATTTCTCTTTTCAACTGTCTCTAAATAGAGCGCCTCTCAAGGTTTGTACTGCTGATATTCTAGTGAATATGAGAGCTTGTCTATTGGCTTCCTATTTCTTCTTTCCTTTGATAATGATAGTTCTTGATAATGGTGTTGCCTTATTTGAAAATGTTAGGTTGAAAAAGTATAGATTCCTTTTGTATCCTTCACTGTATTAGTTGAAAGTCAAAATCTGCTTGAAAGGGTGGCCTATATTTTCATTTCAGTATACATTGTTTGGGATGTAGAAACTTCACAAAGATATCCATACTATTTTTATTACTACTTATAAGAAAAGGCATGCACATAACTAAAATTAAGTTAATTTTGATTCAATTATTAAATACTTTTAATTTTTGAATATTTTAATAAATTAAAAAGTCTATATTGACCGCTGGTTGTTTATCTTTATTTTAAAAAATATATAAAATTTATTTGAAGAAGTAAACAACTTAATTCAAACTCAAACATAATTTTTTTGTTAACAATTAGATAACTTATTCACAACTAAATATATAAGTATATTTTTTAGTAGTTCAGATAAATCATCATATCTCTATTTTATTTTTTTGAGTAAATTGCAAAAATGGGGCTGTGACTATGGCCAATTCACAATATAGGACTGAAATTTAGGGTGATATTAAAGTAGGGCCAAAACTCATTAAAAAAAAAAAAGACAGCGACCATCAAAAAATACAGTCAGCACCGATGATTGCTTGCGTGGCACCTGCACCGATGTTCCACACATGTGCCACGCAAGTGCTACATAAGCAATCACTGACGCTGACTATATTTTTCATTGGTCGTTGTTCTTTTTTTTTTTTTTTTATGAGTTTTGATCCTACTTTAATACTGCCCTAAATTTCGGTCCTAAAACCTGAAATGACCATAGCTACAGTCCTAATTTTGTAATTTTCCCTTCTTTTTTTTCTAGTCAAATTCAAAATAATTTCAAAGACATAAATGTAGTATTTATATATAGAAATAAATGCTCACTATATTTTTATAATATTTTGTATACCATTATTCGTTAACAATAAGTTGAAGAGCTTAATTTATCTCTATATGTAAAATTCTCCACAACTTTACATTTGTTATTATAGAAATTGAGAACGATAAAAATTTTAAAGAGCTATTATTTAAAGTAGTTGGTGATCAATTTGTAAGTTGTACTCTCTCTCTCTCTCTCTATATATATATATATATGTATATAAATATTTCAATAGTATCTCATTCGCATAGGCACATATATAAATTTGTATTATTAAATAAATAAATATACATATATATAGGAAGTGAATTTTTTGACCAAATTTTAAATTCTTAGAATATAGTATTTTTTGAATGTTTAGAATAATTAATGAAATTATCACTTAATATTAACTATGAATCTAATATTTTGATTTTTTAAATTATTAAAATATACAACTGACCAATTTCTGTATTCTCTTCATAAAACCATTAATTCACACACATAAACCAAGGGTCACAATTGTACAAAATTCTAATTTCTTAAAATTTAATTAGAAAGTTTATACATCTTTAGAATAATTACATTGGATGCCCAAGATTAACAGTAATTAATTTCTTACTTTTTCAAATTATCTAAATTTGTCAACTAATCATATCTAATGATATTTTAATTTACTACATTTTAATTTCTGGACTCTATCATTCACACGCAAAATTTATGTTAAATATTATATATATATATATATATATATATAAATAGGTTTTTTAATTAGGACTATGCAACCTTGACCAAATTCTGAATTTTAAAACTTTATTCTTTAATTTCTAAAATAATTTGATATGATTGTTTGGTGTTACTTATGAATTTAATTGCTTGATTTTCTAAATTTTTAAATATATCAACTAACAAAATTTAAAATCTTCCATTAAATTCCTCAAATTCATTTACATATACCTAAATTTATTCTATTATATATATAAGAAGTCTTCTTCTTCTTCTTCTTCTTCTTCTTCTTCTTCTTCTTCTTCTTCTTCTTCTTCTTTTTTATCATTATTGTATAATTTTAACTAATTTTAAAATTATAGAATATAACTTAACATTAGCTATGAATTTTTCTTTTTGGTAATTTTTTTAATCATGAAAGTATATATGTAGGTTGAATAGATGTTATAATAACCTTTTAATACATTCTTCAAATTCATTGATGTACACATAGATTTATGCTATATATATATATATATTATGTATAGGAAGGAAGACATTTGACTACAACCATGCAATGTTTTGTTTGAAATGTTGGAATTTAGGATTCTAATAATTGTTTGGATTGATTTTATTAATTGCTTAACCTTATTTGTAAATTTATCGATTTCTTAAGTTATCAAAATATTTTTCAGATGATGTCATAAATTTTTTACGCAAATGACGTAGATGTTATAATGTCGATTTCTTAGATGTGACATATGAAATATAATGTTTACTAAGAAATAATCATTTTATAGTCTAATAAGAAATATTTACTTTTTATTTAGTAGATTAAGCATGTTAGCATTTAACTCTACATTGGACTATAAACATGTTTGTAAGAATCTTAAAAACTAATGGGTTAACAAGAACATCAACAAGATGTGATTCACGCACCAAGAGTTATTTAAACGAGTAGTATGATTCATTAAAGAATAAATAATCGAAGAAGATATTTCCAGACTGTATACTAATTCATTTTCAAAGTCTAACTTATTATTAAACTTTATTCAAATTTTGAGTATGAGTTGGTTGCCTTCTCTTTTCGTTAATTAATTGAAGCATTAGGTCATATCCAATTCAATTTACATTTGTCTCATTCTAAATATTCATATTGATCAATTGTCAATACTTACTAAATAAGGATTTTGTTAAAAAAAATCGTTATTATAAAACCGTTATAGTTATATAACTGTTTTTTAAAATTACTAATATACTAAACGTTAAATATCATCAAAACTTTCCTTACAACTACATGCTAATTTTCTTTCGATTATTTTCTTGTAAGATCAATAATGCATGATCATTCAAACTTTAAGAGAAATGCAACGAGAATGTGATATTGAAAAAATCGAGCAAATAAATGAAGTTCGAAGTGCCTCATGCAGTGCAACCAAAAAATCTTCACGAAAACCTTCTCATGCACTGTGTTGAGTCATTCAATGGCTTTTCTTCCTATACTCTACTAGTTAAAAGGAACTACTGTTGATTTGTTAATTTAATACTTTGACAAATGAACTTCAAAAACTAATCTAAATTTACATGCTAGTACATAAAGTGCACAGATCTATTATTTCTCAACTATCTAATATAGTAAAACTCAATGTAATATATAAATATGAAGATAAATAATATTCGTATCTATAAAAACCAACGAAGTCAAAATATCTGTAGCCGCCATTTTTATTCAACACAATAATAATCTCGATAGGAAATCATCTGTTTCATTTATTTTGAGCATCGCATTCATGTGTTCCTATATTTTCTCTATCATTTCAGGCACTAACTAATAAATGTCAACCAAAACGGACCTAATTTTTTGTGCAAAAAGTGGCTATTCTAGAAGATTGCGTCCGTTGGATGGAAATAATTTGAGCCGGGCTCTCGGCTCTATATAATGCGGCTGAACAAACAAACAGTCGCCTGCACACTATACTGGCCAGGTGAGAAAGCGCAGCCTCATAGGAAAAAAGACAAGGGCAGGAAAAGGGAGCGTTCCCTCGGAGAAATCGAAATCGACTTCAAGAAAATTTGTTCTGAAGGTCTGTAACACTGAAAAACATTTAATTTTACAGGTGGAGTTACTCTTTTTCTTTTTTTTTTTTTTTTCTTTCTCTGAGCATTTCTTTATTTTCCTAGATGATTCACACCCTCTCTTTTTTTTTTTTTTTTTTTTTTTTTTTGGAGATAGGTGGTTTTTGATCCATTTTCTTTCTGAATTCATATGATGGTAACAGCTCGAAGAAAAATTAGGGTCTAAAAAATATCTTTTTAATGTATAAAAAAATGTGATTTCTTGGTTGAAGAAGTTTTCAAGAATGATCTTACTTTGACAAATATACAGAAGACTCGGCTTTGTTTAATTAAAAGACTAATCTTTTCTTCTGGGAATTTTTTTCTTTTTCCATCAGGTTAATTTCCCTTTAACTTTTTTTTCCCTGTTCATGTATGAAAAATTAATGTGGTTATGAAATATATGTGGGATCTGTTCAATAACATGAAATGAAGATAAGATCTGACAGAATTTATCCTTATTTTCCTTTAATTAAATTAATAAAAAGAATGAAAGGAGAAAGTAAGAAAATATACATTGTACTGATGTTTATTATTTCATGCATTGCAGGCTATTATCTCAAAGGTAGAACCCTTGTCCGTTGTCTTCTTTCTTTCCTTTTTTTGTTCTTTTTTTTTTCTCAGTTCCCGCTGTTCTGAATCTCACATATTTACATATATAAATTAAATATATATTAATATATTGCAAGTGATCAATTAATTTAATGACATATTTGCCCTTACGTTTATATGCGTAAGGTTTTGAATTCAAACACTAATTAACGAATCCTAAGTATAGATCTGTGTGTGTATGTATATTGTTGCATATGGATCAATGTCTTTATCATCCAATATAAAATATGCTGGTATATCCACAGAGTTTTTATTTTTTTCCAATTATTATTTCAATTCTATAAACTCCATGTGTTTTCATTGCTGGAAACTGATAAAAGTTCGAAGCCTTGGGGACAGCAAAATTGATGCCTGTGTATTTTTTCCTTGTCTATTTACAAAATCTGAATTAAGTATTCTGAAATTTTCTTATATATGGATACAGGCATAGATTTAATTATGAACTTGTGATCTTAAGTCTTTCTAATTTCAATGGGGTGCGCAAGAACTTTCTTTTTTCTTTTTTTCTTTTACTTTGACATTTGTGCAGAACTCTTCTTAGGACTTACTAATATTGCACTATGTGGAAAACTTCTTTTTTGAAATATTTTTCTTTGAACCTGCTGGAAAATTTCCTAAATTTTAAACACTCTTGCATATATTTTCTTTCTTAGTTGATCGAAAACTTATCCGTAATTTCACACTATCATATGGTTGATTTTAATAGTGCAAGTTTTTGGAGTTTAATTCAAATATATTGACAAACTTTGAATTTGACTAGGCTGCCATCATGCGTCGTCGATCAAGCTGGAGGAGTACCCATATCGATTTTGTGGTACGCTTACAGAATGATATTACAGTTAAGATCTTGTCATTGTTAGACGATCCAGCCGATCTTATTCGTGTTAGTGCTGTATTACGCTCTTGGCGCAAATTTGGTGAGCTAATTCAAGTTAAATTAATTGCATTGTATCAATAAGTAGTGGAATTAGATTATATTTAGTACATTGAGTACATGTGGCAATTTCTCCGTTAGAGTATTATTCTTTATCTTGCGACAATTAGTTGTTTCTTTCTGCCACTTTCCATTATAATTTTCGTATTGCTGTCAATTCTTATTGCAATATATATGAGAAGTAGTCGTTATAACTAACTTACACCATTGAATAATACCTTGTCTGTTCCTTATCATTTCATCGTACTTTGCCCCATCAATTGTTATATACTATATTGTTAATTATCTGATTGTTTGTTTGGTTTTTATAGTGATCAACCACTCTCTTATGAAAAAATTATGTGAGGAAAAGGCTCCTCTTACTTCCAACATTAAACAGATTGTTGAAGATGAAACTGAAGCATTAATAATGGATGATAGATCTCAATATCCATTAAGCTTCGATGGTTTGAAAGAGGTTCACATGATTTACTCCTACCTTCTTCAAGCTTTATCAAAATCTCTTATTGTTCCAAAGTTATGCTTTGAGTGTGTTATTGGCGCTTCTAGCACAAACATTTATCCAGATGAAAGTATCGTTAATGTTCTGCTTCCAAGCGATACGACTGGGTGGGGCAATTCTTACTGGGGCAGCAAAGGACAAAACCATCCGAATGGATCTGAGAAGATACTCTTTAAACTAGATGGTGGTGTTTGCATTGTCACACACATTGAAATACAGCCCTACCAATGTAATTTCTTAATCCATTTTCTCTATTTTTTTTGCCATTTTGGGTATTTCATCTTCAGTTCCGCTTCATTAGCATATGTTAAGAATATATATCCTTTTAAGGAAATATTTAATGCACTTTGCCTGTATTTTGCAAAGTGAAATAAAAAGATGAAATATCAATTCAAATAGAGGATTTGAATTGATTATTCTTTCTTGAGTCTTTTCTTTATTAACACTGTTTTTGTATGCTAATTACTCCAGTTCGTTCTCAAGATGAGCTTGAAGCCCCAATATATTCTGCAAATTCAGTTCGATTTCGAATGGGACATCCTAGATTGAATGCCGATTTGTCTATTAATCTCCAAAAATTGCCGTTGCTGCAACTTAACGATGAAGATAATTATGTCTGGACATATACATCGCCAGTGTTTCCGATGGCACAGGTGATCTTTATAGTTCTCCAACAATTTAAATCACTTATCATGTAATAAGATTGCTTTTGTTGTCTCAATGGGAGATAAACAATTATGGCTTTTGTTGCAAAAGTACTTATGCTTGAATTTGCACACAGGTGGCCTTCTTGTAGTCTTTCCAGCTACCGGAACCTGTTCTTTGCATCGGTGGCTATTTGGAGATCGAACTACTAGGTAGTGTTCAGAGAGATGTGTTGGATGGACTTTACTATATACGGTAAGTCAATAGTAAATTTGTCAATTAGATAAATTGTATGCATGATCCAAAATTAAAACAAGAAATTATCTTTATTTTCTTTCCTTGACAATCTTAAATTTTTTTGTGATAGTAGCATAAATAATGTTTCATTGGCTTATTGCAGTCTCGGCTATGTTATAATCCTAGGGCACTCTTTGTTCCCGGCATTTGACGTTGAGATGAGAATGCCTGGTGAATTCTTACTAAAGTATCGTCCATACGACGTTACATGTGTTCTCGATCACATTCCTAAAGTTGAGAATGAAGATGAGGAGGATGCTGCAATTAAACAAATGTTTGTACACAAACCGTTGTGGTTAAGACAGCTCGATGATTTGAAGCATATGATGTTCCCCTAATGATCAGCCTTGATCAAATGTACGAGGTTGATAACTTTTTGGATGAATTAAGGTTTTATCATTTAGGTTTGCTAGTTTCGTTACCCCTATTCTAGTACTTTTGCACTTTATAATTCCTAGTTTATTTTTATATCACTGAATTTTCATAACCATTAACTCTTGTAATTTATATTTCTGGTTTAATCCTTCACTGGATTTTCCTCAATTTGAGGTGTTTCTAGCTAGTTTTGTTTTTCTAAGCTTTTACTAATAAAGTTTGGGATTATGGAATATAGTCAATTGACTTGGATTTATTCACAAGAAACGATTATTTGATATGCTTATATATGTTCTTAGGTAGAGCCTAACAAAACATAAGCACATTCATGTTAAGTTATCTAAGGTTGGGTTATTAGGTTCAGTATGAATTTTATGTTTTAGACACAATCTAAACATCTCATGTAAAAATCTTTGGCAACTCATCTTAAACCTATAATTTTTATTTTTTATGATGGTATTCATTAAAAAAATAAATAATCTATGCAAAAGGGATTCCAAAAAAAATAACTAATCTATGATGGTAGTTGCTATTGATAATGACATTTCTTGTAATGTGGCTTTGTTTTAAAAATGATAGGTCACAAGAGTCTGAATCCTTTTTGTGCTAAATTTTGCATATCAGTTGAATCAAAGATTAGCCTAAAGAATAACCCTTTCACTTCATTTTTTGATTGTTTAGGGTTCAAAAACTTTTAAGATATCTATACTATATTTATTATTAATTATATATGGGGAGGGGGGGGGGGGATTTGATAAGAATTAAATTAATTTTCACTAAATTATGTAATTGTAGTCCTTTGAATTTTTTTTAGTTAAATTAAAAAAATCCACTAATTGCTGGTTGTTTAGCTTTATTCAAAACAATATAAAATTTGTTTAAACAAGTTAGGGTAAATTGCAAAAACAAGAATGCAATTATGGCCACTTCACAATGTACAATTAGAATTTAATTTTGGGGGTATTAAAGTATGACCAAAACACATTAAAATTCGATAAAAAAAGGATGGCAGCCACTGAAAATCATAGTCAACACCTATGATTGCTTGCATGGTGATGTGTGAAAACTGGTGCAGGCGCCATGCAACCGCTATGCAATTAATAGCCAGAGCTAACTGTATTTTTTGATGACCGTTGTCCTTTTTTTTTTTAATGAGTTTTGATCCAACTTGAATACCACCCAAAATTTCGATCCTACATTACAAAACCGCCATAACTACAGTTCTAATTTTGCAATTTTCCCAAACAAGCTATAACAACTTAATTCAAAGTTAAATATAATATTTTTTTTCTTAATGACTAATTTGATAAATTATTAACAACTAAGTCATGCTTTTTAACAGTTAAGATAAACCTATTATATCTCTATTCTACTACGTTCCTTATTAAATTCAAAATAGTTTTAAAGCTAATTAAGAATGTTGTAGTTTTTACACATGCAAATGTTCACTTGCATTTTCAGAATATTTCGTATATCATCAATATCCATAAACAAAAAGATGGAGAAATTGCTCTCTATTTGTAAAGTTCTACATATCTTAATGTATATATTTGTTATTGTTGAAATTGAAAACAGTCAAATTTTTAAAGAGTTATGGCTTATGAGATAGAGTACAATGCTAATCAATTTGCTAAGTCATATAAAGTTGATATTTATCTCATGCATGCATTCACAAAAATTTGCAATATTATATATAGGAAGTGATTTTTTTGACCAAAATTTAAATTTAATTTGAAAATTTTTAAATGTTTAGCACAATCTAGTTAATTGCTCAACATTAATTGTGAATTTAATTCTGATATTTTTAATTAATCAAAATATGCCAGCTAGCAAAATTTAATGTTCTTCCAATTAATCAATTCACACACATAAATCTTTATCACAATTATTGAATTAAAATCATAATTTGAATTTTTAGAATTTGATTTGAAATATTTTAAATGTTTAGAATAATTTTATTGATTGCCCACGATTAATTGTAGATTTAATTTATTTCTTTTTTTAATTATCAAATATGTCAACTACTATCATATTTAGTGATCTTTTACTTTAATACTTTTTTTGGGACTCGTTCACACATATAAAGTTTTATATTATTTATATAGAGAATAGGTCTTTTAATAAGAACCACACAACATTGAACAAATTTTGAATTTTTAAAATAATTTCATTTGATTGTCTAATTTTAATTGTGAATTCAAAAAATCTTTTAATAAATTCTTCAAATTCATTTACATATACACTATTATATATAAGAAGATATTTTTGTAATTTTGATTAATTTTGAATTCATAAAATTTAGAATTTAAAAAAAAAATAGAAAAATTTCAGTTATTGCTTAATCTTTGGTATGGATTTAATTTTTAATTTTCTAGATCATGAAACGTGTAAATTAAATAGATACAATGACCTTTTAATACATTAATTCTTTGAATTCATTTACATATACATAAATTTACATTATTAGACGTATGTATAGGAAGGAGGACATTTAATTACAACTGTATAATTTTGGTCAAAATTCTTAGAAGTAGAAATTGTTTGAATTGATTTCGTTAATTACTTAATCTCAATTGTGAATTTATTGATATTCTAAATTATTAAAATATTTTTTTAGGTGATATTATACTTTTCAATACTCATAACGTAGATGTCATAATTATGACGTGGCATATAAACTTCACTTAGGAATAATACTAAAGTCTAGTAAGGAATGGTTTCTTTTATATTTAATAATTTAGCGTGTTAGCCCATAGGATCATGAACTAATACATTGGATTAAAACTTATACTTTTAATAATCCTAAAAATTAATGGGTTAGCAAAAAGGGCAACTGCATGCACAAGAATCTTTTGCACCAATAGTTATGATTCATTATGAAATATATAATCCACTCGAAGAAGAAGATATTTTGGTATTTAAACATTAATTTATTCCAACTAACAAATTTTATTCGAATCAAGCATATATAAAATTTGTTGCTTTTTCTTTTTTATAATTAATTGAAGCATTAGATCATATCTTTGTATTTATCTAATTTAACTTACATTTATCCCAGTCTAAAAATTCAGATAAAGTTTATATCTGTCAATTATTGAAATTTACCAAATAAAGAATTTTTAAAATTTTGTTATTTTAGAATCATTATAGTTATAATCGTCTTCTGAAAGTTATTGTTATGTTAGTACTAGAACTTCTCATTAAATCAACATGCTAGTTTTCTTTCATTTATTTTCTTAAAGACTAATCATATACGATTTTTCAAACTTTAAAAAGCAATATTAAATATTGTAGAGAACAAACAAATGAAAATTGAAGTACCTCATGCACCAAGGGAATCTTCACAAAGGCATTCTTGTATATACTTGTAACACCCCTAATTATTTTATTAATTCTGTTAATTATTATTTGGGGAATCATGTTAAATTATTATTTTATTTATTCTTGATTCATGAAATTTTATTTAATTTAATTAGTTTATAAAGTTTGGAGGTTTGAATTACAAATTTTTATTATTCTCAATATTTGATGAAATTTAATTATTTTTTCATATTATTATTTTATTTAAATTTTGTTGGGGACAAATTGTAATTTTTGATGGCTTAATTGATTAACTTAATTAGACTAAGGACTCAATTGCAATTTGACAAAGTTGGATTTAAGAAGAACAACTTATTTCTTCATTCTTCTTATTTTTGTTACTATTCATCAGCTTTTTCCTCCTCCTTTTTCTCCAACCGTGCCATCTCTCTCCTTCACTAACTACAGCTACCAACCAAACTAAACCAACCATCTTCTTCTCCTCCTCACTAGCTCCACGGCATCACCACCATATCTGGTTGAAGCTTTTGGCGAGAGAGAGAGAGAGAGAGTGTCATGGAAGGAAGTGGGTTTGTGACTTTCTGGCAGCCAAATCCAATTCTAAGGCTATGGTTGGAAAGAGCTGAGAGAGGGGATCACGGTGGTATGTTTGCATGGGGGATCGAAGCAACAACATCAACGAAAATTGGAGAGAAATCGACGGTGGTGAGAAAACCATTTGTTGGTTGAGGAGCTCGATTGAGGGTGTTCAAGGCTGAGAAATTGAAATATGATTAAGGGTTTGGATTTAGGAGCTAGAGGGGAACATTTTGGTGGTGACCGTGAAATTTTCCGGCGGCGGCAGATGGCGGTGCTCTAGCGACCTGAGACCAGTTTCTTCTCCTCATTTCGACGATCGCAGTGGGGTTCTTGATTTGTGATTCCGAGGCCTAGATAAGCAATTTGGGTAATATGGAGTGTGAGGATTAAGCTTTAATTGGTTGTACCTTGTTATATATGTATAATGTAAATGTTGTACTTTCCTAATTTAGATTGTATCTATGCTAGGAATAGAATTTGGGATGTATTGATATAAATATGATTGTGATGGAGATCCCTAAGCATGGAGGAATATTCAATTGTGGACCCGGACATGTCATGCTAAATGCCAAAATTTAGATTTACTAAATATTGACTAAGGATTGAGTAATGTGAGACTAAGTGGCATTTGATTAGGGTTAATTGTGCAGGAATTAAGGACTAATTTATGTTATGATATTGGAATTGATATGAAATCGGGATTATTTTAGCAATAATTTACCTTATTAGCAATTTGGCGATAGTTATGATTAAGTCCTAAAACTATCATGTTAATAGAGATGTTAGTAATTTTGGATTAATGATAAGCATGATAGTAAGTATTACAGGTTATTAGGGTTGTATGGGGATTTTGATTCTAAACCTATTCTTTTGGATTAGGTAACGTGGAATTGGAACCTACTGACTCATAGGCTACAGATCGTGACTTGTATATTGAGACTACAAAGGTGAGGTTTTGCCATTCTAGCCTTGATTCTATCTATTCTTGTGAAATGACTCCTATGAGGGTTCAACGTGCTTGTGTACCGTACTTGTCCTTGTATTGAAACTCATAATTTGTTGAGATCTTGTTTGTCGTCTGTTGCTTGTTTTGTGAACTCCTGTGAGGGTTTATTTTATTAGTTCTTGCTTCTAATATTGTTCAGTACAATCCATAGCCTTGCCAGCTCTCTTGTTATCTGTTACAGCTTTAGTTGGCCATGTTGGCTTACCTGAATTGTTCATTGATATCGTATGACCTTGTCGGCATATTTGATTATTGAATTTATTTATAGATACTTTTATGCAAAATCTATTTGGGCCGAGTGCTAATCCCGACGGAATGCTTGGATTACTATCTTAGATTTGTATCATTGTACTGGTGATAAAAGCAATGTTATTGGCTTACTTGGTTTGCGATCTTAACTTTGGGCAGTCAGGGGTTGACTGGGGCCTAAAGCTTGATCGACGAGGATCGGTCCTACCGATTCGTGTGGTTGCGATCTTACCTTCGGGGAAGACTTGATCGGCAAGGATCGATTTTACCGATTCGTGCTGCAGCGATTGTGCGAGTTGGCCACTCATCAAGGGGATATAAGGGGGCAGGCCATTTTATGGTCGTATCCAGGTGATATAAGGGGATTGGCCGTTTTATGGTCGTATCATTTATACAAGTATCTAGGCGTTATAAGGGGGTTGGTCGTTTTACGGTCATATCATTTATACAAGTGTCGAGGTGATATAAGGGGGCAGGCCATTTCACGGTCGTATTGTTTATACAGTATCAAGGCGATATAAGGGAGTAGGCCGTTTTACGATCGTATCGTTTATACACAATCGAGAATGAAATAGGGGAAGGCCGTTACACGGTCATACATGTGAAATATGCTTGTACCATTGGTTTTATAAAATGTTCTTGTTTAGTCTATTTTATAAAACTAAACAAAATCCTGAATTTGGAAACATGTGTATTTCCTGAAATAAATTGTTACTGAGTCTTTAAAACTACTCATGTCTACGAGTTTTGAGATTTTCTATGTAATATATTTAAACATGAAATGACTCTTTGCTGGTATGGGACGGCATTGAGTCATCTCATAAAATGTGGTACAAGAAATACTAGTTTCTGGTTTTAGTTCGTAGATTTTATAAACTCTTTCAAATCTTCAAATCCAGTTATCATAACTTGTATTTTTAGTTATTTGGATTCAGAATGAATATTCTTCTTGTAAGTGTATATTGTATTCCATGTCATTCTGATTCCTCCATACATGCAGATGCTTGCCTTACTGAGTCATTCGGACTCACCCTTTTTGTATTGTTCTTTCTGTTCTTTGGCTAGATTGAAGTGTAGAAGGCACCCTGAGCCTGGGGCTACCGTTTGGTATAGTGTAAATATTGTTATCACGGCATCTAAAGTGGTAAGGTTGCGAGATGTTATAGTTGAATGTAAAAGGAGGGTAAATTATAAGTTAGTGTATTTTCTTCTACGAAGTGTGACAGGTTGGAGTTCCTGATGACTGATGTAGATATGTAAGTTAAATTATGGGCCTTTGAGAAATTGTGACTTGTTATGAGAACTTGGGTTTTGTTCGTCATTTTCAACATGACTAGCTTGAATTTTAAATTACAAAATTCCTTAGGATGAAAATTTTGAAGAGTGTAATTGGGTATAATTGGTTTTAAAAGATTCGACTGGAGTAACACCTCGATCCAAAGCAAGCACCTTCCAAATGGGGTGTTACAATACTCTTCTTAGTTAATTGAAGGTTTCTCTTCTGCATGGCATCATGCAACAAGAAGACCTTCACGAAGGCCTCCCCATGGGTGTTAATGATTTAATTGACAACTTCTTTTCCTACACTCTTCTAAATAAAATAAATTGCAATTTATCCATTAATTTAATATCTTGACAAATGAGCTTCAAATTATAATTGACTTGGATTTGTGTGTTGCTGCATGCACGAAGTGAACAAATTACTTTGCAATTATTTAGTACAATAATATCAAATCTAACCTATAAAGAAAGTGATAGAAAATGTCTGCATTTATTATAATAATGACATCAAAATATTTCAAGCCGTCATTTTTAATAAATATAATAATAATAATCTAAATTAAAAAAAAATCACCTCTCACTCGGATGTTCCTATATTTTTTCTGACATTATTACAGGCATTAACTAATAAATGTCAACCAAAATGGACCTAAATTCTCT
The DNA here is from genome assembly GCA_018894105.1 of Jacaranda mimosifolia. Lineage (NCBI taxonomy): Eukaryota > Viridiplantae > Streptophyta > Magnoliopsida > Lamiales > Bignoniaceae > Jacaranda > Jacaranda mimosifolia. Next base: position 12,935,278 of record CM032120.1, on the reverse strand, counting down.
GTGCCAAAAAAGAGGCTACTCTAGAAGACTGCGTCCTTTGACTCCTTTCAGATTGAAATAATTTGGGCTAGGCTTCGAGTACTCTATATAATTCTGTCAACGGGTCAGATTTGAATTGGATCTGTCATATTCGAATTTGAATTCGATTAGCAAAATTAATATTCGAATCCGACCCAAAATCATATAGGATCTGTGTTAGTCAGTACCATATCTGAATCCAATGGATATCCGAAATTCGATTAAAAAATCCGACCTGATTTATTATTATTTTCTTTTTTTTTCCTTTTGAATTTTATAAAAATATTGTATTTATAAAACAAATATATGTCATATTTGAATTTTTAACAACTTTTTATTATATATAATCCAAAAGTTAAATATTTGAATACTAAACTCCTTTTTCATATTATATTAATGTATAGATGAACTATTATATGTTATTATATTTGACATTTTATCAATACCACTCTTATTTTTTAAGTTAAAGACTCAATATTAATCATATAATATAGATGTTAATATAGATATTAGGTCAATATAATACATAGATTTTATTTTAAAATATTTATTAATATTGTATATTAGAATATTAATTTAATAAAAAAAATATTAAGGTTCGAATTCGGATATTTAACGGATCGGATTGCTTAATTCCATATCTGATCCACTTATTTCGAATTTTGAATATTTATAATCGGATTTGATTCATCGAACATTTTAATTGGATAAAAATTCTAAAATTCGAATCAAATTCAGATTAAAATCCAATTCATTGACAACCCTATATGTAACGCGGCTGAACAAACAGTATCTTGCACACTATACTGCCCAGGTGAGAAAACACAACCTCACAGAAAAAAAAGAAAGGGAAAAAAATCGGAATTAAGTATTCTGAATTTAGTACAATAATATAAAATCGAACCTATAAAGAAAGAGAGAGAAAATATCTGCATTTATTATAACAACGACATTAAAATATTTCAAGCCGTCATTTTTATATAATAAACATAATAATAATCTAAATAAAAAAAAATCACCTGATGCATTTACTTGAGCATCTCATTCACACACATAAATCTATACCACAATTATTCAATTGTAACCAAATTTAAAATTTTTAGAATTTGATTAGAAATATTTTAAATGTTTAGAATAATTTTATTGATTGCCCAAGATTAATTGTAGATTTAATTTATTTCTTTTTTTAATTATCAAATATGTCAACTAATCATATTTAGTGATCTTTTACTTTAATACTTTTTTTTGTGACTCATTCACACACATAAAGTTTTATATTATTTATATAGAGAATAGGTCTTTTAATAAGAACTATGCAATATAGACCAAATTTTGAATTTTTAAAATATTTCCATTTGATTGTCTAATTTTAATTGTGAATTTAAGAAGTCTTTTAATAAATTCTTCAAATTCATTTACATATACCTAAATCTATATATACTAATATATATATATATATGATATTTTTGTAATTTTGACTAATTAATTTTGAATTCATAAAATTTAGAATTTTAAAAAAAATTAGAAAAATTTCATTTATTGCTTAATCTTTGGTGCGAATTTAATTTTTAATTTTCTAGATCATGAAACGTGTAAATTAAATAGATACAATGGCCTTTTAATACATTAATTCTTCAAATTCATTTACATATACATAAATTTATATTATTATACGTATGTATAGGAAGGAGACATTTAATTACAACTGTATAATTTTGGTCAAAATTCTTAAAAAGTAGAATTTTATTAATTGTTTGAATTGATTTCATTAATTACTTAAATCTTAATTGCGAATTTATCAATATTCTAGATTATTAAAATATTCTTTTAGATGATATTATACTTTTCAATACCCATAACGTAGATGTCATAATTATGACGTGAAGTATAAACTTTACTTAGGAATAATACTAAAGTCTAGTAAGGAATGGTTTCTATTATATTTAATAATTTAGCAAGTTAATTAGCACACATAGGATCATGAACTAATACATTGGATTAGAACTTGCACTTCAAATAATCCTAAAAATTAATGGGTTAGCAAAAGGGGCAACTGAATGCACAAGAATCTTTTGCTTAAATACTTATGATTCATTACGAAATATATAATCCATTCAAAGAAGAAGAAGACATTTTGGTTTTTAAACATTGATTTATTTTCAATGTCCAACTAATAAATTTTATTCGAATTAAGCATAACATTTGTTGCTTTTTCTTTTTTGATAATTAATTGAAGCATTAATAGGTCATATCTTTGTATTTATCTAATCCAATTTACATTTATCCCATTCTAAAAATTTAGATAAAGTTTATATCAGTTAATTATTGAAACTTACCAAATAAAGAAATTTTAAAATTTTGTTATTTTAGAATCATTATAGTTATACCCGTCTGTTGGAAGTTATTGTTATGTTAGTACTAGAACTTCTCATTAAAACAACATGCTAGTTTTCTTTCATTTATTTTTTTAAAGATTAATTTTATATGATTTTTCAAACTTTAAAAAGTAATATTAAATATTTTAGAGAACAAACAAATGAAAATTGAAGTACCTCATGCAGCAAGGGAATCTTCACCAAGGCATTCCTATATATACTCGCCTTAGTTAATTGAAGGCTTCTCTTCTGCACGGCCTCATGCAACAAGAAGACCTTTATGAAGGCCTCCCCATGTATGTTAATTACTCAATCGACAACTTCTTTTCCTACACTCCTCTAAATAACATAAATTGCAATTTATCCATTAATTTAATATTTTGACACAATGAGCTTCAAATTATAATTGACTTGGATTTGTGCATTAATGCTACATGCATGAAGTGAACAAATTACTTTGCAATTATTTAGTACAATAATATAAAATCTAACCTATAAAGAAAGAGATAGAAAATGTATGAATTTATTATAACAACATCAAAATATTTCAAGCCATCATTTTTAATAAATATAATAATAATAATAACAATCTAAATAAAAAAATCTTCTGATGCATTCATTTGAGCATCTCATTCATGTGTTCCTATAGCTTTTCTAAAATTACAAGTGCTAACTATAAATGTCAACCAAAATGGACCTAAGTGCCCATTTGGTTTTGTTTTCAAAATCCCTTTTTATTTTTTCCTAAAAATGAAAATATAAAGTTATCAACTTTGTTGATTTTGCCTTGAAATTTGAGGTAAAATTGACAAGGAACGGAAGAAATAGAGCGAAACAGAGCAAAGTGGTCGAAATTGGCTTCAGAACATACCTCGGCGTGTGTTGGAAGGACGCCGCATGCCGGGGCGTGAGACAAGGTGCGCCAATGCGTGTACATAGGCGAAAAAGGCATAAAAACATGCGTTGTGCACCTCGGCGTGTAGTGAACAGTAACTTTGCGCTGAAGCGCAATTTTGTGCACCCCAGCGCGTAGTGCAAGCCCACGAGCCTTGGCCTTCGATTTTTTACTATAAATATCAGTTTTTTCTTTCGGAAAAAGTATCACGAACATAACACAATGATTTCTTTACTGCTTTTGAGTAAATCTCTCAAGGCGGAGTTTAGAACAAGGGTGTTAGGTGTTTTCATGAGATTTGTAGGATTCAAGTTTGTACTTGCACTTTGATTTGAGATCAATAAAATTCCTTTTCTTTGTTGGGTGGATTAGGCACATCGCCGAACCACGTTAAATCTTGTTGTCATAATTCCATCGAATTACTTTACTATTATTTCATTATTTTCGCAATAGATCCTCCTGGGTTACAAAAAATTGGTATCAGAACAGATTATATTAGATGTTAGGAATGAAGTATGAGGTAAAGAAATTCGATGGGAAAAATGACTTTGGGTTGTGGAACATGAAGGTTCACACCCTCCTGTGTCAATAAGGTTTATAGAGAGCGTTAAAGGGCAGAGATTCCTTGCTGGAAATGCTGAAGGGCGAGGAGAAGGACGAGTTCATGGCGAAGGCTTACAGTACTCTGGTGTTGTCATTGGTGGATAACGTACTGAGAAAGGTCGCCACGGAAAGTACGCTAGCAAATTTATGGAAGACGCTGGAGAGTCTATATATGACGAAATCCCTGACGAATCAATTGTATTTGAAACACCAGTTTTATATATTAAGAATGAAGGAAGGTACATCTATCACTTAACATATTGATTTTTTCAATAAGGTGATTCTGGATCTCGCTAATATAGATGTCAAAATTGATGATGAAGATCAAGTTTTAATTCTCTTGTGTTCTCTGCTAAAATCTTTTGAGCACTTGGTTACTACTTTGCTGTAGGGGAGATATATGATTTCAATGGAGGATGTGAAGGCCTCATTGAATTCCAACGAGTTGAGAAAACATGTCCTAGGTAGCAACGATGGTGAAAGTGGGGAAGGATTGGTGGCGAAAGGGAGACCAAGAGAAAGGGGAAGGAGTAGAGGTCGATCGAAGTCCCGAACCAAGCCTAGAAATAGTGACAAGTGTTTTAGGTGTGGTGGAAAGGGGCATTGGAAACGGAATTGTCCAGAATGAGGAAAGGCGAAGGATGCGGGTGAAACTTCTGATCAGAAACGGGATGGTGTCGCAGGAATTGTTGAGGATAAGTCTGATGGTGGGCTTGTTCTCAACGTTGCCAAAACTTTACTAAGCTCTGAATGGATTTTGGATAGTGGTTGTTCCTACCACATGTGCCCAAGAGAAGATTGGTTTACCACATACCATAAATACGATGGTGGTAAGGTACTTATGGGAAACGATGCTTCTTGCAGGGTTGTAGGAATTGGCTCAGTTTGTATCATAATGCATGATGGGATAGTAAAGACCCTAACATATGTGCGTCATGTTCCAGATCTGAAGAAAAATTTAATATCGTTGGGTACTTTGGATAAGAATGGTTGTGAGTGCAGAGCTTGAGATAGAGTTCTGCGGGTTCCAAAGGCGCATTGCTTATCATGAAGGGAGAAAAGCGGAACGGCCTTTACATATTGCAAGGAAACACGATTTCTGGTACTGCAGCGGTTTCTTCATCAGTAAATGATACTACAAGACTATGGCATATGTGGCTTAGGCATATGAGTGAGAAGGGAATGTCAGAACTGAGTAAACAAGGTTTGCTTTGCGGAGAGAAGACTGGAAAACTGGATTTCTGCGAGCAGTGTGTGCTGGGCAAGCAACATGGGGTGAAATTCCGCACTGTAATTTACAGGAACAAAGGCACCTTGAATTACATTCACTCAGACCCTTGGGGACCTTCTCAGGTTCCTTCAAATGGAGGTGCAAGGTACATGCTGACATTCATAGATGATTTCTCACGGAGAGTATGGGTGTATATACTGAAGCATAAGGATGAGGTGTTTGTCAACTTCAAGCAATATAAGACCCTAATTGAGAAGCAGACAGGAAAGGAGATCAAGCGCTTGAGGACTGACAACGGATTGGAGTTCTGTAATAAGGAATTTCAGGAATTCTGCGACAAGGAAGGAATTGTGAGGCATCGCATAGTTGTACATACACCACAGCAGAATGGAGTTGCAGAATGGATGAACATGACTATCTTGGAAAGAGCTAGACGCGTGCTCTTTAGTGCTGGATTGTCCAAAGATTTTTGGGCAGAAGCGATTAACACTGTGTGTTATTTGGTGAATAGGTCACCATCAATTGCTTTGGACTGCAAGACACCAATAGAAGTTTGGTCTGGGTCTCTTGTTGATTACTCAAATCTGAGAGTATTTGGGTGTCCTGCCTATGCTCATGTCCGGGATAGAAAGCTTGAGCCAAGGGCTAGGAAGTGCATATTTCTAGGATATGTAGATGGAGTCAAAGGTTATCGTTTGTAGTGTAATGATGACAACGGCTCTAAGATGATTATCAGCAAGGACGTGACATTCGATGAGTCTGCAACGAAAAAGAAGGTGAAGCAGTAGGAAAGCAGTCAACAGGGCGTTAAGGATAAGGTGGAGATTCATATTAATCCTCCACAAGTTTCAAAAGAGAAACAGAAGGTAGTAGATGAAACTGGTGAGAGCACATTACCACCTAATCAACAGCAGGAAAATGAACCACTACAAAATTATCGCTTGGCTCGTGATAGGGAGAGAAGGTAGATCAAACCACCATAGCTGTATGCTTACTCAGATCTGGTAGCTTATGCTTTGAATTCAGCTGAGGAATTTGTAGGAGATGATCTAGTCTCATACAAATAGGCAATTTTCAGATCAGATCTTGATAAGTGGGTTGCAGCTATGAGTGAAGAGATGAAGTCTCTACACAAGAATAGCACATGGGAGCTGGTTGATGTACCCAAAGGGCAGAAGATTGTAGGTTGCAAATGGATCTACAAGAAGAAGGAAGGGATTCCTGGTGTTGAAGATGCTAGATAGAAGGCGCGATTGGTTGCTAAGGGTTTTACTCAGAGAGAGGGGGTTAACTTTCATGAAGTATTCTCCCCAATTGTAAAACATATTTCCATTCATGTTTTACTTGCCATGGTTGCTCTGTTTGATATAGAGCTGGAGTAGATGGATGTGAAAACAGTATTTCTGCATGGTGAGTTGGAGAAACAAATCTATATGAGTCAACCAGAAGGATTCGTTGTTCCCGAGAAACAAAATCAAGCATGTCTTTTGAAGAGGTCATTATATGGCCTGAAGCAGTCTCCCAGGCAGTGGTATAAAACGTTTGATGCTTTTATTACCAAGATAGGATATACTAGAACCAAGTTTGATTGTTGTGTATATTACAAGATTTGTAGTGATAGCCTTCTCGTATATTTGATGTTATATGTTGATGATATGTTGATTACCTCTAGAAACATATCCGAGATCAACCAATTAAAATCTCAGTTAAGTGAAGAATTTGAGATGAAGGATTTGGGCGATGCAAATAAGATATTGGGCATGGAGATCATCCGGGACAGACACGCAGGATTGTTGTACTTGTCTCAATAGCATTACATTGAGAAAGTACTTGAGCGATTTGGAATTGATAAGTCCAAGCCAGTTAGTACGCCACTTGCAGCTCATTTCAAGCTCTCATAAGATCTATCACCGAGTACTGAGGAGGAGGTAGAGCACATTTCAAATGTGCCATATAGTGCAGTGGGTAACTTGATGTACGCCATGGTGTGCACTAGGCCAGACATTTCACATGCAGTCAATGTTGTGAACAAGTATATGCACAAGCCAGGAAAGACTCATTGACAAGCTGTGAAATCAATCATGAGGTATTTGAGAGGCTCTGTAGACAGATGTTTGAGGTATAGTCAATCAAATTCTACTAAAAGAATTATTGGCTATGTGGATGCGGATTATACAAGAGATTTGGACAGTAGAAGGTCCATGATAGGCTATGTGTTTTCTGTATCAAGTTGTACGGTTAGCTGAAAGACGACTTTGCAGTCATCAGTTGCATTGTTCACAACAGAAGCTGAGTACATAGCTTTTGCTGAAGGCGTTAAGGAAGGCATTTGGCTAAAGGGGCTGATCGATGATATGGGTATGACTTCTGAGATCACTAAGGTATTTTGTGACAGTCATAGTGCCATATACTTGTCAAAGAATCAATTGTTTCATGAGAGAACAAAGCACATAGATGTGAGGTATCACTTTATCCGGGATATGGTGTCTCAAAGTGTCATTTTGGTAGACAAGGTAGGGACTAAGGATAATTCGGCAGACATGTTGACTAAGGTTGTTCCAAGAATCAAATTCGAGCATTGCTTAGATTTGGTTAATGTTTGTAGACTCAGATAACAGGCCCTTTTGGGGGCAAGGACAAAGAAGAAGGATGGTGAATTTCAAGTCAAGGTGGAAAATTGTTGATTTTGCCTTGAAATTTGAGGTAAAATTGACAAGGAACGGAAGAAATGGATCGAAATGAAGCAAAGTGGTTGAAATGGGCTCGAGAACACACCTCGATGCGTGTTGGAAGGACGTTGCACGCCGGGGCGCGAGGCAAGGTGCGCTAAGGCGTGTACATAGGCAAAAAAGGCATAAAAACACCCATCGTGCGCCCCGGCGCAAGATTTTTGCACCCCGGCGTGTAGTGAACAGTAACTTTGCGCCGGGGCTCAAGTTTTTTGCGCCCCAGCTCAAAGTTTTTGCCCATGTTCAATTTTTTCTTGGCACAAGCAGTTTTGTGCGCCCCGACGCGTAGCGCAAGTCCACAGCCTTGGGCTTCGGTTTTCGACTATAAATATCAATTTTTTTCTTTCAGAAAAAGTATCACGAACATAACACAATGATTTCTTTACTGCTTTTGAGTAAATCTTTCAAGACGGAGTTTAGAACGAGGGTGTTAGGTGTTTTCGTGAGATTTGTGGGATTCAAGTTTGTACTTGCACTTTGATTTGAGATCAATAAAATTTCTTTTCTTTGTTGGGTGGATTAGGCACATTGACGAACCACGTTAAATCTTGTTGTCATAATTCCATCGAATTACTTTACTGTTATTTCATTGTTTCTGCAATAGATCCTCCTGGGTTACAACAAACTTCTTTTCTATTTTCACAGACATTTTCATTCTTAGCATATATTTCGAAATACACTGTTACTCTCTCTCCGTTTTCACACTTTATTTTCTCCTATTCACATTTGCATAAGTTTTAATACAAAACACTACAACAACCAAATACAACTCATTTTCAACTCTACACAATTATTTAATTTTAAATAAAATATTCAAATAATATTTTATTTTAAAAAATTACACTTATAATTAATTTTTCATTATTTTTTTTATCAAAAAATAAAAATACCTCCAAAAAACAAAATCAATTGCAAGTTTTTTAATGCAAAAAAAAGGCCATTCTAGAAGATTGCGTCGTTTGACTCCTGTCAGATTGAAATAATTTGGGTCGGGCTTCGAGTACTCTACATAAAGCGGAGGAACAAACAATATCTTACACATTATACTGCCAGGTGAAAAAAAAAAACACAAGAGGAAAAGCGAACGTACCTCGGAGAAATCGAAATTGGCATGAGAAACATTATTCTGCAGGTGCGTAATTCTAAGAAAACCTTTTTCACACTACAATAAAATCAAACATTAAAGACAATGAAAAATGTCATTAAATAATGTTATAATGCCGATTTTATATTTAATGATATTTTTAAAAGTACAACTTGTAATGATGTGGCCAAAGATATAAATGTTATAAATATCACTAAATTATATTTGTTTTGGCATTAATAAAATGCAACAAAAATTGCATCAAATGACCCGTTAAAATATCATGAAAAATGCATTAAATAACATGTTAAAATGTCATTAAAAATTATTTTAAATGACAAGCTAATATGCCATTAAAAATTGCATGCAGTGGCAATTTAAAACGTTACAAAAGTTCTTTTAAATGACAAGGTAATATGTCATAAAAAATACAATAAATAGCATGTAAAAATGTCACAAAAATACTTTTAAATGACATACTAATGTGCCACAAAAAATGCATATAGTGATGTTAAATGCCGTAAAAGATTCTTTTGAATGACATACTAACATGTCATAAAATTAATTAAATAACATTCTACATTAAATGACAAATAGAATCTTTTGAGTGGTATCTTAATCTGCCTCTAGCACATTATATATGATACTTTAACATGATTCAATTGCTTTGTATAAGAGTCAAACATGCAACATCTTACTTGGAAAAATATTAATTTACCGTCAAACTACCTATCAAATGTTCATTATAAATTTTCAATTTTTTTTACTTTAAAAGCATATTTGATCAATTATTTAAATATATACTCAAAATTATTTTATTAAATAATATATTTGAAAAAGTGGGAAAAAACGTTTTTCAGGTGGGTTTCTTCCTGGAAAGGATGGAATTTCTGTCTTTTCTTTTCTTTCCTTTTTTTCGCATTTCTTTATTCTTTCGTAAATGTTTCACAACTCTGTGTGTGTGTGTGTGTGTGTTTCTAAAATTTGGGTGCACCCCTCTAAAGCCAGTGTTTGACACTGAAATGGGAATGTGTGGATCAATCTTGCTGAAGTATCGTTCTAATGCTGTTAAAGATGTTCTGCATTGCATTTCTGGATCTGATGATGACCTGGACAACTATAAATTTTAATACCCCCAAGAAAACAAACCATTGTGGCTACAACAGCTTGACAATTTGTTGGAAATTAATTTTAGAAGAAAATATGAATTGATTTTTTAGCATTGTGGGGGGTAGAACAAAGGCCTAACAATCCATTTATTTGGGATTGGTTATGTAATTCTTCTAATAGATTTCTCTTTTCAACTAGCTTTAACTAGAGCTCCTCTCAAGGTTTTTACTGCTGATATTCTAGTGAATATGAGAGTTTGTATATTGGCTTCTTATTTCTTCTTTCCTTTGATAATGATAGTTCTTGATAATGGTGTTGCCGTATTTGAAAATGGTAGGTTGCAAAAGTATAGATTTCTTTTAATCCTTCTTTATATGGGAAATTTGCAAAAAGGTCGTAAGTATTGCCATTTTATAAAATAGGATTGAAATTAAGGCCGCAGCAAAATTAGAACTATAATTCTAAAAAAACCTGAAAAAAAAAGACAAAGCTTGTTGCAAAATACAGTCAACTCACCGGAAAATATAATCAACGGTGGAATATGCTTGCATGGCGCTTGACTAGTACAGCTTTGTGCCTCGTCATATGCCACATTTACTTAGATAAAGAAAAAGTTGCAAAATAGAACCACAAGCAAGGTTATTTTGTGAAAGATAACCAGAATTAAGGAGCAACAAAAATGATAACAAATTTTAAGAAGGATAATGTTTACTAAGAAATAGTCACTTTAACGTCTAATAAGAAATAGTTACTTTTTATTCAGTAATTTTAGTACGTTAGCACATAACTCTCTGTTGGACTATAAACCATGTTTGTAAGAATCCCAAAAGCTAATAGGTTAGCAAGAACGTCAACAGAATGGGATTCACGCATTAAGAGTTGTTTGGATGAATAGTATGATTCATTAAAGAATACATAATCTGAAGAAGATATTTTCATACTATAGAATAATTTATTTTCAAAGCCTAACTTATTAAACTTTGTTCATCAAATTATGTGTAGAAGTTGGTTGCCTTCTCTTTTCGTTAATTAATTGAAGCATTAGATTATATCTAATCTAATTTACATTTGTCTCATTCTAAAAATTCCTATCGATCAATTGTTAAAACTTACTAAATAAGGAATTTTTTTAAAATTCCGTTATCGTAGAACTGTTATAATTATATAACCGTATTTTAAAATTACTGATACACTAAATTTTAAATATCATCAAAAGTTTCCTTACAACAACATGCTAATTTTCTTTCATTTATTTTCTTGTAAGACCAATAATATTGCATGATCATTCAAAGTTTAAGAGAAACATAGTGATAACGTGATCGAACTAATAAATGAAGTTCGAAGCCCCTCATGCAATGCAACCAAAAAATCTTCGCGAAGACCTTCTCATGCACTTTATTGATTCATTTGACGACTTTTCTTCCTATCCTCCACTAGTTATAAGGAACTACGACCGATTCATTAATTTAATACTTTGACAATTGAACTTCAAAAACTAATCTAAATTTACACGCTAGTACATTAAATGCATAAATCTAATATATTTTGCGATTATTTAGTACAGTAAAATTCAATATAATTTATCAAGATGGAGATAAATAATATCCGCATAAAAAAAAAAAACAAGGACATCAAAATATTTAAAGCCGCCATTTTTGTTTGACATAGTAATAATCTCAATAGGAAAAATCACCTGTTTTTCATTTATTTTGAGCATCATATTCCTATTTTCCTATATTTTCTCTAACATTACAGGCACTAACTAATAAATGTCAACCAAAACGGACCTAAATTTTTTGTGAAAAAAGAGGCTATTCTAGAAGATTGCGTCCGTCGGATGGTAATCATTTGAGCCGGGCTCTCGACTCTATAAAAATCAGCTAAAGAAACAGCCTCTTGCACACTATACTGTCCAGGTGAGAAAACGCAGCCTCATAGGAAAAGAGACAGGAACGAGAGGAAAAGGAAGCGTTCCTCGGAGAAATCGAAATCGACTTCAAAAAAATTTGTTCTGAAGGTCTGTAACTCTGTGAAAACATTTAATTTTTCAGGTGGAGTTTTTTTCGCTTTTTCCTTTCTTTTACTGCATTTCTTATTTTCTTGGAGATGATTTACAAATTTTTTTTTTTTTTTGGTGTGTGTGTGTGTGGGGTGGGGGGGGGGGGGGTCTGCAGAATGGTGGTTTTCCATTTTCTTTCTCAATTCGTCTGAATATGAAGGTCACAGCTCACCTTTTTTTTCCCCACTTCTTTTTGGAGTTCTTCTTCCCATTCCACCCGTGTGTCTGTGTGCAGCCCCCCCCCCCCCCCCCCACCACCACCACCAAAAAAAAAAGAAAGAAAGAAAGAAAGAATAAAGAAAATTAGGGTTTTGTGTTAGAGGAAGTACTAAAAAAATCTCTTCCTAATGTGCAAAAAAATGTGATTTCTTGGTTGAAGAAGTTTTCAAGAATGATCTTACTTTGATAAGTATACAGAAAACTTGTTTTTATTTAATTAAATGACAGATCTTTTCTTCTAGGATTTTTTTTTCCCCCTATTTTCATCTGGTAATTTTCCTTAAACCTTTTTTTTTTTTTTTTCCTCCTGTTCATGTATGAAAAATTCATGTGGTTATGAAATGTATGTGGGATCTGTTCGATTACATGAAATGAAGGTGAGATCTGACAGAATTTACCCTTATTTTCCTTTAATTAAGTTAATAAAAAAATGAAAAGGAGAAAATAAGAAAATATACATTGTACTGATATTATTTTATGCATTGCAGACTATCATCTCAAAGGTAGAATTAACTATGGTCCTTTGAATTCCTGCTGTTTTGAATCTCACATATTTACGTATATAAATTAAATATATATATTTATATATTGCAACTGGCCCATTAGGTCAATGACATATTTGCCCTCAAACTTATACGTATGAGATTTTGAATTCAAACCTTAATTAACGAATCTTTAGTATAGATCTTGCGTATGTACATGTATATCTATATATATTGTTGCATATGGATCAATGTCTTTATCATCCAATATAAATATGCTGCTATATCCTCTGAGTTTTTATTTGTTTCTGAGTGTTATTCCAATTCTATAAACTCCATGTGTTTTCATTGCTAAAGACTGACAAAAGTTTGAAGCTTTGGGGAGAGCAAAATTGATGCCCGTGTATTTGTGTTGAAGTCTTCCTAGGACTTACCAATATTGCATATTAATTATGAGAAAAACTTCTTTTCTCAAATATTTTTCTTTGAACCTGCTGCAATTTTTCCTAAATTTTAAACACTCCTGCCTATATTTTCTTTTTTAGTTGATCGAAAACTTATCCAAAATTTTGCACAATCATATGGCTGCTTTTAATAGTGCAAGTTTTTGAGTTTCAAATAGATCGACAAATTTTGAATTTGACTAGATTTGTCTAGGCTGCCATAATGCGTCGTCGATCAAGCCGGAGGACCCGTATCGATTTCGTGGTGTGCATAGAGAATGATATTGCATTTAAGATCTTGTCATTGTTGGATGATCCAATTGATCTTATCCATGCTAGTGCTGTATCACGCTCTTGGCGCAATTTTGGTGAGCTAATACAAGTTAAATTAATTGCATTGTATTAATAATTAGTGGAATTAGATTACATTTAGTACAAATGTCAGTTTCTCTGTTAGAGTATTAGTCTTTATCTTGCCAAAATTAGTTGTTTCTTTTTACCACGTTCCATTATAATTGTCGTATTGCTGTCAACTGTTGTTCCAGTATATATGAGAAGTAGTTGTTATAACTAACTTTTACCATTGATACCCTTTCTATTCCTTTCCTTAGCTTTTCATCGTTCTCTGCCCCCATCAACAGTTATATATTATATTATTAATTATCTAATTGTTTGCTTGGTTCTTACAGTGATCAACCATTCCCTCATGAAAAAATTGTGTGAGAAAAGGGCTCCTCTCACCTCCTACATTAAACAGATTGTTGAAGATGAAACTGAAGCATTACTAATGGATGATAGATTTCAATATCCACTCAACTATGATGGTTTGAAGGAGGTTCACATGATTTATTCCCACCTTTTTCAGGCTTTATCAAAGTCCCTTATTGCTCCAAAGTTATGCTTTGAGTGTGTTATTGGCGCTTCTAGCACAAACATTTATCCAGATGAAAGTATCGTCAATATTCTGCTTCCAAGTGACACCGCTATGTGGGGCAATTCTTACTGGGGCAGCAAAGGACAAACTCATCCGATGGCATCTGAGAAGATAGTCTTTAAATTAAATGGTGGTGTCTGCATTGTCACACACATTGATATACAACCCTACCAATGTAATTTCTTAATCCACTTTCTCGAATTTTTTTGCCATCTTAGATATTTCATCTTTAGTTTTGCTTCATTAGTATATGTTAAGAATATATATCCTTTTTAATGAAATATTTAATGCATTTTGCATGTATTTTGCAAAGCAAAATAAAAAGATGAAATATCAACTCAAATAGAGGATCTAAACTGAATTTATTACTTTTTCTTAAGTCTTTTCTTTATTGACATTGTTTTTATATGCTAATTACTCCAGTTCCTTCTCTAGAGGAGCCAGAAGCCCCAATATACTCTGCAAATTCAGTTCGATTTCGAATGGGACATCCTAGATCGAACACAGGTTTCTCTGTTAAACTCCAGAATTTGCCACTACTGCAGCTTGACGATGAAGATAATTATGTCTGGACATATACATCTCCAGTGTTTCCGATGGAACAGGTGATCTTTATAGTTCTCCAACTATTTAAATAACTTATCATGTAGTAAGATTGCTTTTGTTGTCTCAATGAGAGTTCAAAAATTATGGCTTTTATTACAAAAGTACTTATACTTGAATCTACACACAGGCAGCCTTCTTGCAGTCTTTCCAGCTACCGGAACCTGTTCTTTGCATCGGTGGCTATTTGCAGATCGAGCTACTAGGTCACGTTCAGCGAGATGAGTTGGATGGACTTTACTATATACGGTAAGTCATTAATAAATTTTTCAATTAGATAAATTGAAGCAAGATCCCAAATTAAAACAAGAAATCATCTTTATTTTCTTACCTTGAAAATCTTAAATTTTTTTGTGATAGTAACATAAATAATGTGCCATTGGCTTATTGCAGTCTCGGCCATGTTAGAATCCAAGGGCACTCTTTGCACCCAGCATTCGACTTTGAGATGAGAATGCCTGATGAATTCCTACTAAAGTATCGTCCAGGTGACATTACATATGTTCTCCGTTCAATTCCTAAGGTTGATAGTGAAGATGAAGAGGCTGCTATAATGAAACAAATTCTAGCAAACAAACCGTTGTGGTTAAGACAGATCGATGGTTTGAAGCATCTAATGTTCCCTAATGATCAGGCTTGATCAAATGTGTTTGATAACTTGTTGGATGATTTAAGGTTTTATCATGTGGGTTTGCTAGTTTAGTTACCCCTACTTCAATACTTCTACACTTTATAATTCTGGTTTATTTTTATATCGCTAAATTTTTGCAATCGTGAACTCTTGTAATGTATATTTATGGTTTAATCCATCACTAGATTTTCCTCAATTTAAGGTGTTTCTAGCTAGTTTCATTTTCAAAGCTTTTACCAATAAATTTTGGATTGTCGAATAGTCAATTAACTTGGGTCTATTCATGATAAACAATTATTTGGCATGCTTATATTTAGGTAGAGCCCAACTAAACAAAAGCACATTCATATTGAGTTTATCTAAGGTTGAGTCTTATTAGGTTCAGTCTAAGTTTTATGTTTTAGACACAATCTAAATATCTTATGTAAATCTTTGACAACTCATTTTAAATCATATAATTTTTATTTTTATGATGACATTCATTAAAAAGTAAATAATTAATTCAAAGGGATTTCCAAAAACAAAAAGAAAAAGAAAAGAAAACTAACCTATGATTGTAGTTGCCGTTGATAATGACATTTCTTGATAATGTGGCTTTGTTTGAAAATGGGTTACAAGATTCTGAATCCTTGTCGTGCTCTTCTGTATATAAGTTGAATCAAATATTAGCCTATAGAATAGCCCTTTCACTTCATTGCAGATTGTTTAGGGTTTAGAAACTTTAAAAGAAGGGGCCTATTTTATTAGAATTAAGTTAATTTTCACTCAATTATGAAATTCTAGTTTTTTGAAATTTTGTAGTTAAATTGAAAAATTTTCACTAATTGCTGGTTGTTTATCTTTATCCAAAAGAATTTTACAATTTGATTAAACAAGTTATAACAACTTAAGTCAAAGTTAAAGATAATATTTATTTTTTTTGCTAATGATTAATTAGATAAATACGTTCTTTAATTTAACAATTAAGATTAATCTATTATATCTCTATTTTACTAATTTTCGAATTAAATTCAAAATAATTTTAAAGATGATTAAGAAATATTGTAGTATTTACAAATGAAACATGAAAATGTTTAATGCTCACTTGCATTTTCACAATATTTCGCATCAATATTAATAAGAAAAAAAATGGAGAAATTGCTCTCTATTTGTTATTACTGAAATTGGAAAGAGTCAAAATTTCAAAGGTAACGAGATAGAGACCAACACTGATCAATTAGTAAGCCATATAAATTTGACTTTTATCTCATTCATGCATCATGCATGCACATAAATTTGCATTATTATACGTAGGAAGTGATTTTTTTCACCAAAATTTAAATTTTTAGAATATGATTTTTAAATGTTTAGCATAATGAAATTAATTGCTCAATATTAATTGTGTTAATTTCTTGATATTTTGACTTGACTAAAATATATCAGCTGGCCATTTTAATGTTCTTTAATTTTTAAATCAATTCATACACATAAATCTATACCACAATTATTCAATTTTAACCAAATTTGCCATTTTTAGAATTTAATTAGAAAGTCATAGATGTTTAGAACAATTTTATTGATTGCCCAAGATTAATTGTAGATTTGATTTATTTATTTTTTAAATTATCAATATCTCAACTAATCATATTCACTAACATAAAGTTTTATATTGTTTTATATAGAAAATAGGTCTCTTAACAAGAATTATGTAACGTTGACCAAATTCTAAATTTTTAAAATAATTTCATTTGATTATCTATTGTTAGTTGTGAATTTAAAATGTTTTAGTAAATTCTTCAAATTCATTCATGTATACCTAAATCTATATGTACTATACTACTATTATACATAAAAGGGATCTCTTTATCACAATTGTGTAATTTTGACTAATTTTGAATTCATAAAATTTAGAATTCTTTTTTAAAAAATTAGAAAAAATTTCATTCATTGCTTAATGTCTGGTGTGAATTTAATTTCTAATTTTCTAAATCATGTAACATGAAATTAAATAGATACAATTACCTTTTAATTCATTCTTCGAATTCATTTATGTATACATAATTTTATACTATTATGTATATGTAGAAAGGAGGACATCTGATTACAACTGTATAAATTTGGTCAAAATTCTTATAAAGTAGAACGTTATTAATTGTTCGGATTGATTTTCTTAATTACTTAACCTTAATTGTGAATTTATCGATTTTCTATATTATTAAAATACTTTAGATGATGTCATACTTTTTTGCACTCATGACGTAAATATCATGATAACGTGGAATATAAAGTTTACTTAGGAATAGTACTTTAAAGTCTAGTAAGGAATAGCACTTTGAAGTCTAATAAGGAATAGTTTCTTTTATATTCAATAATTTAATATGTCGGCACATAGGATCATGAGCTAATACATTGGATTAGAACCTATCTTTTTAATAATTCTAAAAACTAACGGGTTAGCAAAAAGGGCAAATGCATGCACAAAAATCTTTTGCATCAATTGCTATGATTCATTACAAAATATATAATCCACTCGAGGAAGAAAATATTTCAATATTAAACAGTAATTTATTTTCACTATTCAACTAATAAGACTTTATCAAATTAAGCACAGAAGTTGGTTGCTTTTTCTTTTTGATATTAATTGAAGCATTAGGTATATTTATGTATTTATTTAATCCAACTTATATTTGTCTCATTCTAAAAATTCAAATAAAGTTTATATTCGATTGAACAATTGAAACTTACCAAAAAATGAATTTTTTAAAATTTCGTTATTTTTAGAACCGTTATAATTATAACCGTCTTTTAAAAATTACTTATACATTAACAGTGAAACTTCATTAAAACAACATGCTAATTTTCTTTCATTTATTTTCTTTTAAGAACAATCATGCACGGTCTATATCTCCTTGGTAAATTGAAGGCTTCTCTTCTTCACGGCCTCATGCAACAAGAAGATCTTCACGAAAACCTTCATATGCACGTTAATTACTCAATTGATAACTTCTTTTCCTACACTCTTCTAAATAACATAAATTATCATTTATCCATTAATTTAATATTTTGACAAATGAACTTCAAAAACTAATTTGGATTTGTACATTGCTATATGAAGTGAACAAATTTAATACTTCGCAATTATTTAGTACAATAATATAAAATCTAATCTATAAAGAAAGAGATAGAAAATGCATGCCTGCATTTAGTATAAACAACGACATCAAAATATTTCAAGCGGACATTTTTAATAAACATAATAATAGTCTCAATAAAAAAAAATATCACCTGATGCATTCATTTGAGCATCTCATTCATATGTTCCTATATTTTTTCTAACATTATTACAGGCACTAACTAATAAATGTCGACCAAAATGGACCTAGATTCTTTGTGCGAAAAAAGAGGCTATTCTAGAAGATTGCGTCGTTCGACTCCTGTCACATTGAGATAATTTGGGCCGGGCTCTCGAGTACTATATATAAAGCAGCTGAACTAACAGTCTCTTACACACTATACTGCCCAGCTGCGAAAACACAGCCTCAGAAAAAAAGACAAAAAAGGAGAAGAAAAGGGAGCGTACCTCGGAGAAATCGAAATCTTCTGCAGGTGCGTAACTCTGAGCAAAACGTTTTTCCAGGTGGGTTTCTTCCTGGAAAAGGTGGAGTTTCTTTCTTTTCTTTTCTTTTCTTTCTTTTTCTGCATTTCTTTATTCTTTTGTAAATGCTTCATAACTCTGTGTGTGTGTGTGTGTGTGTGTTTATGCAGATCGGTGGTTTTTGATCCATTTTTCTTGCTGAATTCGTCTGAATCTGATGGTAAAAGCTCACTTTTAATTTCTTCTCCACTTTTTCTTGGATTTTTTTTCCCCCATTCAACTTGTGTGTATATATATATATATATGTGTGTGTGTGTGTGTGTGTGTGTGTGTGGTGTGTGCAACAAAGAAAAAAAAATGAGGGTTTTGTGTTATGGGTAATGAAAAAAATTCTTTTTTTAATGACCAAAAAAAGTGATTTCTTTTAGGTGAAGAAGTTTTCAAGAATGATCTTAGTTCGATTCAGAAAATTTTGATTCGTTTAAAAGTCTGTATCTTTTCTTCTGGGAGATTTTTTTACATTTTTACCTTTTCTCGCCATCTGATTTGCAGAATTTTGGTTTAGCGTTTCTTCTTCTTTTTCTTTTTTTTTTTTTAATAAGTGAAAAAATAATGTGGTGAAATATATGTGTGAAATGTTCAATTACATGAAATGAAGGTAAGATCTTACAGAATTTACACTTGATTAAAAATTAATAGAAGGAATGAAAAGGAGAAAATTAAAAAAGCAAAATATAAATTGTACTGATGTTATTATTTCATGCATTGCAGACTATCATCTCAGAGGTAGAATTCCTTGTCCTTTGTGGCTCTTTTTTTTTTTTTTTTTTCCCTTGAAACTCACATATTTATGTATGTGTCTGTATTTATATTTATGGTTGTATATAGATTTATATCTTTATCAGGTAATTAATATATGTAATTAATTAGTTATTTGTTTTTCAATGTGAATTTTCTTTTTCTCTTTTTTTTTTTTTTCTCTTTTGGTGTGGGGAGGCGCAAAATTGATGCCTGGGGATTTTTGTCTCAGTCTATATACAAAATCTGAATTAAGATTTAATTATTAATTCTTAATTTCTCATATTGCAGAATTTTTCTCATATGATTCCATAGATATAAATGAATCTTGGGTTTAATTATTTTATGCAGAATTTTTCTCAGGATCCTCACTAATATTGCATTATGAGAATTCATTTATCAGAGGCTGCCCATATCTTTCCTAAATCTTAAACATTCCCATATGTTTTTCGAAATTTTTACGTTCTTTACACTCACATGGTTGCTTTTGTACTCATAGTTTGACAAATTTTGAATTTGACTAGGCTGGCGAAATGCGCCCATACTGCAGGAGGAACCGTATGGATTTTTTGGTGTACTTAAAGGTTGACATTGTATTGAATATCTTGTCGTTGTTGGAAGATCCAGTTGATCTCATCTGTGCTTGTGCTGTATCACAAACTTGGCGCGATTTTGGTGAGCTATAAAAACAGTACTTGTTTCCTCAAATTCGTGTCATTAACTGCATGACATCAATAATTAGTGGAGTTAGGTTCTATTAAGTACAAGCGACAAATTATTCGTTAGAGAATTATTCTTATCTCGCAACAATTTATTCGTTTATGCCACGTTTCGCTGTAATTGTCGTCTTGCTGTCAATTCTTATAGAAATATATATGAGATGTCATCATTATAACTAACTTACACTGTTGAACCTTGTTGCTCCATACCATTTTGTCGGTCAAAGTGGTGGTTATCCTTTATAACACTAAATTTTGAATTACCAATTGTACCCTTTATTTTTAGTTTAATTTCAAAAGGTGCATTTATCGCTTGATATAAAGTTAAAAACACAAGTAACATGATCAAAACACAATGAAAAATTTATAGAATGTGTACGCAAATATATATCACATTTTTAACTTTTCACACGGAAATTATTTGCTATATATGAGTTTATATTGATAGACAATCAATATTATACATATGTGATATTTAGTGTAGTTATTGTTAAAATTATGTTGAAGTTTCTCTATACTATATAAAAAAATTAAGTGTTTTATTATTTATAACTAATATTAATAATATGATAACTCAATTTGCACATGCTTTTGCAGTGATCCGCAACAGCCTTATGAAATCTTTATGTCTGAAAAAGGCTCCTCAGCTCTCCAACATTGTCAACATTGTTGAAGAGGATGATGATGGAACATTAGTAATGCATGATAGATCTGAAAATCCACTCAACTTCGAGGTTCTGGAGAAGGACCACAAAATGTACTCCTATCTTCTTCAAGCTCTGAATGTGTCTTCTATCGGTCCGATGCAATGCGTGGAGTGCGTCATTGGTGCTTCTAGCACGAGCCTTTATCCGCGCAAAAGCATCGTCAATGTTCTGGTTCCATATGATTCAACTGCATGGGGCCATTCATTTTGGTCTAGCGAAGGACAGAGAGATCCAAATGTACCAGAAAATATACTCTTTAAGCTAGACGGTGGAGTCTCCATCGTCACTCATGTGGAAATACGGCCTTTTCGATGTAATTTCTATGATCCGGTTTTTTGATATTCTTTTCTTGATTTCTATTCTTTATTGACGTTGTTTTCGTGTGCTAATTACTCCAGTTCCTTCGGTCTTCGGGCTTCCAGGCCATACGTACCCTGCAAATTCAGTTAGGTTCAAGATGGGGCATCCTAAATCCAACGCAGATTTGACAGTTACTGTCCAGAATTTGCCGCTGCATCAGATTGACGAAGATAATTATGTCTGGACCTATACATCTCCTGAGTTCCCAATGGAACAGGTGATCTTCATAGTTCTTTGCATCCCAACTACTTAAGTATTCACTTATCATGTAATAAGATTGTTTTTAGTTGTCTTATTGGGAGATTGAAAATTATAGCTTTTATTATAAATATTATGCTTGAATCTGCACCGCAGGCAGCCTTCTTGCAGTCTTTCGAGCTGCCAGAACCTGCTTTTTGCATTGGTGGATATTTGCTGATTGAGCTGTTAGGCAGGGCTCGAAGAGACCTCTTGGATGGACGTTACTATATATGGTAAGTGGACGTGAACTTGCAAAGTGATAAATCACAGCTTGAATCCTTTGTTCCATTACACGTTTCGTTTTTTACTCCAGTTGCATGAGTATATACTAAGCGTATTAAATATTTTCTTTAAAAATAATTGACTGATGTTAGATACACGTGACATATATACATCAAATTAGAATAAAAAATTATACGTACATAAAATTAAATAGATATATGGTTCAAAGTGGATTAATCGTCTCTATTTCCTTACATTTTAAGTTTATGTGAGTTGAAAATTTTAAATTCTTTGTACATAATTAATATGTCATTGATTTAGACTCGTGTTTATCATTGGCGTATTGCAGCCTCGGCCATGTTGGAATTCGAGGGCACTCTCTGAAGCCAGCATTTGACATCAAGATGGAAAGTTCTGGATCGATGTTACTGAAGTATCGTCCTGATATTGTTGAAGAAGTTCTTGATTACATTGCTGAATTTGATGATGATCAGGATGAGAATGATGCCGACTATGATGATTATTGGTGGGAGGAGGAGGACGAAGAATTAGCTGAATACCAACCAATGTGGTTAACACAAGTTGATGATTTGAAGGATCAATTGAGGATCCCTCAGCTGATGCAGATAGTGCCTATTGTGATGGAGCTGTTTATGAGGCTTGATGATCATCCCTGATTGAAATGCAGTTGATAACTTGTTGGATGGAAGCTTTAGTTTGTAATTATATATGGCAGTTCAGTACTTTAGTACTAAATAATTTCTGGATTATCTTATGACTGAACTTTTCCAGTTTGCATGAACTCCTGTAGTATTATACATATTTCTGGTTTAATCCATCAATGGATTTTCCTCAATTTGAGGTGTTTCCTGTCTTCCGTTCAAAGCTTTAATTACCAGCAAATTTGGGAGTATTATTATTCTTATTAGGTTTAGCTGTCAATTGAGTCAAGATACAGGTCTTTTAGTACATTTTTAAACTCATAATTCACACATGCACATATTACATATAGGAACTCGGTCTTTCGAATATAATTATGAAACTTTAATCAAATTCTAAATTTTTAAAATTTTAAAAAAAAATTCTCAAATGTTTAGAATAATGAATTAATTGTTCAACGTTAGTTATACATTTAATTTCATAATTTTTTTTTAAATTATTAAAATATGTCAACTAACTAATTGCTTGATGACTTTTAATACACTAGTCTGATCAAGCCAATTCACACACACAATCAATACCATTCTTTAACGAGCAAAATTGTGCAATTTTAATTAGTAAATTTTCAATTCTTAAAATTTAGAATTTTTTTTAAAGATCTAAAATAACTTTATCGGTTGCTTAACATTAGTTGTCAATCTCTTTTTTATTTTAAATCATCAAGAAATGTCAACTGATCAAATTCAGTGACCTTTTAGTATGTTCTTCAAACCCACCTAGACATATAAACATGCAATCTATACTATTATAGAAAAAAGCCTAGTTTGTCTCTAATATGGAAGTTACGATACCAAATTTCAAATATATCAAATTTGTCCTTTATGTTCTTTGAGGAAAAAGCTTATTTGTCTTTTACTTGTCCTAAATATTCAATAAAATTTATATATGTCCAAATAATCATCATTTATTTAAAAACTTCTCTTATCACAAAGTAAGCTCAATATTTTAATGATTTTTAATTTTTTTTTTTTTTAATCTAGTAAGAAACTATAAAATTTTTACTTTATGTGACTACTGTCATTCAAATTATGCGAATTATAAATATATATTTCAAATGCATATTAAATTTAAGTATACTGAATATGAAAATATATATAAACAAAATGATCACCCAAAATATTTTTCATGGATGCAAAAATTGCATGCGAATCCTACTATATTAAATATAAAAAGCAAGTTTCTTGACCATATTTTAACCAAATTTTAAATTCTTAAAGTTTAAAATTATAATTTGATAAATTATCAAAATATGTCAATTAACCAAATTTAATAATTTTTAAATACATATTTATAAAAGTCACGATTACAGAATTTTGAACAGTTATAGCCAAGCTTGAATCGAACTGCAAAAAAACTATCATGCCCAAGTTCAAAAATCAATTTTCAATTAATTGAGTTTTATCTGGGCTTACTAGACTTACAATTAAACTATCTTGATTTATCTTACGATGAAATATAAATATATCATTTTTCCAATTAATAAAAGAGGAAATTCTTTCAAATTAACATGGGGGAAAATATCCAAGGTTGTTGAAAAATGAAAATTTCCTCAGAGATAGGACAAGGCATGCTTATAATTAATTATTAGAGAGAGAGAGAGTTTAAAGAACTTATATGCCAATAGTTATACCTCATTGGGAAAAAAAAAAATATATATATATATATATATGATCCACTGAAAGGAGAATTTATTTTCATATTAGTTACCAATCTATTTTTTAGCACATAACCAATCAAATTGAAATTAAGCATAGACTTCGACTGTTTTTTCTTTCTTATAATTAATTAAAATATTATGCCACATCTATATGTTCGTTCATTTCTACTTCTTCTTTTCTCATTCCTATAGATAAGTTTTGTTTTTAAAATTATCAAAACTTACCGAACAATGAATTTTTCAAAATACCATCATTTTAGAATTATTATTATAATTTTAACCATCTTTTAACATTACCTATAATAAAAAAGAAATATCACCAAAACTTTTCATTTAAAACATCATATAAGTTTCTTTAAAACATTAACTAGCAATGACAATTCTCCCTATTTGTTTCGAAAATTTACATGCCTTTGGTTGTTATTTTTTATTTTTTATTACATGATTATACATTTTGTATGGATGAATTGGAGTTCCAAAATCTTCCACCACAATTGATTCTCCCAATTACTCTTTTCTCTCTTTTTTGGCAATTTCAATTCATATGGGATAGTGAAACATTGTCCTTTACATCTATATGATAGAAGGATATCTCAATACTTTTATGGACATATA
The DNA here is from genome assembly GCA_018894105.1 of Jacaranda mimosifolia. Lineage (NCBI taxonomy): Eukaryota > Viridiplantae > Streptophyta > Magnoliopsida > Lamiales > Bignoniaceae > Jacaranda > Jacaranda mimosifolia. The sequence continues at coordinate 12,910,250 of CM032120.1, read as the reverse complement.
TTATGTTTTATTTATTTACCATACGAATTATTCATTATTATGCAAACAAGACCATTAGCACAAGAAATTCAGTATTCTATTCAAATCCCAGCTGTTGGATTTGCTTTTGGGACATTAATGGCTTATTTTGTCATACAAGAAGCACTGGAAAAACAGGGGATATAAGGACTCAATGCCCTTTACATTATTCAAGTAATTGTTAGCTTCAGAAAGTAAAATCTGTGTCACTTCATGTTTCTTGCTTTCTATTTCTGTGACTGTAAAATAGCTAAGTGCAGATCCACATGCTAGCTGAAAAAAATAACGCGTTATAAGTTAAAAACATTAAAGACCACATAATCTAAAACCTTAAAGACGCGAAATATTTTTTATTTTAGTTTCAGACAATAGACGTAACAACCTTATGAGATCTTTCATAAGATCAAGATTCTGGGACACCTGAAGATAACAACAAATGATCAGATTTTGTTTTAGCAGAACTGAGATTTACTCTGCCTGAGCAATTGAGAAAATATACATTTTATTGTCCATTACCTGAAAGCAACTGTAGTACAATAAAGGGAGGCCGTAATAATAAGAACAGAAACATATAACAACATTAGAAGTTGAGTTAAAGTAAATGGTACATACTGTGCATCCTGAAATTTATCCATCTGCAAAACAATAAAATCTTATAGTAAGAATTCAAACTTGCTGGCAATGGATGTTTGTGCTGATGGACAAGAATTGAATGGCCGAAAGTTTTAAAGCATACATTTGGTTGTATTGGCCACAGATATGAAGCATGGTTTGTCACATGTCAAGCACAAAATTCCCATGATAATATCTGCAACATGGCATACAGTTCCAACAGAAGCGTTATCTAGAACAACTTGGGTGATTTTTGTAAACCGTATGACATTGCAATACCTTCACATCCCTGGTGAATATCAGATGAAGTTTTCCTTCATGAACAATTGAAAAGCATCTGTATATCATCTCTCTAATAGCTCTACCATATTCCAGCAAGATATTTCCATTTGGCAGGATTAGTCCTCCAGGCTCATCCGGACACAAGAACTCTTCCATCCCACCATCCTCATATTTGAATTTAAGCAGCTGGGGCAGTAAATCTGTCTTCACCTCTGCATTTCAGAAAGACCCCTTTTTTATCAGTATAACATTCGAGCACAAAGTAGAGAAGATCAACTACGTATCACTCACCATAATGCCTGTTTGAACATGAAGATCATATCTTACACTTCCTGGCAATCTGACCAAAAAGTGAAAACAAGTTGGAAATGTAGGGCAAAATTTTGAAGAAATTACCAATTTATGTTCTGGGATATTAAGGATTGCAGTGAAACTAACCGAAGAATCACAAATTTTAAGATTTGTTTGCCGTGGAAGATTGTTGCATAATGCATTAGCATAGCAGCACTTCTCCAAAGCTGCCAAGTCATAATACTGCTCAAAAATCTTCCTCCAATAGCTGATGCTATTTTTCTGCAACATCTAAAGAAAACTATCACAAATCTCTTTGCAAGTAGCAGAAATATGCAGAAGAATTGAAACGGAGCGATGGAAAAAGACTACAAGGAAATAAGCTAATGAAATGCAATAAATATCTTTTGGCGATGGGGATAGTCTATGACTCACTAGATGGCGATGGCGATGGCGTTGATCATACATGTAGTTCTCAAGCATAGACATACAATGACGTCGCATAATCCAGAAGTGCTTCTGCATCTGGAAATTGTACTGCAGCAGCTGGTTTTGCTGTTGACGTTCCTGATGGTGCCTTAATTTTTCATCAAAGTGTCTTTCTCTAAATGGTCAAAGCTTAGCACATAATGTAATGCAAGCAAAAGTTACTAGATTCATGAAGATACAGACAACATACAAGGTATTATACTTGTATATCCGTCATTTGAGTTTCCAATAATTATTGCAATAATTACATATTTGATGATCTGATGTACGGAGGAATATGCAAGCATATGTTTATATTTACCAATATCAAGCAAAGAATAGCTACATAAGCTAGTAGGACAACTTATGGGATATTTCCCAATATGTAAAATCAAGCATAACATGTTGCACCTCACTTCATTTACATTAGAAGTGTCCTAATAGAATACATATATAAATAATTTCTTCAGCCACAAATAGCTTATATCAATACATTCTCTTGAAAGTTAACATGGTTTCTCCAGACAGGTGAATTCAATTCTGTATGAAGACAGGAACTCTTGTTTAATGCATATATCTCCCAAGGTGAGAAACCCCACATCAAATGTGATGAAAAAACTATAGATTATGAACTCAAAATGTAGTTCTGGTATCTAATGCCGGCACATTAGAGGTGAAATAAAGCATAAAAAATAGAACTCTTGATCAACCTTTCAAGAATTTCATCATCCAACAAGAATACAAGATGATAATTATATTTCAAACGAGCAATTGCAAATTTTCCATTGAATGTAACAAATTACCATTTGAGGCCGAAAAATTCTAGAAACAGCACCAACTGATATCAATCTGCAATTCATAAAATAATTAAAGATTTACCAAGAGCAAAGAATCACCAAAGGAAACAAAATAAAAGAAAGAAAAAGAAGGCAAAATTGCATTTCTAGTCCCATACGTTAGGGGGATGTGCAATTTTAGTCCAACGCTTTTGCCAAATTTAGAAAACATCCCAAAATCACAAAAAAGTTGTAAAGTTAGTCCCAAAAGTCAATTTCCATCCAAAATTTAATGGAGAAAGCGCATGAGACGCGCGTGGCCCCACGGGTAAAATTGCATTTTTAGTCCCATACGTTAGGGGGAAGATGCAACTTTGGTCCCACTGTAAATAAATTAATTTTAAGCCAATTGAGAAGTTACATGTATAAAATAATATGCTAATTATTAATTTAAAATTCTCTATTTATATTTTGAAATTTATTAAATTTAATTTCAAAAGATAAATGGTTAATTTTAATTAATAATTTAGTATTTGTTTTATATTCAAATCAAATATTGACAAGTGACAAAAATAGAGTGTCTATATCTATGGACCAATTAAATCAAAGATATTTGATATTATCTCTTGATATTAATATTATCTTTTGATGCTTGATATTGTCAAATCAAAGATATTCGCCATTATCTAGGGATGTAAATGAAATGAAACTATTCACGAACGGTTCGAGCTCGACTCAATGAAAGCTCGAATTCAGCTCGAACTTAAATGAGACGATCTGAGCCGAGACAAGCTCAATAGTGTTTTACTCGACAGGCTCACTAGCCTAAAGAATAAAATTATTTAAAAATTGAAAAGAAAAAAATCCTAATTATTTGTTTCAAGCCTAAACAGACTCGAGTTCATCCGAGCTTATACGAGTTGGAGCACATCTGAGCTTATATGTGCTCAAGCTCATCCAAACCTACACAAATCGAGCTTTAGCAAGTCGAGTCCGAGCCTTTGCTTATTCCGACGAACCGAGCTCGAGTTTGGTGGGTAGGGATGTTCATCGAATCCGATTTACCTAATGAACCCGATTACCCAAACCAAACCAACTTAATTGATTTGGATTGGATCAGTAATCGGGTCCAATCGAGTAAAACCTGATCAAAACCAATTAACAATTGGTTTGCACTCGAGTTCAACTTTTGCGTACGCGACCCGACTCGATTATCCGATTAAAAATTAAAATATAATATATATATATTTAAATGGTCATATAGTACAATTGTTTCAATATTTTGGTCATATAGTATATATACTAGTTTCAATATTTTACCTACTTAAAATTGAATTTTTAATTATTTCATTAATTGAAATGTAATATATAATCAAATAATATCTAATTTTTTAAAAAGTAAAATTAAAAATAAAATTGAATAGGTATACCCGACTACCCAACCCGATTAAATTTAATTGGTTTGGATCGATTTTTTCTGCAAACACGACCCAACCCGACCCGTCCCGTGAACACCCCTATTGGTGGAAGATCCCAAATAATATTGAATATCTTTTATAGTTATCTTCTCGATAAGATAATGTCAAATATCAAGGAATAATATAAGATATCTTTGATTTGACAATATCAAACATTAAAAGATAATATCAATATCAAGAGATAATATCAAATATCTTTAATTTTATTGATTCATAGAGATAGACACTCTATCTTTGACACTTGTCAATATTTGATTTGAATAAAAAATAAATACTAAATTAATAATTAAAATTGACCATTTATCTTTTGTAATTAAATTTAATAAATCCCAAAATATAAGTAGAAAATTTTTGATTAATAATTAACATATTATTTTACACATATCACTTCTCAATTAGCTTAAAACTAATTTATTTACAGTGGGACTAAAGTTACACCCTCCCCCCAACGTATGGGACTAAAATTGCCACCACATCCTATTACCAAATGGCCACTACATCACACACGCTTTTTCCATTAAAGTTTGGACGGAAATTGACTTTTGGAACCAACTTTGCAACTTTTTTGAGATTTTGGTATATTTTCTAAATTTGGCAAAAAAGTGGGACTAAAATTGCACATCCCCATAACGTATAGGACTAAAAATGCAATTTTACCGAAAAAGAAAGAAAGTTACACCATATGAAGGCACATACCTGTTCTGAAAACCCAAGAAAACAACAAGCTTCAAGACGTTGATGAAATGCAGATCAAACCCGAAAATTCCTGTCCTATCATTGAGTTTTTCTTGCAGTACAACCCAAAAAAAAACTACTTGTCTACTAGAGAGAGATAGTTGAAGTTCGGTATGGAAAAACAGACCCTTGAAAGCACAGCTCTGGGTGAGTATAACTCTTAACTATAATGGAGTAAGTTTCAAAGGCAAGGCTTGGCCTGCCATATCAAATTTCGCGGGAATCAGAAGGAAAGCTTCTGACTGGGCAGCAAGCAAACTGGTAAGGGGGGTTACTTGTATCGGATGCGAACGGTAACTAACAAATCCTAATTCTAATTTGGTTTTAGGAAGGGAGAATTCTCTCCTTGTGATTTGGCCATCCTAACAATTCTAATTCTAATTCGGTTTGAGTATGGAAATATTTTTTAGAAATGCGTTGGATATGTGGATCAAATTGACAGTTCTCGAGTCAATTATGATCTACATAAATAGATCGATTTTGCTTGCATACCAGAATTGAAAAGTGCGCCAACTCAATCGAAGCAAAAGTCATGCAAGCAAATTCATTTCTAAGTTCTTTTTTTCAATTTTTCAATCATTATATTCTTATATTGTTACATCTAATAATTTCAATCCTCATTTGCTAAATGATTATTTGAGCAATCCTATTTTTATAATTTTTCCTTAATAGTCCTAATCTTTTTGGATATCATACCTTATTTCCTCTCAGTCTTTTTTTTTCTTTCTCAATAGCAGCTTCCTCGGGTGGTAATGGTATTTGTTTGCTTTCAATACCTTCTTGGTCTTATTCTGCAGATGAAGATAAAAAAAAGGGCAAACTGGATTCTCTTCTACATCTTCCTTGACTGAATTGGCAATCTCCATAATTCTCTCTATATTTTCTTGGTCTAAAAAAGCTCCAAATGAGAACATAAGTAGACTCAACCTCTTCATTTTCTTCTTCTACAGATCAGAAAATCAAGATTGATTTGTAACTTTCGTGTAAAGTAAATCATACTCTGTACTACAACAGGTATAAATAAGTGTATATATGGATATCAATTTGAGTTGGAATTCATAGACTCAACCCAACCCACATGATTTTGAGTTGGGTTGAACTCAATATTTAAGAACTGGATTTGAACGGGTTGAGTTTTAAATGGATTGTATCATATTTGAGTTCAAAAAGAGTTTTAACTAGGTTCAAAATGAGTTCATTCAAAAAAATTAATTAATTTAATAAACCATCTCATTATGTTGTAAAATTGTATACTAAATAGAGTGTAGAAGGCATAATAATATTACTATGATCTTTTAAATTAATTTTTTGAATTAAATAATTTAATCAAATTTTTTTATATTCTATTGGAACCATTTCTAACCCAACTCATAACTCAACTCATTTTGAACCCAACCCACTTTCAACCCATCTATCTATCTCAACCCATATAGAATTCAACCCATTTTGAACCCAACCCACATTAGCCAAAACCAAACCCAACACAACCCACCCATTTGCCACTACTAAATGCATATCATCAATGAAAAAGACAATGTGTGAATCTTGCATGATTTGTATTTGCTAGTCAATCTACAAATAGCAGGTATTTCTCTGGTTTAATTGACAACATAAAACAGGACGCTGTATACATTATTCTTATAATGTTGCAGAACAAAATGAACAATAACATAAGTGGGGTTAAATAAGTAGAAATTTCAACCAACCCCAGCTTTTCAGCAAATTGCTCAAATTCATACATACTGCTTCTAAGTATAAATAATTGTTTCATGACATTTGAGGCTTGTTTACAAGATAAGCTCCCTTCAGGTCGTCTTAGTCTTCGGTGGAGATGGGAGCAACTGAACAGCACAAGTCAAAGCGTTTTATTAGTGAATATCTGGCAATCCGAAATTATGTAAGTAAATTTATGATCATTTATTCAGTACTGGATGGAACAGTGTCAAACGGCCCCATCAAAGATAACCATCTATTTACATTTCCAAACTATTTGTCAATGAAGATTATGATTTATGTATTCCAATTTCTATGGGAATTCCATGATGCTAAACTATAGAATAAGTAATAAGAGAAAAATGCTCAGATACCTGGTAGCAGGAAATGAGAGAGCTCACGAATCCAAAGGCTCCTGTTACACGAGGAGTGACTTTCTTGGGCGCCAGTTGAAGCAAGCCAACAGCAACCACTATATCCATGGCTGCTTTAACCAGGGCTAGAGATCTCTCGTTTGATTTCTGAAGCTTGCTTCGATATTGTTCATTCTGGTATGACAAAGCAACAAAGAAGCAGCAGCAATATTATATCATTAACTAGAATTCAAGGTTGAAATTTCCAAATTATTTAATAGGTTTCACAGCAGCAAAACCTTGTACTTCTCAGTATTCTTCAGTTCCTTCTCTAACTTTTTCATTGATGCTGAAAGCCTTCCAATTTCGCCAACCTAGGAAAGCCCAACCCAAGTATCCATAGTTTAATGGCTTCACAACAATAAAAACATGTTGAAGCAAGAAAAGGTGAGGAGGGAGAGCAGCAATATACCTCAACAAGTGTGGTGCAGATAGAGGAACCCAACCAACAGAAAAGTGATATCCTTCCAATAAGTTCTGTACGTTCTTTGTTCTGCATAAAAAAACCTTATGCTACCTCATACGAATTCTTTCTCTAACCACGTGAAACTAGATAAGTTTCAAGATATACCTTATATATGCCTGTCCTACCCAGCCACACAATTTGATCCAGCAACAAGAAAGTGGACAAGAGTGCATTTTTGGACTGCAACAGATACAAAATCAAAGGGTTATGTACAAACAAAGGATTAGGTTGAAATACAATAAAGGAGTTAATACCTTTCCCAACAAAATTAGAGGAAGTGGAGTTCCTGGAGCATTTGGGCTAATGAGAGCATGGAGATCATTGATAAACTGTAAAATGAAGAGATGCAGAAACATGGTCAAGACCATAGAAATTAGACAGGTATCAGGTTAAAAAAGTTCTCAGCAGATTGTATCTACCCAGACCACCCACCACCAACCCAAGAAAAGGGCACTGCAAAAACTATATACCAGAAAATGCTATCATTCGCTACCAAAACTATCATAATTGCTGACCTTGAACAAACGAAAAACTTTTCGAGCCAAGCTAGTTGATTTGTCAACATTTTGTGCTGTGCCGGGCTCTCCATTACTCAAGAATTTGGAACCATATTGGATTGCCCTGCATATCTTATCCCTGGCTTCAGCTTTGTTCAGATACAGAACAGCAAGCGCGAGCTCAGCTCTGGCAACATCCAATGAACTCATGTTTTATCTCAATGAACCTGAAAAGGTGAGAACCAACTGACTCAATTCACATTAGACAGATGGTGCTATGTAACTTACGTAACACTAAGTGGGTCATCACATAGATTCCCCAATGCAATACCTTAGGGATCCCTATTACCAAAAAAGGCCCCCACAGCCCTTACCCGCATCTGATTGTAAGGGTAATGTAAAGGTATTTCTGACATTTCTCTTTACTTATCAATACATACACTCACCTATTTATATAACTTTCCGACTTCTGCTCATCAACCTTTAATTTTACATACAAAACCTTTTAAATATTGTTCATCAATCATGACCTTTACATGGAAAGAGCCATTATAGCTACAGCCACCCTAACTTTTAATTTCTTTTCTTGAACATATAACATTCTTTATCAGACAGAGGTATAGTTCAAAGTTAATGCAAACACCCTTAAGTATTACCTTCTTCCTTTTTATATGATTTATCTGTTCTTGGCCAATTTCCACTTGTTTTTGAGTAAAGGAGTCCATTGTGGTAGAGCATATGAGTGTGGGACACAGGTAAATGATCTAGTACCAGCTAAAAATTAAAGCATCAAGGAAAAGCAAGAGGTACAATTAAACATAAAGTAGCTACTGCAATGACTAATCTTTCAACTAAACCTTCAAATAATTGTCAAAATGTTCATCTATTATTCACTTATTGATACTTAAGACTAGATCTAACAGATCATATATGCATAATCCTTAAACGATAAGGCCTTAATCCAACAGCCCTCTAAGCTAGAAGAAAACTATTCAGAACACTCCTTTTCACTTTTCTTCAAAATTGCCTATACTAAGACCTCCAAAGTCATAGCAAGCTAATCTATGCCAGTTAACCATAATCTCCCAATTCTAACAAGATAACAAACCAGAACATCCGCAAAAAAGGTAAAAATTTTACAAAATAATCATCAAACATAAGCGAGAATCCAGCAACCATTCATCAGCTTATCTATAGCCTTAAATCCCAGACTGAATCACAAACTAAAGAATAAAAAATGAGCAAAACCCAGTAACAATACCTGAAGCAGAAAACCAGTAATAATCCAGAACAAAATTCAAGAATTAGGGCTTTTACCCATATATATATACAAGTGCGTGCATATAGATACAGATGGGATTGGTCGTTTTACCGGGACTTGTGCCGTACCCTTTCGTCTTGAAATTCACAATATTGCTAATGATTATAACTATTTCCTCTCTCTAAGCTATCTCCCTCCCTCTCTCTCTGTCTTCTGTAAGAAATAGAATTGTCATACGATAATTTTTTTCCGACCACGATATGATTTAGATAAAAGGCGTGTTTGGTCCTCTCTTTTCTTTTTTTATTTTTCAATTTTCCGCTGTTTCGAAAGTTTTGCTATTTTCTTGTTTTGTCTTTATTAAGAAAACGTGAGAAAATTGTTGGCTTCAATTAATGGATGTTTGTGATAGGCTTTCCATGTCAATGTGGAGCCACATTTAGAGTTGCAGGGTTCAAGCCATAACCTCACACATAAAAATATAAGAATAATGTCGTTGAATTAATTAATTGATTAACAAATTACATATAAATCGAGCGAATCGAATTAAAATATAGTTGAATCTTGTTATCTAATTTATTTTTTACGGTTTTTGGACCATAATTGCATAAAAATTAAAGAATTTTGTCAAATATAAATTCAATAATAATGAATAAGACGTTTTGATTTTTTGATGGATTATGTGCAATATATTTTATTTTCATAATTATGTATCTGTATTAGACTCATTCAAAATTTCTCAAAATTTTATATCATAACAATAAATGAATGGTGTATTTATTGTAAGGATAGAAGTTTAGTGTAAATGTATCGTCATGTTATTAAGTATTTTGATTTAAGTACTATTTTTAAGAGGTGGAATAGAATAATCCAATTGAAACGTAATGATCATATCATATTTGAAATGCACCACATAGACAGTTCAATGTGCTCATCGATGCCTGACTTGAGATGTGATCCATGTGGATTATTTAAGGCACATGAGCATGGTGCACTCTTTCAGTTCGAATCAAAGTTTGAAACCAAACCTCTCCTCAGGGAGATAAATGGGGCGATTCGAATAAGATTCAATGTAGATTCAACTTTCAACTCACTCATGGAATTCGAGCTGAAATAAGATGAAAAGCAATTTTCCATTGATAGATAATTTAAAATTTTTAATAGTCGAATTAGAATAGTTTGATGATAACAAAAACTTGGATTTGAATGATTTTATTTTAAGAGCTAAATTGACAAAATATGAATTATAGCATGATAAAATATTTTTTTTTATATTTTTTCAATAGTAACTGTAGATATTATCGCAGCCCAACGATTTTAAAACCATCAAAGATTTGCAAACGGATTATTCCATTTGGAATTCTCTTGAAAACATTATTTAAATGATATTATTTTCCATTACTTCATTACTTAATAAATTATTTGGTGTATTTCAATAGCTTCAATGAATCATTCTATTTCTTGAACCTTTACATATTCAAATAGTATAAAATTATCTTTAAATAATAACTCTTCATTTTCTACTTATGTTCCAACTACTGCAATTTTTTAGATTAATTCTTCCTTAAATCATTCAAAATTAAATAAGACATCCTATTATGAAAATGATCAATTAACCTAATGATTATTACCCCCACATTTGTATGTGTCGGGTTCGAAATTTAAATTCCGACAAACCCTTTATTTGCAACTAAATTAAGAAAATAAATAATTAAACTAAAAAAAATAAATTTAAGACTCATTATTCAGACCAGCAAAACAAGTTTCTTGTTCTTCTTACCCATCCAGAAGGCGAAACTCAAATGATGCTATTTTATAGTGTTTCCAGAGTGGAAGTATGCAGATTTTCTTACATCAGGGAATTATATTTTGTCCACCCAACTTTTAAGAGGTTAGCAAGTCATTTTATCATTCCCCCATATCTACCAGTTTGTTTCAAGATTGCTTCTACAAATATATATGTTAACATGTATTCTTCCAAATATATTCTTCTTAACAATAGCAATGTTTCAATAATTCTTTAAAATTCGCATCAATCTGAGTTGATCCAATTCAATCTGATCTATAATTGGATGGATCATATATGTTAGGCTAATTATTAGCTACCTCAATAATAATTTTTTGTCAAATGACAAGGACCTCTAAATCGGTTTAAATTTTTTATTCAATTTTCTATTCCATCTCTTATTCTATTTCATGAATATATGACACATATATTACATATTTTCCTGTAAAAATAATTCATTGAGAATTATATACACTTAGTACCCATTTGGTTTCATTTTCAAAACCAGTTTTCATATTTTCTACTATTTCAAAATAAAACACATCACTTTATATATATTTTTACCCGACATCATTTTTATTTTATTTTTAAAACACATTTCCTAATAATCTATATGTCTTCTCTCTCTATTTCATTATTTCTACCCAACATAATCATTACTTTTCCCACAATTCATCCAAATATAAATTCATTTTCACTAACTACTTTCCAACATTTTGAAAATAATGGAACTGAAAATAAAACCAAATGGGCTCTTAGTATAAATAATATCAATTGAAATAAGAGATGAAATAGAAAATGAAATAAAAGATCCAAAGTGCCTTTAAATACGTGCAATCATAATTACTGTCTAGAATCCCAACAAACATTTTTGACATTTTCACCTTTTTACCTTCTTAAATATTGATTTGAATATCAAAAGATTTTCGTGGGCAAACCCAAGATACAAAATCAACGTGACCCAATCGAACCGATTTGTGACTAAAAGATTAATTTCCAAACTCATACTATATCATATATATGTTGAGGGGTAAGAAACAGCCCAAATGCTGATGGTGATATATAACCAACTATATCTTCTCTGATGTCATATTTTTCATGTGACATTCTTTTTCAATTTGGGCAACACAACCACAACACAGCAAAAGAGTTTCAAGACTAGTATGCTTTTAAAAGGGCAGTCCATCAAAAAAAAAATGGAACTGTTCCTATCATGTATTTGATGAGTGGATCTCTAGTAAATGCTGAAAAAATGTTGAACTTTTTGTCAATATTAGGGGGCTCTAAAGACCATCCAGCACTCAGTCCAATGGCTTAATAAACTGAGTCCTTCACGGAGGTGATAGTTATCGAAGGGGATAGTGACTGTCGACGAGAGTTTGCATGCTGATGAATTCCATAAAAGAAATGAAGCCACAGAAGAACTGATCCTTCTTCTGTTCAAGTAAAGCTACAATAACCAAACAGAAAACTGCACCCTTTTGTATTTTTTTTTTTTTTTTCACCTGAAAAGAGATTAGCACCTCTTGATATAAGTTGAGTTCCTCTTGACCTGCTGACTGCTGAACCCTGTTGTAACTTTTTTTTTCTTGTTTTCCACCTGAAAAGAGGTTAGCCCCTCTTGATATAAGTTGAGTTCCTCTTGACCTGCTGACTGCTGTTGGACAACTTCCCAGAAACCAACCAAACTTTTCTGTCGACGAAATTATTTGCCATATCTAGAAACAGGAAGAGAAAATGGTGCAAATAAGATGGTACAATTCATGTAGTTTTTACTAGTAGAAATAAGAGGATTATTCCTTTATACAGATAAGAGGCATTTTGATTAAATAGAGTAGACAGAGCCTGTCCTTTTTGTTTCATTCAGAGAATGAAACAATCACCAAAAGACCAAAATTATACTTCCATTATACAACATCAAGAACAAGAACTGATCCATCTCCCTACTTTCTGCTGAACAAACTTTTCAATTTCCCTCTTTCCAAACGCTCGAGTAGCTTCTTGGCACCTGGGATATCCATTTCGGTTAGCTTCTTGAGATAGCCAATTGCCCCGTATGAAATCATCAGCTTCTTGCACTTTTTACTTGAGGAGAGCAGTGAAAGGCAAGAGACGGCATACTTTTTGGCCGTGTTATGAGGACTTGGATCGAGCAATGCCACCAAGCTGGGCACACTTTTGTCGTCTTTCTTAACTTCTCTACAGTTATGGGAAAGGGTCGTCAGGCTGGCGATTGCTTGTGCGGCAACTTCCCTTGCGTTATTAGCTTTGGCATCCAGCATTCTTACAAGAAGAGGAATGCATCCAGCTTCGCCAACTGATCTTTTCATTTCTGTTGAAGTACAAATTCGGCAGATTGCCGACACTGCTGCTTGTTGTGCGCCAAGAGAGCCGGATTTGAGGACGTGGGCTAACCGTGGGAGAAGGCCGACGGAAATTAAAACCTCCATAGGGACTGAACCAACCAAGTTTCTCAATGCCCCAACTGCAGATTCTTGAGGCAGTGGACCATCTAAATAAGCCAGCAGGCTCCTTATTCCACCTTCTGAAATAACTGATCGCTTGAGATCGTCGTTGCTTGAAGTGAGATTCTGCAAGCATTCAGCTGCATACTCCTTAGATCCCAGCAAAATTCCACAATCAAGAAGATTTATCATCACTTTCACAATTCCTTCTTCGGCAAGTGCCTGCCGTGCCTCCGGGACGGCGGATATATTTTTCAAAGTACAAGCAGCAGCAGCTTGTGAAACGGAATCACCAGTTCGACAGATCTCAATCAAAGGCCTCACCCCACCATGGCCGACTATGGAACGAGCAGTTTCAGATGACATAGACAGCCTCTGGAGAGCAATTGTAGCCTTCTCTTTACCGACAGCACTGCCGGATTCTACAAGCCTTATGAGGGGTGGAAGGACACCTTCTGAGACGAGCCAATTCTCGCAACTTCCCGATTCTGCAAGCAAGCAGATGATGGTGACGGTCTTTTCTCTGATACGAGGGGAAGTAGCAGTGAGCAATTGGACTAATGCTGCAATATTGCTCCGTCCTATAACGGCCAACACATTCTTTTCATCCTCCTTCATGACTTCTACAAGGCTATCAAGAGCTTTATGTTTAGCCTCCAAGTGGCCAATCTGAAGCCGGGCAAGCAATTCTCTTAAATTTCCATGAATTGAAACCTCCGGTTCTGCCGAAGTACTTGCTACAGCCGATGGAAAAGAAACCTCACCAAGCACTCCTGTCTTGATCAGAAGCCCACAATCACGAAGATTCAAATCGAGTTTTCCAGTCAGTGCATCGAGATCACTTTGCATTCGAAGCTTCCCCTCATATTTCTCTTTCACACAAAGCTCTGCCAACTCAATTGCTTCATTCAATGTCTTGGAAATAGCCTGCAGTTGCTCCTTACAAAGTGCATTCTTTGAGAAGCAAGGGTGGCTAGACAAGTCCGACAAACGTGACGGAATCTGCTCCAATTTTGAAATTATCATCTTCCATCTCCCAGGGAATCCCTTAACCTCCCTGGCCTTCTCCAGCGCCTTTGGAACAAGCCCTTGCGCACAAGATAGCCATTCTTCAGTTGATAGGCTGTCAACCCCAGAATCTTGTCCACCGCCTTCAACCATGACTCCAGTCAAACTATTACCAGAGCTGAAAAGAACTGAAATATGGAAAAATCAAACCTTAATCACAATGATCCAGATGATAAAGATCGCCTAGAAATGTCAAAAACCTCAACAGATGCAAAAATTTCTAATCTTTGAGAAGTACACAGGCGTGAAACTTGTAGAAAAGTGTGAATTTTGCAGACCAAGACAGGAAAGATGTGGAATTCAAAGGAAGAGAAACCTTCTTGGTAGCTTCTCAGATGGGCAAAATGTTAAAAGACACATATTTTTGTAATAGAAAAACCAAAGGTGTGGAGTAGTTGCAATCACCAAAGATTATATTATACATTTGTAATTAAAAAATCTGTAATAAATAAATAGCAAAATTGGGTCCAGATTAGGCACTTCGAGAATCTTGCATGATCACAAAGTGCCCGTTTACTGAAAATGAGAGCCGACAGGTAATAACAAAGTACCTAATGAAGCACCCCACGAGTCTCTCCGAAAAGAAAAGGCTTTATTATCAAAACTACATCATTTATAAAAAATTGTCCTAAACGAAAAACTACTACCATAAATATCAGGTAAAAATACAATGATGAAGCTGTAGAACGACTGGAGATGAAAGTGAAAGAAACAACTTTCCAACAGCCGGCACTACCGTCCAATAAAAGCTGATGCCGAATTATACTAGTATGCCCCAGTCTGCCCTTGGCACATGAAATTTTATTCAAGAAATCCAATAAGATAGGGAAGCAAATATGTCAAACATTAGGGGCAGAACGGTACCATAAACCCCAAAAAAAAGGTAGCTTTACTTTTCAACTTGTGAGTTGCATTGTTCCTAAAGATAATTGCGCATTTTTCTACAAGATTGGGATAGCTTAGAGTGAGTACAAAATGTGAGGCCAAAATTTGTATGGATAGGCCCACAAGTATTAACTTTCAAAAATACTGCAATATTATCTTCATAATGTATATAGGGAATAAAGACTTTGCTTTGAAGAGAAGTAGGAGTCTCCATCTCCAGTTGTACATATACAAAATATTTGCATGTAGTGTATTAAAATTTCTGATATGGGCCAACTCCCAGAAAGAATAAATCAAAGAAATTGGTGCAATAAATACACAAATGATTAAATAACGAATACTACCTCAAATTGCTTTTGTTTTTTGCCTAACATTCAAGGCACTCAAACACCTTTTTCAGCCACCAAGCCAGTGCTCCTCTACTTTTTCTGCAAGCAAAAATCACACTCAGAAAATAATTCATACAAATGGTATATGAACCAGCATCTATCTTGATCTCAAATTAGAACCTGTCTGGGGTCTGAATTAATAAAGAAAGAAAGAAAGAAAAACATATCTTTCCTTCTTTCCTTATCCATCGAGTTCTTGAAACAGGTTCGAAGGAAAGCAGGCATGAAAAGACATTTTAAAGGACCAACCTTTAAGAGACAGATTCCAGTGGAGAAATCCTTTTTTCTCCAGAAAGCAACCTTATATAACTCGTACCCCATTGTCTCTCAACCTCCCCATTTTCAGAGAATCCTAGAAATTTTGCCAGAGAAAAGAGAAAAAGAATTATCTTTAAGAAGACTCAAAAACAAGATAAAACTCAAGCCCAGAACTGTAGTTTGATCCAAGAATTCTTTCAAAATCCATGAAGAAAAAAGAAACCCACAAAAAATCTACCGAGAGGAATCCATTTTCCTTGGAGAATTGAACTTTAGAAGTTTCCACAAAGCTGGATTCCTGAAATCTCAAAAGAATCCCACAAATACCCGACCTTGAAAAATCAAAATCTTGACACACACTCTTGCTCTTTCTCTCTATATCTCTCACTCTCAAATGGATTATACCAAGAAATGGCTAACAAGAACAGGAAAATGAGAAAGCTGGTGCCTTTCTTTAGCACACAAGAGGAGAGGACTTAAAACTATGATAGCAAAAGAGAAAAATAGGATCAACTAATACATTCAGTTTGAATGTAAACACCTCACCATTTGAAACTTAAAGTGCTGGAGCATTAACGCAACCAGACAAAACCCCCCCAAGAAGAGCAAAAAATATTCAAAATTCCAAATGATTTCAAAATCAAAAACCCATCTCTCTCATAGAAGAAGAAACTGTCAGAGCTGTCCCCCTCCTCTCTCTCTCTCTCTCTCTCTCTCTCTCTCTCTCTAGAATATACTGTTTTAAATCTGCAATAAAAACAAAGGCATGTAAAAATATTGCTATATCAGTGCGTGAACTGTGTGAGAGTGTGCATGTGTGGGGTTTTGGACAGGGTGGAGGGGCAATAAATGTCGAGCAAATCGGGAGATCGGACGGAGAGGATGAAGGCATGGAACAGTGCATCAGACCGTTAAGACTGGTTGAAATTTGAAAGTGCTTCGAGGAAACCGAGGACGAGTGATGACGTGGCGGAAATGGTGCGCCACGTCAGCGGTGGGGACGGGTTATTTTCAAAACCAGTTTTGGGGGCTCATGCGGTGGACATTTCCTTCCTTGCGCACGTGTTGCAAGGTGAGGTTGTCTTAGAGGTATGCGTTGGGTGGAATGACTTTAATGCCCTTGACAACATCAGAAATTCCATGACTTGGTGCCTTGTTTAAATTCCGGTTTGACTTCTTTACCGGATGCTGACAATTTCCAACAAACCCAATAATAAATTTTGTAGTGAATTTATTATTGGGGTGGTTAGGAGTTGGGATTAATTGATTGAGACAAATTACATCATTATTGAGTTTGGGAGAAATTTAGTTTTCATTGGGCAAATAATATTTGATTTGAGTTTGAAAATAATTTTTTTTTATAATTTTAATTAATACATATGATCGTTGATTCATGTTTAATTCATGTTTAATCGAATCCATCATTGGGTTCGAGAAATGAATAATATTAAAGAGGACATAGTCACGTCAAGATAAAATGTTTGCTAATATCTAGACGGTGTCATTTTGATGAATAATGTATTGAGAAGTCGCATTCTTTATACCATTCAAATCACTTGAAATTTCGTACTCATAAATATCTGATTTATTTCAACCAAATGTATTCAAATTCGATTATCTCATAAATATTGCTAATCTTCGAGTGAAATTAATGACTCAACTAATATGTTATATTAGTAAATTCAATTTTTGTAACATAACATGAAAATTCAAACATTGCGTAGAAAAATTTTGAAAAAAAAAAAAAAAGAATAATAGAAGAGAAGAGTTATAGGCCTTTACAGATGGAGTCAGTGGAGACAGGAAGGCGTGCCATCGCTTTTCGCCTTCGAGGAGGATAGGGACGGGAGACGAGACGCCCGAGCAGACCTTTTTCTTTTTGTGTGCGCCTCGATTTCTTTGTCTCTCATGCATTTGCATTCTGGCACACACTACAAACCAACTATTATTTTTCCTTAATTTTTCAAATTTTGAAAATAATGTACTTGCATCCTATAATCAATTATTATAGTACATATTTTTATGGCCATATATTTTTTATTTTTTTGGGGGGCGGGGGGGGGGGGGGGGGGGGGGGGGGGGGGGGGGGAGGTCGTGGGGGTGGGGGGATGGGGTTATGTTGATCTTCTTGGTGCGAGGATCCAAATTGAAACTCATTATTATCCCCTTTTGCTGTGTCAAAATGAGAAATTTTAGTAAAGTTAGCAATCAAACGAAAAAATTTGCCATCATTCTGAAATCACGGACTTGGAGAACATCATCATAATCCAGAAGTTCAATCATAGAAAGGACAGAACATCAAATTCAGAATTACAGTACTACTGTTCTTCGTCCAAATTTCAAACATACAATTCTACATTCTACCTGAATTGTCCCAATTGCTAGTTCACTAACATTTCAAACTAAGCACTAAGAAGAGCACACACAGGGGGGGAGAGGGCAAAGCGGGAAAGAAAAATTGATGGGATGCTACCAAATAGTTCCACCAGTGTCTTCTTTCTCAAGATCGCGATCTTTCACGTCGAGGTGACCTGCTGTGAGGTGAAAAGTGATACATCAGATGTTCAATAAATGTTCGATTTTAACCACGACGACCATGAAAAAGGCAAATCGAAGAGGTGTGTGTGTGTGTGTGTGTCCCAGGCAGATAATAACCTGTGATATCTGTTATTGACAGGGCTTTCTGCTTTGCCATAATCGGGACTGTCCCTCCGCTCAGATCTAGAATTTGGTATGGATCCCTGTCCATAATCAGGGCTACCCCTATCCCTGCGATATGGGCTTGGGGAACGTCCACGACCATAGCTTCTCCCATCAGGGGAAGCATCTCGACCTCTTCTATCAGGGCTGTACCCATTTCTTTTTTCATCATCATCCCGAATTGCGTACTCCACCGAAATAACTCGGTCCATGAACTTACTGTGTTAGAATTTAAAGGATACCAAGTGAGGAATAACTTCATGAAGTGAGTAGAATCCCAAGCAAAGAAATCTATTTTCAGGTATCTCTGAAGTATAGCAGCAGATGATGTTTCGTGGTTTGGAAATCGGAATGGAAGAATGCATGCTACAATGACAAAGAGACGAACCTCAGGTGAGTTGTTTCTAAAGCTCGGGTGGCATCTTCCAGCAACTCATATTGCACAAATGCAAAATTCCTTCTAATCCTGACGTTTGATACTCTTCCATACTGTTCAAAGTGCCTTTCAAGGTCCCTGGTCCTTGTATTGATAGGATCAAAGTTAATAACGAACAAGGTTTTTGAAGGTCTTGAGTTCGCTGAAGATTTTCTGGAGCTGTCAGGCTTTCTGCCACCACGTTCTTGCTGCATAACAAACCCATTTAGGTTAGTTTTTTACTGAAATAAAATAATCAACATCCAGTGAGAATAGTATGAAATTGATGAGTGTTCTATATGCCATGAAACATTTACAATAGAAATAGTATAAAAGTGTATATGTTCAATATATCACAAAGCATTGACAATGTCAAGGGACATTTTAGATACCTTAGTCCACTCAACACGTAGTCGGCGTCCTTTTCTACCAAACTCTATCCTGTCGAGTTTCCTAATTGCATCGTCTGCATCACGCTCGTCTTCCATATAGACGAAAGCAAAGCCTGTAAAGCCAAAAAGGTTAAAGAAACCAAGCCAGAAGGCTTCAGCCAGCAGACAGATACATACTATGTTAAGATGCCTCCAGTGAAAACTTAATTACCACAGACATTTGACTAAATAATTGCTACCACCCAAACCCCTGCATATCAGAGGGAGAGAAAAGGGGAAAATCTGTATGAAGAAAAAACAACACCTGCCATTGGATCCGGAATGAACATGATATCTATGTTGAAACATGTCGGTAATTGAAGACTGGGCAAAGTCATGAGGAATGCAAAAGGCAATGGTCTCAGGAAAGTGTAGGATGGTAGGACCATGGCAGATCATATTGGTTCTTTCGAACAAACACAAGAACATTTATCTTGGGCACAAGCCAGAAAATAAATGCATTGAACCATCCATCGAGGAAGATCATGGAATATCCAAGTAATCCTGCGCCAAAGAAACTATTGAGCTCTGGGGTTTCACTAAAGTAAAAATGCGATTTTTCTGGGAAATAACATGTACAAACATTTTGTCAACAATTAATTGATATAACATATTTATCTTTCCAATACGATCAAGGGCTTCCTTCAAGGCCAATGAAAATTTATTTGACAAACAATCAATTAACATAATTATCTGTGTCAGCCATCAAACAGCATACTTTTAATAGGCAATCAACACACCCCACTTTCTCCTATTTCATTCAACCTCTTGCATGCACTTTCAGTGCAGACCACTAAGATATTTGGAGAGAGAAATCTTTTCAGCAAACAAGGAGGAAAATTGTTTCACAAAACATGGCCCAAAATATTTCACCTCAATAATCACCCATCACTCTGGCCACATAAACTCAGGTTGGAGCCAAAAAGTGGAATACTTAGAGACTAGAGAGTTTGAAGGAGGTATTCTGAACAGCCAAGCCAGAACAATCACTTTCAAATCATGTACTGGTGCTTCCATTACTATTAGCTAACCAACAACAGGCAAAACATTATTTCTCCAATTGCTTTTTGCATTTCTTAAGTTCCAATAGGTTAAAACATTCTTCCTGGTGCCATAATATTCAAGAAAATTAAAGGCAACCTTACCAGATTTCATATCCACCCTGTCAACCCTCCCATATCTTCTGAAAAGGCGTTCAACATCAGATTGGCGAGCATCAAACTCCAGATTTCCACAAAAGATAGGCCTCATGATCCTGAAAGTTTCCTGCACCAAATAAGATTCTTCTTCCTCAAATATTTTCCCAATGTATGTAATCTTTGAACACAAATAGCTTTAAGTTTAGCCATGCAAGGATCTAGATAAGATGAGTTTCAAAAGAAAAGACTAAATGCATAAACAGCTCCAGAAAATAGAAATGAAAGGAAAATTTTAGTTCTTACATTAAAAGTTTTGGCTTAATTCATGTAATTACAAGGATAACTAAAATTAGAAAGATGAAGAAGACTTGCATATCCAAAGAAAACATAATAGAGAAAGTGAGAAACAGTTGTAAATCCCTCCCGTTAACCACCTTATCTAATAATTATTTTAAGCAATAAGTATCATCCTTTTCCAAGCGACCAGTGCTATGGTCCATTCTAAAAGAGGAATGAAACTGGAAGACACCCCAATCAATTTACAAAAAGCTTCAGATTCTCAATTAAAATACTAGGCTTAGAAAAATGTGCACAGTTCATAATCACAACATACCCATCCGGAAAGTTCCCAGAATATAAAATGCTAACCAAACTTTGGGGTTCTCCACCTTACCCACAGTTAAAAATTAAATAAATAAATTGATGACCTGATACAAAAAGATAAATTTTTCACATGCCGATTCCCGTAAGAATCTAATCTTTAAATCTCTAGTGAACAGTTCAGCATCAAGCAATTAGAACCCCAGAATTGGACTTAGAAATTCTTCCATCCAAATTTTAGTAGAGTCTTCATCAGCTGAAATAGATCCACCATAGTCACATCTCGCCAAACAAAAAAAAAAATAAAAAAAATAAAAAGCAAAACAAAACAAAACACAGAACCTCCTCAAAAGGAGCTAAAAAAAGGGAGCATCCGAAAAAAAATAAAGCAGACGAAGAATATCTCAACAAAAAATTCAAAATTTCGAACTGCATAACAGCTGAAAACCAAAATTGCATAAAAAAGCACCAAAAAGGGAAACAAAAAAATCACATGGCTGAATTCACAGATTTAAGATCACGTAATTCGTAGATCTGTTTAACAATAAGCACAGACCTGCTTAAGTACATAAAAATCAAAGATTTTTCAATAACGCAGCCCGAAATCCCTATGCAATATACCTGAAACGCTAACCAGTGAGCAAGAATCAGATCTACAGACCTCTAACTCTGCAAATACATATATGCGCATATAAATATAGATACAATCACATCCGCGCACAAATAGAAAGAAGAAAGTAGCAAGACGTCACCTTCAAAGCTTTTCCTGCAGCAGATTGATGTGGAGAAACCCTTGATCTATGAAGTCACAGAAATTTTGAATGTTGACAATAAAACGACAGCG
The DNA here is from genome assembly GCA_018894105.1 of Jacaranda mimosifolia. NCBI lineage: Eukaryota > Viridiplantae > Streptophyta > Magnoliopsida > Lamiales > Bignoniaceae > Jacaranda > Jacaranda mimosifolia. The sequence continues at coordinate 12,888,260 of CM032120.1, read as the reverse complement.
TTTGTACGATGGGTTTGTAGTTGGGCCATCTAGTTTGGGTAGACGAGATCTACAAGGCCCATGGCCTTAGGGCTGTCAATGGATCGGATTTTAATCCAAATTCGATCTGAATTCGATCCGAATTTTATAATTTTTATTCAATTAAAATGTTCGATGAATCACATCCGATTATAAATATCCATAATTCGAAATAAGTGGATCGAATATGAAATTATACAATCCGATCCGATAAAGATCCGAATCCGAATTTTATTTAATATATTATTAAATTGATAATTATGTAGTATAAATTATATTAATGCAGACTTTTGACTTGAATGCAATATATATGATATTATAATTGATAATGTCCTAATTTTTTTTATTTCTTTGAAGCAATTAATTTAAGAAAGTAATTATATATATACAAATGTTTCATACTATAGCCTAAATACACAATTTATAATGGCTTATGTACTGTAAAATATACATTACCGAATGATCAATTGGATACAACCCCCATGGGTTATGCCTTAAATCTTTAGCTTTTGCAATGATATGATAAAAATTTATGAAAAAAATCTAAATTTAAGCTCTCTTAACTTTGTAAATATTATATTTAAATTAAACAGTAATTTTGAAATCTCATATAACATGTGTTATAAGACGGTTCTTTCTAATAATATAAAAATTTAAAGAACGCAAAATTTTTTTGACTTTCTTATCGAATCGGACTTTCTTTATCGGGTTTCGAATTTTTATCGGATCCGGACATGAAATTGGCATGCATAGATCCTATAGGACTTGGATTCAAATTTGGTTATATATATGTTATCGAATTCGGATTTGAATTATCCTGATTTGATCCAAATCCGACATGTTGACAGCCCTATATGGCCTATTAATTGGCCCTTTTGAATTCTCTTCATTAGGGCTGTCAATTGAAGGGATTTTAATTCGAATTTGATCCAATTATTTAGAATCTTTAATCAATAAAAGATTCAATGGAGATGATCCGATTAAAAAAGTTTGTAAGTCGAAATAAATTGAGCGAATATGAATATGACTAGATCCAATCAATTAATAATTTGAATCTAAATATATTTTGTACTATACATATACAGTATTATATATATGTATACATAGGGTCCTATAATAATGCCAATATGGATATTTGGATGAAGAAAATAATGAACTCCTATGTAATATATCAAATCAAGTATTTTTCATATAAATTGTTAGATTTTGAGCTTATTAATTTACATCATAATTACATCACTTGTTTCTCTATTTTTATAACAAAAAATGATGCGGGCCGAATAATGAGCAGGAGCCGAATGCAATAATATAGCAAAAATGCAATGCAAATTTCGATTAACTTTGAGTCTATAGTTATTTGATTGAATAATCAATTATAACTATGTATTTATAATACCAAATAAGTACTATTATCATCAACGAAAACTAAAATATAATGATTTTGTGAATGAATGTGACTAAGTTAAATTCTATTGTTGCTTTTAAGTGATCAAGAGACTTAAAAATTTATTCATTAATTTGTTGTGTATTTTTTTTAAGGATGATTGTTTTGAATTTGAATTCTACTAAATTTTTAGAAAAATAAAAAATATATGATGATTTTTGAAATATTCAAATTTGGATTTTTTGGATATCCAATGAATATCCGATTTTTATTTGAATTCGAATATAGTTATACTAACTATAAATCCAATGGATTTTGGATCAGATTTGGATCGAATATATTACTTTTGAATTCAAACTTGGATCCAGCATTATCTGATCTGAATCCAACCCATTGACAGTCGTACTCTTAATTTCCTCTTGAGTTTTTCCCCTTACCCGCAATTCATATATTTCTTTATATTGATGTTAATTCCAAAATATCAATATATTATGATTAATTCTTATTTTTTGATTTTTTAAAATTTTAAAATTGCCATGTATTTCAATTCTAACTATGATTGAATATAATATGAACTGCTTATCGCATTTTTTACCACACAGAATTATACTTAGCAATGATAGTGGATTAGGTTTGAAGCGAATTTACTAAATGTATGACTCACATGTTATGTTTTCATGGATTTGGGGCCATTCGGCTCCATTCCAAACCCAACATCCAATAGGTTGAACCAGCTAAACCCACTTTATAGTTTTAAATATATCAACAAATATTTTTAAAAATATAATATTAACATAACTTTCTAATATGAAAGAATAATAACATCAAAAAAGAAATAATTATTTTAAGATTTTTTTTTAAATTTATACTCACGTACAGTAACTGTGCTAGATTCAAATCCTAAACTCACACTTCATGTATGAGCATCATGCCGGTAGACCAAAGGCCACTTGGCTATTTTAAAACTTATATGTGCATCTTATCTTTTGAAAAATTAAAAATTTGAAACATATATATATATTATTCCTTTATGTTAAAAGAATATTATATTTATAAATTTTATATGCGAATATATACATAATATACACATATTATTTATTAATATAGATAAATAAATATATATCACGTAATACATACACAACATATATAATATTGTGATGGATTGGGTTTGGATTGAAAGCTTAAATGTTTGTTACAAGAAAAGGACCCAACATTTGATTATGTACATAAGTTAAAAGTATGATTAATTTATCATGGTTAGATAACTTTGAGGTTGTAAAGATTAGCATAATTTCATGGCCTGCTTTCTATAAGTTCTTGATTAAACCACAAATTCCCATGTCTATGGACATTAGTGCATATGTATATAAGTACATCACCATCAACTCGTGTGCTTGGGCTAACATTATGAGATCACTAATATATATTCTACTTGTGATGAAATGTCCCATTTCATTGTAATTCTTTAAGCCACTCTTTTTTTTTTAAAATGTAATAGCAACAAAACTACCAACATGATGAATAAAGAATTCTGCCTGGAAAGCAATTTTAGGTTTAAATTAATGTTGTCCGAAAGCTCCAAATTTGTGTGTTTTTGTGAGCACTGTAGTTGCTTTCTGCTGTTTTGAAAAACACTTTTATAAGTTTAGAAATAAATTATGAACTTTTTCTGGACTGGTTTCATCATTTGACCAAACTAAGGAGCCGTGAGCTGTTTCTGGTGGAGTTATGCAGAAAATGCTCTGTAGTGATTTAGATTACATAACTATAAGTCGATTTTTGATTAAAAGGGTGTTTGGTTAAATTTATTTAAAAGGTTTTATAAGCTCTTATATCTTATAATATGTTTTTGGAGCTTATAAGATGCCATATCTTTTTTTTAAAATAAGTTCTTAAAGTGTTTGAATAAAATAAGATCATGGAGCTTATAAGATGTTTAGTAATGACAATTTTGAAGTTAATATGATTAAAATTGAGAGAACTTGTTAAAATTTTAAAAATAAATTAGGAACTCTTTACTTTTTTAAAAAGAGTTTATAAGCTCATAACATCTTATCTTGGGAGTTTATAAGCTCTTTTCTTAAAAAAATTATTAACACTTTTTGGCATCTTATAAACTCGCAAACATCTTATAAAATATTTTGAGGAGCTTATAAGCTCACCCAAACACCCTCTAAGTTAGATAAATGAAAAATTCTTTTGGGACTCTCTCTTTAGCCCTGTGTCTTTTATTCTTAGGAGGCTTTCATAGTTTTTTTTTCAAAAAACTCTATTTATTTTAGTATAGATGACATATTAGTCTATATTCCTCGATTTTAATAGATTTTTTACAAGGTGTTTCCATCTACTTTACGGCATCCAAGGTTCGCGGATCGATCATAAAACCCAATTTAATAAATGGAATACATTAACTGTTTGTTTTCAGTTTGGGTGGGTCAGAGAAAGACAATCACTTATTCTTAAAACCAACATTCTTAAGAGTGAAGAGTCAGACAAAAAGGCCGGGAAACCTCTCCATTCTTTTATCAGTATTGTAAAAGAGCAAGAATGTTTTTGTAAGCCGTTTCTAATGGGTCTAAGCTGAAAATGCTTTGTAGTGATTTAGATTATATAGCGATAAGCTGATCTTTGATTAAGTTAGATAACGAAAAATCATTTTCTAGCTCCCTCTTTAGCTTCATATTTCTTATTCTTAGGTCTTTCTCCACTAGTAAATTTTCTCCAAAAACTCTATTTATCTAGTATGGGTTGCAGACTGGCCTGTATTATCTGATTTTAGTAAAACTCTTTACAAGTTGTTTCTATCTACTATTACGGCATTCAGGGGTTATGGATCGACCATAGAACTCTGTTCAATGAGTGGAACATATTAGCTGTTCATTTTCAAATTGGGCGGTCGAAGGAGAATAATCAATCATTCTTAAAACTAGCAATCGTAAGGACTAAATAATCATACGAAAAGGGGGAAAGCTCTCTGATCTTTTATCACTATTGTAAATAAGCAAGAGCTTTTTTATAAGCTGTTTATGATGGAGCTAAGCTGAAAATGCTCTGATCTAGCTTATATAATAATAAGCTGATTTATTTGATTAAGTTAATCCCAACTAGTGGTGTATCCCTTTATGCAATTTCTGGAAAGGAACAAAGTACTGATCTTTTATTAATTTTCTAAAGTTGATCTTCTTGATTAAGTTTTTAATCCCAGCAAGTGGTATCCCTTCATGCCATGAAAGAAAAACTACTGATTTTTTATTATCGCAGAGATGAACTCTGTCTGTCTTTTTCTGTTTTTTATACTGTACATGTAATGCCTTTTCACCCTTTGGTAGAAATTAAGCACTTTTTTACTGACTGAACGAGAGAAACTTAATCTGCAGCTTTCACCAATCACCTCCATGGGCTGGAGATTCACTAAAAGTTGGTGGAACCACAACAGAAGAAGAAACTTTGAATCTTTTACTCCTTGATCCTTCTGCAGCACCATCACTCGCACCACACATCATCTCGGGGCTACTAATCCGGCCCATTGCCTGATCTGATCCGAGCCCTTGTTGTTCATAGGATTCGGCCATATCCGACCCATCCGAGTCCAACCGGAAACTAGCCCATTCGCTGCTACAATCACTCTCCCAAGAAGCTGGCTGATCAGAAACATGAGGCACAATGACGCTCGGCTGCACCACTTTTTCGATCTTCTTCATATCAACCGGGTTTTGGGGGTACTGATGATATCCCCTGAAGTGGAAAATACTAGCAAAAGTGAAATGGTCACTTACTCTTTTTTGGGGGGCTTTGTTTTCTGTGTTCCTAGCTATGATACTCTGCAGATTCTTGCTTAACTTAGCTTTCAAGGAGGAAAAACTAAGTCCATGTTTGGTTTGATCAGATTCATTCGTCCCGTTTGGGCTGGCTGCTACAAAGTTGGTACGAGCATTTTCCCCACGAAGAGCACGCGCAGCTTCATCATAAGCTCGGGCAGCTTCTTCAGGGGAATCATAAGTTCCAAGCCATAATCTTACTCGTTGGGACGAGTCTTTTATCTCAGCAACCCATCGGCCAGAAGGCCTTTGCCTCACGCCAACAAATCTACGTGCTGTTGTTGGCTTGGTTGCAGTTTGCTTGTGGGGATGGTAGTTTTCTTAGCATCGAATCCAGCCATGAGGTAGACGAGTTTTTATCTAAGTTAGAAACGGTTTATTATAACAAGAGCTAATCTCATTGTGTTCTATTTATATAGGGCCATGAGGGGTGAGTATATAATTCTTGAAAAATTCTTCTCAATTATTTGTTTTTTGTTCGCATCCCAATTTAGTCCTCTATCTTCTGCTTAATTTAATCCCAAAACTCAATCAGCCTGGCTTGATTTGGAGATGGCGTGGCAAGTGAAAACTCTGAATTTAAAAATGAAAACAGCATCATTTCATATAGAACAAGGATGGCTAAATAAAAAAACAGGTTTTATGGGTAGTTGGCTGCTAATGGACATGGCTGAACTCAAGATATATTCACCAAAATAAGCTTCAATGGCTTGATATTTTCTCGTCGAGGAAATCATTTGTTGGTTGGTATGGGTATACATGGAAGTAGTCCAAACAATAAAAAGTAACCACATTTAAAAGTAGACCCAAAACAAAATGAGATTTGAATTCTTTTTATTTGGGTCGGGTCAATTAATCTTACCTCTTCCAATGCTAGAAACTTACGCTGCATGGATCTATACTATATAAGCCGATACGAATCTACTATAAATCATCCCCTCGCTCAATATGGAGAGCAATTAATTTAATGATCTCATTTTACCACTCTCAACTTGAACTGTCTTGTTATCTCTATTAATAACCTTGAACTGTCTTGTTATCTCTATTAATAACCTTGTAATTTCAAAGTACGCTCTAAATAAGATAGAATTCGTGCTCTTGTTATTTTGATCGCCATCAGAATAGTATGTTATTTTTTTTTTATTAATGGATCTGAATCTCGAACCCGACCCAAAAGTTCAAGGTCTAGACCAAGACCAAAGCCAACTTTATTCATACCCACATCACTCATAAATTAATGCTTGTGTATATCATGTCAAGCCAACATGACCTGGCTTATAAGTTAAATAAGCCCACGGCTTAACCAAAATAGAACTCCAACAGCTTAAACAAAAGATAGAATACCACTTAGATATATATGGACAAATATGAAGGTAATTTGTTTTAATCAATTATGCTTATGAAGAACGGTTTTGGAACGTTAATTTTTCAGAGTTTTAAATCATGGAGCAAAACTTAAGATTAATATATAGATTGTGGGGTTTACCAAATGGATTTTTGCAATTGGAGACGGAATGATTTGTGGGGCTCAAAAACAACGTACCGTGTCCTTTGTGGCGTCCGTTTCTCTTTGATATAATGCAGTTATCATTAATTAATCATACCGTTTTAATGATTAAAAACTTGATTAATGGAAGCTTTGGAAAAGCTATTGAAAGAGTAATTTTGTCCATTTTCTCCAACTATATGGCCTTAGATTATGACTTTGTTCATTCAAATGCAGCATTGGATTCTTTACATTTTCATTCTCTCTATGAGTTGAAGAGACAGATTTGTCATCTAGTACAATAAACATAAGCACACAAATCTATTTTTGCCTGATTTTTACTAGTTCCTTGATTGCGAAAATAAAAAAAATTGACTGCGACCCAAGATTTTGTGTAAAAGTATCTAATCTTGTATCGTTTCAAGATAGTTTAGCAGCAATAATGGATTTTTAAGAAGTATTAAGTGTTTAAGCATGGAACTTTAACATCCATTAATGCAAAAGTTTGTCCGAAAACTAGTGTTCTTTTGCATGCATAAGCTTCTGAACTTGGATAATTTCATAGTTCAAACAAATGACCTAGTCTCTGTCAAAGGATTTAAATTAGAAGTAGAGTGTGGTAAGCTTATGTTCTTGGAAGTATTAGCAGTTATGAAGTAGTTTTACCGGAGTGGATGACCAGAAATCATGAGATAGGGAGATATAGTGTATAGAATGGATTTAGTAGATTAAAGAAAACAAGAATGGTTTCTGATGATGAATAAATCCGTCACTGAATATGGATGATCGACTCTGTTAAAGTATAATCTTATCAGGCACCAATATACCTTCCTGGAGGGTTTTGGTATAAAAATGTGTTATAAAGGGTGAGATAGACTGAATATCACTATATAAATTATTTTAAAATTCTTGACTTTTCGAATGTGGGAGACACTTTAATCAAGGATAAGAATGAGGGATCAGTTTATAAACGATTCTTCTCGCGACTCCTTCAATATGGGCCAAATCTCCTATTAATGCGTACTGACGGGACAATATCTCGACATGACTGACATCATATTTGACGATACATCAACCTATCATTAGATTGAATATATAATGACATAAATTTTACTAAGATGAAAATCTTAGTACTGTGCAGCCTGCTTTTGTTGATATCCAATTGGACTTTATGGCATACAATCCACACTGCTGATTGAAACTTATCTTGTGCACTTGTTAAGTTAATTTTGTGCTTATCTTCAGTAACTGTAACTTTCCAACAGAATAATATATATACGATGAGATCTCTGTAGCACCTCAGACAGCAAGCTGAGACAAAATACAAACTCTGAAAAATATATAAGAGCTGCAGTTTATTACCTGGATTGAAGTTTCTACTTTCCCTGACAGTTTATTACTGTGCCTTTCTTACATTAAAGAATAAGTACAAATAGGATGATGGCCACAGCTCTATAGGACATAGGGACATGGGAACATGTAGTTTTATCAGCAAAAGGACAGATTTCCAAGTTTGAAAGTATGCGATGGCAATGACCCTTTTTGTTTAGAGCAGTATTTACTTCATTGACTTAGTCAAAATTTATTTTTGGGGGTCTAATTCAAATTTGTAGTTTGATTATGAATATTGTGAAATCTTGATTTTGTGAATGTAACTCATCATAATTGTTGGAGAATCAAATGATGGATATGCAAGCATGATAACTTATATGTTGTTCTATATCTCCATAAATCTAGAAACTTTTGCTTGCATTGTATTATTTGATCTACGAACAGGAACTGGTAACATTCGAGATTATGCAAAATTATATAAGAAAGATCCCTTTTTGACTCTCTCTTTATGGAAGTAATTACTTTTTGTCATACACTAAAATTTAGAGGTTACGCTACAATACTTGGCGATCTACCTTAATACTTTGTACTGTTTTTAGGATGATTTAACCAATATATCTTTAGAATATATTAATGGTATATCATTTTTTTATTTGCGTATGCAAGCAAATCAAGATTCGTCACAGTTCAAATTTCTAATCTCATACATATAAGTGTGATGACGATGCCATTAAACAAATCGGCCACTCGAATATTAGGAATATATCATTTGGGAAAAATAACTTTACTCATATCGCTTTGGAGCACACCCAACTAATTTTTGAGATGCTTTGGGACACAAAAGACATATATGTCTGCATTTATAAACTTGAAAAGAAAAATTATTTTTATGCACATTCCTTTGGAGCATAGTCATTTGTTTGGGACGTAAAAGACATATGTCCCAGACGCCTAAGCATATACCGAGGTATGCCTTGCATGGATCAAATACTTCTCAATATTTTTTTCCTATATTTTTGTTGTATCCCATCATAAGATGCTGCACCAAACACACCCTACAAACAGCCTTTTAGAACACCAACTACAATGCATACACCGCATGCAACAAAATCAAACTTTGTAAGCCACCAATCACTTTAAAGAAAGAGCGAAGTAGGGAATTGCCCATATCCTACCACACAAGAATAGTCAACATAAGTTGGAATTCAATTAGTGCATTGGCAAACATATGAATATATATATATATATATGCCAAGTGGCATGTGGTCCAACGGCATAAGTCTCCCACATTATATGGGAGGTCAGGAGTTCGAGTCATAACGAACTCCTGATGTGCGTGGTATAAATAAATATATATATATATGTATATATATTATGTGACATGATATTCAAATTTATTAAAAAATATAAAAATTCACTCATATCAGGGTATTATCTAGCTGACATGTATTGACATGAAAATTTTAACTTAAAATAGACATATGCCGAATGCAGTTATTATATATAGATATATATCGACAAATATATGATGTGATGTAATCTAGCTATATTTTTTATACAAGAATCCACCTATTTTTTTCTGTTGTCTGTAAAAAAAATATTTCAAACTTATTTATTTATTGGATTCAGACTTAAATTCCTTTTTCGATTTTTGAATAATAAAGAGCATGGACTGAATTCTTTACTTTTGACAGATTGATAAATTAATTTAGACTGCAATTGATACTGAGTGACCTAGCAGACTTATGCACTGATAAAAATTTTACCCCAAAAAAAGCGCACCACAGGTTTGATATCATGCGTGTGCGTGTGTAATGAGTAATAGTTGTTGCTCTATATTATCAGGACAATTTTAATTTTTAGTGAATGAAAATTCATTCGAGCACAATATAATTGCCACTAAAAAAATTAAACCTCAGTAAATTTGGGCACAAATTGGGAGATGTTTTACTTCCGCTGGCACGATAATTATACTGATTTTTTTTTTTTTTTTTTTTTTTTTTTTAAGTTTCAGCATTCTGAGAATTGTGTAAAAAAGTAAAAGTGAAATTGCTATTGGGTTAATCCTGCAAATCTCAGCATGAAAGAAGGCCGGGCCCCATAATTTGAGTGAAGTAATATTTCTTGGATTGGGTCAGGCTCATTGACAGCCTTGTGGGAAAGATTTAAGCCCTATTTAGAAGTCCAAAAAAGATACTAGGAACACAATGTAAGGAATAATTTAACTCAAGATGCAAATATCTATTAAATCAAAATATCGTGAATAAATTGATTTATTCACATACTTATTTGAACTATAAGATTGATGATCAATGATTCCTGTAATTTCACGATTAATTGTTAAGTCTTCATTTTCTTCTCACAAAACCACTTGATAACTTTAATAAGATAACAATATCAAAAACGTGGAGTGAAGGAAAAAAAAAAAAATAGAGAGAGCTCTTCCATCACGAGCTTCTAAGATTATGCCTACACCAGCTGTCATACTATGTTTGTTTAGAAAAATGCCTTCACAATATTGAGTCAAAATATTAAGCCCTATGAGTGTATTTCATTAACCGTATTAATTTAGCCCATTTTATTTTATTAGAAAACAAATTCAATTAATAAAAGTCCACATATTGAAATAAAATTCCAACACACAAATTATACAATAAATTGTTTTTTTTTCCAGAAAAAAGAATGAAAATGTAAGAAAATATGAGGAAAAAAAGGCGTGTGAACTTAAAATACGCAACCATATGTTGGTTTTGCATAGTTTGTACATTCACATAAAACATTTGGCGGCTCCTTTTGAAGTGCAACAAGTCACACATATACAAGTCCAATTTAAAAATAAAATAAATAAATGTATTTCTACCAAAGATTTGGTAATGAACAAAAGAAACTAACGGAAGAATTCACTAGGATCATGTTGCTTCATATAATTACATATGTATTTAATTAAATTATAAATTATTAAATTATACATAAATACCTATATTTCACTATATGATATTATCATATTCTCGTTTACAATGCAAGAAGCTTGAAAATTGCCCATTATTTTGATCTTATCTAGTTCTGCTTTATGAAAATCTGCTTGAGATTTCTCTTTTATGTTTTTAATGTGATAAAATAATACTTTAAGGGCTTGTTTATATCTGATGATTAGGTTATATTGACTATTTAATATGACCTAATACATTATTTATTTTGTTTAATAATAAGCTCATGATTTAGTCAAGGCTCAACATTATTCTTGCCTTTTGCTTGATAAATAATCCCACCCTCAAGGGTGTGAGTAATAATCCAACACACATTATAGTTAAAAACATTTATATCCTCTTGTTTATCATATCAAGTAAACATGATATTATTTAAATAAAATAATCATATCCTCCTTTTAATCATACAAGTTATCCATCACTCTTTTATCATATCTATTAAAGTAAACGTGTCCTAAGGGTGGGTTAATAAATTAGAATATGAATTTAATACACTATAATACTATACACCTTTGTACACGAAATTAATTTTATTAATCCTATTGCCTTTATCATTTTATTGGGTCAAGACCTTCTCCAGTATAAAAGAATAGAACCCTTCGAACTTGTAAAAAGACATTTGACAATTCTACACAAAAAAAAAAAAATCTCTAACAAACGCGTGTTTTGAAATTGGACACATTTTCAATTCATTTAAAATGAAACCTCACTCGCGCAGACATATTCTAACAAGAACTGTTTCACAATTTCCTACCCACTAAAGAAAGTCCTAATGTTTAGTATTTCAAGAATGGAAAAAAAATCTGAGAAGACCATCATCAGATTGGGGGGAGTGGGGGCACGAAAATTGGGCCTTATCCAAAAGTAGTATTACTTCAGAAGAACAGTGTAGGGCAACGAAGCAACATACAAGAATCAGTCACAATTTCGCTCCACTGAGGAATCTCAAAGAATCCAACCATTTTTCTTTTTTACAGCTGGAAGATTTTTATTTGCCCTTTAGCCGCCAAATTTCAAACACTCTCTCATCAATAATAAGGAGGGTCCCAAGCTAAAGTGGACCCAAGTGGAAATGCAAGTCCACAGGCACAAGCCAAGACTTACTCATTTTCTCATCCATTCATGGTCTTCACTTTGAGTCCACCCAAAGGGATTATAATTCCACCTTGGGGTAGGCGCCAACAGTGTTTACCATTTTCTATTCTTGGTTTTGTGAATCGTAGATTTCCCCACTTGTGTCTGAATCTTGATCAGTATAAGAGATTATTTATTTATCTTTTTTTGTGAATTATTGTTGCTATTGTTAGTCATTCAGTCTTTGGCTTCTTATTGTTGTTTCTATTGATATGGGATTGTAATTATTGGTTTCCACAAAATTAAACAATTCCTCCCGTTTCTTGGAAATTCTTGAAATGGGTTATCTTTCCCTATTTTTACACTCTTCTTCACTGTTGATTTGCTTATTTTGCTGTGAAGCTTGTGCTTAAATGATGTTTCTTTGAGCTGGGATTTCTTGCTTAATGGGTTTACTTTTACAATAATGATCTGAGGGCTTGTCATTTGCAGATGAGTCTTGATCTGGGTAATTTTTAGTCTGCCCTATCTTTTCTTTTTCTTTTTTACAAAATTTTTCTTAGTTTCCTTTATTGGGAACTGGGGTCTGAACAAGTAGGAGAATTGATATGCTAGGCTCAGGAATGAATCTGATTACAACAATTATTGGGTTTGGAATGAGTGCAACTTTCATTGTCTTTGTTTGCACTAGACTGATATGTGGGAGGCTCCGCCAGATTGAGGCTCGCCAAATGTTTGAGATTGACTCAAGGATTGATCTTGAGCTGGTATTGTTTTATCTGCATTCTGGGCTTTTCTTTCTCAATTGAATGATAATTTTATCATATACTCCATTGGTGCTTAGCTTGAGACTACTCTAATTTGATCATTCTCTACTTATGATCATCATGATGTTAATATTGTGATTTGTTCTTATCAAATAGTTATCTTCCTGTTGGTATTCATGCATATTATGCTCTAAGCTTTTGGATTTGGTCACACTGAGTAGTTAGAGTACGTGTTATTACAGAATCTATTGGCATCCTCCCTTAAACGCATCAAAATTTATCTGCTATGTATTTCTAATCTGATGATGAAATATTGATTTTCGTTGCAAAAAGAACTGACTTTTACCAAGAGGTTAAATGTAGAGTCTTATGTAGGTTTGAATGTATTAGATACTTGAGACTCGACTGGTGAAAAAACTTATTTAGTTTGTTGAGAAGTCTACTACAAATAAGTGAGAGCAGAAATGATATAAACACACCATGAAAAGTTTTGATAGCTCAACTATTGGAACTTGTTTTCTCATCTTTAGTGTTCAATAACTTTTGGAGCAACAATCTAGAGTTAACTAGTTGTACCAAGAAATTTGTCTTGTTAATGTATATTCATGTGCAATCAAATGCGTTGTCCCTAAGATTGACCAGAGTACTCCTACAGTAGTCTTGATGCATTCTAAAAATTCCTTCTACATTGTGTTTCACACCTAAACTGCATGCTTATAATTCAGCCTTTACACTTGGTGCTTTTCCTGCATAACCACCAAGAGTCGAACGGCTTTATTGTAGTTCTTACTTTTAGAGATTGGTAATTCTTTTATTCTTCTTTTTGGCAGCCAGAACATCAGATTAATGGCCTTGAACCGGTTATAGTAGCTGCAATTCCTACGATGAAGTACAACCGTGAAGCATTTAGTTCAATGGAAGATAATGCAATGTGAGTCTACCCTCATATTTTGCAGCCGAATTCAGTACTTAATTACCATTCATTTACCAACTAATTATTAGACATAAAAAAAAGGGGGACTAAAAGTAGATCTTCAGCATCACCATTTATGAAAGTAGACATTATGCATCTTCATTTATGTATAATTAAGTTATCGTGAAATAGCAGCACTGAATAATGTGGTCCAGAAAAAATAAATAATCCAACTAGGGTCCCTCTTTCTTTAAAGAGAATTTTTTATGTTCCCCTACTGCCCTTATCGGACTCGAACCTGCAACCAATCTGTTTGCAATTTTGGGAGCTTACCACAAGCTCCCCATTTGTCAAGGGTCTCACATCATAGTTTGCTTATAGTTGATTCATAAGTTACTTTCGACTTAAAACTTATTAATAAATGCAGATTATGATGCGTATCATTTTCAAACTGCAGATGTACCATATGTTTGGCAGAGTACCAAGAGAAAGAAGTGTTGAGAATAATGCCAAAATGTGGCCATAGTTTTCATCTGTCTTGCATTGATGTATGGTTGAGGAAGCAGTCTACCTGTCCAGTATGCCGTCTATCGTTACATGACTCAGTTGAAGCAAAGCACGTCCCATCAGCTACCCTTTCTACAGCTCAATCTTTTGATAGTTCTGAGATCACATTGGAGCATTCTCAGCAATGGCTGCTACCTACTGCTGCACGTCCAGAGGGCAACGGAAGCAACCAAATGCATGCAGATTCCATTTCCATTGAACTGGGCTCTGGTGTTTCTAGGGAAGAAGCAGTACTAAGATCATCGTTGTAGAAGGGATTTGGGAGAAGAAATCCATTAGTTCTATATCTTTCCTTTTACCCCACTTTTTGCTTGTAATGCTTTAGAGTAACTGGATCAAGATTTTAAGCAGTTGGAATTTTCACAATAAAGAAGGAGACCACACACCATTTGTACAAAGATTTGGACTATGATTTCCATCATTTTGTTGATTTTTAGGGAAGAATTTTGGAAAGGCTTATCTTGTGATGTTGAGGATTAGCATTCTGGCACTAAAATGGTGCTAAGCTTTTCAAAACAATAGTTTTCCGGTCTTTTTGTGATGGAGATGAGTCGATTTGGATTGATTGTTATTGATAATTAAGTTTGATATCGAGTTGCGAAGTAATTAATTTACTTGTTATTGAAATTTGATGAGATTATTTATTATCAAATTTAAACGTTTGAGAATAAAGCAATTAAATTCAATTTTGGTGTATGTTAGTCGAGGACTCGAGTTTATAGTAGCAAATGCCTAATTAAAATTGGATATAACTAATTTTTTGTGAAATTTATTTCAATAAAGCATAGGATATTTATGGCTTAAAGTCTAGATGGTCTCCTCTTCTTACCAAACCCTAAAGAAATTTTGATTATAGATCTTAGTCAATCATAAATACAGACTTTTTGAATGATAAATTTCAAACTTGAAAGAAAACTAATTTGCATCTTATGCTAAAATTCTTAAACCACACTACAACCAAAATATAGACTTAAAAACTACTATATTTCAAAAATGATCTATTTATAAGTAGACATAATTTCCTTTTCATAAAAAAGAACAACTATGCCATAAAATTTCACTAAAAAGTAACAAATTCGAGAATTGCAATTTAAATTTTCAATAAACTAGATTGAAAACTAAAATGAAGGGTTAAATTTGCTTTACCTTCTTGTACTACGGGGATAGTTTCAAATATCCCCTTCTACTATTAAAACATTCAAACATCCTCCTGAAACTCTTGTGCTGTTAATCAACTAGTTGACGGTATTAAAACTCTACTATAAATTATTAATTTAACCCTAAACTAGGCATATGGGGCATTTACTTTCTGTTCAGACAAATTTACCCATGGCAAATATAATACTCTGGGGAAAAAATGATAGTCAAACAAATGAAATGTAGAGGAATATTCTCTTCTCAATCACAATAAGAATATCATCCCAAAATTTAATAAAAATTTGATGGTGAATATTGAAAGAGATATTGCGTATATGTAAGAAGAACAAGCTAAATAAATTGTTGAAAGTTATTTGAAGTTAATTGGTTAGTATATTTTCAACATTTAAAAATTAGGATTTACGATTTTTTTTTTCAATTCAATTATTCAGTAAAAGCTTTAGCATATTGTATTATTTTTAATTCATTTCTTTTTATTTTTCCTTTTATATAGTAGATGCAAAGAGTACAACTAGGTTTGGTCGCACAATTTCTTCAAGTCAATCTTCATCAAGTAACTTCTCAGTGCTTAGAGATTTGGAGTTAGAATTTGTAGTGACTTGAATATTTGACATTGTTTATAAAACCTAATTTTTAGATAGATCTGTATTAAAATGAGATGCTCAAATACTTCTTGAACATGGTGGCTTCTTTATTTGTTGCAAAGTTGTAGTACTTTGTTTGTGCTGTTTTGATATTTTGGCTTCGATTTATGTATAAAATTTTCACTTCAATGTTGCCTTTATTTGTTTTGTTGAGTTTTGAATATTTGATATTGGAAAAATTGCTTAACATTATTTTGAATTTTAGCTAAAGATATGATCATATGAATGAAATTGAGAATTTTTTAGCAAACAAATGAATGAATTTTGTCAAACTTTGATGCTCATACTGTAAAAATTATATTGCATTTTATATCTCATAAGGTCATTTTTAGAATAAAACTTGCAAGATCAAAAGGCTTGTATAAGCAAATAATTTTTTGTTAATTCACTAACGGCATGAAAATTTGAGGGGAATGTTTGAAGATTTTAATAATAAAAGTTGGAACGAATATTTGACACCACCACCATAATACTAAAGTTAACCTTAAAATGAACTCAAGATGCTAAAATCACCCTTTATTTTTTACCCATTACAAAATCAAGACTCATGATATTGATAAATATTGAGCCAATAGGAAGCTGACAGTACAGCTGAGAGATTTTCTTGGTTTCTACTTTGTAGAGGAGTGTAGAGAGGAAAAAAGGAAAAAGAAATGGTGGCGGCAGCGCTAGGCTTCCTCTCCTCATGCATTCCCTCTCTTGCTCCGCCGCTTCCTCGTCTCCGATTCTCCTTCATCAAACCCAAACCGCTTACCAGTAAGTGCTAATTATTTACTCCATTCCCACAAGATAAAAAAAGAAGGAGAAAGGAAAAAAAGAAAGAAAGAAAGAAAAAAGATAAACTCATAAAGGCTCCAACTGTTTTTATTTTTATTTTTCTTCATAAAGAATTATCTTTGGATGTTAGTTTATTGTTGTAACTGAAATTTTGTTAATCTACATCACTAGGCTACTTTTTCTTCTGGGTTTGTGCTGGTGGATGGTTTAGTTATAAAACTGAAGTTTTATGGACACGAGCTTGGGGAATTCCTTATGTTAAAATTGTGGTTGGAGGATAAAAATTTATCTGAGCTGTGGTTCTGAAGTGGGCTTAGCTTTTTATGTGGTTCGCTTGTTTTTTCTTATACGTTTGTGTTGCATATTGCATATATTTTCTGTTGGAAAATGCTTTTATAATATGGTTCCTTGACCTCTTTTTGAGCTCGGTTGGGATGAAGCACATGAATTTCCCCAGTTCTGCCATATTTTGGAGGATTAGAATAAATTTCATATTTAATATACCATATGTCCTGGAGGATATCATATAATTTTTAGTGTATTATTTCCAAGACATTTTTTTTTGGGCCCTCCATTACTACAAAAAAAGTGTAGTTGGCTTCTGTTTCAGTTTACCCTGATAATGCAAATCTATGGCTCGCTTGAGATAGGTGTATGAGATTGGAGATGTGTTAGTTGCTATTATCTTGTTGATGCATTTCTTAGCTGAGTCATATCAGATATTGTAATTCATATATTGCAATTTACAGTGGCATCAATCAGTGAGGATCCAGTTCGTGAGTGGATTCTATCTGAAGGAAAGGCAACTCAGATAACTGGCATTCGTTCAATTGGTGGCGGTTGCATCAATCGTGCTAATCGTTATGACACGGATGTTGGCTCCTTCTTTGTTAAAACGAACAGGTACAACCGGCCAAGCATAGAACATGATGTTACTTTGTGGATTTTGTATGTCAACTTAGTTTTAGGTCTGCCCTTGAAAAGTGAACTGGTGACATTTCCAGTCAGACAGTGGTATAGAAATCAACAGTCGATGGTGACAAGATTGTTAAGTTGAGGGGAAATCATAAGCTGTTTGATCTGATAATGTTTATTGCTTAACAGGAGTATTGAACCATCAATGTTTGAGGGAGAGGCTTTTGGCCTCAATGCCATGTATGAAACTAGATCTATCCGTGTACCTAAACCATATAAGGTAAGAAGACGTCTTCTTTTTCTTGCTGTAGCTTTTCTAATATAGCTGTTTGTTAATATCATTGGCACTAATGGTACTTTTTGAGTTTTTCTAACTTGGTAGTTATGCCTGTGAACTTTTTTCATCATTGCATTTAGGTTGGATCTCTGCCATTTGGTGGCTCATACATCATCATGGAATTTATTGAATTTGGTGCATCTAGGGGCAATCAAGTGAGGAGTCAATCTTATTCTTTCTCTTCTTTACCTATTTTTCTTATCCTCCTATGCTTCCCTTTGTTTCTTTCTATTGGTTATATTTCCTCTCAGCCATTTGACATTTTCCCAGTCCTTAGGCTGCTCTAGGAAGGAAGCTTGCTGAAATGCATAAAGCAGGAAAGTCTGGGGAAGGCTTTGGTTTTGATGTTGATAATACAATCGGGAGGTATCTTTCTCCTAATATTACCAGATGAACTCTACTTTCCCACTCTGTTTTAAGCACATAGATATACAATGATGGTTCACATAGACTAAAACTATTTCGTTCTCTTTTGCTGCAACCTATATGCCTTTCTTATGCACAGAAGGAAAATGTTTAATGCTTTTTCACATTGCCAATACTGCTTATGCACTATGGACAGTCTTTTTTGACGTTTGCTCACGAGATTTCAATGATGGGCTTGGTGCAGTACTCCACAGATAAACACATGGACATCAGACTGGATTGAATTTTATGGGGTGCATAGGTTGGGCTACCAATTGAAGTTGGCACGAGAACAGTACGGCGATTCCTTAATTTATGAAAAAGGTTGTTTCCTTTTAATATGGATGTCTTCCATTTACCTGTGCTATAGATGCCCTTTATTCAACAATCAATTTCTATCTTCAAAGTCAGTTTGTCACCAAAGCTCATTTAGATGTGTGGTGCTATTCTAGACACGAATTGTATTAAATTTGAAAAAATCCAATACTGGAACATCTTAAGCTTTCATTTTTCTTGGACATAAATACAGTTGTCAGTCTGTTGATATTGATATGCGTAGCATCCATAAAAAAGTTCTTAGTTATATTTCATGTGATGAAAGTTTGAAAGCTGGATGGTTTGGTTTGAAAAGAAATGCCCTGCAAGTATTGGAGTATTTCATGATTTTATCAAGAGGCTAATGATCAGTACTTTGTGGTCTTATTGAAATTTTACAAACTCGGTAATAGCATCTGAAAATCGACAATACGTGTTTATTTATGTATAAGGATGTTTCATTAGTTTAATATGTTTCTGAAATTTATATATTCGCTTTTGAAGGACAAAGGCTTGTGAAGAACATGGCTCCTCTCTTTGATGGTGCTGTACTTGAGCCTTGCTTGTTACATGGGGACTTATGGAGTGGTAACATCAGCTCTGATAAAAATGGTGAACCTGTCATACTCGACCCGGCTTGTTACTGTAAGTCTTTGTTGGCTTGATATGGATTATCTTTTTTAATCTGGATACTGTTCTTTGAGAGACTGCTTTTTGGTTTTTGCTATCTATTTGAAATGTTACCTGTCGGTGGTGAGCACTCAAGACACTTGGATTCTCTTTTAGCATAAAATTCTGAAACGAGCATGAAATTGCCTTAAACAAAGCCTTAACTGTGAACCAAATGATCAACAAACAATTTACATTTACCAGCTATTAGCAATATGGAAGTAGGCAAATGCTCACTTGTGGTGGGACTGAAACCCAAAACCCCAAATTCCTGGAATTATTGGTCCCTAGCTGTACATTCTGCAGTTCTCTTTTTGGTATGGTATCAAATGAAGATTTTAATGCCTGTAAAACTTAAAAAGAGTATCATAGAAATTGTTGCTATATTTCATTCAATCGTTTCTATTCAAGCAATGGATGCTTACTGTTATTGTCCTTGTAGATGGACATAATGAGGCAGAGTTTGGAATGTCATGGTGTGCTGGATTTGGAGGATCATTCTACAATGCATACTTTGAGGTAGCTTTGTCCTTGAGAAATTTTTGCATAAAATGTACCTGTTGAATTTAAATTTAGAATCTTTTTAATTAACCTTACTGCAGTTATCACTTGAAAATGGGTTGAGCTTTGCTCAAATAGATTTTACAACATTTCTGATTTCTTGTTATCCAAGGGATCCCCAGCTGTTAGATAAGCTTCAACATGTGATTAGCTAAGTTGAAAAACATAATTCAACTTGCATAATGTAACAAGTTTGAATTATTAGAATGAAGATCTCTTTGTCAAATGTCAACCTAAACGTACTTTGTATGAAAAAAGAAGTTGGTCTGGGGTTGCGAAAGTGAGATAAATAACCTCCGCCTCCCCAAGATAAACAAATGCTACATTTATTGGTGTCTCATGATGCTTCTCTATTTCTTTGCAACTTCACATGTATATTCACTTATACTGTCTGGGTTTTTGCCACTTCTGAAGCTTATATATCTGAACTCCAGCATCTAATTCCTAAGTGTTGTATCAGGTGATGCCTAAACAACCTGGTTTTGAGGAAAGAAGGGATCTTTACATGCTGTATCACTACTTGAATCACTACAATTTGTTTGGTTCAGGTTACCGGTCATCTGCCATGTCCATAATCGATGACTATTTGAGGATGTTAAAAGCTTAGTATCTCTGTTTGTACATTAGAAGTTTGATATTGCTCCATCTGTAAATGTTATGGTTGTCTTCTGTATGTAAAGCTCTTTTTTACGCAATCTTTTCCCTTTTCCTATGAAAATTGATGTGCGAAATAAATCTGCTTTCTGTTTAATTTGTCCCATTCTGAGCTCCCAGAATCTCAATCCTCTTTTTTGCACTTGCAAGAATCTGCAAATCAGCATCTGCCAAGAAAATCAAATGAAAACTGTTTGTTACACTGATGTTGTATGCTATGGGTAAACTGAAAAAATGAATACCTCACAAACTTTAGGTAAAGAATCACGAACTCTTTTTGAGTAAAATGTTCATAGCCCACTTTTAGAGAGCAAGTTTCGTTTGATTTCAAAGGTAATTTTGGCTTCCAATGATCTCGTTTGATGAAAATTGGCCTTAAGCACAAAGGTAGAAGGAAGTTTGATTGGAAGATCCAATCATCGAGTAAAGACGAGAGTCGTCCTTAGTGATATCATTAAATTCAGACAACGCTTGGTCTTAGTACTACTATGATGGTGTCAGGTGGAAGGATTGTCGTTCGATGAATAGAAATTGCTCAATAAATATAAGAAAGTTTGGCTACAAAATACACTCGTCGAGGAAGAACAAAATTTAACATTAATGATCTGATGATGCTAATGGAAAAGTCATTGTTCAATGAATAAACAGGTTAATCTTCTCAAAAATTTATATACGGATAAAGTTATTCTAAAGATAACAAATTGATATTCTAAAAATGTTTTTATTGGTGAGAATGTGACAACATGAAAAAATAATTATTAAGGATGAAATAATTGATTTATTATGTCATTTCTTTTTGTTTTATAATAATTTTAAAGCAAGTTATAATACACTTATAAAATAGAAAATTATGGTAGCCTAAGAAAAAGGAAAAACTAAATCCAACAAAGATTTTGCAAAGGCAACCTCAGGAAAACCAAAGAGTTTAATATAAAGTAGACACCTCGAGTGCCACAACCACTTCCCAACTGAAGAATCTAAAAAACCTGAAAACACACAACACACACAATGGATGTGGAGACAGAGACATCAACTGTACTAGGAGGAGACCTAGCTGCAGCTTTAGAGCAAGCAACCCTAATGGCGAAGTATCTCCCAACCACCACAGACCCATCCCAACTCCTCCAAATTTACACAACCCTCCAATCTGCCCACCGCCATCTCTCTTTTTTCCTATCCCAGCACCATCCCCCGCCGCCGCCGCCGCAGCACCACCCACAGCCCACCGGCCTCCCCACCCCACCACCTGAAAACTCGGTCTCCTCAGCAGTGGGGGCTGATGAGAATGATGAGAACGGTGGAGGCGAGCCCATGCAAATGGGGGATGATGAGGATGAACAGAATTCAAGGGCTGCTACTGTTGACAAGGTTGAGGAGAGGATGAGAGAGTGTTTTATACAGAACAAAAGGCCGAAGCGGCGGCTTTCTCCTTCGGCGGCGGTGGCGGAGCAGCGGCGGAGCTTTGAGAATGAGGGTGGTGCCTTGGCGGTGGAGTTTGATCCTGTTGGGACAAAGTTGAGGTCTCTTGATCTAATTTGTCAGTTCCATGCTTGAAAAATATGTATTTTTCCCATTTAATTTGTAGATCATGATTCCCATAGAAGGAAAAGAGACCAGCAAATGTGTGTGATATATTTTTCCATCCTCTCTCTCTCTTACAAAGAACTTTTTCTGTGGTTTTGCGGCGGAAATATTGGAAAATATCTCCATTTATTAGTGCAAGAAAAAGGATTTTTTGTTTGGTTTATTTCTGTCCAAAGAAACAATAAAAATATAATTTTATGAGGGCGTTGGTGCTTGAACTGTATCAATAAAATTTATGATTGATTGAGAAGAACACGTTGAAATTAAAGTGATTACAACTGATATAACTAGTAAATATGTTCATCCTCGACAGATATAACTTATTTTTTAATATGAATAGTTACGGCTTTTGTTATGACAATTGTCTCATCATTATTGAAGTTTTTGCCTCTGTTCAACACATAATGTTAGAAGGTAAGTTTGGTTGATTATCCGATCAGTGCTCAGTTCATCAATGGTCGACAAGAATGATGGGATAGTGATAATTCTACATGTTTTTTGTGGGATGCTATAAGAAGCAAATAACAAGAGGAACCTGTGAAGCTTTGATATCAACAACTGCATCTTTTCTTTACACTAAATAATTAACAATTTCACTACATTACATTGACTTCATCCATATGTGCTAATTCTACAAAAAGAAATAAGGGCAGCAAGAAACAAATAGTGCTGAGAGCCCTTATATATGTGCTATTTCTGCATTTCATTTCACACTATTAGGATCTCTATATGCCCATTGTAGCCATCGGCAAGCGATTCAAATTCATTGTCAAATCCTAATCTTAGCACCGGAACAGAGTAATCTCCAATTTTTACAGCTATGTCTTCGCTATAAGGTTATGCAGTTTTACAAAATCTTCTAATGTGAGTTCTTCTGGTCTTGACTGCAAAGAGTAGTCGAATCATAATACAGAATCAGAGCTGGAAAAACTGGTGCCAAAAAATTGAGAGTTGAAGATAGAAAAGTGAAGCTTACAGTGGCAGGAAGACCAGCAGTTTGTAGAGCTGCTTCAATATCAGAGGAAGGACATATGTGCTGGAGTGACTTCCTCAACATTTTACGCTTTCCATTGAATGCAGAGTTCACCTAATGGTGTGGTAAAAAAAAGTTGGCAGAATAAGGAACTAATAGTTATGCTATTAGAAGGAAATCTTGGATTAGGTAATTATAGGAATATTGTCAAGCTCTTAAGTAATCAGAGTAAAATTATATCCACTAGCAGATCACCATTGAGAAGAAGCTTTTGATGGAGGAAACATGAGGATAATCCACCATTTGCTTTAGTTTAAATGCAACAACAGCTGCATCAACCTAAGAAATAACAGAAAGGACCAGATCAGTAAAGCGCTTGTAAAGGAGCTTAAGCTCATCTTACATGTATTTGGCAGAGAAGGAGAACAATAATCGCCGAGGCTGGGTTGGGGGTTGGGGTTAATCCAACTGTTGGTTTAATAGCATAACATTGATGATGACTAAATCCATTTTTAAATATGAACGATCAGCCCCATCGAGATATTATTCCTTCGGTACGCATTTGGTAGGGGGTTTTATCTAAAAGGCATCTTGAAGAGTGAGAGCGGGAGAACAATTAACTGTCCCAAGATCATCAACTCTTTCGATAGAGGATAAGATTAGGTATCACCAAGTATGTTATAGCTTTATCATTTGTTTATCAAATACATCTTTTACAGTGCAAGTAGAGAAGGAATCATCCATCAATCGGTCTTTTGTTAACTTCACAACCGACTTTTTATCTATTTCAGAGCTGAAAAGATTAAATGGTTGGCATATTTGTTCTTGAAATTGCCATTACTTCTTCGGTTCTTCAAGCTACCAGCGCAAGGTTAAGATGTCCTTGTCAGTTGTGAAGTGTATAAAGAATTGGTGCAAAGTGAAAACTGAGAATCAAAATGATTTCAGAGTAGAAAGAGATAAAATTTTGACCAGATTTATAAAGCACATATGCATTAGATGTAAAGGAAGTGAACAGAATACTTACTTTAGGTTGGGGGAAGAAATTTGTCCTTGAGACCTTAATTTTGTATTCAGGATCTGAGAAGTGATTTATTCCAAAGGAAAATTTCAGGTCACAATTATATATTTGTAAACATCCATAAAAGAATGATAACATCATTTTCAAATAATTTATACAGCCAAATGAAAAATTAAACCAAGGCAGGCAAAGATAGGCTACAACAAGTATAGGCAAAGGAAAAGGAACCCGATAGAAGAAAAAAAGACACTTTCTTAAGACTGGGAAATATATTTGTAAGAATATTAGTAAGCTTCATGAAATTATTGTTCCCAGTATTTTGCCCTCTCGTCTTTAAATTATACCAATTTATCCCATTTAATAGAAAACCTCATTGATGACGGACAGCAGACAACCTTAAAGTTTTAAATTTATTGATTTGTTGACTAGGTTCCAATGTTAACAGATGTTATAGGGCATAAAACTCCAAAATACTTTCTTGTTTAACGGTTTCTGTATCTGTACTACCTGAATAGAAGTTCACAAAGATATTAATGGGCCGATACTCTGATGACTTCAAAGAGGAATCCACTAAGCGCAAGGCTGCTTCATCCTGAAAATTCCAAGCCAGAGCAAAGCTATACTGTCAGTATGCCAGTTGAATCAAGTAAATTTTGGAACCATTCTATCTGATTACAGAAATGTGGAGGGAACTTCACCCACTGGCTTTCATGGTACACTCAGAAGTTCCTTTACATGTGATAGCTATATTACTGGTGCAAATACATTTATTTCAGGTAAATTATTTAACTGACACTGAATACCTGAAGTAAAAGAATCACTTCTGAGAAAATGTCACCCATTGGTAGAAGTCGTTTCACCACATCAGTACTTATGTTGAAAGGTATATTGGCCAGCACCTGAAAGACAGGACAAAAAAAAAAAATGGAAAAAACAACAAGAAGCAAACAAATAAGAAAGAACAAAATATTAATCCAAATTGCCACAATGTGTTATTAAACTTTTTTTCATGGATAAGGAAGACCCGCTTTTCCAAATTTTGGTGTCATTAAGGGTTAGATTCTTTTATCATAATTAGATTCTTATGCAGGCAAGACATCATGAGAACAGCAAAATTCATCAGAAGATAACTTGAAGAAAATCAGGAAACATAAATATCTATAATAATGCACAACAATCATGGACAATGACTTTAGAAATGTGAAAATTAGAGTCTTGAATTAAGTGCAGGTGGAAAAACTTGCACAAAACTTGATCATATATAAGACTATCAATTCAAAAGATCAAGAGGAATATAAAATAATAATTGCTGAAGTGCGAAATTGCTTGAATTAAGTGTTTCCTAGATAAGAGATATGTTGTCACCAGAGAAGCACTATATCATAAATTATGCAGATATTTTCTTGACAGGTAACACTCCATACCTTTGCAGAGCATGAATTTCCATCTGGAAGACCTTTCTTTGGCGATATTGAGGACATATGAGAGCGTATATGAGATCTTGTAAAATCCTCTTCCACAACCTACGGGTTAAAATAGAGAAAATCACATTTTATATGTCGCGGCAGTAAACCAGTAAATCATGTTACTATAATACATGTGGCCTGGCAATTACTTGTCCTTCTCCTCGTTTGAGCCCTTTAATTTTGAATACATAAAAGATTTATCTAAAAATACCCGAACATAGTGGGAAACAAGAGGAGGAGGGGGAGAGAAGACAGCGGCAACTTTTTACAGCTGAAGAGTTCCTCAGAGAAAGAACTAATGTAGAGGATTTGGTGGAGCTAAAGAATGGGATTTTGGGAATATTATCCTTAATATTAGTCAATCAGTAAAGCTTTCAAGCATGAAGTTTTGGTTATTATCATTAACAATGCCAAAGTGGCATGAGCACCCTACATTCACCTGCAGCTTCTCATGGATGAATTAGGATGCATGGCCAAGTTTGTGCTCATCAGAAAACTACAAGAATTGATTCCTTCTCATTTATCGAGGCTTGTGATTCATAGTTTAAATAGTATATTTTAATTGGATTACGGCTACATAGATTCCCTACCCTATTCGAGCAAAATTTCAGGTGAACAGCAAGGGAAAAAGAAACATGTCACATGCTGGTAATTTTACAGAAGCACAGCACCTTCACACAGTCTAAACCTGCAAAACGTTCCCTCACCAGTGCTGCCATATATGGATCCTGGAAAATTATACAATCAAAGAGGAATCATAGGAGCAAGAGTCTGAACTTGAGAAAAAATATTACCATATCAGAAGCACGAAAACTTCAATAATTTTGGTGCTTCTTGCATATAGGTGAACTTATTGGTTTCTATTATGCTCTAAAATTATAAGTTTCAAATTGGATTATGACCTAGATTTCTGGAATAGTTGTCATATTAGTTGTAATGTTATTAGTCTCACATGAAGAAGAACAACTATGATGGAAGTGATTAAAATACAAGGGAATGGGTCCTGAACCACACATTAGCTTTTCCATGGTATCCCTGTTTCTTATTTACTCAGTTGTCCAATTTATGCATAATTCCTATTGTGTCCGACTCCAGCACTTGACCATTTAAAAGCACAACCATCTCCTTAGTATTTATACTTTAGAGGGGACTATTCCACAACCACCAGCAAAAGGAATTCTCCTGCAACCAGCACAAGCATCTATTTTTCTTCGCCAATAACTGTGATGAACTTACAAATAACTATAAGCAAATGAAATACATGACTAAGCCAGTACCTTCAATAATCCTACGTGGAGAAAATATCTTATCATTATCAATGCACTAAAGCTTTAACAACTTGGTTTCTTTTTGCAAGTAGATTGGCGTATTTATTTCTTATAGCTCTATTGCTTTGGATTTATTTGAACATGAACATAATACACGCATTTTTTGTAATAATTGGGAAATGTTTATGAAACTCCAGAAGCCACAAATGCTGAGGAAAGGCGATGACGGAAGCGATCTCTTCCACTAAAACATACACCAGGGAACAGGCCGAACCAGCACATTAGGTATTCAATATCCCCTCTAATTTATATGCCAATTAGCATATCATAGAACAACAGTTTTACTCCCAGCACTTAACCAAGTCTTTAGTTCCACCATTCTATATTCTTCATTTCTTTTTCAAAGCTAAATGAATTAAAAATCTCTTTTCAATCAATGAGAGGTTATTGCACAACCATCCCAAGGAAACAACTCCTCTGCAACAGAATGAAATGAGAGTAAATTTTTTTTATTTTTTTATTTTTTTTTGTCTGAATGAAAACTAAATGCATTTGATAAATAATAATTAAAAAAGAAAAGGTGATGCAATATCCAATGCCTCCAAAGCTCAATCTACAGAATAACAAATTTTGCATACAGAAAGAATTACAAACATTTTGAGCATAAAGGTGAAATATTGAAACACAATTAAAATCAATCATCAATAGAAGAGCTCAAAATTCTATCCTCCAAAGAAAATTAATACAAGCCAAAGCCACAATGTCCCAAGCTCGATTGATCAATAGATTGAAAAAAATATGCATACAGAACCATAATTGAAGACATACAATGTATAAAGCTGAAATGTTAAGCAAAATTAATGTAAATATAATCAAAGACCTCGAAAACAGACCTTTTCAATGGCAATAACTGTGGCACCAGCATTCACAAGTGCATTAGTCAAAGAACCAGTCCCTGGCCCAATTTCTAACACTATATCACCTTCTTTCACATTGGCCGCCGCAACCAGCTCCTCATTTACCGAAGCATTCAACATATAATGCTAAAAGAAAGACAAAAACACAAAAAAGCAACCATTTCAAGAAAATAAAAAGAGAACCCAGATGAAAGAAAGTGGAAAAGAAAAAAGACACCATTTTTCATGAATATTACATAGCATATTCGTACCTGGCCAAGAGATTTTCTTGGAAATCGGCCTTTTGAGTTGAGGGCTCTGAGGGTGGAGTGATAATCATCTTCTTGCCTTTTGGGTTTCCTCTTGGAATTTGTCTCGGCTAGTAGACGCAGCGATTTGCTGGGGACTTTGCCGGTGGAAGTGGCGGTGAGGCTCTCGTGTGCCGGTGGTGAAGTTGAAGTTCTGACATGGGGAAGGTGAAGTCCTGGAGCGACGGAATTCAGGACGATGTTCATTGTAGTTATTGATGAGAGCCCATAGACAGTTTAATTTAAATATTTTTGCTAAGTAATTAACAATTGGATTTGCATTTGACTGCTTATGTTAAAAGATATTTTCCCTTACGTGCACAAAAATGGTCACTCTTCATAAGGAGTCATATTATCCATTTTTTTTAATTAAAAAAAAAAAGTATTTTTGCTCAAATAATAATACTTCAGCTATGCTTCTTCATTTCTCTGTAATGAAAAAAAAAAGTGTCTTGAAGGGACGAGGTCACAATTACTTATCAAATAATTTACTAGCATGTTTGGTGATGGATTTTGATAAATACTTTTGTATTATCCTTTGTTGATTTCGAGGGATGGAGCAAGCTAAGTTTATTAGAAAATAGTTATCAATTTAAAAATGTAAGGTACTCTTGCTTTTTCAGAGTATGTTGAATACCAAGCATTGTGACATTGAGGTAATGCACACCATACTCCCAAAAAAAGATCGAACAACTTTTAAACAAAAGAATACCTATACTTGAAATCCATACAGATAAATAGGTAGAGAATACTTAAGGATATATGAGATAAGTACTCTTTAAATTCGGCAAAATAGTTTCATAACTCCAGGAGAAGAGGTGTCTCCTTATAAAGAAGTCGAAGGACCATGCCCAAGTGACTGTTTACTCCTTCATTTCCAAATTAGGGTTAGACTCTGGGGTAGGCCTACGTTCCTGATCGACAAAATCTTAATTTACTTTTGAGCATGTGGATTAATATGTGTAAATAACTCCTAATATGAGGAAATCAATTTGGCATATCATTAACTAATCCTATATTAACACATTTTGAACTATGAATAGAATTGAAAGCATTATATGATTCTATCAATTCTAAGTTAGTAAGGCGAACTTTATCCCCCCAAAACCCTTCCACACTATGAATATTCTTCTCCATACCAATATCCAGCAAGAGAACATGCAACAAAAAAAGTCTAAGTTACATGATGCTCAAAAAAGTATCATCAAAATCTTCCCAATCAGACTGAGTTCCTTTTAACAGAAGCAGATCATCATCAATCCTCCCCAGATCAAGAATATCATCTATATGTTGAAGCATTTGCAGCAATGATGATGTAGACATATTTTGTTTGTGAGATACCCTCTAAGACTGCTAATGAATTCCGGCCGTAGATAATGTTGATGCAGCCTGGACCGTTGATACAATAGCATCTCCATATCTTTCTGTAGATTGTTGGGAAATGTTGCTTATAGATGTTAAAGGGAATTGGATTCTGAGTTGTAATTTCACTCAAATTTAAGTTGCAGCAGTTCAATTAAAAGAAAATGAATTCTGTGTAAATCCGTGATTTTGAGATTTTATCTCTGAGTTTACTATTCTATTGAATAAAAAGAATTCATAATCATTTGGTTATGATTAATCTAAAGATGAGAGCTCATTATGTATATGATTCAAGACAGCTAATTCAAAATGTCACGAGATCCCTTACTCTTTGAGGATGTCCTCACCTTCGAAAAACATGTATTAGGATATATGCGATCGATTTGTTTACATTATGAGCTAACACTGATGAATATAACACAAACAATATGTTGATAATGTATATTAATGATGCTCATTATTACAAATATTTTGTGATTTTGTTAAACTTAAATGCTTTTTGATGTTATATTTTCCTTGATAGCATTCCAGCATTAAACACAAAGATTTCCTCCTGAATGTGGAAAATTAAATGTGGAACCATTAGATGAAATTTGTCTACTAAGTATTCTTAATTTTTCAAGTAAAACAAAACCTGTAAATGCCTGGCAACATTCTCTACAGTAAGCCCTGGAATACCCTTATAACATGTTTTCAAAACTCATTTGAGTTTACATAAATACAAAACTGACATGCATATCTGTTCCAATTTTCCCGACAAAACTCTTGCATACATAGGGCGAAAGAACTTAACAACAAACAAGGAAAGCCAAATCATGGAATCCTTAAAATTTTAGAAATGGAATTTTTTCTTTTTGGTACATTATTTTGATTAGTACATGAAATTAGAATATAACTAATCATCATGCTTGAAAAAGGTATCATCAAATTCTTCCCAATCGAACTGATGAGATGTGCTTCCTGTTCCTTTCAGCAGACTATCATCATCAATCTCCTCATGTTCAAGAAAATCATCAAAATATGGCGATGTTGATGGAGAATAATGTTGTCCTGAGATGCTCTCTAAGACTGCCACTGAGTTTTGAAGTGGGAATTCATTTCCAGGCATTTCCAAAATATTTTGATCAGAAGGAAATATTGATGATGAGGGTGTTGATGCATTGATCTGGACTGTAGATACATTATCATTTGGAAACATTTCCACAGATTGAATTGAAGTGTTTTGATCAAGGAGAGAAAAATGTTTTTGTGTTTTTCCAGAAACGCTTTCTACTGGTGTTGAAGGGCGTCGCACAAAATCCTCAATTAATTCTTTAGATGAGGCATTAACAGATATAGTTATGGACTTATTAGTCGGATTTTCAAACCCCAAAACTGATTGGCATGGCGATGAGGTCTCACCAGAACGACTCCCTAATAGAGAAGGTTCCCGAGAAACATGGCCAGTTGATATTAAAGGAGGGTCTTGATGTGAAACCTGCACTTCTCTACCGTTCTTGTTATTACAATCCGAAGCTTCAAATTTGCCAAACTCAATTGATTTTCCATCGCTCATCAACCTGTACCCGACAAACTTTCCATTTCTGGATTTGTTACAATCCATGCCTAAGTTAGGAAACATATTTTTCGTCGTCTGGTGTGGGATTTTAGGAACATATTTCTGTTGCACCCCACTGAATCTCAAATCTCCGATATTTTTGTAATTTTTTGTATCAAAAGAAAACGTATTTAGGTACTGTGACTCGGATGTTGTACTAATGGATTCTTTTGCAAAAGATATATATGAATTTTGTACCAAAGGAGTACTCATTGTATTCCTTTGCATAAAGTTAAGCCTTGATGCAAAAGGCGATGGTAGAATATATGAACCCTTGAATTCCTTTGCTGTATTACTGCTGACAGAAAGTGAACTTAGAGCAGCTTCTTGAGTTCGTTTCAAGCTACCACGAAATTTCTGCAGAAAAACATTCAAAAACTACATTTAGAAGAAACAAAAGGCATTTAACTATTATTTATTGAGAACATGTCAAATATTATTGAGAATATTTTGTGATTTTGTTGGATGATTTTGATGCTTTATTTTTCCTTAATGACTTAGATACTCATAATCCAGCGTCGATATCTTATTATTTTTTTCATTATTTTTTAAATAAAATAAATTTGGTTGAGTATTCTCAAATTTTCAAATACCTGTAAATGGCTTGCAATATTCTCCCTGGTAAGCCCTGGGGTATCCATAATTTCAAGTATTTTCTTGGGAACTGCATCTGGTTGCCACAAAAAATAAGTAAAAAAAAAAAATAACAAAAAACAAATAGATCCACAGAGAATGTTAAGTTCTCCAAAAACAAGGAAAGAAATAAAAATCTGTCTGAAAATTAATAAAAGAAACAAAAATATATTCTTACTATCATATCCTATACTTTCAATGGCTTCTATGAACTTCTGATGCATTTCAATTGTCCAGACAACTCTTGGTTTCTTTGCAGGCGGGGAATCCTCTTTGCTACCTTCATTTTTCACATTTTTCTCTTTAGATTCTCTGCTCTTTGTTTCAGCTACAGTATTAGAAGTTGAAGGTCTCTCAGCATTTTCTTCTTGATAGGTTGCCGCCATTTTGTCTTTCTCCTTCTCTAATGCAAATTGCCAAAGATTATTTACATCTTTTTTGCTCAAACCTTTTAAAACATAAGTCGCAAAACTGAATCGTCTGCCTTTCGACGCTATCTTCATCTTATCCGGACACATTACTGCAAGAAACGATATTCAAAATATTGTCTGAATACGATGATTGATAACTCTAATTTAAGACCTAATTATCGAAGTATCCCTTCTGAGTTTTGTGAATGAATCATAGTAGATACAAACTACAAAAGAGTAGAAGTACTAAATTGGATGATTTACTTACATAAGGTTGGCAGGTTTAACTTTTTCTGAATATGTTCGACGATTTCAGTGCCGTTTGATTCTAACTTATGAGCATTTGTCAGAACAAGATCAAACCTGTCCTTCGTCTCCCATATTGCATGTAAAACATCAAAGACACCTCCAATGTGCAGTACTGGAAAAATAGAAACATCAATTTTGAAAAATATGTACATATTTTATGATAAAATGTTTTTATAGTTAAAGATTGTTTTTGTTATTATACCTTCATAACTGCAGTGTTGAAGCATCTCAGTCACAATGTTATTGCATGTAAGGTCATCATTAACAACAAGAATACAGATTGCTTTGGTTCCCATAGATTGAATGGATTTTCCAATGGAGAAAACTTGGTTGGTATTGTCCATTCTTAAAAAGATGTGGAGAATGTGGACAAAAAATCTTAATTTAGAATTGAAGGCTAATAAACAAGAAAATTTGTTTTCATTTTATTATATAGGCTAGAAAAGTGTGATGTTTCAATCAAGATTCTGCATTAAATTTTAGTTATTGTATTGCATATGTTCTGGTAAATTAAATCACCATCCACGCCATTTACATTGTTTTCACATCATGTGATGTATGGGGAAAAAAAAAGAAAGAGAAATGACCATGCCACTTAGTAACTGTTTAATGACCAAATAGTCTAAAAATGATCTGCGCTTTTTCACTGGGTCAACTTTATTCAATTTAGCGCTCATTGATTTAGTACACGTGTCAACATCTTGCCTACCTTAAGAAATGTGATGTGACATATACATATAAGTCCAATCCTATAAGTACTTGACCTTCAATTGAAAAAGAATTCTTGATTTTCAACAACATAAGTGCACACAGAATGCAAATATATCATGACTTGAGACATGATATCGAAGACCAACTGACACTTGAGTATTGAGCTTCCAATTCTAGATCTCCTCGTTCATCTCTTTGGATACTTGAAACGAATCTAAATAGACTATATTAGATTGCATATTCATATCCAAATTATTATGTAAACTAGAAAAATGAAACTCTTCATTTATTGTTAAACCACTATCACATAACAAAAATTTAAGGGCTAGTTTGGTTGGGGTGATAAGCTAAAATACAGTGTTATTATCCTACCTTATCATTTGTTTAGTTCGAATGACAATAAACACTCAGGCCTACATTAATACCCAAGACTAGTGTTTATATATAACCATGGTAAATTAACCTATTACCCCCATGAGTTTATTTATCGTGTCAATCAAACTACACCACAATGATAAAAAAAAATCACATAAAT
The DNA here is from genome assembly GCA_018894105.1 of Jacaranda mimosifolia. Classification (NCBI taxonomy): domain Eukaryota; kingdom Viridiplantae; phylum Streptophyta; class Magnoliopsida; order Lamiales; family Bignoniaceae; genus Jacaranda; species Jacaranda mimosifolia. The sequence continues at coordinate 12,854,406 of CM032120.1, read as the reverse complement.
TATCACATGATAAATAATTATGAAATAACTTAAAAATCCAACCAAACTTGTCCTAAGCTAATAATATAAACTAAATATTGTCACAAGTTTAAATTATAATGAAAACCACACTTTTTTGTATTATATTATGTTAAAGACTGACTAAAGTTGTATATGTAGAAGTATCATAATATTCATATCAAATAATCTGATTAGCAATAAGTTGATATTAAGACGTACGATAGTACTATAACCAGAAAAAAATAAAAAAGAAAAAGAAAAATCCCATGAAAAAACCTAGTCTCAACTCCCTGTAAATCATCTTACTTGGAGCATTTATAGATTTGTTTTTGAGTTTAAAATATTAACATTAAGCTATTCAAATTAATTTCTTAAAGATTTTTTTAAAAACAATCAAGTAATTAATTCTTTTAGATGAATCAATTTCTACAAATAATATTAGTTTACAAGTCATCTTTTAACATCAATTTGAAAAGATAAGGAAAGTTTCAAAAGCTGGTCGACATTCCATTTCTCAAAATTCATTTTAGTGAAAATTTTATTATGTATATTTAATAAAATTTAATAATTTAATAAAATTTTATTATGGATATTTTAAATTTATAAATTTATATTTTCATAATTTATGGATATAAATTTATATTTTCATAATTCCATTTCTCAATATCTAAAATAATTTAATTAAATTTATATCATTAAAATATAACATATTAGATTATGTTAAATATAAATTTATATTATTAAAATTATCTGATAATATTAAAATAGTAATATATATATATAATATTTTAATTAAATTCAATTCAATTTAACTAAAAAGTAAAATAAGTAAAAAACTAAAATAAATTAATTCTATCATGATAATATATTTTTAATAATTTTTAAAATTAAAAAATAATAATGACATGTAACACCCCTAGATTTGGTATTTTAGAAAGTAAGATTTAAAAATTAAAATATTTATTTGACAAAATTTTGGGGCTCAAAACACGAATAAGAAATGACTTGATTGTAAGAATTTTGAAAGTTTTGGTGGTCAACAAAATTAATTTTGGTCAACCAGGTCAATAGAGTCATTAACTAGTTTGAGGACTTAATTGAAATTGAGAGAAAAAAAATTGTGGTCAATGTGAAGCCTTCAGAGAGTTAAAAGGATTCAATTGAAATCTGAGAGGAAGTACTGGGGTGGTAATTACAATTTCAGAGAGTTGAAAAATATATACACAAGAGCCCTCCTGTTGTATCAAATTCTTTCATGCTTACCGTCATCATCCTCTCTAACTAGCACTTCTTCGAAGCTCGAAAAACTAGCAACCAAACTAACCATTCTTTTTTCCTCATCACAAGGAACGGATCGATACCAAATTTGCCTAGAAACAACCAGCGACTCGCCGAAAATTAAGCTCCGAACGGAGCCTCACAGCGGTGGTGACGGTTTGCTTAGTTCTAGCGACGAAAACTCATAAACAAGAGTGGGTTTTGATGGACTCGACGAGATGAATGTAATAGTGGTTTCAATTTTGTGATTTGACCAACGGATAAGGAGAATGGAAGATTGAGGACGGCGGTGGAGTTGAGCAGTTTTGCTTGAAATTGATATATAAAGTGAAGGGAAAAGTTGAAATTGATTTGAGGATTTGATAGAACGCAACAAGGTGCACCTTTTGGCAGCAACAAAACCCAATTTTGGTGGATGCACACAGCAACTATCATTCGTGCGGCGGCGGCCCAACGAAAATTGAAGGTGATAAAAATATATCAAATAAACCCTCGTAAATTCAAAAATATTACAAATAGGTCCAAGGTAATTCTGTCTCTTGATATTTCTAATCAATTTTCTCTTCTTTTTTTGTAAAATTTTTAACGGAAGGGCATTTTGATCATTTTACACTTTCCGTCATCGTTACATTTAGGTCCCAAAGTTCATGAGGGTATTTGTAATTTTCAAAATAACGAGGATTTTTTTTGTAATTACGCCAAACCTCAGGGGTAGCCGTAATTCACCTTAAAATAAAAACACATTTAAAAATGAAATAAAAAAATAGAGAATGAAAATAAAAATTCTGACACTACGGATAACCTTAGACGAAGTTGGCCAGCAAAGATTTTCAACAATTTAATTTCCAGGCCTCAAAAACACACTTGAAGAGAGAACTATTAACAGAGACGAGAGAACTATTAACAGAGCCACGTTTAACTAAAACAGCTGATCTCCAACTCATAAAGGACTATTTACACTTTGCAAGGACTATCACCATCAAAAGGGCCAAAAGCAGGAAAAAAGAAACTGGCACTTGCTCAATGCCATCAAATTTACAGATGAACAAGTTAGCTGAACTAACCAAATAAGAGTCGGCGCCTCACAGACTTGGAAAATTTTGAACTTGGATCTTTTCTTTTCCCTTCAGAGGAACCACGGCTTCTCACCACTTTCTTCTCAGGCCTTTCTGGGCAATCACCTTTGGAGGAACGATAAAAGTCGGTAATACTTAGCTGGACACCTTGTAATGAAGATGATTCTGTTTTTTCAGGCGTTCGTTCAGAACCCAAGTTTGATTTCTTTTTTCGAGATTTCATTTCTTTCAACTCCTGTCACATTTTACACAACCATTGTCAACGTGCAGGGAAAATATATATATATATATATATATATCCCATTTGTTGATACACACACACACACACATATATATATATTTATATATATATATAGAGAGAGAGAGAGAGATATAGAGTGATTTCTCACCTTTTCCTTTAGAAATTGGATGGTTTTTTCTGGAAAAGCCTTCTGAACAAGCTCCATATCTTCATCAGTTGACAGAAAACAGCAGCCATCGTCAATTTGAATATGAGGAACGTCAATCTCCTCAAGCAAATCAAGAGATTCATCAAGTTCCACAGATTCCTTTTGTGCCTCAGATTCTTCAGGATTTGTGTAGACAGCATCGCCCAAAACAGTAGCAGCTTTCTTCCAGTTAACAACATAGAATTCATGTCCATATCTTATTTTAACACGCTGAATACCATGAAACTCATATTGTCCGTATAGTAAGTTATTTGTCGGGCCTGAGGCCATATCTCGAAAATATATAGTTGATAACATTGGAAGTAATCTTTGCCTAATATAAGATGGCTCCCAATGCTGCTGATAAGCTAGGTAATCAACCAGTATTTCAGTACGTGGGTTTGCCCATGCTATATACGGCCCACCATCTGCCACAAGCCAAAGAATACATATAAAAAGGGGCTGCATAAACTGCTAAAGAGGGAGAAAATAAAAGGAAAATAAACTTTGTATTGGGAAAGAACAAGAGAACAATGATGCAAAATCCTAGAGAACAAAAATGTAAAATAGTAGCTACATAGAGCTCTTTATCCAACTGCTATAAATAAAAGCAAGGAGCACTGACACAAGTACATCACTAATTCCATATTTTTTTGGTTTCCTCAGTATGCATGTGGATATCCCGTGTGTGAATGCATAAAACACAATATATAACTAGAAGTTCTAGCCAACTTACCAATACCGTGATTCTTGCTCAGGTACATCTGTATAATTTCATCATTTGGAAAATTTTGCTCTGATGCAATCTTCCGGCAAACTTTAAGTCGCCATGTTGTATCTTTCTTCTTTGCTTTTTCTTTCCTGTCCTGGCATCCAACATATGCTAAGATTGTTAGCAAGCAAGCTGCAAGCCAAATTTAAAATCCGAAGGGAAAAAAATAAAAATTAAAAGAAATAAAAAGGTTGATTAAAGATGGCAAAGCTCGATTAAAGATCTACCAAGTCACATGATGAGCAGTAACATTTGAATCCCACTGGTTTCTCCCAGCAACTCTGACCAGCAGTTGAATTGCAATATTCACAAGAAAACTTGAGATGGGCTTTCTTGTTTCCTGGATGGCCACAGTGGGAGCAATGAGGAGATTTTGACTTTGGTGATTTCTCATCAGAACGGCATATAGATTCACCTCCAGTTTCAGTGTTTCCCTTGATCACCAGTGGATCTCCCCCGGCTAATTCATGCAACCTAAACGTAATACAAAATCAAAAACTATTGTTGATTACAAAGGACTAACATTTCCAATGCATTACAGATAACAGACAATGGACAAACATAATAAACACAAACCTGTTCAATATTTCATCTTGGCCGAAAGATTTGACAAAACGAACCGCAGTATCCAGCCCAATTCCCATTATACCATTTAAATCATGATCATTTCCAACCAATAAAGAAACAGCTATCAAGTGATTTCTTTTAAGCCCTAGACCAGTCTCAATATCAGATATATGATAGCATTCAAATGGTTCCTATGCAAGACAAGAAAATTATATCATTGTAGGTCATAGAAAGAACAAAATGCCTCCACTTGAGTAAAGAACAAATACAATTATATCAGAAAGGATTAAGGAAAAATTCAATCATATCAACCTGACGTCAAGGAGTGACTAACTGAAAATCTTTATGATGGCATGTTGAATCAGAGGTCATGATGTGCACATTCAATTAAGAAAAGGAGAAAAGCTATTCAATCATTGAAATTGTAAGATTTTGCTTAACAAACATGACATGGATGTAGCAACTTACAAATACAAACAAAGAAGATGGATAGCTAAAATATAATTATTTTCTGAAGGACAGTAAAAGTATAATTTAGAATGGATGAGTCAATCTTGTACTAGCTCTTGCATGCTCTTGGAACTGCAATGAATTTTGAGATTTCTTGGCTGACAGAAGCTTCCTTTAAAGATCCTAGCCTCACAAATGGTGTATCCATATGAGACACATTTGAAGCTTAGGATGGCAATAACTCATATGAACAACGTAGTCAAGTTAAGCCCTACCTCTTTCATTCCGTAGATCAGGAAACCATGAGCAGTAGAAATAAAGTTATCAGTATAATTAACAAGTACGTCCAATGTTATTATGTGGTACTATAAGCACTAATTCCAAGTGTTCAATTATCTCCCTTCAAAATTTTCAGGGTCTTGTTGAAGTGTCAAGTTTAGTAGCAAAAAATAAACTCAAAATGCAAACTTTAAAGAGGACGTACAAGACCAGTTCTCTCCTCCCTCAGATGTACGCAACTTGAACTCCATGTAGTTCACTTTATCAACATGATAGAGTAGGTAAGAGCCATTTATCAAGAAAGCATTCCTTAGAAATGAATGCACCAAAAGAGCACTCACTTTTGAGTTAGGCTGGATTCGCTTGATTACACACTGGGCCCCATAAAGAAATGCATCGCTGTCAGCAGTAATACAAGCATCAACATGCCCTTCTCTATTTAATTGTGCACAGAGCGCTTCAGCTTCCCCTTTTGCTTTTAGAACAGGCATTCCAAGAAGTTCAAGCAATTCCTATCAGACCACAACAAGGAACTATCAGATAAGTCTTAAATTATCCTAAAAGCCAGCAATCATCAACCATCCCATACACCTTAATGATTCTAAAAGCAACCAATTATAACATCAGAAAGCATCAAGTTATCCCAACAGATAAAGAAACTGATCCAAAACCAGTACAAGCTTTGTGCTGTGCCCAAATGACCAAATGTGCAGGCCGGAGAATCCAACCAGGTTTTATTTGACACAAAATTAACAATTTACGTTTAGCTTCTCAATCAAATCATAATTATTCTACTTCATTGAGGACGCACGCCACACAACAAAAAGAAAGACTTTTGTCTATAATTTCTGCATCTTTAAACACACATTGAGCACAATGACAAACTTTCGGACAGCAGAGGATGACCCTAAAATACAATCACAATATACCACTCTCATATCATCATCATATGAGAGTGAAAGGGATGTAGTCTGCATGCTTTCCCATAAATAAGGATAAAGTTGACTAACATTACATATGCATCTGATGGGACACAGTGGTAGAAGTGCAAGTAACTGCATTCTGAAATTTCTTCATTCTAGCAAACGTAGCATAAGATAGAACATAGCTAATCAGAAAGCATCACTTGTAGAAAACAATAAGCAACACAAGACTATTTCAAAGCAGAAATATGCTAGTCCCAATTGCAGCAAGATATAAAATTCAGAGTACTCAACTCACCACACATTCTTCAACACATTTCCTAAATGCTCTGTTCCTTTCAACTGACACACCCTCCTCTGCCTCTGGCAAACTTGATAAGTCGATACCGGATAATCTGAAAAACCGCACTATCCTTGCCTGAGATTTCAATGGCGATGGAGTCCCATCAAGTACAAAAACCGGGTATGCTCCGAACTGCATTTGTTGCCCAATGTCATGCATCTAACACCCATTACTACCAATTTAATACCATAAAATCAGAAATCACATCCAAATATGCATTAAAGAATAGGCCCATTAGCCAGATTAAAATCATTCAAAAAGTTTATACTAAAAACTTCTTAGAGTATCCACTGAGATCATTATGAGTATTCTTAGAAACTTAAATACAACTCCCACCCAAAAAACGAGAGAAAAACAAATGCAAAAAGCCCACTTCACAGAACCAAAATTTTCATTTTTTTGGCCTTTCACAACTGCTATACCCACGTGAATTGAACACTCAAGCAAACATTTTTTCCACTGAAAATTCCAAAATGCATCACAAAATGGGATAATCCGTTAAAAGGCTGAAAAAAATTAAAAGGTAAGGAAACTCGAAAACCATCATGCATAAGAGTGTTGTACCTTGGAATCAAGGAAAAGTACATGTACCTTAGAGAAAAGATTGACTGTTCGGAAGAAGGTTAGACGAATATGGGGTTTTCTAGTGTACCCTTTAATGGCGGTCTCCTGCTGGACAATCCAGTACGACAGGTCCACGGCAACCCGTTTGTTCCTCAAGAAATCAAATCCTTCGAATCGGGCTTGAGGCTTGAGCAAATCCCAGAAGTTCCCTCCAACGCCCATTTGAATTGTATTGGGAAAAAGCGGGTCCTTTGGGAAACTACTGAACAATCATAGCACGGGGGTTTCAACTTCCACAGTTGGATGGAACAGCAGGAAAAGAACAGAACAGAGACACGGTAAACATAATTTTGGGGAGATTTTGTTTTTTTTTTTTTTTTTACCAATAAGGCAAAGAGCCGTTGTGGATGGATATGGGCTTTTTCAATTTTTGGGCGTAAACCTTTTAATTTCACTGGATTCGGATCCATTAAAAATATTTAACGTCTTACAAGAATTTGGGTCGAAGCCCATTTTTTTATTTGGGTACACTGACATTTGTTGGATATATGTTTGATGCCGAATTGGATACAATATGTTTTTAACACAAGTTCCATATATATTTGGTGTGTTTATAAAGTTAAAATGTTATAACATCGATACAATTGATATCCAATATGTTTTTAATATAAACAGCCTCCTTTGTATATATTTTTAAAAATGTATAAATAATGAATTATCAAATAACATAATAAAATTATTTGAAAATTAAGTTTATGTGATCACCTAGTACCTTTTTCTTTTCTTTATATATTTTTTTTTGAAAGTTTATCTTTTTATATATGATTTTATCATCAAAATGGAATTTCAGTTTCTTTCTAGTTATATTAATGTTTCTCTTTCAACTACTTCATACATATATTAATGTTTCTCTATCATATATTAATGTCTAGAATGCTTCTTAAAGCTAAGAGTTTGAATCTATTTAGAGGAATAAAAATATGCAGGACCACCCCTCAAAATTTTCATTTATTTTATGCAAATGAGCTCAGTATCTTTACTAGAGCAATGGAGGAGGATGTAGCATATAGGGTTATCAATGGGTCGGATTTGGATCAAATCTATCATATTTGAACCCGAAGCCGATTAACAAAATTCATATCCGAATCTGACCTGAAACCCTATAAGATTTTTGTTAATCATTACCATATTGGAATCCGATAGATATCTGAAATCCGATTAAAAATCCGACCCGATTTATGTTTTTTCTTTCTTTTTTTCTCAAATTTTATAAAAATATTGTATTTATAAAATAAATATATGTCATATTTGAATTTTTAACAATTTTTTATTATATATTAGTCCAAAATTTAAATATTTGAATACTAAACTCTTTTTTCACATTATATTAATGTATAGATGAACTATTATATGTTATTATATTTGATATTTTATCAATATTTCTCTTATTTTTTAGGTTAAAAACTCAATATTAATAGTGTAATATAAACGTTAATATAGATATTAGGTCAATATAATACATAGATTTTATTTTAAAATATTTATTAATATTATATAAAAGTATTAATTTAATAAAAAATATTAAGGTTCGGATTTGGATCTTTAACGGATCGAATTGCTTAATTCCATATTCAATCCACTTATTTTGAATTTTGAATATTTATAATCAAATTTGATCCATTGAATATTTTAATCGGATAAAAATCCTAAAATTCGAATGGATTCAGATCATATTCGAATTAAAATTCGATCCATTGACAGCCCTAGTAACATGTATTCAAACTATTCTTGAAACCTTCCTTGAGTAGTCTAGTCAATGTTTGAATCGTGGCAAATCTTTGATAAATTTCAGTAGGAATGTTGAGGCTCAGATAAAGCTGGAAATTCTTGATCTTCTCGGCTTCAAAGAATGCAGACACAAATCGAAACATCTTGGTAAATTTTTCTGCAAAGTTGTATCCAGAAGAAGTGTTTTTAATGAACTTATTGACCACATTTGTGCTCAGTTAAGTGGTTGGAAAGAGAAAAATCTTTCAAAGGCTGGTAGGGGCATTCTCATCAAGTTTGTTGCACAATCAATTCTAGTATACCAAATGCCAACAATGTTGGCCCCAAAATCAATTTGCTTGAAATTGGATGTTGCATTTAAATAATTTTGGTGTGGCACAAATGATAAAGGAAATGCATCTTTTTTCTGAAAATGTTGGGATTCTTTGTGTATGCCAAAGAGTAAAAAGGGGATTGGGATTTAGAAGAATCATGGATTCAACATAGCTCTGTTCTCAAAATTCGCTTGGCAACTGGCAAATAGAGGTGATAAGGTGTGGATTAAAATCATCCAACAAAAATATTTGAAGCAAGAAAACCTCCTCAACTGCTCAAAAGTGAAGTCAAATGCATCTTGGTTCTGGTAGGACTTACTGAAATGCAAGGACCTTATTTCTGAAGGTGCGTGCTTTAGATTGACTCAAAATCTGAGTTAAACATCTAGAAAAATCCATGGATGCCATCTTTGCCTAGATTCAGACCTAAACCAAGACTCCTTCAAACCAACAATCTTTCAGATATCTATCTTGTGAAGTAATTGTTTTCTGAAAGAAACCTCAGTTGGAATTTTGGTAAACTGTTGTATATGTTTGACCAGGAAACAGCTGAAGCAATTGAAAAATGCTACATTTTTCCTTCAAAAGAGCCTAACAAGCTCATTTGGATTCCCTCCAACTCGGTGAAAATTTCTATGAAAACAGCCTACCTTTGTGACCAAGTTGATCATTACTTCATGCAGCCTACTGATCAAAACAAAGTTTGGAAAAATCTATGGAATGCAAAACTCCATGACCACTCAAAAAATTTTCTTTGGAAGGTTGTTTGGAATGTTTTTCCAGTCAAAGAGAGACTCAAACAGTTGTTCCTTACAAACAGTTTAGAATGTCCTATTTGTGGTCTTGAAGAGGAATCAATGGATCATCTTTTCCTTCACTCCTATCTTTCTGAGCTGATTTGGTTCACCTTGAAATGAAATTTTAATCCGATTCCTTTTAGAGATGAATCAATCAGAAATTGGCTTTCTTAAATCCTCTCTAATGAAGGAAACTTTTTTTCCTACTATTGAAATTCACAAAGAGTTCCTTATTTTTTCTGCTATTGCTATGAAAAATATTTGGAGATATCAAAATAACATCACTCATGGTACTCCTACTATTGATGTGCAGGTAAAGAATATTGCAAAATCATGTAGGAATTACTATGAAGCTCGAAGGAAAAAGAATATGCTTTCCCAAAGTCAAGGGGCAGATAAAAATTAGAAACAACCAAAAAATGGGTGGCTTAAAATCAACACGGATGCAACGTTCAAGAATGGCACCTGTTTCCTTGATGTCTCGGTGAGAAATGAAAATGGATCACAATCTAGGAAAACTATATATCATAATGTCCTTACAGTTGATACAGAAGCTATCCTACATGCTACATGCAAGCTCATGGATGAATGGAAGCACCATCAAACAATTTTTGAAATAGATAACCTTCAAAACTGGATAATGATAAAGGACAAAAAGAATCTTCTAATTTTGACAAATCAAGTGCTAATTGAAGATATTAGAAGATTTTGGCATCGTTGGCCAAAGTGAAAGTTTAAGTGTATATCTAAATTAGCAAATTTTGCAACTCACAATTTGGTTAAATAGGCTGAAAAGGAAGGGAAAACCTCAACTATTTTTTCTGATGGGGCCATTCCCCTCATTGATCTCCTTTTGCTTTAGTTTTAATGAAATTCAAGTCAACTATTAACAAAAAAACTACTTTATATAATATATATTACTATATATACTTTTATATTGTGGAATACTTATTTATATTAAATAATTATAATAAAATCATCAAAATAATATTGGCTACATTTTTCTCACTGTCGAACAAAACAATCAAAGACATCATTTTACCAATGTCGAGTAGTTAATTTATTTAATTACATCATCCACACACTTATTTGTACATAGAATCCAAAATTTTAAATTTTAATGAAATCTAGGCTCATGCATATGTATGTAAATTAAAAAATAATATGATATTTTTTTTAAATAAAAACAATTAATTAATATCCATAACTTTAATAAGACTCAAACTAAAAATTTCCAGATCTAGTGCAAACTTCGCAACTTGGGGACGTGAGGGCACGACCAAAAACATGGGATCCCGTTCAGATCATATTACCTGCTTCTTTTCGTCTTACATCCAAATAAACCTAGCAGCTGCACGTGCAACCATCCAATCACCATCCGCCACGTCAGCCCTCACAGACCTTCGGTAGGAAACCGGGTAGACAAGGAAATAAAAATTTGATCTTTCCCTTATATGCGAATCATTTAGATGGCACAAAGGGTAAGGTATTTTAATGAGGTCCATGAATTTCATTTTGCACTTTTTCTCATACACATCAACCACATATTTTTGTAACTCTTCATTTTTGCCATAATCTTTTGTTTTTTAGCTAATATTTTTATAGGCAGTTTGGATTTGTTTTCTAGAGGTATTTTCATTTTTTGGTGAAAAGAAATAGTGAAAAGTTAGTTATAAATGTATTTTTAAAAATGAAATATTGTTTGAAAGTTTTATTTAAAATGTAATGATTATGTAGGGTTGAAAATTAGTTGTATTTGAAAAATATAGTGTTTTTGTATTAAAAATAGTGCAACTGTGAGTAAAAAAAAATGAAAAGTGAATGTAATAGTATGTTTGAAAAAATACGCTAAAAATAAAATTATCTGTATAAATAAAATAAAAAAATAATAACTTTCTATTTTTATTTTCAAAAAAAAATAAAAAGTAACTTTGAAAACAAAATCAAACGGACACTTACTTTCATGCTATTGCATATGTGCTGTTAAATGTCAACTCAAATCCAAATAATTATAAGTCCTTTTTTTTTTAATTTAATAACATGATTTTGGAAAATGAAAAAGAGATGATTGATATGAATTTGTCGGTTTGGATTGATGAAGTTTATGTGAAGCTATTCATGTGCCCAACATTTGTGATATGGGCATGTCAGTCTTGACCTCTATCTTGTAATCTTGCCGGTGCCTTTCTATAGCAATAAAAAGATGAGTTTAAGTTTATTTTAATTTTTATTGATGTTTTATTTTTTATTTCATATTATTATGAATAACATCATAGTATGAGAAAATAATAAAAGAAATCAATGAAGAATAAAAATTAAAGAGATACACAAGTTGTCCAACTTAATCAAAAGTCTATATATATGAACTGGTGTAGACACTAATAAACTCTATATATAGAAGAGATTATAAAAATTATGGTATTTTCCATTCAAAGCTTCTGAACACTTGAATTCTTATTCATGTTCTATACAATTCAATTTGAGTTAAAAAATTACAAAGGTCCATACTTCCTAAAATTTAAGTGTATCGCGGATTGCAAAACTGCTCAAGACTGACGGAGTTACTCTGCAGGTGCTCGACGCTCTACTCCCAAGAGACCACAAGGAGAAGAAAACATGATTCACGTCGAACTATAATTTGAGTTCAAATACAAGAATCTCAAAACATGTAATAAAATAAATATCAAATTAATAAATAAAGTATTTGTCGAAATAATCATTTAGTTGTGAATAATACACACCTGGTATGTATTCATTAAATAAAATACGTACATAATAAAATATAACTAAATTAATAATTCAAAACAACCAAAATAAACTTATCTAATTAGACAAGTTCATAACAACGGATAAGCATGACTTGAGGCACCATATGAACAGCCACTAATTAATTAGTTACTACTTAGCTATTCTTAATTTCAATTATTCCCCTAACTCTCCATCAATTTAATTATAACTCAACTCATGTCCCCCTTGTTCACTAAACATCCCGACAAACACCTAAAACAGTCCATAAAATAGTAATTATATGCTAATCCACAAGAGCAAAAGGACAAAAAACCAGACAGGTACATAACTTGATCTAATAATGCAGCAATTACCTAGCAAATTCCTATCCATTAAAACCATGAATTTCATGTCAAATATTAAAAAAAAATCTTTCTTCTCCGACATCCTTCGGCGCACAAGTTAAACCTAAAACTATTATAAAACACTATTGCTCCATACGTCTTATCTTATAATTATAAAATGCCCTTGTTAGAAGCATCCATGCTTCTACGTGGGATTTGTCATTTTCTCCATATACATTGTTTCTTCCCTGCTATAAATGTATACACATATGCAACCTTAATCTCCCAATCTTATACATCATCAAAAAAATAAAAATAAAAATCCCACAAAATATTTACCTTTCTTTTCCTCCATTTTTTTCGATTTCAAGAAATTAATCGAAAATTTAACAAGAATTATGGCTCTACTAGCGAACAAAACTACGAGTTTTTCAAGATTTCAGGATACAAGTTCGATCGAACATCATCGACCAATGATGCTCAAAGATTTCCTCAAAGATGATTATTTCCATAACTCATGTGCATCAACAAGTGGATTAGTTCCAATGTACATGACTACAAAGAAGTCAACGGTTCTCGTTTCTTCAAAGTCAACGCTACTGAGAAGCCGGTCGAAGAAAGCGGCGGCGACGACGATCTCCGCCATCCACAAGGTGATTAACGTTGTTAAGTTCTTTCAGTTTGTGAAACATTCTCCCTCAGTTTTTCCTAGGAGCATTTCAAGAAAACTGACCAGGAGGAGCAAGGGTGGGAACGATATTTTGGGAGATGTGTCGGAAGTCAAATTAGTCAAAGTCAAGGACATCTTACGGTGGAGATCGTTTAGGGACATGGTGGAGGATAACTCTACACCGTTGGATTTTCCGCCGTCCCCTAACCGGAGCACCACCCCCACCGCCACCACTAGTTCTTGCAGCAAGAGGTCTAGCTGGTGTGACAGTGACTTTACGGCGGAGGAATTACCGCCGTGGGCCGGTGAAAATGAAGAGTTTTGGGGTAAAAAATGTTTTCTTGGGCGGCCAGCTAGGCCAAATGCTACATTGAGGAATCACAAGGTAATTTATTTATTTATTTTAGGGCCATATATAATTAATTTAAATCAAAGAAATGGAGAAAATAACTGGCAATAATTTATTTATTATATGCATGGCTTTGTTTGTTAGTATACTTTTTTAATCTTTTACTGTCTGCTAGTAGACAACATCGAATATAAATTATTAAATCATATAATTAATACTAATATTTTTATAATATAATTATATTCTGACAGTTATACCAATAAATATTTTTATTTTATGCAACCCTAATAAAAAATATAATGTGGCTGCATTTTTTTTCTTTGTGTAGGGAGATTGGTCATTTGAAGAATGTGAGCAGCAAAGCCCAGTTTCAGTTCTAATTGACTCTCCATTTCGAGAAGTAGAAGAGCCCATCTCTCCTCTGCATCCAACCCTTGCCAATATTGAAAGTATATATGCCTCTTCCTCTAAAGTTTTATTTCTTTTAGGGAGGACGATTTAATTGCAAGTAATGCATATTAATTGTTAGCAAAAACCAAAAAGATGAATTAAGACATACCACTTTGGTTAAGTTTTTTTTAATATTTCTTCATTTCTCTTATAGAATGAGACATTAATTTGAACGAATCTTTAATTTGCAGGTGCAAAATGTATGCTCACGAGAAGAATGCAAGAATTTGATGTTACTACTGAACCAAAGTGCACAAGAAAACTTAGTTTTGAAGAAGAAATTGTCAATTTTGAAGAATTAAGTGCAGCCGAAGAGAAAGCAAAGCAGTTGTTAAGCCATGTACAAGACGATGGCAAAAGCGAGGCCAATCTTGTGGTGTTGGATTTCTTCATGCATGAGCTTTTTACAAATGGAAAGTTTCACGACTTTGACGTGTTTGATTGTGAGATTTTGAGAATTGCAAAATCATGGATGAACGGAGAATACGACGAGTCTTATGAGTGGGAGGCGGAGGAAAAGAGGAAGGCATTTGTTAAGGATATGGAGAAGGGAGTGTGCTGGAACAAGTTTAAAGAAGAGCAAGAAGAGATGTCAAGAGAATTAGAAGTAGAGGTATTGGATGAGTTAATACATGAGCTTTTGGTTGATCGTACTAAGTGAAATCAACTACTGAGTTAATAGATGAGTGTTTGGTCCATTTTTTTCCTGCATGAAATCTGACACAAAATATTGCAATGTAGTTGAATCACACCATGATGTCTAACAATGTAGATAATTCACACATATCACTTGCTATAAATTTGCACGACCTAGTGCCCTTTGCCTATCTAGAGTTACAAATGGATGGGTTGGATCAAGTTCTTGGGCGAAGGGGTTAAAAATGGATTAGATCTAGTTGTAGTAGTGATGTTCCATGAATCACTAGATGGGTTAAATTGTGTCGACCATGATTGTGGAACATGAAGAATATGGACGGCCCAAATACGACCCGCTTCGGTCCTTGGGTACCAAATGGACCAAATAGTTATGTTTGTAGCCCAATCCTAGTGGGCTCGGGTTGATGGCTATGATATGTTAAAGATAGAAAATTTTGTATTTAAATGACTATGTAAGATATTTTTATGAAGAACAAAATCAGTGAATCATAGTGCTAGACTATTTTACTTTTTTAGAAAAGTTGGGTTATTTATTAGGACATAAGAAAATAGAATATCTATATGTGTGTATGCTTCCAATGTAACTATTCATCATGTTTAAATTAATTGAAGAATTATCCTTGTTCTTTTTATTTTATTTTATTTTTCTCTCAACACTATGAGAATAATTAGTTTTCCACCAAACAAAAACGCAGCATTTAATTTCCACTTCTCAACTAAAAAAAATTCATCTATAAAAACAATTTTTTTTAATATGAAATTTGCAAGAAGTGTGATGTAGCTGTAAAGAATAAGAACAGTTTAAGAAGTGCGTTTGATCACATAGAACTATAATTTTTAAGGTCATGCTTATAAACACTCTTTCTTATGTATTTTGAGACATTCTGTATTAATTGAAATAAATGGTTTTTAGTGTTTTCTATAATTCTGAAGCTTAAAGTGTCCAATTTATCGTATTTAAGACAAGTTCTCTGCTTCAAGTCAGTTATATTTGAAATTTGACCACATCAATGAAATTTTGTATTCTCCATTTAATTTGTATTGACCACATTGACTGAGAGGATTCAACCAAAATATTTAGATATTATTATCAATTAATTGTCGAAAGTAAATTTTATTTTAGTAATTATTCAAAATTAATAATGTGATACATACAAAAGATACAAATTTCTATTCTAAACGTTTCTTTCAGAATTTAATCACCGTCACAACCGACACATGCATTATAAATCCAATAGAAATGGACTCACATACACCTTTGCCGGAATAAATTTGAGGAGCTTAGTCTTGATCGATCTATTTAGTAGTTTTTTTATTTTTTTTATTTTTAGTAATAATAAGGAATAAAATAATCAAAAATGCTAGATCGGTAATTTAATCGTAACTCATTTTCATATTTTATATTCTCTCACATAACATTAACTAAATACATTTATATACATATACAATGAGATAAATGCCAAAATTAGTCAATTTTATTGAGAAGTAAAATGATCCATTGATTTAAAATTGTAGAAAAAAGGTTGCTTTTCTAAATAATTAGTATAGGGCCTAGTAATGTGTGAGTAGTCTCTATGTTTGTACTTGACATGGTACAAAGCTAGTCCATTTCGACTTTAATGCAAATCTAACGCATTTTTCACAAATATGGAAAGTACCCCCTACCTTGGTTTTTATAGGTACGTCATAATTAATGATGGTGGAAAAACTCGCATCAATTTTCAACTTTTTGTACGTTTTGAACCTTTCAATATTATGTGGTTATGGTAAGGGTAGTGTAGGAATTTTAATTTTGAATGTGCGAAAAATTAAATTTTTATAAAATATGAACAAAGAATTTATTGTTTTTAGAGAAATAAAATGTTGAATTTGAATAAAAATATACATATATTATAATTTATATAAACTTGAGGAAGGGTCACTACTCACTACCTCTATCAGTCTCATTCCCACTCCATCACCGGTGAAATATAAATGAGATATGAGAAAAATAAATGCATTATAATTGACTTATAGGCCATGTTGGATTTTTTTTTGACTTATTTTTGTATTTTTAAAGTGAGATTTATTGGCACCATCAAATTACAATGTTCTTTTAAGAGGTGATGAGAAAATTTCAATAAAGAGCCTTATATTTAATATACCTATGCAAAATTGAAGTAATAGGGACAAATTTTGAACTTTTATATAACTAAACGAGTCCTAAAAAAAATATTAGGATATTTGACATCTACATGCAAAAATATTGAATTCCCTATATTGAAGATATTATAAAAATCGTAGTTTGGAAATCTTTCGCAATAAATTCGGGTTAGAAGATTTTTTCTACCTCCAGAGGGAAAGTTACTTTCCTTTTGCGCTAGTTGTGGGTGAGGATTGATTTAAACCTCTACATCGTGGGTCGTAATCACGTACTCCAATCTTCTAAACTATAGGTCTCATCCCATATTCACTAGATTTGTTCCTAGGAATACCCTCGAAAAGAGGAACCGTTCCTCTTCCCAGCCATTTCGAGTTAAAAATATGTAAAAGTGCATTTATCTCTATAAGAATGATGCATTCTGAAGTGTAAAGTGGGAGAAAAGAGATGTATAATTGGAATTTTGGATAAGACGACCCTTTAATTTTTTGTTTTATTCATTGAAAAAGTTATCAGAGTGAGAGATGATCTCTCAAATCTTTTCAGCATGTCCCACCTATGAATGCTCTTTCAAAACGCTAACTACGTTCCTAATACATGATTCTATCTAGGAATGTTCTCTATTTGCATTTGTGAAATGATAATTTCCAAGTCCCCATTCCTTAAAATAAAGTTTAATTTTTTTTTTCATTTAAAATTGAACAAAAGGATAATTCAAGTTGAATCATAATTTAAATTTAAATAGAAAGCATTTGAATAAATCTAACACAAATTCAAATAATCACATAACCAGTAAACTTTTATTACCATTTAAAATTAAAGAAAATTAAAGCATAATTCAAATTGAATCATAATTTAAATTTAAAAGCAAAACATCTCTATAAATCTAACACAAATTCAAACAATCACATAGCTAATGAACTTTTTTTATTTACATACACGTTAATTATTTATTAAATTTGAACTCCTATCATCATATTTTATATAAAAAATTTATGCCGTTAAACCAAAAATCACTTCGCACTGTATTGACAAAAGGGGGACAAGGAGGAGTGGCAAGATTTTCAGCATCTACATTGGAAACAGAACAAGCAAATTTCTTCATCTATCACTTCTTTGGACAAAAGAATTTCACGTGCCAAACTATACACATTTAACTTGTGCCTTCCCAATTACAGCTTAGCAAACGTAAAAGAAATCGCAACTTTTGCACGACGCCGTGCCGACTTTTAAGATTACCACCTGCCTTGTCCGCTGAATCATGCCTCAATCAAGGACCAAGAACTACAACACTGCTGCCATTAATATATTAGAAGTTTAATATCTAAATGAATTTGTTAAAAGTTCGATAGCTATTTATTTATTTATTTATTTATTTTTATACATACATGTATTTTTAAAGATTCGTTAAGATTCGATTCTTATATCTCACACGTCCAAATAAAAGAGTGACATTATTGAGTTTAGAGATAGCAACGAGGCGGGTTGGGGCTCAATCCGAACCCGCCCAGCAAAAATTTTATATGACCCCTACCCGCACCCAATTAATATTTTCTATTGTTTTAAAACATTATTCACTACAATTAACAAAATATTATAATTTTAACTCAAATATCATATAAAATTTACGTAAAACAAACAAATAGAAAGCTTTTGAACATTTTCTAAGCATTCTGAATCTACTCTTGGGAGTCACGATTGTGAGGAATGTGAGTGAAAGAAAAAAATGCTAACATAGTTTAGGGTTTGATGTGTATATATTTTTTTGCAAAAAACTAAATTAAATATAAATAGATATAGATATAAATATTTCGGACTGGTTTACTATATATCCGATCCCAACCCAACCCCGATCCAATGTGGGGTGGGTTTTCTACCCGCCCCGATCGGACCGGGTACTCGTCGATCATGCATAAATTGTCATCCCTAATTGAGTCAATTAACCACTCAATTAATAATTTAACATGTAGATGTGTAATGTTAATTTTATTGTATATACTTTGTTTTAGGTGGTATTCAAATGGGCAGAATCTAATGAATCCAATTATAAATCAATGAGTAAAACAAAAGTTTTGTGTCTCTCCTACCCATCAATCGACAAAAATGATAAATTAGGAGCACACACAAGGTTAAAAGTTTTGATAATGTGCAATTAAGTGAAATTCATATATATAAGTGTGAGGATGATATTACTGTACCAATTTACAATTTGATCTACAATCTATTAGGAGTTTGAACCACGAGCCTCACATACACGAGTGTCAGTACAATGCCACCAAACTCACGACAAGGAAGTTATAGAATATCAGTGAGACTTAGAACTTTTTTCTTTTTTTGAGAAATTGAATTAACAAAAAAATTAGCCAATTTTCTAAAGACAAATGTTAGGGAAACTAGATGAATTTTATTGAAATTTCAATATATAATGGAGCTGGCTCTACTTTAAGATTTTTTTTAAATTTTTTTAAAGATTATTTGTCTTTGGCTAAATAAGTGAATATTAGCTAAGAGCCCCCTACTAATTAGTGTCCATTTCTATTAAATAGGCAGTCTTTATCTATTTTCTAATGGTCCTAATTTGTACTATCTTTTGACATTTTCAAGACCGAACTCGATTTTAACCTCGCATTTCTTCCATTATTAATCCAATTGTGGCAAAAAGTCAAGAATAAGTTGTACAAAATTACCCGTCAAATTCCATTTCCCTGCCGAAAAATTGGTAAAGGCAGACAGGAAGTAATAAACCAGCAAATTAATGAATAACTATCACTACTCCCTAGTACTTTTGACTTCCTGGGGATCTATTATTTTTCTTGATAGTCCTTTCGGCTCAAGATGAAGAATTTCTCACAGGCCTCATCTTATTATAAATATTAGTTATTATCAAATACTAAATATGCACTGTGTACAGTTTATATTTTGATTTATTTAATTTGAGAATAAAAAAATATTAATTTATTGAAAGGATACTAATTCGTTATTTGTTATAATACTTTCTCTTTAAAAAAAAAAAAATCTAAATTGCCTTGAAATTGAGTTAATTTATACTACAGAATTAAGTTATCAATAAATTGTGTTACTGTATGTAACATTAGAGATTTTATTGTTGACCTATACATGTTCAAGCCTAGGGTAGGATTTCAAATTGGAAGATGAGGACAAATTTTAGATATTTAAACTACTTGAAACT
Organism: Jacaranda mimosifolia; assembly: GCA_018894105.1. Classification (NCBI taxonomy): domain Eukaryota; kingdom Viridiplantae; phylum Streptophyta; class Magnoliopsida; order Lamiales; family Bignoniaceae; genus Jacaranda; species Jacaranda mimosifolia. Next base: position 12,834,300 of record CM032120.1, on the reverse strand, counting down.
TTCGATAAAATTTTAGCCCAAATTCCAAACTATTTAAATTAATTCTTAATTTTTTTTTGGTATACATTATTATCATTGGTAAATTAATATTTTTTAAATTCAATATTAATATATCTTACTAGAAAAAAATTAATATTGGTGACAAAATAATAAATGATGATGTAAAAATTATCATTAATAACATATATTAAGCGACAATAGCTTTTGTTTTGTCACTAATGATACTTTTTAAATGACAATAATTTTTATTTTTTCAGAATATGGCTAATTAGCGACAAAAACTAATGTTTTAAATTGTGACTATTGATAATTAATGGCACACCTATATTTTGAGAAGATTTTTATTGTCACTGAGTTGTTGTCATATGTGTGCCGCTAATTGTTAATACTGATAATTTAAATGCTTTTCTTATCATTATTTGGTTTGTAAAAATTATTAAGACGATAAAATAAAATCTTTTATCACCAAATATATATAATTAATGACAACTTTTGTATCGTCATTTATTATTTTATCATTAATTTATTTTATTCTTGTAATATCCAAAAAAATTGTCAACGAATCTAAATTTTTTTATGGATGAAGTAGTAATATATTAAATTGGTAGCAAAATTAAATATTTAAATATGAAAAATGAAAATAAAATACTCCTAAATTTTCAACATTTCTATTTGAGTTCGACTTATTAAAAAGTTGTATTCTAAGTTAAATCATATTAAAATAAGTTCAATAAATTTATAAATTGACTCGACCCATTGTGCATTCTTAAGATAAATTAGAATACAAGAATCTAAAACACTAATTTCAGATTACATCAAACCAGGCTTGTCAAATCATCATCAATTGAGGGCCACAAAGAAGAGAATGAGAAAGTACTCGGTACCAAGTGAATTAGGGACGTCATTTTGAATTCGATTGCATATATCTAACCTTACTCAATTCAATTAAAGTGCGTAGAAAATTCATCTTGCAGTTGGAGGGGATGGGTTTATACATAATATCTGTAGGGTGGGTTAGGTTCGAGTTTATAGTAAAGTTGTCTCAACTCGCCCCACTTCGATCCGAAATATTTATTTATATATTACTTTTATAAATTTTTAAAATTTTAACAATATATATATAAAATATCTAATTTTAAACTTAATTCTTTTAGTCTCATAAATTGGTGTCTGGTGGCATTCATTTTTTTTTAATCACAATTTAGTATGTAATCTATGGAATTTTAACTTTTTATTGTTTAATTTAGCTAAATTAATTTTTACTATTGTGCAACTTTAACTTGAATTAAATTTTTCATGTTGATTTTATTTTAAAAGATTGCATCTTTTAAAAGTAAATTATATGATGGTCTAATTAAATTATAGTATTTTGTTAATTATATATTATATAGTATTTAATAAAATTTATAATTAGGTGAGGATAAAATCACATAGAATTTGAGTTCTACATATACATCCAGGGAGGGGGCGAATAAAAATAGGTTGGAAGGCCATAAAACATATATAGGACGGGTTTGGATTTAGTGAAAGCCCGCCTCAACCAATACCGTTGCCATGTCTAAAGTCTAAAGTAAACATCATTCTTACAACAGTCTTAAGGAAAAAAGAAAAAGGAAAAGGAAACCATTTTTTTCATCCTGAAAATTTTTTACACATTAAAAACTCTTAACCTCTTTCTCCGCAAGTCAAAAAATGTTGCTCGTGCAACTCACGTGAGATGCATTCCCATCAACAAACACTCACCTAGGAGAAATCTTAGGTGGGGCCGTTAACCACACAGTTCATGTGGTGGTGTCGCTTGCATGCAATAATAATCAAACTTAATTAATTAGAATGCGTTTGGGAGTTTATATATCTTAAAGTATATTATAAGATATTTCAGAAATTATAAAATATAATAAATTTTTAAATTTTTTATAAATTTTCAAAGTAAAGTGATAGGTTCTTGTAAATTTTTTTAAGAAAATAAAATTTTAATATAAATTTATTTATTATTTTATAAAGTTTGTAATTTTATTTTATCTAAATAATTGAAAATTTATTCGTAAAACAAAAAAGCCGAGCTGAGATTGATTTTTCAATCTAAAATTCCCTAATACATGAAAAAGAATATTTTCTTTAATGTTAAATAATATCTTTCAATTTCTCGATAAAAATATCATATAAAACATAATAATTCATATTTTAAATAAATTTAGAAAAACACCTCTTACTTACCAAAGTAACATATCCCAATTTTTTCTTCAAAACGTACATTCTCCAGTATATATATTATATATATACGTTATATATATATTTTATTATTATTATTTTAGCATTAAAATAATCATTCAATTTCATTTTTACCTAAAAAATCCAACAAAAAAATATTAATTTAATTACTACAGTATAAAATATCTTTCCCAAAACATAAACAAGCATATCAAAAAACAACTTGCCACAATACAAAATATCTTTCCCAAAACATAAACAAACATATCAAAAAACAACTTTCATATTTTTCAATAATTCATTCTCTCAAAACACATAATAAACATGTAATAAAATAAAACAAAAAACATAATCAAACATAACCTAAATATATTAAACTCAATTAACAAAATCAATTGATATTATTCTCAAAATCCATCTTATAATCTCCTCAATTTGCTAAATTTTCTCTCTCCCCAAAAGCTGCTTAAAATACTGAAAACTCCTCATCTACTCTCCAAAGCCTTCCCTTTTTTCCTTTGATTCTTTAATGGAAACATATACTTACAGACTGTACAAATATAATAACTACTTCTCTTCCTTTCGACGTAGTTGAAACGATACGTTTTCCTTAAAATTCATCTGCTTTTGCTGCTTCTTGTTTCCTTCTATTGGCTCCAAAAGTCAACATGCTAATACGTTGAAATCGTGGCTGGAAACTTTGATTTGAAGCACATGCAATCCCAGTTTCTGCGTACTTGAAAAGGTAAGTTCTTTTTTTATTTTTTAAAGTGGGGAAAGAAAAAAAGAAAAGATGAAGAATGAAGAGCAGGCGCGTTCTCTGTTTGGAATCTCGCTTACTGGAAGGCCCAGATGGCAGCAGTTTCTCATTTGTTCTTCTGGGTTTTTCTTTGGTTATCTTGTTAATGGCGTTTGTGAGGTATGTTGAAAATTCTCGTTAATGTTCTTTGTTTTCGAAGGGGGTTTAAGATGGTGGCGTTTTAGTTTCTGGACTTGTTTGGTTGACAAATTAAGGAGAAAAAAAAAAAAAAAAGAACAAAGGGAATTCGGAGTTTGGATTTATTCTGATGAGGTTATTGTTTGGATTCGCGTGGTATGTTTTTCTTACATAATCTAAGGTTGCTGTGAACTCTGAATTGGTCAATTTCTTGTTTCTCTGGTGGTGGGGATCAAGCTGTTTCTTTTCTTTGGATATGACAAACCCCCTGCATGTGTTAATCTTTAAAATCAGACCAGTTTGTAGTTGTGCTTAATTATCAAACTTCATTGAATTTTTGCTTTTAGGCTTGGGGAATTGACTTCAAATTTGGATAAAAATATGCAAATTGTAATGTTGAATCATCCACCCCTTCTGATTGTTAATTTGCTCTGTTTCCATCAATTTCAGGAATATGTATACAATAGACTTCAATTCAGGTGAGATTCAAGTTCAACTAAACTCTGTGTTTAAGTATTTGAAACTTTGTGATTGTTTTGAGCTTTATTGACAGATTTGGATTTTTAGTTCTGATAATTGAGCGGTTTGGGTTGATTGCAGTTATGGATGGTACTTCACTTTTGTGCAAGGATGGGTTTATGTGTTTCTCATTTATCTTCAAGGATTCACCACCAAGCAAATGGTGAATCCATGGAAGACTTATGTGAAACTCTCGGCCGTGCTCATGGGTTCGAACGGACTTACGAAAGGTGCTCTAGCCTTTCTCAACTATCCGGCACAACTCATGTTCAAATCCACCAAGGTGAAAAGATGTTCCGTTTCATATGTGTTAGTGCAAAATCGTGAATTTTCAATAACCAATTGCAGTTTTGTTTTGCTCATCATTCAATGATTCTCTTGAAAATTTTGATGGTGCCCAACAAATATGATAATGACTTTGAGTAGTAGAACAATCCGAAAGATGATATGCTTAATTTGATTTTACATTGTTCATGTTTATCGAAAGATTATATATCCCAATTGAAAGGATTGCTTGGGTTGAAAATTGGTGTCCCATGATTGAAATTCAACGTGGAAAGTTGGAATAAATAATTTTCTTCCCTCATTGCTGATTTGGTTGAATATCAGGTTCTGCCAGTGATGATAATGGGGGCATTCATCCCTGGTCTGAGACGGAAATATCCGCCTCATGAATATGTATCTGCTGTCCTTTTGGTAGTGGGGTTGATTCTTTTCACCCTAGCGGATGCCCAAACTTCGCCAAATTTCAGTGTAATAGGCGTGTTGATGGTATCCGGCGCATTGATTATGGATGCGTTTTTAGGAAATTTTCAAGAAGCTATCTTTACCATGAATCCCGAAACAACACAGGTGAGATACATGGGATTTTTGTTTTTGCTTTGGGGTTGTTAAAGAGTTGAACTGAAAACATAAACTTTTCATTCTCATATAAATCTAATCCTGTCACAGACGGAAATGCTCTTCTGCTCAACGCTGGTAGGGATGCCATTCTTGATTCCACCAATGCTCTTTACAGGAGAACTATTCAAGGCTTGGGATTCATGTTCACAGGTATATTTCGAAAAACCTTTTCTTCTTGTTATATTTTTTAAAAAAAATGAGAAAATTATTTCCTCCTAAGTATACCACTAAATCATACTTGTTCTTAATGCACAGCACCTTTATGTCTATGGGGTTCTCGTTTTTGAAGCAATGGCCACCTTCATCGGACAAGTATCCGTCCTCTCCCTCATTGCTCTGTTTGGTGCCGCCACCACAGCTATGGTATGTTTAAATCAGTGTTAGTTTCTTCATTCCCTCCTCACATGCCTGCATAGTGCAATTGTACTTTAAATCCTCAATTGGAATTTCTGGAAATCTATAGTCTTTCCCTTCGTCTTTTAAATTGTGTTTGGATTTTCTATATCTTGACTCAGAAAAATATAACAGGTAACCACAGCGAGGAAGGCGGTGACCTTACTGCTATCATATTTGATTTTCACCAAACCTTTAACTGAACAACATGGGACTGGGCTGCTGCTGATAGCAATGGGCATTGTGTTGAAGATGTTGCCTGATAGCAAGCCTCCCAAGAGGCCCCCAACCTCAAATTCTCAGCCAAAGAATGAAAACGTATCACAAAGTGAAGATAACAGATTCCAAATTGGAATTGAAGAAGAGGAAGAAAAGAGACCTTTGGTTTGAACCAAACTTTGGAATTGACTTTGGTAAATTATAGTACCAAAGTTATGTTTTAAGCTCTTGTCCAATCTTATTATGTTTTTGTTACATCTTAGGTGTGAAGCCCATGTTTAGTTTACTTGTCCAATTTATTCGATTATAAAATTTTAATAGTCTCGATGGTTGTTTTAACTTAAGATCAGCATCAGAATCATTATTAACCGTGGATGAATGGAGTAGCTAAAAAGTATAACAAACACAATTTGTAAGAGTATCAGCATTCAAAAATGAATTTTCATTTTTTTGTTTTTTGTTTTTCACTTTTGACTTTTAACCTTTATTTTTATTTTTATTTTTTTAAATGTGGGTGGGTTTTATTATCAAGCCTCAAGGCCATTTGGGCCAAATGTTTGAAAAATCGAATCGGGCCAAATGTTTGAAAAATCGAATCGTTCATTAAATTGAAAAATTTATTGGTTCAGCCGTTCAGGGTTAACTGGTTCAATTGTTGGTCGGACTGTAATTGAATTGCAATTAAACCATGACGTCATAATTACAAAATATATATTTATATTATATATATTACTTAAAAATTAATAAAATGTCAAAATATAAAATATGAAGAGTTTAAATGATATTGTTTAATATTGCAATTCAAATTGTACAATTCATATTATAAATGATCACAATAATTTAAATACATCAAGTTTAAAGTATAAAGTTGAGAGTGTGCAAGTTAATTTTAAACTCTAAATTAAGATTTTTTTCAATTTAAATTTTTATTTTAAAATAATTTGTGAAGTGTACTTTAACTTTCAAACTTTGTACTTAGAAGATAAAAAAATTAAAAAAAATTAATTTTATTAAAAATTAAATAAAAAAATTGGTCTGATTCAATTGAACCGTGACCAATTCACTGGTCTGACTGACCAGTATGAACGATTTTTACAAAATATGATATTTTTTTTTTGATTTTTTGAAAAAATCGGACCGATTCGCAGATTGGTTGACGATTTGACCGATCCGATCCGATTTTTTAAATAGTGTTTGGGCCATAATATAGGAGCATGGTATAGCGATTTTGTACATTTTATGTGCTTACTAAGATTTTTAAAATAAATAAAAAATATTATATAATTTTAATATATTTGTTTAAATTTTTATATAAAAAAAAAGAAATAAAGGTTATAATAGTGGAATTATGATTGACATATTAAATTGCCTATATGTGTAGTTTAAGTTTTTTTTTATTTAAATTAAAAATTCGTAAGGTTAGAACTTAGAACTCCCTACAATATAATTGATGTGTGAGATTAAGATTATTGAATAAATAGTACAATAATAATATTTTATAAAAATTATTTAAAAATATAAAATTAAAAGTGATCAATTAAGGTTATTGAATAAATAGAATGATAATATTTTATAAAAATTATTTAAAAATATAAAATTAAAAATGATTAATTATTTTAATGACATTATCCACACACATGTAAGTTCATATGAAGCTTGGATCCATGAACTCGAGTACAAATTAAAAAAAAAAAAGAAAGAAAGAAAACAAAACAAAATAAAATAGTCTGTGCTTTTAATATTTTATTAAAAATATATGTGTGTGTGTGTATATATATATATATTTATTTATTTACTTTTCTTTTAATCCAAATCTGTGAATCTGCGCAGCACAAGCCCCAAATGCAGCAATTAGCCCACACGTGTCCACAACCTAAATCTTGACCACCATGGAATTCTCAAAAGCAACTGGGCTCTGGACACGTGTCAAATCATGCCATGCACAGCGACACCAATGCATTTCACTTTTTTCTTACCGTGCTACTGCTCCCTATTATCAGAGTATACTTTACCTGCAGATCTCAATCATAGTGAAAATTTTAATGCAAGAGAATTGATTAAAATTAATTTCAAGAAAATTACCTCGATCGAAAAGAAAGAAAAAAAACCAAAGAAGAAAAATAAAAAATGGCTGATAGAGGAATTAACAATGCTCCTTTGCTGCCACCAATAACTGATGGTGAGATCATAAGTAGGAAAAATGAGAGGCCAAAAGAGCCATGGAAAGGGGAATTCGTGAAGAGCATCGTGTACGCAGGCTTGGACGCCATTGTCACGTCGTTTTCTCTCATTTCTTCCATCTCCGCCGGCCGCCTTTCCTCGGGTTAGTTTTCGTTTTCCCGGCGTTAATCCCAACAGTTTGCACTTTAAATCCCCTATTTCAAAATTTTATGTATATATGGCACTAAATATATATATATATATATATTTTAATTTATTGTAAATCAGATATACTTTATATATATAATGGACTGAAGTTGAAGATGAAATATGTATTGAAATAAAGAATTTAAACTGAGGCCCATATAGTTTTAAATTTTTTTTGGGTAAAATGGCAATTAACTTGTTGGTGAGATGGGTTTTTTCTTGTGGCCATTGCAGTTGATGTTTTGGTATTGGGATTTGCGAATCTTGTAGCGGATGGGATATCTATGGGGTTTGGGGATTTTGTGTCTAGCAGCACTGAGAGAGATGTGGTGGCCAAGGAGAGGTCGGTGACGGAGTGGGATGTCGAAAACCATCGGAGAATTGAGCAGCAGGAGTTAGTCCAGCGATATGAGGCGCTGGGGATGAGTGCTGGTGATGCTGCCATGGTATATACGATGCTTAAACTTTCCTGTGTTTACAGCTAATTAGCTCACAATTTTGTTGTGATATTATGTGTTCTAATTGATGTTTTATTCTATAATTTTGAATAGAGAGTCTATTTTACTCTAGAATTAAAGAATATTTTAAGAAAATATTTTATACACTTGAGCGTTCAAAGTGCTTACTCGTCCATAATGAAAAAAAAAAAGAAGGAAATTAATGAAGGTGCTATATTGATTGATTTGACAAGAGATAAGAGCTAAAATGGGAAGGAAGACTTTGTTGATGCCCATGTTGCATATAGTATTAAGGACATAGAGATTGAGTGGAGTGAGCTCAAGGCCTAATCGATCCTATTTGATCTTTTAGTAAAGAGAAATTCTATATAAGAGGTAGCACAGATGGATGACTTTATTGGGTGATGCACATGGTATTGAGGATATAGATATTGTGTGGAGTGAGCTTAAGGTCTAAGATTGATCTTTTAGTAAAGAGAAATTCTAGATAAGAGCTAGGGAGAACGGATGGATAACTTTATTGGGCATTGTACATAGTATTGAGGATATAGATATTGTGTGGAGCAAGCTTAAGGTCTAAAATCGATCTTTTAGTAAAGATAAATTCTAGATAAGAGGGAGCACGGATGGATGATTTTATTGGGTGTTGCACATAGTATTGAGGATATAGAGATTGTCTGGAGCGAGCTTAAGGTCTAAAATTGCTCCTAGTCGAATCTTTCAGTAAAGAGAATTTTTTGATAAACGAAAGGCGTGCAAGACACTAATTGGATATAGAGGATCTGAACTATTTATAATTTAATTTTTTGGGGGGATGAAATTAATAAAGCATAATGAAAAAGTAAAATTGACTAATATGTGATTAGTTATGTATTAATATAAGAAAATTTCCTTATTACTATCAATCAAAATCAAAACTTGAAGTATTTTTTCTCTATATTTCCATCGTTACTAAAATTCAAGATCCAAATCGGGTTAATGTCATCAAATAGGAACTAGTGATCTGAGGAAAGGGTTCTCTTATCAATATCAGCCCCTTTTTTCCTGTATTCATACAATGCCCAAGACTAGTTATCATTTGGACAATATTAGAATCATAAGCCATTACTAGTATGTGTTGGTGGTTTTATTATACATCCAGTGAATGTGACATAAATGAAAAGGTATTACTTGTATTATTGCGACTTGCAAGTAGTCTACATTGATAAGTATATATACCGTTTGAGTACGAAACTCTGGATTTTCATATACACCATTTCTCTGGTGATCTAGGATCAAATATACATTCTGTCTTCCTAGAAACCATGTTTTGGGATTTCAAGATTGTCATAAATTGCCTGTTTTATGCGTCCAACACCTCAGCTTGTCAGGGCTACTCTATGAATATCGAGTGGTCCTGATTCTTGTGAACTAACAGGTTGTCAGTATATTCGCCAACTACCCGGACATACTGGTAGATGAAAAAATGGCAGCCGAAAAGGGCATGCTTCCCCCAGAACAAACAGCAGATAAGCCCTGGAAAAACGGTCTCATTACTTTTGCAGCTTTTCTGGCATTCGGATGTGCTCCAATTCTGGCATTCATCATCCTCATCCCATTCACCAAAAGCGACAAAGTCAAGTTCATGGGAGCGTGTGTGCTATCTGCATTAGCCCTCGCGCTATTAGGCATTGCAAAAGCCAAGATTGCTGGCCAGAACTACGCCGTCTCAATGGGTATAACACTTTTCAACGGTGCAATAGCAGGTGCAGCCGCTTATGCCATTGGGTGGACGCTGCGAAATGTGGCTGGCCTGGAGGATTAAGTAAGCTGACTGCAGGCAAGACTAACACAGAAATTGCATCTATAACATGATCTTTTTGTTACACTAGTAAATATTCCCTAGGTGAAGGCTTGTATTTGTTTTTGGTTTTGTTATATGTTCCTCTTCTGTTTCTGGAATATCAATGGACTGATCTCATTATCAAGAACTACAAAATTTCACTTACCTTTGAAAATATTTATGTATGTAATGCACAGACACAGACACAGACATATATATATATTAGTCTTGTTTGAATCTTGATTTCCAAAGAGGGAGGCCAGCTACAATGATACTGGTACGAGGACTTTAATTTCGTTGATTTTGAATTGCAAAAGTGGCCCCATTCCAAGATTTAGTTAAAATTTCTCTTGTAATTAAATTTCTAACACTCAGTACTTAGATATGCAAAGTTACTTTAAATAATTATACACCAACGGAATTTTCCTAAGAAACAAATAATTAATTCTACCGTGGATTTAGGAATACTTAGAGTTGTAAATGGATATTCAAAAATTCGTTTACTGTTTGCATTTGTATTCGTTTATACAAAATTTATTTGCATTCGTTTAAAACGGATATTATCCGTATTCGATTAGTAGATATCCGATTATAAATAGATACGGATATGGTAAATAGGTATCTGAACCGTTTTATATCCAATCTGAATATATATTTATTAAATAATATATTATTTATATTTTTCAATAAAAATTTCATAATTCATATATATGTATGTATATTATAATTGAAGAATTAGGAAGAAAAAAGAATAAATTTAAAAAAATATTGTAATATAGACAAAAAATTGAAGAATAAAGTTAATCAACATAATTGTTGTTGGTTGACTTAATAATTAATATACTTAAATGTCATCATTATTATTAATAAGTACTAATAATCAATTATAAAGTCAATAATTAATTAAAAATTATGCTATTTATTTGATTGTTTCGTTTTAATGAAATTCTATAGTTCCTTATATTAATTAAAATATGTATTTGTCATATATTCATAGATTCATGTATTTGGATATTCGTAAATAGATATCTAAATAATTATCATTGAATATGAATATAAAATAATAATTTAAATACGAATAAATTTAATAAAATATGAATGCATTTGAATAATTATAAACGAATATGGATATATCCGAATCCGACCGATATCCGACGGATACGAATTTGGATATCATTTTTAAATATCCATCAAATTCGTATTCGTATCTGAATATTCAAAAAATTAAACGGATACGAATATGAAAACAGTGTATCTGATTCGTTTAATATCCGTTTACACCCATAGGAATGGTGATTGGTGATTTCAATATTATATCGATAGGGTGTGCTTGGGTGAGTTCAAATTTATCAGAAATGATGCTTCATAAGGGTGGTAATTGTGACTTTGGATCTTCTATCCCACTTCGTGTTTTATCTTCTATTTTAATTTGATGTATATTTATTAAGTGTATTTAATTTTTAATTAATTATTTTATAAAAAAATATTTAATATATGTATCATATATTTATAAAATAAAATAAAAGATGAAATATAAATTAAAATAAAGGATCTAAGTCAGGTGACACTTGTCATATATTCGTATCATGTTAAGTTGATATGTGTTAGTATGAGGTAGGAATATTACATTATTTCGAATACAACCCAAAAGCATTGAAAGGATAGCTTGTGGTACTGTGTAGTTGATCTTTTGGTTCAACCGTATTCAATTCGAAAGCACCCAAAGAATGACATTTAGTGATTCAATCATATGGTGATGCGTGGGCGCGCCAAATTTTTTTAAGCTGTGATTGCATGTGAGGTAATGCATCATTTTTCATATTTTTGAGATTTTGTGGTTGTTTTGATGTTTTAGAGATATGAGATTAGAAAATGAGGTTGTGATTGATTGTGAAATAATATATAATAATTTTATATATTGATATGATGGATTGATGTGATATAAAATAGTGATTTGTAGTGAAATTGTTTTTAAAATATGTTTGATAGACTTGTTCGAGATAAGAAAATTATTTTATAAGTTCTGGTTTTTGGATTTGTTTGGGATTAATGAATATTTTAAAATAATTAAAATAATAGATAAATTTAATAAAATATATTTAATAAATGTTATTTATTTTATGAATTATTTAAAAAAATACAACTTTAATAATGGATTGTGATTGAAATTTTTATTACTAATTAAGGGAAAATAAATTCCAACTATGAAAACAACATTTTTTTTTATTCATCCATTATATTTTAACAAATTTCGTATTAATTGGATTAGTTAGATTTCTTATTTTTCTTATTTTTATTTATTTATAAAATAATAAAAACACGTATAACATAATTTTGTTTATTATTTTAAATTTTGTATAATAGTTTTACATTTTTAATTCACAATTTTTTTAATTAATTTATCATAGTACTTAATTATTTAATTAATTATATTCAAGTTGTAACTATTGAGAGAGAGAGAGAGAGAGAGAGAGAGAGAGAGAGGGGGGCCCCGGGGGGGGGGGGGGGTGGGTTAGTGTGAGAGAGAGCCGTGAGGTAGACTTTTGAGGTAATGTCCATTAAACACAGACTACTTCACATCCAAACACAACTTTTCTCTTTTCCAGGTTTAAGAGACGGCAAAATCAAAGTTTGTCCAACAAACAAGCACAGGCTTAATGTTTCACATGAGTAGTCACTCAAAATAATTTATAAAATATTAATATGCCCTAAAATATTTGATAAAATTTTTAGAAAAAAGTTGGCTAAAACATTTTTTATCAATTGGATGGTTGGACAAGTATAAGTATTTTAAAAACATTTGAGAGTTTGTAAAGTATTTGAAAAGTGTGGTAATATTTTTAAAAAATGAGTTTATAAAATTTCAAAATGATGGATCAATATCTTTTGAGTTTTTAAACAGAAATTGAGTGGCTTTAAATTTATATTAAAAGTTAGAACTCCTAAAGTCTTGGGCAACAAAGTTACAGGGAAGATATGTACATATATTTTCATCACACACTATAAAAAAATATAACATTAGTGATAAAATAATATGTGACAAAGTAAAAGTTGTTACTAATAACATGCATTGGGTGATAATAACTTTTATCTTGTCAATAATGATAATTTTTAAGTGAATTTTTTTTTTATTTTGTCACAACATGATTCAAAAGTGACAAAAATTAATGTTTTAAGTTATCATAATTAACAATTAGTGACACTCCTGTAGTGACAACTTAGTGACAATGAAAATTATAATTATAATTTGTGACAAGATTTCATTGTCACTATAGGTGTATCACTAATTGTTTATGGTGACAATTTTAACACTATTCTTGTCACTATTTAGTTTGTAAAAATCATTAAGGTAACAAAACTAATTTTTTTGTCACCTAATATATGTAAGTAGTTACAACTTTTGTATTGTTACTTACTATTTTGTCACAAATTTATTGTTTTCTTGTAGTGATATGAAATGTCTGAGATCATATCCCTCCAACCACTGTAGCCAACCCTCTAAGATCTGATATAATTAACACTTCAACCTAACTATAATATTTTATTTTAAATTTTGATTAAATCAACTATAAGTTATTGTTAATATTCATAAGATACATTATTTTCTCTCCCCAAATATTTAAAAAATTTATTTGACAATAACATTAATATTTTACAAATATTAAAGTATCTTATAAACAAATCAAATCTCTTAATTAAGTCAGCCAAAATCTGATTTGATTTAGAAAAGTTGCCCATGTGAAGTGTCAACATTGTGAGCGCTTTTCACGTATGGAGGAACTGATACATAAAAATTAATGGATATAACACTTCTCCTTGACTTTGGGCTGCAAAAAATAATACTCCCAATCCAAGAATAATTGTTTAATGCTTTTGGTACAAATGAAGACCTTTTCTTTTATGTTTGAAATTTCTAAATGCATAATAAGAAAAGAATACAAAATTAATTTAAAGAATAAACTAAGTAAAATTTAATTTGTTAATTAGCCAATCACGATTTCCCAGTTAACCAACAGATCATGTAATAACTGCGTCATTGTAGACTCAGATGGTGTTTGACTAATCTTATTTAAAAGGTCATATAAGTTTTTCTCCACCTTATAAGATGCTTTTGGAGCTTATAAAATGTTAAACTTTATATGTTTAGATAAATAATATCTTGGAGCTTATAAGATGTTAGTAATAATATTTTTGTAATTAATATAATTAAAATTAAGTTAATTTGTTAAGATTTTCAAAATAAATTAGGCACTTCTTACTTTTTTTAAAAAGAGCTTATAAGCTCATCCAAACACACTCTTAACAAATAAGTCATACTTATCATATATATTAATTATAAAATTATCATTATTAACATAAGTTGTATGTTTTCTATTTTATTTAAGTATTATATTTAAATCAAATTAGTATTTTATGTACTTCACAGATATTTTATAATATATATGTGAGGTTATAAAATTTCTAAAATAAATTTCGCCAAAAGTCCTTAAAGTTCTTAGTTGGATAAAACTTTCCCAAAAAGTATTTAAAAAACAAAAAAAAAGGATAAAAGAGAAGATAGAGGTCTAATGGTCTTCCACAATCCCACCTCAATTGAATTAGCATTAGAATAACCCAACTCAGCTTAATCCATAACATCCTAATCCCTCAAGATTTAATCCTAATCAATCACAACTTCCTGCACCTATAAAATAATCCCTCAAGACGTGATAAACACTCACGACATCGAGAAAAAAATTGCCAGAAATTAAGTACTCTCTCCGGAAATTAAGTTAATTAAATGGCGGAAGAAGATTCAGAGCAGCAACCCGCGGCGGCGGCCATGAGATTTCCTCGGGAGAAAGATCAATACGTCCTCGCCGCCGCCATTGGCACGGCGGATGCCGCCACAATGTACCGGGCAAAGCACGTCAATCCGACGACCGGGAAAGGGATCCCCGTCGGAATCAAGATCGTCAGCATGTACAGAATAGAAGATATCTATACTCTAACAGGAGAAGTCCACGCGGCCGAAACTTGCGACCATGAAAACATGGTTAAGGTTCATTGTTCCTTCAGGGTCAAGGATCAGCTCTGGATAATCATGCCGCCATTGCCGAGATTCTCGTTAAGGTCTATGATTCTGTCCTCTTTTCCAGATGGGCTGCCCGAAAATACTGTTGTTTTTATTCTGAGCGAAACCCTGAAAGCTTTAAACTACATGCATGGAAAGAACAAGCTGCATCAAAACATCGGCGCTGATTGTATCTTCCTGGACGAGGAATCCAGGGTGAAACTCGCGTATCATTCACTTGTATACGAAAGTAATGATCATCTGAATTCATCGTCCATAAACTTGTCCCCAATCTCCCCGGAATTGGTGATGGATTATAGGCAGGGTTCCACGAAAGCTACTGATATATGGATGTTTGGATTGCTGGCGTTGGAACTGTTCTACGGCCGGATTCCAGCTTCTGACATTGATGAATTTGAGTTGTTAATCGGGGAGATTGAGGATGAATTGAAAAGGAAGGAAAAATAATCGGGGGATTTTGGGTTCAAGGTTTCTTGGAAAATTAAGGTTTTTCAAGAAACAGACAAAGACGAAGAAGAAGATTTCGAAGGCATTGGGAGAGGTTATTGTGGCGTGTCTATCCAGGGATCCGAGGAAGAGGCCGACGACGTATCAGCTGATGGAATCTAAGTTGTTCCACAAGGGTTCTTTAGGGCAAAAGAGTTTGGAAAAATTAAAGAGGCTGGCTATGTAAGTAGAGCTGATTTGATCTCTATTTAAGTTGTCTCTTTCTAAGGTTTTATTTTATTATTTTGTTTCTTTTTACAAGTTCCACTCAATTTGGGTATTTAGATAGAAGAGATTTAAGGAGTTCTGTCTTTGAGATATATAGAATGATATTTGGAAAATTTTCTTATATTTTTGAAATATGTGGAATAAATATTTTTAGAATTCAAATTGTTTGCACTAGCTTCCATCTTGTGGCATTTACTAAGATTTTATGTCTTTGATTGATTTTTGAGTTGAAGATATGTATATATATACTACAGGAAAATTACAAATATATGATCATTTAAATGGTCATTTGTCAAATAAAGATCGAAATTATTGGTGGAAGCATGGTAGGACAATAATAATCAAGGGTCGAAATAATCAAACTTTCCTTAGTATTGTAAAATATTATCAACACCGAAAATTGCTTGCATGGCTTTGTTCCCATTGAGTTGATGCACTTTCTAATATTGTTGGCAGTACTTTCCGGAGTGCGAGGTCTTGTTTTCGAGTTTTTAATTGTTATCTATCTTACATTGCTACCTCTCTACCTATCTATTTTTATAATTTTCCTGAAATTTAACTATATAATTCATGCTGACCTGTCAGGTAATTTCTCTAGCTATCTATAAGATAATGCAAAAATATCTTCTATCTTTCGTTGATGTTGTTAATCTTTTCCTCAAATAATTTTGGGAATTCAAAAATACTTTCCCAAAAGAATTTTCCCAGCATATGATCACCATATAATTGTTGATCTACCAGGTAATTTTTCTACAAGATAATGCAAAAATTTCTTCATAGTTTCTGCTTTAATCTTTTTTTCACAAATAATTTTGGGGATTGAAATATTTTTTCCCCAGAAAACGCCCTTTAGGTGCAATTGAAAATTTTTAAGTCTAATTTGATTTTATTTGATATTTATTTATGATATGTAATCTACGAAAAAATATATAATGTAAATTAAAATATGTGAGAACTGAAGCATGAATTTAGGTTGGATCGTGCCTAATTGAAACAAAACGAACTTTTTCGGGTTTGTTTGTTTGTTTGTTTTTCCTTGAACTTGTGCAAATTATTTTCACCCAAAACCGTAAGGATTTTAGAAAATTGAGATGATTTTTGAGGCTCGGGCAAAATTCGACTTTAAAAATTGTTTTTTATGCATTAAGTAAGACTTAACAACCAATAAGAATAAATTAATTAATACTATAATGGAAGTTATATTGTCTCAAGCTTTGAAAAACGAAAATGTAAACCCTCGAATTCTAAAATCCTAAAAAAAATAAATGAAATTAATAAGTTCAGCTGGATTAATTTTGGATCAGATTTAACTAGAATTTAGGATTAAATTTTGACAATCGAGGGATTAAATTGTAAATAAGAGAAGGACTTGATTGCACAAAATTATAAAGTTTGGGGGGTTAATGTGGGCAGAATAAAAGTTCAAGGACTTCAAAATAATTAAATTTGGACCTAGTTGCCTAAAAAGAGAAATGTTAGGGGTCAATGTGTGAAAAATAAAAGTTAGTGGACTAAGCAGAAACTTGGAGACCAAAGTGAAAGGCGGTTGAAAATTTTGGGGTGCGATTTGTGTCAGTTAGCAAGTTTTGGGGCCAATTCGTAAGAGGCTAGAAAGTTGGTTATACACACACACACACACACACACACACACACACACATTTGAGGACAAGATTTTATGCAATTCTCAAAAGCGCCCAACCTCCACAACGACTGCGAATCATAGGAAAACAACCAAAAAACCTAAAAGTGACACCATAGAAAGCTTCTTCCAGTTGAGAGAAACAAAATCATACCTAAATTACTCAAAAACAACCAAGGAATTCGCCGAAAAAATGCATCCTGACGGCGACGTGAGGCAGTGATGGTGATTCTGCCACTTTTGGCGGTAGAAACTGGATAGGCTTTAGTCGGTTTTAGTCGCTTTGCTATGGGTAAGGAGATGGTGGAGTTAGATTGAGGCTCTGATCACTGGCAGCGGAGAATTTGAAGGTGGTGGTTGATGGTGGCGGGCTAGGGTTTCAGGGTGGTTTTTAGCTAAATTGGCTGGCCAAATGGTGGCCAATTGAGAAATTATCTTGGGAATTTTGGTATAGGTAAGGATACTGATGACACAATGTTGCTATAATGCGTCGTCGTGAATAATTGACCCCTTAACCTAGGTGCCTCCTCTGTGGGTACTTCTTCCTCATCCCTACCTTGGCTCGAAGGCCTAGCTATGTCCTCGATGGCAGGATTAGAAGGCCCCGCACCCTCATCTCCCCCAACTTAAGGTTTCCCTCAACTCCCCACCCAAAATTTGGCTTGTTTCAACCTCGCTATTCGAGGCGGATTGAGTAGCCTCAGAGTTAGAGCTAGAACTAGACATTATCAAAGGCCAACGATTTATAAAGCTAAGAGCAAAAAAGACACTTACGAAAATTGTACTTGTAAGAAGGAGTAATCGTCAATAGATCGATCGGAAAATTCGTCTGCTTGACCTTAAATGCATTGCGGTAAAAGTAAAAAATAAATGGTTAAAACTTTCTATTTATAGGCAGGCAAAAATGTTGACCGACTAAACTGACCAACAACCGGCTAATAAATGCGTAATCACCGATTCCCCCACATTGATCTTCGTGTAACTGCCGAATAACGAATCCCGCTAATACCTTTCTCATCGAGATTCAAAATCACTTCTCTTGCCAATATCTTCCTCATTGAAATTTATGCAAACCTACTCCAAACTCCGACTCCCCTTAGGTTGGACTTTGGAGTATGGGGAAACTCATGGTATGAGATTAGTCCATTAAAGCCTTGAAAGCCTAACAAACTTATTGGGCCTAGTTTAATTTCGACTTAGAGGTCGGGATATGTTGGTATTGTTGGGCCTTATTCAGTCAGACCCAAATTCAATCAAAAAGGTCAAGATGACTGTTCGACCAGCAAAGTCGAATAAGCCATCCCGATTGGTAGACTCAGGTATTTAGCTACTAATGATGCCATCTGCACCATCCTATCTGCCGCATTAAATGCACTTCAACCACTCGTTCATCCACATTTAATGCTGTGACGGCAGGTCACCTCTGCCATTAATGTTGTTGCATCCGTATTTAATGATAGCATGGTCTCTCCCTCCGTGGAGCTTAGTGGTCAGCATAGTAAACAGTTGCAAAGCATGGCTCTGGTCAAAATGACCTTGACTGCCCCTACCAATGCGAATTCTGCTGGGAGCTTGTTAAGACGATTCTCATCTTTTCACCAATGAGCATACACTATAAATACTCTCTTCTCTCAACCAAACGGTAAGATTTTGATTCGGAACCAAGTTATTACTCTGTCCATTTCTCCTCTTAACTTAGTCCTGAAACTGACTTAACCATCGGAGGGTCTTAGCCGAGGATCCTCTTGGCTAGCTTGCCGTTTGCTACTTGGTTGTAGGTTCCAACTCATACCATCTTTCAGGTTGAGAAGCCTCACATACTAGATTTGTTACTATCTTTCAGGTCAAAAAACAGTTTGTGCCCGCTCAATCCTCAACAGTTAGATTTTTATTTGTTAATTAGTGAATAATCATAAATTTATTATATATTTATATAAATATACCGGTTTATATATGATATGTATTTATATGTGTGTTATATAAATTACATCATATGCTTGAGATTTAATTAAGTTAGTTTAATTATGCAAGTTAAAATTATATTGTAATGACAAGTTATATGTAAATAAATATATATATATATATATATTTATATAAACATATATGTATATACATGATTGGAATTTAATTAAGTTATTTTAATTATGCAAGTTGAAATTATATTGTGAATAATGATAAATTATATGTAAATATATATGTATATACATGTGTGTATATCTAAATATGTATATCTCTATATATGTGTGTATATATAAATTCTATCATATATTTGAAATAAAAAAAAAATGACAAAAGATATGTATGTTGCCAACTAAGCAAGGAAAAAGACAAAATATGTCTATTAGGTAGTCCAACACAACAAATACTCCAAATTAGCACACTCCGGCGAGCCACATCAGCTTTTTTCGGTGAATTTTTCATTAGAGGACTAAAAAATAACAAAATTTTAAATATTTATAGGACTAAAATTGTCATTTTATAAATTATAGAACAACAATATAAGTTAAACAAAGTTATAGGATGAAAAATGAAAATTTGCCTTGATTTGAGTTTGAGAAATTTTTATTAAGTGTCATGATTGGGTTGAACTGAGTGTTGTATTAGTCAAGAATTTTTTTCGCTACCTAAAATCATAAATGGATTAGCACATATGGGAATTTTTCAACAAAAGTCGTTTCATACTAAATTAGTAATTAAAAAGAATAGGAAGTGGGTAAAAAATATTGGAGAATAATGAAGATTAAGATTATGAGATTGTGTATCTATATTGTTCTAAAAAGAAATTAAGGTTATTATGTCTAAAAAACAGTTGTTTTTAATTTTTTATATAATTTGCCATTTAATTATTCCATTATAAATAAAATGGACATTATATTGCAGTTTTAATTGAAGGATGAAATGGAAAATATAACATAAGAAAAAATTAATTCGGATACTAATTTTACTAATATTTCACAATTTTCTTTTAAATTATTCTTTCAAAATGATGATTCAATAAAGTTATAATTGCATTTTGCATAGAATTCACAAACTCACATTACTAAAACTTCATCCTCCATTATCTTCTTTAATATATTAAATGCCTAACATAGCCTTTATTTTATTTTACAATCCAAATTATTTGATGCGTTAATTTTAAGTGGCTCATGTTAACTTTTGTAGTGGAAATTTCTGTAGTTAGAAGCAGCAACTAGTCGAAGCGAGAGTGGAGCTCTCCGTACTCAAAGAATATTTTTCTACATGTCAAAAATGAGTGCGATGACCATTAAAATATATAAAATATAATACTTATTATTTGGTATAAGTGGTGACATTTGGCACATGTCTCGATTGTTAAAGTCCCATCAGGTCCATCTCATTTCTAAAATCCAACAAACAATCCTCGAGCGGATTTTTGGGTCATCGCAAATTAATTTGTGGTCGGATATAATTGGCTTAAATTTTATTTAAACTTAAGAATAAGTAGGAATTAGTACTTTTTCTTTAAAGACTTTTCATTAATATACACCACTTTTATTCGGGATAGAAGAATTATTGATGGGACAATGGAGACGAATATGAAGCTACTTTTCCAAACTTAGGACCACAATGGTGAAAGATCTCTATGTCTTAGTAAGTCATTTATCTTATGAGAAGCCAAATTTTGTTCACTTGTTTGTGTTTCTATTGTAATAAATTAATAATGATAAAGTTATGAGAAGCCAAATTTTGTCACTTGTTTGTGTTTCTATTGTAATAAATTAATAATGATAAGGTTGTTGGAGTACTTTTGGTATGTGGTCATACTTTTAACAATTGTCTTTCACCTATGTATACTCTTGCTTAAGAATTGTGTTGTTTTTTGAACTTTTTGAGTAATCTAGTTAGGAAAGATATCTTAATTTCCATATAGATGCTAATTAAGCAACAAGAGAATGCTAAATTCATTCTAAATTTTCTTGAATGTTATTCATTCACTTTTTGAAAAGTTCTTGAAGGATAATATTGTAAATTATAGTTAAAATAACTTAAATGCTTTTTGTCACGTCATAAAAGTGATTTATAATATACTTTGACAGTCAACTAGCAAATTATAATTTTCCCCATGAATCTTTTTGCATTTTCCATGGATGTTTTGCTAGTAATATATTACATCTGTAGTATGCTATATTCAGATAATGAAAATAAATATTGTTCTAAAAAAATAATATTATGCTACTAAATACTTTTTTACTCCCATCGTACTATATTATACCATGAAAGTGAACATTATTTTAAGAAAAATATTGATTACCCGCTTATATTCAAATAATGACATTACTATTATAGAGTAAAATTTATTATTTAATATATTTTAATTAATAACAACTTTAATATTATTACTTTACTTTTGTCGCTATATGTTAATAATTGAGTTGCATGTATACATGTATGCTTGTCAATGGATATGCTATTGTCCTACCCAAACTCATACCTTAATACACCTAAATAATTAGACTTTATATTTACCCTATTTATTCAATCCATAGATCTAATTAGATTCATACTACAAATACCCAAATAATAGACCCTATACTAGACTCTATCCTATCAAACCCAAGACCTATTGGGTCTATGATTGAATCTAGTTTATTAGACTCAATTATTGAATTACGTTTTGACCTGATTAATTTTTTCATCTTTTCCAAAATTTTTTATTCTCGATCAAAATGCTAAAACTACCTAATATTTGAATGTTAGATTAATTTATTAATATTGGCTAATTTTTTTTAGCATATATTAAAAAATCTAACTCGATGTTTTTGTTGTATTTTTTCAATCAACTAATTGTTTTTTCCTGTGCTTGCCATTCATATTTTTTATTCTGCTTATTTTCTTTCATGAAACTTGAAATATTTTCCTTCGATCAACAATAATTATTTTTTGATCAGTTAATATAAGTTAGTGTTCAACTAAAACTCCAACTCTGGGTGTAAGTAACTTAAATTTCAGTATTATCACTCAATCTGGGTGTGATTTAATTTTCGTAATTAACCATGGATTTTTTATTTATTAATATAATTGTAATAGAAATAGAATAATTTGGATTAATTAGTTAAATTTGAGTATTTAGATAATGAGTAATTTTGATGTATAGAATATGTGGGAAAGTTTTGCATGTAAACATAATTACACCCGTTCAGTTATTTTTAATATATTTTTGAGTTTATATTTGATGAAAATGGTAATTAAATAAAGTTGGAACATTGGATATTGAATATTTGAGTATTTTATAGGTATAGACTATATTTTTACTCATTCCAATTTTCTTAATGGGTCTAAATATGGTTCGAATCTAATATTTATTTAATAGATATGGATATGGGTATTGTACTATTGTCATGTGCCTACATACATGAAAGCATTTAACTCAAAATCTCAATCAAATAACATGGAATTGTACCAAACAAAACGCTCAAAATCTCAATCGAATAACATGGAATTGTACCAAACAAAACCCTCTAAGAAATAAAAACTCTCTTTCTTGGACCTTGCCTAATTACTATCTTCTCTAACATCATTTCACACGTCTAATTTAAAATTTTTCATTTTTTCTTTGTGGTCCTTGATATTTAATTAAGAATGGAAGAGGACGCAGCCACCACACGAAAAATCAAAGTAGATATAAGTGGCAAATATATATATATATATTTTTTTTCTTTTTTTTTTTTCCAATAATGATTTTCAAAATTTAATAATGACAAAAAATATATTAATATTAAAATAATTAATTGCATATGTATAATGATAATAAAAACTTTGTTATAAATTATAGTGATAATTTTATTGATATTACTCATATATCATTAAGAATCGATAATAATATATAATTTAAAATAATAGTTTTTATAACTATTAAGCAATTATCTTGATAAAATAATTTTTTTATTTTTAATACATATTATTAACAACAAACTAAAAATTATCAGGATTTAATATTTATAATCAATGATGAGTTTTGTATTACCACTTAATTTTCCGTCACTAATATTATTCTTTTTTTTCTGTTAAAAAAAATTATTATTCTTTTCTGCGGTGGAGAAAAACCAACAAATGAAAAGCATTATCAGAAACGTGATTTTACAGAAATTGACACGCCAGCATTAAATTATTGTCGGAAATTAAACTATCCACGTATAATGAGTGTTATAATTACAATCTTGATATTTCATTGTCTGTGGGGCCAATTGCAACTTGTCTGGACATGACCACTGAAAACAACACTCAACTTTTAATTGGGATCACTTATGTATATGTGGCCCTCAATTCTACAATTAATTAGATAGAAATACGACTATCAATCAATCGAATTTTAATTTAAATTTAATTTGAATTCAGTATGAATTTTAAGATTTTTTTGATTAAAATATTTAATAAATTAAATTTGATTATAAATATTCGTAATTCGAAATAAGTGAGTCGAATATAGAATTAAACAATCCGATAAGCTACAGATCCAAATTCAAATTTTAATATTTTTTATTAAATTAATACTTTTATATATAATATTAATAAAAATTTTAAAATTAAAATCTGTATATTATATTGACTTAATATTTATATTGACGTTTATATTATGTTATTAATATTGAGTCTTTGACCTAAAAAATAAGAGGAATACTGACAAAATATCAAATATAATAATATATAATAGTTCATCTATACATTAACATAATATTCAAATAGGGGTTTAATATTCAAATATTTAACTTTTGGACTAATATATAATAAAAAGTTGTTATAAATTCAAATATGATGTAAATTCATTTTACAAATATAATATTTTTATACAATCCAAAATGAAAAAAAACTTAAATCTGGTCGGATTTTTTTATCGAATTTCGGATATAGTATTAACTAACAAAGATCTTATAGGATATCGAATCAGATTCGAATATAAATGATAATCAGATTCGTATTTCGATATGATTGATCCAATCCAAATTCAATCCATTCACAACCCTATGTGGAAATAGTGCATGATATTAAATTGCTTGGTGTAGTATTTGGTCCAACACCCTCATAATTATTGGAATATAAGTGTCAATAATATTAATTTCTATTGTACACGAGATTAATTCATTCAATGACATCTTCTTTATCATATAAATGTGAAATTTAAATTTTAAATTTTAATAAATTCTTAATATATTTTGTATCTAACTAAAAAAAATCACATTATAAAATGCCAAAAAATAGTTGGTTTGTATAAAGACCAAACGACCCTCAGTTATAGAAAACCCTAGCTAGGCTAGTATTTCTAAAAGCCAGCATATATCATTATTTGTCTCTCTTGTGAATTTTCATGATATATACTTTATTTTAAATGATATATATTAAGTATATTTGTCACTTATTTTTTTATGTAGTTTTACATTTTAAGTTTCATATTTATAATTATTTTAACTGTTCATTTTTGCTTCTTTGTTTTTCTCAATAATTGAAGTTAACGCGTTCGTAATTTTTTCAAGGTCTTTTTTTATGTTACTAGATTTTAAACGTAGGTAAATAATTTATTTTAATTCTCATAAGAAATGTTTCAAGAGTAGGAATTTTGGTTAAGACTGCTATATATTCTATTGCTTGATATGTATTATAGCTATTTTTAAGCGTTAAAACGTATTTTTTTTTACATTAATGAAGGCACTAAAAAACATATTTTTCTCACTGCAAGTATTATTTTATATGTCTAACGTGATGTGTGTAATAAGTTCCACATAATGACAAGAACAACCAAGTAGTTAATTGTTTCAAAGACATCACACACCACCATCATATTTATATGTGTGATGTCCGAACTTGAACTCTATTAATAAATCTTTGATACACTTGCCCGTGTGTAAATAATGTCAAGACAAAATGATGCATTTGAGTCTTGACAAGTATATATGTGTGTGTATATATAATCGAATTTTAATCTTATATGTGTGTGTGTATATATTTGTAGTAGAAAATCACAATAGACTTTTAATTATATTAAAAACTTGGTCAGATGAAATTAAAAAAGTTCTAAATGTGTTAAGTTTTTATAAAAAAATTATTTAGCCATGGAGCTAGTGCTCTTCTAATTTTCAATGAAATATTTTTAAAATTTAGAAAAAAAAATTAATATATCCAAACTTCGTTTTTATTTGCTTTATCCAAACTATTTGCTTTGTTTTTCAACATATCAATCTTCCACAATTCTTAAAAACATATTTTCAAAGTTCTGATAATTTTCTAAGTTAGTTTTTTTCGCTTCAAGAGAAAAAATATTTTAGAGAATTATTTCAATTTTTTTATATAAATTTGATAATATACTTAATTTGTATACTTTTTAAATAATAATTTAGAAATCCTCATGAATAAATTTGTGTCTGATATGGGTAAGCCCAACATACCTAATATGCCAAATGGGCCCATAACCTATATGGGTAAGCCCAATATGCCAATGAAGGGTCAGAGCACAAAACTACTTTGACTCATGAGACCTAATGCCTGAATCGACCTTACAAGTCGAGTTGTCTGACCTCTAGGTCGAATAAATGGAGCAAGAGCATTACTGGTAGTCTGCCACCCATCGCATCCGTATTAATTGCTCATCAAACACTAGATTGTTCGCATTAAATGATTTGACGGCGACATCACCTTCGCATTAATGGCAGTATGGATCCCCTTTCTTGCCAGCCAGCCATTTGTATAACTCTAACTTAGGTCGGAAAGACCTATCTTGCCGTTACTAGCGGGAACAGTGTATGAAGTATATTGGAGAGAAACTAGTCCTTTCATCTCTAACTAAGCATTGTAAATATTCCACCCTTCAGAAGCAATAGTAAGCTTGAATACTTTCTTTGAACTATTACTTTGTCTCAATACTCTCAGATCGGTATACTGACTTAAGCATTAGAGGGTCTTAGCCGAGGACCCTCTCAACTAGTCTGACGTTTGTTCCGTGGCTATAAGATCCAACCTAAATCTTCAGAAGACATCTTTTTGGTCGATTAGCCTGTCCAGTTATCTACAGGTCGAAATCCCAGAATCCATTGTACTAAAATTTGCATCATAAGTGTGTAATAGAAGTTTTATGCTAGTTTTATTGTACTTGACAATACAAGTCCATTTTAGTTAGGGAATAACATTTGATATGGGTAAAAAAAAATATGAAATTGAACCCCCCCCCCCCCCCCCCCACCCAATCAAAACACACACACACACACACACAAAATGAAACACACGCACGCACACACAATTGTTAAAATTTGGATATGACATATGTAACATTATCCATTGTATTGAAATTATTAAAATAAAATGCGTAAAAGGTGGGAATTTAATATTTGTTAATTAAATATTAATTGCTTAATAAATAATAATGTTTTTTATTTTTCTTATGTCTTTTTCCCAACTCAAAAATATCCAGTAAAGTTAACACGTTTTTTTCCCCTGTCTACTTGTCAACATTTTGTTGGCCCGTATTGTCCCACACGATCATACCATAGTCTTTGTCGTTATCCAATAATCAATGAGGTGGATAGCGATAATTCACCATCTATGGTTAGTCACATTATTCACTTGATTAAGATACATGGTGTGGGATGTTAATATTTTTAAAAGGAAAATCTTATAAACATCTAAAATAAGATATCGAGATCTTATAAGCTCTTTCAAGAAAAGTTAAGAAGTTCCTAATTTAGGCAATGTTTAGCTAAACTTTTTTGGAGCATTTTATAAACTCTTATATCTTATAAAATATTATTGAAACTTATAAAATACATGTTATTTCTTAAAGTATTTGGTTAAAATGAGATTTTAGATACGATGTTAATAAATATTATTTTATAATTAACATGTTAAAATTATAAGAGTTTATTAAAATTTTAAAAATAAACTAGGAATTTCTTATTATTATTTTTTTCTAAAAAAGAGTTTATATGATTTTAACATCTTATTTTGAAAACTTATAAGATCTCTCCTAAAAAATTTATTATACACTTTATAATATTTTATATGCTCTTAAATAACTTACAAGATGATGTTTTAAGAGGCTTATAAGAAGGATGTGTACCCACGAGGAATTTCTCATGATGGGGTGGATATGGAGAGAAATTTCTCCATGCGGAGATGGGGCCAAAATTGACCCCCGATTACTAAACGAACAGGGGAGGGCGATCATAGTCCTCGTCCCTGCTTAAAAATTAATTAAATTATTACTTTAATATTATATATTTTAGGGCTGGTTTGGTTGGATTTTTAAGTTATCTCATGATTATTTATCATATAATAATTTATTTGATTTTTTTTATCATTGTAGTACAGTTTGGTTGGGATGATAAATAAACCTATGGGGATAGCAGTTTAGTTTATTATGAGAATTGTACATATAACCACAAGTTTTTAAATCACTCTAACCAAACGAATGATAAGGTGGGATAGAAACACTGTATCCCACATTATAATCTCAACCAAACTAGCCCTTAAAGTTAGGGTTGTAAATAGATAATAAACAGTACGGATACACTGTATTCGTATCTGTATCTATTTAAATTTTGTAATATTCATATCCGTATCCGTATCCGTATCCATATTTGATGATATTTTTTAATAACATTTGAATTCCTATTTATCAGATATTAACCGAATTCGGATGTATCCGTATCTGATTATAATTATTAGGATACATTCATTTATAAATTTCTAAATATTCATTTACAAATATCCGAATATCTGAATCCGTTAACTTGTAATAAAATGCATATTTTTTTCTAATAAATTTCATTAAAAAAAGTTTATTACATCATTTTAGAATTAAAAAATTAATTACTCTTGATTTAGTTAATTTTGTGATTAATTAATATTAATAAAATGACAAAAATATAAATTAATTACAAAATCAAGCAACAATAATTTTATATTGATTAATTTTATCGTTCATATATTGATGTTTCAATTTTTTCTTGATTTAGTAGCGTTTAATTATTATTATTACTGTTATCGGTTCTTCATAATTCTTAACTACTAATTTTTTCTTATAAATTCTTTAATTACTAATTTATATTTATAATCGTTTATATACAAATTATGATATTTCATGTTGAAAAAATAAAAGTAATTTATTATGTGTAATAATATATAATAATTTTTAAATATTATTTATATATTAAAATGTATAAAAAATTAGAATATATTATATATAATAATTTTTTAAATATTATTTATCGAATACATATAATAGATTTAATTAAATTACTGATGATCGAATATATAAATTAACAGATATATCCAACGAATATGTATTTAGAGCGGATATTAAATGGATCAAATAAGCAATTACCATATTCGTATATGTTTGCAGTTAAATATCTACTAATCGAATACGGATAATATCACTTTAAATGGATATGAATAATATGCCCTATAAATGGATTCGGATGTGAACGTAAACGGATTTTCGAATATCCATTTACAGCACTACTTAAAGCAATATCAAAATATATTTGATTGTTAAAATAATTTTTCATTCTAACAAACTAAATATATTTTTGTAGGAACCACACTAAATGGAGAATTCTTTTCTAAGAATTGTGAAGCTTTATAGTATTTATTTTTATGTATTTTATATATCTTTTAATATTTTTATTGTAATACATAATTAAATTTGGTGTGTTATATATGTTAATTTTTTAATTTTGAAAGCCATTTAAATTATTCAAAAATTCTACAAATTTTAGTATTAATTTTTTTTATTTATGAATTTTTCTATAAATTTCATTGAATTAATAGATACCCAGCTCGTGGATACCCATCTTCCAGTGGGGAAGCCGGGGCTGCCAAGTGAGTGCTCATCCTGGAGGTGGGGGCAGGGATGGGGACGGGGAGCGCACTTAGCCTCACGATGGCAGGGATAGGGACAGGGACAGGGACAGAAACAGTCCCCTCGCCCCTTTGACACTCTAACTTATAAGCTGATCCAAAATCCTCATATTTTTAATGCCTTGTCAAACTTTTGTAATTTTATCTGTAATTGATCACAAAATAATTTTACTAACATCTTATAAGCTTAATATTTTATTTTATTTAAGTACTTTAAAATTTTATTTTTAAATTAATATTAAAAATATTTTATAAGATATAAAAATTTATAATATATTTTAAATAAATTAACCAAACACGTATAATAGTTGTGAATATTTATGGCAACCTAAAATTAATCTAGCTAGATAATTATGTTTACATATATGGCCCTACATGTTTTATTAAATTAATTAGTCACTAAAAAAATTAGAAACTTGAAGGCATTATATTTCAATTTTTCACAAAGGGTCTCTATTGGTTAAAGATTTTCCTTATGATGTACAAGTTAGTGAGAAAGAGGCAAAATTAGGATGAAAACTATGAAAACTACTCGTTGGATGTTCTGTTTGAACAAATGAGTATTTATTTTTCATGCTTAATTTTATATTACGAATGAATGGATTATATATAGGAAAAATTGTATATATATATTTTGTCACTTTGTCACTTTATAATTTTATTTTATAATTTTTATCTATAAAAAATTTAACGCATTTTAGTTCGATTTTGACTGAGCTCCAAAAATTGATCCAAAAAATTGAGCTAGCATGCCAATATGATAAAAATTAACTTGCCAACAAGGCAAAAATTTCTAAATTGAACACAATATTCCCAAATGCCAACTCAAAATTTCCATTTAATTTTTGGATCTCCGACGAAAATCAGACACAATATGACAATTTTTTAATTCATACAAGACTAAAATTTTATGTTTCCAAATTACAGGACAAACTTGTGAAGTAAGCGAAATTACATGTTAAAAAAATACAAATTTTCACACTCTCACACATACAAATAGACAATATGAAATTTCTCCAATAGCGTCGGCTAAGTAAGAACATCTATCTCCTTTGATTTATATAAATATTTTATTGGGATTACAAGCAAGGGAACGAGTTTAAGAATTTTTAACTTCGGAGGACAAACTTAAATTTTTAGAGAGTAAAAAAATATTAGGAATGTCTACTTATGTTTGTTTATGTTTTGAGGAAATATTTTTTACTATAACAGTCAAATTAATATTTTTTTATCGAGTAATTGAGGTGAAAATAAAATAAAATAATATTTTTTATTGTAAGGGTAATAACGAAATATATATGATATATATTTTTATATGTATATATGTATTTGAAAATTAGGACTTTTTGGAGATAATGAATGGTAAGAAGGGGTATTTTGAGAAAAACTTATTTTAACATTTTGGAGCCAAAATAGGTTAATATTTGATTATATTATGCCAAAATAGTTTTATTTTAGCAAAATATAACCAAACGTTGCCATTACTTTTGAGAGTATAAAATTTTAAGTTGTATTAAAGACATGCAGAATATCATCACATAGTATAGACTTGATAGAGACTAATGATATTGGACATTCCTCCAATACCTCTATAAAATCCCCCCCAAGCTCAACATTTTCAGGCACAACGAGCAATAAGCCTTTCTTCATGGCTCAACAAAGAAATTTAGCTGCATTAATAATGTGCAATTTCCTCTTCTTCTTCTTCATCTCCATCTCCACTGCAACTGAGGAGGAACACACTTGGCAAGAAGCCTTTGAGGCCCTGGGAATTGCATGGAACCCAGATGGAACTTTAAACAGAACCATCCAAATTCCGATGGTCGGCCCAACCCCAACCGTCAATCCAAACGATCCCACGCCTGTCGCACTCTCCGCCGACCTACACAGCAGACCCCCGGTCCGCATCTACCGACCCGTCGACCCCCCAAAGCGCAAAATCCCGGTCATAATCTACACCCACGGCGGCGACTTCGTTCTCTTCAGCGTCTCCACCGTCATTTTCCACAGCTTCTGCAACGACATAGCCTCCCAATTCCCCGCCATAGTCGTCTCCGTCGAGTACCGCCTGGCCCCAGAACAACGCCTCCCCTCCGCCTACGACGACGCCCTAAACGCCATCTTCTGGGTCAGAGACCAGGCACAAGGGGTCGGCAGGCGCCACCCCTGGTTCAAATACGCCGATTTTTCCAGGGTTTTCTTGGTCGGCAGCAGCGCCGGCGCCAACATAGCTTTCCATGCCGCCTTACGTTCGCTGGATTTCAATCTCTCGCCGTTGCAAATCCAAGGTTTGCTTCTAAATCAAGCGTATTTCGGTGGGGTTAAAAGAACGGAATCGGAAATCAGACTGAAGGACGATCCGTACGTTCCTCTGTATGTAAACGATGTTCTCTGGACGCTGGCCCTGCAGCCGCCGGCAAACCGGGACCACGAGTTCTGCAACCCGATTTCCGGAGGATCCTATCTGGGTCGGGTCCCAAGGTTGCCGAGAGTTTATGTGAAAGCTGATTATGGAGATCCGTTGGTGGATAGATCAACATTATTGGTGCAGCACTTACGATCATATGGGGTGGAAGTGGTGTATCAATATGGGACCGGCGGTAGCCATGGAATGGAGCAGAGGAACAGTACGGATGCGCAAGTACTGTACGATGGCATGAAGAAGTTCATTTCCTCCATTGGAGAAACTGAGAATGAAGCTTCTCATGCTTCTTTTTAGTTTTCTGCTTTTGAATAAATATGCTTCTGTAGAGACCCTAAGATAAGAGGCTGCATTCTGCATGCAATGTGTAGTCTCTGTATAATAATGGGATGTGGATGGCACTACTTGTACTGTACTTGAATAAATGGGCCAATTTTCACTTCTAGATTAATAATTATCTCTATATGATCTCCTTTTTTTTTTTTTTTTATATAGATTTTTAATCTTAAAGAAAATTTCAACTGAAATTGATAAATCAAAAGATGATATATGAAAATTTTGTGAACGTAACATATACATTAATCTCGGTACATTTCAAGGTCGATTCAATACAACTTATTTCTTTTATTAGGAAAATTAAACTTGAAATAACATAAATGTAGAGGTCATTTGAAAGGATCCCTATAAATTTTCTTTTTTATGCTTAGGTCAAGAAGGATCAAGTAGTCAAATATAAATATAGAAAAATAATATGATAACAATAATAAATTTAATTTAGGGACCATATGGTTGGGAATATTTATAAAGTATTGTTGAGATGAATTTGTATGAATCATCCTACTTGTAAGATTGAGACGTTGCTCATATGTTTTAATCAAATAATTTATATTTTGATACTAATTAAACATCAGGTTGAGTTCCTACCCACATAAAAAGGCACAAATTTTAAAAGATTCAGAACTTTTAAGCTTTATTAAAGGTATTTTAGGTTGTTAGTCTTTTCCTATATTACACATCTTAAAGACCACAAATTTAAAGATGAAAGGTAAGATGACACTAACACATATGATCAAAATTAAAATTTTGCCTAATTAAAAAATTCCGCAATTGAAGAATGTCTAAATTCACTTTGAATCATATATTACATTTCATATTTCATTTTTTATATCAGTTTGATAAATATA
This sequence comes from Jacaranda mimosifolia, assembly GCA_018894105.1. NCBI lineage: Eukaryota > Viridiplantae > Streptophyta > Magnoliopsida > Lamiales > Bignoniaceae > Jacaranda > Jacaranda mimosifolia. The sequence continues at coordinate 12,801,570 of CM032120.1, read as the reverse complement.
AACCATGTGTCTCTAATTTTCAATTAATCATTTCTATAAAATAATAGTTTATGCATTTGGCGGATCTCCATAAAATGGCTAATAAGATAAAATAGGGTTTGGTTGATGTCGGGTGCGCGCACACATGCACGTGTATCTGGGTACGCACCCAACGTCAAATGCACCATAAAGTGGTGGTAGTCAATAAAAAAATGTGATAAATATAACATGTATAGATTGATGGAAATATTCACTTTTATTTGATTTGACCCTGGGCTTGGTCCACCATCTGTAAGATAAACACTTCACTGGAATCACATCCTCCACCGTAGGTCTTCCCCATTGGTAAGAATAAAATCATACACCTTAGTTTATCGAATAATCGTTAGGTATATCATATATGAATTGGACCTGGCTTATTTAGGCCCAATTTTTATGAACTAAACAATTTTTTTTAGATATATATAAGAAAATAATTCAAATGAATTACCCAAATGAAATGTACATTTATTTAATTTATATACTTAATTTTTTGTATACTAAATAAAAAAGAGTTAGCTTACTTAAAGAGTTAAGATTGTACTTTTTTAATCTTATAGTTTGAGGTATATATAGTGGAATTCGTTTTTGTGGTATGCTATACATGCATATATAAATTTAAGTTACCATAATATTATTACTAACTCTATTAATATATGATAAAACACTTAATTTTTAACATATTATAGATGAAAAATAGTGTAATTTTGATGATATAAATTCTAATAAGACACAATATTCCGTTAAAACTTCAAGAATATAGGATATAACCATCAACATATGTCATAATTTTTTTTCATTATATTTTTCATATCATACAAAAGAGGTAATTTTAAAAATTGAAACTTCATACAATAATTGAAAATTTAACGTATTATGTAAGCGTTATTTTGAGTGTCACTGCCAAAAAAACTCGCTTTAGTGACCGCTCCCAGCGGTCACTGATTTGTGACCCATTCTATTTGAATTTTTTTTTAAAAATAGTAACGGATTAGTGACCGATTTGTGATGGAATTAGTGACCCTAAACGTGGCGGTCACTAATCGGTCATTAAATTAGTGACCGATTTTTCTTGAGTCATAAACGCAGTCACTAAATTAGTGACCTCAAACATGGCGGTCACTAATCGGTCATTAAATTAGTGACCGATTTTTTCTTGGGTCACAAAAGTGGTCATTGATTTTTTTTGGGTCACAAAAGCGGTCACTAAATTAGTGACCAATTTTTCTTGGGTCACAAAAGCGGTCATTAAATAATTATATAATACTTTAAGTTAATTAGATAACTAATTATATTAATAAAATTAATTTGTCTAATTAACTAAATAAATTATTATATTTTTATAATTAATAAAATTAATTTGTCTAGTTATATTATATTTTTATAAATTATAATTTATATAGACAAATATTAGATATATTATTAAATAATACATTTAAATAAGTTATTGTTTGTATAGTCAAATAAATTTTAGGTATAATTAAATAATACATTTTTAATTTAATAAATAATGCCACATGTTCCGATAACATATAATATGAAATTATAATATGAAAATAGTAATACCTATTAATTATTAATCATGCCATTTCTTAAAATTATAAAAATTTAATTATTGTCTAATATTAACATAATAATCTATTAATTTAATAAATTAGTTTTAAATAATTACTTTCTTTATTGCTAAATAATTCATCTAGCAAATAACGTATTAATTCTTTAATGCTTTAAGTTATTCAGATAACTTATTATATTAATAAAATTAATTTATTTAGTTATTTAAATGAATTATTATATTTATATAAATTATATTTTATACAGATAAATAATTACATATATAATTAAATATTCTAATAATATATTTAATTTGCTAATCTATTTAATATGATATATTAGTTAAGAATCTATTTTATGTAATAATCGATCACATATAAAATTAAATATAATAATAACTTAATTTAACAAATTAATTTAAAATAATTATTTTATTTATTACTAAATATTCATATATGAATATCTTTATTAAATAATTAATTAAGTTTTATATACACATGAATCTGGAATAATAAATTGTCAAAATAGTTCATTTTAATTAAAATTGAAATTATGTTTTTTTAATGTAAGTCGATATTAATAATATTAACATATAATTATGATTTCATGTATATTTAATTTTAATTAATGAAAGTAATACATCATTTGTTATTTATAATTTAAAAAAATATAAAATATCAAAATAAATTCTGAATTAAATAAATTACGCATAATTTCATTACAATCTTTAAATATATATACATAGACATACACATAATCAAACTATAAATATATATAAATATATTACATAAAAAATCAATTTTTTCCAACAAACTCAAAACAAAAGTAACTAGTTTGACATTTACAGTAAAATTTGTCCATTCACCAAAATATTAACAAACTAACAACTCATTTTCAAATAATTTTTCCTATTTTTCGAAAACAAAAACAAACGATTGACACTTTCTCCAAATTTTCTTCCAAAAATCCATTCTTCCAAATTGTTTTTTAGAAAATGCCCAAAATGCAAGTGAACAGAACCAAAGTATTTGGATAATAAAATCTTGGAGCTTATAATGTGTTAATAATGATAATTTTATAGTTAATATAATTAAAATTTAACGAACTTGTTAATATTTTAAAAATAAGTTAAAAACTCCGTACTTTTTAAAAAAGAGCTTATATTTAAAATTTTTATAAGCTCTTTTCTTAAAAAAGATTATGAAACACTTTTCGACATCTTATAAACTACCAAACATCTTATAAAATATTTTGAGAAGATTATAAACTCACACAAACAACTTTGATATGTTTTACAATATCTAACTATAATCTATACATATAATATAAGATGAATATATCATTTCATAATTTTATTTTATAGATTCGTACTATTATTAATTTAGAAAACTAATAAAATTTATCTAAATATAAAACTTAAACTCTAAATCCTAAAATCTCTTAACTCTATAAATTTTAAACAACAATATATTAATAATAGAGAATATTTTTATTGATTAATATTATTATATCTACATATCTAAAACCAAATGTCAATATTCAATCGTCATCATAAAATTTAATTTTTTAAAATTATATTAAAATATAATATGTAAAAATATTAAGTATCAAAATATGAATCAAAATCACATATAATAAACTAGTGAATAATTAAATCTTGAATTTAAAAATTAAAAAAATTAATTACTAGAATTAAATAAAAATTATCAAAATAAAATATAAAACATAAAAAATGTAAAAAACAAGAGGGACCAAATTATGAAACCCCATTCCCATTTACATTTCAATTTCAATTTCAATTTCGATTCCCTCCCACCCGTCGACCGACCAAGTACGTACTCTCTCTTCTTCCTTCCTTTTTTTTTTTTTTGCCCTTTCTTATTTACTGTAACATTCTCGCCAACACTGTTGCCGGCGAGATGCTCGTCGCCGAGAGCCGGCAGCAGCTGGCCTCCTCGTCGAGAGACCCAGCAACTGCTGCTGGGTCTCGCGACCAAGGTTTTGTTTTCTACTCTGATATTAGCAAGAGCTGCTGGGTCTCACGACTGGGGTTTTGTTTTCTACTCTGATATTGGCAAGAGAACTCGAGGTTTGTTTTCATTTGTTGTTACTGCTAGATTCCCATTTTTTGGTTCTTTCACTTCATTTTATTTTATGTATGATTAAGTGTTTTTTTTTTTTTTAAATGAATTAGATCTTTTGTACAAGGATTACAACAACGGCCAGACGCTCACAATCACCACCTACTCTCCCACTGGAGTTGTAAGTTTTCTTTTTGGGCGGTACTTTTGTAGATCTGACTTTGTTATTGGTATAGTTTTTTCTTTTATTTTCTTTTTTCCCTTTTTTAAATTATGCTGGAGCTGTGGTTCTGTGTTGATTTTCTTGAGTTTGTGAATGTTGTGATTTTATTTTTATTTTTTCTTATGCGCATTTTAGATATATGCTAATTGTTTGTCTAGATTTCTTAATTTTCTTGAGTTTGTCTAGATTTTTATTTGGTATTTTTGAATGAGCATTGAAACTTCTCCATGCTCATCACCACTGCAACCTATGGCGCTCCTTCATATAATTATCTGGCACCAAATTTTTCCACCGCACTGGCTGTGCTTAATTTTAAAAAATTATCAATCATTTCTTTGTATTTCTTCACTTTCTTTTTTTTTCTTTCTCTTATCGTTTCCTATCTGTAAATTAAATTTTTTGTTTGGAATTTAATACCATTCCTCTTCTTTTTTCTCCCATGTGGATTGCCATTAACTCACAAAACAAGATTGTATTTTGGTGTTAAATGAGATGGGATTCTTCAGCAGTTTATTGGGCATTCTTGGTTTTGGAATTGAGCTTCTCTTTGGTCTTTTTGTTGGCTTTTACTTCTTTATTTAGTCTGAATCAGTAGATGTTAAGGTAATCATCTCCAGCTTTGTGTGTGTTTTCTAATGCTCTACTGTTGCATTGGAGCTTTATGCGATTAAAAAGTTCAAGGAAAAAGAAAAGGAAAAATGGGATTGTTGAAAAAAGGAATGGTTTTTCATTTGTATGATCCTGCTTCTTGTTTGACATATGTGTATATATATACATACATATATATATATACATATGGTGTTTTGAATCACTTAATTGCTGAGGGAGGTGTGGCCTTTGGTTTGTATGCATTTATCCTGAATTCAGTTCAAATGTAACAGAGGACCGCTCGATTTAACAGAGAATAACATCCACCGCCTCTTTTGCAAGGCTCTTTCTTACCAGTTTGAGAGGACCACCCGAAAGAAGCGACGCCAGTGGGCATCATTTAATAGGGAGCAACAATTTGCCCCCCAATTCTCCAAGAAATTAAAGAAAAAGGGAAGAAATTATTGAATTTACTGCATGCTTTATTGCTTGCATAATAATAAAGGTTGAAATTTTCTTTTTTAATTTCTTTTTTTCAATTATTTTGTTGTTGAACACGCGTGTCTTAGTCAATACAGAGGGAACTGTTCGTGTAGTAAAAAAACTTGATTATTATATATCCTTCGTGGAAAACGTTGCGGGAAGAAATATCTCTCCCTTCTATTTATACATTTCATCATTGTTTACCTTTGACTCCCAGAAGCCTCACTACGAGATGGCTCTGGTTATTATTAGTTTGGCTTTGATTTATGGATTTTTGATTGCTTTGTTTTTTATCTGTATTGGTTTTCTTGTTTAGTTTTCATTTTGTTTTGTATTTTTTCTTGAATTTTTGTGAATCTGATAGGAATTAAGAAGATTTCTGGGGCATTTCCAAGTGGGTTTCTTTAGTTTTGCTTGATCAAGTGTGAAGACACTGATTGTTGTCATAATCATCCATAAAATTCGGTGTCTTTTGAGAAAGCAAATGTAGTTCAGTAGTTCTTTATATAATTAATGTGTGTTTTGATTGCTTCTACAGAAACTAAAAAACGTGTAAAGATTATCAGATCTTTCTAGTCTTCCTCTATTAGAAATTTTGCTTTTGATCCTAGTTTAAGTCTAGCATTATTAATTGCCTTAATTACATTTTGACCTTATTAATTGCAGTTGGCACAGCTCATAACAGGTGATTTTCTCAAATAATTCAGCTCCAAAAACTCAATTGGTGAATTTCTCTGTTAATGTGGAAATATGTTGTTGAACAGGAAAAGCAGAACTTGCTGAACTGGATAGACCCTATGTGAAGATCAGCCTCAGTAGCTGGTTTTGGCACAAATGTTCCACCATTTTGGCCAGACTTGGGAATTACTTGAAGCAGAGAATCCCTGTAAGTCAGATTTTTTCTACTGTTTCTCTTTTTTCTTTATCTTTATAAATCCCAAAAGATTATTAGTAGTATTTTGAGGTGTAAACTACCATCTGTGCTTCTCTGATTCTCAGGAAATCTTGGAGGTGCATATAGAAGATGAGAAACAGTTAGATGATAGCCGAGAAAACTTCTGAAAATGATGCTGATTCAAGCTTCAATTTTGCTTTCTCTTCTTATAATCCTGTTTCATCTTATTATAATCAAAGGAAAAGGAAAGTGCTGGAATTTCAACTGTTGAAGCACTAATTAGTTGTGGCTTTTTAACGTTTATGAGCGAATGTGGATTGAAGTGATCTAATCCTTTTAAAATTTAGTTTATTGAATTTCTGTTGTTGTTTGGTGTTATTTGGAATGTAAATTGTGTTTTAAATAATGTTGTTTTAAATTGTTATTAATGAGGATAAAAATTAGGTTGGGTAAATATATTAAATTAAACATTACAAAAAAAAATAAAAAATTAATTATCAATTAGTGATTCCAAAGGCGGTCACTAAATGGAGGAAATATAAAAAATTTGTGATTGCAAATAGTGGTCACAAATCTGTGACCGCTTAGTGACTTCAAAAGCGGTCACTAAATTTGTGACCTTAGCTTGCGGTCACAAATTTGTGACCGATCAGTGACCCCACGGCGGTCATAAATCTATAACAAGTGGAGTAGTTGGTCACATAACCAACTATTAGTGACCCACACTGCGGTCACTGATTAGTGATCGCTTGGTGACCACTTATTCATTATTTTGTACAATAAATTAGTGACCGCATTTAAGTCATTTGTGACCGATTCGGCGGTCACTAATTTGTGACCCAATGGTCCAGCGGTCACAAATTTGAATTTGTGACAAGGGTTTTTGTGACCGCTGTGATCGGTCACAAATGCAGTCACTGATAGTGTCAGTGACCCATTTTTTGCTACATTTGTGATCGATTTGGTGGTCACAAAAGCCAATTTTTTTTGTAGTGTGTGTAAAGGGTTTTAATTTCTTTTTTATAGTATACACACTACAAAAAAATAAATAAATAAATAAAAAATTAGTGATAAAATAATAAGTGATAATACAAAAGTCGTCACTAATTATATGTATTAGGTAACAAAAGATTTTATTTTGTTACATTAATAATTTTTATAAATTAAATAATGACAATAATAGTGTTTAAATTATCATTATTGGCAATTAGTGATACCCCTATGGTAACAATTTAGTGATAATGAAAATTTTATCACAAATTATAATAGCAATTTTTATGGTTACTACGTTGTCACCATAACAGTATTGCTAATTGTTAATGGTAAGTTGGAAACAACTTAAAAATATTAGTTTTCATCATTAATTAATAAGCTATATTTTGACAAAACAAAAAATATTGTCACCTAAAAAATATCATTAATAATAAAATAAAAATTATTAATACTTAATACATATTATTAATGATAATTTTTATGTTATTATTTATTATTTTGTCATTAGTAAAATATCTTTTTAATAGTGATAGATGATAACACGGGCAAGTCACATTGGGCCTCTATATCACAATTTGATTAATGAGCCACGAATGTCAAACAAACGGTTGAGATAGTACTTAAATCATATTTACGTCAGAACCAGGTTAAAATACGACGTATAAAAAAGACAAAATTTAAAGGTGCGGTAAAAATTTAAATTGTGGGGGACAATCTTACCGTTGCGGGGCGTACATCAATTAACCCATTAGTGCCAATTATGAGGTCCATTGGCTTATAAGTCCAATGACATCAGTCTCCCATATTATATGTAAAGTTTCAAATTCGAATTCGAATAAATTTCTTTGTGCACATTATATACATTTGATTATATAGTTTATAATTAATTTATTTAATTTGATAATAAAATATTATTTACCTGTTAAAAGGATCATTTTTGTCATTTATAATATTCTTTAATTTTTTTTTATCAATTATGCACCATTATGTCCAAAAAAATATTAAGAAATTTTCTAACTAACTCCAAGTTTTTATTGAATTGGAGAAAAATGTAAGTGTGAACACGAGGACTAAGTCGGAAGGATAATGTACGGACATGCATGTTTCCAAAATGTAATTAAGTAATTGGAAGAAAAGAAAAAAACAAGAACGATTTTTAACTAATCAAAATAAAAACTCACCAAGAAATTAACTATATGTAGATAGGGGTGTAAGATGAGTCCAATTGGTTCTCGACTATAGTTTGACTTTGAACTTAAGTTTTTTCGAGCTTGAGCTTTATAATGAGTTGGTTCGAACCTTGATTCAATTGTTCAAAAGGCTTGTGAACCTTTTTTTTTTATAATTATTTTAATATATTAATTAAATGATTAGTTTATATTAATAATTTACTTGTTTATATTTTTAAATATTTTCTATATATTAATTAAATAACTATTTAAAATAATAATAATAATTTACTTTTAAATATTTTAATATAATATTAAATAATTAGTATATATTAATAATTAAATTTTATTGAACTGAGCTTAAATTCGAACCTTTAAGAGGAGGCTAATCTAGTTCGAGCTTGAGCCTCCAATTTTTTTCAATATCAACTTGAGTTTGATTTATTTATGCTCCTAAATGAGAAAAGGACTGTGTGCCATGTTGATTATGTTTCTCTCTTAAATGTTTATGTGGGCTTTAATCTTGCGCATGTGGAGATGAGATGACAATGCAAAAATTAATGTTATTAACAATATTGATATGGGATGTCTCGGCTCGGCCCAAACTACATGGGCCCAAAGGCACGATCCCAAGCCCATCCTGCCTCCAGGGCCCAACAGTGCAATCGACCTCATCTATCGACTAGGCTGCCCTTGAGTGGACTAGTTCGTTGCTGGGGTCGGCGAGTCAACCCGCGATGCCAATCCGGGCATTGCACGACACTGAGCAATTTTGTATCTCGACCTCTAAGGTCGAGATATGCGTGACGCACCTTTGCTGCATTAAATGTACTGACAGGCGGCATGCCGCCGCATTTATGGCGCATGCCACCCCACTACTGCCTGGCGCAGCAAGTACTTCAACAGTGTACTACCCTGCCCCTAAAACTTGGAGGGGCATCTACGTGGAACAACACAGAGAGAAGAAATGACTAATCACCCCTCGCGCTAGGGAAAAGGCCTTTTCAGCACACCAAGGGAATCCTAGGCAATTCCCCAAAAGAGAAGGCTATAAATACTCTTACCCCAACCTTCTTAAGGTATGCTCTCACAAATACAAAAGCCTTTACTCTGCTGCTCGAGTTACCTCGTCGACCCATACTGACTTGAGTGTCGGAGTGCCTTAGCTAAGGGCTCCTCGGCTAGCCTGACGTTTGCTATGTGATTGCAGGATTCAGCACTTTCCCTTACAAGAAAATCGACCTCCTAGGTCGAATCCCAATGGAAAACTCCACTAGGTCAAACCCTGACGAATCGAACCCTCATCATTTGGCGCCGTCTGTGGGAAACTTTCTGAGTCCTCCATCGAAAAATGGTGAACACCAGGCGAGCTCCCTCAGGGAAATAAAAGAACCCAAGGTCTAGCTCTCCCCCGGCCCAGCCTCCGCCGAAATTGAATGCCCCAGGTCCCAACGTCCAACCTGAGCCGCTAGTCACGTTGACGATGCCACAGTTAATGCAGCTCATTAGCGAGCAGATTTCTACACAGATTTCAGCCCAGCTCTCGGCCGCATTGAATCGACAAGCCGTGCAATCAGAGTCAGCAGCCAGTGCAACACCCAGGCCAGCGGGTCCGAAGAGAAGGCAAGCAGAGGAGCACTCCGAGCGGCCAGAGTCTCAGAGGCAGCAGTCGAGAAGAGAATTGAGCCCAGGCCGTTTTCCTAGAGAAATGGCTCGACCCCTACCTCGAGAGGAGGTGGCTGATTCCGTCGACCATGGCGTTCGACCCCTTCGAGCCTCGTAGAGCGATAGGGTCGAGCGCTCGAGACTTCACACGAATAGGAATGCATCTCAAGCGGATCAGCAGGAGTGAGAGGAAGTATCCCACCAAGTACAGCAGTTGAACAAACGCTTGGAGGAGATCTCAAGGAGAAATATGGAGAAGCCCCCCCATCAAGACGGCCCGTTGAGGTTCTGAAGGGAAATAGACTCCCCGTTTGTTTAGGAAATCATCGATGAGCGTATTGCCGTCGATGCTAAGATCCTGATCGGACTGCCAAGATATGATGGCTCGACGGATCCGAATGAACACTTACTGCGATTTGAGCACATGATGCAACTGCATGGGCACAATGAGTATATCAATGCGAAGATGCTGGTGACTACTTTCCAGGGAATATCTCTCGATTGGTTTGTGAAACTGGAGCCGGCATCTATATTCTCGTACGACCAACTGTGTGGCAAGTTCCTGCACCAATTCGCGAGTAGGAGGAAGGCCAAACTCCTCCATACACACTTGCATACGGTAAAATAGAGTGAAGAAGAATCCCTCCGTGACTTTTTCGCCCGCTTCAACATAGAAGTGTTGAAGATTGACAGCCCGAAGATCGAATTCTTGATCGATGTGCTTTTCCTGGGCCTAAAATACAAAGAATGTGCCAATGTGCTTGTTCGTGAGCAGCCCAGGTTGATGGAGGAGCTTCTCAACATTGCAGAAAGGTACATGACCCAAGAGGAGATGAATAAGCTAAAGTGTGGCAACCTGGACGTTGACAAGAGGAAAAACAAAGAAAAGGATGATCGACAGGCCAGAGAGGGGCGTCGATCCCATATTAAATGCTTTCATGAGTACACTCCGCTCAACCTCCTGAGGAAGGAGGTATTATTTTCCATTCAGCATGACAATCTGCTAAAGAAACCCAGGAAGCTCACGGAAACAGAGGCCATGAAAAAATCAAGGAAATACTGCCATTTCTACCGGCAGAAAAGCCATGACACCGAAGACTGTTTCAACTTACAAGATGAGATCGAGAGACTGATCAGGCAGGGCCACTTGAAGAAGTATGTCGTAGAGCAGGCCAGACAAAAAGAGGGCAGGCCCGACCGAACTCCCCGTAGAGAAAAGTCGGCCAGCTTGAGGAGAGAGGACAAAGGGAAGAAACCAGCCTAAAACCCCCACCTATCCATTCGAGGGGTCATTAACATGATCGCAGGAGGACCTATAGGGGGGATTCCAGATCCACAAGAAAGCAGACTCAGAGAAGTCTACAATCAACCAGGACGGCCAAAGTCGAGTCAGTCTACCAGCTTTCGACCAATTCGGAGCCAATCTCTTTCACAAATTCGGACCTCGACCATATAGAAAACAGAGGAGTTGATAGGAAAATAGATTGCCCCATGGTCATAGCCCTTTCAAATAGCCAACTTCGAGGTCAGGAAGATACTGGTCGATAATGGCAGCTCTGCGAACATAATATTCATGTCCGCTTTAAATAGAATGAAACTTGGGGAGTTAAAGTTCAATCAAGTAAGAACGCCACTGGTCGGATTTGGTAGACCTGAAATCATTCCGGAGGGATCCATCAGCCTTTCCACGGTATTTGGGCAAGGCTCAAAAAGTAGAACGTTGATGATCAGTTACCTGGTGGTCGACGCCCCATTTGCTTACAATGTTATAATTGGCTGACCAGCATTAAACGACTTCAGGGAAATCATCTCCACGTATCACATGAAGGTCAAATTCCCAACCTCGGTGGGTATGGGAGAGCTGCTGTGCAACCTACAGGATGCATAGCAGTGCTATACCATTTTCGTCGAAGCCAACGAGCAGAAAAAATGACTGCAGCTAAAACCCTCGGGGGACGCCCATGTAGCGAAACCTGAGGAGGGGTCGACATCCAAAAAGAGGAAATTTGAGGACACTAGGGTCAAGCCAATCGGGGAATTTAAAATAATTGAGTTGGAGCCGGGGAACCCTAACAAGACCACCCCGGTTGGGAGTGATATGGGCGACCGCTTGGAATGTTGCATGGTCGATTTCCTCCGATGAAATATTGATGTGTTCGAATGGAAATCTTCCGACCTCTAGGGAATAGACCCAAACATCATCGTCCACCAACTCAACGTGGACCCCACTCATAAATCGTTGAAATAAAAAACCAAAACCTTCAATGCAGAAAGGACCCAGATCATCCAGGAGGAGGTCAACAAGCTCTTAGAGACAGGATACATTGTAGAAATTCAATACCCCTCTTGGCTTTGTAATGTTGTGCTAGTTCCCAAGAGTGAGGGAAAATGACGCATGTGTAACGATTTCATCGATTTGAATAAAGCTTGCCCTAAGGATTCTTACCCCTTGCCTCGTATAGATTTGTTAGTAGACTCTACTGCTGGCTGTGAGTTGTTGAGTATGATGGATGCCTTCCAAGGCTATTATCAAATATTTATGGCACCTGAGGACAGGGACAAGACCTCTTTCGTAGTCCCCAATGGTATATACTATTTTTTAGTTATGTCCTTCGGACTAAAAAATGCGGGTGCAACGTATCAGAGATTGGTCAACTTCATATTCAAAAAAGAAATAGGGAGGTCGATGGAGGTTTATGTCGATGACATGATTGTGAAAACTGAGAAGGCCGAGGACCACCTTGTTGACTCGCCCATACCTTTTCCATATTAAGGGCCTTTGGCATGAAAGTCAACCCCAATAAATGCACATTTGGAGTTAGAGGCAAAAAATTTCTTGGATACACGGTTAGCCTACGAGGGATCGAGGCGAATCCACACAAAATTCAGGCAATTATGGATATCACCCCGCCGCGCACTACTTGTGATATGCAACAACTGGTCAGGAGGATCATAGCCTTGGGCAGGTTCATCGCAAGGTTGGTTGACAAGAGCCTTCCCTTCTTCAAAATTCTTAGAAATGCGAAGAAGTCAGGGTTTCAATGGACTCTGCAATGCGCCCAAGCCTTGGTAGAGCTCAAACAATATTTGTCTTCGCTACCCATGCTCGCTAAACCCGACCTTGGGGAGGTGCTGCAACTTTACTTGGTTGTATCCACGGATTCTATCAGCTCTGTTTTGACATCGACCAGAGGAGGGATACCCCGCCTGATGTATTACTGCAGCAAAGCTTTGCAAGGCCCTGAGCACAACTATCTGGAGATCGAAAAATTCACTCTCGCTCTTGTTACCGCAGCTCGAAAGCTTTTACCTTTCTTCCAGTTGCATGCAATCGTGGTGCTGACAAATCAACCATTGAAACAGGTGTTGTCGAAGCCTGACACCTCGGGCTGGCTTACCAAGTGGGCCATTGAACTAGGAGAGTTCGACATCACCTTCCAGCCACAGACAGCTATAAAAGCACAAGTCCTAGCCGATTTTATTGTCGAAAGACTCGACCCCCTAAACTAAGACGTCGGCAATGCTATTGTATGGACATTGCATGTCGATGGATCGGCAACACCTTCGGGGGGTGGAGTTGGTGTATCTCTTTGTTCCTTGCTTGTCGAAGAGTATGACTTCGCGATAAAGCTCGACTTCTCGGTCACGAATAATGAAGCATAGTAGGAGGCCTTTATCGCTAGAATGCATATGCCATAGAACGTGGCGTCGAGCAGTTGGTAGCAGTTACCGATTCCTAGCTAGTCGCAGAACAGATCGAGGGCAATTTTGAAGCCAAAGAAACCAGAATGACCAAATACTTAACCGAAGTTAGACACTTACATCAGTCATTCAAGAGTTTTAGCCTGAGCCAGGTCCTGTGATTAGAAAACGAGCGAGCAAATGTATTATCAAAGCTAGCCAGCTCAACCAAAGGTACCAGGGAAAAAACCATAGCATTCCTGGTGGCTAGCAAACCTTGCATCCAGGATGATGATCATATTCTCATCGGTTCTGTCGACCAAACCGCCCTATCATGGCAAGAGCCCATCAAGCTCTACCTCAGTTAAGGAACCGTACCCGACAACAAAAAGGAAGCTAGCAAGAACCGTACCCGACAACGAAAAGGAAGCTAGCAGGAACCGTACCAACCAGCCGCGACGATGGTAGATGTTCAGATAACATTGCCTTTCGACCAGTGGGGAATTGACATAGTAGGGTCCCTACCTAAAACATTTGGCCAGCGCAAGTTCATCATCGTGGCGGTTGAGTATTTTACTAAATGGGTAGAAGCAGAAGCAGTCCCAAATATCACTGACGCGGCCATCAAGAGTTTCATCTGGAAGAACATAATATGTCGATTTGGCTTGCCTAGAGTCTTAATCTCAGATAAAGGTACTCAATTCCAAAGCAAAAGCACGAGGAGATGGTGTGAGGCGTTAGGAGTCAGTCAACACTTCACCTCCGTGGGGAACCCCCAAGCCAACGGCCAAATAGAGGTCATGAACAGAACAGTTCTCGATCACCTCAAGGCTCGAATATCCGGCACATTAGCTAGTTGGGCGGACGATCTCCTAGGGGTGCTATGGGCATACAGGACCACACCTCGAACAGCCACGGGCCACAACCCATACAGTTTGGTTTACGAATCTGAGGCAGTGATCCCGTCTGAATTAATCCAGCATACCGCCCGGGTAATTCACTACAACCCGGTCAGAAATATGTTGGAGCGAACAGTCGACTTAATCACTATTGACGAGTTGTGCCACACAGCTTACAACACAATACAACGTTACCGGTCAAAAATGGCAGAGCGTTACAACAGAACAGTTCGACCCCGGACATTCAAGGTCGGCGACCTTGTCTTTAAGAAAATAAAAGTGTCAAGGAATGTAGCAAAACTCAACCCTAAATGGGAAGGACCCTACTCAGTGACTAAAGTGGCAAAAAACAACGCTTATCGGCTGGCGGATGCGTTTGGCAATGAACTACCTCGACCATGGAACGCAACAAACTTAAAGAAGTTTTACGTGTAAAAGGCCCTTGGCCCCCTTTGTATTCTTCACCAATAATGAAATTGATAATGTATTCTTGCAATTTAGAATGCACACACACGTTCACTACGTAGTTGACCTCGCAGTCGACAAAGTAGGCTTCACGCCACCAAAACGAGGCTTCACAACTAAGACCAAGCCGTCGATCCCGCAGTCGACAAGGCACACTTCACGCCACCAAGTCGAGGCTTCACAGCCAAGACCAAGCCGTTGACCCCGCAGTCGACAAAGAAGTCTTCACGCCACCAAGTTGAAGTTTCACAGCCAAGACCAAGTCGTCGACCCCGCAGTCGATAAAGTAGGCTTCACGCCACCAAGTCGAGGCTTCACAGCCAAGACCAAGTCGTCGACCCCGCAGTTCGCAAAACAACCTTAAAACTACCAAGTAAAGGCTTATTAGGCCCAACTTAACAGTTGACCAAGCAGTCGACAAACCTATCTTTACCCCGTCGTCGACCTCAATGTTGACCACGTTTATTTCTAGTCGTTAAGACAAGACTTTTTAACCCATTATCGAATTGACATGTTGGATCTTTCTTACCTATTCCCTGAACTACTCACAAATTTATCGTTGAGTAATCTCTTCGCCTAATCAAGCTGTTCGTACTTTATCATAAGAGTCTGACGACTTTTAGGCCCATCTTTTGTGTTGTATGTACAGTCTACTCGACAATAAAGACATGCATTCAGTAAGAGCAAAATCAATTAAATAAGTACGACCAATGAAATATACCAACATAGCATCTGTTCATACACAACGAAAGAGTTCTTCGTACAAGGCCTCATCGAAGCGCCTTAACCAAAAAAAAAAAAACAAACAACAAACAACAAACAAGAGCTTAACTAGAACCAGCACCCTCCTCAACAGCAGGCTCGAGCTCCTCACCCAAGGGAACAACAATTGGCACTGGCTCTAGCATAGCAACGGCGACGGGGATGGTGGCGGTCGCAGGCTGGGAAGGGCCGGCTGCGTCTTGAAGGAATTGTGTATCTAGAATAGGAAAGTACTTTGCAGCATTGACTGTCCCCTCCTTCACCTCGAAGGCAAAGTCACCGGCGAACTCAAACTCCCGAGTCATGGCTTTCAATTTTTGCTTGACCTCACTCGTCTCCTCTGCTCGTCCGTCAGCGAGGTCGACGGCCTGCGCCTCCGGTATGCCCTCGGCTATAGTAGTCTCGACACCCGCTCATTCGACCCCACCCTTGTCCTCCAGATAAGGCTACAGTTTCTCATCGAGCAAATGGCTCAAGCGGTGCTAATCTTTCGATCGAAAGGCATAGCCCAGAAATTGCAGCTACTTAAGTGTTTTTTTGAAGGAGATCTGGGCGTCGTCGATAGCAAACACGACACTCGTATCTTAGAATGCCGCACTCAACATAAATTGCTGCACCGCCTCTCGGCGCACCAGCGACAGTATACGATCGAACTCAGCCCGCGCCTCGGCTAGACATGCATTCCGACCCGCAGATTGACCAAAGCTCCAAGCAACCTGCCCGTCCAAATGCAACGCATCCATCTTTGTCCTCTCCTGGACAGATGTGACCAGCTTCTCGTCCCTCAGTTGGAGCTCTTTGCTCAGCTCCCCGACCTATTTCTCCAGCTCGTCGACCCTCATGTGTGAAGACTCGAGCTAAGCCTTTAGAGTCTCGGCATCCCCGCTGGCCTCTATTTGGTCCCGATCAGCCAGCGCTAGTTCCGACCTCCTATAAAAGTTATACCCCAGTTGGTCGACCTGAAAGACAACGTTATTAGATACTTAATCAGCAGGAAACAATACGATAAACAAGAAGAAAACTTTACCATGTTGGCATGATAAGCCAACGCTCGAAGAGCCGCATCCTGGCTCAGCCCCATAATTCTCCTCTGATCACCCACGAACTGACCATCCAGTAAAACTTTCAGTGGGGCAGCTCTTGTTGGCCCCGCTGTCTCTATAGAAAGCGAGTTATGCACGACCATGCCGGGTTCATTTTCGAATCGAGGAGAAGGCAACTTCGGCAAGTTGAACAGCAAATCATCCCCGCGGGCTCTGAAGAGATCGTCCTCGGTCGGCGGGCTCGACCCCGCTGCTTTTTCTTTTCCTTTTCCGGCAGCAGTCTTCTTCTGAGTAGGTCCTGACTGCTCCACCATCGCCCTCTTACCTCGACCTGCGGGGCTGCTGCCTACGGGTACGATCGCTAGACCAAGAGATGGTGTTGAAGATGGGATAGGCGCCGCGACCTCTTGGCGAGGCTCCTCGATCTTGGCAGCTGCTCGCTGAGCCGCAGTACCTTGTTGGTGTTGTTGGTTTCCTCTACCTTCACCAAAGCCTCCGCTCTTGATCGGTTCATGATGTCCTCGCGATTTTTCGAACAACAAAATAACAAGGATCAAAATCGACAACAACAATGGAAAAGCAACAAATTAAAAGAAGCACAATCTACCTAGTCGATCATTTGCAAGCAAATTTAACAGAGCTGGCGATAACCCAGCCAACACCAAATGCCTCTCCTCGATAAAAATTGAGGCCTCCATCTGGCTAAATTCGACCATGTCCTGAACGAAGGTGTTGGGCCTGGTCGGGGTAAGGTTACTTGGCATTTCGACATGCCCCCTCCACCAGCCCCGAGGAATAGGAAAACCTCCAGCCACTCGAACAAATATGTACCATTTTTTCCATTCTTGCCCATATAAGGAAACAGGGGGCTACAAGGAACTTACGGCGAGGTCGAGCAGTCAAATAATAGAAGCTCGACTCGTCAGCGCTACCCGACTTGCGAGACATCGGTAGGTGAAAAATGTTGGAAAAGTTTTCAAAACTGGCTAGCTGGTCGAATAGATTCATTAAAACAACGAAGCTACAGGTGGTGGAAAAATAGTTGGGCAATAACTGGGTTATGCACACTTGGAGGCCCCTAAGCAGGTCGATCATGGGAACACTCAGTGGGAACCTAAGACCACATCTGAAAGCATCCTCAAAAACAGTAATGCAACCTATAGGAGGACGACGCATTTGACCAGTCTCCCCTAAAGTCAGCAGTTCGTATTCAGTAGGAATGTGGTATAATTGCCTAAGACGCCGCAGGTCGACAAGGTTTACAGTAGACACAATCTCGCTATAATGATTTGGTGTAAATAGTCGACCCCGCGAGGTAGGAATCTGGCTTGGCCCAGTTTCATCTCCCCGCAGTTGCTACTCAAGCTGTTGGAGCTCGAGCTGCTACAACTAGAATTGTCACCCGACGACTCACTGGAAACTCCAGACACATATCTAGGCTTATCAAGTTGGGTCGCCTCTCTATCGCCTCCTCGACTACCCTCAGAGCCAGATAAACCCAACATTATGTCAAAAATCTAAAGGGCACGGAGTACAAATGAAGGAAACACTTACTGAATCGAAGAGCTAAAAATAAAAAATCTTGACTGTGGGAACGTTTGGATAAGCGATCGACCAAAAGGTAGGGCGGTAAAAGTAAAAATGGCTGGTTTTACCATGGGTATTTATAGAGGTGTGAGTGCGGGAACCTAAACGCCTGTAATAATTCGGTAACCGCCACGCCGCCCCACGCACCCCACGCTCAATACAACCCAAAAGATGTTGAAGGAAAAAGGTCATGGTGTTCAAAGTTCTCGAATGGGATTTTGATTTGGCCCTCAGAATCCTATTCGTATTGCAGTTAGAAGAGCCAGTAGTAATCATATAGTTGGGGAGGAATTTTCCTCAACAAATGATATTTTCGATAAAAATGGGAAGAAAGTGCCGCGAATCTCAGTTTTTGATAGACTTGGAAAGTAGCGGCATAAAAGAACCTATAATCAAAGATTGAATTCATCCAAAATACCAAAGTATTTGAAGTGCGTTAGCGAGCCAAAAAATCTAAGGAGTTCAATTCCTTCACGCATGCAACGGTGCTCTATTTTGCATATATTATGTGGTAGAACTTTGAAGGTTAAACTGCAAACCATTATCTTCACACGAACTCAAATGGATGGAGAATACGATAGAGAAAGTGTGGCCTCTTCATACCATATTATTGATAATAATAGTCGGTCAACTCGTCAAAATGCTATAGATCGTCTTTTTAAGCAAATCTCCAAGCTTGTTAGCAATGGTTACATGAGTGAGAAAGAAGGCATCATGCATACGGTCTATATAAGAAAAAGGGATGGACAAACAAGGGCATGTGTGGAATTCAAGAAGATTGAGCCCATGGAAGATGATATTGTGCTAGCATAACATATTACTTTGAGTGAAGAATTTCTTATTGAAGAAGAAGATGTTGAAACTGCTCCTCCTGAGTTTGAAGAAGGTGTTAAGGCCACTATAGATGAAAGGTGATGCCAATGACCCTAGGCTTATCTATATTCGTGCTTCGTTGAGTGCTGAGGAAGAAGAAGTATATGTTGAGTTATTACATGAATTCAAAGATGTGTTTGTGTCTGGGTTGGATTCAAAGATGGCAGTCCATCATCTATCAGTAAAGAAAGGAACTCATCTAGTTAAACAAGCTCAACGTCAATTTCGCCCTGAATTGGTTTCTTTGATTGAAGCTGAAGTAAATAAGCTTATTGAGGTTGGGTTCATTCGAGAAGTTAAGTATCCAACTTGGATCTCCAGTATTGTCCCAGTAAGAAAGAAAAATGGCCAGATTCGAGTTTATGTTGACTTTAGGGACTTAAATGGTGTATGTCTTAAGGATGATTTTTCATTGCCCATTGCAGAACTCATGATTGATGCTACCATAGGGCATGAAGCACTATCACTTATTGATGGATCAACTGGGTATAATCAAATATGTATGTCACCAAAAGGTGAAGAGTTGACAGCATTTCGTACCCCCAAAGGAATATACTGCTATAAAGTGATGCCGTTTGGATTGAAAAATACTGGTGCCACCTATCAAAGAGCTATGCAGAAAATCTTTGATGATATGCTTCACAAGAATATTGAATGTTATGTTGATGACGTGGTTGTCAAGTCCAAAAGGCGAGAAGATCACCTACAAGATTTGAGAAATTTTTTTGAGCGTTTGAGAAAATATCAACTCAAAATGAATCCATTAAAGTGCGTATTTGGTGTTACATCGAGAAAATTTCTGGAATTCATTGTTCGTCATTGAGGCATAGAAATTGAGCAAGCAAAGATTGATGTAATTTTGAAAATGCCTGAACCTCGAGACATCCATAAACTCAAAAGTTTGCAAGGGAAGTTAGCTTATCTTCGGAGATTCATATCAAATTTAGCTGGTAGATGCCAACCATTCAGCTAGTTGATGAGAAAGGCATTTCATTTGAATGGGATGAAGCTTGTAGCAGTACTTTTAAGAGTATAAAAGCTTATCTGATGAGGCCTCTTGTGTTGGCCGCACTAGTACCTTGGACGTCCACTGATTCTTTATATCGCTGCTCAAGAACATTCTGCTGGAGCTTTACTAGCACAGGGGAATGATGAAGGAAATAAAAATGCCTTGTATTACTTAAGTAGGATGATTATGCCAAATGAGGTGAAATAATTCCCAATTGAGAAAATATGTTTGGCTCTAATTTTTGCAATTCAAAAATTTAAGCATTACTTTTAGGCACATATTGTCTATCTTGGCTCAAAAGCAAATCCACTAAAATACGTCATGTCGAAACCTATCCTC
This sequence comes from Jacaranda mimosifolia, assembly GCA_018894105.1. Taxonomy (NCBI): domain Eukaryota; kingdom Viridiplantae; phylum Streptophyta; class Magnoliopsida; order Lamiales; family Bignoniaceae; genus Jacaranda; species Jacaranda mimosifolia. The sequence continues at coordinate 12,781,243 of CM032120.1, read as the reverse complement.
TTTGATAAACTCGCAAGATGGTACCTTCAGTTGCAACAGTTTGAGATTATCTATGTTTCGCAGAAGGCAGTAAAAGGGTAAGTTTTGGCTGCCTTCTTGGTTGATCATCCCATCTCTGCTAAGTAGGAATTATCTAAAGACCTACCCGATGAAGATGTCTTGGTAGTTGAGATTACACCTCCTTGGAAGATGTACTTTGATAGAACATTCCACAGAGAAGGAGCTGGTGCTGGAGTGATATTCATCACATTAATTGATGAAGTATTACCATATTCCTTCACTTTAACTGAAAATTGTTCCAATAATATTGCTGAATATCAAGCTCTTATTCTTGGGCTAGAGATGGCGGTTGACATAAAACAGTTGCGCCTTAAAGTCTATGGAGATTCTAAGTTGGTGGTCAATCAGTTGCTTAGGTCATATGAAGTCAAGAAGCCTAAATTACTCCCATACTTTAATTATGAAAAAAACTCATTAGATGGTTTGGGGATGTAGAAATTGAAAATGCGCTAAGAAAAAAAAACAAGCAAGCTGATGCTTTAGCTAAATTGGTCTCTTCACTTGCTACAACTAAAAATGAAGTGTGAATTCCAATATGTAAAAGTTGGATTGTACTGCCAATTTTCGAGAATGAGGATTATAAAGAAGGTGAAAGCCATGTTGTTCAAGTATTTGAGATAGAGTAGGAAGATTGGCGCCAACCGATCATGAATTATTTGAAGTACGAGAAGTTAGTTGATGATCCATGCCAAAGAATTGATATCCGACGTCATGTAACTCGCTTTATTTATTACAAATGTGAAATTTATAGATGATCATTTGATGGAGTCTTTTGGAGATGTTTAAGTAATGGTGAAGCTATCCAAGCAATGGAAACAACTCATTTCGGAGTTTGTGGCGCTCACCAGTCAAGTCCAAAATTACATTTTCGAATAAAAAGAATGAGTTACTATTGGCCAGCAATGGTGAAAGATTGCATGAACTATGAACAAAGATGTCAAGCTTGCCAATTTCATGCAAATTTTATTCACCAACCACCCAAGCTATTGCATCCAACTGTTGCTTTATGGCCATTTAATGCTTGGGGATTAGATGTGGTTGGACCTATGATAAAGTCTTCTATTGGGCACTTGTATATATTAGTTGCAACATACTATTTCTCTAAGTGGGCTGAAGCAATACCCCTCAAAGAAGTAAAGAAGGAAATGTTGCTGACTTTATCGGCATCAACATTGTATATCGCTATGAGGTTCCTCGTTATATAATCACTGATAATGAAAAGCCCTTTTTGTAATAGTCTGATAGATAAACTTTGTCAGAAGTTCAATTTTAAGTAGAGGAAAATCTTCGATGTACTATGCCACAGCTAATGGTCCTGTTGAGGCATTCAATAAAACTCTATGTAATTTGTTGAAAAAAGTAGTCTCAAATTCAAAGAGGGATTGTCATGAAAGGATCGGAGAAGTTTTATGAACGTATCGAACTACTCATAGAACACCTACACAAGCAACTCCGTATTAATTGGTTTATGGTGTTGAAGCTGTTTTACCTCTTGAGCAGCAAATTCCTTCATTAAGGATAGCCATACAAGAATGATTGACTGAGGAAGAAAATATGCGCTTACGTCTTGAAGAATTGGAGGCCCTTGATGAGAAAAAGTTGGTAGCACCAAAAAGGTGTGATCACGATCTTTTCAAGTTGGAGATTTAGTGCTCGCTGTAAGAAGACCCATCATCATGACTCATCGAACTGGGACTAAGTTCATATTAAAATGGGATGGTCCTTATGTTGTTAAAGAAGTCTGTTTAAATGGTACAAGTTGGTTGCTGAAGATGGATTAAGAGATGGCCCTATAAACGGAAAGTTCTTGAAGAGCTACCATGCATAAAGATGGGATAATTCTCCTTGACGCATGAGCTTAAACTGCATGTTGCTCCTTGGTGCACGAGCTTAAACTGCATGTTACTCCTGACCCGTATGAGTATAAACTGTGAACGGTACCCACCAAAGATAGTGCATGTGCTTAAACTGTTAACTTACTCCACCAAAAGTAGTGCATGTGGTTAAACTGCTAACTGGCCTCACATAAGGTATTTTATGAGGTTAAATATCAAATATCCCACCTAATCCAAGGTGGTTAAATAATGGATACTCTTGGCCCGCATGAGTATAAACTTTGAATGGCATCCCCCTAGAATGATGCTTTCTTTAAGCTACGTGATGACTTGATCCCTTTATTGAGTACGTAGGCAGCTTAGATATTTTCTAAGTTCAGTCATGAGTTTATTTTAAATTATATTTTTCTCTGTTTCTTAAAAAAAAATTAAATTGTTTTTATTAAGTTTGACTTTTTTTTTTTAGTTTGTTAAGTTTTTAAAAAAAAGGTAGTTTAGTTGTTTTTATTAAGTTTGAGTTTTAGTTTGTTGAGTTAAGAAAAAAAAAACCAGTTTAATTGTTATTGTTAAGTTTGAGTTTTTAGTTTGTTAAGTTTTCTTTAAAAAAAAAAAGTTTAATTATTTTTATTAAGTTTGAGTTTTTAGTTTGTTAAATTTAACAAAAAAAGTTTTAGTTGTTTGAGTTAATTAGTTTGTTGAGTAAAAAAAAAAAAAAGAAAGTAGTTTAGTTGTTTTTATTAAGTTTGAGTTTTTACTAGTTTAATTGTTTTTATTAAGTTTGAGTTTTTAGTTTGTTAAGTTTTCTTTAAAAAAAAAATAGTTTAATTTTTTCTTTTAAGTTTGAGTTTTTAGTTTGTTAAGTTAATAAATAAAAAGTTTTAGTTGTGTGAGTTAATTAGTTTGTTGAATTAAAAAAAAGGGTTTAGTTGTTTTTATTAAGTTTGAGTTTTTAGTAGTTTAATTGTTTTTATAAAGTTTGAGTTTTTAGTTTGTTAAGTTTAAAAAAAAAAAGTCAAAAGATTGCAAGAGTAAAAAAAAAAAATTTATGTAATTTCAAAAAAGATAAATAAATAAATAAATATATAAATGCAGCATAGTTTTTTTTTAAAAAAAAAAAATAGGACAAAAAGTTCTAAACAAATTTCAAGTAAAAGGACTCAAGTTCTTCAATTCTTCATTGACAACCTCTAAATGTTCAATTGAAGTTTGCATATTCTCAATAACTTTATTACTCAATGGAGGAGTACTCTTGATAGCAGCAGTTTCTTCTTCAATCTTATGAATTTCAGCTTGAGTACTTTGAAGAAGTTGTTGGCGTCTCAATGATAAAGTCAAATTCTTCTTGAGTTCCTTCAAATTATAAAGCTCCTTCCCAACACATTCCTGCTCTTCTTGGGTGGATTTAGTTTGGTTCATTTCTTTGCTTTCTCTAGTTTGAGCATTATGGAGATGATTTTTGACATCATCTAGCTATTGTGCAAGAATTTCATTTGATGCTTTCTCAAAAATATGTTGACTTTGCTTCATTATAAGTGATGGCCATGTCAAACAATATTTGCAATAATTCTTCCACATTGGAGATATCAAATTTGCTGAAGCCCCTCATTAATTCAAGCACAAATTGAACACTATTTTTGATAGATAATAGGGAGTCAAGTGGAGTATTTGCTATTCTCTTGCGAAGGTCATCCCACAATATTTAAAGATACTCTTTTTGATGATTATATATAAATTTCTCACCTTCAAATACTAAGACTGGAGCACAAGGAGATGACTGTTTAGCTTTTATACTATGGAGTGCCTTATCTTGCATTGTTGCATCAATTGGAGTGCCCATGGCCAACGAGTTAGGTCCCCTAATTGAACTTTGGCCACCTTGGGATATCTAATCTTCATCAACATTAATAATTTCATTTTGGAATTGAAATGTTACATGATTTGAGTTAGCAAATGACCAAAATGGGGCTTATTTAAAGAAGAAAAAGAAGATGAAGAATAGAAAATAACCTCTTTGGCAAAGTTCTCTATTGGCGAAGTATCACTTGGCATTGGAGATTTGGGACCCTTTTTAAGCCTTTTCCAGTGATGGTTTGCATTACTACTGTTGCTTGTTTTTAAAGGATAAAGATTCCTTCTCTTTTCTTTTGAAGGCTCGATATCTTCTAGGTTGAGAGTATTTTGAATAGCATCAGCAAGTGGTCTATCTCCCTTTATCAGCATCCTTGTTCCTAAGAGAAATTTTGATCGGACTCAAGTAATTTCCATAAATTTTAGTCCATCATTTCTTGTCAGCATCCGAAGAGAATTTTTTTGCATTTGGGGGCACACAAGGAAACCATGTTGTAGACATAAAGTTATGCAAAGTGCATAAGCGCCAATAGTGAAGTCCTTCATCCAAACGGGTTGTGCGAATGTCATGAGCAAGAATTCCAGAAACTTCTTGATAATATGAAAATTGACGACTAAAACGATGAGGACTATAAGGTTCAAAAATAAAGTAGTCACCTTGCCACAAAGGAAGAAAATTTGAGCGAATAGCAATGAAATATTTTTGCTCCAATTCTCTAGCCTTCCCATTATCAACATATGAAAGTCCATTATCTTTAGTAATCATGGTGCAAGTCCAAGAAATAAAATTCCCTTTGTGAATTCTCTTACGGGCCTCCTTGGGATCATAGTATTTTGCGCGTCCTTTGCCCGAATAGATTGCCATTTTTAGGCCACACATTTCTTGCCAAACTGGATAATGTGTTTTGAAGTAGTGCGCCAACCAAGCATAGACAAAGTGGATAGGAAAAGAAGAATGCACAGGAATCGGCCTTGGGGAACCTGAAATTTTGTTTAAACCATTGTAGATGCTGGCTAAACTGGAATAGCAAGACTTACCTTCCTACTGGTGGCCATGATACATGCTATCTTGAAAGTGTTGGGGTGTATTGAATTAACATCATTGGGAGGAAGAGCAAATGAGCAAAGCCAACAAGCTAAATAAGTTTCTTCTCTCAAGTTCCCAGGAATTCCAAGTTTTAAAAACAATGCCTAATCTGGAATGGACCCTATTCTCCATGAACACCAAAATCGCCAAGAGGATTATGAGTTGATTTGGGCCGGACCGTATTTTTCTCCTTGCCTGGTGGTAGTTGATGATATTTTATTACTTTCTAGGACCAATACTTCACCCATTTTCCTATAGTAACTTGAGAAAGTTGACCTCTATGGGCACTCATTTGAAGTAAATAATAAGCTTGAAATAAGTGTTTGCAAGAATTGGGGATAAATTTACTCTCTGCTTCATCAACACCAGTAGGCTCCTTGGCATAAGGAATCACTTCATCATAAAAAATTCCTGTAATAGGAAGGCCTGCGAAGTTGTGGAAATCCCATAGCAATATGGACAACTCTCCAAAGGAAGTTAAAATAGTATTTGTAAGTGGACACCATGCCTCATAAAATGTTTTGATAATTTTAGAATTTCTATCATATGTGAATAATGAAGTATACACTGGATTATATAATTGTGCGGCAATCAACTTGTGCTTGCATCGGCTAAGCACATCTTCAGTCCACTCCCAGTATCCTTTGATGCAGTAAAATTCACCATCAAATTGAAGAGTTTCTCCCCACTTGGCCTTTCCCTCAATAATGCTGCAAGAGAATTGATTTGTTTGATTGTTGGCGACGAATTAGTTTGTTTGGAGGACAATGATGAGTTGCCTTTAAAGTCCACACTTTGAAAGTTTTGATCTCTCGGGATAACTCCTCGGTATGAAATGAGTTAGTCAGCCTTGACCACTTTGTCGCGTATCTACCAATAAGTGAATTATAAGTAGTCAAAAGTGTGCCTTTCTCCATAGGTTGATTCTCTTCATCAAGAATAATCAAGTATTGCACTCCGGCGGTGGATGAAATTTCTTTAAAGTGAACCATGGGGCAACCTGTAAGGATACGAGAAAATTTAATCAAGTTGTTGAGGAAGAAAAGAAGAAGAAAAGATATAATTCAAAGAAGATTGATGTGAAGAATGGTCACGTGTAATGCTCATGTGAATTAATGGAGAATTAAGTTGATGGAAAGCTCATAACAATGCTAAAATAATGGTGAATATTCATAGAGACATTTTATCAAACATGAAGGATACATGAGCTAAGGGAGAAAGAATAAGGAAAAAACTAAGAAGTGATCAAACCCAACAATTTAATAGAGCAAATACCCAACAATCAAAAGCAAATTCTCAACAATTGACAAAACAAATTCTTGATGTGCTTGTTGTGTGATTGTGAGCCCATGATCAAGCCAATTTATAGGCACTTGAAAAAGTATTTTAGTAGGACTCAAATCCCACCGAAAATTAGATTCTTGATCCATTTATTTATCATGTTAAAAAAAGAGAAAGAAAATAAAACAAGAAGATGATGAAAAGAAATCCTAAAAGAGCCTGAGTTTGTTAAAACTATTTGATGACACTTTCCTCAGAAATCGTCTATGGCAATGCTCTTATCAATTTCTTACATATGGAAATTTTCGAGGAGTCTGCTGCAATGCATATTGAAAGACTGCTAATTATCTTGTCAATTTATTGCTAGAATAGTGCTCGGCAAACCAATTAGATTGGCCTTGTAAAAATTATTTCCTTGTAAAACAATCTTGATTAATAATATTCTTTATATGGTTATCTTCATCTTATGCTCTTTATTACTTTACTTGCATTTGGATGAAGCCCCTAGATCACTTATAACTACGGGACTTGGTTTGATGACCATGGAATAAGTCTTACGCGGTCGTGATCTTAAATCTTCCAAGTTGTAGAATCTTATGAAACAGGACATCTAAGATTCGGATAGACTTGCATTGACGATGCACAAATCCAAGAGTTAGATGTTGCTCCGTTCTATGAGCAACCATATGAGATATTGGTGTATGTTAGTGGGTGCTTGTTAGACAACAAGGCACTGGAGACCCACCAGAGAATCCACTAGATAGCCGAAGTGGCAAGTCGGTAGTGACAAGCTTTCCAACTTACGCTAGTGCATATTATTAATCATTTGACCTGAGGATCCTTGGTAACCTTGTGTCTAATCCTTACGGTTTGACTCTTCCTTGACCACTTAGCGGGTCTTTCGGGTTGAGGTTGGGTATGAGCTAGTTGGCATGGAGGTTTGTGAGATTTAAGATGGAATCCAACTCTTACTTTTGTGAAGGACGGGCGCATATCTTATGTATTCTATAATGATTGATTCCAAGAAATCCTTGCACAACGTGGTGTGACAATTTCAAAAAGGAGTTTTTCAAAGATGAAGTCCCACAAGAAAATGAAACATTGAGAATGGAAACATAGTATCGAGTCTATTATGGAGCCGAAAAATATCTTGTCTTAGGCCTCTTTCGGGAGATAGAAGACAAAAAGACCGTATTTGCATAGTATGTGTAGAGTTATAATGGTTCTCCAGAACATTCATTTTGGCCAATTAGTTGGGCTCTATGGGCTGGAGGTTGGACATCGACCATGTAGATTGGGTACTCTTCAATTAATGAGATTAATTGAATTGAGTCGATTAGTTTAAAAGTGTTTTAAACTAAATTGAATATATGATATTCAAAAGTCGCAAGGAGTTGTGAGCCCATGTCCAATGAATGATAGAACCTATTGAGTCACACACAAAAGCCAATTAGCGTCCTATTTGATAGAGAAAAGATTTTCTAAGTGTTAGAAAAAAGTCTCCTAGTGGACCGATTTTGAAGTGCCAATTTTGAAGGTTAATTTTGGCTTGATTAATTTAAGCATTAAATTAATCAATTAATTTAAGGAGTTAAATTAGACCAATAATTGAGGAGTTAATTACTTGGTGCCAATATGACCATCAATTGGTCAAGTTAACTTAAAAAGTTAAGTTAACAAAATTCAAGCTTAAGAGTTGAGCTTATTTGACTTAAAAGTTAAGTAAAAGATTAATTAATTAAATTAAAGTATTTAATTTAATTAATGGGAAGAACACATTTTGGAGGAAAAATTCAAATGAAATGTTCATTTGAATTAACATTTTAATTGACTTGAAATTAGATTTCAAATGTAATTAAAATGTGAAATTCAAATTAGATTTGATTTGAATTTCCATTTGCTACCTTGGCAAATGCAAGTTGGCCGCCCCTTCTCCTCATGGGAGGTGTGATGACACTTTGGCATCACACTTTCCAGCCTCTCTATATAGATACAGAGAGAGAGAGAGCTGGCCATTATGTCAAAAGGTGTGAAGAATTAGATTCTCCACCATTCCCTTCAAAATCGTTGTAAGCATTACATTCATGTGTTGAAAGCTTTGCTTTTCTTCTTCTTCCCTACCAAAATTGGCCTCCACCATAGCTAATCTCTGGCCTTATTCTAGCTTATAGGTTAGAGATTTTGGAAGATCTATTTGGTGTGTGGATCATATCAATAGAGGCAAACTACTTTGTTTGCTACAGTTTGGAGGTCCATTGCACATAGTCTTATTTGGTGATTTTGTCCAGGGAGATCCAAAAATATTTCCAGCCTTAATTTTTTTATTGAGAATTCCTCAAGGTGTTGAGCAGCTCCAGTAATTTTTTCATTATTTTTGGAGGTGATTTGGTGGAGGCAAAAACTGCTCCTCTCCTGTTGCGCATTTTCTGACAGTTTCTGGATGGGTGAAGAGTTCACCTCATTCTCCTTGAATTTTGCAATTTCAAGGTAACACTCAATCCTAATATGAATCTCAAGCATGATTTGATCCTAGTTAGCATGTAAACACCAGTTTATTAAGCTTTTGAAGTTTTTATAATTGGATCCTGGTGCCTTACTAACTTTCACGTGGTATCGGAACCTAGATCATGCTTAGATTTGGATTTTCTTTGGATGATTGATTCATGTGATGGATTAATCTAGATCACCAAATTCTTGATTCATATGATGGATTGGAGTGTTTGGTTGATGTTGTGTGTGGTTCCTTGATTGATGACTTGAAAGCATGCTATTATATGTTTTAAGTGTTGATTCATATTTTAGTATGTTGAAATTCATAGTAATAAATGTTGAATGTTGATTTAGTATTTATTGGTGTTATATGATGATATAGCATGTTGTTGATTGATCAAAATAGTTTTGATCATTTTTGGATCCAATTTGATTGGAGTTGTATTGGAAATTTTGAAGAATATGATTCTAGCTTTTTCTAATTTTTGAAGACATGATTGAGCACTTGAATTTTCATTTTTGAAAGAGGTTTTGAATCTGAAAATTCATCCATAATGTGTGTTTTAATGTTGGGAACATGTGCTAAAATTATTGGTGCATGAAAGTTGAGTGGAAAAAGCATTTGGCACACTTTGAAGCCCAAAATAGGGGCTTGCCGCACACAGCCAGGCGCTAGCCGGGTGCTGTGGGCAAGCCGTACACCCAGGCTGGATGACAATCCAGTTTTTGGTGAGCTTAAATTTGTTTTTCCAACTCCTTTAATGCTCAGTAAGTTTTTGCATCAGATATATTAAATGCACAAGTGTTCTGCAAGTTCTCAAAATTAATTTTTTAATGCTTTTGAAAATTGGTTAAAGTTGATCTTCTAGTTATGGCATAAATGTTACGCTTGTTCAATTATTTGTTTATGAGATAAGCATTTAATTGTTAGAATTAATTTTTAATTCTAGATTTATTTATTGTTCATTTCATTGTTGAATGGATAATGAATGAATGGGGATGATCATGAGCCTTTAATTTTGATTTTATTTGTTTCAAGTTGTTGAAATGAGTTGTATTAAATTGAGGCTCGCATGCCTCTTTATTTCTACCTTATAAATGTTATGAGAGTAGAATCACTAGGAGTGAGAATTTCCTTCTCATGTAAAAGTTACACGGAGCAAAGGAGGCTTTGGAGGCTTTGAGACTTTTGAAGACCCATGAATCTATGGGATACACTCATGTATAGCTAGATTTAATCAATTCACCTAAAATCAACTAGGTACTGCACCTATGGCTCTAAGTTTACCACTTGGTTAGGCTTATGGTCATCCCACCCTAGGAGCATGCTAGACACATTTACTTATTTATACTTTCCATATCCTATTGATGTATGAGATGCATGTTTAGGTTATAGAAAACCTAAATAAGAAGATAAAATGATGAGATCTTTGCAAGCAAAATCCCTCAACTTAGAATGTCTAAGTGTTTTTCAAATATTAAGTCAAAATGAATACAAATTAAAAGAGTTTTAGTTAATCCAAGCTTCTACCAATAGTATGTGGCATGATGATGCTATTACCTTTGTATGATATACATCCGATTACGGGGGTCATATTTAGGTGGAAAGCTGTGATCATATGCTTTGCATGGGATGCACATTTGATTTAAGAACACCCACATATTATACACTCGGTTATGGGGGATGTTGTGGTGCCCATCTTGAATCAAAGATTGATTAGTAGGTTTGACTTAACACCGAGTAATGTAGAGGTCATCAATTAGGAGATCTACATGAAATGATGAGGCAAAATATATCAAGAATTGTATGAGATGCAATTAGAAAATGTTGCTTATCTTTGGATTGCTCGTGCATATACATCCTGTTACAGGGGTCGACTTGCAAGTCCTTAGGATCTTGATTCTCACTAGGAAATATGATTTCCCAAATTCTTCTATAGGGTGAAGAATTTGATAAAATAGTGGGAGGAAAACATGCTTGAAAGACCATAAAACATGTTGTTAATATCAAGCTCAATCACACGCTTATATTTTTTTTGGCCTCTTGTAGATTTTCAAAATCTTCAAACAAAATGGCTAAGAATCCACTCCCATCAATTTTGGAAACTAATAAACTCATCGGGCTAAACTTCCAAGATTGGTTAAGAAACCTTAAAATAATTCTTGACTATGAAAAGTGGACTTACGTCCTTGACAAAGTCCCCATGAACACACTTGGTGATGACGCCACCGATGCACAACGTGAAATGTTCACAAAATTTGTAGATGATGATCTACAAGTGAGGTATGTCATGCATCTGTCCAACGAACTCACATGAAATAGGCTCAAGAGATCTATGTACACTTACAAGAGTTATATGGTGTACAAAGTAGACACGAAAGGTTCGCTTTGTCCAAGGAGCTCTTTAGGGAAAGGATGAGTAAAAGGTCTAATGTCCATGATCACGGCCTCAAGATGATTGGACTCATCGAGAAGCTTAGACAGTTAGGTGTGGTCATGGACAACGACCTTTACGTGGATTTGATCCTACAGTCATTGCCACCATCATATGATCAATTAAATTGGCCTTGTAAAAACTATTTTCTTGTAAAACAATCTTGATTGAATGATGTTTTTTATATGGCCATCTTCATCTTATGTTCTTTATTACTTCACTTGCGTTTGGATGAAGCCCCTAGATCACTTATGACTATGGGACTTGGTTCGATGACCATGGAATAAGTCTCACATGATCGTGATCTTAAATCTTTCAAGTCGTAGGATCTTATGAGACATGGCATCTAAGATCCGAATAGACTTGTATTGACAATGCACAAATCCAAGAGTTGGATATTGCTTCATTCCATGAGCAACCATATGAGATATATGTGCATGTTAGTGGGTGCTTGTTAGAGAACAAGGCACTGAAGACCCACAAGAGAATCCACTAGATAGCCGAAGTGGCAAGCTCTCCAGCTTATGCTAGTGCATATTATTAGTCCTCTGACCTGAGGATCCATGGTAACCTTGTGTCTGGTCCTCATGTTTTGACTCTTCCTTGATCACTTGCGGGTCTTTCAAGTTGAGGTTGGGTATGAGCTACTTGGCATGGAGGTTTGTGAGATCCAAGATGGAATCCAATCCTCGCTTTTGTGAAGGTGGTGTGACAATTTGGAAAAGGAGTTTTCCAAATATGAGGTCGCACAAGAAAATCGAACATTGAGAATAGAAGCATAGTATCGAAGCTATTAAGGAGCCAACGAATATCTTGCCCTAGGCCTCTTTCGGGAGATAGGAGACGGAAGGACCGTATTTGTATGGTATGCGTAGAGCTATAATGGTTCTCTAGAATGTTCATTTTGGCAAATTAGTTGGGCTCCATGGGCTGGAGGTTGGACATCGACCGTGGAGATTGGGTACTTTTCAATTAATGAGATTAATTGTATTGAGTCAATTAGTTTAAAAGTGTTTTAAACTAAATTGAAAATATGATATTCAAAATTCACAAGGAGTTGTGACCCTATATTCAATGAACGATAGAACCTATTGGGTCACACACAAAAATCAATTAGCTTCCTATTTAGTGGAGAAAAGATTTTCTAAGTGTTAGAAAAAAGTCTCCTAGTGGACCAATTTTGAGGTGCCAATTTTGAAGGTCAATTTTGACTTGATTAATTTAAGTGTTAAATTAATCAATTAATTTAAGGAGTTAAATTATATCAATAATTAAAGTGTTAATTATTTGGTGCCAATACGACCATCAATTGGTCAATTTAACTTAAAGAGTTAAGTTAACAAGATTCAAGCTTAAGAGTTGAGCTTATTTGACTTAAGAGTTAAGTCAAAGATTAATTAATTAAATTAAAGTGTTTAATTTAATTAATGGGAAGAACACATTTTGGAGGAAAAATTCAAAAGAAATGTTTGTTTGAATTAGTATTTTAATTAACTTGAAATTAAATTTTAAATGTAATTAAAATGCAAGTCAAATTCAAATTAGATTTGAATTTGCATTTGCCACCCCTTCTCTTCATGGGAGGTGTGATGCCACCTTGGCATCACACTTTCCAGCCTCTCTATATAGATACAGAGAGAGAGAGCTGGCCATTATGTCAAAAGGTGTGAAGAATTAGATTCTCCACCATTCCCTTCAAAATCATTGTAAGCATTACATTCATGTATTGAAAGCTTTGCTTTTTCTTCTTCTTCTTCTTCTTCTTCTTCTTCTTCTTCCTCTTCCCTACCAAAATTGGCCTCCACCATAGCTAATCTCTGGCCTTATTCCAACTTATAGGTTAGAGATTTTGAAAGATCTATTTGGTGTGTGGATCATATCAATAGAGGCAAACTACTTTGTTTGCTATGGTTTGGAGATCCATTACACAAAGTCCAATTTGGTGATTTTCTCCAGGGAGATCCAAAAACCTTTTCAGCCTGAAATTTTTACTGAGAGTTCCCCAAGGTGTTGAGCAGCTCCAGCAGTTTTTTCGTGATTTTTGGAGGTGATTTGATGGAGGCAAAAATCGCTTCTCTCTTGCTGCGCATTTTCTGACAGTTTCTGGATAGGTGAAGAGCTCACCTCATTCTCCTTGGATTTTGCAATTTCAAGGTAACACTCTATCATAATCTGAATCTCAAGCATAATTTGATCCTAGTTAGCATGCAAGCACTAATTATTAAGCTTTTGAAGTTTTTATAATTGGATCCTAGTGCCTTCCTAATTTTCATTTATGGTGGGCTAACTCATTTGGGTGAAAAGGAAAATGCCAAAATCGGGTGGAAAGAATTCGAAAGTTCACAATTACCTCTAAAATGTTTGCTTAACCTCTGCAATGTTGGCTTTTGGCAAATTGAAGGCTGAATAATGCCAAATCACACTAATTTCTTGTAATGCCAAATCACACTAATTTCTTGTGGGCCGCCACTTTATATATATATATATATAAATCTTGTTGTGTGGATTTCACTTTCAATATGTGAGTTCGATTTGGGCTTTTATTTGGCCCACACTGAATATATATATATATATATATACACTCATATACTTTAAGTCTCGTCTCTTTTGGGAGTAATTTGCACCCCTTCGTCAAGTCTTGAAGTGGGGGGCATTTGTAAACATATTAAATTTTTTTGACCAATTGAAAAGTGACACATGTAAAGTAAATGCTAGATATTAATTTAAATTTTTTCTATTTATATTTTAGAATTTATTAAATTTAATTCCTAAAGATAAATAGTTGATTTTAAATAATAATTTAGTATTTATTTTATACTCAAATTGAATATTGACAAGTGTCAAAGAAGGAATGTTTGCATTTATGGACTAATCAAATCAAAGATATTTTATATTGATATTATTTTTTATGTTTGATATTATCAAATCAAATATATCTGATATTATCTCTTATCTTATTAAAGAGATAACATTTGAAGGAGTTCAATTCAATCTAAAAGTCTTCCATCAAGCACCTATATAAAGGGGTGATTTCAACTCATTTGACACAATACACAAATTCTAGCAGACGAGAGAAACTTTGAAAGAGTCCAGCAATTCTCTCAAGCATATTCAAGGAGATCCACGACATTCAAGGTGTTCTTTGAGGAATTCATTTATTTCTGGCGTTTGATTCAAGATTAAGGTGCGAAGCCTTCGAGTTGACGTTATTTTTATTCAAGGAGATCCATTACATTCAAGGTATTTTTCGCGGAACTTATATATTTCTGTCGTTTGATTTGAGATTAAGGTGTGAAGCCCTCAAATTGGCGTTAATTTTATTCAAGAAGATCCACGACGTGCGAGACATTTTTCGCAGGACTCATATTTATGGCATTTGATTTGAAATTAAGGTTCGAACCCTTCAAATTGGCGTTATTTTTAGTCAAATCAAATTTAAGGAGATCCACGGCGTTTAAGACGTTTTTCGTGGAACTCATATTCTGACGTTTAATTCGAGATTAAAGTGTGAAGCCATCGAATTAATGTTATTTTTATTCAAATCAAATTATTTAAGGAGGTCCACGACGTTTAAGGCATTTTTCACGAAGCTCATTAAATTCAAGATTACATTTGGAATGGAAGAATCAGATGAATAAATTAGAGAGAGAATCCACAGTTGATTCTTGATTGCTTGAGTTTAATTTTTAATTTTATTTGTACGATTTTTCTTGTTCTGTAAATTTTAATTTTTGCAGACAAAAAATTTGTTGTTACAATGATATTGATTTATATTATATTATTAATGAGATGATAATTTTTGTTTTACCATAATATATATTTATATTATTAACGATATAATGTTTTTGAGGCTTTTGTATTTTCATATATGTATTTCTAATAAACTTTTCATGTAATATTGACAGCATTTTTGAAAAATCTAACGATCATTTCAACCTTAATAAGAATTCCGTCTGTTAAATTCAAAATATTTCTGTTTGTTAATATGCTATATCATCAATTACCAATACTAATTACGGTTGACGAGCATATATAGCACATTCACTGAAGGCTTAACTTAATTCTTTTTTAGTTATGTCGTGATCATTGTTCTGTTTCTTTACATGTAAATTTATATAATTCCTTTTATTTATTTTTTCATGACCAAATAACTATCTATTCTACAAATATATATTTGTGTTAAAAAATTATCATTAATTCATTCTTGAAAAATAATCAATTATTATGTACAGGGATGCAAACGAGTTCAATTGGCTCATGAGTTTCACGAGTCGAGTTCAAATAGTTTCGAACTTGATTCGAGCTAACTCAAGTTCGAGTTTAGTTGAATTGAACTTGATATCTATTTCGAGTCAATCTCAAAATGTTCTTCAAGACTCATGAGCCAGCTCACAAGCAGATATATAATTAAATATTTTTTTATTTTAATAGTAAATAGTATTATTTTATTTCATATGTACAGGATCAATTTTACAATTTTTTCCTTTTAATTAATTCATATGTACTATTTATTGTGGAAGTAAATCAATGGCAATTTTAGAAGACTACTTTTCACACTTGAAAGTAAATCCCAGTACATTAAGCATATTTCTACATATTCTTGGCATGTGAGTTTTGGATAAACATGATAAATATTTGGGCCTCTCCTCTCATCTTGTGGTTGATGAGTCTAAGAACGATACTATCGCCAATATCTGGAGAGTGTTTGGAATCGAATTAGTGGATGGAGCGAAAAGACTTTGTCTTCTGCAGGTAGAGAAGTCCTTCTGAAGTCAGTTGCTTAAGTAATTCCAACCTGTGTGATGAGCTGTTTTAAACTTCCAAACGGACTGATCAAGGACATTGAATCTATGATGGCTTCGTTTTGGTGGGACAATCAACATTCGAGGAAAATTCATTGGTTAAGATGGGAGCTCCTTGGCCGAGGTAAAAGAGATGGTGGTATGGGTTTTCGTGATTTACGTTCATTCAATAAGCTTCTGTTAGCTAAACAAAGTTGGCGGTTGCTCAAACAACCCAACTTTGTTTGTTAAATTACTCAAAGCCAAATACTTTTCGGATTGCTTCCATGCTCCATTGGGGTCTAATAGAAATTTGGGAATCCCTGTCTCTACTCTGGGAGGGTCTTCGGTGGAGAATAAGTAATGGAGCCAAAGTGCACATTGACATGATAAATGGATTCCTCGCCAACTTCTATTTCGTGCTGTTTCTGCTCCCAAAACTCTTCTTGCAAACTCGCTTGTTCAAGTTTGATTGATCCTTTTACAATAGATTAGAACTTTCAACTGATTAAGGATGTCTTTTGGAACCTAATTCTGAGGTTATTTCTCGCATTCCACTGGGAGGAGGAGATAACTCTGATGAGATTGGCACTAATCAAATTGAGGCAACTTCACAATAAAGACATCTTGTCGTCTTGTTCTCTCCATCAAGACGAGATTGCGCGACGGAATCAGGGGCTCTTATAGTTCAGCTAATGATCCAGATTTCAGTTTTATTTGGAATCGCCAAGTCTCCCCTAAAAAGTAAAGCAGTTCGCTTGGCGTGCTTATCGAAATTTCCTTCCTACGAAAGCGTTGATGTGCCAAAGGAAACTTCATGACGGTGTGTTTTGTGATATTTGCAAGAGCCCAAGAGAAGATGTTTTTCACTGCTTGCTTTATTGTCATTTCGCAACACAGGTTCCGGCCCTCTCAAACCTATCTTCTTTTTAGTCCACCAGTCTGCTGATAACGCTCTAAAGCTTGCCACCCAACTCTGTTAGTATTAGTAAAGCTCGAACAACTTCCACGACCCCCTGTCCTTGGCTTTCCACGGCCCTACCTCTTCTTCTACTCGAGCCTGGGCAGAGCGTTTTTTATCTCATTCGTATTCTAACGAATTCTAAAGGACTCTTCAACCGGTCTAGTCATTCCAGGAGGACTCCGCAATACCTGCTTGTACGTCATCCCCGTCTCATTAGCCCTCGAGGACTCAGAACTACTTTTCATCCTGGACTGGTTTTTAAGAATTTCTGTAGCTAATAATAAAAGTGACTTTGAATTTCTGTTGGTCTACTATTGGAGCTTATGGCATCGACGGAACATGGCTAAGTTTGATTCGGTATGCTGGACTCCTCTTGAGGTTGTGAACCTTGCTCGTAACTTTCTTTACCGGTTCCAATTGGCAACTGTGATGAGCGTTTCCCATAATAAGAACAGCAGTGTAGATATTTGGACGGCACCTACTGAGGGTCAAATCAAAGTTAATTTTGATATGACTATTTTCAAATATGCTCAATCCATTGGCCTTGGTGTGGTGGCAAGGGATCATAGGGGGTCAGTGTATTGCCTGGTGTTCTCGTCTCATTCCCAACCTTACAGACCTGGAGGCCGCTGAAGCTTTAGCAGCAAAAATGACTTGTGAAGTGTGCTAATTTCTCTTGGACTTCTATAATGATTGAAGGAGACTGCCTATCGATCATTCGAGTTCTTCAGGAGGATGATACAAACTTATCTTCTGTTGGGCCAATTATTTTGGACACAAAAAGGAATATTCACAATCTTAGCCACTTCTCTTTCAATCGTACTCGCCACAGTGCAAATAAATGTGCCCATCATCTAGCTAAGCGTCCTTTCTTTTTGCATCATTCTCATGTTACTGGATCAGTTGTAATTGACAAAGGTTTGTCCTTTGATTTCTAATTAATAATATCTACCATTTATCTCAAAAAATAAAAAAATAAATTCAGACTATTTCTTTACATTACAAATTAGGACTGGTTCTACTGTGAAGAGTTTAGTCAAGATGGTAAAAAAGAGAGCAAATATGTATGACAAATTGAAAGAAATTTATGAGAGTAATAACATTTTTCAAGGGCGGAGCGTATACGTTATTTTATTTTATTTTATTTTCTTTTTATATCGAGAGGTCCACCAAGGATACATACGTTAACAAGATAATAATTGAACTTAATTAGATAATTCATGACCTGCCGGTCGCCAGGCTTATTATATATTACTGTGTACGTTAATGTAAACATTAGTGTTTTAATAATTATAACACAATCTGCAAGTTAAAATCTATGATTCTACATATTTCAAAATCATAGTCTAATTAATTACCTTTTTTACTGGGAAAAAATCATTCATATATCAATTATATGGATTAGATTATATAAATCGGGCTAAAATTCATGTTTTCGAGTTGAATTAAAGTTTAAATTTAAATTTAAGAGCTTCAACTTGAACTCAATTTTTTTTTAAAGTAAATTTAAATATAAGTCTAAATTTTTTGAAAAATGGGACTCGAATGAAACTTATTTATACTCTCTTTATCTCAAATCTAAGAATAATACTCTATAAAGATTCTGTTATTAAAATAATGATGTGTGGCACTTTCCAATTTCAATTATTACTTTTAGGATAATTTTATAAATACATAAAAAACTTTCACAATTTCAACCTCATCTAAAACCTGAATCTAGCCAACTTGTATACGTAAGTATTTAACTACTACATTTTTCATATATATATGCCAACAAGATGCTCTCAAATCTAGACAAGTGTACAATTTTTTTTCCCATTTACTATACTGTCAACATTTGAAGATGTGGAAAAAAGTTAGCGATCAAGTAGGACATATAAGATGTAATAGTAATTTTTTTGGACATATATTATATATAAGAGTCGTAGGTATAATAATTATTATCAGATATGATTATAAAATTCCCTCACCTCATGTAATATCTAATCTCTGTTACAACTATTATTGAGAAGACGACGCCATCGCCTAATAATCCTGCGAAAAATTCGATCAAATTTTCTAATTTATATAATATTTAATTTAAATTATAATTATTCGATAAATGATAAATCTACCGTCACAATTTCATTAAAATGTCAAGTTTATTAATTAGGTACAGATGCAGCAAACATCACAGTAGACCTGATCTGCGGGTGATTATTATTAAGACAACCTCATAAAGCAGAAGTAATTCAGGCAGGATTAACTCCAAACTACACAGAAGCGTGAAGTGAGCTTCCATTCTCGGATTCTCCAATGGAGGCGATGAAACTCTTCATGCCATCATAAAGTATTTGCGCCGCTGTGGTGTTCCCAAGCTCCATTCCATGAGACCCGTCTTGACCATACTGATACACCACCGGCACCCCATATGATGTCAAGGATTGCACCAGCAGAGTTGACCTGTCAACCAACGGATCTCCATAATCACTTTTCACATAAACTTTTGGCAACCTTTGGACCCGACCCATATAGGATCCACCGGAAATCGGGTTGCAGAACTCATGGTCCCGGTCGGCTCCCTTCGGCAGTGCTAGTGTCCACAGGACGTCATTCACGTATAAGGGAACGTAGGGATCATCTATGAGCCTGATTTCTGATGAGGTCCTCTGAACTCCGCCGAAATATCCTTGATTGAGAAGCAGACCTTTGATTTGTAACGGGAGAACGTTAAAATCTAGCGCTCGAAGAGCTGTGTGGAACACTATATTGGCACCAGCGCTGCTGCCCAGCAAGAAAACCCTGGAAAAATCAGCGTATTTATCCAGCCAGGGGTGGCGCCCGTGGGTCCCCGCGGCTTGGTCTCTCGCCCAGAAGATGCCGTTCAGGGCGTCGTCGTAGGCGACAGGGAGGCGGTTCTCCGGGGCCAGCCGGTACTCGACGGAGGCGACCACGGCGGGGAACTTGGCCGCAATATCGTTACAAAAGTTATGAAAAAGGACAGTGGATAAGCTGTATAAGACGAAGTCGCCGCCGTGTAGGTAGATTACGAAGGGGAGTTTTTGGCCGGAGGCGGTGAGGTTGGACGGGATGTAGAGGCGGACATAGGCCTTGCTGGTATTGCTGATGGATACGTCCGTCGAAAAGGCAATCGGAGTGGTCTGGTTGGGTTGGACGGAAGGGGTGGCGTTCACCATGGGAATTTGGATGGTTCTGTTTAAGGTTCCATCTGGATTCCATGCAATCCCTAGGGTTTTAAAGGCATCTTCCCAAGTTTTGTCTGCCCCAGTTGCTTGGTAAGAGAGGCAAAGACAGAAGAATAGGAGAAGAGGAACTGGATTTTTCAGTTGAGCCATGGAGAAGATGATCATGTGTAATGCGTAAGAAAATGAGAAAGAAAGAAGATAAGTGTGCATGGATACGAAAAGTAGTGATCCGTCACTGGGATTATATAGAAAGGAAAGAAAGAATCAACGGTGTTAAAACCAACCACGCCTTATCTATTGACACTATAATTATTAGTTGGGATTGAAAATTGCAAGCATTTTCTTTTCTCTTTTGACTTCCACTCCAAGGGAAAAAAAAGTGGAAATACATTAAGTGATAGTACAAAAATTGTATATATAATTTGTATGGAATTATCATACAAATATTTATATGGTATAACCATATATTGTGGATTTCCTTAAATTTGATTTAAAATAACATCAATTCAAAAGTTTTGCATCTTAATCTCGAATCCAACATTGGAATTTGAGAGCTTCACGACGACCTTTATGGATCCCTCTATATTTGATTTGAGAAAAATAAAGCTAATTTGATGGCTTCGCACCGTAATCTCTATCAAATGTCAAAATTTAATGAGCTCCGCTAAGAATGCTTTGAATGCAGTGGATCTCCTTAAACTTAATCCAGGAAAATAACACCAATTCAAGTTTCGTTTCCTTGAATCTACTTGAGAGAATTGTTGAACTCCTTTAAAGTTTCTCTCGCTTGCTATGACTTATGTTGTGTGTCAAATGAGTTTTGATTTTCCTCTTTATATAGTTATTTAATGGGAGACATCTAGATAACTTTTAGATCTTCGAAAGTTATTTTTTTTAATGAGATAATATCAAATATCAAGAGATAATATATCAAATATCTTTAATTAGATTGGTTCACGTACCTAAATATGCCAAGTTTCACAACTTGATTAGCCTGAAACTACTAGGCCACATAACTTGATTTGATCGGTGGTGCCGACACTTCATTTTCAACACATGTCAATATTTGATTTGAGTATAAAATAAATACTAGAGTATTGATTGAAATTAACTATTTAGCTTTTGTAATTAAATTTAATAAACCCAAGATATAAATTGAAAATTTCAAATTAATAACTAATATATTATTTTAAACATATCACTTTTTAATTGGTCAAAATTAATTCATCTATAAATGCCCTCACAAGACTTATACACGAGTAATGTTTTCTAATATGTTTAAAGAGAATAAGTTGTGATAAATATTTTACTGTACTCCGTAAAATTTTCAAATGAAAAAAATCCTTTGGGATAACTTCAAAATTTAAACATTAATTAAAATAAAGCATCTAAACATATCGTCTAAATCAATTTTGAGATTTAGACCAACATAGCACATTCACTGAACATAGCACAACCTCAATGTTTTCATCAAATTGCAGTTTAGATTTTTCAAGGCAACCTCAAAGTTGGTTTCAGTCCACTTAGTAGTAAGTAATAGATGCAATAACGAGTTTCAACTTAACTAGGATTTTTAGCTCGCCAAAATAGTTGTTTGAGTTAGTCAAAAGGAATTGCTACCCTCCATGATACTATTTCCATACAACTCATCAAGCTGGCCGAAATAGTTGTTTGAGTTAGTCAAAAACAATTGCTACTCTCCATGATAGTATTTCCATATAACTCATCACGCCCGTCTTATTACCACACAACTCCATTCTCCATGACACAATCATGAACTTAATTGTGCCCTTAGTCTTGACCCACACAATTACCACCACCACCACCACAAGTCTACTAGTTTCACTTGTATGTGTTGTGTCACAATACATAGCACGATCTTACTTGCATAATTAGATCATAAGCATTCGAATCGAGTTGAGCCAAAACGAGTTTGAGAGAAATTTTTATACTCGAAATATATATTAGTGACTCGATTTTGCAATTTGCAAAATATTCGTTAGGCTAAAAAAAAGCCCGCAGTTTCTAATTTTATAAAAATAAAAAATCCCAATAATATGAAAATAATAAAGATCTCTAAAATAATTTTATTAAATTTAGTTGAATTTAATTAAGATATAAAATAAATAAATAATTAAAAATCTAAACCTATCATTTTGAACAATATAATTTTAATAAATTTAAATTATATAATCAATAATATTAAAATAATAAACATATCTAAAATAATTTAATTAATTTTTCTAATTAGAATAAAATAAATTAAAATTTTAAAAATTTATGCTCTCAACTATATTATATAAATTACTTAATAATATTAAATTTATAAAAAGGTCTAAAATAATTTAACTCAATTTATATAAATTTAAACAATAATAATAACTATATTACCCCCCTTCTCCCTCCCCCTCCCAAACCACCACCATCCCTACCAAACATGGCCGCTGGGTAGGACGACCCTTAAGGCAGCCGCACGGGCCATGGGCTGAGCCCAACAGAACCCTCTCCCCTCCCCCCCAAACCACCCACCCGCCCACCCCCTTCCCCTCGACCGCTAGGTGGCCATTGGCCAGTGGCAAGATCTGCAATGGCAGCCATTGGCAAGCGACCATGGCCAGATCTGTTACCCAGTGGCCGCATGGGCTTGACCGCTGCTGGCCACGGCCGCCTGCTCCATGGCTGCCGTGGCAAATCTTGCCGCTGGCCAATAGCCACCTAGCGGTCGAGGGGAAGGGGGTGAACAATGACCATGGCCAGATCTGTTACCCGATGGCCGCCTGCCCATGGCTGCCGAGGCCATGGCAGCCCGGTGGGTGGGGTGTGGAAGACGTGGGATGGTGTATATATGTTTATATTTATATATTATGGACACGTTTGATACAAAAGACTATTAATCATACATAATCTTGACTAGATAATATTATTAGTTATTTGAATTAATTAATATACCTATTTGATATTGAAAATTATAGTTCAAATTATAAATTTCATAATTTTACATTTCTATTTTATTTAAAAAATTGAGAAAGATTGTTTTTTTAAATTTTATTATTGCCCTCATTTGTCCATCTCAAAATGAGGGACAATATCCATATATTTTTTAGTTGATCTAGTTAGACTATAATCTCACCTCCAAGCATGGAATGACAATTGACATTAATCACGTGAACAGTACGGGCTTGGTGCCAATCTTGACTTAGTCTGTAACCATAATCTCTTTTATCAAATAGGTTACTATTATGGATTGAATGGACTAATCACTGTAATCTTCCGTATCAAACACGTCAAGATATATATATATATATGTATATATGTATTTAAAATATATTTGTGTTTGAGTTCATATATTTACATTTATATATTGTATATATGTAAGATAAGGGGTGGAGGTATATTTATTTTTTTAATATATAATTTTTTTTTTTTTTTTTGCATTTTTATTTTCATTTTTTCAAGTTTTATGCGTTTTTATTTGTGTTACTATTTTTTTGTTTTTTAGTTTTCCATATATTTGGTTTTGGGTTTTTATATCTAAGTTTATTTTTATTTTTGCTTTTTCAGTTTTATTTTTTTATTGAAGTTGCAAGTTGAATTATCACATCACAAGTTATACAGGAAAGTAAGAATACATTTGATGACGAGGCATGTGGTGCGTAATTAGCTAACACGTAAACACAAGCTACTCGCAAATGTAACTCGGGCCAATTTATTTTTAAATTGTCAAATTTTTAAAGTTAGTGTACTAATTTTATGATCCAAGAAGTTAAAGTCGATTTTTTCTAATAGGGTATAGATACGAAACTAATTTTACAATTTTATCTAATTAAAATATGTTTAAAAAAAAAAACACTGGAGCTTACCTACAGGTTTTCCACTAAATAGTTAGAAGGGTCCCACACGATTATATTAGAACAATTAGAATCCAACCTAAACTTAAAAGAAAAAAATCGATTAAAGTTGTTGGGGGTGGTTCAAACAAAAATCTTCAAATACGTCAATTAATATAAGTTCATAAGGAGAATAGAATCATCCTGAAATAATGGGATAACGTAGGGGTGGCAATTTCTAATCCGATACGAAACCGACACAAAATTAGTGGATTTGGGTTGGGACTTATCGAGTTGGATTAAAATTGAGTCAACTCGAAATATAGTCCAAAAATTTTGGGTGAGTTTGGATTGGGTCATAGGTTGACCCGACCAACCCAAAATTGCTTTTTGAATGACCTATTAATCCAACACAACCCAATCCAACCCAATTCACATAGTATGAAAAAAAATATATATATATATATAAACACTAGATATTTTAAAATTTAAATTTATTGACTATTATTATATCAAATTACTGCTAAAAGTCTAAAGTGCCCAAAAATAGGGTAATAAAAATAAAGTCTTAGTTTTATCTTTTTTCTTGTGTCCAATCGCCATTGCTCATTTTCCTCTATTCTTTATCTCATCTCCCACTTGGCTATTGAGTAGATTCTATTTTTTTCCAAGTTTAGCAACCTTGATACACATATGTTCATGGAACTCTGTAGATACCTCTTCCTCAATCAAGCAAGCGATTTTATTGTGATGTCTTCTTTCTATTGAATATAAGCAAAATTAACACAATCAGTATTCCTAAATCTAGTGAAGAGGGATGGTTTTTCATTATGTCTGCATGAACACTAGTTTAATATCTAGCTTATCCAGATAATTTTGAGTTTAATAATTTTTACTATTGATCATATTGTGTGTGTGAGTGTGTGTGTTATATTTTTGTTAATATTTTGCAATTTATAGTTTCAATTCACTGAAAACTACAGTTTTTAGCTTTTGGATTTTTGTAAACTATGATGTGTTTTTCCAATATTAAAATGGTGTATTTTGCTTTTGCTTGGAGAATTATGACAATTTTTTCTTCATATGCCAATGTTAGTGTGTGCTGCAAAATTAAAAGGTTGTGTGTGGTTTGTGATGCAAAAAAATATAGGTCTTCAAATCCACCAAGTTAATACCCATTAAAATATTATTCATGTTGTACAAGTATTTATGTACTGATGAAAATGGACTATGAAAATCAAATCAACAAGCAATGCAAAAATATAGTTTATATTATCAGTTTTTTTTTTGCCATTAAAAAGCATAATTTTCATAATGAGTTGGGTGGATTATGGGTTTTCAGGTTATTAGGTTAACTCAATTCATAAATAGGTTGATCGAAGTCAACCTAATTCGGAGTAGGTTGGGTTTGGATTTATACTTATCAAGTTGAAAATTAAATGGGTTGCGTTCGGGTTGAATAGATTTATATAATACCCCTACTTTGATCAAATCGAACTCACCCAATCCATTTGAATTGCCACCCCGATAACGCAAAAATATATACATTTTGTTACTATATAATTTTAGTGGAACGATAACGTGACATGTTACATTATAAGCCTCGTTGTCACAATTTAATTGAGCCAAAAAAAAAAAAATTGAAATAGTAAATCATATTTCAGCATGAATCACATGAAAAATATCCAGAGGAAAAAGACAAATTCTAAAATTCAAATTTGATGAAAATTTGAAAGTCAAATCAACAAGCAATGCAAAAATATAGTTTACATTATCAATTTTTTTTTTTTTTTTGCCATTAAAAAGCATAATTTTCATAATGAGTTGGGTGGATTATGGGTTTTCAGGTTATTAGGTTAACTCAATTCATAAATAGGTTGACCGAAGTCAACCTAATTTGGAGTAGGTTGGGTTTGGATTTATACTTATCGGGTTGAAAATTAAATGGGTTGCGTTCGGGTTGAACAAATTTATATAATACCCCTACTTTGATCAAATCGAACTCACCCAATCCATTTGAATTGCCACCCCGATAATGCAAAAATATATACATTTTGTTACTACATAATTTTAGTGGAGCGATAATGTGACATGTTACATTATAAGCCTCGTTGTCACAATTTAATTGAGCCATGTAGAAAAAAAAATTGAAATAGTAAATCATATTTTAGCATGAATCACATGAAAAATAGCCACAGAGGAAAAAGACAAATTCTAAAATTCAAATTTGACAAAAATTTGAAAGTCAAATCAGCAAGCAATGCAAAAATATAGTTTACATTATCAGTTTTTTTTTTTTTGCCATTAAAAAGCATAATTTTCATAATGAGTTGGGTGGATTATGGGTTTTCAGGTTATTAGGTTAACTCAATTCATAAATAGGTTGACCGAAGTCAACCTAATTCGGAGTAGGTTGGGTTTGGATTTATACTTCTCGGGTTAAAAATTAAATGGGTTGCGTTCGGGTTGAACAAATTTATATAATACCCCTACTTTGATCAAATCGAACTCACTCAATCCATTTGAATTGCCACCCCGATAACACAAAAATATATACATTTTGTTACTATATAATTTTAGTGGAACGATAATGTGACATGTTACATTATAAGCCTCGTTGTCACAATTTAATTGAGCCATGAAGAAAAAAAAATTGAAATAGTAAATCATATTTCAGCATGAATCACATGAAAAATATCCATAGGAGAAAGACAAATTCTAAAATTCAAATTTGATGAAAATTTGAAAGTCAAATCAACAAGCAATGCAAAAATATAGTTTACATTATCAATTTTATTTTATTTTTTGCCATTAAAAAGCATAATTTTCATAATGAGTTGGGTGGATTATGGGTTTTCAGGTTATTAGGTTAACTCAATTCATAAACAGGTTGACCGAAGTCAACCTAATTTGGAGTAGGTTGGGTTTGGATTTATACTTATCGGATTGAAAATTAAATGGGTTGCGTTCGAATTGAACAAATTTATATAATACCCCTACTTTGATCAAATCGAACTCACCCAATCCATTTGAATTGCCACCCCGAATCCCGATAATGCAAAAATATATACATTTTGTTACTATATAATTTTAGTGGAACGATAATGTGACATCTTACATTATAAGCCTCGTTGTCACAATTTAATTGAACCATGTAGAAAAAAAAAATTGAAATAGTAAATCATATTTCAGCATGAATCACATGAAAAATATCCACTGAGGAAAAAGACAAATTCTAAAATTCAAATTTGACGAAAATTTGAATTGTGGGGTACAATTATATGGTTTCGTTCGGGCATCAACAATGAAGGAGACATTACATAAAAAATGTACAATACTTATTAAGGAAATTAATAACTTTATAAAACTTTGCCATATCGTAAGTTACCAATTAATCCTCTGCATCCCATCGTAAAAGAATACGAACAAAATGTCCTAACTTTTATACAGTCAAACAGTAATTCCAACGTGAATGCAAGGAGGAGAAGACAAAGATAGCATACGACAACATGCATGTTTCCTTCTCAGTTAAGTACTATTTTAGGGGTAACCTTTTGTCAGAACGCGGGTACGTTACCATATCAAAATATCATTGCTTAAATTATTTCATTTTATATTTTATCTTTTATTTTAATATGACAAATATATATCAAGTGTACGTATTTAATTTTTAATTAATTATTTTTATAAAAAATATTTAAAATATGTATTATATATTTATAAAATAGAATAGGAGATAACATATAAATTGAAATAGAGGATTTAAACTGAAATATCATAAATTAATTGGGAAAAAAAATGAAAGAAAGACTAACTGACCGTTTGGTTTTATTTTCAAAGGCCATTTTCATTTTCAATCATTTCTAAAAGTTGGAAAGCTAGTTATGAAATGAAAATAGAAATTGAGATGTATTTGAATGAAATGTTGGAAAGTAATGATTAGATAGGTTATAAGATTGAAAAGTAGGTTAATTTATATTTTTTTATGTTTAAAAATATTTATTTTTTTAAAACATATGTATATTTTATTAATTTAAAAATAATAGTGGTTATTTTATGTCAAATCAAATTTAAATTTAATTGATGTGTAATAGGATGATCAGGTAGGTTTAGAAACGATTTTGAAAAGAAAAAATGTACTTTTTTTGAAAAATTTTGTGAAAAAATATTTATTTTCAATTTTCATTTTCGAATGAAAATGAAAATGGGTATTGGAAATGAAAACCAACAGCCTGGAAATGAAAACGAACAGCCTTGGAAATGGGTAGATTAATTTAAGTAATCAATTGAAGTGAAAGCTTACTCAAGAAATTAACTACAAATAAAGTACGATGGGGGACGACCATCAACCACGTACGTCGTGCCATTTATCCAAAATAAGTACTTATTAAAAGAAAATTATTTTAGTTATTAAAAATAAATAATAATAATGAAAATAATATTTATTAAGTGATAATAATTTTTATTTTGTTATTAATTAAAAAATAATTTATTGCACTATATCTTAATAATGACATAAATTAGTTTTTTAAAATATTACTATATCAATTTGATAAATGTATGATGATGATGATGATATTATTATTATTATTATTTATTTATTTATTTATTTGTGGTAAAGTTTTTATTGCCACTGTAAAGATATCATTAAATGTCAATATTAATAATTTAAATTCAATTTTTATTATTATTTAATTAGTACAAATAATTATTGTGACAATTTTTTCTTCTTACTTAATATATATTAGAGCACACTGGGATATGCCACTAACAAGCCCCTCGACAGGTACTCCAGCCTCCAGGATCAGCTTATTCACGTGGAACTTGGATCAATCAGTCCTTCACTCATCCGAACAAAAGTGGGATAATGATTACTTTACGTTAGCTCAATATTATCACTATTAAAAAACTAAACATCTGCTACAAAATTAATTTCGTGTTAATTTAATAGCTATAGCTACAATTTCTGATAGCAACTTTAATTTTTTTAGTGTATTGTTATTTGCACTTCAAAATTTGTTATTCACACTCCATTCTAAATTTTTGTGTTAAGTTATTGACCAAAATATCCACTTACTTTTTAAATGCATTTATATTAATTTGCCAGACAAATATACCCTTTAATATAATAATGATCATTTTCAACGTTGTTACTCATGAAATCACTCTGTTTCAACTTATCCAACTTAATATGAAATAACAATAAACTTAGCAAATGGATACTAGTGGGTAACTCAAGAATGGATAATGACAGGCTGGGTAAATTTTTCTATAAGTGAAATTATCTATTGTTTATTAGATACGAGATAGTGGACTAATCATTACCCATGAATATGGGTGATGGGCAACCCACATATACCGGTATTTTATTTATTTATTTATTTTTATACTTGAAGGTAAATTAATATATACTTTTTAATTTACATAATATTATTCAAATATTACTTAAATAAAACTAATAAAAGATGCTACAAATTTTAAACATTATATTGAACCAGTTCTTAAAGTATGTCAAGCATTTTAGTTTGAAAAATATAAATTAAATATTTAAACATTTATCGATTTTAAGTTATATTACATTTCAAAGTTTAAATTTAAATCTCATTATATGTCAAAAAAAATTTAAACTAAAAATTAAATACAACGTAAATATTGTTTTATCATAAAAAAAAATTGTTATATCCTCCAAATTATTTGTGAGAATTAGAGAAAAAATTAACACACACACATATGGTTGCTCGCTGGTAATTAGGGAGTGGGTAAAGTTACTCGTATTTTAGTAAGTGGAGAAAATTAGGCCTATTATCCACATTCTTTTAGGTACCCGTAGTATGAGTGATTTTTTGTCAGGTCTAAATAACAAAGTACAGTGTTGTTTTCTTCCTTTATTTCACTTTTCTGATTGAAATAACTTTACACAGCAATCTTCATGAAGTAAGTAAAGCAAGACCCACATTTGGGGTGTAAAAATATACTATTTTTTAGTGATGCTATCATTTTTCTATTGAATTTCATAGTCATATCTTCAGTGAGATGATTGAATTTTGAAATGAGATAATCTGTTCATCTTTATGTGCTCTATCAAGTTTGACATTGAATGACTTAAGGCTATGAATGAATCAATATTATATTTAATAGGACAAAGAATAATACACTAAGGGCATAATTGTCCAATAATTTAAATTAAATGATATCTTAAAAATAAAGGGATACAATAGTCAATTCCTATAAACTAAAAATCAAGTTGAGTGTCAATAACAAACTTTGGAGTGCAAATAATAATACCCATTTTTTAATTATAATTAACGTATAAAAATTATGAATGATCAATCTATAGTATTATTTGTTCGAATCATATATAATAGATTACTTATATATTATCCGTAGAAAAATTAATATATTTATAAAAAGGAATGATCATAAGCTACGGATTAATCATAGTGAGGGTTAGTTATAAAAGTATCAGCTTCAAATCTGGTTAGGACAATTTCGTAGTCAAAGTTATAAAATTTTAGCATTAAATACGGATTCGCCATAATTGTTTCCCTAATTTTTTGTAGTGTACCAATCTTCCATAAGACGAAGACAAATTTATATAATTATCACTTAATATATTATCATTATCTTTTTATAATAAAGAAAAGGGAACCTTAGGAATGGCATTTATAAAAGTCGTGTTTGAGTGTTAGATACTGTTTCTTGCTCCATTATATAATGCCAAGAAGGGATCACTATTTCCATGCGCACTTGGCGCTTCTTTCTCTCTCATTTTCGTACCCATTACGCATAATCATCTTCTCCATGGCTCAATTGAGAAATCATCCAGTTGCTCTTCTCCTCTTCTTCTGTCTTTGCCTCTCTTACCAAACAATTCGGGCTCAAACTTGGGAAGATGCCTTTGAGTTCCTTGGGATTGCATGGAATCCAAATGGAACATTAAACAGAACCATCCAAATTCCCATGGTGAAACCCACCCCTTCCGTCGAACCCAACCAGACCGCTCCGATTGCCTTTTCGGACGACGTAACCATTAACCCCTTCACCAAAGCCTATGTCCGCCTCTACATCCCCTCCGACCTCCCAACTACCGGCAAAAAACTCCCCCTCATAATCTACCTACACGGCGGCGACTTCGTCTTGTACAGTGCTTCAACCGTGATTTTCCACAACTTTTGCAACGATATTTCTGCCCAGTTCCCCGCCGTGGTTATCTCCGTCGAGTACCGGCTGGCCCCGGAACAGCGCCTCCCTGCCGCCCACGAGGACGCCCTGAACGCCATCTTCTGGGCAAGAAACCAAGCCCTGGGGTTCTTCGGGCGCCACCCCTGGCTGGATAAATACGCTGATTTTTCCAGGGTTTTCTTGCTGGGCAGCAGCGCTGGTGCCAATATAGTGTTCCAAACAGCTCTTCGAGTGCTAGATTTTAACATTTTCCCGTTACAAATCAAAGGTCTGCTTCTGAATCAAGGATTCTTCGGCGGAGTTCAGAGGACTGCATCAGAAATCAGGCTCATAAATGATGCCTACGTTCCTTTATACGTAAACGATGTTCTGTGGACACTGGCATTGCCGATAGGAGGCAACCGGGACCATTACTTCTGCAACCCGCTTTCCGGTGGACCCTATATGGGTCGGATTCCACGTTTGCCCAGAGTTTATGTGAAAAGTGATTATGGAGATCCTTTGGTTGACAGGTCGACTCTGCTGGTGCAATTCTTGAGATCATATGGGGTGCCGGTAGTGTATCAGTATGGTGAAGGCGGGTATCATGGAATGGAGCTTTCGAATACAACAGCGGCGCAAGGACTTTATGATGGGATGAAGAAGTTCATCGTCTCCTTTGGAGAATCCGAGAATGGAAGCTCTCTTCATGCTTCTGTGTAGTTTGGAGTTAATACAGCCTGAATCAGTTCTGTTATATGAGGTTGCCCTACTAATAATCACCTGCAGATCAGGTTTATTGTGATGTTTTCTGCATCTGTACTTAATAAACTTTTGGGTTTGGTCTTAAAGAAACTTATTTATAAGGTTTCCATTTTATTGACATTTTAATGGAACTGTGACGATAGATTTATCATTTATCAAATAACTATAATTTAATTTGGATGTTATATAATTTAGAAAAATTGGTTGAAATTGTCGGAGGATTATTCCAATGATGGCCTCACCTTCTCAATAATAGTTATAACGGAGATTGGATATTACATGAAATGACAGATTCTTATAATCATATATATATATATGATATATAGTAGTTGTTATACCTACACTCTTATATATAGTTATGTCCAAAAAAATTATTATTACATGTTATATATCCTAATTGATCGCCATCTTTTTAGCACTTCTGAAAATGTTGACAATATTTGAATTAAAATTTGGACAATAAATGGAAAAAAATGAACACTTGTCTATTCTTTTTATCTCAAAATTTACAAATTTTGTGGAACTTTAACCAGCCAACTCAATTATTTTTCTGATGTGTAAGGAAGAAATAACTAATTATAATTTATCTCACTACTAAAAAAACGCCTTTTTGCAACGGATTTTGCGACAGAAAAAATCCGTCGCAATATTTGGTCCCAAAAATTTGCGACGGTTTTGGTGTTTTGTGATGGATTTTTCCATCGCAAAAATTTGTGACGGAAAAATCAAATTGTAATCATAATTATAAAAAAAAAAATTGTGACGGAAATTTCCGTCACAAAAATTTTTAAAAGTTTTTTTTTTTAAAAAAAATATACACGTCCTATCAAATTAAAACACATAATTACCCAATATCAATAATTCTTTGCATTGCATACTAATTATCCCATACACTAATATTTAAATATTATTTTACATAAAATCACAATAATTTTATAACACAATTAAAACCAAGCCTAATAATATAAAATTGTTCAATATATAAATCAAGCCCTAACTAAAATATAAAATTTACAAAATAATGCCAAAAAAATTATCTTACAAGGTTAATACTAAATTTCAATGCCTTGAGATATCCAAACCTGCAATATTAAAATAAAAACAAAATTACAATAATAAAAAATAGAAACATAAACTAAACTAATAGACAATTCAACATAATAAACCAATATATAAATTCAATACATAACCAAATCATAATCGAGCACAAAATTCATAAAATATAAATTAAATCCTAATCAAACATATAATTCACAAAATATAAATCTAACAAAATCTAACAAATAATTCAATGTAAATGTATAATCTAACACATGTAAATCTAACGCATTATTCAATATAACCAAATATACATCTCATTATAAACCAACATATAATTTAATATAAGTCCAGCATATAACTCAAATCCTAATCGCACATATAATTAACAAAACTAACAAAATCTAACACATAAATCAATATAAATGTATAATCTAAACACATATAAATCTAATACATAATTCAATATAATCAAACACACATCCAACATAAACCAACATATAATTTAATATAAGTCCAACATATAACTCAAATCCTAATCAAACACATAATTCACAAAATATAAATCTAACACATAATTCAAAGTAAATGCATAATCTTAACACATATAAATCTAATACATAATTCAATACAATCAAACATGCATCTCATCATAAACCAACATATAATTTAATATAAATCCAACATATAACTCAAATCCTAATCAAACATATAATTCACAAAATATAAATCTAACAAAATCTAACACGTAATTCAAAATAAATGCATAATCTTAACACATATAAATCTAATGCTTAATTCAATATAATCAAACATGCATCTCATCGTAAACCAACATATAATTTAATATAAGTCCAACATATAACTCAAATCCTAATCAAACATATAATTCACAAAATATAAATCTAACAAAATCTAACACATTATTCAAAATAAATGCATAATCTTAACACGCATAAATCTAATACATAATTCAATATAATCAAACATGCATCTCATCATAAACCAACATATAATTTAATATAAGTCCAACATATAACTCAAATCCTAATCAAACATATGATTCACAACCCTAATTATGACATGATTTAACTTAGGAAACTTATATTGTTGTTTTTGGATATGTAAATTTGGATTTTTATTTTCACAAAAATTATGAAAAGAAATAGTGATTTTGTCTTTAGCAATATTTGTATTCATTGGCATGTTCTCAAATCGCGTTCATGGGCTTCTTAAAAGATGTCTCTAAGAGGACAAGCATATATTTACCTTCCATCAAATTCAAATTGCCCAAAAAAGAAGACTCAACATAATGAGTAGCATCATTTCAATTGAAAACAATTAATAATATTTGTAAACACATAATGGCACATAAACACTCCCCCTTATGCCCATCATCATCATGTAAGCAATTAAAAATTAATCAGAAACAAACGAGAAGGCTCCACCCCTTCTCCCTACATCTCATCCTCCTTCGCAATTCCACAAATTCTAAACATTTCTAATGCAATGTACTAAAAAATATATATATAATCAAAATAATGTATGCAAATTTACCTCTAAATGCTCCACACAACTCAACACTTACAGAATGTATCTACTACAATCGAAATAGCCTACAACATTAGGCACATGTTACAAGTGCACATATTTAATCATAAATCATAATTCCATAAACTAAATTAAAATTTGAAAATATAATATAATTCAATATATAGTACCATAAAATTTAACTCAACCCAAAATTCTAATAAATTTTTTAATTCAAATAAAAACATAACTCTAACAAATATGATAACATTTACTACGAATATAAAATTTACCTCAAATTTTAATTGATATATAAATTATTATTTATGTTAAATCAAATTATATTACTAATAAATAAATCATTTTTAGTTTAACTAACACATAAATCAAATTTTAACTAACTTGAATAATTAACTAAAACATAATGGAGATAACTAAAACATAATCAAATATTTTAACTAAAACATAATCAAACATAATCACATTTTAACTAAAATATAATCAAACATAATCAAATTTTAATATAATTGTGAGAATTACCATAATTAATGGAGATAGAGCAAAATATAAATTATCCAAACCTGAAACATTAAACAAACAACAACATTAGCATTTTTAAAAATTAAAACTAATTTTTCAAAAAAAAAAATAATATTCTAGATCTAGCCCACGGCAATCGGCAGTCGGCAGCCAGAAGCTGGTGCGCACCAGCTGGTCAGCCGGCCGGTGTCAATGCCCGCCGACCAGCTACTTTAATATTTGAAAAAAAAAGAAAAGAAGAAGGGGAAGGGGAAGGGGAAGAAAAGATTTTGATTTTGAAAAGTTGTTTGGGTGGGGAAATAGGGAAGGAGGGTTTTAATTCCCCCCATTCGATAATTTGCGACAAATTTAAATCCGTCGCAAATGATTTTTTATTTTTTCCACTTTTGCGATGGATTTTTCCGTTACAAATGTTGCAATTTTGCGACGAATTCAAATCCGTCGCAAATTTTTTTTTTCATTTTTTGTATTTTTTAACTTTTTGCAATGGATTTCGTGACGGATTTTTTCCGTCGCAAAACAACATTTTTTTAGTAGTGTCTTTTTTCAAGTCTATGAAAAACCCTAAACCCTAAATGGAGCAATAATTTTTGGGACAAAAGGAATATACTTTGTGGAAGGGTAAATTGCATCTTTGGTCCCATAAGTTAGACCCATTTGAATTTTGGTCTCATTCTTTATGACTTTCACACATTACATCCCACAAGTGCATTTTTTTTACAATTTGAGGACTCAAAAGGGCTTTCCGTCTAATAATTAACGGAGCAGTCATGTGCCACTCACGTGGCCTTTAAATTGTTGCGTTTTTTGTCCCATAAGTTAAGTCCGTTTGCATTTTTGGTCCCAATGATAGCTTCAGTAAATTTTTGCAGAAAAAGAGAGAAAAATAGCTTCAACTGAAGGTGCCATTTATTTTTGTGGCACACCATCTTCATTGAAAACCTCATAGACAAATGAAAATCCAAATGGGAGGTTTCATGGTTATGCTTCCATAAATAATAGATGTGGTTTCTTTGCTTGGAAAGACCCTCAAATGTGTGAAAGAACAAGACAAGTGATACTTGGATTGTTTAGGATGTTGAATGTAATGAAGGCAAGTTGTTAAAACTTCAAAAAACTTTATTAGAGCTATCATTGGGATCAAAAATACAAACAGACCTAACTTATGGGACCAAAAAACAACAATTTAATAGCCACGTGAGTGGCATGTGACTGCTCCACTAATTATTGGATGAAAAACTGTCTTGGTCCTTAAATTGCAAAAAAAATGTACTTATGGGGTGCAATGTGTGAAAGGCATAAAGAATGGGACCAAAATCCAAATGGGTTTAACTTATCTGACCAAAAATGCAATTTACCCCTTTGTGGAATATGGCATCTGTGTCAAAATCAGTGTTCGTTTTAAGTTATGAAAAACGTAGTTCTTAATCACGTACTTAGACATACAAGTTGGCTAGATTCAGGTTTTAGATGAGGTTGAAATTGTGAAAGTTTTTTATGTATTTATAAAATTATCCTAAAAGTAATAATAGAAATTGGAAAGTGCTACATATCATTTGTAGACATATTAATTTTGTCCAATTGGAGAGTGACACGTATAAAATAATATGCTAGTTATTAATTCAAAACTTTCTATTTATCTTGAAATTTATTAAATTTAATTTCAAAAGATAAATAGTTAATTTTAATTAATACTCTAGTATCTATTTTATACTCAAATCAAATATTGATAAATGTCAAAGATAAAGTGTCCACGTTAATGGACCAATTAAATCAAATATATTTGATATTATCTCTTGATATCTGATATTATCTCTTGATATTTGACATTATCTTATCAAAGAAATAACTATCAAAGAATTTTAAGTCAATTTGAAAGTATCTCATCAAGCATCTATATAAAGGGGATGACCAAAGCTCATTCAACACATAACACAAATTCCAGCAAGTGAAAGAAGCTTTGAAGAAGTCCAACAATTCTCTCAATTAAATTCAAAGAGGTCCACGATGTTCCAAGCGTTCTTCGCGGAGCTCATATATTTTAGCGTTTGATTCAAGATTAAAGTCTCCAAGTTTTTAAATCCAAAAATCAAGTCTTCATGTCTTCAAGTCAAAGGCTTAAGTCTCCAAGTCCAAGACTCAAATTTTTAAGTCTCCAAATCAATTATTCAAATCTTCCAATTTTCAAGTCTAAGGCTTAAGTCTTCAAAATTCCAAATGCTCCTTGATAAGTGTCTAAACTCTTATATAAGAGTATAAACTATCTAAAATTCTCAAGTCCTCAAATTTCTAAATTCAAATTTTCAAGTTTTCAAGTCTTCAAATCAATGGATCAAGTCTTCAAGTCTCCAAATCCACGACTCAAATCTCCAAGTCTTTCAAGTTTAAGACTCAAGTTTCTAAGTCTTCAAGTTAAACACATAAGTCTTTTGAGTCTCCAAATCCAAGACTCAAATTTTTAAGTCTCTAAATCAAATATTCAAATCTTTCAGTCTTCAAGTCCAAAGCTCAAGTCTTCCAATTCCAAATGCTCCTTGATAAAAGTCTATATTGTCAACAATGCTTCCAAATATGAGCATAAATTATCTAAAATTCTCAAGTTAAAGTCTTCTCATGTGCTCCTTGATAAGAGCTTAACTGTCAATAAAGTTTCTAGATACGAACATAAATTATCTAAATATTCAAAATCTCCCCATGTGCTCCTTGATATGAGTTTAAACTTTCAATAAAGCTCCTAGATATGAGTATAAACTATCTAAATATTCAAAATCTTGTCATGTACTCCTCGATATGAGTTTAAACTTTCAATAAGGCTCCTAGGTACGAACATAAACTATCTAAACATTCAAATTCTCCCCATGTACGAGTGTAAACTGTCTATTAAGTCAAACTCAAGTAAACTCCTTGACATGAGTATAAATTGTCAATCAAATTCAAGTGAACTCCTTGACATGAGTATAAAATGTCTATTCAAATTAAATATGCTCATTGACGCACGAGCCTAAATTGCATGTTACTCCTGGCTCGCATAAGTGTAAATTGTGTACAGTACCCCCATCAAAAGGATATTTACTTTGAATTATGTTATGAATGTATCTTTTTATTGGACACCATAGCTTAAGAAATGCTTGGAGGATTTCTTGTCACAGTCATATTTGAAAAAATGGACATAAAAAGGAAAAAATTTCAAATACTTCAAGTCTTGCCTTTTTCGTGGATAATTGACATATCGTTCGCCAAGCCTTGAAGTGAGGACATTTGTAGACATATTAATTTTGTCCAATTGGAGAATGATACGTATAAAATAATATGCTAGTTATTAATTCAAATTTTTCTATTTATCTTGAAATTTATAAAATTTAATTTCAAAAGATAAATAGTTAATTTTAATTAATATTCTAGTATTTAATTACGGTCCTACTTTAATACATCAAACAATTTCGGTTCTTTTTTGCCAAATGCCCATCTCTACTGTCTTATTG
Source organism: Jacaranda mimosifolia (assembly GCA_018894105.1). Classification (NCBI taxonomy): domain Eukaryota; kingdom Viridiplantae; phylum Streptophyta; class Magnoliopsida; order Lamiales; family Bignoniaceae; genus Jacaranda; species Jacaranda mimosifolia. The sequence continues at coordinate 12,742,934 of CM032120.1, read as the reverse complement.
TTGCAATTTGCCCATATCCTGATTATTGAAAATGTTCATCGCAGTAGCCAAATGGAACCGGTAAAGAAAGCTACAAGTAAAGTTCGCAACCTCAAGAGGAGTCTAGCACATCGTCTCAAACTTAGCCATGTTCCATCGATGCCATAAGCTCTAACAATAAATCAATAGAAATTCAAAGTCACTTTTATCAATAGCTACATAAATACTTTATACACACACACGCAACTCGAACTCCTGACCTCTCACGTAACGTGGGAAACTTATGCCACTGAACTGTAGGCCACTTGGCAACAAAAATATTTAAAAACTAGTCAAAATTTGTATCAACAGGCTGGTGGGACTAAAGAGAGGAGAGAAGGCCAGACCTCTCTTGCGAAAATGACGATAAAATAAGCAATGAAAAATGTCTTCCAGTCTAATATAATCTATTTTTAATGATTAATTAATTTAGTATTGCAATTTAGAGAATCTTTTGGAGATTTTATGCAGATATTTAGCAAGAAAGATGGTCCATCATCTCCGTCATTTATGTAAACCTCATGCTTCTCAAATTTATAACTTGCCTAGAATCCCGCAAATATCACAAAACACATTGCCATGAAGCAATTTAACTCATGAGGCACGTGGATCAACAAACAATTGAGATAGTAAATCATATTCAGGCGTGAATCACATGAAAAAGATCCATGAAAAAAAGTCAATGTTAATAATTTAAATTTAATTTTTATTATTATTTAATTTGCACAAACAATTATTGTGACAGAATTTTTCTTTTTATTTAACATATATAATAGCACACTGGAATATGCCACTAGCAAGCCCCTTGTCAAGTACTCTGGAACTAGCTAATTCACGTGGAACTTGGATCAATCAGTCCTTCGTTTATTATTTTTTTTATTTTTTTATTTTTTTTATAATTATTCCCGTTAATTACATCCCGTTAGCTTGGAGGTCATGATACTACCAATCCTCCATCGGGCGGAAGACAAATGTATATTATAACTTAATAAATTATCGTTATTTTTTAATAAAAAAGAAAAGGAAATTTTAAAATTTCCAACGCCACCTCATAATTATGACAAAAGATATAAGAGGTTGTATCGGTTTAAATATTCTATTCCATTTTTAATTTTATTTTTTATTTTATTTTATCAATATATGATATGTGTATTAAATATTTTTTTTATAAAAATAATTAATTGAGAATTAGATACATATGACATAAATACAACAATTTAAAATAAAAAATGAAATGGCATGGGAAATGAAATAGAGAATTCAAAGTGGAGTTCACACATGTTTTAGTTTAGTTGTTTACAGTGCTATGTTTGATTATATATTGATAGAACAACCATTTTGTTTTACCTATTATTACGTAAGTACTTTGCTAAAGTTGATCTTCAAATAAACATGTGTTAATTTTGCCTTGAAATTTGAGGTAAAATTGACAAGAAACGAAAGAAATGGAGCGAAACGGAACAAAGTGGTCGAAATGAGCTCAAGAACACACCCTGGCGCATGTTGGAAGGACGCCGCGGGGGGGGGGGGGGGGGGGGGGCGAGGCAAGGTGCGCCAAGGCGTGGACATGGGTGAAAAAGGCATCAAAACACGCATCGTGTGCCCCAACTCAAAGTTTCTGCACATGTTCGATTTTTTCTTGGCACAAGCAGTTTTATGCACGCCAGGGCGCAAGTTTTGTGGGCCCCGGCGCGCGGCCCAAGCCCACGAGCCTTGGGCTTCAGCTTTCGAGTATAAATATCAGTTTTTTCTTCCGAAAAAAGTATCACGAACATAACACAAGGGTTCTTTACTACTTTTGAGTAAATCTCTCAAGACGGAATTTAGAACGAGGGTGTTAGGTGTTTTCGTGAGATTTGTGAGATTCAAGTTTGTACTTGCACCTTGATTTGAGATCAATAAAATTCCTCTTCTTTGTTGGGTGGATTAGGCACATCGCCGAACCACGTTAAGTCTTGTTATCATAATTACATCGAATTACTTTACTATTATTTCATTGTTTCCGCAATAGATCCTCTTGGGTTCCAACAAATTGGTATTGGAGCGGGTTGGATCAGATGTCAGGAATGAAGTACGAGGTACAGAAATTTGATGGGAAGAATGACTTTGGGCTGTGGAAGATGAAGGTTCATGCCCTCATGTGTCAACAAGGTTTACTGAGAGCATTAAAGGGCAAAGATTCATTGCCGGAGACGCTGAAAGACAAGGAAAATGATGAATTCATGGCGAAGGCTTACGGTACTATGGTGTTATCATTAGCGGATAACGTACTGAGAGAAGTCGCCATGAAAAGTATGCCAGCGGATTTATGGAAGAAGCTAAAGAGTCTATACATGATGAAGTCCCTGGCGAATCGGTTGTATTTAAAACAGCTATTATACATATTGAGGATAAAGGAAGGTACATCTATCACTCAACATATTAATTTTTTCAATAAGGTGATTTTGGATCTCGCTAATATAGATGTCAAAATTGATGATGATGATCAAGCTTTAATTCTCTTGTGTTCTCTGCCAAAATCTTTTGAGCACTTGGTTACTACTTTGTTGTACGGGAGAGATACGATTTCAATGAAGGATGTGAATGCCTCATTGAATTCCAACGAGTTGAGAAAACATGTCATGGGCAGCAATGATAGTGAAAGTAAGGAAGGATTGGTGGCGAAAAAGAGACCGAGAGAAAGGGAAAAGAGTAGAGGCCGATTGAAGTCCCGAATCAAGTCTAGAAATGGTGATAAGTGTTTTAGGTGCAGTGGAAAGGGGCATTGGAAACGGAATTGTCCAGAACAAAAAAAGGCAAAGGATGCAGGTGAAACTTTTGATTAGAAATGGGATGATGTCGCAGGAATTATTGAGGATGAGTCTAACGGTGGGCTTGTTCTCAACATTGCTGAAACTTTACTAAGCTCTAAATGGATTTTGGATAGTGGTTGTTCCTACCACATATGCCCACGAGAAGATTGGTTTACCACATACTAGAAATATGATGGTGGTAAAGTACTTATGAGAAATGATACTTCTTGCAGGGTTGTAGGAATTGGCTCAGTTTGTATCAGAATCATGATGGCATAGTAAGGACCTTAACAGATGTCCATCATGTTCCAAATCTGAAGAAAAATGATATCACTGGGTACTCTGGACAAGAATGGTTGTGAGTATAGAGCTCGAGATGGAATTCTGCATGTTTCCAAAGGCGCATTACTTATCATAAAGGGAGACAAGCGGAATGAACTTTACTTATTGCAGGGAAACATGATTTTTGGTACTACAACAGTTTTTTCATCAGTCAATGATACTACGAGACTATGACTTATGTGGCTTGGGCATATGAGTGGGAGGGGAATGTCAGAACTGAGTAAACGAGGTTTGCTTTGCGGAGAGAAGACTAGAGAACTGAATTTCTGCGAACAGTGTGTGCTGGTCAAGCAACACAGGGTAAAATTCAGCACTGCAGTTCACAGGACCAAAGGCACCTTGGATTATATTCACTCAGATCTTTGGGGACCTTCTCAGGTTCCTTCAAAGGGAGGTGCAAGGTACATGCTGACATTTATAGATGATTTCTCACGGAGAGTATGGGTGTACATGTTGAAGCATAAAGATGAGGTGTTTGTCAACTTTACGTAATCAAAGCAGACAGGAAAGGAGATCATGCGCTTGAGGACTGACAACGGATTCAAGTTCTGCAACAAAGAATTTCAAGAATTCTGCGATAAGGAAGGAATTATGAGGCATTGCACAGTTGTACATACACCACAGCAGAATGGAGTTGCAGAACAGATGAACAGGACTATCTTGGAAAGAGCTAGATGCATACTCTTTAACACCGGACTGTCCAAGGATTTTTGGGCAAAAGCGATTAACACTATGTGTTATTTGGCAAATAGGTCACCATCAACTGCTTTGGACTGCAAGACACCAATGGAAGTTTAGTCCAGGTCTTCTGCTGATTACTTAAATCTGAGAGTATTTGGGTGTCCAGCTCATGCTCATGTCTGGGATGGAAAGCTTGAGCCAAGTGCGAGGAAGTGCATATTTCTAGGCTATGCAGATGGAGTCAAAGGTTATCGTTTGTGGTGTAATGATGACAAGTGCTTCAAGATGATTATCAGCAGAGACGTGACATTTGATGAGTCTGCAATGATGAAGAAGGTGGAGCAGTAGGAAAGCGGTCAACAGGGCGTTAAAGAGAAGATGGAGATTCATATTGATCCTCCACAAGTTTCAAAGGGGAAACAAAAAGTGGTAGATGAAGCTGGTGATAGCGCATTATCACCTAATCAACAGTAGGAAAATGAACCACTACAAAATTATCGCTTAGCTCATGATAGGGAGAGGAGGCAGATTAAACCACCACAGCGGTTTGCTTACTCAGATCTGGTAGCTTATGCTTTGAGTTCAGCTGAGGAGTTTGTAAGAGATAATCCAGTCTCATATAAAGAGGCAATTTCCAGGCCAGATTTTGATAAATGGGTTGCAGCTATAAGTGAAGAGATGGAGTCTCTACACAAGAATACCACATGGGAGCAGGTTGATGTACCCAAAGGACAGAAGATTGTAGGTTGCAGATGGATCTACAAGAAGAAGGAAGGGATTCACGGTGTTGAATGTGCTAGATACAAAGCGCGATTGGTTGCTAAAGGTTTTACTCAAAGAGAGGGAGTTGACTTTCATGAAGTATTATCCCCAGTTGTAAAGCATACTTCCATTCGTATTTTACTTGCCATGGTTGCTCTATTTGATATGGAACTGGAGCAGATGGATGTGAAAACAACGTTTCTGCATGGTGAGTTGGAGGAACAAATCTACATGAGTCAACCAAAAGAATTCGTTGTTCCTGGGAAACAAAATCAAGCATGTCTTTTGAAAAGGTCATTATATGGCCTGAAGCAGTCTCCCAAACAGTAGTATAAAAGGTTTGATGCTTTTATTACCAAGACAGAATATACTAGAAGCAAATTTGATTGTTACGTATATTATAAAATTTGTAGTGATACCCTTTTCGTATATTTGTTGTTGTAAGTTGATGATATATTGATTGCTTCTAGAAACATATCTGAGATCAACCAATTAAAAGCTTTGTTAAGTGAAGAATTTGAGATAAAGGATTTGGGCGATGTAAAGAAGATATTGGGCATAGAGATCATCCACGACAGACACGCAAGATTGTTGTACTTGTCTCAACAACATTACACTGAGAAAGTACTTGAGTGGTTTGGGATGGATAAGTCCAAGCCAGTTAGTACGCCACTTGCAGCACATTTCAGGCTCTTATTAGATCTATCACCGAGTACTGAGGAGGAGGTGGAGCACATATCTAATGTGCCATATGCTAGTGCAGTAGGTAGCTTGATGTACGCCATGGTGTGCACTAGGCCAAAAATTTCACATACAGTCAGTGTTGTGAGCAGGTATATGCACAAGCTAGGAAAGACTCATTGGCAAGCTATGAAATGGATCATGAGGTATTTGAGAGGCTCTGCAAACAAATGTTTGAGGTATAGTCAATCAAATTCTACTACTAGAATTATTGGCTATGTGGATGCGGATTATGCAGGAGATTTGGACAGCATAAGGTCCATGACAGGCTATGTGTTTTGTATATCAAGTTGTGCGGTTAGCTGGAAGGCGACTTTGCAATCATTAGTTGCATTGTCCACAACAGAAGCTGAGTATATGGCTTTGGTTGAAGGCGTTAAGGAAGGCATTTGGCTAAAGGGGCTGATCGATGATATCGGTATGACTTCTGAGATCACTAAGGTATTTTGTAACAGTTAGAGTGTCATACACTTGTCAAATAATCAAGCATTTCATGAGAGAACAAAGCACATAGATGTAAGGTATCACTTTGTTTGGGATATGGTCTCTCAAGGAGTCATGTTGGTTGACAAAGTTGGGACTAAGGATAATCCGGTAGACATGTTGACTAAGGCTGTTCCAGGAATCAAATTCGAGCATTGCTTGAATTTGGTTAATGTTTGTAGACTCAGATAACATGCCTTATTGGGGGCAAGAACAAAGAAGATGAATAGGAATTTCAAGTCAAGGTGGAGAATTGTTGATTTTGCCTTGAAATTTAAGGTAAAATTGACAAGGAACAGAAGAAATGGAATGAAATGGAGCAAAGTAGTCGAAATTGGTCCGAGAACACACCCCGCCGTGTGTTTGAAGGATGTTGCACGCCGGGGCGCAAGGCAAGGTGCGCCAAGGCGTGGACATGGGCAAAAAAGGCATGAAAACACACGTTATGCGCCCTAGCGCAAGTTTTTTGCACCCCAGCTCAAAGTTTCTACCCATGTTTTGTTTTTTTTTTTGGCACAAGCAGTTTTGTGCGCGTTGGGCACAAGTTTTGTGAGCCCCGGCGTGCGGCACATGCCCACAAGCCTTGGGCTTTGGTTTTCGAGTATAAACATCAGTTTTTTCTTTTGAGAAAAGTATCACGAACATAACATAAGGGTTTCTTTACTGCTTTTGAGTAAATCTCTCAAAATGGAGTTTAGAACGAGGGTGTTAGATGTTTTCGTGAGATTTGTGGGATTCAAGTTTGTACTTGCACTTTGATTTGAGATCAATAAAATTCCTTTTCTTTGTTGGGTGGATTAGGCACGTCGTCGAACCACGTTAAATCTTGTTGTCATAATTCCACCGAATTACTTTAATGTTATTTCATTGTTTCCGCAATAGATCCTCATTGGTTACAACATGTCCCAAACTTACATTTATGTTTTTTTTAAAACAATCTGATTTTATTTAAATAATTCATTAATTATTTTGTTTAGTCTTAAAATACTATTTTGACCTTTGTTTAAATTTTTGCTATTCAACATTTACCTTTTGTTTTATCTCACATATTACACATTGTTTTGTTTGTTTATTAAATTTATGCTTTCTGGCATTTTTATGTCTATCTTTTCTACAAAAGAAAAGCTTGAAAATGGCCACCTCCTATCTCCCACTCCTCTCTATGCTGGCCACCACTGCCTCCACCACTACCACAATCTACCCCTGCAAAATCCATCTCAATTTTCCCGCCAACCTATTACCCTTATATTTCCTTACATAATTCTAACACCAATTCCATTTTTCGAAGCCAAAACTCCATTATCTCTCTGGAAAATTTTGGCCTTTATTTTATCTTCGTCAACCCAAATCATCACAATTATCCAATGAATTAATACTCCGTATTTGTCTTACTCACTCAGGGTATTGATTCCTCCAATTTTAGATGACCCATTAATTGATGGGATAACTCTATTTCTCTGTCTCTTTTTTTCTTCTTTTTTTCTCTTTTTAATTTTTTTCTATTTAAGTATAATCAGCAGCATTTTGTTATCCGATTTATGAATTGGAATTTCATGTCAGAGATTCCACGACCGTCGGTGGATGTTGGTTGCACTTAGGGATGTAAATGAGATGAGATAATTCGTGAATAGTTCGGGCTTGGCTCAATGAAAACTCGTACTCAGCTTGATCTTTTCAAGTTCAAGCTGAGTCGAGCTCAATAATAGTAGGCTCGAAAAACTTGCAAGCCTAAACGAGCTTTTATTTTATATATATACACATATATAATTATAATTTAGGCCCATATATAATAATAATAATAATAATAATAATAATAATAATAATAATAATAATTATTATTATTATTATTATTATTATTTGATTTTTTATTTGTAGGAAAATATATAACAAAATTATTTAAAAAATTTATCATTATAGATTTTGTTGAGTCTAAATGGGCTCGAGCTAATTTAGACATATACGAGCTCGAATTCATCTGAACTTATACGAATTGAGTTTTTCTACTTTTCTATGACGAGCTTTACAAAGTCAAGCTCAGTAAGGCTTGTTAAGCCTTCATTCTATTCCAACGAGTTGAGCTTGAGATTGAGCTTGGTTATTTAGGCTCGACGAAACTCAGCTCAAACTTGAGCTCGCGAATTAATAGACGAGTCAAGTTTGATTCTACTAGATTTGGGATCAGCTTGCCTTATTTACACCCATAGGGGCACCTGTGAGTTGAAACAAGTGAAATTAATATTTAAATATTAAAATTAAACAAATTAAAAGGGGGAGTTGCGGGGTTTGTCCCCTTGCCATGTCGGTGGGTGATTCGAGGGGCTTGGGGTTGGGGGTGGGGGGGTTATAATTAATAATTTAATATATATATATATGCACACACATATATATGTATGTGTTTGAAATATTATTTAATTTGGACTGTTCAATTTTACAAAAAATTCAAGTTGGTATAATAAAGGTATAATTTTTTTTTTTAATAAAAAATTATTAATATTTACACAAAGTGCATATGTTTCACCATATAGTTAAAGGAGGATTTTGCATGATTTTAAAAAATAAAATGTGGTCTTTTATATATTTTCTTACAAGTGGATTTGTTGCCTTTTTCTGTTATCACATGGAAGTAAATTGCTATTCACCTATGGTTATATTTTGCAAACCTGATTATGTTCCCATATTCAAATTCGGTGTATGATTTAATTACATGGTTATGATAATTTGATATAAATAATAAACGAAGACATAATTTCACTGTTGATGAATTTAATTAAAGAATTTATTAATAAATCACATTATTTAATTATATTTTTACATAACATTTAGTTAGAAAATGAATAATAATATATAATCTAAGTCTTGGTGTTAATTACTATAATCTTAGAGATTGATTAATCGGATGCGGTACAAAAATATAAATAAATATATATAATATTACAAAATATGGAAGATATAAAACAAAATCAGATGTTGAGCAAAAGGGTTAAACAAATTAGAAAGGATATTTTGAAATATTTGATGTGAAATGGGGCAATTGTTTACATTTTGCTCTGTTTTATTTACCAAAACAAATGGACTCAGTGCAATGCAAAGTGATTATTAATAATAGATAGAACAAACAAATTAGGATGATAGAAAATCTAATAAAATAAAATAACCAAATATACATTCTTTCAAAATGCCAAAATAATTTTTTTCAAAATATCCACTTCTATCATTCATTATCCCCAAAGCTTTCCGATTTTTTCATATATATACATATATCATATATATTTTTTTATTATTCATACTATTAAAAAATTACACAATTTTATTTTCACCCAAAAAATTCAATAAAAAAATATTAATTTGACATCTACAGTAAAACTTGTCTCATTTCAAAATATAAACAAGCATACCAAAATTTTCCAAAATAATTTTCTACCTATTCCCCAAAATATAAAGAAAATTCATCGCATTTTCCAACACAATTTTACATTCCTCAAACTTAATCCCAAAATTTATTCTACTACAATAAAACATACAAAATGTAACCAAACATTACCCTATAGTTTTTGCTCCATTATATAATGCCAAGAAGGGATCACTATTTCCATGCGCACTTGGCGCTTCTTTCTCTCTCATTTTCGTACCCACTACACATAATCATCTTCTCCATGGCTCAATTGAGAAATCATCCAATTGCTCTTCTTCTCTTCTTCTGTCTTTGCCTCTCTTACCAAACAATTCGGGCTCAGCAAACTTGGGTAGATGCCTTTAAGTTCCTTGGGATTGCATGGAATCCAGATGGAACCTTACACAGAACCATCAAAATTCCCATGGCGAAACCCACCCCTTCCGTCGAACCCAACCAGACCACTCCCATTGCTTTTTCGGCCGACGTAACCATTAATCCCTTCAGCAAAGCCTATGTCCGCCTCTACATCCCCTCCAACCTCACAACTACCGGCCAAAAACTCCCCCTCATAATCTACCTACACGGCGGCGACTTCGTCTTGCACAGTGCTTCAACCGTCATTTTCCACAACTTTTGTAACGATATTTCGGCCCAGTTCCCCGCCGTAGTTATCTCCGTCGAGTACCGGCTGGCCCCGGAACACCGCCTCCCTGCCGCCTACGACGACGCCCTGAACGCCATCTTCTGGGCAAGAAACCAAGCCCTGGGGTTCTTCGGGCGCCACCCCTGGCTGGATAAATACGCTGATTTTTCCAGGGTTTTCTTGCTGGGCAGCAGCGCTGGTGCCAATATAGTGTTCCAGACAGCTCTTCGAGTGCTAGATTTTAACATTTTCCCGTTACAAATCAAAGGTCTGCTTCTCAATCAAGGATTCTTCGGCGGAGTTCAGAGGACTGCATCAGAAATCAGGCTCATAAATGATCCCTACGTTCCTTTATACGTAAATGATGTCCTGTGGACACTGGCATTGCCGATAGGAGCCAACCGGGACCATTACTTCTGCAACCCGCTTTCCGGTGGACCCTATATGGGTCGGATTCCACATTTGCCGAGAGTTTATGTGAAAAGTGATTATGGAGATCCGTTAGTTGACAGGTCAACTCTGCTGGTGCAATTCTTGAGAGCATATGGGGTGCCGGTGGTGTATCAGTATGGTAAAGGCGGGTATCATGGAATGGAGCTTTCGAACACCACAGCGGCGCAAGAACTTTATGATGGCATGAAGAAGTTCATCGTCTCCACTGGAGAATCCGAGAATGGAAGCTCTCGTCTTGCTTCTGTGTAGTTTGGAGTTAATCCTGCCTGAATCAGTTCTGTTAGATGAGGTTGTCTTAATAATAATCACCTGAAGATCAGGTCTATTGTGATGTTTTCTGCATCTGTACTTCATTGGTCTTAAAGAAACTTATTTATGGGTTTCCATTTTATTGACATTTTAATGAAATTGTGATGATAGATTTATCATTTATCAAATAATTATAATTTAAATTGGATGTTATATAGTTTAGAAAAATTGGTTGAAATTGTTGTAGGATTATTCCGGTGATGGCCTCACCTTGTAAAGAATGGACCTTAAACCTAACTCAACCCCAAAAGCTAGCTCAAGATGTGAGAATTGCCCAAAATCATATACAGATACCACAATTTATTTATTTCACCGATGTGGGATACTTACACACCTCACGCACGCCCAGAAATGAACATCTAGAGCGTAGAGTAACATGAAATGGGTGGCCTAGAAAACCCAACATCGAGAATGGGCACCATGTTAAAAAATGGACATTGAACTTAACTCAACCACAAAAGCTGGCTCAAGAGGTGATGATTGCCCAAAACCATATATAAATACCATAATTTATTTATTTCACCAATATGGGATATTAACACACCTTGCGCACGTCCAAAAATGAATATTTGGAATGCGGAGTGACACGCCTTCTCAATAATAGTTATAACAGAGATTGGATATTACATGAAATGAGGGATTCTTATAATCATATATATCTTATATATAATAATTATTATATATACCTACACTCTAATATATAAATATGTCCAAAAAAATTATTATTACATCTTACATATCCTAATTGATCGCCATCTTTTTAGCACTTCTGAAAATCATGTTGACAATATGTGAATTAAAATGTCGACAATAAATGGAAAGAAATGTACATTTGTCTATTCTTTTTATCTCAAAATTTAAAAATTTTGTGGAACTTTAACCAGCCAACTCAATTATTTTTCTGATGTGTAAGGAAGAAATAACTAAGTATAATTTATCGTTTTTCAAGTCTATGAAAAACCCTAAACCCTAAAAGGAGCAATAATTTTTGGGACAAAAGACATATAGTTTGTGGAATATGGCAGCTTTGTCAAAATCAGGGGTCGTTTTAAGTTATGAAAAATGTAGTTCTTAATTACGTATATAAGTTGGCTAGATTCTGGTTTTAGATGAGGTTGAAATTGTGAAAGTTGTGGATGTATTTATAAAATTATCCTAAAAGTAATAATTGAAATTGAAAAATGCAATATATATATATATATATTTATTTATATACCAACACCTTATACACATCAAATTTTATCTTGTAGAGGATCAAAGACTTTGATTTCAAGTCGTGATCTAATTCATTTGGGTCAAGTGGTTCCACATAAAAAATACAAATCTAAATTATTTCAAAATATATTTTAGTCCAAAATACTAAGATTCTTTATTAGTGTGAATATTCTATGTTAAATCAAGAAGCAGTTTAGAAATATATAAAATATTGTCTAAGAAATTCTAGCTGCATAAAAAAAAAATATATAGGGATAAAACTACAAAAATTATGTAACACATCAAAATAGGATATTTATAAAGAAATTTGGGTTATTTAATTAATTAAATAAAAAGGATTTCTAATGAATAAATAAAACTAAATTAATTAATGAAATGAAAGAACAAATTAAAAAGTAGTCCTTAAAACCAAGTAAATATGAAAAGTGAAAAACTGGTGCATATATATATGTATATGTATATATATTATACATACATTATTTGCACAAATGTAACTTGAAAAAATTGAATTAATTTGATAAAAAATAATATGAATAAAAACCACAACAAAATAATGAAAGTGAAAATAACAATAATAATTTCCAAAATTAGAATTAACAGATACCATTCAAACATGATATTTATGGTCCAAAACAGAGAAAAGAAAAATACATATGAACTTAGAGAATATTGAATAAAAATATTAACCCAACAAAAAGGAATTATGATAAATTACAAACTAAACCAAATTATTATAATTGACAAAAGAAAGAAAGAAAAAAAGAAAAAGAGCAAACATGCAGCTTAAAGAAATACATTACACATCCTGGTAAACGTTCAAAACCCCAAATGATAAAAGCGGATGTGAAAATAAAGGGAAAAAAAGAAGTAAGGTGGTTTGCAAGTAATTGAAAAGAAAAATACTTTCTAATCTTCTAGGTTTATCATTGTTAAATATAGATCATCTACTTACAATTCTGTTGTAATATTTTTTATTATCAGCAAAATATTTATTCATCACACACACAAACACACACACACACACACACACACACACACACACACACACAAAAGAAAGAAAGAAAAACAAAGATGTAAATGATAATTGAGCAACAAAGACATCTATACATGATGTTATGTTTCTCATGCGTATATTGAAGATGAATCAATAAAAATATGCAAAAAAAAATATAAATATTGATAGAATGTAATGAAAGTTCACTTGAAAATTTAGAATGAAAGAGTTATCTTGAAGAAGAAGGAGAAGAAGAAGAAAGGGAAGAATGACAGTAGAGATAAATAAGTTGTGATTTGTTTAATGGGATGAAATTTATAGAATAACTTTTTGTAGGAGCCCTTAATTTGGTGCTCATAAAACAACTTTTGAATTTTAAATTTATTTGTTGAAAAAAAATCAAAGATAAGATACGATCATATCAATTATGATAATAATCAACAATTAATAAAATTTTGAATTTAATTAAAAAACTTAAAATTCTTAAAATTTGCCACTTGGCCAAAATTGTCATCAAAATTGCATAATTGTAGGTCTCATACTGTTGTACTATATATAATAGTATAGATATATGTATATCATTATTTTAATAATAGAATATTTATAAGAAATTATTCATAGATTTGATCAGATAAAGAGAGTATATATGTAAGAAAATATTATTCATAGATTTCGAGTCTGGATTTTTCAAAATTTTTAGACTTATATTTAAATTAACTTTAAAAAAAATGAGTTTGAGTTCAAGCTGGTAAATTTATGTTCATACTTGAATTCAACTGAAAAGCATTGAATTTAAGCTCGATTTATTTATAATCTAATCCATATAATTAATATATGAATGATTTTTCCCATTAAAAAAGGTAATTAATTAGACTATGATTTTGATATATATTAAAACACTATTGCGCACATTAATGTAGAAAGTAACACATAAAAAGAATGTAAATTCTCATTTTGGGGGCTTATCATAATTTTTTTAAGAAAATTTGTCTAAACACTTCACAACATTTGATAAACTCATAAATATTTTATAAAATATTTAATATTTCGAGAAACTTAGAAAGTCATTCAGTTTAATATTTCGAGAAACTTAGAAGCTCATCCAAATATCCTCTAAATTCAATATGAAGCCAATATATATGGTTCAAATTCTCTATTTCATTTCATGAATATATACCACATGTATTACATATTTTTTATAAAAATAATTAATTAAAAATTAAATACACTTAACATAAATACAACAAATAGGAAATAAAATACAATTGGAATAGAAGATACAAAATGCAATATATATGATCAGAATTACAACTTTGCCTAATTAAGGAACAGTGCAATTAGAGAGGATTGTGTTTTCGTGTAAATTAACTTAAAAAAAAATGATGTGATCAATGGCGAATGTAGAAATATTCACTTTCATTTTATTTGACCTTAATTTTGGTCCCCGCATCCCATTTGGTCATCTAAATTAACATGACTGGCATGTCGTCTTCTTTAGAGGTGTTCATCAAATAAATTTGATTTGATGAACTCAACTATCCAAATCGAATCAATCTCATTGATTCAAATTGGGTCGAGTAATCGGGTTGGATTTAGTAAAATCCGATCAAATTCGATTACATTTGGTTTGGTTCTCGGATTTCACATTCACTTACCTGATCCAACCCGACCCAACCCGACCCGACCCGATTATTTAATTAAAATAAAATAATAATTTTTTTAAAATTATGAGTTTTATTATTTATATTTATCTTTAATGTTCAACTTAAATATAGATTTGAGATTTTATATTATCAATTATGGCTTGTGAATAAAGAAAGAAATGGTTTATAACAATTATGACTGGTGGTACTCAAGTGCAATACAATATGCTTTTGAGTTTTGATGAATTTTTTTAGAATAATTTGATTGTCTTAATAGGATTATACTATGCTAATGTTGTCTATATAGGCTATTTATTCAGTTTTAATTTAGATATAACTAGAATTTGTAAATTTTTTCCTAGTTAAATAACTAAAGAAATTGCAACTAGTGTTTTCTTCTTCCTCCTCCTCCTCCTCCTCCTCCTGATTGGTTTGAATTCATTTTCTCCTCAAACCTAAGCCAACCCAACCCGTAAACACCCTAATCTTCTTACATTAATTAGAATGGCAGAGATATTATAAAGTATTATCCGCTCAAATTCATAGAATTTTTTTTTATATTTTATTCTGTTCTAGTTAATCCAGATCACTTATTGGATCTGAATTGAGTTTAGCTTATTCAAACTCTATCAATTTTGGGATTGAATTTTGGGTTGATTGCCATTCCTCCCCAACTTTTTAATTTTTTTTTAAAGCAGCAGCGGCCTTCAAGTCAACAAGGCTGGGAATGAGACGAGAACACCAAGCAATGCACTAACCCCTGTAATTCCTTAACACCAAGTCAAGGTCAATGGATCGAGCATCCTTGAAGATAGCCACATCAAAATTAATTTTGATTTGACCCTCAGTAGGTGCCGCCCAAATATCAACATTGCTATATATCCTCATGGGCAAATTGCAAAAATAAGACCATTGAAATAGGGCATTTGGCAAAAGAGGGCTGAAATTATTTGAAGTATTAAAGTAGGACCGCAACAAATAAAAATTCAAACAAAAAGCACATTGGTCGCGGGAAAATTGTGTTATCGTCAAATTTTGCTTACATGGCTTTTCTTGCTGCTAAGCTAGCACATTGTTGACCGTTTTTATCCTATTTCATCTTAGATCTTTTGCCACGTCCACACCACCTCAATTAAAATGTCAAATCAGCTCACTAAAGTAACATACCTAAATTTTCTTCCCCTAATCTCTTTTGATTTCTACATATCAATTACTCCAATTTTAACAACCATTTGTTACTACTTCATGAACTGCAGATGAGGAGAATAAATTAATTAATCAATATATGAATCTCCGAACTCATTACCACTTGCAAAAACTGTTCGCAACATGCAAAAATTCTCTTCTAAGATTAGTATTACAATAAGATTGGAAAAGGGAGAGAAAAGGAAAAAAAGAAAGGAAATATCATATCAAGGCAAGTTAAAAAAGGCTTAACAATTGATACAAGAACAATAAGGAAAAATTCAAAACTAAAGATTTGAATTATGTGGGGTCCACTTCTTCATTTCCAAATGGGTCGGCAACAAACCCGATAACCCAGCCATCTGCATTGATTTTCAACCAAAAAACCTAGACTTTTAACGTTCTGCCACCAATCATGTGCTCCATAGCAAATGGTCCTGCCATGTTGACTACACAATTTCCTTTTCCGTCAAATCCATCATGGACATATCAAAATTCAGCCTATAATGTTTAGACGATGCTAAACCCCTCTCACTCTCCACGCTCGCACTGGAAACGTTTCATGTATAAGAGCCGTTGATGTGATTAGTCTAAGCTTCAATCGAGATTGTTGCTCTATTGGCAACTTGCTCTGATTTTCTATGGGTGGAGGCACAAATTTGAGTGGGGAGCTATTGAAGTTTGAAGATGAAAATTTGGCGTACGCAAGTGGAAGGAATCCGAAGGAGTGAGCCGGGGGAATAGGGTTGATTGAATTTTTATTTTATTTTTTCTTTTGATTTTTATCTTATGATGTGTCGATTTATTTGAGGCGGCGTTGATGTGGCCAAAAATCTAAGAGGATATAGAATAGAAAATGGTCAAAAATGTGTTAGCTCAGCGACAAGAAAAGCCATGTAAGCAAAAATTGACGATGACACAATTTTCCAACGATCATAGTCTTTTTTTTCGATTTCTTATTAATTACAATCCTACTTTAATACCTCAAACAATTTCAATCCATTTTTAGCAAATGTTCAATTCAACGGTCCTATTTTTGCAATTTACCCCTATCTTGATTATTGAAAATGCTCATCGCGGTTGCCAAATGGAACCAATAAAGAAAGTTACAAGTAAAGTTCGCAACATCTAGAGGAGTCCAGCACATCGTCTCAAACTTAGCAATGTTCCATTATGTCATAAGCTCTAGCACTAAACCAGTAGAAATTCAAAGTCACTTTTATCAACAACTACAGAAATACTTAAAAACTAGTCAAAAACTGTATCAATAGGCTACGTGCAGGTGGACTAAAGAGAAGAGAGAGGGCCCATACCTGTCTTGCGAAATGACAATAAACCAAGCAATGAAAAATGTCTTCCAATCTAATATACTCTTTTTTTTTTAATGATTAATTAATCTAGTAGTGCAATATAGAGAATCTTCAAGAGATTTTATGCAGATATTAGCAAGAAAGATGGTCCATCATCTCCGTCATTTATGTAAACCTCATGTTCCTCAAATTTATAACTTGCCTGGAACCCCGCAAATATCACAAAACAGATTGCCATGACGCAATTCAACTGAGCCACGTAGATAAACAAACAATTGAGATAGTAAATCATATTCAGGCGTGAATCACATTGAAAGATCAATGGAAAAAAAATCGTGAATCACGTGAAAAACTTCCATGAAAAAAAAATATATATATATAATAATAATAATAATAATAATAATAATAATAATAAAAAGGACAGATTCTTACAACGTTTTGACGATGAATTTAAATTGTGGGGGGACAATTTTAGGGTTACGTACGGCCGTCAACCTATATTAATAGTGAAGGAGATGTTACATAAAAATTGTACAATAATCCCAACGTGAAAATGTAAGGAGGAAGAAGTAATAATAATCTTTTATCAGTTTTAGAACTTTTTTCACAGTTGACCTTTTGTCAGAACATGAGGACGGTACTATATCAAAATATCATCACTTTAGGGGTAGTTTGGTTATGATGATAAAATAAATACAATATTTTTATCCTATTTTATTATTTATTTTATTGGAGTGACAATAGTTACTCAAACTCATATGAATATTAAAAGTTCTTATTTATATGTGTAATTCTTATGATAAATTAACTTATCACCCCCATAAATTTATTTATCATGTCAGCTAAATTATAGCATAATGATAAAAAATTACACAAATTATCACATGATGAATAATAATAAGATAATTTAAAAATACAACCAAACTAGCCCTGAATTTTTTATTTTATTTTGTATTTTGTCTCTTATTTCAGTATGATATATATGTCAAATGTATTTGATATTCAATCAATTATTTTTATAAAAAAATATTTAATATATGTATTATATATTCATAAAATATAATAGGACATAAAACATAAATTAGAATAGATAATGTAAATCAAAATATCATGAATTAATTGAAGAAGAAAAGAAAGACAAATGAGTCAATTAAGTACATGTGTAGAGGGACTACATGTATGGTGTGATGGGGACCATCAACCATGTATTATACGTTGAATATGATTCCTCTTTAGTTACGTATGAGGCTCGAAAAGTCGAGCCCATTTATCTAGAATAAGTACTTATTAAAAGAAAAATATATTGGTTATAAAAAATAGGTAACAATAAGAAAATATATATTAAGTATAATAGTAACTTTTATTTTGTAACTATTTCATGATATTTTTTAAATAGAAAAGCTAATTTCTTACGGTATATCTTAATAATAACATAAATTAATGTTTTAAATTATTACTATATCAATTTGATAAATGTATAGTGCCAATTATTACTATTATGATTGTGCCAAAATATTTTTTGCCACTGCAAACATATCATTAAATGTCAATATTAATAATTTTAATTTTAATTTTATTATTATTTAATTTATACAAATAATTATTGTGACAGAATTTTATTTTTTTTACCTAATATATACTAGAGCATACTGGAATATGCCACTAATTAACAAGCCCCATGACAAGTACTCCAGGACCAGGTAATTCACGTGGAACTTGGATCAATCAGTCCTTCACTCATCTGACCAAAAGTAGAATGATGATTTCTTGGCTTTAGCTCAATGGTCATGATACTATCACTAAAAATTAAAAAAAAAGAGTTTAAACTAATTATGAAATTAATTTTGTAGCTATAGTTACAAATTATAGCTTTGAATTTTGATAGCAACTTTAATTTTTTTAATTACAATTAACAAAAATTATGAATGATCAATCCATAGTATTATTCATTTGAATCATAACAGATTGCCTATGTATTATCCGTAAAAAAATTAATATATTTATAAAAAAGAATGATTATTAGCTATGGATTTATCATAGTGAGGGTTAGCTATACAAAAGCATAAGCTTTGAATATGGTTAGGACAATTTCATAGCTAAAGTTACGAATTTTTAGTATCAACTGTGGATTTATCATAGTTAATGCTCTAGTTTTTTGTATTGTACCAACCTTCCGGCAGGTGAAGGCAAATTTATATCATCACTTAATACATTATCATTATCATTATCTTTTTATAACAAAGAAAAAGAAACCCTACGAATGGCACTTATATATAATAGTCTTGTTTAAGTGTTAGATTGTAGTTCTTGCTCCATTATATAATCCCAAGAAGGGATAACTATTTCCATGCGCATGCGCACTTAGCGCTTCTCTCTAACATTTTCATACCCATTACACACAATCATCTTCTCCATGGCTCAACCGAGAAATCATTCAGTTGCTCTTTTTCTGCTCTTCTTCTGTCTTTGCCTCTCTTACCAAACAACTCGGGCTCAAACTTGGGAAGATGCCTTTGAGTTCCTTGGGATTTCATGGAACCCAAATGGAACCCTAAACAGAACCATCCAAATTCCCATGGTGAACGCCACCCCTTCCGTCGACACCAACGAGACCGCTCCGATCGCCTTTTCGCAAGACGTAACAATTAACCCCTTCACCAAAGCCTATGTCCGCCTCTACATCCCATCCAACCTCACAACTACCAACCAAAAACTCCCCGTCATAATCTACCTACACGGCGGCGACTTCGTCTTGTACAGCGCTTCAACCGTCATTTTCCACGACTTTTGTAACGATATTTCGGCCCAGTTCCCCGCCTTGGTTATCTCCGTCGAGTACCTGCTGGCCCCGGAACACCGCCTCCCCGCCGCCTACATTGACGCCCTGAACGCCATCCTCTGGACAAGAGACCAAGCCATGGGGACGTTCTTCGGGCGCCACCCCTGGCTGGATAAATACGCTGATTTTTCCAGGGTTTACTTGCTGGGCAGCAGCGCTGGTGCCAATATAGTGTTCCAGACAGCTCTTCGAGTGCTAGATTTTAACATTTTCCCGTTACAAATCAAAGGTCTGCTTCTCAATCAAGGATTCTTCGGAGGAGTTCAGAGGACTGCATCAGAAATCAGGCTCATAAATGACTCCTACATTCCTCTATACGTAACTGATGTCCTGTGGACACTGGCATTGCCGATAGGAGCCAACCGGGACCATTACTTCTGCAACCCGCTTTCCGGTGGACCCTATAGCGGTCGGATTTCACGTTTGCCGAGAGTTTATGTGAAAAGTGATAATGGAGATCCGTTGGTTGATAGGTCAACTATGTTGGTGGAATTACTGAGATCATATGGGGTGTCGGTAGTGTATCAGTATGGTCAAGGCGGATATCATGGGATGGAGCTTTCGAACAGCACAGCGGCGCAAATACTTTATGACGGTATGAAGAGTTTCATCAACTCCGTTGGAGACTCCAAGGATGAAAGTTCTCATTTTGCTTCTATATAGTTTGGAGTTGATATGCTGCTTGAATTAGTTCTGTTTTGTGAGGTTGTCTTATCATTATAATAACCCGCGGAGGTCTACTGTGATCTTGGCTGCTGTTCCTTCTGGTTGAATAAAAGACGTGCTTGTGTGTTTCGGGTGCTTGTTATCAATCATTTCATTGTCAAAGAAATGAAGGATAAAAATTAGTATCCTTCATGGAAAAATTACAAAGAAATTAAGGACCTGTTTGGTTTTATTTTTTATTTGTATCATTTTTAAAATTTAAAAAAATAGTTAGTGAATGAGTTTGTATTTGAATAAATTATTGAAAAATTAATGATTATATTGGGTTTAGTATATTGTAGATAGTGAGCGATAGTTAATAATAATGATAATAGAGAAAAGATATGTAGGTTATCCAGACACTACGAAAAAATATAATATTAGTGACAAAATAATAAGTGACAAAGTGAAAGTTGTCACTAATAACATTATTTTGTCACTAATGATCAATTTTTAAGTGACAAAATTTTTATTTTGTCACAACATGCTTAATAGTGACAAAAGTGAATGTTTTAAGTTGTCACCATTAACAATTAGTGACACCACTATAGTGACAATTTAGTAACAATAAAGATTTTTATTGTCACCATAGGTGTGTCACTAATTGTTTATAGTGACAACTTTAACATTATTCTTGTCACTATTAAGTTTGTAAAAATCATTAAGGTGACAAAATTAATTTTTTTGTCACTTAATATACATAATTAGTAACAACTTTTGTATTGCCACTTACTATTTTGTCACTAATTTATCTTTTTCTTGTAGTGAGAGAAATATAGGTTATTAAGAAATCTGTTTTAAGAATAAAAATAAAAATATATTGAGTGAAAATGTGTATAAATTAAAGCAATGTGTTTCGATTTTCAAATAGAAAAAAATGTAAAAATAGAATTTGATAATGAAACCAAACAGGTCCAATTTCCTAGTCATGACTATAAATTATAGCAATAAATTTTTGTAGCAAATGTAATTTTATTTTTTAAAATGATAAGCAACAAAAATTATTAACTTTCCATATGTAGTCTTGTTCGTTGCAAATTGAGTAGACTAACTATGAATTATTGGTGAAAGAATTAATAATATATAAAATAATAATAATCATCAATTACGGATTGATCATATTGAAAGTTAATTAGCTACAAGAGCATTTACTTCAAATTTGACTAAATAATATCTGATGCCCTAATTTTTTATAGCATCTTTGATTCTTTTTAATAAATAAATCATAAATGTCAAATATATGTAATCTATAAATAATTGTTTTTTAAATTGTATATTTAATGCTCATATATAGTGTACTTATATCATGCAGGGATTTTAGTTTAATTAATGAAATTGTAGTGATTGATTCATAATTGAACAGTAATTATAGTTGAAATTGAACAATATAAAACGATGAACTCTTAATTATGTTGACACCTCGAAATGCACAACTCTTACTTTCGTAAGTTGTTGCTGGGTTGATTAATTAGTCAACACATGATAATATTGTTTCTTAAGAGCTTGTTTGCTTCAATTGATTATACTTAATAAATTATTGTTTGTTTGTAGGGCTCATGATAAGTCATTGGCCCTGTATTAAGTTGGAATGTGGATCAAAAGGTGAGAGTCTTGATATATTTTCCTTGGGTTGGATAAGATTAAAAAAAAATCAAATTACCCTTGATTAGTATATAAAAAGATATATTAAAATAAATAATAAAACATTATAATCGTAAAATCATATATTTTGTTTTAATTTACTTTACAGTTAACCTTATCAACCAACGTGAAATTATATTATTTTATTTTGATAGATTTAAAACATATCCATTTATTTGTATATAATTTATAATCACATCACTCAAACAAACTAGCCTTAAGTGTAAGGAATTTAATCAACTTCTTGTCTTCAAATCCCATTCAATAGCATTGAATAACTACAATTAAATATTATGATTTGGAATATAGGCATGTAGTGTTAAAAAAATTTACAACTGCCTAATGAGGATAATTTTAACTTTAAATGAGGATACTCCAATTATTAAATTAAATAATTTTAATTTTATACTATAATATATATATGTCTTAGTATATATATATATATGGCATTAATTTTGGGGAAAAAGAATAATTGTCTGAATGGCAGCTTTATCAAAATTAGGGGACATTTAATTATATATTAGTCTTTCATTTTTGTGCTTTGGCAATATACTTTGTATCTTTAATGAGCAAGAATTTTAGAAAAGAAAAGTAATATTTCCTCTTTTATAAAATTCCTGCTCAAATGGCTGACAGCGTACGTACAAGCAAGCCAGTTTCCTTTTGGCTCTCTCCTAGTTATTTTGGATATATTTAAAAAAATTATCTTAAAAAAATAATTAAATTTGGAGTGGTCATATAATTAATTTTGAGTGATAGAGCATTTATTAAAAAAGAATTTGAAAAGTTTAAAGATAATGGGATTCATCGATCTAAATTAGAGAATATATGAGTAAGTCATCCCTAGTCAAGTAACGAGAATATTCAAACTTAAACTCAATTTATTTTTAAAAAATTGAGTATAGATTCGAGCTCATTGCACTTGTAAATTCAGACGCAAACTCAATTTCATTCAAAAATTATTCAATTTGAGTTTCATGACTTGTTTTCAAATTATTGATTATCACTATAATAAAACAGATGCAGCTAAAAGTGACAAAGAATGTGTCCGGTCCATATTTTGGTCGGCTTAATTTTTAACATAGTTTATATCCACTGGCATTAAAAACCATTCCAGGTCCATAGGATAGTCCGAGTAACCAATTATTTATTTATTTTGAAAAGATTATGTATTTATGTTACGAATGAATAAAAGAATTTGAATTTAACCAAACCAGATCCTTTAGCACCCATTTGGTTTTATTTTCATTCTCATTTTTTATCTTAATTATTTTCAAATTTTGAAAAAATAGTTAGTGAATGTAAATTGAAAATGAGTTTGTATTTGGATAGATTGTTAAAAAAACAATACATAATGATAATAGAGAGAGAAGATATATAGATTATAGAAAATATATTTTGAGAATAAAAATAAAATAAATGTATATAAAGTAATGTGTTTCAACTTTCAAATACTATGTAAATTTAATATTCAACATAATAAATAAAAAAGTTAAAATAAATGCTGAAGAATTCCAAATAACTTGAAATCATCCAAATAATTTTAATAAATTGTACTATTTTAATGTCAAATTATTAATTCTCAAATTCTTCCATCTAGCACAGTGATCAATTGGCTCCATATATCACTATCGTCACATTTATATATGTAAGGTTTGAAGACTGAACTCTAATGAATTCTATATATATATATATATGCATGTAATACAAAATATAATATTTTTTTGTTACACACATTAATTTACGAAATAAATAGATAATTATTTTTTAGTTAGATAGATTTCCAATTTTCTCATAACAATCACCGATGTATCTATGCACAAGTCAAGCATTGACCTAGGAAAATATATATATATATATATATATATATATTACACTTATGTAACTGATGATTTGGAATGCCGATTGCCGGCAATTGACGCAGTTCAATTCACCTTCTTGTCAAATAGAAAAAAACAAATGTTGACCAGTTCCAAAGTGAAAGTGAAATGTTACACTTTAGCTGTTAGTGGTTCTCGTTGCATTATATACCCAAGAAAGGGATCCATATTTCCATGCACAATTAGATCTTCTTTCTTTCTTATTTTCATAAAGATCATCTTTAATTTCCATGGATCAACTCGTGAGAAATCATTACCCAGTTGTTGTTCTTCTCCTCTTTTTCTGCTTACGCCTCTCTTCCCAAAGAATTGGGGCAGAGAAAACTTGGGAAGATGCCTTTAAAGAATTAAGTATTGCATGGAATCCAGATGGTTCCTTAAACAGAACCAATATCACAATCCCTATGGTGAACGCCACCCCTTCCGTCGAGCCCGGCCAGCCCACACCGATCACCTTTTCCATGGATGTAGCCATCGGTCTTAGTAACAATCTCTGCGTCCGACTCTTCATCCCCTCTAACCTCACCGCCAGCCAAAAACTCCCCCTCGTAATAAATGTACATGGCGGCGACTTTGTCTCTTTCAGGGCATCCACAATCATTTTCCACAACTTCTGTAATGATATTGCAGCCCAGTTCCCCGCCGTGGTCATCTCCGTTGAGCATCGGCTCGCCCCGGAGAACCGTCTCCCTTCTGCTTACGACGACACCCTGAGCACAATCCTCTGGGCAAGAAACCAAGCCACGGCGGGGACTCACCAGCGCCACCCCTGGATGGAATACGCTGATTTTTCCAGGGTTTTCTTGCTGGGCAGCGGTGCCGGTGCTAATATAGTGTTCCACGCAGCAATTCGGGCACTGAATTTTAACCTTAACCCATTACAGATCAAAGGGCTGCTTCTCAATCAAGGTTACTTCGGCGGAGTTGAGAGGACTCCATCAGAAATCAGGCTTGAAGATGACTCCTTCGTTCCTCTGTACATAAATGATGTCCTATGGCAACTGGCATTGCCAATAGGATCCGACCGGGATCACGTCTTTTGCAACCCGTTTACCGGTGGATCCTATAACGGTCGAGTCCCAAGATTGCCGAGAGTGTATGTGAAAGGTGACTATGGAGATCCGTTGGTTGATAGGTCAACTAAGATGGTGAAATACTTGAGATCATATGGGTTGCCGGTGGTGTATCAGTATGGTGAAGGAGGCGGTCATGGAATGGAGCTTTTGAACACTACAGCAGCACAAGAACTTTATGATGGCATGAAGAGGTTCATATTTTATGCATGATATGTAACCTACACATGCAAATCATTCGATCTCTATCATTTAGGTAATTAATTTTATCATTAATTTTTTGAATAAATATGATATTTATTGCAATTTCAAATTTTATATTATCTTTTAAAAATTAAGTAGTTTAAAATTTAATAAATATAGGTTATATTACATTATCTTATTCCTATAAAATAAAGAATTAAAATTTTGAAAGGCCTATAAATAGGCGAGCATATGTAACTTGTGGCACATAATTTGAGCAATAAAAGTTCTTTGACTTTCTCTTTATGAGAAAGACTCCTTTTTTTTTTTTTAATTTCATAATTTCAAAAGCTTGTCGTGAACAAACTTTCTTTCATTCAAATTATTCGTACAATAATTTATCCTTTTTTTCTTTTCCTTTCTCCCAAGTTTTATCTACTACATCATGTACTTAAGTAATTGTAGCTCTTTGATGTGTAAATATGTAATTATCTTGGTGCATTTGGTGAGATACTTTTATATTCATATTCAAGATAAAATGTTATATTGATCGTTCCTCAGTTAATAAATGAATTAAAGTGTTCATAATAAATGAAAAAAAAACGTAAACTTGTTTTAGAGTTGGGAGCATTTGTCGACCTAGATTCCTTCTATCCCAAAATTATAATTTTTTTCAGCATTGTTGACCAAGTCAACTTTATTATTTTTTTTAAGCTTAAGAAATAAATAATTTAATTAAATCTTTTTGGTATCGTGACCAAGTCAATTAATTGGATGTGGTTTGTGATGTTAAATTCCTCCCAAAAAATAGTATGATAATCTAATTCTAAGATTAAATAATTTAACTATTTTATACTTTAGTGAATATAGAAATATTTTGGGATTAAAGGAATATATTGTGTGGACGGCAGCTTATAACAACAAGGGGGATGGTTAATTATGGAAAATATAATACTTGATACATACTATAATTATATATACATTACTCAATTTAGTGTTAATAACGACTTTTAAAAATTATTTAATGGTAAATCAAAATTTTATTTATTTTTTGGGGTTGAACCCATTATGAATCTAGTTATAGCCCAAAACTCTATTGAGTCCCATTAAACTTAACCCAAGTATAATCTAGTTAAACTCGATCCACATTAAACTCACTCAAATTCAATATTGTACATCCAAACCAATTTCCCCTTTCATTTTACATTCTCCTATGCGTCTAACACCCCCCCACCAGACCTTGCCCATTTCTCTCTCTCTCTCTCTCCCCCTTCCCCCATCTCCATTTCATGGTTTCATGGTCCGCAAGAACGTGTTCCCTTCTCAAAACATCCGCCCATCTCTCTCTCTCACGTCTGTCTGTCTATCTCTCTCTCTCTCTCTCTCTCTCTCTCTCACTGTGTTGCCCTTCCTCCATCTCCATTTCATGGCTTCGTTCTGATTACAATGTCTTGCGTAAGAACTCAACAGTGCATCTAACCTCCGCGAGAATGATCCCTAAGCTACAGTCCCAATTTCTTTGTTGGGCAACCTTCCTGTATAAGAACCCCGATGGGTTTTTGGGTTAATGTTTGTGGTGTGTTCTGAGTAAGCTAAGCTATTTTCTAGGTAGACATTTTTTCCAATAGATCTAGCCAACATAAAATTTGGCCCAAAGTGCGTGCAAGGGTGTAGCATAATTTACTATTTCGATGGGTATTTCCAGTCCTTTGTTCCGTGGCTCCTTAAACCGCATCATGAGGGGTGGTTGATCTTGAATTGCGGTATAAATGGGAAATTGATTGTCAAGTTTTTTGGGACAAACGGTATTTTGCTTTGCTATTCTTTAATTTCCTAGAATGTGGCTGTGCGTGTCCACCTAAAAAAATTGTTTTTTGTTGGTGAACTGCTATTTTTATTCTTCTGTGTGATGTTTGTATTAGCATGTTTGGAAGGTTGGTTGGATTGTTAAAGTCCATGTTATGCTTTCTTCACAGGAGTGAAGCACTTTAGTTTTATTGCAACTAACATTGAGGCTTGAACTTCATTCTTGGGGATTTTGGGCAGTATGTTAGTGTGTCCCTGGTTTATTGTACCTAGTTAGGGTTATCTTATTTTCGTTCTTGTTTTGGTTTTTTTGAAGCTCTACATGTTTTAATATTCAAGGTGATCTTGCTATGTGAAACATATCTTGGCTTCTTACATGTTTATCTTATTCCTATGAATTTGTTAGTGGAGTTATTATGAGGTTTTTTATCCCCACTTGGCTCTTCCATGATGTTGGCTTACAGTTTGCTAGGTTCCATTGCTTCTGGATTGATATGACTTATCAATATGCTAAGTGCCAGCGCTATGCTCTATTGTTATGTTAGTTTTTACTTTACTATCTGAGTGGGAGTGGCAGATGTGATAATTTCGGGTGGTATTGATACAAAATGTGCCCAAGCATTGACGTTACTGTTTTAGGTCAGTAATTTGGGATATATTATTTTGGTGTCTGCATGTGCAACAAGATTATGTGAATCTTGTTTTTGCTTCCTTTCACTTCATGGCATTCTTTCTTTATGTCTTGTAAGGTTGCACCATGCTACTGTTGGGGTTGATTCCCTCTGTTGGATATAATTCATATGAATTAACTATATGTGCTTGACTACCTGTTTTGCTTGTGACCCTTCCATGCGTGTATTTTTCAGTGTGCAGTCATTTCATGCCTCTATTGATTATATTGTATGATTTAGAACTTGCCTTACAAATTCAATCCAATCTCATTTAGCCAAGCCAGATACCATGTAAACATACATTTGTTTCCCCTTTGTCCTTACACACTGGCGCGCACATATACACAAAATGCTGCCCTACTGTCTCCTCTTTCACATATTGCCTCTTCTTTTATAAATTACTTCTGTATCATCCCATTGTCCCAGTAAAGTCTACCAAGCTTCTTCTTGTCCGACAAAATCTATTCAAAACAGCAGGTAAATCTACTAAGTACATATGTACACTCCTATCATTATACATGTACATTCTGTCACAATAGTTTTTCAATTTTGATTTTTAATTAGCCTATTCCAAATATTAACTTCTATAAGCTTTTCGGAGGACCATTTCTCCACATCCAATACCCAGTCCAAGTCCCACTCCGTGTCGATTGCTCTAATACACTCCCCAACCCAAAGTTGTTGTTCCTCATCAGTAAGTGATTCTATGGCATTGTGTGTTATTAATCTGTTATGTGCCATGTTCAATGTGTTAGAGTCAATAGATTGTACTTCAGGTGATTACTGTGTTGATTTGTGTATTAAGTAGATAGAAATATTTTATGTGCTTGATGCTATGATTTTTACTATTATCAGCCCCGATTGATCCATTATAATTGTTAGCATCACGCTTAGGGTTTCTCCAAGCCATAAGTGGAGAAGTAAGTCATTCCCCCGTGGTGACTACTAAGGTGTTGACATGTTGCATAATTTTTTGGGTGCTTAGAGATGTGTTACTGAATGAAGGCAAGTAGTGTTGTTGCATTACTTTGGCCGAATTGGTTAATAACCATACTACACACTGTTGATGGCCTAATCTTCTTTGTCCTATTGGTCTGTTTTTGAGGGTGTTCATGTGTGTGTTGTCCAATTGGGTCACAGCATTTGTCTAGGCATCGTCCAGTCACAGCAAGTTTATTGTCTCGAGTTGGGTCTAGGTCTATTAAGTTTAGTTCACAGCTTGTTTTTTTTTAACTTTTAGCATAGTGTGGTCCAAATGCTTTCCTTTTGGCACAAACATAGTGTCTTGCTCATCAAATATTGATTGGGAAAGTTGTACTTCCACCCTACTCCCAACTTAGTTTTGTCTGTGCAAGTAGAACGGTTTCTCTTCGCTTTGTTCTTCTCCATGCTTTTCAAGTGTAATCCATCTCAAAGGGTTATTCATCTTTAGGTGGATGGGAGTGACGGTGGATGGGAGTGGTCCCAAAAAGTGTCCATCTCACAATTTATATTTTGTAGTTTTCTTCTTGGTTAGTAGATGGACGTGCAAGGCTTTTACTGAGCCATCATAGGTCGTGACGATATGTATATATCCATCCATACAAGGTTTTGGGAGTGGATTTTGCGCCTCCAATTGTTGAAAGAAAAAAAAAAAAAAGACTTTGTAATCACTTTGGCAGTTATTTTTAATTTGTAGCATGCTTTGAAACATTACTTTAATATGGCAGTTATTTAGATAATTTGTGTATACTTTGTACAAACTATAGGTGTGGCAAGAGTTGTGGTACATATGTTAGTTTATGGCAGATGCATTTCGAGCTATGTTGACCTTTTCATATTTAATGGTTGGTGTAAATTTTGTCCTTAGCTTTTACCATACATTATATTACATAATTTTATCATTTCTTGCACAAGGATTGCATTATTTTGACCTTACAGCCGAACTATACCTGTGTATGTACAAGGTCCATAATAGATGCAAATTAAATTTGTGGGGAATAATTTTACCCGATTATGACAATATGCACTATCAAATCCTACATGATACACAAGGTCTTTTTTCATAGCTATGAAATCAATCAATTAATATTTTATGAAACCCTCCTTTTTTGGTAAATCGTATATTTACCTTCGTGCCTCTAAACGTAGCATAAACTATGAATTAGACTTACAAATAAGTGGCATCAGATAGTTTTTGTTTCATAATGTTATAAAAATCCTAATGTACCGTATAAGCAAGTTTCAATTAACTTACCACGGTTTCAAAACATATGGAACTCCAAGTCTTACATGCCATGGGAGTGTTCTTCTCTAATAATGACATGACTAGACATCTAGAAATCTACAATTGTATACTTAAGCAGTTAAGGATAGTTTAAGGAAGTATATAGATTAGATGCACGGTCTGTAAATGTGTGTTTCATTCAACCTATAATTAGTGAGTACCTCTTCTGTAATATACATGTATACATTATTTACCACCATACAAGTGATATTGATTCAAATGTTTTAGGTGTGTCCATCATTATTGGCTTGTGTTTGGCCTCAAATATATGAATGAAGGAGAAAATGCTATTATAAAATCTATCGAGTCATTTTTTGTATTTCATGCATGGTCGGGATAGTTTATTGAATTAAATAAAATAAGGATTACTTAATGAAAAAATCAGTTGGTAGTGTATTATTGTATTACATAGTGCAAGTGGGTGGCTTTTGTATTACTGTATGTGAAATATATGTAATAAAGTATATAGATAGCATAGGGACAATTTGTTACTTAAAAAGTATAGGGGTGGATATGTAATATACATCTGTGTAAAAAAATATTATTAAATACGAACATTCCAAAATTTTAAATATAATAAATAAAGCGCTAGCGAACTCATAAATACATATGGAACCTGAAAATATGTATAATTGTCCAAGAGTGTTAATATCTATATATTGAATATAAAAATATCTTATATATAGATAGTAATGATTTATACATACTTCATTATTTATATATTAACAAATGTTATATAATATAAAATAATACACATCAAAAAACATATACAAAAAATACAAAAAAAAGATCAAAATCACGGTGCAATTAAGTTACGATAATAATAAATGTAATAAAAAAAATTATTTTTGAAGATAAAAAAATGGAAAATAAATACACAATCAAATATATTAAAATATATATGTGTGTGTATTTTCTTTACATGTTTAAATAATATCTCAAATACATTAATATATATATATATATTGATCGAAATATTTTTCTTTAATATATTAAAACAGAACTTGTGGATGTCATGGAAAAAGATATATATATATATATTAAAAATACTAGTAAAAGGAGTACATATATATTTATGTGGCCACGTATCTATAATATTTTTCAATATTATAATAAATAATATATAGTGGAAAAAAATAATTATTAGTTATAAAAATTTAATGCCACAAATATTATAACAAGTATATGATATATAAAATGATTATTACGTTTTTATATTTAATAAATCTAATATTTATAGTTAGAAAATATATTTATTAATTATTAATATATATTATTTATATGCCCCCAGATATGTTGATTCATACGTTCGAGTTCATAACATACCAAATAACTTCTTACAAACCTTAAATCTATGAATAAAGGCATAGATTCATTTTTATTATCCCTATTTCATGAAGTTTGTTATTTTAATAAGCTTACATATCATTTAAAGTTGTTAATAAATCAAAGTGGCCTTGATATCATGAAATCGTGTCTGCATCTTTCATATTGTAAACTAGATGCTCGATGTATTAGTGCCCACTTTTCATTCAATTCCCCAATATATGGCTGAATATCATATGTGTTCATCTTCCTACATATAATGTGTATTCCATCATGCTTAAATTGAATCGCAGCTTACCATATTGTATGGTTTCACTTTACTATCTGTAAGCATGAAACATGCTACATATTTGACAATGAGATTGTACACGACACGCACACTAATATTTAATTGTGTCACCTATTTGATTTAACATTGCTCACAATTTCCTTTAAATGGAATTTTTTGGGGTACATGGTACAATAAACCCGTCATGAGATGGATCCTTACAGTCATATCCCATCGTATGGAGATGATGCAACATACAGCTCCCAAACTGGGCATGCTCGGTCGGGATACGTGCATTGGCCATTCCATAATGAGAAACTGTTAATCGAGTTTGCCTATGATGAATACCAAGCTAGTCAACTTCTTTTCACCACATTCTCATTGAACACGTGGAATAAGATTTGCCACAAGATGAATGTGGAGCTCTAGCCTGCATATATGTACACTGTGAAGCAGCTGAAGCAAAAATGGATTAGACTCCGTGCATCGTGGCGAATGTTTCATTCATTGATAACGAATGGTACAGGTTACGATTGAGATTATGACCGAAACACAATCACAGTTAGTGAGGATCGCATCGCCCATTGGCTCTCGATACATTTATCATCTTCTCTTAGTACAACTTTATTAGTAACTCATTTAATGTTGCTCTCTTTCGTCATTTAGGAGCACCCGAACCATGCCTCATTGATGGACCATGGGTTATACTATTATGATTATTGTACCAAGATGTTCTCGAAGAATGTTGCATCGGGTTCCAATGTCAGGTCCTCTGCTCAACCCCATCTAGCCACTGACAGTAATCCAAGTGGGAGCGATAATGTGAGTCGAGGCAATATTGGTAGGTCAAAACACTCAGCTTCGTCACGTGAAGACTTTAACAAAATTTTCGGTACCTAGGGAGAGGGTTCATCACGACGGAGAAGAGGTAAGGAAGCGAAATTCTACGCCAGGGATAGATAAGATCGATTAGAGGAGGTCGTACAGAAATGGGATGGCCTGATGAACGCCAAGTTCGAGAGGATTAGGCCTAAAGCCCATAACTCAATTGCCGAGTGTGTTGATGCATTGAGGCACATTGAAAGCCTACCAGACCACTTGTTTGGAATGGCTATTAACGTTCTTCAAAATGCCACGATGAGAAATTTTTTCCTCCAACTCGATGATAGAGAAAGGCGCATTTGGGCTGAATCCCTAGGCAATTAGTGCCTCCTCTACTTCCCCTTGTCAACGTTCGATGCTACCTCGTTTAATCCTTCCACTGCTTGTTTGTGGATCTGTGAATTGTCTGTTCACTTTATGTTATGCATTTGTATGTTTGAACTTATTTATCACTGACTTAGGAACTCGTAATCCCTTGCTGTAAGGATGCTTTATTATGTATGCTTGTTCTATGTGGTGATATGCCATAATATTTTACGTTACATGTGATGACTATTTTCTTTAAATAGATGGCTAGTAGATCGAGCTCGATGCCACCACATGACGATGAGTTGGAGTTCAGTGATGGATCACCAGGCACACCTGGCAGTGATGTATCCGACGGTGCTGATGATGTATTATTCATCGCAGATGTATTTGCCTAATCTGTATATTGACAAAATGCCACGTAACACATCTGCGCTCCGTGGAGTGGATTGGGTTAGCGAGATAATGGATGGCCATCCTGATCGATTCTACAATAACCTATGCATGACGAAGCCCACCTTCATGAGATTGATCCATGAATCAACCAGTCGTGGGTTTTTACCTCGAACACAACATTGTCGGGTATCACCAACTGAGGAGGTTGCAATGTTCATGCAAACAGCTGGCTGTCATCAGAGACAGAGGAATACCATGGAACATTTCCAACAGTCCTTGGAGATCATCAATTGCCATGTACGTCATGTGATTAGGGCGCTGAATACATTAGCGCCCTGAGCTTATAAACCCCCCCATTTTTAACGAGGTGCCCAATCAGATTAAATACAATCCTGACTTCTTCCCATATTTTCAGGTATGGAATACTTAAAGGATCAGCTCTGACTATGCAATCTATCTAATAATATTTTGTACTTGAACTGCTCACATTTGATCTGTAGGGTGCGGTGGGGGCAATTGACGGCACATTAGTTTGTGCATGGGTACCTGCTCACAGACAGAATACATATCATTCCAGAAAAGAGAACGTCTCTCAAAATGTCCTCGTTATAGCCGGCTTTGACCAAATGTTTATGTATATGTATGCGGGTTGGGAAGGGAGTGCCAATGATGCACGGGTCTTGCTAAACGCAATCCAAAGTAACCCTGCCTTTGCCTTTCCCCTACTATATATCACATTTCGATCTAATAACTTTACTTATTCGTATGTATGTGTCATACAAAATTTTTATTATTCAACTACTGCCCAGCCCACCCTAACAAATATCGATATTCTCATTTAGGGAAGTATTACCTCATCGATGCTGGCTTCATGAACTATATGTGTTTCTTATCCCCATACAGACAAGCCTGGTTGCACCTCCAACAATTCGATGGTACGCCCATGTATAGTAGGCCAAGGGAGCTGTTCAACCATTGACACGTTCAACTGAGGAACACCATAGAACAGACGTTCGAAATTCTTAAAAGTGGTTCCCAATTCTAGCTTAAGGTATGCCGAGCTACATGATCGTCCGTCAGACTGATATTGTCATTGCATGTTGTGCGCTGCATAATTTCATCTGTAAGTATAGTCGGGATGACAACATTTTTGCGACCCCAGACCCCAAACTTAACCCCGACTGGGAGATCTTCTACCACTGTGGTCACCTAAGCTAGCAGGAGATACATGCATGGTCTGAATTTCGGGATGGTTTGGTACAATGGTTGTGGGAATTAATCAGTTTAGATTGAATACTTAAATCCACAATATCATATTGTATGTGTGTTGCTGAACCTATATTGTTTAGAACTACTTGTCATCACTTAATATTTTGAATTGAAAATTACTGTCGCCACGTTATAATACCCAATGATTGAATATCTATATGTATCATCATGTGTCACATGTAGTGATATCTTTGTCTTTCTTATCATCTATAACATGATAAAAATATTATTCTGTAATTTATGTAATGAGATGTGTGGTATGATTTTGCTGAAGGTTGAGTAGGTTCAATCCTTCCATGTGTGCATGCGGTGCCGGCCCCATGTGAGTCCTTATGGCTAGGACAGAGAGGAGCTACAGAAGTTACTTTTTTAGATGTCCAACTGGCCTTGAGCCCTCACACAGCTTCATATGGGCATATAGTGGATGTGGGGAGGCAGCAAGTATGTATAAACAACGTCGACCATTTGGCGTTGCCTTATCACATGGTACTTATAGCACATCTATATCCACAGGTGGTTGTTCTGGGATTGCATCGCCGAGTGGCCCTCCTTGCAATGAGCATAGCTTTATGTATACTAATCAGCACACACCACTGCATTTAGCACACCTTACGAGGCCACTCTTGCTATTGCCCTTATGTGGTTTTTGTATATATATTTTGTTGCTTGTGTTGCTGCTCCTGCTAGCAGTCTTACTTAAGATATTATATGTATGACCACCTGCTTTGGGTGGAAACAGATAGGTTCATGTAGTAACGGAGCACTTATAATTGCCTTTTCGTATAGTTCCGTAACGTACTCAAATCTATTATATATGTTATTTTTTAATATTCATTACTACTGGGTACGGTCCTCGTACCATAAAGGTACTAGTCGGGGTGTATCAACGGACGGTGCTAGCACCGACATTGCAAATGTATAGGGACTCGATGTGGAGGAGCGCTTCATACATTTGTTGCTGGACGCTAACACAATTGACTCCCTGATGGATGAACAGTATGTACATATATGCATGCCCGACATAGCTAACAAACTTGGCCGACACTTTCAGCGTCTATACACGATTGATTTTAGAAGGGAGAAATTTAATGAGCTTAAGAAGCGCCATGACACAATAAGGGCGATCGTCAAGAATCCTGATGTCTTCTACGAGCTGTCAACCGATGATATTTACGTGCCTACTGTTATGCAACTGGAGCTCCAAGCAGTAAGGATATTGTGCACTGCTATCTTCAGCTTAATCTTTTATATAATTATATGTGTTCCATAACCAATTTTGTTCTTTCATGTGTGCGCAGAGATACCGACTTGCAGACCATTATTGGCTGTATGCGGAGACTAGATATGACCTTCTATCTGAGATATTTACACTGTGTGAAAGACCACAACGAACTGGCAATTGCTTGAGCCAACATGACAAACGCGACGATCTATTATTAAATCAGCAAGAACGCCATGTCATTGTATCAGGTTAGGTGCATCACATAGTTCTTTATGCTTGCAAGGGTTATCTAGGCCCGACATCCCACATTCTCATTCGACTCGAGTTAGAGCAAACATGCCTACTGGCTCAGACGGCGAAATCGATAGAAGTTCAGGAGTTGGGCCTATCACTTCATGGTCTGAGATTGTTTGATGAATTGGCACAAGACTATCGAGATAGCGTGGCTTGCCTCACACGAGCCAAGTTAGTACGGGTCGCACACTGGACCGACCACCTACATCATCTTAAATTTGCTGTAATCTGAATGTATTATTATTATGTATCATACTGATTATACCCCAAATGACTTTATGTACTATAGAATTCTAGTTGGTGTTAGTAATGAGTATTGTACGTGATGAATGGACATACCATGTATGATTTAAGTTTTATTTATGGACATCTTTACATGTATCACGATATTAACACTACGACCATGGACTATGCCAGAATTATCCAATGGGACACTACCGACTCATAATGTGCCTGTGCATGGTATATTTCATGATCCCTACTAGAGGCCTCAGGAGAAGGCTATCCTAATCACTTACTTGATGAATATTGTGCCCTCCCGTGACATCTCTAATAGGTAGGTCCTCATGGATGAGTACTTCCACGTTGCACGCTGTCTGTCTAGGACGTTTGGGAGGGTAAGGACTGTTGATGAAGTTAAGATAAAGATTCAGCAGCTGCGTGGTCGATACTACGCATTTGTGGGGTACATGATTATACCTAGGGTGCAGTACAATGCCGACACCATAGTGGTGCATGTTGACACGCAGTACTAGGTGCATGTTGGGAATGTAAGTTAAGTTTACCATTTTTTTAATTTCAAATAATACATGATACATATATGCACAGCTCACATTACACATTCAAAATTGTAATATACCTCGCTCAGGAGACTATTAGGCAGAACTATTTTTGATTATTTGGAGAGCCCTTATACCTCCTGCTACGGTACATATTTACCGACGGTTGTGCAGCCAACCTATCTGATGGTGGGATAGCAGGAGATGCATTAGCACCCCCCACTGGCACCTAGGACACGTGGCAGGTTCCATAATTACACAGATACGTAATGGCTCTACCTCATATTGCACCCCCCTTGATATCATGATGTCTTCATTTATGTGTTATGTACCATTTGCAGACATACATAATATTATTAGAACACTCTCATCTTTTAATTCTGCGTGCGATATGGACGAATGTTGCGTTAAAAAAAGCTGGTGTTTGGATTAATTTATTGTGTTCTTTCTACCGGCATAAGACATGCTTCCTATACTATACAAATACGACTTCCTTTTTAATCCAACACACTCAAACGTAAAATACAATCTTATATTGATAATATTAATAATAGTAATAGTAATAACAATAACATTAATAATAGTAATATAAATATTAATAATAACATTTACTAATTCTATTGCGACTGTTCATATTCATGTATCGTAATTATTAATTTCCTCCACCCCGTATTCAAGCACAGTTCGATTTTAATTACAATTTATTTTTTTATTTTTTTGCATTTCCATCACATTTCTTTGTCCAAGTATCTATAAATATGACTTGCTTTTCAATCTAAGACACTCATATGTACCGTATAAAGCGTAATAATAATAATGGTAATAATAGTAATAATATTAACAATAATAAAATGTAACAATAATAATATTAATACCAACAACAACAACAACAATAATAGCACCTATAAAACGTACTTATAATAATAATAATAATAATTATTATTATTATTATTATTATTAAACAAAATTTAAACTAACAAACAAATTCATAAAATATTATAATACAACCCACTTAATCATTACATCAATAATTACAAACTTACAACATAATCATATCTCTTCACTACATATACATACATATATACACAATATTTTTTATTATTATCCTTATAATTAAAAAAATTCTTTAATATCAAATTTCACCCCCAAACACCAACACAAAAGTAATAATTTGATATCTACAGTAAAAAATGTTTCCTACAAAACATAACCAAACATATCAAAACTCCTCAAACCCCATTTTTTACTATTCTTAAAAACATAACCAAACATCAACTACATTCCCCAACCTTCATTTTACATATGCCTACAATTCTTTCATTATTCATTCTCCCAAAATACACAATAAGCACATAATAAAATCAAACATAAAACATATCCAAACACTACCTAAGGTTTCCCACTGAACAGAGGAAGCTTCCAGTTTCTTCTGTTATCATTTGATAATCTCTACAGAGCCACCAATGAAGTGGCCAAGCTCTTAACAGATTAGCCATAAGCATACAATTTTTCAACTCATAATTATAGATTGCCTTTATATAAAATAACAGAGGTATTTTTTTATTCTTTATGAATTATTTTATCATTATTTATGGACTATTTCAATATATACCTTTGTATATAGACCTCCAAATAATTTAGTGGGGCAATTAATATTAAATTACTCACTTAAATTATTATTGATGACTATTTTAAAATATGCCTTCATATATTTGCCTCTAATTATATAATTTTATTATAATGAAATTAATAACTTTATAACACTTTCGCATATATATCCTAAGTTACCAACTAATCCTTGGCATCCCATCGTAAAAGAATACAAACAAAATGTCCAATTAATTTCATGCACAATTTTGTCCCATCAAACAATAAAAATCCAACGTGAATAAGGAAGAAGAAGTGGCAAAAATATACGACACATGCATGTTTCCTTATCAATTTTTCGTACTCTTTCAGAGCTGGGCTTTTTCAACCGCCAGGTAGGTGCTGTACCTACCAGACAGTTCTGAATCAATGAATTAATTTAATAAAATATGTACCATTGAAAAGGAATGATTGTGAGGTAAGGTAAAAGATAAATAAATTCCTGCAGCAAATAAAAAATTGCTGGTCAAACTAGCAACTAATTATCCTATGCAAAAAAAATCACTAGTCAAACTAACAATTACTTTGTTTTCTTCAAAATTCCAGCATTGTATTTTAATAATATATGCTTTTATTATACTATTTCTTAATATTATAAAACATAATTAAAAATTAAATGTAATTAATATAATAATAGTTAAGTCATGAAAATCAAGTAATCGCTTTGTGATATGGTGACTAGTATTAGTGCATTCATTTAATATATAATTCGTCATTATTATAAATAACACTAATAAATAAAATTTAATGAATATAATAATATTTAAATAAAAGAAAAAAGCAAGTAATCACTTTATAAAATGGCAATTAGTTGTAATAGAATATGCATGTATATAATAATATTAATTTTTATTATTATGAAACACATAAATAAATAAAATATAATGAATATATTAATATTTAAATAAAAGAAATAAAACCAAGTAATGGCAATCTAATATATTATTAACAAATTTATTTTGGCAAAATGTAACCAAACATGTGGATCACTTTTTAGCTAAAACAACAATTATCAATTCACAAAATACCCCTTCAAATGGCTTATTATCAAAAACTCCATATACATACACATACATATCATAATATTTTATCATTATTTTTGCAATGAATAAATCATACCCAATTTTCACATATACATATTATATATTTTATTATTATCTTTACAATAAAAAATATTACTTAATTCCATTTTCACCCTAAAAACCCAACAATAAAACATTGATTTAACTACTAAAGTAGAAATTATCTCCTTCCAAAACATACCAAAACTCCCCAAAATAATTTTATAACTATTTTCAAAATATAAACAAATATAGATTACATTTCCCAACACAAATTTCACATTTACCGACCTTACTCCCAAAACTCATTCTTCCGAAACATATAATCCAAAACATACAATTCATATCCAAATATTATCATAAATATTTAAATATGTATATACACAGAGCTTGTTTATTCCTTTTTAAATTAAGTCACTTTTCAATCTAATGATTTTTGGTTTGACCAATGTACATATTTTAATATATGTGGAGGGTTTTTTTCCCCAGGTTTATCACTATTCAACTACCGAAATTGTGTTTGCATAATTAAATATTTTAATATTTTATTCGATTAAATCGCTATTCAATATAGCGATTTTATGTTTCAATAATATATATTATTTCAAACGGTATAAATATAGCATTTTTATTTTTTTCGTTGATATTCCTACTAAAACTAGCAATATCATGTCTGAATAATTAAATATTTTATCAATTTTATTCTTTTTCCCCATAGAAATCACTACTCAAAATGATTATATTATGTAGGAGGTCAAATTTGACATTACAATTTTTTATATATTCTCAATGTCATTTGCCAGTCGTATCGGATTATGCGTAGCAAGTTCTAATTTATTTACTTTGGTCAGGTAAGCAAACCTACTTGATGGTAGAAAGCCCGTTTAGAGTTCACTTTTTGTCAAAATGAGGGGACTATACTATATCAAAATTTCATTCATTGTGGATCTATATTCCATTATGTGTTTTATTTCCTATTTTAATGTGATATATATATTTCAGGTGTAATTGACTTCCAATAAATTATTTTTATAAAAAAATATTTCATACACATGTTATATATCCATAAAATAGAATAGGAGATAAAATATAAATTAAAATAGATGATCTAAAATAAAATATCATGAGCTAATAGAAGAAAAAAGGAAAAGAAAAAAGAAAGACTAATTAATCAATTGAAGTAAAAGCTTCCCCAAGAAATTAACTACATATATATAGCAGGATGGAGACAATCAACCATGTTGGACTATGACTCCTCTTAAATATGAGGCTCGAAAAGACGAGCCCATTTATCTACTTATTAAAAGAAAAATATATTAGTTATGAAAAATAGGTAACAATAAAAACATATATATAGTATAATAATAATTTTTATTTTATTACTATTTAATAATATTTTTAAGTAAAAAAATTAATTTATTACAATATATCTTAATAATGACATAAATTAATGTTTTAGATTATTACTGTATATTGCAATTAGATAAATATGAAAAAATTTGTTGCCACTATAAACATATTATTAATTTAAATTTAATTTTTATTATTATTTAATTTGCACAAGTAATTATTCTGACCGAATTTTTCTTTTTATTTAATGCATATGATAGCGCACTGGAATGTGCCACTTGCAAGCCCCTTCTCAAGTACTCTAGAATCAGCTAATTCACGTGGAACTTGGATCCATCGGTCCTTCATTCATCCGAGGAAAAGTAAGCAAAAGTAGGACGACAATTAGAGTACTCCGCCTAGGGATCACACTCCTTGCCCGCGGGTTACTGTCACCGGCAAATAACTATAAATATTTTAATGATATTTACATATATATATATATATATATAATATTTTTTGTTATTTTATTAATTTTATTTAAATTATAATAATTAATGAATAAAAAAATATAAATAATAAAAAATATATAATTTTTTATTCTTAAATTTTAATATCTATTCCTAATCTTTAGTCATAAATTTAGTACTAAATTAATAATGTATGTTATCTTGGGAATTTCCACAGGTCCCTGTGGGGATTCGGAGAATAGGAACAAGGGGTAAAATTTCCCTAATACGGGAATTGGGGAAGGGGACGGGAGATGGAGATGGAGATGGAGATGGAGATGGGGACCGGGATGGGGATGGGGGAGTAGCTCCCTGCCCCATTCCCCACGGGTGCCATCTCGAACTCCACATGAGCTTGGTGGTCATGATACTACCAATCTTCCATAGGCCGAAGATAAATTTATATTATCACTTAATATATTATCATTATATTTAAATAATGAAAAAGAAAACTTTAAAATTTTCAATGCCACGTCATAATTATGACAAAAATATAAGAGTCCTACATACTTTAAATTATTTATTTTATTCCCATTTTTATCTTTTTATTTTAATTTACTATTTTTATGCTAAGTATATTTAATTTTTAATTAATTAATTTCATAAAAAAATATTTAATATACACATCATATATTTATAAAATAAAATAAAGAATAAAATAAAAAATTTAAAGTGGGTCAAATAATTTTAGTTTACACCTCTAGTTCTTGCTTCATTATATAATCCCAAGAAGGGATCACTATTTCCATGCGCACTTGGCGCTTCTTTCTCTCTCATTTTCGTACCCGTTACACATAATCATCTTCTCCATGGCTCAACGAAGAAATCATCCAGTTGCTCTTTTTCTGCTCTTCTTCTGTCTTTGCCTCTCTTACCAAACAGTTCGGGCTCAAACTTGGGAAGATGCCTTTGAGTTCCTTGGGATTGCATGGAATCCAGATGGAACCCTAAACAGAACCATCCAAATTCCCATGGTGAACGCCACCCCTTCCGTCGAACCCAACCAGACCGCTCCGATCGCCTTTTCGGAAGACGTAAAAATTAACCCCTTCACCAAAGCGTATGTCCGCCTCTACATCCCATCCAACCTCACAACTACCAGCCAAAAACTCCCCCTCATAATCTACCTACACGGCGGCGACTTCGTCTTGTACAGCGCTTCAACCGTCATTTTCCACAACTTTTGTAACGATATTTCGGCCCAGTTCCCCGCCGTGGTTGTCTCCATCGAGTACCGACTGGCCCCGGAACACCGCCTCCCTGCAGCCTACGACGACGCCCTGACCGCCATCCTCTGGGTAAGAGACCAAGCCCTGGGGTACTTCTACGGGCGCCACCCCTGGCTGGATCAAAATGCTGATTTTTCCAGGGTTTTCTTGCTGGGCAGCAGCGCTGGTGCCAATATAGTGCTCCAGACAGCTCTTCGAGTGCTAGATTTTAACATTTTCCCGTTACAAATCAAAGGTCTGCTTCTCAATCAAGGATTCTTCGGCGGAGTTCAAAGGACTGCATCAGAAATCAGGCTCATAAATGACTCCTACATTCCTCTATACGTAAATGATGTCCTGTGGTCACTGGCATTGCCAATAGGAGCCAACCGGGACCATTACTTCTGCAACCCCCTTTCCGGTGGATCCTATACTGGTCGGATTTCACGTTTGCCGAGAGTTTATGTGAAAAGTGATAATGGAGATCCGTTGGTTGATAGGTCAACTATGTTGGTGGAATTCTTGAGATCATATGGGGTGTCGGTAGTGTATCAGTATGGTCAAGGCGGGTATCATGGGATGGAGCTTTCGAACAGCACAGCGGCGCAAATACTTTATGACG
The DNA here is from genome assembly GCA_018894105.1 of Jacaranda mimosifolia. Classification (NCBI taxonomy): domain Eukaryota; kingdom Viridiplantae; phylum Streptophyta; class Magnoliopsida; order Lamiales; family Bignoniaceae; genus Jacaranda; species Jacaranda mimosifolia. The sequence continues at coordinate 12,699,787 of CM032120.1, read as the reverse complement.
GTATGAAGAGTTTCATTGACTCCGTTGGAGAATCCAAGAATGAAAGTTCTCGTTTTGCTTCTATATAGTTTGGAGTTAATATGCTGCTTGAATTAGTTCTGTTTTATGAGGTTGTCTTATGATCATAATAACCCACGCGCGGAGATCTATTGTGATCTTAGCTGCTGTTCCTTCTGGTTGAATAAAGACATGCCCGTATGTGTTGGGTGTAGAAAAATGAAAGATGGATGCCAAGTAAAAATGAAAGATGGATGCAAGGCACACCAGATTATATATTATTATTATGAGAGCAAAACGTACAAGTCACACAGAACTCACACATAATATGGCAGCCTCATTTTTTCTCTCTTTCTTACTTCTTTGCAGCAAGACCAAACTTTGGGAATGTTTGATTATGTTTTTCGTTTAATTTTATTATGTGTTTTGGGAGAATAAATTATTGAATAATGTAAAAGTTATTTTTTGATATGTATATTTATATTTTGGGGGAGACATTTTTTATTACACTACAAGAGAACAGAGTATCAGAGATGGAGATGGAAATTTAGAGTTAGAGATGAATTTGGAGACGGAATGGACTTCCGTCTGATTTTAAATCCCAATGAGTTTCAAACTAGAAAAATAGGTTGCGACAGAAAAGAGGCTAGTTTAGAGACCTAATTATAGATACAAATATTCCATTCCGTCTGATTTTAAATCCCAATGAGTTTCAAACTAGAAAAATAGGTTGTGACAGAAAAGAGGCTAGTTTAGAGACCTAATTATAGATACAAATATTTTCGGTCATAAGAGAGGCCAATTTTATAATTGATTATCTTAATTTTAAAAATTCATCTTTACTTTTATCTCTAATTAATTTTTATAAAATTAAAAAAAAATCCAACAAAATTCATTTCTAATTTTATTAAAATTAAAAATAATCTTAATTTTATAATTGATTAAAAAATTAAAAAATAATCCAACAAAATTCATCTCCAATTTTATAATTGATTATCTTAATTTTAGAAATCCATCTTTACTTTTATATCTCATTTTTATAAAATTAAAAAATAATCCAACAAAATTCATCTCTAATATTATTAAATTAAATCGGTTGCAAACCAATTTAGTATTTTAAATCTCAACTTTATTTTTAAGTCAAAAATCCATCTTTTATTTACAATCTTAAAAAGAAATAATTGTCATTTAATATTTTATTTTTATTTTTATTTCAGAAAATCCATCTTTTATTTTATAACTTAAAAAGAAATAAATAGATCACAAACATAGATTTAAAATGAAAAATATATACGAAATGAAAGATGAGAAACCACTTAATATTTTGAAGTTCTATGAATTTTTTGATAAAAAATTTTTATCACTGAAAAAAACTCTCCCCAAATTGTATCTCATTCAACTCTTTTCTTGCCTCGTGAAGATTTATCACCCCTATAATTCCCCAAGCTTTTACCTCCCAATTTCGATCTCGTTCATCGCTCTTTCTCTTATCTATATCTAAAATGTTTTGCGGAGATTTCTCGCTCTTATAGTTTCTACTGCATCGCCTTGGATTTGCTTCTTTGTAAATTGACGAGGATGCCGTTCACACGATGAAGATCCTTAAATGTCGGTTGCAATTAAACAGATCAGCCTTGCCGAGAACAAGCGGAGAGGATGAAGCGGCAATTTCAGGCTGTTGAGAGGGATATTAAGGAGAAAGAGGCTGCAAGAAATGGCTATGAGGAGATAGGAGAAGACTGGGTGAAAATTTAAAATGCTTGAGCTGTTTGTGATGAAGTGCATTCAAGGTATCACAAGGTTTTTCCTCTGTTTACATCCTTAAATAGTAATCCGCATTAATTAAATTAGTTGATGTTGCTATTGCCTTTACTTTTTTGCGTAATTTTCCACTATGTTTGGTTCATGGATTTTGATGAGGAAAAGAAAAGAAAATGTGAAGGAAAATTCATTGTTTGGTTGGCAAGGAAAGTGCTAAAGAAAGAAAAATTTGGGGGAAAATATAATGTATTTAAGGAAAATGAATTTTTCTCATAAAATGAGAAAAAATTTATTTGAACTCTCTTTTATTCTCCAACACATACATCACTCCTCTTTTTCCCATCTTTTTCTTCATTATTTTCTTTAACAACCAAACAAAATTGAGATTTTTTATTTCTTTGTTTTCTTTTCCTTTTCTCTAGTACTTTCCTTTCCTTATCTAAATCCTTAAACCAAACATAGTGTTCATGTTTATTGATAATTGTATTTTACACTTGAGGAAAATTCACTATACGTACGGTTTTACTATATGTGCACTTTTGTATTTTGCTTCTGCTTGTATTTGTTGTTAACCTCTCTATTTTTCTTTGGCAGTGTCTTGTATCTTATTTGAGTGCTAAAATTCAATCCGGACATTTACTTCTCTTCAACAAATCTTAACACTTCAAGATCAAGCACTAGTATGTTCCATGCAGTTTATTTGTGTGGTCTTAAAGAGTCCAGTATAATATCATTCTTGATCTGCTTTGTGATTTGAATTTTTATGCTTGTGGTTATTGGTAAATATGCTGGATCATTTAGTGGTTGCTTATGTATTTTCTTTTGTTTAAGCTGTAGGAAAGCATGTCAATAGAAGCAGTGATTCTTGACGGGGTTGTCTTACATGGATGTGGTCAATTCCCTTTCATTGTAGCTCTTTCTAAGTTGGATCCTGGCAATGTAAGTGAATATGATTGATAACCACCAAGTTAAATAATGCAAAAGCTGAAGCAGGAGCAGGACATAGAAATGAGAATGCCTATTAGCTGGGAGGTATGACCATGCTCCTAATACACCTCTACATAAAATTAGCCTTTGCATCCTATAAAAATTATTGGAATCCTTAACTGGTCTCTCGACATGTTGGAGTTCGTTAACTCTAAATGTAGCACTTTTTCAATATTGTTCTATTTACACCACTAAAATAGTCCTTCTGAAGGATGTTAGGTGGAGATCGTTTGTGTTGGGATTTATAGTTTGCTAAACTTATGAAACATCCCTAGGCAACACAATGGGATTATGGAACTTGTGTCAAGACCACTATAGATACAGCCATCACGGAGATGACTCCCCAGGTGAGGCTTCAAAAGCAGTAAGTTATCATTTATTTTATTCTACTTGAGAGTGGAGACATATCATTTTACTCCCAATAATTAAAAGATCACAATCATTTTTGTTTGTTTTGTAGATCTCGGAAATGAATGGCAGGATGGTAGGCAGAAAGCCTCTTTATGTTGCTATTGCAGAAAGAAAGGAAGCTAGAAAAATACGGTTACAAGTATTTCCTCTGATATTTTTTATTCGTTCTATGTATTCTAAAGAAAGCCTAACTTGGGTAGCAGAACGTATTAAGGCTGAACATATGGAAGTTCTAGACTAAACCTGATTATTTTTTGCCGTTATACTTGTTTACTCATGTTTAACATGTATAATGAACAAATAAATGAAGTTACTGATTTTGTCGTATAACCAGGCTCTGTTTTCCACTGTGCGGCCAAGTTCGATTCTACCTGCAGTTACTCATATGTAGGGCTGTAAATGGATATTCGAAAATCCGTTTACCGTTCGCATTCGAATCCGTTTATAAGGCTATTATTCGTATCCGTTTAAAGCGGATATTATCCGTATCCGATTAGTAGACATCCGACTATAAACGGATACGAATATAGTAAATGCCTATCCGATCTGTTTAATATCCGCTCCGAATACATATCCGTTGGATATATCCGTTTATATATTCGATTATCCGTAATTTAATTAAATCCGTTATCCGTATCCGATAAACAATATTTAAAAAATTATTATATATAATATATTCTATTTTTATGTATTTTAATATATATATAAATATAATATTTTAAAAAATTATCATATATAAATATTATTATACATAATAAACTATTTTTATTTATAGATTATGAAATTAGTAATTAAAGAATTAATAAAAAAAATTGACAGTAATGATGATAATTAAATAGTACTAAATCAAAAATTTGAAAATTTAATATATAAATGATAAAATTAATCAATATAAAATTATTGTTGCTGTGCTTTATAATTAATTTATATTGGTCTCATTTTATTAATATTAATTAATCATAAAGTTGAATCAACAATTATAAAAAAAATTAATTAAATTAAGAATAATTAACTTTTTAATTCTAAAATAAAATACTAAAATTATTAACTAGCTAAGGGGACATTAAGATTTAAGAGGTATTTGGGTGAACTTATAAGCTTTTTAAAATATCTTATAAGATATTTGAGAGTTTATAAGATATCAAAAAGTATTCGGTAATTTTTTTTAAAAAGGAACTTATAAGCTCTTAAAATAAAATGTTAAGAGTTTATAAGCTCTTTTGCAAAAATTAGGAATTCCTAACTAATTTTTAGGATATTAACAAATTTTCTTAATTTTAAGCATATTAATTATAAAATTATCATTATTAACACGTTATAGGCTCCAAAATTTTATTTTATCTAAGCACTTTAAGAAATAATTTTAAAAAAAGATCTAGCAACTTATAAGCTCCAAAAATATCTTATAAGATACAGAAGCTTATAAAACGTTTTAAATAAGTTTAGTCAAATACCATCTTATAACATACATGAACTTTTTTAAAACGTCTTATAAGCTCATGTATGTTATAAGATGTTATTTAGCTAAACTTATTTAAAAGGTCTTATAAACTCCTACATGTTATAAGATGTTTTTGGATCTCCTGCATCTTATAAGATATGTTTCGAACTTATAAGATGCTAGGCTTTTAAAAAAAATAAAATTCTCAAAGTGTTTGGATAATAAGATCTTGGAGCTTATAAGGTATTAGTAATAATAATTTTATAATTAATATGATTAAAATTAAGGGATCTTGTTAAGACTTTAAAAATAAGTTAAGAATTCCTTACTTTCTTAAAAAGTGCTTATAAGCTTCTAACATCTTATTTTAGAAATTTTATAAGTTATTTTTCTAAAAAAATTACGAAACACTGACATCTTATAAAATATTTTGAGAAGTTTATCATCTCTTACGCAAGAAACTTTTAAATATTTTACAATATATAACATATACATAAAATATAAGGTGAAAATATCATTTCATAATTTTATTTTATAGATTTGTACTATTATTAATTTAAAAAACTAATAAAATTTATCTAAATATAAAACTTAAACTCTAAATCCTAAAATCTCACAACTTTATAAATTTTAAATACCAAAATATTAATAATAGAAGATATTTTTATTGATTAACATTGTTATATCTACATATATAAAATTAAATATCACTATTCAATAACCATTGTAAAAATTAATTTTTTAAAATTATATTAAAATATAATATATAAAAATATTAAGTATCAAAATATAAATCAAAATCATGTGTAATAAATTAATGAATAATTAAATTTTAAAATTAAAAAATTAATCATTAAAATTAAATAAATATATATATAATTTTTTTTTTGGACCAAATCACTATTCACTAAACCGTACCTCTCATTTATTTCAATTCATTTCCCTCTTCATTCTTCCTTTCCGCCGTCACTCCAGCTCTAGGTACTCTTTCTTCCTTTCTCTTCTTCTTTTCTTTCATTTTTTTTTTTAAATGTATGTTTTATACAAATCTCGCCGGCAGAAGCACCGGCGAGATCCGTCGCGGAGGCCAGACAACAAAGCCGAGAGCCAGCAAATCTACTGGCTCTTGCGACGGGGCCGGCCTCCCTGCCGCTAGAGCCAGCAGATTTGCTGGCTCTCACGGGCTGCGACGGGGCTGGCGTCCTCGTTGGCTAGCCCCGTCGTGTATGCTAGAGCCGCGACCAGCTGCGGCCAACAACAGCTGGTTGCGGCGACGGGGAGGCTGGCCGCGACCAGCCTCCTAGTCGCGAGAGCCAGCAAATTTGCTGGCTCTTGCAGGCGGTGACGGGGCTGGCGTCCTCGTCCCCCAGCCCCGTCGTGTATGCTGGAGCTGCTGTCCGGCGACGGGAGCAGCGCCCCCCTCCCCCAAAAACATTTTATTTCTGATTTTTTTTATCTCCCCCACCCTTATTTTTTATTTTTTTGTAATTAATAAATTATAGTAATATTTTATTTAATTGTGCAGGTTTGAAAATTTGTATTTTTGGACATTGTAAAAGGTAAATTATTTTAGTATTATAATTAGATGATTGTGATTATGAATTATGTAGTCAATGCTTTAAGTTATAATTATATGGATTATGCCAATATTGTGTTACTTTGTGTTAAAGATTGGTTGCCAACAATTAAAAATGATTGTAAATAATATGTATTTCTTTCATTTATTTAGTTTTTTTATTTATATATCAACATATAAATGTAGACTAATATATACTTTTTTATGGGTATAATTGATTGAACTTTTGGAGTACATGGTGCAAATTATTGTGATGCTTCAATGGTTGCTTTTGGTGTATTTTCTCTTTACTTTTTTTATTTTTTGACATTATTTGTAAAGTATATTATAAGTTCTTATAGAGTTCCCCCTCCCCCATCTTTAATAGATAATCTCTTAAACTTTACCACTAATATTTTGTTTATTATGTTTTGCAGTGTTAAACAGATGAGAAATTCAAGCATGTTCGTGTCGTTGGACTATGTGAAGATTTTTCTTATATTGAAATGAAATTTTATTTTGGTTTATTTTAGATTGCTGTATTATGTATTGAAAATTATTATTTCTTGTGATCCTTGAGACTTGTATGCTTGTTTAATATTTGGAGTATACTAATTTTGTTGTTTTTTGTTTATTGTTTTTCCCCCCCTAGATTTTATTATGTTATTTGTATGATTATTGTTTTTAATGAAATTTATTAGAAAAAAAAATGCATTTTATTATAAATTAACGGATTCGGATATTCGAATATTTATAAACGGTTATTCGGATATTTATAAACGGATATTCGAAATAATTATAATCGGATTCAGATAATATCCGGCGGATACGAATTCGGATATTATAAAAAAATATCCGTCGGATACGGATATGGATACGAATACGATAAAATTTAAACGGATACGGATACGGATACAGTCTATCCGATCCGTTTAATATCCGTTTATAGCCCTACTCATATGCCTATGTACCCTCCTGGTGGTCCTACTAGCCTAGGCCAACAAATGTTCTATGGGCAAGCTCCACCTGCTATGGTAATTTATTTATTTCATCAAACTTCTATTTTCAATTACTGAAACAGTTTCTCAAAGTGTTTTTTAATTATTGTTATACTTTATAATGTTTTAAACTTAGAGTCACATCTATACATTGGATAGTATACATTAACTTTTTTTAAAGAGAATTAAAATTGTAGCTAGTTTTTGAAATGCACAGTTTTCAAAATGAAGTGAGGAGTTTAAGTTTAAATATAAGGTTGATAGTATTTATCATCTTCAATACTACAAATACACAAACTGGTACTTTAACATGGTTGTTCAACTTCTAGCATATTTTCTATGTTTGATTCATATTGGTTTCATGTTAAATGCTTGCGCTCTTTTTGTTGGCTTTGTAAAAGACATAGTCAGATTACTTAACTCATGTATCTTAGAAAAATTATTAGGAATTGCCTGAAAAGATTGTTAGTTTTTGACAAATGCTAAATAATGAAAAGGCTTCCATTTGCCATAATTCATTGATAAACATAAACTCAAGAAGTTTATTCGATGTATTTGATGCATCATAAAGTAGAAAAATGAATAAGATAATTATGTGAAATAATTTTGGAATTTTATGATACTTTATTTTATTTAATTTCTTATGATCTTCTATCCATTTTCTCTCAGCTACATTCCTCGAAGATAATGTCAGTTGAGGAGGCTTGAACAAGAGAATAAGAAGCTATGAAGAGCAAGGGAGACATGGCTACAAGATATGATCTATAAATTGATTCTAGATGTGGGATATAAAAAAATCTAATCGCTTTGGACTTCGGGAGCAATAGTAGTTTGTCGGAGACCACTAATGTTTTCGTTTTTTGTAACTAAATGGATAATTTAGTAATTTATGATGGGCTAATAGCAATTTACCTCCCTGTGTTTTAAAGAATAGACAATTTACCTCTCTATAAAAAATAAATGTTCAATATACCTTTCTATGTTTTAAAAAATTATGCACACCGCCTCCTCCTTCTCATTTGATGACCATTTAACATAATTTTAATATAAAAAGACTAATTTACCCTTAGTCATTTAATATATTTTCAATTCAATTTAAATAATATTTTATTATCATTTTTTTCCTTTCATTCTTTTCTTTTATTTTTATTTCTCATTTCTCTTTTCTTTCATTATTTCATATATTTCTCATTTTATACATCTATAAAATTGATCATTATTAATATTCTCATTTTATACATATATAAATTTATTTATAAAATTAAAATCACTTTTATTTTTATTTTATCAATTATATTCATCTCCTTTATACACATTTTTTTATTTTTAAAATTTAAAACTATTTTTAACTTTTTTATTTTCATCCTTCTAATTTATTCTTTTTTTATTTATATATATTATACAATAAATATAAAATATATAATATAATAAACATAAATATATTTATGTATATATTTATAAATAAACATTATATATTATATTTTATACCCCACCCCATCCTATCTTTAACTTCCAACGGCCATGGCCGCCCCCGCAGGGTCGAGCGAGGCGGCGCCGATGGCCGGCGCCGCTCGCACAGGCCGAGCGGCCATGGAGGCCGCCCCTGCGACAGGCGACCATGGGCGCCGCTCGCAGGAACCGAGCTGCCAGGCCTCCATGGAGGCTGTCTCTGCGGGCAGTGGCTAACAGGGTTGGTGGCTACCCCCAACCCTTCTCCCCAAACCCCCACCCTTACGGGCTGCCATGGCCAATGTAGCCATGGCGGCCGATAGCCACCATCTGTTTCGATTTTTCTTCCTTTTTTTTTTTTTTTTTACAAGTGCCGATTGCAGCTGCCGACGGCGATTGCTAGCAGTCTGGTGGGGTGGGGTGGGTATCATTTATATACATAATTGTATATATATACACACATATATAATATATATATACACATTATATATATAATAATATATTATATTGTGTATATATATATTTTTTAAAAATATATAATATGATTTAATCTAAACCGTTGATTTTTTAAAAGAAGATCCAACGATTGATGAATAAGGGTATAATTATCTTTTTATATACAAAAAGTTAAACCCAGATATATGCACAGGCGCGTGTGCTACACTCACACTTTCATGAGGGTTTGTTGCATGATTTTTTAAAATACGAGGGTGTTCTTTGAAAAAAAAATTCACAGGGGAGTCCATAGCAATTTTCCCAACTTATGATGATCAATCGTTTGAATACTTCCTTGAACTTTTAGACTCTTTTGCATGAATCATTTATATGATTTCTAGGATGATATTGGGTCAATGACATAGCTTACATTGTTGTGCATATGGTTAGAATGGATTGTTTTAGTTATCTATACATATATATTTAACGATTATAATGAGCTATATTTAGGTGGTTAGTGTGATTTCTTTATGTGTTAATTTTACTCGATTTTATAGAAATGTTACAGTAACAAGTTAACGATTTGGATATAGCAAAATTGATAGGATTTATGAATGTATTTGAAAATTAGAGATTCACAATGGATATAAAGGTGAAACTAAACAAATAATCAACAAATCAAAGACAGAATTTGATATGGATTATTAGTAGATTAGAGATGGATTAAGAGTCAGATTATTTGAAAACGTTCATGTATTTAGAGACAGAATTAAAGACTGAAAGTTTATGAAATTAGAGATGGATTTTGACAAAAAAAAATATTAAAAACTAGAGACCAATTTAGAGATGGATATTTTAGAGACCGAAAGTTATTCCATCTCTGAATTAGAGACGGGGCTTTCAGCCATTGGTTCAGAGATGGAAAAATTCCGTCTCTATGTAATGTAGAGACGGAATATTGGGTTTCAGAGACAGATTTTTTCGTCTCTAAAACCCTATTTTCTTGTAGTGTTATAGTAATCAAATCAATATTTTTTATTAGATTTTTAGGATGAAAATCGAATTAAGTGATTTTTTTAATGTTAGAATAATTATAAAATATATAATATATATAATATATGTATGTATATATTGGAGAAATGTGTGTTTTGGAGAAAAAATGGAAATATATTTGGTTATGTTTCCTAAAAACAATGTTGTTTTGAGGAAACATAACCAAACAAAGCCTTTGTATTTATAAACTACAAAGTTGGTTAGTAAACCGACATTAAACAATTTTTTAATATAAGCACATGTCTTAATTTGTATATTTTAATTAGTGAATTTTCTAGAGATTTATCAAAACAAGAGATGATATTTTCTTGGAAGTTTCTTGAAAGAGTAGTCGGTGCTCTTCATTACTCCCCCTCAACGACTACACTCTCCTATGTTGCTTCTTTTTGTCATACCAAGTTGCCTTCTAAAATTTTCAAATTTTGCAACGTTGATGCTCTTGGTAAAAATATTTGCAACTTGGTCTTCTATCTTCACATGCTTCATCTCAATTTCGCCTCGCAATACTTTTCTTGCAAAAAGTGATAATGTACTTCCACATGCTTGGTTCTTGCATGGAACACTGGGTTTTCTACAAGACATATTGCCAATTGATTGTCGCAATATATCCGTACATGATAATTATTTGATAACACAAGATTCTTCATAAGTTGCATCAGCCATGTACTCTCTTGAGCTGCCATAGCTACTGCTCAATATTTTGCCTCGGTGCAAGATAATGAGACTGTTGGTTGTCTTTTGCTGCACTAGAAAATTGGTCCTTCTCCAAGGCTGAATACGTAACCAGTTGTTGAGCGTCTTGTATCACGATCACCAGCATGGTCAGCATCACAATGCCCAACTAGTTCACATTTTTCTTATTTCTTGTGTAATATTCCATAATCAATCATACCTTTCACATAACGTAAAATTCTCCGAACAGCTTTTAGATGGGGCTTTTTTGGATTCTGCATATATCGACTTACCATTCCTACTGCATATGATATGTCTGGCCATGTCATGGTGAGACAGATGAAGCTGCCGACTATTCGCCTATACGTTGTGGCATCTTCAAGTTCGTCTCCTTAGATAGAGCATAACTGTGCGTTAGCCTCTATTGGAGTTGAGATAGGTTTGCACTCTAACATTCCATACTTCTCAAGTAATTCCTTGGCATACTTATGCTGATGTAAGAATATCCCTTCTTCATCTCTCTCTACTTCGAGCCCAAGGAAATGCCTTAACTCCCCAAGTGCTTTCATGTGAAAGCGGACTAATAAGTTGGCTCTAATTTGTTGTATCTCTTTTTCGCCATCTTCCGTGATGATTAAATCATCCACATAGACAAGCATGACATCAATCTTGCCACTTTGAATTTTTACAAATAGGCTTGAGTCGGTGGTGCCATAGTGTAGTTATTTTGAGTTAGAAATTCTACAAACTTCCCATACCATGCTCTTGGTGCTTGATTTAGCCTATAAAGCACCTTTTCAGTTTGCATACATTGGTTGGATGTGTTTTGTTTTCAAAACCTTGCGGTTGCTCCGTGTATATACTCTATCTAATTCTCCATGTAAGAATGCGTTTTTCACGTCTATCTGCCAGAGGTTCCAATCCTTGCTTGCTGCTAATGCTAGAAGCACACGTACTGTAGTGATCTTTGTCATTGAACTGAATTTCTAATCATAATCCAGCCCATATTTCTGCGAAAATCCTCTGGTCACCAGTCGCGCTTTATATCCCATCTAGTTTACTCTTTATCTTGTAAACCCATTTGAATGATTTGGGCTTTATGTCCTTAAGCCTTTGCACTAATTCCCAAGTCTCGTTTTGCTTCAAGGCTTCTATTTCTTCTTCCATAGCCTTCTTCCATTCTTCTTTCAATGAGGCTTCCTCAAATGAGAGAGATTCTTTCATCTTATCAACTTCTACTACTACTGCATTAGCATACTTAGGATTTGGCCTTCTTTGTCTGGTAGACCTTCTAAGTTGAGGTTAAGTTTGTCTGTTTCTCCTTGAGTCATCTTAGTTTGGCTAGACTATTCTTCTTCCAAAGTTGGCTAATATACTCCTGCTCTCTATGGAGACTTCACTTTTTTGGCCTGAGTCGGTTCCTCAACTTCTTCTACACTTGGATGAGTGTTATCTTCATCTTCTTTAATATTCTTTTTTTCTTTCTCCTCAACTTCTCTTGAATCGGGAAATATTACTAAATGTGGTGTCCACCAAGATGATGACTCATAAAACACCACATTTCGAGAAACATAACACTTCCCTATTGTAGGATCACAATATCTCCCGCCTTTTCTTTCGTTATCATAGCCCACTAATATGGTGTGTATTGCTTTCTTATCGAATTTGCTACGTAAATTATCAGGAATAAAGACATAGCACGCACATCCAAATACTTGAAAATGACTTACCGTAGGCTTGATCTTCCATAGCTTCTGAAATGGTGATACAAATCTAAGTTTTGCTTAAGGCAACCTATTGATCACATCTGCAACTGTTTTCATACACTCGGCCCAAAATCGAGGTGGCACGTTCTTTCATGGAGCATACTCTTGCATATTTTTGCAAGATGTCTATTCTTCCTTTCTGCTACTCCATTTTGTTGTGGAGTATTTGGACAAGTTATTTGCCTACGTATCTTGTATTCCTTTAGATATTCTGTGAACTTATGGGAGGTATATTCACCTCCATTATCTGTACGTAGGCATCTTATTCTACAACTAAGTTGTTTGTCCACCTTTTCTTTAAATTTCTTAAATTTGCTTACTGCTTTCGATTTTTCTTTTAAGAAATCTAGCCATACGTACCTTGAAAAATCATCAATAAAGGTGATCATATACCAAAAGCCTTTAATGGATGGTCGTTTTATTGGGCCAAGTATGTCTGAATGCATCAATTCAAGAGGTTCCTTAGCTCTGTATCTTGACTCCTTGTAAGGTAATTGGTGTGTTTTCCCATACTGGCATCCTGCACACACTATATCCTCTCGAACATCTAGTTGAGAAAACCCCTTGAGCATAGATTTCTTCATCATAACCTTTAGTTTGTGGTAACTTACGTGCCCCAACCTTTCATGCCACAAATCAACTGTTTCATTTCTACGAGTGTTATCTACATAGGCATCTTAGGCTGACATCACGTAAACATATTCCACTTTTCCCCCCTCCATAAGAGGTGTGCTTGTCAATTTGAGACTTCGGTATACCTTTACATCATTTGGCCCAAACACTACATAAATTTTGGATGCTATTCGTTGTGGCACTGATAATAAATTCTTTTTCATACCTGGCACGTGATACACGTTCTACAATTGCACTTGTCGTGAGCTATGATGAGGCACAATCACCGTCTTGCCAATATCAGTGATTGGTAGTTTAGAGTTATTGGCTATAATCATAAACCATCCTCCTTTGTATTCGGACATACTACTAATTTATCTTTATCTCCTGTCATGTGGTTAAAGCATCTGGAGTCCACAATCCAATCATCATCATAATTGATAAAGTTCTTACTTACCATTGTGAGTGCAGTCTCTTCCTCTATACAGGAGATTGCCACTTCCTTCGTCGTTTCTTCTTCTATTTCTTCAACAGCAAAAGAGGCTTGGAGATCCCATTCCTCTTCACTCTCATTTTGAGTATGTGACGATGTCACCATGTTTCCTTCTGCTTGTTTGTATCGGCAATTTCAAGCATGATGACCTGCCGCAATTATAGCATTGATTATTTTTGCGACGGGAAGTTTTATCTCCTATTTTATCTTGGCTCGATTGCACTCCCCCTTGTTGCCAACTCTTTCGTTGTAGCCTCCTTTGAAATTTTCCTTGCCTTGCATTACGTTCCTCATTCTTCAGTTTCACAATCTTCTAATCTTTTGGGGCATTTCTCCTCCCACTATAAAGAGCCTTCTCTTCATCTTTGATTGAGGTTTTAGACATTTATTTGTCTAAGGCCTCTTGATTTGCCAATATATTCTCTAAATTAGGAATTCCTTAATTATTATTTTTCCTGAAAAGCTTAAAAGACCCTAAACATATATTTTATTTAGGGAGCATATAAGATCTTTTTGTAAAATTTTTACCCAACAATTTTATAATGTCTTATACGTGTTTTAATATCTTACAAAGTATTTTGATTAACTTATAGATTTATTGAAACACTGTCGCAACTAAGTAATGGTAAATTAATTTCTGCTTGACGTCACATATTGATCTTTGAGTAACACTGGACAAAACTTATCAACTCCGAGCATCTGTAATATTAATATTTCCTAATTGCCTATGTATAGTGGGAAGTGGACCGTGTGCCATGCTGAAATTTGAATATGATTCCTTTTTAAACTTCTCCTGGGTTGCAGTCTTGTGCAAGTGTAAATGAGGCTCAAGAAATCAAGCCCATTTATTTAAAAGAACACTTATTGAAAAGTACCAAATGCACTTTCCAATTTGGTGATTAGTCCCCACTTGTTTTTTGTTAGAACAAACTCCCTAGTTTTGTTAAATTTTTAGAGATTACTCCCTACTCATTTGATTTGACAAAAATGCCCTTAAGTATCATATTTTTCATTCATTTTTTCTCACTTCTTCTCCATCCGATAAGCAAACAGTAAACCCTATCATACGCTCATTACCAGAAACAGAAAGAACAGAAAAAACACAACAAGCTCCATGGCAGGAACAAGAATAACGTCAGAGCCAACAACCACCAACTCGACATCTGCATTGTCTTCTTCTCTTTTTATTTTCATCATTTTCGAGTTTCTTCTTCTTCTTCTCAGTTGCTTCTGAGTTTTTTATATTTTTCCGACAATGTCAACAAGTAGTGAAGTAGGAGTGTTCAATCAAGTTAATGGATATGTACATTAATCTCGCAAGAGAATGGAGTGAAATCAACGCCGAACACTTCAGTTTGCAATACATAGCTCCACATCAAAGATTGTACGTGAGTTCGACTGATGATAACGATATCATGAATATGGTCTTACTGCATTTGACATTGAATATGAACATTGTTGACATCCTGATAAACCGAAAGGATGAATTAAGCAGCAGTGCAAAGAAGAGCAGTGATGGTTTAAGGTAATACTTCTACAAAATCTAAGTTGTACTGCAGTTTGTAAAGTTTTGTACTTGAAGTATTCTGAAATTGTACTCTGTTATGTAAGTTTTATACTTCAAGTGTTCTACTAATTGATTATCCAAAATTGTACTGCAACTTCTAGCGGTTTATACTTGAAGTGTTCCTAAACTATGCGTCTTCTATATAAAATTATACTTTTGATTTTCTGAAATTATACTTCATTTTATCAAAGATTGTACTCGATTTATTGAAGTTATATACTTTAAGTGTTATATTTATCGATTAACCAAAATATACTACAGTTGCTAGGACTTTATACTTCAAGCGTTCTGAAATTGTACTTCACTTTATCTAAAATTGTACTTTTATTTTCTGAAATTATACTTTCTTTTGTACTTCATTTTACCTAAACCTGTACTTTATTCATTGAACTTCTATACTTCAAGTGTTTCGAAATTGTACTTCATTTTATCTAAACTTATACTTTAGTTATTTGAATCTATTGTTTAAGTTTAAAGTGTTTTACTAATGGATTATCCAAAAATTGTACTGCAATTGCTAAGGTTTTATACTTCAAGTGTTTTGAAATTGTACTTCACTTTATCTACAATTGTACTTTTGTTTTTTGAAATTATACTTCATTTCATACATCATTTTACCTAAACATGTACTCTATTCATTGAAGTTTTATACTTCAAGTGTTCTGAAATTGTACTTCATTTTATCTAAACTTGTACTTCAATTATCTGAATCTATTATTTAAGTTTTATACTTCAAGTGTTCTACTAATGGATTATCCAAAATCATATTACAATTGCTAAGAATTTATACTTCAAGTGTTCTAAAATTGTACTTCTATTTTCTGAAATTATACTTAATTTTACATAAACTTGTACTCTATTCATTGAAGTTCTATACTTCAAGTGTCTCGAAATTGTACTTTATTTTATCTAAACTTGTACTTCAGTTATTTGAATATATTATTTAAGTTTCAAATGTTCTACTAATGGGTTGTCCAAAAATTATACCGCAATTACTAAGGTTTTATACTTCAGGTGTTCTAAAATTGTACTTCACTTTATCTAAAATTGTATTTTTATTTTTTAAAATTATACTTTATTTTATACATCATTTTACCTAAACATGTACTCTATTCGTTGAAGTTCTATACTTCAAGTATTCCGAACTTGTACTTTAGT
Organism: Jacaranda mimosifolia; assembly: GCA_018894105.1. Classification (NCBI taxonomy): domain Eukaryota; kingdom Viridiplantae; phylum Streptophyta; class Magnoliopsida; order Lamiales; family Bignoniaceae; genus Jacaranda; species Jacaranda mimosifolia. Next base: position 12,683,432 of record CM032120.1, on the reverse strand, counting down.
TATTTGAATCTATTTTTTAAGTTTCAAGTATTCTACTAATGATTATCCAAAAATTGTATTGCAATTTCTAAGGTTTTATACTTCAGGTGTTCTGAAATTATACTTCACTTTATCAAAAATTGTATTTCTGTTTTTTGAAATTATACTCATTTTATACATCATTTTATCTAAACTTGTACTATATTCATTGAAGTTCTATACTTCAAGTGTTCCGAAATTGTACTTTATTTTATCAAAACTTGTACTCTCGAGTCAAAGTCACTTTCATTGTATGACTTTACCGATCAATATTATCGAGTTGAGATTTATCAACAAGCATATCAAGCAGTGATAAACCTTATTCCTACATATGATATGCATATGTTCCCTCTAGATGATGATGGCGTCATTAATGCACCTGATTGCCGATCTCAACCTGGGCATAAAAGGACACAGAGGATTCCATCACAAATTGAGAAACGTATAATTAAGTGTAAAAGGTGTGGTAGAATAGGACATAATCGTCGAACCTGCAAAGAATCAGTAATCTAGCTAAATTTTGTAAAGTAATCTAGGAGATTTATACTTGATTTCTTGACATTTGTACTTTATTTCGGTAATCATGTACTTGATTTAGCGTGAAATTGGCATTTTTGTATATTGTCCGAGATATCAATTTTTGTGTATCCCAATTTGGTAGAATTGTACTTGATTTCATGACATTTGTACTTCTTTTTGACAATAATGTACTTGTTTAGCGTGGAAGTTAGCAAATGGATGTTGTCCAAGATATTAGCGCTTTCGTACCTCAATCTGAAAGATTTATACTTGATTTCACGACATTTGTATTTCATTTCGGCCATTATGTACTCCATTTCTTAATATTTTTATTAATATTGTTGAATTGAAATTTGTTCCATGATTTGCTTTTTAAGTCTCAGTAATTAATAACCAAACTCTAAAAATGTGTGTAATATTTATTATATGAATAAAATAATATTAAAGTTTTAAAGTGTTAACCACAATGTTGAATGAATAAATGTTATCAATCGCAGTAATGTAAAGAATACTTATGCTTTCAAAGATGTAAATAAATGAGCATTTGACAATAATATCCACCCTATAACCCGTACAAATACGTACTTCACCTTATTCGATAATCTCAAAATATTGTATTTGACCATCACTATAATTATTGGAGACTAATTATTCAATTGCAATAAGTGTACTTCAACATAACACCATTTATACTTTATTTGTTCTATATTTATACTACATTTTTATCATATTGTACTCAAATTCATTGTCCGATTTCAATTGAATTGAAGTGTACTTTAACATAACACCATTTATACTTTATTTGTTCTATATTTGTACTTTATTTTCATCATATTGTACTCAATTCACTTCCTGATTTCAATTTAATTGAAGTGTACTTCGACATAACACCATTTATACTTTGTTTGTTTTATGTTTGTACTTCATTTCTATGATATTGTACTCAAATTCACTGTTCGATTTCAATTTAGTTGAAGTGTACTTCAAGATAACACCATTTATATTTTGTTTGTTCTAAGTTTGTACTTCATTTACATCATATTGTACTCAAATTCATTGTCCAACTTCAATTTAATTGAAGTGTACTTCAACATAACATCATTTATACTTTATTTGTTCTACGTTTGTACTTCATTTCCATCATATTGTACTCAAATTCACTGTCCGATTTCAATTTAATTGAACTATACTTCAACATAACACTATTTATACTTTGTTTGTTCTACGCTTGTACTTCATTTCCCTCATATTGTATTCAAATTCACTGCTCGATTTCAATTTAATTGAATTGTATTTCAATATAACACCATTTATACTTTGTTTGTTCTACATTTATACTTCATTTCCATCATATTGTACGTAAATTCACTACCTAATTTCAATTTGATTGAAGTGTACTTCAACATAACACCATTTATACTTTATTTTTTTCTATATTTGTACTTCATTTCCATCATATTGTACTCAAATTCACTGCTCGATTGCAATTGAATTGAAGTGTACTTTAACATAACACCATTTATACTTTGTTCGTTCTACATTTGTAATTTCATTTCCCTCATATTGTACTGAAATAAAAATATTATAAATACTTGATGGAAAATTATACTTACATACAAAATAATATTATAAACAAAGTATGCTTCAATTTACATATATATGTACATACAAAGTATGATTCAAACCCTATAGGTTTAAATGTTTTGTACTACAGTTGCTTTTAAAATGTACTATAGATACACATGTTATATACTACATTTTCAGTTAATATATACTACATGCCTGAATATTTTTGTACTACAGATGCTTCTAAAATGTACTGCATATATACAAATATTAAATTATAATTTAATTTAATCTACATATTGAATGTTTTGTACTACAGATGCTTCTAAAATGTACTGCAGTTACATAAATTATATGCTACACTTTTGCCTGATGTGAACTGCAAGCATAAATGTTTATACTACATTTGTTTATAAAATGTACTGCAGTTACAGAGATTATATACTACACTTTCATTTAATGTATACTGCAGGCTTAAATATTTTGTACTACAATTGCTTCTAAAATGTACTGCAGATACACATATTATATACTATATTTTCAGTTAATGTATACTGCACGCTTGAATATTTTTGTACTACAGATGCTTCTAAAATGTACTGCATGTACACATATTATATACTATAATTTCATTTAATCTATAGGCTTGAATGTTTTGTACTACATTTTCGCAACTTCCTCTACCGGTGTCCAAATCACTTGCCGCTTGAACCGTTGGATAGCTCTCGGCTTATACATTAACTCCACAAAGTTCCAGCCCCGTCCGATTCTCCATGGAACAGTAATTTCCCTCGCAATAAGCTGGAATTACAGCAATGCCACTGCACTGCCGCATTCTAAAGATCTTCGCCGTTTCCTATCCAAACGGAACCGTATATTGGTGAAACTTGGTGGGAACGTTGACAACACCTCAAGGAACACCTCACTGAAACAGTTTCACAAAATTCCTTTTCCAAGACACTCTGCTCAATGCATCTTTGCACTACCTGCATGCAGTAAGACCGCTCTAGGTCGCCCTCAATGTTCGGTGCCCAAACGGACACGAAATGACTTCAAACTTGGTAGGAAGCATCCTCATAACTCAAGGAATATGCCATTGAAACAGTTTTTCAAACCGCACCTCGTAAGAGTCTCTGCTCATTGGCCTTTTTCGCCTTATCGGGTGAGCCGACAATGCTTTGTCGCTCCTAATGCCCCTTCAAGTCACGGTCGCAATTCTTCTCCAATGAGCGACCCATGACATTCTCCCCCACTCGATCCGTTGACATCCTCGTCAACACATACACAAGGACTCGAAGTGTATGCGGTGCCCCAACTCAACTCTGATCTCTTTTTTGCACCGGATGAGTTTAGCTCCTCTTCACACAAATTATATACTACACTTTCATTTAATGTATACTACAGGCTTAAATATTTTGTACTACAGATACACAAATTATATACTACATTTTCAGTTAATGTATACTGCATGCTTTAATGCTTTTGTACTATAGATGCTTCTAAAATATACTGCATGCACACAAATTATATACTATAATTTTATTTAATCTGCAGCTTTGAATATTTTGTACTACAAATGCTTTTAAAATTTACTGCCGTTACACAGATTATATACTACACTTTTGCTTAATGTGTACTGCAAGCTTGAATGTTTATACTACATTTGCTTCTAAAATATACTGCAGTTACACAGATTATATACTACACTTTTGCTTAATGCGTACTGCAAGTTTGGATGTTTTGTACCACAAATAATATACTACCACTTTCAGATAATTTTACCGTATAATTTCAAGTAAAAAGAAGTATAAACCTCAAAAAAGTGAAATACAACTTTCATGCACTTCAAGTACAAATAAAAAACTTCCCATCTCACAACAAAAATCATATATATCAATTGGGTTCAAGTGTTTAACAACTAAAAAGGGAATAAAAACCCTAAACATGAAAAAATAGACAAGAAATAAGTACTACACTGAAAAATCACAGACATTTAAAACTGTAAATGCAGAAAACATATATTTGTTTCTTTCGATCACTTCTTTTTGTATTTCGCTTCTTGTTGCCGCTGTTTCTCCTTCCATTGTCACAGAAAAAATGGTAGAAATTTTGGTGTTTTTTTTTCTTTTTTTTTTTTCTCTTCTTCTTCTCGCGTCAATGGCAGAGGAACGATTTCTTGCCCTTTTGTTTGGCCGCTTGGGGAAGTCGTCGATTTCAGGAAAAAAAATATGAAAGCATTCTTCTTGAAGAGAAAAACGCATTTCTCAGGTATTTTTGTTGTTTTCTCTAGTTACAAGGATATATATGTGTCTTTCTAAAAGATATGGGGAGTGATTTCTAAGTTTTGTGAAAAAGTAGGTAGTTTAGTGTGTAAAAATTCAAATGGGGACTGAACACTAAAGTGAAAGTAGGTTTAGGAATTTTTTTCTAATTGACTGTTATTTAAAAAGTACATAGTATTTAAAAGTATAATACTGTCAACAAAATATAATTTTCACTAATAATATACATTAAAGAATAATAATTAGGATAAATGGTACTTCACCCCCTCAATTTAATTATTTTAGCACATTACGCCCAAAGATAACTTAATGGCACTTTACCTCGGGCTTTCTAGTGTCTCGTACCCATGGTTCTGACTTGTCATCACATACCCATTTTTTAACCGTTCATATCAGTTTGATTTAATTCTCACATTCGAACCATCATAAAATGAAGAACCATGGTTCTTCCATGGAACAATCTTCTTTTTAAATTAAATTATAAAAAATAAAATAAAAATTATTACCCTTCCAAGATTCAATGACCAAATTAACCTTATTAATCTTAATAAATTCAAAACCCGAATTTTCTAATATTAAACCCTAATTCAATCAAAAGAAAATTAAAGAAATTAAACCCAAGAGATGAATCAATCAGAAGAAAATTAGGAAAAATTATACATACATATAAATATAACCCTTCCCCCACCCCCCATCAACCAACTCAACTGTACCCACCACGAGAGCAGCGGCTATGGCCGTCGGCAAATGCTGCCATGGCGGCCCTACGAGCAGCGAAAGGAATGCAATCCGGTATGGCCGCCTGCCGCCGCTCATAGGGGCAGCCTCCATGGCCGCGTTTCCTACCTTCATAATTAGGAATAATATAGTCTTCATAATTGCCGGTTGCCGGCAAGTAAGATGGGGTAGGGGTTGAGGGTAGGGTTTATTATATAAAATATAATATAAAATTTTTATTTATTAATATGTATTATGTATAAATATATGCAGAAATATATTTATGTATTTATAACATATTATATTATATATATTATATATTTATGTATTTATGTTTATTATATTATAGATTTTATATTTATATTTGTATATATAATATATATATAAATAAAAAGAATAAATTAAAAAGATGAATAAATAAAAAATTAAAAATAATTTTAAAATTTTAAAATAAAAAATTGGTGTAAAGGAGATGAAAAAAGATATATAAAAATATATTTACAAAGAATAAATAAATAAAATTAAAAATATATAAAATAATTAGGAATAGTATAGTCTTCATAATTGAAATTATGACTAAACTGTAACAAGTCATGAAGGGTTTTATTTTCTTTGATTTTCTTAGAGTTTATTTTCTTGGATTTTTTTCTAATTGAATTAGGATTTAATATTACGAAAGAAGAGTTTTTAATTTATTAAAATTAATAATGTTAATTTGGTCATTGAGTATGGGAAGGGTAATGATTTTTATTTTATTTTTTGTAATTTAATTTTAAAAGAAGATGGTTCCACAGAAAAACCATGGTTCTTTATTTTATGATGGTTCGAAAGTGAAGATTAAATCAAACTGATATAAACGATTAAAAAATGGGTACATGATGATAAGTCAGAACCATGAGTACGGAACCCTAGAAAACCCGACTTTCCCTTCCTAAATTTAATTGTTTTGATACACTACCCCTAAAGATAATTTAAAGTTACTTCACCCCCCTCAACTTAAAGTTAGTGGAACACTTGGCCTCCTAAATTACAATTTTTGGCGCATCATGTTGTTGGAGAAATGGTTGTTCTTGTCATTTTCACTTCTTTCCCACATTTTCCCATTCAGAAAAAACAGAACTCAACTACTTTTGTCATTTCTATATTTTTCAACTCAAAAATAAAAAGAACCCATCTACCAAGAACAATAGGATTCTGGGGTTCTTATTCTTTTCTTACCTTCAATTAGCTCATTTGCGATTGCTTATTGTTCAGGGAATTAATTATTTATTGAAATACAACTGAATGAGTTTTAATACATGCATGTATTTTAGTTAGAAGCACGTTCAATTTTTCATTTATGCGGCAGAGATGGTGGTTTGTGCTGTAAATGGCATCTTCAAATGATTAATCTTATCTGGTAAGATTGCTTGGCTGCCCACATTAAAGAAGCAAAATACTAACCTTATTATTACTCTAAAAAAAAAATTCTTACTTTATAAAAGATATTTTCAGGAAATAGTAAAGTTCATGCTTCATTGTAGTAATGCTAAGATTATCCAATCAACATTTAAATAATTAGAATCATTAACTTTGTTATTCCTATAAGGGAACATATATACAACATATTATGCAAAATATCACATAAATATGCTGAGGAAGGTGGAAAAAAGTGAAAATAACAAGAATAGCCTTTTCTCTAGCCACATAATCTGCCAAAAATTGTATTTGGAGGGCAAAGTGTTCCAATGACTCTAAGTTGAGGAGGCGAAATGGTTTCAAGTTATCTTTAGGGGGTAATGTGACAAAATGATGAAGTGCCATTTGCCCTAATAATTAATAATTATGTTTGGTCATTAATTATGCATTTTAAGTAACTGACAATAATCCATAATATATAAGGGATCCATTTCCATGCACACTTTGCTGATCTTCTTTCTCTTATTTTCATAGCACTGATAATCTCTTTCATGCCTCAACTGAGAAACCAATATTATCCAAATTGTTCTTCTCCTTCTTTTCTTCTGCTTTTGCCTCTCTTCCTAAACAATTAGGGCAAAAACTTAGGAATATGCATTTAGGGAATTAGGGATTGCATGGAATCCAGATGGCACCTTAAACAGAACCCTCCATTTCCCATGGTGAAAGCCACCCCTTCCGTCGAACCCAACAAGACCACTCCGATTGCCTTTTCGACGGGCATATCCATCAGCCCCACCCACCAGCAAAGCCTATGTCCGCGTCTACATCCCGTCCAACCTCACCACTGCCGGCCAAAAACTCCCCCTCGTAATCTACCTACACGGCGGCGACTTGGTCTCGTTTAGCGCTTCCACCGTCATTTTCCACAACTTCTGCAACTATATTGCAGCCCAGTTTCCCGCCGGGGTTATCTCCATTGAGTACCGGCTAGCACCGGAGAAGCGCCTCCCTTCCGCCTACGACGATGTCCTGCATGCAATCTTCTGGGCGGATTTTACGGGCGTCACCCATGGATGGAATACGTCGATTTTTCCAGGTTCTTCTTGATGGGCATCAGCACCGGTGCTAATATGGTGTTCCACGCAGCTGTTCGGGCACTAAATTTTAACCTTAACCCATTACAACTCAAAGGGCTACTTCGGCGGTTTGAACAGGACTGCATCCGAAATTAGGCTCTTAGATGATCCCTTCGTTCCTCTATACGTAAATGATATCCTGTGGCAACTGGCATTGCCAGTATGATCCGACGGGAATTACATTTTCTGCAACCCGTTTTCCGCTCGATCCTATAATGGTCGGGTCACAAGGTTGCCAAGAGCGTATGTGAAATCTGATTATGGAGATCCATTGGTTGACAGGTCGACTATGATGGTTGAATACTTGAGATCATATGGGGTGGCGGTGGTGTATCAGTATGGTGACGGAGGACAACATGGGATGGAGCTTTCCAACGCTACAGCAGCACAAGAGCTTTATGAGGGTATGAAGACTTTCATCGAATCCACTACCCATCAAGAATCTGCAGGGAAACTAATAAGTTTCTCAAAATGATTAATTAAGTCTATGTCGTTTAATTAGGTAGTGTTTGGATATGTTTTTTGTTTGATTTTATTATGTGTTTATTGTATGTTTTGGGAGAATTAATATTGAAAGAATTGTGGGAGATTGTGAAATAAATGTTAGGAAATGTGACTTATGTTCGGTTATATTTTTAAAAATAGTTAAAAAATGAGTTTTGAAAGTTTTAATATGTTTGGTTATGTTTTGAACGAGACATTTTATACTGTAGATGTCAAATCAATATCTTTGTATTGGTGTTTGGGGTGAAATATGAGTTTAATAATTTTTTTAAATGTAATAATAATAATAATAAAATGTATTGTGTATATATGTAGATATATATAGTGAAATAGGAAAATGAAATGGACGTTTATGATATTAGCCAAATAAAACAAGAGCATTTTGAGGTGTGAAATAATAAAATAAAAATGAAAACCAATTACCATGTTTGGGAATGTTTCCCCAGAACAACAGCATTCCAGGAAACGTTCCCAAACAAAGCCAAAGTACTTAATCTCTGTTATGACTTATGATGTTTCCTGTTCTTAATAATGATCTCCCGTCGGGGGTCTTTTAATTAATGTCATGATGTTATAGTAGTGCAATGTATGCTAGCTTGTATCTCTGTACGTATTGTACTTATCCGTCGATCCGAAGTACTTAATAACTACTTGCAATACACTCTGTTTAATCATTTTGATAATACTCAGTACTTCTCCATACTTAATTACTACTTGCAACACACACTGTTTAATCATTTCGATAATGTTCGAGTCAAATAATAGAAATACAAAGCTAGCATACATTGCATGGTGAAGTCAAATAATACTCAATAATACTCCTACAATCACATTTAGAATAAATAAATAAATAATAATGATTATCACTCTCTTAACTTTTGATAATTAAATGAATTAAAGTGTCGACAGACGACAATAAACGAAATATATATATATATATATATAGTTAAAACTTGTTAGAGATTTGGGAGCATCTTGTTGAACTAGATTCCTTCTGCTCCAAACTTATAAATATTTTGGTAATGTTGACCAGTACTCGATTGATTATTCTTGCAAGTGTAACAAATTAATAACTTTGATCATACTGCTAAGATTTTATTCTACAGCAAATAGATTCAGAAACTAATCAAGAAACAGAGAATATGTAAAGACTTGTACATTATTTTTGAAGCCACAGCAACATCATCTTCGAAGAAAAGATTGAAAGGGCTGAAAGAACAAAACTAAATCCAGTTCACAAAAATCTTAGTTCCCCTCGCTCAATGCTAATTCGAATGCATGTTCGGCTTCCTTCAAGAAACGACGAGTCAGCTGCTTCTGCCCTTGCCGGTATACTATGCTGGCCCATCTGGTTCTACTCATGGAACGGCAATGGAGAGAACCGTTGCTGCAGCAAATCAAGACGCAAAAGAAGTGATTTCCAGTCCAGTAGTATATCAGGAACATGTACGAGTAATATTTGCAGTTAAGATGGGCTAAAATCATCAGCATAAGATCATTGGCAAAATGAGCCATTCAAGCATGCATATAGGGGAAACAAAGAGGTTTGCTTTTAAGACAATTTTCAGAAGAACTATGACTATCTGATAACTAGCATAACATGAAAAAGTTCATCATCGTCACATGATAGTGTATTAAAATTGTAGTTAGAGCAAGACTAAATAGGCCATTGAGATCGCAGAAGTTGTCCGGGTTTCTAGTTGGTTCTAGTATCTTTGCTGGAGAAAAAATAATAATAAATAAGAAAACTAACTGATCTTTACTCAGTTACAGTACCTTTTCTCGTTGTCCAGAAATTCCTCATTGTGGGCTTTCTTCAGTAATTCAGCATCGCTCTCTTCTGTCCCCGAACCCTCTTCAAGTTCTATCATCCTTTTGCGTGCAGAAAAAATTAAGGTAAGAGTCAAATGGAAGTTGTGAACCAATCATGAGTCCGATTTTTTAATGCCAACAAACAACAAGAACCTATGCATTTCAGAAATTTTACAGAAGCTCTGGGCTAATTACATGGATGTCCTTAAAATCTAAATGGATATATACTTAACCTGTTTGCCCTAATACTATAAGCAGATGAATGTGATTAATAAAATGAGTATTTTCATGTAGTTTGTCAAGTGTAATAACAAATATTAAATAGACAAAACACAGAAACTTTTTTAACTAATCCACATGAAAGAAAAGTGAAGTTTAATCCTACAAAATAGTCCAAACTCTGACATATTTACATCCTTTCCTCCAAAATATCTCATCCGTCGCTTGCTCTCTCTGTTTCCTTCTTTCAGATTTCTGACTTAAAGTCTACATATGACCCCATTTTCAATTGATAGAACATATTTCCAAGTCACCGCAGCAACAATTTAACCACTATAAGGGTTTTATGTAACATGAAAATTGATGAGATAAATTGCATGTGGAGAAGTTCGAGGGCTTTAGTTCTAAACCATCAAAATGGTGGTTATAAGGTAAAGGTTCATAGACCAAAATAAATTTATCAAAAATGGACCTTAGGTCTAATTCAATCCAAAAATTAGTTTAAGAGGTGAAGATTGTCCAAAACTATATAAAAAAACCACTACAAATATACTTAACCGATGTGGGAATCTACACCCCACGCACATCCAGAAATGCACGTTTGGAGCGTGGAATCTAACTCACTCCAAAAACTAGTTTAAGAGATAAAAATTATTCAAAACTATATAAAAGAACCACTACAGATATATTTAACTAATGTGGGAATCTAACACACTCCACGCACATCCAGAAATGAACGTTTGGAGCGTGGAATAACATGAAATTGGTAGCCCAACACAAGGAATAGATGGTTCCAATACCATAACAAATAATGAACCTTAGGCCTAACTCACCCAAAAGCTAACTTAAGAGAAGAAGATTATTCAAGGCCATATAAAGAGACCACTACGCATATACTTAACCGATGTGGGAATCTAACAAAATTCAACTTCTTGATATATCTATTATATAGAGAGTCATAAATCATAATGGGACAAATAATTTGAGGATATTCATTAAAGTATTGGAAGAAATTACTTCATGTTAAGAAGATCAACAAGCAGTTGTAAAGCGCCGGAATCCCCACAAGCCTCCCATATAGCTGTTCGAACTTCAGCTTCGGATGGTTGTGTCTCTCCTCCAGATCCAACAAGCTGTAAGAACAATTTAGAATTCAGTCAGTTAGTAATAGTTGATGTAGAAATCAATAAATTTTGCCCAATAATGGTAATATTTTGGTGTAAAACCAAATGCAATGGCAATGCACATAATTACTTTATCATCTAAAAGAATTCGGAAGACATTACAATTTAGCTTAATCAAAATTTTCTCAATCAATCTTTTATTCAATCTGGGTGAGTTTCCGTGTCGTAGATATAATGTGCATAGAAAATAGCTAAGGAAACAAGCATCTGAAGACTGAGCTTAGTTTAGTAAATATATAGCCATATCTAAAATTTAACTTTCTTAGAAATCATCCTAAGTTTTCAAGAAAATCAATCATACTTTTCATAATTTTTCTGCTTATGCGCTATTTTAAAGGCCTTCTGTCATCAAATATCTTAAGAGTAGCTGCCTTCTGACATGTAAGGATAACTTAAAAGAGAGCTGCCTCATCCAACTGAATGGGCCATGCTACTACCCAACTAATTGATGGAATCCAAGATATAACACATCCCTCTCCCATAAGAGAGAGATGTAGAGGTAGATGTAGAGGGAGAGATATTCTTAGAGCGGCAAAAAGAAAAATGGTGTGGCTAAAGATATAAAATATCTCCACGCAGAATATGGCTATCCACATACATCATGCAGATTAGTGAGAAATGCAAAAGAAAATTTAGAGTCAATAAAAAATATACTGATTTCTTCTTCAGTAATTTCACATCCATATATTTCCCAAGTTAAGGAAACATTGGCCGAAAGATAGGAAAGAAACTGCTGATGAGAAAGCGTACCTCCTCAAGTAATGAAGAAACCTGGTAAAGCTCGCTCTCCTTCATGGTTATTGTTCTCAAGGCAGTTAAGAACTCTTCAGGGAAAACAAGTTTATTGACATATGAGGGCATCTTGCGGGGTCCACTCCAACTATAATTGAACCCCTGACTGCCAGCGCCCTTGTCACTAGTTCCTCCTGGCAAGGTACTTTCAGGGAAAAAGCCATTGTTTAGCAAATTTCTACGCAAGAAACACCTCAACTCGCCTTTCTGTCAACAAAATGAACCAACAATGAATCGGTCAGTTAATTGATCATAGCATCTGTGCACATTAGAGCTTGTGTTGTGTGGTATTAATTGATGACCTGTGCTTCAAGAAGCTGCATTTTGGTCTCTGAAAAGGGGACATCCGAAATAGCTTCCATGGGATAATGAATCTGCACCATCAATGGATCAAAGATATAGCAATAATGCAAAAAATCAATATATATATATATATAATATGTGTGTGTGTGTGTAAAGAGAAAAGAAGGGAGAGTTAACTGAGAACCCTCAATAAGAATAATTCTCAGCAAAAGTAAGGTTTCCTACTGAATAGAGAACATAAAAAAAAAACAGTACAAACTGACACAGGATTATTTACCATAAGATAGTCATCTGGGTTGTCCTTTATGACAAATCCGTAGAGGTACAGAAGTTCCTGCATCAAATTTCAATTGATTATGGTATGTTAAGAAGTTAGACGAAGCTTCCAGTTTCTCCTGTTATCATTTGATAATCTCTACAGAACCACCTATGAAGTGTTCAAGCTCTTAACAGAATAGCCATAAGCATACAATTTTTCAACTTTATTTAATCTATTCCCATGGGAAAACAAGAAGTTACATAACTGTAAGACAAAGAAAAGAAAGAGAGTTGTGAAGAAAAAAATAATTCTAAATCATGAGAATAAATATAGAATTTTTTTCAACAGAAGCAATATATAAAGCACAAAGTGAACTGAAGATATATACAGAGCTTCCTGTCATTACTGTATACATGCATGTGCATGCACATATAAGCAGTACCTAGATTGACATCTTCCCCATAAACAAGAAGATACCTTATAAATTAATAAAAGGTGACAATGTAGTGCCACACTGGAAAAACGACAGCAAAACTATGCTGTTTAAGTGATATCATGTGTAAAAGATAGAAATGCCATAAAGAATATTAGACAGGTCTATTAGGTTGTTTGTGCCATTAATATGATTTGACTTATATAACCTGATTTTTCCAAGAGCAATCAGACCCTGTGTTTGCATTATGTATCAAATTTGCTTTATAAGATATTATTTACCACTAAAGCTCTGTAAACAGTGAATGGACAGCTTACATCCATTATTTATACACCATTTGCAGATGACATTTTCGTTTTGAAATAAAGGAATTCTATGCCCTCATTATTTTGTTGGGCAGCAACTAAACAGCGTGATCAGAAGAAAACAAAAAATAATTTCCAGGAAAGTTCTGTGAAATTCAGCATACCTCATTCCCCTTGTTACCGTAACTGATGGATATCTCTTTCTCACCTTGAAGAAGAATGTTCTCAGCTGATGAAAAAATAATATTTAGTCCACTTGGAAATAACCAGTTCTTTCGTGTTAACAAGATTTTCCACAACACATTTGAAGTAATTTAGTCCACTTTTCTAATTGAACCAGATTTAGAAAAAGATATTTGCAAATAGTACAATATGCTTAAAAAGGCATATTTCCGGCGTAATAGAGAATTAAATGACAAAGGGCAAGATTCCTACCAGAAAGAAGATACATCGAAAAAGGGATCCGAGTTGTTGATCCAGTTCCATCGACTTCCCATGTTGCTGCAGCCTTTAAGTCTGGACAACAGAGTTTGCAGAATTACAAAAGAATAGCACCAATGAGGAACGATTTCCAGCTTGTATGATAACTTGAAGCATATGATTGGAAAAGATCAAACTATAAAGTAACAATTCACGCCGAATTGGTGCCTCACGTTATCACAGATTCTAAAATTTTATAGGCAGACAGGCTATGAAACATCAAAATAGTGGTTGAAAATTTACTATAGACAGGCTACTTATGATCCGTTCTTTCTACTACTAAATGTAAATTTTCAACACGAAAACCTTCACGTTAAGTAGAAGGACAATGGTGAAAATATTAATAACAGAAGATGTTCATAATTTTTATGCAATTATACTTTACAGTGGGCATATTCTAGTTTCAGGATCCAAATCCTACTAGTTGCCCTGAGAGAAAAAGTTGGAATTGCCAACTTAGTTTTCAAATATAGAACAGTGTTTATCCATTGTTTCCAGTCAATACAAAGACAGATGAAGGAATTAAAAGGAGTGAATACTGCAGCATAGCTGTTATTTGATGCATTTCTCCAAAAATAGTTTTATGTAGTCCAATAACAAGAGAGGCACAAATGCATGATTATTTCACTAGCATATCTGGGGAAATACATGGGAGAGAAGAAAAAGTGGAGGAACCAAACGAATGGGTTTCAAAAATAGACAATTTCCGAGTTTATAACTATGATTGAGCCAACTGCATATAATAAACTATCATATACTGTAATCAGATTACCATGATTGCAAAAATCAATGCCTGGAACAAGACCCTCAACCCATATAGTCTCTCCTTGCGAAGTGGATTCAACTCCAGAATCTTGGCTTGCACAGTTGTTCATCTGGAGAGCTGATCAATCACAATAGTCTAATGGTTTAAGAACAGAAAGTGGATAGTGAACTCTCAAAAGTTTGCATCTCAGAGAATAAGAAGAAAGTGTAAAGATTGTGTAAAGTTGGAACTAACGGCAAGCAACCCTACATTTTCCATTTTCTCTGTTGCCCGGCTTTTCAGTAGATGTGCCAGGAACATTGCTGCTGGTGCTGTCTTGCTCTTGTTGAACTCTTGGAAATACATAGGAATGTGGAAGAGGAATATTCAGTGCTCGTGTCCAAAATATGGAATTTGCCCTGCAAGGATGTCCACTGTTCACTATCAACAGTCTATTAAAAGCTTACAAGTCACAGGATTAGTCTTAAGAAACTACAGGTATACTGAATGTATAGAACAAGAATCTGGTCAGAATCATACCAAAGGAAGTCTTCAAATCTCACTTCACTGTTAAAACCAACAAGGAAGATAAAAATCAGAAATCCATTAGTTCTAGTACACAACTAGAAATACAAATATACTCTACAGGTTAACGATATTATATAGCATGCAGCAATTAAACTGTCCAGCACTACAACAAACAGAAAAGTTATAAACAACTGAAAAAATCATGGACAAATGACAGCAGCTGATGATAGGCCCATAGGGTCTACTGGAGCTATATATTGTACACCATCAGTTACACTTAAAATTATAGAAACCAATGGTTCACAAATCTAGATTTGATTTCCTAACTCGATTTTTCTCCAAGAAATTAATAACTTCCTAAAAAAGATCATCTTTATCACATAAACCAGACATTCAAAATCTTAAAAGAAATGAAGTCAACAACTACTTTTGTAGGTTTTATATCCTCTGTCAAAATCACAAGCCGGTTAGTATAGTTTTCTTTCTAGACTATTTTACAAGGTTCCTATTAATATTTTCTTCCATGGTATATATCTCTCAGTCCTTTCCAGTCAATCAGGCTCAAATTGTTTAGTAAGAAACAATATATGTGGTGAACACCTAGAATCTTGTACAGGTGAAGAATAACTAACTTTACACATGCAACCATATAGGACAAGAATTGCAGGAAAGATGGTATACCATTGCGCAGACAAATCTCAAAACTGTGCATGGAATGCGAGGAAAGTAATAATGTAATTTACAGTCTGAACACACCATTCTGGATTGCCATCAAGAACCAAAAGCCTTTCCGCCAATTTCTTCACTTTCTCATCGAATAGAGACTCTAAGTTCTTCTTCTGTTAACACAAACCTGTCTTCAGTGACATATGCTAAATGGTAAATATCAGAAAGCAAGCCTGAAAAGTTAAAAAAGTGACATTCATACGAATCATCAATTACAACCGGAGCACATACAACATTTAGAATAATTCACATACTAAAGAATGTTCTCAAGATTGCAACGGTTGGAATGTGCAATTCTAAAATTTTAAACAGTCAACAGTAGACAGTATTAAACAATAATTTACCTGCAGTTCAGTCGCCCGATGCAACGTTGTCCCCTTTAGCTCTAAGAGCTCATCATCAGTAAACCAGAGTGGATTTCCAAATTCAGTAGGAAGCATATCAATATACCTAAGAGTAAGATCAGAAGGGATTAGTTTTACATTCAAATGAAAAGAGTCCTCTGTTACAAGATATCCTGCCTAAGTTATATACAAAATTTCTGCTTTAAAAGAAAAGGAAACTGGAAAATATTTTTTTGTACATACGGCTTCCATGAAGAGTTCTTCCGTAGACGTTCCACAGTTAGAAACAACATAATCAAGAATCGATCATCTACTTCCCCTTCCTCAAACATTGACCTACATTTAGGTCCTATTAAAGGATCTTCTAGCACCCTCATAGGTGTTATCGCCAGATGAAGTGGAACCACCAGCAAAATTCCTGAATAAATCAAAAGGAATAGTAAAGGAAAAATATGCAACTAGATAATCTGCCACTTTAGCAAAGGAAAACTGAACTTTGTCATTCACAATGTTTTCATTTTTTCTTAAGAAGAAAAAAACGTTTTCATTTTTTCATTATCATGTTTGCAATAACTAGCATTGGGACATCCTAGTAACTAAGAAATATCCGATGTTCTGTACATTGTCGAAACAGAATGGAGAGATTTTTCACATAGTGATCTTGTTAGCGCTTCATATATATCCTAAAATGTAAAACAATTTTTCTATCTCTAACTGCCATAGTTTCAATAGGTGTATAATCAAGAATAGTTAAATTACTTCCCAACAGCAGAAGCAGGTTTTACTTGTGTTTCAAACTATGGTACCATGACAACATGATGTGAAAAAAGGAATAGCTCTCTCAATTGTCAGTTTTCATATTTTAAGATGTTAATATTACATCACTGAACTAACAACTCCAGAAAATTGGAAAGCCCCAACAAAGATTAGAATTTTCATGTTTTAAATAATCCTCCTAATGGAATTCCATTGCTTCAATCACTGTGGATGTTTAACTTTCTTTGCAGATAAAAATAAAATAAAAACATTTAAGAATTAATGAAGTGCGCAAGAATAGTTGGATTAAACTTAATAAAAAGCAAAATTCAACGTTTTACCATCTGGGACATCATTGGATGAAAAAATTCCAAACCCTTTATTCGAGCTGCAGTATTTGATTTTACAACCCCTTAGTTCCGCTCCATTCACCTGAATTCAAATGCCATTCCATTTTTTTATTTTTTTTTTGGAATAATTTTAACAATAATGTAACTAAACAATAGCATAAAGAAAATTGCTTCTTGGAGTAAGTTTCGACTGACCTTCAGCCACTGAAGGAAAAGCTCGAGCTTGGCTTCTTCTGGACCCATCGCCATTGTTGTCAAGCTTGGAGAATAAAAGCAGCTTTGAATTAAAGGGTGGCCTTTTTAGTTTCAATTAACTTTTAACCCACATAAATATTTACATAAGAATCTGATTATTGTATAATTTGTATTCTTTCTTTTGATTGGTTGTATTAGTATTCGTATTATTTTATTTTATTTTTTAAGGAGTTTACCAATTTATTGGAAGATATTTTTTAAATTGTTGTTTTAAATTCATAATTAATTTGTATGACTATGAAAAAAAAATTTACTAAATTCTTATTCAAATTAATCAATAAATTCTTGAATTTTAAATATAAATCAATTACAATTTTAGTCATAAAATAGTTTAAGCCCTTACAAATTATTCATTTTATGATACCATGCAAACATGTCGAGCTCATGAAAAAAATTTAGTTCAAGCTACTTAAAAAGGAATTAAATTGACTTTTTAAATTATTGTTTTAGTATTTTAAATAAAATGATTATCTTTGACTCTTTTATATTATTATCATATGTTGTTAATTAAATTAAAATGTGATACATAATTATTACTATTATTGATAAAATAATGTTATTTTTTATTTTATTTCAATAATATTTTTCAAATCAATACTAATATTAATAAATTTTACTTTACTGTCAATAAAATTAATAATAATAATTTATGAATATTTGTATTTGAGTTCGAATCCTAGTGGAGTTTTACTCAAATAATTTGCCTGACTTATTAGCCGACATTTAATACAACATAAATATCTATTGAACAAAAAAATAATCTACTAAAATAAAAGATGAAATTTGTATTAAATTATTTGTAAAAGTAAACATTATAATAACAAAAGTTATTTTTGATATATGTAAAATTTCATAGGGAGCGTATTGTGCTGTGGGCCGCATGGCCCTTTTCTTCGTTCTTGAGAGGGATAGAATTGCCTTCTAAATTTTTATATAGCTCGTTTAATTGGGCTTGACTTGGGGTCCAGATTGCTGCACTTGGGCCGATTAAAAACGGGCCCTCTTATTATGACGGGCCCAGCAACTTTAAACCAAACAATGAATTGTGTAGTGTTGGATAAGCAATATAGCTTGATTCCAACTCAATCAGGGAAATCAATATATCCTGAATTCCTGATTCCAACCCAATCAAACGCGGCCTATATATATGGGATTATGGGCGCCAAAAGCTTCGATAGTACAAACACTCAACACTTCCGAAAAATTTTCTTTTGCAAGTTTCCTCAATTTCTTGATTGCACAAGCATTTCTTGGGGTTCTCATTCAATCCTTTCAGGTTTGCTATTCTCTGATTCTGTGTATATCGTTGAGAGTTTTCAATTGATCAACCGATTCATCATACCGATGGGTTTTCAAGAATCGGCGATGATTGGATCAGATTCATCATATCTGTTGTCGTGGCTCTTGAGTTGTTCGGAATTTTGGGTTTTCTTGTTCAAGACTCTGTTTATTCGAATTAGTTAGGTTTATTTATTTATTTATTGTAAATTTTTAAATCTTTTTAGTCCAATACATTCTTTGCGATGGTGTGGGACTTTTTGGGAGGTTATTCTTCAATTCAAGAAAATAAGAATCTTGGAGTCTATAGTTTCTGCTTCACGGGGTTACCGATTTAACATGGAATGTTATGGTCCGGGCTGTGATGAATATCGGATTTGTGGGTGAGTTTCTAGGGTCGGCGACGGTGGGTTCGGATTCATCAGATTTCTTGTCGTGGCTCTTGAGGACTTTGAAATTTTGGGTTTTCTGGTTCAAGACTCTTTTGTTTGGATTAGTTAGGTTTAATTGTTTTTATTTGTATTTCTTAAAATCTTTTATCCGATTACATTCTTTGAGATGGTCTGGATATTTTGGGGAGGTTATGTTTCGATTCAAGAAATAAGAGCTTTGAGACGGTTTGTGATTTCACGGGATTACTGGATATTATGGGAAGCTGTGGTCTGGGCAATGATGAAGATCAGATTTGTAGGTTGCATTATCTGGTTCAGTTTAGGTGTATGCAGTCTTCTGTGTCATATGCAGTCTGCTGAAACATATGTGTCTGATCTTTGGGAATACACAAATTGTGCAGACAGTATGGTTGAGCATTAGGGTCTCTCATCCTATGTTGTAAAGGTTTTCTTGTGGCATTGAATTGAGGGAACGCATTTGGAGTCCCGATGAGATTTGGATATTGGTGGATTTCGTGACTTATGCGATCCTTCAGCTTTTACATGGTGGAAACAGCAGATTTTATGATTTAAACTGCACAAGTTGGTTCAGTTTCTGATTAGTCTCTTATTCTGTTCTGGCTTAGTAGTCAACAATGGAAGTTGCGGCAGCAAGTAGAGTCTCAGTCTTTGACCGTCTCGGGGGAAGACCTGTCAAAAATCAAGTCTGCACTTACTGGCTTCAAGGGAGATGCAACAGGAACCCATGTAGGTTCATGCATAGAGAATCACCACCTCCACAAACTGAGCAGCCCCGACCAGCACCACCTGATGACGTTCGTCGAAAACAATCTAGAAAGATGACCTGGAGGAATCCAAACTATTGCAGCCCCAAGAATGATACTACTTCAAGTAATGAAGGAGGCATGTCCAAGAGTACCAGTGATCAGAGCACCTCACAGAAGGCCTTGGCACATAGTGGAAGAAAGAGAGGTCATACGAATCAAGAAATCACCATTGCTTCCCCCGAGAGTGATAGTGATATAGAGGCCCAGCCGGAGGCTTCGTCTGCTGTAGTAGATGAACCTGAAAAAACTAGTATTCCAAAAGCTGAGCCAAAGCAATGCAAATACTGGGTCACTGGCAATTGTGTCCATGGAGACAAGTGCAAGGATCTGCACTCTTGGTTTTGTGGTTCTGGATTCACAATGTTGGCTAAGTTAGAAGGGCATACAAAGGTACTTATCAAATACTTAAGTTTATGTGTTGCTTAGAATCACAGTAGACATACTATTTACCCCTCTGTTTCTTATATTTTGTACTATGCACAAATATTTTGTACAATTTTGTCAGGCTATTACTGGAATTTCTCTTCCACATGGATGTGACAAGCTATATTCAGGTGGCAAGGATGGATCTATTCGAGCTTGGGACTGCAACAGCGGCCAGGTTTGCAATTTTTTCTTTTGTTGATGAAACTGTGAATTTTGTTAATGGCTTGTCTTATTTATATGCCTATTATTGCTGGATTCAGTGTGCTGGTTCCGTAATTATTGATGGTGAAGTAGGGTGTATGGTCACTGAAGGCCCAATGCTGTTTGTTGGGTTGTCTAATGCTGTGAAGGTATGATTTATCTTTTGCATGGTTACTATATCTTCATAAAATAGTCACTTTCTGCAGCTTTCAGTCCCTCTTCATAGTTTTAACAGCAGGCTTCTTTTTGTTGGTCATATAGGCATGGAACCTCCAAAATCAATCTGAGTTTTCTCTCAACGCACCAGCTGGGTTAGTTTGCAGCTTGGCTGTGGATGATGGTATATTATTTGCTGGAATGGAGGTAACTTCCAGGGTCCTTTATTTGGTGCTATGTACCCTGATTGAAGAATTGGTTAATCAGTGAGTGATGAAGATTCAAATTGCATCTGATATACTGCATGTTCTGCCGATTATTTTCTTCTATTTTATGTTTTTGTTCCTATCTGTTCATTCTTCTTTTACTGCTGGACTTATTTACTCCTTCTTTCTTATATGCTACTGTAAGAAGCACTTCTCTCTGTTTTACATGGTTGTAAAGGATGGAAAAAATTGTATTTGTGATTTAATATGAGTCCATTAGAATTAGTTCTTAAGATACTTCTCTTTTGAGTTCATGTTAAATATAGAAAGGAAATTTGAATTAATTAACACTCTATCTTCTTCATTATGTCCTTGCATAACTGCATGAACGTTTGTGATGTTTCTGCTCGCCTTCATATTTTGCTTTACTTTCTGCTTTTATGTAAATGTGCTCTTGATATGTTGGACAAGCATTTTAAGACTTAGGAGTGTTGTTGGATGAGAGTTTAAGACTTGAGGAAAGCTGGCTTTCCTTATGCTGATCCAGCTTGTTGGAAAGCAAGAGTATTATGTGCGGAGAAATGAGTGGTTCCATAATCACTGCATTGTAACTCAGTTTAACTTATATAAACTTGTTCTCCTCAATGTGATCTTTTGGCGTCTTGCACTTTCCATAGTCACTGTGTTTCTCTGAATATACATGCAGGATGGTACCATATTGGTGTGGAAGTGGACTCCAGATACTAATATTCCTGAACTGGTGGCAACACTGACGGGGCATGATGGCTCCATATGCTCACTTGTTATAGGGGCTGGTAGGCTCTATTCAGGCTCGAGGGACTGTACAATAAAGGTGTGTTTGCCACTTTAGACTTTTGAAAACAATCTTAAGCGTAAACCGTGTCACACTTGTAATTAAATTTTTATATACCTAAGTTTGTTTATTTGTCTGTTTCATTTCCAGGCATGGGACCTGCAAAATTTGCAGTGTGTGCATACGCTATATGGGCATACAGAAGCTGTGATGTCTGTCCTTTGCTGGGACAGCTATTTGTTATCTGCTTCTCTTGACAACACATTAAAGGTTTGCATATCTAATTTCCTCATATCTCTGTGTTACATTTGCTTGAAGTGCTCTGCTTGCAGTTCAATTTCTTTGTATACTTTAGTAGCATTCTTATGATTCTCTCAAATCTGCACTGTTCTAATAGGTTTGGGCTGCAACTGAAAGTGGGACTATAGAGGTGGTTTATGAGAATAAAGAAGACTGTGTAAGTAAAATGCCCCCTCCTTGACAATAATTGTTTGAAAATTTTCCATTAATTTATATATATATTGTACTTTTATATAATTTTTAATCAAAGATTAATGATTCATTTATGTTGTTTCAGGGGTTGATTGCTTTATGTGGCATACATGATAGAGAAGGCTTGCCTATTCTACTGTGCTCGTGCAGTGACAATACTGTGCGCCTCTACGACTTGCCCTCGTGAGTATCACTAAATCGAAATCATTTATTGTCAAAAAGCTTCATCTTCTTTTCTTAATTAACTTACTTTGTATATGTTTAATGACTTAAAGATTTGTTGAAAGAGGCCGGATTTTTTCTAAGAGAGAAGTTAGAACAATTCAAATTGGCAACAATGATTTATTTTTCATCGGAGATGCAAAGGGGGATGTCTGCGTTTGGAAGCTGGATTGACCTGAATATCAATATAAATTTATTAACCCCTCTCCATTGGGTTAATTTTTGTATATGTACACCATCTATGAAATAAAATATTTCATTTGATGTCTCAATCAAATGTTATTCTATTATTAATTTATTGTTGCTAATTATTTATTTATTTATTTATTTATTTATTATTATTATTATTATTATTATTA
The DNA here is from genome assembly GCA_018894105.1 of Jacaranda mimosifolia. Lineage (NCBI taxonomy): Eukaryota > Viridiplantae > Streptophyta > Magnoliopsida > Lamiales > Bignoniaceae > Jacaranda > Jacaranda mimosifolia. The sequence continues at coordinate 12,660,425 of CM032120.1, read as the reverse complement.
TTATTATTATTATTTTGTGATATCTAAAACATAAATATGATAATTTTTTTGCTTTTCATTTGACTACTCAAAATTACTTTTAAAAGTTGATACTTTATAGATTTGAGCTTAATGTATAGAAATAAAATAAAAATTTCAAAGAAAAATAGTAAAATGCAAATAAAGAATTCAATGGAGGGGGATTTAAAGAAAAATTATAAAACTACATTTTGAATTTTTCTAACCCAAATTTTCTACGTTGAGTTCAAAATTGAGCTTAATGTGGCAAGAAATATAAGGAATTTATAGAAAATTCATGAGGACAACTGAATTTAAGTTTTCATTAAAGTTTTTATAGATTTGTTCTCAATACCCAAAGTTTCACTTGTTTTCTTATTTTGATTAATCTGAATAGATTAGACCTATTTAAAAAATTTCACTTGTTATATATTAAATATTTTATGAATTAGCTTATGAATTTGTATTTTATTAATATATAACAAATAGAAAAATAAAAATTTATAAGCTAACTCATAAATTTATGAATGTTTATATTTGAGTTCGAATTTTAGGGGAGTTTTACTCAATTAATTCGCCTTGCTTATGAGCCAACATTTAATAAGTTCTTAAACTCCTTTCAAGCAATTAATTTATGAGATCAACATTTTTTATGCAACTTTATAAAATTTTTCTAAGTCCCATAATAGTTAATAATGTACTTTAATTTGAAAATTCTAGTAATCCATGCAAAGGATATAATTAAGTAAATGGTTTGAATCTATTTTAATATTCAGCAAGATTAGATTTCTTTTCTTTTTTTTCAAAGCAATTAAATTTGTTAATAATATAACAAGCTATTTGTTTAGACAAATATAGTATGCAAACATTTTCATCATTGCTCAATTAAACTTTTTTATATTTAGAATAAAAATATAAAAAAAATAAAAAGTTTTAAATTAATATGACACCAAAATAGTCCATTAAATGTGGCACATAGCTTATAAACAATGATGGTTGTTTAAATTAACATCAATAAAATTTTAGTATGAATTTCTCTCTATCAACTTTTTCTTCTGCAAAAGAACACATTACAGAGTATTGGGATCTTTATCAACTAAAATTTTCAAATAATTAAATCAAAATTAAGTTTAATGCATGGAAAGAGAATTAAAAGTAAATAAAAAAAAATACTCAGCATGCTCGACAACTTGAGCTTAGGGTTTTAGTGAAGTATTTATATATCCATAGTGTGTAGAGAGACTAGAGTCCTTGTCACTTTTACTAGCATGTGCCTCATGCTATGTATGAATTAAATTATTTATAAATGAAAATATAATTTAGATGTTTCATTCTAACTTTATGTAAAATTAAATTTAGCTCATGACGTATTTTTCAATATGATATTTGGTATAAAATTAAAATTTTTCCACAAAATCAATGTGTGAATATCAAAGATTGTGCAAAGTCATATTTGTTATAATATTTTTACATCTATGAAGGTACATTATAAAAATATAAAAAAAAATTATAAAAAAAAATAACTCAATTAATTTAAGACAATTCAAACAAAATAATAAAAATATAATACCTGAAAATATGAAAAATAATGAATAATATTGACAACATGAATATCTACTGGGCAATAAAAATTCTAATCATATAAAAGTTGAAATTCGTATTATTTCATTTGTAAAAGTGAACATTATAGAAATAAAAGTTATTTTACATATATAAAAATTTTATGGGGAACATATTGTGGTGTGGGCCGCGTGGCCCTCTTCTTGTTTCTTACGAGGGGTAAAATTGCCTTTTGAATTTTTCTATAGCTCGTCTAATTGGGCTTGATTTGGGGTCTAGATTCCTGCACTTGGGCGGATTAAAAACAGGGCCTCCTACTATGACGGAACCAGCAACTTTAAACCAAACAATGGATTCCGTTGGATAACCAACATAACTGGATTCCAACTCAATCAAGGAAACCAATATATCCTGAATTCCTGATTCCAACCCAATCAAACGCGGCCTATATATATATGGGATTATAAGCGCCAAAAGCTTCGCTAGTACAAACACTTCCGAAAAAATTTCTTTTGCAAGTTTCCTCAATTTCTTGATTGCACAAGCATTTCTTGGGATTCTCATTCAATCCTTTCAGGTTTGCTATTCTCTGATTCTGTGTATATCGTTGAGAGTTTTCAATTGATCAACCGATTCATCATACCGATGGGTTTTCAAGAATCGGCGATGATTGGATCAGATTCATCATATCTGTTGTCGTGGCTTTTGAGTTGTTCGGAATTTTGGGCTTTCTTGTTCAAGACACTGTTTATTCGAATTAGTTAGGTTTATTTATTTATTTATTTTTTATTTGTAAATTTTTTAATCTTTTAGTCCGATACATTCTTTGCGATGGTGTGGGGCTTTTTGGGAGGTTATGCTTCAATTCAAGAAAATAAGAATCTTGGAGTCTACAGTTTCTGATTCATGGGTTACCGAGTTATCCTGGAATGTTATGGTCCGGGCTGTGATGAATATCGGACTTGTGGGTTTCTAGGGTCGGCGACGGTGGGTTCGGTTCATCAGATTTCTTGTGGTGGCTCTGGAGGGCTTCGAAATTTAGGGTTTTTTTTATTCAAGAATCTTTTTTATTTGGATTAGTTAGGTTTAATTGTTTTTATTTGTATTTCTTAAAATCTTTTATCCGATTACATTCTTTGAGATGGTCTGGATTTTTTGGGGAGGTTATGTTTCGATTCAAGGAATAGGAGTTTTGGGACGGTTTGTGATTTAACGGGATTACTGGATATCATGGGAAGTTGTGGTCTGGACAATGATGAAGATTAGATTTGTGAGTTGCATTATCTGGTTTAGTTTAGGTGTATGCCGTCTTCTGTGTCATATACAGTCTACTGAAACATATGTGTCTGATCTCTGGGAATACACAAATTGTGCAGACAGTAGGGTTGAATGTTTGGGCCTCTCATATTATGTTGTAAAGGTTTTCTTGTGGCATTGAATCGAGGGCACGCATCTGGAATCAGGATGAGATTTGGATATTGGTGGATTTGCTGGCTTATGTGATCCTTCAGCTTTTACATGGTGGAAACAGCAGATATTATGATTAAAACTGCACAAGTTGGTTCAGTTTCTGATTAGTCTCTTATTCCGTTCTGGTTTAGTATTCAACAATGGAAGTCATGGCAGCAAGGAGAGTCTCAGTCTTTGATCGTCTGAGGGGAAGACCTGTCAAAAATCAAGTCTGCACTTACTGGCTTCAAGGGAGATGCAACAGGAACCCATGTAGGTTCATGCATAGAGAATCACCACCTCCACAAACTGAGCAGCCCCGACCAGCAGCACCTGATGACGTTCGTCGAAAACAATCTAGAAAGATGACCTGGAGGAATCCAAATTATTGCAGCCCCAAGAATGATACTACTTCAAGTAATGAAGGAGGCATGTCCAGGAGTACCAGTGATCAGAGCACCTCACAGAAGGCCTTGGCACATAGTGGAAGAAAGAGAGGTCATACGAATCAAGAAATCACCATTGCTTCCCCTGAGAGTGATAGTGATATACAAGCCCAGCCGGAGGCTTCGTCTGCTGTAGTAGATGAACCTGAAAAAACTAGTATTCCAAAAGCTGAGCCAAAGCAATGCAAATACTGGGTCACTGGCAATTGTGTCCATGGAGACAAGTGCAAGGATCTGCACTCTTGGTTTTGTGGTTCTGGATTCACAATGTTGGCAAAGTTAGAAGGGCATACCAAGGTATTCATCAAATACTTAAGTTTATGCGTTGTCTAGAATCATGGTGGACATACTATTTAGCCCTCTTTTTCTTATGGTTTGTACTATACACAAGTGTTTTGTACAATTTTGTCAGGCTATTACTGGAATTTCTCTTCCACATGGATGTGACAAGCTATATTCAGGTGGCAAGGATGGATCTATACGAGCTTGGGACTGCAACAGTGGCCAGGTTTGCAATTTTACTTCTGGTGATAAAACTGTGAATTTTGTTAATGGCTTGCCTTATTTATATGGTTATTGTTGCTGGAATTAGTGTGCTGGTTCTGTAATTATTGATGGTGAAGTAGGGTGTGTGGCCACTGAAGGCCCAGTGCTGTTTGTTGGGTTGTCTAATACCGTGAAGGTATGATTTATCTTCTGCATGGTTACCATATCTTCATAAAATAGTCACTTTCTGCAGCTTTCAGTCCCTCTTCATACTTTTAACAGCAGACTTCTTTTTGTTGGTCATATAGGCGTGGAACCTCCAAAATCAATCTGAATTTTCTCTCAACACAACAGCTGGGTTAGTTTGCAGCTTGGCTGTGGATAATGATATACTATTTGCTGGAATGGAGGTAACTTCCAGGGTCCTTTATTTGGTGCTATGTACCCTGATTGAAAGCATAAATAATGAAGAATTGATTAATCAGTGAGTGATGAAGATTCAAATTGCATCTGATATACTGCATGTTCTGCTGATTATTTTCTTCTATTTTATGTTTTTGTTCCTCTTTATAGGCTATGTATTCATTCTTCTTTTACCGCTGGACTTATTTACTCCTTCTTTCTTATATGCTACTGTAAGAAGCACTTCTTTGTGTTTTACATGGTTGTAAAGGATGGAAAAAGTTGTATTTGTGATTTAATATGAGTCCATTAGAATTAGTTCTTTAGATACTTCTCTTTTGAGTTCATGTTAAATTTTGAAAGGAAATTTGAATTAATTAACACTCTGTCTTGTTCATTATGTCCTTGCATAACTGTATTAACGTTTGTGATGTTTCTGCACCCCTTCATATTTTTGCTTTATTTTGCTGCTTTTATGTAAATGTGCTGTTGATATGTTGGACAAGCATTTTAAGACTTAGGAATGTTGGATGAGAGTTTTAAGACTTGAGGAAAGCTGGCTTTCCTTATGCCTCATGCATGATCCAGCCTATTGGAAAGCTCGTATATCCCTGCATGCAAAAAATCACAATTTCTGGCCAAATTATCAGAGTCAGCATTGAAAGCACATGTTATTATTTAATATACTAAAAAGCAAGAGTATTATGTGCTGAGAAATGAGTGGTTCCATAATCACTGCATTGTAACTCAGTTTAACTTATATAAACGTGTTCTCCTCAATGTGATCTTTTGGCGTCTTGCACTTTCCATAATCACTGTGTTTCTCTAAATATACCCTGTATCAAGAACTCTCATTTCTGTGTGGAATTCTGCATGGATGCAGGATGGTACCATATTGGTGTGGAAGTGGAATCCAGATACTAATATTCCTGAACTGGTGGCAACACTGACGGGGCATGATGGCTCCATATGTTCGCTCGTTATAGGGGCTGGTAGACTCTATTCAGGCTCAAGGGACTGTACAATAAAGGTGTTTGCCACTTGAGACTTTTGAAAGCAATCTTAAGCATAAATCCTATCTTACTTGTAATTAAACTTTTATATGCCTAAGATTGTTTATTTGTCTGTTTCATTTCCAGGCATGGGACCTGCAAAATTTGCAGTGTGTGCATACACTATATGGGCATACAGAAGCTGTGATGTCTGTCCTTTGCTGGGACAGCTATTTGTTATCTGCTTCTCTTGACAACACATTAAAGGTTTGCATATCTAATTTCCTCACATATCCATGTTACATTTGCTTGGAGTGCTCTGCTTGCAGTTCAATTTCTTTGTATGCTTTAGTGCCATTTTTATGATTCTCTCAAATCTTCTTTGTTCTAATAGGTTTGGGCTGCAACAGAAAGTGGGACTATAGAGGTGGTTTATGAGAATAAAGAAGACTGTGTAAGTAAAATGACCTCTAGTTGGCAATAATTGATTGAAAAAATTCCATTAATTTATATATATATATTGATATATTGTGCTTTTATATATTTTTTAATCAAAAATTAATGATTCATTTATGTTGTTTCAGGGGTTGATTGCTTTATGTGGCATACATGATAGAGAAGGCCTGCCTATTCTGCTATGCTCGTGCAGTGACAATACTGTGCGCCTCTACGACTTGCCCTCGTGAGTATCGCTAAACCGAAATCTTTTTTTTGTCAAAAAGTTTCATCTCCTTTTTTTAATTAACTTTCTTTGTATATGTTTAATGACAGATTTGTTGAGAGAGGCCGGATTTTTTCCAAGAGAGAAGTTGGCACAATTCAGATTGGCAACAATGATTTATTTTTCATCGGAGATGTAAGGGGGGATATCTGTGTTTGGAAGCTGGATTGACTTGAATATCAATATAAATTTATTAACCCTTAGCCATTGGGTTAATTTTTGTATATGTACACCATCTTCTAAATAAAACATTTCATTTGATGTCTCAATCAATTGTTATTTTATTAATAGTGTTATTATTGCTAATTATTTATTTTATTTTATTATCTGATATCTCTAACATAAATATGAGATTTTTTTTATTTTTAATTTTTCTCTTCACTTGACAACTCAAAATAACTTTTAAGGATTAATACTTAATAATATCGAGCTGAATGTATGGAAGTAAAATGAAGAATTCACAAAAAAATAGTAAAATGAAAATAAAGAATTCAATGAAGAGGGATTTACTGAAAAATGATCAGACTACATTCTGAATTTTTCTAACTAGAACTTTCTATGCTGAGTGAAAATTGAGCTTAGTGTGGCAAGAAATATAAGGAATTTATAGAAAAATCAAGAAAACCACTTAATTTAAGTTTTCAATAAAGTTTTTATAGATTTGTTCTCTATCCCCAAAGTTTCACTTATTTTCTTATTTCGATTAACTCTTCTGCTTCTGTTGCTCAATTTTGGGCTCTGCCTGTTGCGGTCACCCAAACATTTCTGGTTTTCTCCGATCTAAAGAGGCAAACCTCTTAAACAACAAAACTATTTTCACTATGTTTGGTGTAAGGATTTTGGTAAAAAAAAAAAAAAAAAGAAGAAGAAAATATTAAGAAAAATAATTTTGAACGTTTAATTGATAAGAAAATTAGTAAGAAAAAGAAAACTTAAAAAAATAATAAAATTGAAGAAAATTCGTTTTTCTCCCTTAATGGTGAGGAAAACAAGAGAAAAGCTTACATGGCTCTCATCTTCTTCAACACCTTCATCACCTTCATTTCTTTCATCTTGTTTTTCTTAAACAGCCAAACGAAGTTGAGATTTTATATTTCTTTAATTTTATTTTCTTTTTCCCTATATTTTTTTTCTCTATTAAAATCTTTAAATCAAACAAAGTGTTAATCAACTTTAAAATGGAATCTCAATTCTCAAATTTTATTAAATATAATGAAATAATATTATTTTACTTATCCGTACATTTGAATAAATTGAATCTCATATGTAGTTGCTCGAATATTTCCTGGCAGTCTGCAATTTTCCTTTTTAATTGACCTATTCAAAATCCATAACAATTTTGATTTAATTTCTCCTTTGTCAAATAATGCTTACATTGTTTGACTCTTCCCATTTATTTTCTCAAAACCTTCATCTGTTTCTCTTCTTGTTCTAAATTCCAAGATAAATATGCTACGCCTTTTCTGACTATCCCTTTTATATGCGTATAGTTACAATTTACATTTTCTATTTTAATATGTATTTCATTTCTTATTTGACAGTATTAAGTAATTATTTTAAGTTTGAAGAGTAGTCACCCTTAGTGCAGGATATAAAGACTATCCTTAGGGGATAATCGAATATGACTATCCATTTTTTTTTTCTATTGAGCCAATCGATCAAATCTTTTATTTAATTCTCAAATGTACTTTTGCAGTCTCACTCGGGGTTATTGACCAATGCAGAAAATATTTTCAATCATGAACCCCTAGCCCTCTTCAAATGCGAAAAAGTATCGACCTTATCCTTATATATATATATATTATAAAAAGAAATGTATTTTTGTGTCTAAAATAAAAGTAATGATACCAAATTTTAATATACCAAAATTTCCCTTTTACTTATTCAATATTCAATAAATATTTATATATACAAATAACCACCATTTATTCAAACACTTTCACTATTTACTTATTTTAATTATTTTTAAATATTTTTCTTTAATTTGGTAATGAATTATAAAAGTTTTACTTTAAGTCTGCGCTATCTTCATAATTATACAATTATAAGTATGTTTTGTGATGCATGTCAATTTTTAATATAATACATGTGAAAATATATATAAATAATATAATTATTTAAAAATATTTTATGCGCACAGAAACTGCATCCAAATGACTGCTAGTGTATATATGCTAATTGTACAAAATAGTTCTTTATAAAATTATGTATTACAATAGAATATTCAAAGAAACGTTTACATCAAATTGGTATAGAATAGTTGGAAGAAAAAAAGTGCAAAACCCATAAAGCCAAAGTCGTTTCTGACAGTTTGTTCCAAAAAAGTAAGTCGTGGGAGGGACGCAACACAATCGTGATTCCTTCAAAAACCGCCAAAATTGAACCTCTTCTCAACGCACATGAGAAATAACTCCTCTTTATTTCTCACACATGACACAACTCTCACTCCAAACGCATTTCTCCCTCCATCCCAACCCCACCACCACCACTTCCTCGAGGCGGCGGCGCATGGCGGAGAGATTAACACCCACGGCGTGGTTCTGTGGAAGCCTTCTCCTATTTGGCCTCCTGATAAGCTCGTTGAGTATGCAGGATGAAATAGTGAGAGGGAAGCAGCTGATCAGCCGAGCCTGCGACGAAATCTACGTCGTCGGAGAAGGAGAAACTCTCCACACCATCAGTGAAAAGTGCGGCGATCCTTTCATCATCGAGCGGAATCCACAAATTCATGATCCTGATGATGTTTTTCCAGGCCTTGTCATCAAGATCACACCATTTTCAAGTTCCATGAATAAGTAGAACTTTTTTTTTCTTTTTCCTTTTTTTTTTTTAAATTATGCTTTTATTAATTTACCATGGAGTTGATATTTTTGTGAGGAACTTATTAGGTAGTAAAATTATCGTTTATCCGTTTTCACTCTTTCCTTTCCTTCTTTTTTTCTTTAGCAAAAATGAATTACTAATTGTGGTCATATTGAATTCTTAATTGTTATAATTAATTTGACAGCTCTAGTTTCAGGCAGCTATAATATAGAAAAGTGAAGGCTATGTTTGGTTTCATTCATTTTGTCGTTTTTGCCAAAAAAATTCATTTTGACAAAATGTAACCAAACATATGGGTTACTTTTTTGTCAAAATAATAAATATTAATTTTTAAAACATCCCTTCAAATTAATTGACTTATTATCAAAAACTCCCATATACATACACTGGTTGTCGTGGCATGGCACGACGTTCCTGTGTGCATATTAATTTATCATACCGTTGATATTAAATTATATTAATAAATAAAGTACTCAATTTTTTATAGTATACATTAGTAATAACATAATTTTAACAATAATCACATCAATAACATATAATAATAATTATCCATTAATATAAACTCATATCTAACAAATTATTTCTACATCAAAAAGTTTAAAATTGTTAAATATATCTACCTATGCATTTCATAAATTTTGTTATTATGTTTTCACTATATTATTTGTGTTTCTAATATTAAATTAAGTGATAAATTCATTTTTGAAATTAAATTAAAAATTAAGGGTATAATTGGTAAAGTAAATTTTGGTGTAGCATGGCGTAACCGCCACTTTGAGTGTGTAAAGGGACTTTCTTTTTTATATAGTATAGATATACATATCATAATATTTTTTTATTATTTTTATAATTAAAAAATCTTATCCAATCATACATATTATATATTTTATTATTTTTTTTATAATAAAAAATAATATTCAATTTTATTTTCACACCAAAAATTCAATCAAAAAGCATTGATTTGACTGTTATAGTAGAAATTATCTTATCTTAAAACATAAACAAACATATCAAAACTCTCCAAAATAATTTTCTAACTATTTTTCAAACATAAATAAACATACATCACACTCCCCAAACCCACTTTCAAAACTTGTTCTTCCAAAACATATAATCCAAAATATACAATTCATATCCAAATATTACTGAAATATTTTAAGTCGTTAAACCGTTGGAACGATTTTTTCAACTTTAATTGGATTCATCATCGAGCATTTCTTGTTTCCTCCACCTGGAGAGACAAATTTCTTACATGACACTATTAGTGAATTTTAAAGCTTAGTCTCTATTCATTAAGTATATCCAAACAATATTGTGTCATTTTTTTGTACTTTTAAAGAGGATCTCATATAAGTTGTTTACGGTATTTAAAGGATGTTTGAGGGAACTTATAAACTTCTTAAATTATATTATCAGATACTTGAAATATTATAAGATGTTATAAAATATTTGATAATTTCTTTTAAAAAGAGAGTTTACAAGCTTCTGAAATAAGATGTTATGATCCTACAATCTCTTTTTAAAGCAATACTATTTTTCTAGTTTGTTTTTAAAATCTTAATAGACTGCTTTATTTTTAATCATATTCATTATAAAATTATCACTATTAACATCTTATGAGTTTTAAAATCTTACTTTTTCCAAATATTAAGAACATATTTTTAGATTAAAATCTAATATGTTACAAGTGTGAAAATTATATTATAAAATGTAGAAACTTATAAAATCTTTTGGATAAATTTATTCAAACACCTTGTCATATGCATTTTAACATTAATGATATAATTGTCATTAGGATTAATGGTAAGTTTATTGAAATTGTTTAGGTTTGTTTTGTGTAGTAACAAAGTCTTTACTGATTACTTATACACGAGAAAAATTGTAAAGAATATTAACATTTTACAGTATTAAATTTTTCGAGTCAAATAATAGTTTACTATTTCTATTATGTAATTAATAAAATTCATAATTCATAAGTTTTACCCTGTGCATTCCAATCTACTATTAAAAATTAAAAAAAAAAGGCTATAACATATCAAAGAAAGTCTATAACATAGAGAATATACAATGATTCTAAGGCTTTGTTTTCTTATGTTTTTCCAAAATAATTAATCAAATATATCCTTATTTTTCTTCTAAAACACAAAAAAATTTCCCAAAATACTATCTTCTATCTTTCATTATCCTAAAAACTTCCCCATTTTTCAATATATGCATACATATTATATATATACATCATATATATTTTATTATTATTCTAATAATAAAAAAAATTACTTAATTCCACGTTCACCCCAAAAACTTAATAAAAAATTATTGATTTGACTGTTTCAATAAAAAATATCTCCCCCAAAAATATAAACAAATATATCAAAACTCCTCAAACCCATTTTTTAACTATTTCCCAAAATATAACAAAAAATCAATTACATTCCCCAACACAACTTTTACATTTTCAATAATTCCATTCTCCCAAAACACATAATAAATATATAATAAAATCACACAAAAAAACATAACCAAACATTCCTAAACTTTTCTATTGACTCAGTCTAAATTCAAATGAAGTCAAAAAAACTCTGTGGTAGAAGTATGTATAACAATTCAAAACTTTCTATTATAACAATGAAGTTCAAATCAACTCCATCACTGTCGTATGCATGACAAGTGTATGACAAAAATATATTAAATTTGAGGTAATTTCAGTATAAAAGATAGTTGGTTGAAATTCTTCAAATGGTGAAATTACCAAGGATAGCTTTCATGTTAAGACTTTAGACAATGTATGAAAAGGAAAATATTTTACTTCTCTATATTCATTTAAACAATGTGGAACGTACTCAGCATACACCTTATAATATACATCATTGCTTGATAAAAATTATAATTCCAAAAAGTTTATTAATTGAGTGAACATTTTATAATCTTATTCTATTATACAATTAATTTAAAAAGTAAGAACTTATTATTGATTATGATTTCATATTAAATGATTAAATGTTTGATATCAATCATGATTCATAAATCTTATCTACCTAAAATAAAAATTCAATTTCCTTAAAAATATTGATCAACAACGATTAAGTTTCTCTATACTAAAGGTAACATCACCTTCACACCTTTCTATGTTATATTTGTAGTTGAAACTCTAATAAATTTTGAGTATGCATATGTGTGCATATATATAAGATGAATAAATAGATTCTCTATAATAGTTAATAGGTTGAGTTCGAATAAATCTAAATTAGAAGACATTGACAATTTAGTGGAGAAAAAGTCAAAAAGTCTGTCCCTAATCTAGTCAAGTCAAACTTTAAATTTTTTAAGTCTAAAATCAAATTTTCTTTAACTAAGCCTAAATTAGATGAGTTCATGGATTATTATTGCTAAATAATGATATCTTATCTGACATTGAAACCCCACAATTGTATGAATGAAATTGGAAAGATTAAATTAAATATTGATTAATAATAAATTTTATTTTTATTATTATTATTATTATTATTATTATTATTATTATTATTATTATTATTATTATTATTATTATTATATTTGTTGTTTGGTCTATCTAAAATAGATATATATATATATATATTTTAAAACATTTTTATTTATCAATGAAGATATTTAATCTTTTAAAGAATTGATTAATTGGATGAGAATAAAGATAGAGTCTCATTCTACATGTTAATTCTGGCAACAATAAAATTTATAGTAAAAGCAAAATCCGCCAACTCTAAAAATTGTGAGGGTTAAATGTGTATATATGTCTAAAAAATGTTATACAAATTATAGATTGGAACCCATGAAATAATAGTTATAATCCAATAGGCATATGTTGTACAATTCTCTAGTCAAGTCCATATCATAATTTTGAAGGGCCTACCTCTTTATTCCAAATCATAATTTTGTAGGCCTAATTTTTAAGTCCAGCCTCACTCCATTAGACTTGACACAATTCAAGCCTTGGAGGGATTGCATAAGTCACCAGTGCACCCAAACCATGGACAATTTATATTAATTGTTTTTTTTTTTTAATTTATTTACCAATTCATAAGTCCATCCTGAAATATTATAAATAAGCATAAAATAGCCCTTATTTTTTCCTATGATTTTTATTATAAACTTGAGCTTTTCCCATTCGTCTTTTACCTGCAAAAGATAGGTGTTTTTGAATTTTATGGAGAATATTCAAGTATTAGAATAATTTTAAAATGATTCAAATGTAATTAAAAAGTAACTTGCTCTAAGGGAATTAGATGGATGATTTGGGAGAAACTTTGCAAAGCCAGGAATAAAGGCAGATTGGGATTCAGGAAAATTAGGGAGTTTAACTTAGCTCTCTTGGGTAAGCAAGCGTGGAGACTTTCTACTCACTCTCATTCTCTGGTTGCCAAAATCTTTCAAGCTAGGTACTATGCAGGTAAATCTTTTTTTGAAGCAAAACCGGGGTCAAATCCTAGCTTTATCTGGAGGAGTATTCTGTCGGTTCAACCTTTTATCATGAATGGGAGTTTATTTAAAGTGGGAAGTGGGGATTCGATCTCAATTGGAGGGAACCCTTGGTTGACAGATCCTAAAAATCCTTTTATTTCTTCCCCTTTGAATCAGGAAATAAAACAGATGAAGCTCAGCTCCTTAATGATCTCAGGGAGTAAATGTTGGAATGCTAGTTTGATCTACTCACTTTTTAACAAAAGAGACGCCAACCTAATACTAAGCATCCCATTAAGCACGAGAAGAGTATCAGATTGCTTGATATGGAGGTTGGACAAGGAAGGTATATATACTGTTTGCAGCTGTTATAGGCACCTCATGACAATGCATGAACTGCTCACTTAGGACCTTCCATCGTCTGCCTGGAATCGGATATGGTCAGCTAAAGTTCCGCCTAAGGTGTGTCACACGGTCTGGAGAGCATGTAATAACACTTTACCCATCAGAGATAGACTTCTTTCAAAAAAGGTGGAGGTTTCTCAAGTTTGTCCAATCTGTCTGGGTCAGCCTGAAACTATTTTGCATGTGTTGGTCCAATGCCGGTTTGCACAATCTTGCTGGAATGCCGCTGCCTTGGGTTCTATTTCTTTTCAAGCTGATAATTTTCTGGAATGGTTGAGAGATACTCTGTTGAATTTCAGCAAAGAAGACGCCAACAAAGTGCTTATGATCGTTTGGAGTTTATGGCAAAATAGGAATCAGGTGGTGTGCTACTGTTTTTGTTGCAGAAGCACTCCTACATCAATGGACAGCAGCACAGAAGAGACACCTGCATACAGTCCAGAGTAATGTCAGTGTTAGATTTGATAGATGGTCTCTGCCGCCCCAAGGATGGCTCAAATGCAACATTGATGCTGCTGTCTTTTCTCAAGCTAGTAAGTTTGGCTCAGGCTGGGTGTTAAGGGATGATACAGGTCAGTTTTTGGCAGCTAAAGCAACTCTGTTCCATGGTAACATTGAGTCAACTTTAGCAGAAGCAGTGAGTTTCAGAGAAGCTTTGAGTTGGATGAAGAACAATAATTTTTGCTCCTATTATTTTTAAATTTGATGCTCAGGTAGTTGTCAATGCAGTGAATAATGGAGGAGTTGATCTTTCCTACTTAGGAACTGTTATTGAAGATTGCAAAGAGATGATAGCGAAGATTAGGTGCTATGTTTGTTTTGTTAAACGTTCAGGGAATCAAGTTGCTCATAATGTTGCTAAGGCATCTTATTCTTTGTCTGAACCGAAATTGTGGAAAACTAGTGCTCCCACCTTTTGTTGGATTCTCTTATTGATGATTTGAAATAAATAGTTCTACTTTAGTGTCAAAAAAAAAAAAAAAGTAACTTGCTCTATAGAAAAGAAAATTTGTTAAAAAGTAGCTTGCTCTATAGAAAAGAAAATTTGTTTGTATTGTAAAGAGGGATAGTAATTACCTTGTAATGTAAATTTTATTTTTTCTTATCAGACTACGACATTTTATTCTTCTAAAAAATTAGTATTTAAAATACTTTTTAACCATTATTCTAAATAATTAATATATGTATTTACATCTAATTTGTGACAGTATGGTTCAAAGCGGTCATGATTGAATGACTTTAGAGCAACAGTGTTTTCAGTCTGTTCCATCACTTAATACTTATCCTATCCATGAGTGATTTTAAAATAATTCAAATTTGTATTCGAATCTAAATGAGTACTGAATCAATTCAAAGTAACATCATTTAAACTAAACCACTCAATATTTAACCTATTCATGAATGAAAAACTTCGGCACCAGAGACGGAGCCAGGGGCCCCTCAAAATATTAGAATTTTATTTTTTACATTAAGGATTTTAAAATATTACACTTTTGCCCCCCTCAAAATATTAAAACTTTATTTTTTATATTAAAAAATTTAAAATATTACAATTTTGTCATCCTCGAATTATAAATTTGTCCTTCTTCTTATTGAAAATATGCCTTTTGCTCTATTATACTTCTTTGTAATATATGTGGAATAAAAAAAATAAATTATATTTTTGATAATTCAAAATTTCACACCCCATAAACAAAAATTTTGACTCCGTCCCTGTTTGGCACAACATTTACATCCAATCATTTTGGACAAAATTAAAAATGGTGGTATCAATTTTCAAGTCTATAGGAGCAATAAAATCAAATCTGGAGGGGATCACATTTATAGCCACTCTACCATTATCTTTTTGGCTACACATGCATGAACCCACCTTTGATTGTGACCAAAACTATATATTATGTCAAAGTAATGCCCAAAAAAGTTTGTGAACATGGGATCTTCGGGTATATTCATCGGTACATTCCATTCAGACCACGGATGATATGAATGCAACACTCAATTTAAATATATTATTATTCTTTTTGTTACACAATAAAGATCAGAATCGCTAAAAGATCTTAAATGAAAAAATTTCAATGCTTAAAAATCTACATAGGGATGTGAGTGAAGATAGATCAGAACACAAGAAATTAATAGGACTATAGATTGCACCCGTTATTTTATTACACTATATGAAAATAAGTGATAGGGTTAAAAATATCACTAATAATATATACTGAGTGACAATAATTATTCTTTTTAATCACGATAATATTCTTTAAATAATAATAATTTTATATTATCACAATATATATGGTCAAATAGTGACAAGAACTAATGCATGTCTTAAGTTATTATCATTGACAATTAATAAAACACTTAGAGTGACAATTAAATTTATTCACATCTACCGATTGAACGGTTCAAATCGTACATACTTTTGAGATTGTATCTAATCCAACCTGAATCACATCAAAAAATCAGGATTATTGAAAATTAAAATATTATTTATTAGCGGTAAGAATAATATGAATTTTTTTACTGAAGACAATAAATGATCAACCCATTATATTTTAAACAAATATTGCAACACATCCCAAACAAAAATGAGAATATTAAATTGGAGATATAAGGGAGCTGTACTATGTTTTTCACCTTTGATTAAATATTGATTAATAATAAAGTATATTAGTATTATTTCATTACCTTAATTTGTTGTTTGGCCAATCTAAAATAGATAATTAGATATATATATATATATTTAACTTTTTAATGTATCAACAAAGATATTAAATCTCTTAAATAGCTGACTAATTAGACGAAAATAAAGATAGAGTTACGTTCTACATGCCAATCTTGGCAATAATAAAATTTATAATAAAAAACAATCATCGACTTTAAAAATCGTGAGTGTTATTTGTGTGTGTGTAGAAAATGTTATACAGATTATTGATTGGAATCCATGAAATAATAGTTGTAATCAAATAGGCATATGCTGTACAATTCTCTAGTCAAGTGAAGGGCTATCAATGGATCGAATTTTAATTCAAATTTGATATGAATTCTATTCGAATTTTATGATTTTTATTTGATTAAAATATTCAATGGGTCATATTCAATTATAAATATTCTTAATCCGAAATAAGTTAATCGAATACGGAATTAAGCAATTTGATTCATTAAAGATTTGAATCCAAACTTTAATAATTTTTTCTTAAATTAGTACTCTAATATATAATATTAATAAATATTTTAAAATAAAATTTACATATTACATTGGCCTAATATTTGTATTAATGTCTATGCTATGCTATTAATATTGAATATTTAGCCTAAAAATAAGAGAGATACTAATAAAATATCAAATATAATAATGTATAATAGTCCATTTATACATCAATATAATATGAAATAAGGGTTTAATATTCAAATATTTAACTTTTGAACTAATATATAATAAAAAAGTTGTTAAAATTTTCAAATATGACTTAACTTTTATTTATAAGTATAATATTTTTATACAATCCAAAAGGGAAAAAAAAGAAAAATATAAATTGGGTCCTTTTTTTTTTATATATATCAAATTTAAGATATCCATTGAATTCGGATATTGTACTGACTAATAAAGATTTAAAATATCAGGTCGGATTCAAATATAAATTTTAATAATTAATTTGAATTCAAATACAATTAATTTGATTCAATTCAAATCTAACCCGTTGATCGTTCTAGTCAAGTCCATATCATAATTTTGAAGGGCCTAGTTTTTATGTCCTACCTCAGTCCATTAGACTTGACAGCAATTCAAGCCTAGGAGGGATTGAATAAGTTACCAGTGCAGCCAAATCATGGAGGCATGGACAGGTCACAGTCTCTATTCCTCAGGATGATAAGCTTTCTCTGACGCATTTAAAATTTCTAAATAAAATTTGCAAAATAAGCAAATACTATTAATTGTTTTTTTTTATTATTATTATTTACCAACTCATAAGTCCATCCTGAAATATTATTAATAAGCATAAGATAGGTTTGAATTTATGGAGAATATCAAGTTTTGAATAATTTTAAAATGATTCAAATGTAATTAAAAAGTAGCTTGCTCTATAGAAAAGAAAATTTGTTTGTATTGTAAAGAGGAATAGTAATTACCTTGTATGGTACATTTTATTTTTCTTATCAGACTAAGACATTTTATTCTTCTAAAAAAATAGTATTTAAAATATTCTTTGACTATTATTTTAAATAATTAATATTTGTATTTACATCTAATTTATCAGAGTACAGTTCAACACAGTCATGATTGAATGAGTTTAGAATAACAATATTTTCAGTCTGTTCAATCACTTAATACTTAATTTATCCATAAGTGATTTTAAAATAATTTAAATTTGTATCCAAATTTGAATGAGTGAATCAATTTAACGTAACATCATTTAAACTAAACTACTCAATATTTAACCTATTCATGAATGAATAATTTCAGCACAACATTTACATCCAATCATTTTGGACAAAATTAAAAATGGTGGTATCAGTTTTCAATATTTTAATTTCAAAGCCTATGGGAGCAATAACATCAAATCTGGAGGGGTCACATTTATAGCCACTCTACCATTATCTTTTTGGCTACACATGCATAAACCCACCTTTGATTGTGACCAACACTATATATTATTTCAAAATAATGCCCAGAAAAATTTGTGAACATGGGATTTTTGAGCATATTCATCGGTACATTCCATCCAGGCCACGGATGATATGAATGCAACACTCAATTTAAATAGGTTGTTATTCTTTTTGTTATACAATAAGGATCAGAATTGCTGAAAGATATTGAACGAAAATTTTTCGATGCTTAAAAATCTGCGTAGGAATGTGAGTGAAGATAGATTGGATCCATCGTTTACGGCTAGGACTACTGGGGTACACAAAAAATTGATATATAGGACTATGGACTGCACACGCTATTTTATTACACTATAAGAAAATAAGTGACAAGGTAAAAAATATTATTAATAATACATATTGAGTGACAATAATTATTTATTCATTTTAATCACGATAATTCTCTTTAAGTGATAATAATTTTATATTGTCACAATATATATGGTCAAATAGCGACAAGAACTAATGCATGTCTTAAGCAAGTTGGGCATGTCTATGGTGAGGTATGTTAGTATTTACCTCATATAAGGTATCATTAAATTAAATGACATGTGTCTATTTACAACAAGTTATCGTTAATTCTACAATAAGTTGTTGGTTCGTATTTTAAAATTTTAGTGCATTAAGTACTTGGTAAATATTTAAAAAAATAGTATAAAAATATTTTTCAAAAAATCTATTATATTAAATAGCATAATTTTATAATTTTGAATATTATATATTATAATATTAAAATAATATAATTATCTTATTTATTAACTAAAATAAAATGTTTAAGAATAAATATAAAATCAAAAACTATTATCCTAGCAATATAATTTAATTTTAAATAAGCATTTAATTAATATTAATCATTTTAATATAATTCTAATATAATTTAAATTATTTTGAACAAAATAATTTAATAAATTTTAAATAAATAATATAAGTAAAAATAATTATTTTGGATTAATACTTAATAATATATAAAATATAAATATATTTAAAATACTTTGAGTAAATTAATATTTAATTAAAAATGAATAAATAAAAAAATTGAAAAATAAAAAAAATTATATATAGGGTATAGGAAAGCAAACAAATACATAGATAACATGTCTTGTCTCACATTTCATTCTAGTATCCAATCTAAAATGAATAATGTCTCAATCCAATCTCAAAATGAATCAACAGAACTTTCTTCATTTTAGGTCTAAATTCTTCGATGCGAAAATGTACCAATCATTTTCTATCCCCATCTAAATCCAATTTTAAATTGGATTGATTGATTTGAATTCAGAAAATTAGGAGTTTGATGGGTGTCGAATCCAACAAAAATAAATGCCTACTCTAGAAATATGATTTGTAATCAGTGGGAGTAGGGTCGTATTCCACAGGGACTGGTAAGTTTTGTTTCTTTCAAATTTACTGAATAAAATAAAATAGAATGGGGAGGATTTTTATGAAACGGAAGACTAAAATCTTAAAAGTAAATAAATCACAAATAAAAATAAGAAATCAATAGGAATGGAATCTAGCCTAAGGTAAAATCTCAATTTGGTTCACATATCTGATCATTGATGCAAAGTTTAGTTCCTCTTTTCTTGAATAGACTAGTTATAGTTATTCGGACGCCTTAATAACCAATCTCTCCTTACTATTTCGATAACTAAGAGAAGCTCGTTAATTATTTCCCCTGCCAATGAACAACCCTAAAGAAATGCTCCTAGGATTTAATTTATCAATAGCATTAAAAATTAGAGAGACCCAGCCCTAGCCAACAAATACACACAAGTGGGGTTCATTTAGACTAGATTATTTATCCACATAACATAAATCACGCATGTGGTCACCACACATAACCATGTTATTTGCCACAAATATTAGAACAATTAAACAATTACGGATTTAATGTTCTAATTGACAGGACAATTATTCTAAGCTATCAAATTTGGGCCTTAAATTCAATGAACCTGAATAATCGTAATGAAAACGGAAGATAAATAAATACTCAAGGAATAAGGAAAACAAATTAAATCAATTAGATCTCACAAATACTGAAGAACCAAAATTTCAATAATCCCTTAGGCTAGAAGAAGAGTTTAGCGACTCATGTCTGAGAGAAAAAGTGTAGAAAACTAAAATATGCTAAACAAAAGAATGAATAACTCCCTATGAAAGAAACCTAGTTCCCTATAAATAGCCTACTACTCCTAATGCAACTGGGAAACTAATAAGAGTCCTACCAGAATAGGAAAACTAAAATTATCCTAATTAAAGAAATAAAAATTAAAATATTTCAGGAATATACAACTGTCAAAACATGTCTGCACTCAAATTATTTCCTTCTTTCATTTCTCGTCTCCTCGGGAATGCAATCTTTGCTCCAAGCATGTCAAAAACTCGATTTCCAACTGCATTTAGCTTAAATCTTCAATTTGCTTCACAAAACATAAAAAGAAAGTTAAAACCCAATAATTAAGCATTTTTACTATTAATCACAAGGGAAAATTATACGAATAAAAAGACAAAAATGCAACTTAACAAATTCCCCCACACTTAGACAATGCTTGTCCTCAAGCATACAATAGCTCCAATTTATCAACCTTTCTTCCTATTTCTCAACTTGTCGCCCAATAGTTCAAATTATCACATTTTGGAGGGTTGAATCAAGACACAAGTAAGAACATGTACTTCATAGAAAGAACCCTTATAAATCACACAAATAACTTGTCGCCTTGGCAGTCTCTTCGAACTTGAAATGTAAAAGGAATTTAACATTTTTTCATTAAGTTCAATTCAAGTCAAAACATAGAAGGACAACTATAAAAAACATGCAACGATATCACATATTCATGGAAGAATAGAAAGTCGAATGCAAGAAAACATAAAGGATGAAAGGGAAAAACCTTATTTGATCTCTCTGTCTCTTTTTTTTTGGGGGGGGGGCACTAAATTCAACTTGTGGACCAACCTTTTTTACGCGAATACAAACATTGGTGATGAATGTACCCGGGTACTCAGCCAGCCACAATTTGTCTAGAATGTCATCCGACTTTTTTACGCGAATACAGACATTGGTGATGAATGCACCCGGTTACTCAGCTGGTCACAAACCCAGATGGTTATTATCCCTACTCATAATCACTTAATTTTAGTGATTAGCGAAGTGATCAAGTTAGTGCTTCTTTTTTTTTTTATAAAGAGAGGTTAAATGGTCAAATCTAGTCACCTTCATTGTCTTAGTACATTCAACTCAATAATTCAACCCAACTATGTTCATCAAGGCAAGTTCAAAAAAAAAAGTTAACCCGCTATGCATGACAATTATTAGGGTGATATGCATTAATTCCCTCATACATTTTTCATCCAAATCAACCAACACGATGACAAGTCAAAGTGCAATAAACAAGAACTCAACTACTTATGCCATTCTTATAATGTGTCATAATTCAACCCAATTATTTAAATGTTACCTCAGGGACAAGCATCGAAAAGAGACAAAAGATCAATGAGAAAAAGATTAACAAATCAAGAATTAAAGCACACTTTGAAAGCAAATAAGAAGAATAAAGAGTTATTTCATGCATGTTTGAAGCAGAATGAATCTAAATTTTCCTCCCCCACACTTAAACCAAGCATTGTCCTCAATGTTTCAAACTAAGAATGCAAATATGTAAGAAAAGTGGAAGAAGGACTCCCCTGATAAGATGAGGCCCGCATGGCTTTAAAGATTAGGTGGTACTGGGGGTGTGAAATCAGCAACAGCGGTTGATGGCGGCAGTGGTGATGTTGGTGGTGGGAAAGTGGTGGCTGGTGGTTGGAGATGTGGCGAAACAAGGCATGGCCACGAGTAGATATGAGAGTACTTCTGTCAAATAATTCTAATGATGCCAGAAGAGGTCTTTGAACAAGGCGTGAGCACGGCTAGATTGAAGAGCTTTCCTTGTCAAATAATTCCAACATGCTAGAAGAAGTCTTTGAATAAGGCGTGGGCACGGCTAAATTGAAGAGCTTTTCTGCCAAATAACTACACCCACATGCCAATTTAAAACGTCTCCTGCATCAGAGAAAAATAAAACTAATTAAAGAATTTTTTTTTTTTTGAAAATATGAAAGACAAATTGAAAGTTTGGGTTGCCTCCCAAAAAGCGCCTCTCTTTAAAGTCTTTGGCTAGACATAGCTATTCCTCACGTCACAAAATTATCATCATTCAAATTCAAGATTTCTTGAGTCCAAGTATCAATATTATCCACAACAGAAACACAAGACCCATCACTAGAATATTTCATAGCATCGTAAATATTGAATTTAATCATATTACCATCAAACTCCATAGTGAGTGTACCATCATGCACATCAATTTTTGTCCTAGAGGTTCTAAGGAAAGGTTTTCCCAACAGTATTTGTAACGAATTAGGAGAGTTATCTTCAGACATGTTAAGTACATAAAAATCAGCAGGAAAAATCAATTCATTAACTTGTACTAACACATCCTCTAGGACTCCATCGGGATATACAACAGATCTATTAGCAAGTTGAAGGACTACTCCTATTTCTTTCAGAGGACCAACATTTAATGAAGAGTAGATGGAAAGAGGCATGATATTAATTGAAGCACCAAGATCGCACATAGCCTTTTCAATTCTAACTTTGCCAATCTTGCAAGAGATAGTAAACATACCTGGGTCCTTGCATTTGGGGGGCAATTTCCTTTGTATCACTGCTGAGACATTTTCCCCCACACTTACTCTTTCATTACCCTTTAATTTTCTTTTATTTGTGCACAATTCCTTGAGAAATTTAGTATACCGAGGTATTTGCTTGATTGCATCAATTAATGGGATATTTACCTCGACCTTGCAAAAAGTTTCAAAAATCTCCTTTTCCTCTCCATGCATTTTAGATTTAGCAAACCTTTCGAGAAAGGGAGGGTGTATAACCAATGAGCTTGTCACCTTACCGTTGGTTTCATGTGAATGTTCAATAGAATCTTGAGGCATGACAATCTTTCTCTCCACTTTTTCCACAATAGTGTTTTCCCTTGTCTTCTTGCTGGGTTCCTTCAGCTCCTTACCATTCCTCAAAGTAATCGCGCTAACGTTTTGCTTGGGATTGACAATTGTCTGAGAGGGTAGCCTCCCTTGGGATTCTATCCTGCTCACTGAGGTAGCTAACTGACTCATCTGATTCTCCGGGTTTTGAATGCTTGCTCGCGTTTCTTGGTGAAATTGTTGAGTGTTAGCTTCAAGGGATTTAACAATCTCTTCGAGAGACATACCTGTATTTGAAGAGGATAGTTACGTGGAGGGGGCGGCTTTTGTTGGAAGTATTGGTAGTTTTGCGATCTCCCTCCGTAACTGAAATTCAAATGATCCTTCCATCCTGGGTTATAGGTATTTGAGTAGGGATCGTACTTTCTTTGCGGTGGTCTAGGGAATCCTCCTACTGTATTAGTTTGTTCGCATGAATTCTCTTGGAGCGTAGGACACATATCCGTAGGATGACCAACATTAGCACAAATCCCACAAGACTTAATTTGCTGTGTATTTCCTACAACCAATTGTTGAACAAGAGAAGTTAAAGTAGAAATTTGACACTCAAGAGATGAACTATTTACCTCATTGACCCTTCTAGGAGGGTCCCAAGAGTATCCAAATTGTTGGGAATTGGCAACCATTATAGAAATCAATTCTCTAGCTTCGCTTGGAGTTTTGTTCACTGTGGCTCCTTGACTTGTTGCATCCATCATTCTCCTTTCCATTGGTAGAAGTCCTTCATAAAAGTATTGGATGAGAAGACGCTCAGTAATACCATGTTGTGGGCAGCTTGCACAAAGTTGTTTAAACCTTTCCCAATATTCGTGAAGATTCTCTGCATCTCTCTGTCTTATCTCGATGATTTCCTTCCTAATGTTGGTAGCGCGCGAAACAGGGAAAAACTTCTCAAGGAATAGTTTTGCCATATCCATCCACGTATCGACAGAGCCAGGAGGTAGATAGAACAGCCAATCCTTAGCTTTATCTGCTAAGGAAAACGAAAAAGCTCGCAGCTTCACTTGCTCCTCAGATACTCCCTGGGGTTTCATGGTCGAGCATACAACATGAAGTGCCTTTAAATGCTTATGGGGATCTTCATTCTCCAAGCCGTGAAAAATAGGTAGTAGATGGATTAACCCAGATTTTAACTCAAAAGGTGTTTCCAACTCTGGATATTTAATGCAAAGCGGTTGTTGAGTCAAATCCGGTTCAGCTAACTCCTTTAAAGTTCTTTCGCGGGCCATTATTTCCTCTGGTTCAGAATTGCTTGAACTGGCTAAGCTGGATGTATCTAGATCGAGATCCGAAGGTGAAAATTCGCCCTTCTTTTGCAATCTAGTCTCTTTCTACAATCTACGAGCAATCTTCTCAATCTCAGGATCGTATTGAAGTTCACCTGTACGAGAAGATCAGGGCATTAAAAAGAAACAAAATTATTTGACACCAATCCCAGACAACGGCGCCAAAATTTGATGGGTGTCGAATCCAACAAAAATAAATGCCTACTCTAGAAATATGATTTGTAATCAGTGGAAGTAGGGTCGTATTCCACAGGGACTGGTAAGTTTTGTTTCTTTCAAATTTACTGAATAAAATAAAATAGAATGGGGAGGATTTTTATGAAACGGAAGACTAAAATCTTAAAAGTAAATAAATCACAAATAAAAATAAGAAATCAATAGGAATGAAATCTAGCCTAAGGTAAAATCTCAGTTTGGTTCACAGATCTGATCATTGATGCAAAAATTAATTCCTCTTTTCTTGAATAAACTGGTTATAGTTACTCGAACGCCTTAATAACCAATATCTCCTTACTATTTCGATAACTAAGAGAAGCTCGTTAATTATTTCTCTTGACAATAAACAACCCTAAAGAAACGCTCCTAGGATTTAATTTATCAATAGCATTAAAAATTAGAGAGACCCAGTTCTAGCCAACAAACACACACAAGCGGGGTTCATTTAGATTAGATTATTGATCCACATAACATAAATCACGCATGTGGTCACCACACATAACCATGTTATTTGCCATAAATATTAGAATAATTAAACAATTACGGATTTAATGTTCTAATTGATAGGACAATTATTCTAAGCTATCAAATTTGAGCCCTAAATTCAATGAACCTAAATAATCGTAATGAAAACGGAAGATAAATAAATATTCAAGAAATAAGGAAAACAAATTAAATCAATTAGATCTCACAAATACTAAAGAACCAAAACTTCAATAATCCTTTAGGCTAGAAGAAGAGTTTAGCGACTCATGTCTGAGAGAAAAAGTGCAGGAAAATAAAATATGCTAAACAAAAGAATGAATAACTCCCTATGAAAGAAACATAGTTCCCTATAAATAGCCTACTATTCCTAATGCAACTGGGAAACTAATAAGAGTCCTACCAGAATAGGAAAACTAAAATTATTCTAATTAAAGAAATAAAAATTAAAATATTCCAGGAATATACAACTGTCAAAACATGTCTGCACTCAAATTATTTCCTTCTTTCATTTCTCGTCTCCTCGGGAATGCAATCTTTGCTCCAAGCATGTCAAAAACTCGATTTCCAACTGCATTTAGCTTAAATCTTCAATTTGCTTCACAAAACATAAAAAGAAAGTTAAAACCCAATAATTAAGCATTTTTACTATTAATCACAAGGGAAAATTGTACGAATAAAAAGACAAAAATGCAACTTAACAAAGTTCATAAAGAAATTCGGATTAGATTATTGTATCTACCACGTTCAAATTAATGGCATTATTGTTACTGATCGGTAAAATCCATATCTGTAAAAAGGGAAAGGGGAATTTTCCATCCCACGACTACCCAACCCCTCCTTTCCTGCATGCCACCAGCCCATAGTTAGTCAGCTGCTCGGTCATGGCGAGATCTGGCCGCTTGGTCGAGCGGCGGCTGCCGGCCACAACAATATGATTTGGGTGGTGGTTGGGGGTGGGATGGGGTTTATATATACACATTTATATATATGTATATATGTATCTAGTTATATATATAATATATAGATGTGTATATATATATTCACATATATGTAAATATATATTATTTTAAAATATTTTTCGTGGAGGATTTTTGTGATATTTAAATTTTAGTATTTTTTTTTAATTTTTTAGGGAGAATTAAATGGACATTTCATATTTTGTGGGTTTCTCATGAATAGATTAAGTTTAAATTTTTTTACATAAATAGATAATGATTTCCATTAAAATTTTAAACGAAAATTGAAGGAAGGACTAAAACTGATTAAAATTTTATAAAATTTAGACTAAGGGCCCGTTTGGTTTTATTTCCATTTCCATCATTTCTAAAATTGCGAGAATTAGTTATGTGATATGATGTGATGTGGAAATGAAAATGTATTTGGATGAAATGTTTGGAAATGTAATGATTATGTAGGTTGTAGGTGGAGAGAGATAGAAATAATGGAATAGAGAGAGAAGATATATACGTTGTTGGAAAATGTGTTTTGAAAATGGAAATGTAAATTATGTTAAGTGGAAATTTTTAAAAAGTAATTATTTCTGTTTTTGAAATAGTAAAAAAGTGAAAAAGTGGATTTGGAAATAAAACCAAACACCCCCTTAAATATTTAATACTATAACTCTACAAGTTTGGGATTAACAATGTATACATAATTAAATTATGGGACGAAAAAGTAATTTTCTCATTTGATTAAATTAAATAAGTTTTTAATAATAAAATTTCATTATTAGTAGTCGCTTTTTTAATACGATGAACCATTAATATATGGTTATAATCAACCATTAACCAGTCGTATAGGTAATAAGTTAAATATACATATTATATTACCAACTAATCACTAAAATAAAAGATTATAATTTCACATTTAAAATCAAATAGCTTAAATTAAGTACATTTGTATATTCCTCACATGAGGTATGTACAATCAAGAATGCACCGTAGACTACTCTAAGTTATTATCACTGATAATTAGTAACATACTTATAGTGAATAAAATTTATTCACATCTACCTATAGAACGGTTCTGATCATACATCACTTTTGAAGTTGTACCTAATTCGATCTGACTCACATCAAAGAATCAGAATTATTGAAAATTAAAATATTATTTATAAACGGTCAGAATAATATGATTTTTTTTACTGAAGACAATAAATGATCAACCAATTATATTTTAAACAAATACGGCAACACATCCCAAACAAAAATGAGAATATTAAATTGGAGATATAAGGGAGCTGTACTGTGTTTTTCACCTTTGATTAGTAAAATTAGGGTTAGACTGCTAGTGCTAGTTTTTGGCTTTAGTTCATAAGGTTGGCATGTCTCCTAACTTTTGAGGCATTTTACACCGTAATAATAGCTTAACACGCGTCGATTTTTTATAGAAAAAAATATATATATCACGAGATGGGCTTCACTATTTCTACCTTTATATATATGGCCCTCGCCACCCTCCAAAGGCCTCCATACAAACACACACACATGAAGAAAAGACACACTACACACACAGTAGTGGTGTTTATCTTACACACTACACACAGTAATGGCGTTTATTAGAAGGTAGTCTCCCTTGAAGGTTCAGAAAGCAAAGAATCCTTCAGTATTTTGTACTGTAAGTGAGCTTTCTCTCCATTGGCTGTGCAGTTTTCCTGCAGTTTCCTGCTTTGCGGATGATTAATCATATGCTTAATTCCTACGTTCTTTAAATAATCGAGGAAAATATTTTATGAAAATATATTTCTGACTCATATATATTTAGGAAAGTAGCAAATAAATAAAAAAAAAAGAGACTTTTACTTGATTTAGAAATTCTGCTCAATTAGGTAAAATTAATTTAGTACTGACTTCCCCCCCCCCCCTCCCCCCCCTTTTCTTTTGCACGTCTACCTTTGCATTGGTTAAGAGTTAATTCTTGATGATGAGGGCTTCTCGCCATTTTAGTTGACACGAAATTATTATTTATTTATTTATTCATACGCACACATATCAAAAATTTGAGTTTCAAATTTCTAACCTCTCACATTATGTAAAGAATTATGCCATGGGTCATTGACACGAAATTAGTTAATTATGATGCGCTACACATTTCAATATCTTAATTAAGATGTAATAATATGTCAAGATTTTATAGACACGTGCAAAAGGGAGAATAAAAAGAATTACAGTAAAAGTTGAAAAGGCTTTAATTAGGACATGTGCGATTTAAATTATTTTATTTATTATTAAATTAAATAAAAGTGTGGCTCGATCACTATAATGAGATCTGTAATACAATAATATTAACCCATAATTAAAAGAGTAGCATAATTCATGAAAAATCTTACTGAGGTAGTATAGAATGAAGATAGGAACTCGTATTCAATACTATTAAATTCATGTTTTGTAGTTACAAGAAATGTACTGTTGGATTACATATTTTTTTAAGTTTTTTGGTTAGAATATTGAGTACCACAGATCGCTTTGTTCGATTGATAAGCTTTCGAACGACTTTATATATTATTGAATTTAATTTAAGATCTTATATACTTTTGAGTTGTTAGTGTCCCAAATTAGTGAAATAAATAAGTTGTGATCTCTATATATGGTCTTGAACAATCCTTACTTAAAGAGCTAGCTTTTTGGATTAAGTTAAGCCCAATGTCTATTTTCTGACAATGTATCGGAGCCACCCATTTCCGATATTAGGTTATTCAGTGTTGTTGGATCATCAATTTCATATTATTCCACGCTCCAAATATTCATTCTTGAGCGTGCGTGGAGTTTATTAGTGTTCTACATTAATGAAATAAATAAGTTATTGTTCTATATATAGTTTTTGACAATCCTCACATAATAAACTAACTTTTGAGGTTGAGTTAAGCCCAAGATATATTCTTTAATTAAAATGGAGCCATTCTTTAATTTGTTGGGTTGATACATTCTCAATTGACATAATATGATGTTGGATTTAATTGAGCCCAAAATATTTAGTGGGCCCAAAGATGATCAGGAAATGATAAGATACAAAAGGTGGGACTTTTTCTTTATATGAGGTCCTAACCAATTTGATCAAAATCAAACTAAAATAAACTTGAACATTCAATGTAGTGGTGCCACGTGGAAATCATAACTGGATATACAGTGGAACCCACTTAATTGTAATGATGCAGAATTATGGATGTCATTGTCTATAGCAAACTAAATTTTTCTAAAGAGCAAAAAAAGAAGAGGTGAAGGGTGAAAGACAGCTACAGTTGTAGATTATCTAATAAAGTGTACTATTTGAAAATTTTGACAAAAAGAAAATAAGTGGTTGGAAGAAAACATCTACTGGGATATCTTCTCCTTTTCTTTCTTTCTTTCTTCTTCTTTTGGGGGAGAAAAAAAAAACTTTTCTTGATTTTTGTTTTTATTTTTATTTTTCTATATTTTTTGAGAAATAGTATTTATCACTTATTCATGTTTTCTCTCTTTCATCGAATTCCAAGTTTCATATATGTCATGATTACTATTAATTATGTAAATACAGTTAAGTGTTATTTTCAATCGGTTTGAATATACGTTCATTTTTGTCTCAATCATTGATTTTATGAAATTATATGTGAGTTCATATAAATTTTATAAATAATAAATAATTATAATTATTGTGGGACTAAAAAATCGATCAATCAAATCAATTCTTTAGGAGGAGGTCTAGATACTTACTTCTATACATATATATATATATATTGGCATATATGCTGTTTTCGCATATACTATACGCGTGTATACTTTTTAAATATATATAAAAATACATGGTATTTTAATAGCATAATCTTGTTGTTCTATATATTTATTTTCATTTTTGATTATGCGATTAAATAGTTAAAGAAAATGCATATACATGTGGAAAAAAAATTAAAAATGAAAAGAAGAAAAAGAAATATACTTATTATGTGACACTAATAAATTTTTCCAATACTTTTTAGAAGAATATTGTACCTTAATTGCTAAATAATTTTTCCAACCTTTTTTTGTTTATTTTTATGTTAAGTGACGACAAACAATTAATGATGATAATACAAATCCGAGGAATGAAACTTGAGGCTGTGCTTGCTTGTGAAAATATTTCACAAGGAATTTTTCAAAACAAAGAAATTCCTCTAAATGTCTTATTGCTTGTGAAAATTTTTTTCACCTCATGGAGTTTCTTTAAAAAATTCGTCCTCTCCTATTTGGAAAAATTTTGAAATTTTTTCCCTCCTTCTCCCAAACAATCACTCTCACCTGTCACATCAATTGTAATCATTACACTTTTACATCACAAACAATCACTCTCTCATAATATATAATTATATTTACACGGAATATTTTTATATTAAATAATTTTTGTCATAATATAATTATTTACATGTATATATTAACATTTAAACGAAATTATATCATAATATGTGGTTATAATTACACATAATATTCTTATATTAAAATATTATTATTTTCTTAATATAGTTATTTTGATGTATTTTCATAGTATGTAATTATATCTATATGTAATATTTAATATTTAATCAGAATTATTTTTGTAATAAATAATTATAGTTACAAGTAATATTTTTATATTTAAATATAATTATTCACACATTTTTAATACTTTATAATATTATTTTCATAATATATAATTATATTTACACATATAAATTACATTTATATTTTAATATTTACATAAAATTATTTTCCTAATACATAATTATATTTGCACATAATGTTTTATTATTTAAACAAAATTGTTTTCATAATATACAATTATATTTACACATAAAATTTTAATATATTTAAATAAAATTATTATCATATTATATAATTATATTTACACATTATATTGTATTATTTAAATAAAATTATTTTAATAATATAATTATTCCCACGTTTTTAATATTTCATAATATTATTTTTGCAATGTATAATTATATTTACACATAATATTTATAAATATTTACTTTATATTTTAATGTTTACATAACATTATTTAGTTTTGTTACGTAATTACACTTGGACATAATGTTTTGTTATTTAATTTTTTTTTTCATAACATACAATTATATTTACACATAAAATTTTAATGTTATTAAATAAAATCATTTTCATAGTATATAATTATATTTACACATTATATTATATTATTTAAATAAAGTTATTTCACAATAAAACTATCTCACAACTTTTTCTTAAAAACATTCTCACAAACAATCACCACCTCATTTTCTTTCGCTTGTCACATCAACTGTAATCATTAAACTTTTACTTCATAAAATTTTTTTCTACCTCACAAATAAAAAAAATCTCACTATTTTCTCATGGAAATGAGAAATGAAAACACAATCAATCACAACTTGAATTTTGTCTCTTTCACCGTTCAAAAATTTTTTTTGAAGACAAAATCTTCTACCAAATGCGTGTTGATGACTGATGAGTCAATGCCTTAAAACAATTGAGTTTTAATAATATTGCGATGAGTCTAATTATCATCATTGGTGTCATATGTAAAAACTACGACCATATACTTCTTTCCATTCCACTCAATTGCAATAAATTGAGAGGAATATAACTTGGCGCCATTTATGGAAACAATGGTCATGTATCTCTTTTCATTTTTTGAAGTGTGCCTCTTTCTATTTTTTTTGACTGCATACTTAAATATAAATATCTATTTCTCACCCTCGTTTCAAGCACTTTGGATCTTTTATTCCATTATCTATTACATCTCATATTCCAACATACTGCATTTATACAAAGTGTATCTGATTCTCAATCAATTATTTTTATAAGAAAATATTTACTGCACGTGTTATATATTCATGAAATAGAACATGAGATGAAATAGAGAACAAAATAGAAGATTCAACACCTTCCAAGGTATGTTTTAAAACAGAACTCTTATTAGAATGCATATAAAGCAATATTTTGAAATAATTGAGCTTTTATATATAGCAATAAATTTGATTTTCATCAACATTCATTCTCAATAATTAAAGAAAATTTTAGAATATAGTATGTAGCCCGTGTAAAATAACAATAACACTAATGCCGGTTACAATTTCCAAAAGAATTAACCAGCGTTTGATAGTTCGGTGTCAAAGATTTGGAACCTAAACACACGTGGCTGCGCCATTGATCTCTCACCGAAGCAATCGGCATCACGCGCGAGAATGACGATTCATAAATATATGCTAATTATATTTACTCTATAATAAATATTTTTTCAATTTTTTTTTTAAACGCGATGAAATGAAATAAAAATAAATATAATTCATTTAAAAAATATAACCTCTTTGGGGAGGAAAAAAAAAAACAAACAAACAAAAAGGAAAGAAAGAACAAAAAGAATACTCTTGTGTACATGCAAGCTTACAGTTCTTGCATATATATAAATTTTCTGGGTTCCAACTTCCAAATGAAAGTTGAGATTCACAGGACATTTCTGGGTTCTGCCCCTGTCATCAGATTTCCTTGAGGTATTTTTCTGTTTTAGATTATGTTGCATAATGAATGAAACCCTGAGTTTCAATTGTTAGGAAGTAATGAATTGTGAAAAATAAACATGCGTGCGTTTGGTTGATTTGATTCCATGTATTAGTTGTGGATTATTTGCGAGGTGGATTAGTTGAGCTGGTTCGGAAAATACTAGATTGTAATAGTACATTGATGAAGAATTGGTTCCTTACAAAATGAAATGGGAAGCCTTTCTTTTAGGTAATGAGGATTTTTGTAATCAACTTTGGAAAGAAATTAGGTATGGTTTACCTTATTATAATCAACTTTATACATATAGTCAAGAGATCTAATAATGTTATTTCATAAGAGAATACAAGAATACAAACAACCTATATAATTGATTGTTGAGAAAAGGGATACAAATATTTTGGCTCTGTTCTCTTGCGTTTTGGGCATTTTCTAGAAAATATTTTGGAAGAATGGGGTTTTGGGAGAAAGTTTTGAAGGATGTGCCAAGCGGTTCTTTTTGTTTTGGGAAAAGAGGAAAAAATGAATTGAGAATGAGTTGTTTGTTTTTTGTGTTTTGGGAGGAGACAAATTTTATTGTAGATGTCAAATTAATTGACTTTTTGTTGGGTTTGTATGATGAAAGTGATATGTATGGTAGGATAGGTTAGGTATGTTATATTTCGTGATTGTTTTGGGAGGGTTTTTTGGGTAGAAAATTTTGTGTTTTAAGAAAATAATTGAAAAATGTGTACACTTTTTGAGTGTATTTTGGGAGTTGGAAAATGTTGTGGGAAAATGCAGGAGAACAGGCCCTTTGTTAATTAAATTGAGAACTTAATGGCTAATATTGCTATGAATATAATGGGATAATAATAAGGCTAAGTAACACGAAAAACTTCTTGTTCTAGATCACCTGCACCCCCCCCCCCCCGCGACAAGGTTCGCATTTCTTCTGTTCATTTAGTTTCTTTGTTAGAACAAGAAGGATCTATTTAAGTTTGGCTTCAGCACCATTGAATAATGACACGATAATATTAATTTTTTCAACTGCTATTTAAAAGGAAATAGTATAGGTGTATATTTAAAGAAATTATTTTTTCAACTTCCACTTAAAATCCCATTGAAATTAAGTCGGACAAATCCAAATATTTTGGAACAGAGCATAAAATCTACAGCAGTCTATGTGTGCTGCAACTTACAAATCCTTGTCAGTTTGTCATGAAAATGTACTTATATCTCAAACAAAATTTAGGGGACAAAGAAGACCACAATAGTTGAAAATAGTGTAAATGAAAATACAGCTCATTAATCCTTAAATAGAAGGATATAAAAACACATGATATTGAACATATACTACAACATTGTAACCACTACTGCAGAACAACACTGAGAAACAGTGAAATGCAAACAAATAAACTCCCCATGCAATTTCTTCTTATTCTCTCCTTTAATTTGCTTACCTTACTTCTTCTAACTTCAAATCCCCATTTCACTTCATTATTCATCATCCCTCCCTTTTCTTTTTTGATGAAGAGGAAAAATCAAAATGTCACAGTCAATCTTGCGAGAAAGATGAGGGCCACATTTATACAATGACATTTTCTTGGATAGGTTGGTGAGTGGACTATTGTTTATGAAAACAACACACATATATATCTATAGGGAATTTCCTTTTTGGAAAAAAAAAATAAAAATGGTGTCCCAATCCTCATAATATAGTACAGATAGTAGTCGTAGTACAAGATAAAACATAGGTTAGCTATTTGTTAGTAATTGCCATACTGTACTTCCAACTTCTGTAACCTGTACTTCTCCTTCTGTGTGCATGGCCTTAGAAGAC
Source organism: Jacaranda mimosifolia (assembly GCA_018894105.1). Taxonomy (NCBI): domain Eukaryota; kingdom Viridiplantae; phylum Streptophyta; class Magnoliopsida; order Lamiales; family Bignoniaceae; genus Jacaranda; species Jacaranda mimosifolia. The sequence continues at coordinate 12,625,741 of CM032120.1, read as the reverse complement.
CGCTATCTTAATGTCACACAAATTAATTATTATATTAAAATGAATATTTTGCTTTATCTTAGCATTATATATGTATGCATTTTGGAATTCATAAATATATCTAAATTATGCAATATTGCTAATAGCATAAAAAATAAAAAAGAATAAAAAGAATACTCTTGTGTACATGCAAGCACACTGTTCTTGCATATGCATAATTTTTCTGTGTTCCAACTTCCAAATGAAAGTTGAGATTCACAGGACATTTCTGGGTTCTGGCATGGCCTGGCCCTGTCATCAGATTTCTTTGAGGTATTTTTCTGTTTTAGATTATGTTGCATAATGAAGGAAACCCTGAGTTTCAATTGTTTGGAAGCAATGGATTGTGAAAAATAAACATGCATGCGTTTGGTTGATTTGATTCCATGGATTAGTTGAGCTGGTTTGGAAAATACTAGATTGTAATAGTACATTGATGAAGAATTGGTTCCTTACAAAATGAAATGTGAAATCTTTCTTTTAGGTGATGAGGATTTTTTTTTTTTTTCCACTTACGTGAAGAATTAATCTGAATCTTTTTTAGTTGGGAAAGTCAGAAAAAATCTTAGGTGCAGGAAGGGAAAGTGAATTTGTTCTATTTTAGAATCTTGATAATGGATGAATAACTTGCCCAATGCCAAATGGGAAACTTTAAGAATCAAGATTGCCTTAAGACAGGCCATCAGTGTCTTGGGAATTGTTTGGTATTCATAGAATTTATGCTGTAGGTAGCTTTCCTCTGAGTTTCCTAAATTCATTCTTGGGATTATGCACATTGTTTTTCCTTTTCATCAATTGAGTTCTAAGGTTACCTGTTTTACTTGCAGGTTTTTCTTCATCGCTTAATGCAGGATGGTTGCCTTTGGGAAGAAATTGAAACAATTACAAGTTCAAGAGTGGCAATGGTATGCTGATTCTTTGCTGAAAATTTTCACTGTCTGATGGGAAAAGGAAAAAAATTGTGGGATTTTGATTATGTTGTTTTATCAGACATTTGCTATCATTTTATAACTGTCTCTAGTACGAAATTTGGCTCGACGGTGGAGTTTTCATGGAGATAGAACCAGTTATGCATTTACTAGAAAGAGAAACGAAGGGAAATAATGATTTTCCAAGATCAAAGAAACTTCTAGATTCATGAATGCTGGCGTTTGTGTTTGTTAGGTAGTCCTAGTAAAACTTTTAGAATAGCAACTGTTTAATATTTGTTAGTTCAACAGAATTGCTGTGTCTTTTTTCATCTTTGGCGAGTCTCTTCTAAGGAATAGAACACTTCTGCCAAAAAGTTTTGCTCCGAAACATTTTAATTCTGTTATGTCAGAATGATAAATGGACCCAAACAAATAGGTTTTCTGAAGGAATGGCTGAATTCTTCTGGTTACTGATTGTATCACTTTCTGCTTGTACTTCATTTGCTTGCTAGTGGACAGAACAAAGGCCATCTCCTTTTCCTGTTCTTGTTTTTAAATTTCTTTATGAGGAGCTTTCTTTGCTAAAGTTGCGCCTATTTGAACTTGATTTAGAGCGTGTTTGGGTGAGCTTATAAGCTCTTCAAAACATCTTATAAGATGTTTAAGAGCTTATAAGTTGATAAAAAGTTTTTGATAATTTTTTTAAAAAAAAAGCTTGTAAGATCCTAAAATAAGATGTTAGGAGCTTATAAGCTCTTTTAAGAAAAGAAAGGAGACCTCAACTTATTTTTAAGATCTTAACAAACTCTTTCATTTTTAACCATTTTATTTACAAAATTGCGATTATTAACATCTAATAAGCTCCAAATCTTATTTTATCCCAACACTTCAACAACTTATTTTAAAAATAAGATCTAACGTCTTATAAGCTCCAAAAACATCTTATAAGATGTAGGGGCTTATAAGATGTTTAAAATAAGTTTAGCCAAACACCCTCTTAATCTTTAGTCGAGAAGTTTGTTCATGTAATTATTATATAAGATGTATTAATATGTGGTTTGAATGTAATGTTAATATTCTAGCATTTTTTTTATCTATATTATTAGTATGCTTATGCTACATTTCCTACCAGCTACTATATTAACTACAAGTTAATGAAGAAAAAAGTGAAGCAATATGTCCAGCAAATTGAAGTTTCTGAACAAAATCGTGAGGTCATCCTCAAGGATTTCTCAAGAGTTCTGGATAAGCAGGTAGCAAAATCATATATTGTCCGGTAGAATCCGAATTTTATTCATCCAAAGATGTAAAATGAACAAAAGATGAATATTCCACGGAAGATCCATAAATTTATTCTCCTTGGAACTGTGTTAAAGGTGCATCTTATTTCATTTTTCACGCTAATCTCAGGGCAAATATTTCTTCTCTGACATAACTGCAGATCGAAAAAACTGTTCTATTTCTATTAGAACAAGAAGGGCAGCTGGCGAGCAGGTTGTCCAATCTTGGAGAACAGAATGATGCCCTTATACAGCAAGCTGATGCCGTGAGGATTCATGAATTGCAGGAAGCATATAGAAATGTGGGAAGGGATCTTCTTAAACTCCTGTATTTTGTAGAACTTAATGCCATTGGACTGCGTAAAATATTGAAGAAGTTTGATAAGAGATTTGGCTATAAGTTCACTAATTACTATGTTAAGACACGAGCAAACCATCCTTATTCTCAGCTACGACAGGTGTTTAAGCACGTGGTAAGACAAATTTTCGGTTATTACTCTTCCAACTTGAGGATTTTAACGTGGTAAAATTACTATACTTATAGCATGTCTGAGAACTTTGAAAAACACACATGCAGGGAATTTCGGCAGTTGTTGGAACTTTATCTCGGAAACTTGCTGATCTCCAGGACCAACAGGGGAACTTTGTCTCAATCTATGATCAGCCGGCCCTGTCTCTCCCGGTTTTTGCTCACATCCATTAATTAAACCAGAACTACCGAAATTCTCACATTTTGCTTATCTTTTATAAACAGGACGCCTTAATTAGATACACCAATGTTGGCTGTATGTCCTTTTGAAGTTGTAAGAATTTAACATTCCTATCATCCAGCCAAAAGAAATGTTGTAATTTTCTCAGCTGTTTTCCCTTGCAGGACCCTATCATTGAGTCTATCAAAGCTGCAGTTGACAGGTTAACTAATTCAACAGATTTCCTCCAGTACTTAGGCAAGCATGCACTTATTCTCGAGGAGGAATTGGCCATTCCATCGGACAATGATGTTGATGAGAGATATCATTTCATGTCTCTTCTTCTAAACCTTGCAAACACGTTTTTATACATGGTGAATACTTATATAATCGTCCCAACAGCAGATAGCTACTCGTTAAGTCTTGGAGCTGCGGCAACTGTTTGTGGGGCCGTCATTGGGTCGATGGCTGTTGCTCAGGTTTTCTCTTCAGTATATTTTAGTGCATGGTCGAACAAATCGTACATGAAACCTCTCATATTCAGCAGCATTGTTCTTTTCGTCGGGAACACCTTATATGCTCTTGCTTATGATCTCAACTCAATATACATACTTCTGATTGGTCGTCTATTTTGTGGGTGAGAAGAGATTATTCTCCTCTTCAAATTGTACTTCAAAAGTGAAGTATACAAATCTTTGTAATGGTTGAAAATTACTGTTTCAGATTGGGATCTGCAAGGGCCGTTAATCGGCGTTACATCAGTGATTGTGTTCCTCTAAAGATGCGTATGAAGGCTTCTGCTGGTTTTGTTAGTGCAAGTGCACTTGGAATGGCATGTGGTCCGGCTCTTGCCTCTCTACTCCAAACTAAGTTTAAGATCTTCAAAATTACATTCAATGAAGACACTTTGCCGGGATGGGTTATGGCTTTGGCATGGCTCGTCTATCTATTGTGGTTATGGGTGTCGTTCAGAGAGCCTTTCCGTGACGAGAAAGTGAATTGTATGCAACCGGAGACCAACGATGGTTTGTGAACTGGGCTTCAGCTGTACTTATTTTAATGAGAAATCTTCTTATTACAACATATGATTTCTCAAAATTACCTAGATTGGATTGAGTTATGCTCGTTTTGCATTGTAGGACTGGAAACTGGTGTTTTAGAGAATTCTGTTTCCCAACCGCTGCTTTCAAGCTCAGTTGAGAAGCAACAAGATGAAGATGAAGATGAAGACCAAGAATTTGACATTAGTGAAGAAGCTTCAGAGGACAGCCATAAACCTGTCACTTCAATTGTGTCTGCATATAAGTTGCTTACACCATCTGTAAAGGTCTGGTCTCGACACACACAATGGATTTAAATTATGAACTAATCATATATCCAATACATTGGTGGCATTAACTCCAAAAAAAAGGTTTATTTTTCCGGTTTATTGACTTTTTATGTTTTCTTACATCGAAATTATCTGCAATACGGAACCGCAAGACATGCTTCTGGTTAACTATTTCTCGTCTCTACTGCAATGCTATCTGAATTTCCCGTGATAATCTGAACAGGTACAATTGTTTATATACTTTATGCTCAAGTATGCTATGGAGGTTTTACTGGCCGAGTCGAGTGTTGTTACTTCATACTACTTCATATGGTCAACGAGCAATGTGGCTATATTTCTGGCATGTCTTGGACTTACAGTCCTTCCAGTAAATGTTTTTGTTGGAAGCTACCTCAGCAACAGGTTTGAGGAAAGGTATTCTAAGATAGTTGTTCTGAATTACCAAAAGATTAAGGAAAAGATAAGGTTGTATGCCTGAAGTGGTGCTTGTTTTTAATCTCCATTTATGTTCTGGCTTTGTATAACAGTTTCTCCGTATACTGCAGGCAAGTTTTACTCGCATCAGAAGTTTTGGTATGCCTGGGAATAGCTCTCAGTTTCCACCTGATAATCCCTTATTCTGTGCCGCAGTATGTCTGTTCGGCTTTAGTTACATTTGTAGCTGCTGAAGTTCTTGAAGGTAAGCTCCCAATATTCTCATTACATCCTTCAGCATATGATGGAAACTTATATATTTCGTGTCTAAATAGCTACATGGAACAGGAATTAGTGGGTGTTTTAAGAAATTTATAAGATGTTATAAAGTATTTTATAAATTTTTTGTCAAAAATGAGTTCATAAGCCCATCTTATACTTCTTTTTACTAATTATTTTTAAGATTTTGATAACCTCCTTTAATTTTAATCATATTAATTATAAAATTACCATTATTAACATCTTAGAAGTTTCAAAATCAAACACTATAACATGTAGGAACTTATAAGATCTTTTAAATGAACTTAGTCAAACACCCTCTTAACGTGCTGATAAGACTTGATTATCGTATTTTGACTCGTTAATTTCTTTCTTTAATATTCTTTTTCCCTATCAGGTGTCAACCTGTCACTCCTGTCCCGAGTCATGTCATCCCGGCTTTCAAAAGGGACCTACAATGGTGGATTGCTGTCTACAGAAGCCGGGACTCTGGCTCGAGTAGTTGCAGATGGCACGATAACGCTTGCAGGCTATTGGGGTATGAGCAAGCTCCTGAATGTCACCCTGCTTCCTTCCCTGTTGATCTGTATCTGCTCCATCATAGCCACTTGCTTTACTTACAATTCTCTCTATTAATCAAACCTCTATAGATCTGTGATGCATATGTACTCTTTAACTGTCAAATATTATGTACATAAATGCAAATCGTCTTCTTTAAGAAACGTCAGTTCAGAATACAAATTCTTGTTATAACATTAGCGTGTATTTAACTGCAAACTGCTGACGATTCGCTCTATCCTACAGGCTGGAAAATATTTTTGTTTTGTTTTGGGTTCCCAAAAGATATGGGTAGCTATTTGCACCTCTTTGAGTGTGTATTACTTCATTGAATGTGCGCTTGAAGATTTGAGATTAAGAGGTTTATTACTCTATTGTAGTTATTTTTCACATGTATATTCCTATGTTTTTGATTTGAAGACTTCCACTTCAAGGATTAAATGGCATTACAAGATGATTCCAAGCTGTAATTCACATGTCCAATGATAAGCATTCAAAAAGAAAGAGTGGTATGGTTGCATCCATGGGATGTGGAGAAAATGCATCTGGTCTTTGTATCCCTTCCCAACTTAGGCAAGGCTGGATTGGAAGCTAAATAATAGAGAGTTAGAGATGTTACAAGGAGAATATAAGTTCGTAGTGGATTTGGTCGAACTCAAGTGAATTACATGGTGAATGAATTATATTTGTTATGTGATTGGTGTATGAACTCAACTGCTTTTAGGTGTTGTCCTGCTGATATACTTCTAGTGAAGAGTTTTGTCATGGAAATGCGTGTTATCGAATGCATATCGATGAGGCAATACTTCAAAATGGTTGAACCTATATGTAAGCAATAGATCTAGACATTATCATATGAGAGCTATTACGATACCTCAGTTGTTCCACATCGGAAGGAGTTGAGAGTACGAAATAGTTTATAAGTTATTCTCTCCCTTTCTCACTCTACGAGGCAATTTTTGGATTTGTTATTGTTAATTCCTGAATCAACCTACCTGAAATGTTCTTGGTCAAAGACATACCCATCATATTCTCATATTAATCATGTAAGTTCATATTCGTCAAAAGACAGTCTAATGGGACTTCATGTTGATGATAGATATACACTATTAGTATATAACTTAAGAAGAGCGATTAATTATATGATTAGAGTAGTAACATTTGTTGTGCGATTTGATAGAAATTTTTTTCAATTATGTTGCGTTGCTCTATGTTATAAAGAATTAAAATAGAAAAGTGTCAATTATATGATTAGTATAAAAATATTTGTCATGTGATTAATTCAACTTGTTCGATTAATATGACAACAATAAGAATTAAGAACTACAGTAAGTATTCCAAGTTATGAGTTGACCTTGATAACATTATTCGATTTGTTTAGTTGTTATTGAACTTAATCTATTCACAATGTAATTGAACTGCATTTATTGTGGAGTCCGACTGAGTTTTGAGAAGATGACTAGGAAAAGAATAACATTTATAGTATGATTGGTATACAAAAATAAAGTGTGAATAGAATAAGCATTTCTAATTCTATTCGTAAATCTATTATTTGTATAATTTAAAAATGAGAATCCTCATTCCTAGAAACACATAGCTATTCATTTCTTTCCCCATAAGTTTAGTTATTCCCAATCTATTAGGAATGGATTTATTTTTATATTTGACAAAATTACTCTCTAATATTTAATAATAAAATTCTAAACCTTCACAAAAACCTTTATATATATATATATATATCTTCTTATCTACAAGTATTTCTCCCATAATCTTCAAATTCTAATAAAATAAAAATTAACCATGTATCACATCCTTTTATTTTTACCCATAAAAAAATAATTTTACTTACCAAAATATAAATAGATCATTATCTTAGTCATAAACTTTTACAAAATAAAAAAATTTAAAGACTGCATAAAAGACATAGAATTATGAGATATAAATAATTTATCAATAAAATATTTTATTTTAATAATTTTGTACAAAAAGATAATTTGATCATTTAAAATAAAGAATGACGATTCCATTCCTTTATCATACCAAGTATGAGATAGTTTATACTAACACATTCTTTTTTCATGTCCATTCCATTCTTAAAGTCATTCATTTTCCATCTAATTTCATTCATGTACATCAATCACCACCTCAACCGGCAAAAATATTTTGATATCAAAATCTTGAATTCATGCAAGAAAAATCTCTTCGTGTTGCTTCTAAAGAAAAATATACAGAAAAATCTTGAAAAAGAACTATATTTACCATATACATATATTTAATATGTACAATATATTTCATTTTTTTTTCTTCTTAAAAATTGTACAAAGAATCTGACTCTCAAGAGAAGTTGACAAATGGAGAAGGAGAGTATCCCTCGGCTCTTGGTTTGATTATTGATGATTGTAGAAAATTTAAAGAAGAACTTGTTCATCTTCAAATTTGTTTCATTAGAAGATCTGTGAATTCTGTAGCTCATACTATATAGCTAGGGTTTCAGGTTCTATATTTGATCAAGGGGTTTGGAATGTTAATCCTCCCCCTTTTATTGTGGAAGTATTATGTCATGATTTATGATAAATAAAATTTTTATTTCAAAAAAAAAAAAAAATTGTACAAAGAAACTGGTGTTTCACTTGCTTTAATTTTTTTCCTTAAATTATACATTCCATTTGGACTTAGAAGTCCAACAAGGAAAGATACTTATACGTATTAGATGTTTTTATTGTAAATAATAAATTTATGTCACATAATTACAATTTAATATTAATATAAATTTTAACGTTGGATACTGAAAAACTCAAGGAAGACTTTTTCAGAAAGAAGGTGAAAAGAAAATGACTACGAAAAGGGGTGGAAAGGAAAAGGAAAAGGAAATGGTTTTTGTACAATATGAGGGAGTTTTTTGTAATAACTGAAAATTAAAGGATAAAATTGCAATTACGATCACGTGGGAGAAGTTTGAGTATTATATACTAAATCACCATCATTACTTTTAACTATTTTCTGAAAACTCCCCAGGAAAAATCAAGAAAAGATTCGCAAACCCAACGAGGCAGTCTTCTATTACAGGCGAGAATCGAACTCCCAGATCTCTCGCAATACTAGGTAGGACAACTAAGCAAAACCATCGCCGTACTCCAACTCTTTATATAAATTCCCCAGACAACATAGAAACCCAAGAAAGAAGTACAATAACACAAAAGAAAGACGTTCAAGTGCATTCACATCGATTGATGGGTTCCAACGAAGAGTTGCCGGAGGGAACACTGCAGAATATATTGGAACAGGATTCATTGAAGTGGATTTTCGTCGGCGGAAAAGGCGGCGTGGGTAAGACCACGTGTAGCTCTATTCTGTCTATACTGCTGGCCCGGGTTCGGCCCTCTGTGCTCATCATCTCCACTGACCCTGCGCATAACCTAAGCGATGCGTTCCAGCAGAGGTTCACCAAGACTCCTACCCTCGTTAATGGCTTCTCTAACTTGTACGCCATGGTATGGTATCCGGAAATTTGTATTCTTGAAATTATTGCTCTTCTTGTTGTATATGTTTTGCTTTTGTTTTTGTTTTTTTCAAGTGGGTCGGATTGTATTTAGTTGGATTGAGAATTGAAGGTGGGGAGTGAATTTGGATTTGAAGTTTGGGTCTTTTTTATATTTGCTAATTGCTAATTTTGTTTGTGCATTGTTTCAAAGTAAAAAAAAGGTTTTGTTCGGTTCCAATCTTTCAACTTTTAAATGGGTTTTAATTTTGATTTTCTGTAGAGTAAAAGAAGCCTCTTTTGGGGGGGTGGGATTGAGCAGGGCTTAAAAGACTGTGATTAATCATCTCTGGCATGTTGATTACATGGAATGCTTATTCCATTGTTTTTCTTCCTCATTTGGATTTAGATTGTGTATAATTGTGAGTTACATAGTCAATGGACCGTCAACTCTGGCATTTGTGTGAGATAATTATTGATTCAATAAAAGTTTTATGGCTACGAAGAATTATTGGTTTCCTCTTTGCTCTTTTGTGTTGTTGTTTACGCTTGTGGATGAACAGCTGTAAGAAAGTGAAGCAATAATAGCAAACAGATTTTGGTTTGAATTTAAATTTGTTTCTGAATATGGTTTGCCTTGAAGGACTTTGTGTGTTGCTGATATATGCAATAGTATAGATGAAATGATTTGATCTCAGACGTGCGATTGATCGAAGTTTCTGTCTTCTAGGAAGTTGATCCTAATGTGGAACATGACGACATTGTTGGTTCAGATGCCACTGATGGATTCGTCTCAGAATTGGCAAATTCTATCCCAGGAATCGATGAGGCTATGAGTTTTGCTGAAATGCTCAAGTAAGTTTGATGTCTCACTAGTGTTTCAAGATGATCTGCCTTTGATGTCTGGAATGTTGCAGCTCTATCCTTAATTTACAAAGTGAGCAATCTTTAATACTGGTCCCTCTGGCAGAAAATCTTTCTCGTATTCGTTGATACGTTTCCAAAGTAGAGTTTATCAAGTACTCTGTGTGCCCTTTCTTTTAAGGAAATCCACATGTATAGATACGAAACTTTCCTTCATTTTGCCTCATTGTTTATGTTGAAAAGTAATACAGATTTAAGTTAGGCTTAGGCCATTAGTTTTATAATAGGGTGACCATCTTTTGATATCATCTTCGCAGAAGTTTCCTATGTCCTTGCTATCCTCATGGAAAGTTGAGAGTAAAATAATGATGGCTCTAAGAATAATATACTGTTAACTTTACAGTTAGGACTATAGGAACCTAGGAACTAATGTAAAGGTAAGAATATTTAATTCATCATATTTTATATAACTAATTTAGAGCAATTCTTGGTGATCTATCATATATGATTAGTATAATTGTATATTGGTCTTCCTTCTAAAATTCAAACTTGTCCCAAATATCTTTTTCAGGCTAGTGCAAACTATGGATTATTCTGTCATAGTATTTGATACAGCTCCAACTGGCCACACTCTTCGGCTTCTACAGTTCCCCTCAACATTGGAAAAAGGGCTTGCCAAGGTGATGAGTTTGAAGAATAGATTTGGTGGCTTGATGAGCCAGGTGAGATTTCTCACTTACTTTTCAATTTACTTTGTTAGATGAAATAAATGTTCCATTTGCAGAGTGGAGATTGAGTTGCTACTTCAGGTGCTAAGTAGGATATAATGATAACTTTTGCTAAGTGAAACTAAAGTAGTATCTGTTGCTTCTATTGTTGCCCATGTAGATTTCGATTATCAATATAGATAGCATGTAGGAGTATGTTCTTGTAGTCTCCAAATCTTATAATTGTTAGTAGTTGTTGCTCCAAAAAGGGACTCTCTTTCATTTTCAAAAATAACTAAAATCTTCTTATCTTCTTATGGAATTCCCTTGTTTGTGAATTGATCTGTAATTTTGCCCTTAACATATCCAATTTTTTTTTTTTTTGGGGGGGGGGGGGGGAGGAGATGGGGTTTGTTCCTTTGAGCTTTGGTATAAGTTCATGGAACGGATCAATCTCTCTCCAAAATTTCTTGGCTTCAATCAGGACATTGATCCAAATTCTTTTCCTCTTTTCTTGATTTTGATTCTTTTTGTGTGTGCTTCGAGCATGATAATATATGTTTACGTTGCTTATTGCATAATTTCTAATATGAAGCATAAAACCTAAAACCTATATTCTCAATTAGCAATACCTTCTCATTTAGAACAATGATGTAACATCAACCTACTTTCCAGTAAGACTTTCAAGTTAGAAAAACTACCTGCTATATTTATTTCATAGGTCAATGAAATTTATTTCTGCACAAGGAACTTTTCAAACTTGGAATTTTTGTGAAGTTCATCCATAATTCCAACCAGAGAAACTGAAAATGACCAATCTAATGAAGTTCATCCACTAATAACCCACCAGATAAACTGAAAAATAACCACTCTGCTTATTGATTTTCAGAGAACCTGTTGAACTATAGTGAGTTATTACTGACGTTAATTTCTCATATATGTTTTAACATACTTTGTTGATATGAAAATAAGTAGCTTTCAATCATTTCATGGCAGATGACTCGTCTCTTTGGTGTTGACGATGAATTTGGTGAAGACGCCATCCTGGGAAAGCTTGAGGGCATGAAAGATGTGATTCAACAAGTGAACAAGCAGTTTAAGGATCCGGTAAGATTTCATTCCTTCCTATGAAAATACACATTTCTAATTTTTCGCTATTGTCTGCGTAAAAATGACTTCTGCAGTACTACATTTTACATTACTGCAACTCTAAAGTTAAATAATGCCATATTTGACTTAGGATGTGCTGAAAATCAAAGAAATGAAACACATAATTATAAAGAACAATCAACAGATCTCTTTCCTGACGCATCATGGTTTCTTCTCTGGCAGGATTTGACAACTTTTGTCTGTGTCTGCATTCCAGAGTTCCTGTCTCTTTATGAAACTGAACGACTCGTCCAGGAGCTTACTAAATTTGAGATTGATACACATAATATCATTATTAACCAAGTAATTTATGATGAAGAAGGTAACTCTCTCATTTCTTGGTCCAGCAACACTTTTGTTATACCAAATTAGTTTCTTTACCATTAACAGTTGCTTGTCTTTGCTATTCTTACAGTCGTCGAGTCAAAGCTGCTCAAAGCTAGAATGCGGATGCAGCAAAAATACCTGGACCAGTTCTACATGTTATACGACGATTTTCACATAACTAAGTTGCCATTGCTACCTCAAGAGGTATTTACAAACTTGTAACTTTAGTTTATCGCCTTAGTTGTATGGAAAATCTTCACGAACATTTAGATATACTGTGCTTGACGAGCAATAATCTAACAGGTTTGTGGGGTTGAAGCGTTGAAATCTTTTTCGCACCAATTTCTATCGCCATATCAACCATCGATTACTCGAGGGACAATAGAAGAGGTGGAGCAAAGAGTAGCCACACTAAGAGAGCAGCTGAAGGATGCTGAAGCAGAACTTGAAAGACTCAAAAAGGGGAAACAAAAGGTTTAGGGAGAAAAAGATAATTGTTGTTTCCATTCATCTCTGAAAATGGGCTGTATGGATTCTTGAACATCTATCATTTTTGGAGTGCAATAAGGAATTTGTTGTCAAAAAGGAGAGCTTTTTTAAGCTTATTAGTGATAATTACTTCTTGTCTGATTTGATAGTCATATGATGTATCATTTGTAAACTTGCAACGGTCACAAAAAATTGATTCATGTCTGGGAATTAATATACTTAATAATATCAGATAGAAAAAAATTGCTTCATATTCTTTTTGCTGTTTTACCTTTGGGCTCTTTGACTGGTTGAGTTCTTCATTGGATGAATTGTAGAACCCTTTTAAGGGAAAGAGTATTGATTTTGAACTTCAGCTGACAATTTATCAAATTGCAGAAATCAAAGAAAACAGATGTGCCAGCTTTGAAGTCTATTTTGTCATCTTTTTGGATTTATAATGGTCAATTAGAATATAAATAAGTTGAGTTAAGCATCCAAATAATTTAATTTTGACATTAATATAATTAATTAATTTAGTTAGATTGTTGATTGAATGAATTTTAACTTAACCAAATATATTTGAGATTAAATAATTTTATATTTTTAATATTTTACTTTTCTCTATGTTGATAACTCACAATTTGAATCGAGCTCAAGTCAATTTTTAAATTTTAAATAAAATCAAATGATAATAAATATCCTTGAATTGCCCCCATTCCACAAAAATATCCCCTAAAATAATAAAAATAGTAATTGGAAATTAATAAAAAAAGAAAAATATTAAAAGAAAAAGTAATATGTTTTTCCATTTTTCTCCCTCAATGCAACAAGACAACATGTTTGATGAGAAACCCTTCCACTAAAATATCTGTTGTTCCATTCAAGAAACATCCCTCCTCCTTGTACTGCAACAAATCGTAAGTTTATGTCACGTAGCCACCGATACACATCCCAAGAAACGAAACCCCCAAAAGGGTCCTCCCTTTTACTGGTTTTGTCACCTGAGCTTCGCTCGAAATTAAGCTGTGGACTAGTTTAGGGTTTCCGAATTTTTTGACCACTAAACTCAATAGAGTTGAGCTTAAGCCTTAAGAATACTTGGTTTTTGGTAAAGATTCAACCTTTGAATCCCATGGAAGCTTACAAGAGATGGGTTCGGAGGAATAGAGACTACGTGCATTCGCTGGAGTCTTTAGCTAACGTAAGTCTGAGAGCCTGAGGCAAGCTTTTCCTTTTCTTATTCTTGCTTATTTTACTTTTGGGCCAAGGAATTTGTCTGCTCGTGTCACAATATCGTGGATGGATGTATTCGTTTTTATTTTTTATTTTTTATTTTTTTTATTATCAAGAATAGAGTACAGTACAATGGGAGTTTCTGATGTTTTTAGGCTGTACTTGTGGTTCATGGCGCAAAACTGAGTATTGGAAAATGCTTGCATATATTCCTTGATTTTGTAATTTTTGATTTAAGACAAGTACTCTGGCTATAAGCAAATTTCTTTCTAGTTATAGCAATACTTTTGAACTAAATCTTGAGGTCCTGATGAATCCACTGCCATTTGCATCATATAGCCTGAAAATGTTCATCCCTGATTGAGCTTTTTACTTATATATGGAATTAATATATTTGGCTTTGCATATCAGAACTTGAAGCCCCATTCCCTAAGCTGTCTATAATTCGCAGAATGTTGAGTATTTATGTGCAATTTATGTTGGGCAATCAAGTGCTTGTGGAATGTTAGATGCGTCTTAGTTTTGCAACTTTTCTTCAAATATCTGGGATATGTATTCTCTGGCATCTGTTTAGCACCTTTTCACGGCATTCATGTTGAGTGGACATTTTCGAATACAATAATTTCATGGAGATTTTCAATCTGCATCCTTATCAGATTGTTTAAAATGTCTGTTCAGGGTTTAACATGGCTTCTTCCCGAGCGGTTTTCGGAGTCAGAAATTGGACCAGAAGCAGGTTTTGTAGAATTTTGGTAACAATAGCTTCTTCTTATCACCAAGGAGATATATCTAAATGAAAATCTTTTCCATTCTGTATTGTCTTTCAGCTCTCTTATAATGAATCTCAAAATTCACGTTCATGAATCCTAGCACTTCTTTTGGACCCTAGATATAACAAGGGGAGTGAAAACGAGAAGTAGAAGCATTGGACAATTTCCCTCGTAATTTCCATTAGGACAAATTAAGTATCAATCAAGGATCATGAAAGAAGTGAAATAGATTATAAGTTCATTATTATCTCTTGTATTACATCTTTGTAAGCATTTTGTTCCCTGAAAAATGTCTTAAGAGGGTTTTCCTTACCAAAAGCCAATGTCCAAAGATAGCATAAATCTGGCAATATTTTTATTATGTTACTCCAATAAAAAATTAATGGACATGGTTGCTTAAAAATTAGAGTAACATGATTAACCATAGTCATTGGATCTTCTTGTTTTCACATATCTAATTATTTTTCACCATGTTGTATGTCATGTAGTAGTTATCTTCCTTAATTCACTATGTGTATCAACAATGTTATTTATCTGCTCTTTTGTAAATTGTGTTTGGGCCTCCTCCCAGGCAGCAATGATCCATCCTACTTTAGTTCTCCCTCTCTATAAAATCATAAGAACAAGATGTGTATTTAATAGTATAGTTTATTTCTTTATATAGTCACTTGTTGTAGGTAATATTTTCTATTGTACATTCATATATTCTGCAATGTGGCAATCTCATGGAAAACTGCAGTGTACATTCATATTTTCTATTTATGCTCAATGACCCCACCTCCCCCCCCCCCCCCAACCCAGGTTTTGGCATGGAGACTGTGGAACTGATTGTCATATTGAAATTCTTGTAACACTTTTATATTCTTGATTTGATCTTTTGTTTGTTAATAAATCAATAATTTCCACCATATATGTCATAAAATTTGCTGCAGTAACATCAATTTTGGGTATCATCACCACCGTCAACGAACATATACTCGATTCAACTCCAATACAGACACAAACAGGGAACGTGGAATCTTCTTCTTTCCGCTCGTCACTATGCATAACTTTGCTTAAGGACTTGGAAACTCTTGTTGAAGTTGTGGCCCAGCAATTCTATGGTGAAGGAAAGAAATGGAACTTCATTGCCATAACAGAAGCTGTCAAGTAAGTGCCTTAATCAGCTAAACTCTTTTGAAGTGTCTTGCCTTTCTGCATAATTATTCAAAATTTGTTAACCATAGATAAACTTTGTGGATGAATCAAGTACAGGGTATTACTTAGGTTGGCGACTCTGCGGAACAGTGGGTATAAAATGCTTGTGCATGGTGGGGAGAATGTAAATGACAGGAACGAGAGTGATGATATTGATTCCCATAGAAATGGGCTATTGTCAGAGCCAGGCCAGCAAGGGGTTTCTGGTGTTCTGAAAAATCATCTTGGACAGACTTCATGGAATCTTGAAGGGAGGGCATTGTCTGCGTTAAATAGATTTGGTGAAACTGCCCGGACAGTTTCCGAGCCCACATGGTTGCGCAGGGTTCAGCACCAGCAGGCAATCATGGACCCTCCAAGTAATTTTCTCCTTTGCTCATTTTACTTTTTAAAATCATTGCTTAGTATATATGCAACTGTCTGCTAAAATATGTTTTCATGTCAACACAGCCCCTGTGGCTGAGACACCCAGTCTCTCAACTTTCTTGTCTGAGAAGGGTATTCCCGGGGGCTTATTTCTAACAGGGGAAGTGATGTCTATCCTTAGACCACTCATATATGTATTGTTAATAAGAAAATATGGGGCACGATCCTGGTTTCCTTGGCTTACTTCTTTGGGCGTGGACCTCATTGGAAATGGAATTATTTCATTTGTCACGATTTTGTGGCATGATAGCAAGGACTTTCGTCTTTCCAACACTGAGAATAATGAGGTTAGACCCTTTCATATTTTCATTGATGTGTTTATCTTTCCTAGTCTCACTATCTGCACCTACTAGATAACAAAGCTCTACTTTTTCCTCTTGAAGTTTAACGTTCTTTTTGATCTTTTTCTTGATTTCCCTGATCGTGAAGAGGGAAGCTGCGAAATATGAACTCATCTGATATCAATTTATTGCTGAAATTGCTTTCTGTTTATGAGCATACTGCAGTTAAAAAGACGGAAGCTGCTTTGGGCGCTTTACCTCATGAGAGATCCATTTTTCACCAAGTATACCCGGTAATATGTTGTTTCTTGAGGCAAATTTTCTGTCATTTCCGCCCTATTGTCCTCCCTTCTCTCCTCCATCCCCTCTGTGATTTCCCAAAAGAAGAAAACAGTATGTTAACATTTTGTTCTACGCTTCAGGCAAAGACTTGATGGCACTCAAAAGCTACTAGAACCAGTTCCCATTATTGGGCTTCTTGCCGGTAGGTTTGGTAGCTATGTTAGAATTATATTTACATCATCTTTTTCATGGCTTTGGACAGCAATGTTTATTTTCTTTCTGGGACTTCGCTAAAATCTTCCCTTTTCTGTTTCTAGAGAAACTCGTCGAACTTCTTGTTGGAGCCCAGACGCGGTACACCTACATGTCTGGTTCATGACAGAAACTCTTGATGAGTTTCTTTCAAAGTACTGCTACAGCCTCTGCATTGCCATGTTTAGCTTTCAATTATTGGTTCAGTACTTGAGATCATTACAATATACACATTCATAAGTTAAAAGGATAGTCTTATGTGTAAGTTGAAATAAATAATAATAGTTGCACTCATTCTGTCGCTACTTTTTCTCTGATGAAATCTCAGTAACCACCCCTAATCCATAATAGAGCCTTTACCCTTTAGTTGATTTGTTGTAGCATCAAATTTTGTCACCTGTCTATTTGAAAATCTGTGGTAGATTTTTCCTGACTCCATAAAAGATTGGATGGCCTACTTTGGATTTGCATTTAATATAGTTATGGTATGTCCAAATTTACGCCCGGTACCCTTAAATGGGATCTCCAACGTATAAATGGCTTAGAGTTCATATTTAATAAAATATAGTTATGGTACGACCAAATTTACATCCGGTACCTTTGAATTAGGTCTCCAACGCCAAGTGGCTTGTGGTTTAGTGGTATAAGTTTTCTACATAATATGGGAGGTTAGGAGTTCGAGTTTTAACGAGTTCTTGATATTTGTGCATGTGTATTAAAAAAAAAAAGAATTAGATCTCCAACACATAAATAGCTTAGAGTTTGTGTTTGAGAGGTCAAGTTTGTGTTTTGGTCGTCTTTCATAAAATCAAGTCTACTATTTGTAAATTATTTAGTAGATAATCGCAATTTACGTTTAATGGTGCATTCTTATAAGGATTAGCATATCCGTCCAATTTATTTCTCTCAATTTGGATGTCTCATGCATTCTTATAAGGATTATCATATCCATTCAATTTATTTCTCTCAATTTGGATCTCATGAGACGGGATTTTGAAAGTTTTAATATAAGCACGAGGGATTTGTAGATGTTTGGAAAATTCTAATATAAGCATGAGGGAATAGAGTGCGCGGTTTTGAATCCAAATATATTTCTTACTCTGAAAGTAAATATGTTAGTAACAAATATTTTTGAGAAAAGGTTTAAAGGGTAAGCTAAAAAAAAATAAAAAATGATCTATTTCTTCATAAAACTCAAGTAAAAATACGTACACAATATCTACACACATACACACTAAAGACCTTCAAAATTGTTAATAGAAAGGCCTATACAGGTTAATTAGCCACCCTCCAAGATTAGATTTTGCAGCTATTATTGTTAGGTAAAATAAAAGTGTGCTTAGATGGGGTACATAGGCCAAACCCTGCACCAATAAAAACAAGTACCAATCCATTATGCCATAATTTTCCATTCCCATAAAGCGTTATGGCCCCTACTAGCAAAGAGAAAACTAACTACAAATAGCAATAAATTTCCACTAGGTATTACTAGTAAATAAGATAATCATCCTCTTACATGCACATTATCTCATCTCAAGGTTAATACCATTTTAGTCAAATCGATCTTTTATAATAGTTTCATTTTTCTCAAAAATCTTGCGAATTTCTAATAAACTGTCCAAATACATTGAAGTTTTTAATCTCGAAATCAACTTGTTATTTTTTTTCCTTTATAAAATCACAAAATCATGTTTGAAATGGATTTATCACCCTTAAAGTACTATGAAATGCTTAATATGGGTTTTTTGAGTTAAATTTTTGGGTTTGGGATGATAGCTTTTTTAATTGTTAATTATAAAATTTAAAAATATTTATAGAAACATCATAAAAAAAAATTATACTATGAATTTATAATTTGATGATCGATACGATTTTAATAGAAATAGATTTGAATGTATGTGAATAAAATTCCTACATCATTCCATTAGATAAATTAGATACTGTATTTACATATAGATTTCTACATAGTTTTATCTTATTTAGGGAGAAATTTTGAGATCTTTTTTACACGCTATCATAGTATATGAAATGTTTGTTTTATTTATACTTGCACACGAATTAAATATTTGTTATGATTCAAACTTCAGACCTCACACATAAAAGTGTAGTGATAACGTTATATAAGAATGATGCTATTAAACCAACTGACCACTTAACTTATAAAATCTAAATACAAATAAAAAATAGTTTATAGTATAAATCAAATAACGGAATGGAAAAGATTTAATTAGAATGTAATATCTCATACAACGAGTGATTCAATGTATTTAAATTCAGTTTTATTGTCGTAATAAAGTGTGGACGGAGTGAGTGAAAAAAGTCCAAACATTTAATAATAAAAAATAAGCAAGCATGTCCCACCACAATAAATAAAGAGAAGGTCAGTATAGTAGTAGCCATAGCCCCAAATTTTTCGCAAGGTGGCCCCACCCCCAACACGAAGGGTCCCTATCCAAACCAAACCCAATGTGGGGACCATATTTTGGAGCAAGTGGGGTGGGGTGGCTAAGTGGCCATGTTGGGCCCATTTTTTGTGTGGGCCCTACCCAATAACTTTTACTACTATAATATAGTAGTAGGGTTGAGGGTTGGTCGTTTGGTTTTGTTTTTTCAAGGTATTTTTATTTTTTTATTTAAAAATAAAAAAAAATTAGTTATAAGTATAATTTTAAAAATAAAATATTATTTGAATATCTTATTTAAAATTTTATTTGAATATTGTAGTATTTTTGTATTAAAAATTGTACAAATATGAGTAGGAGAAATAAAATATAAAAATAGAGAGAATGTATAATAGTATGTTTGAAAAAATGTATTGATAATAAAAATATTTGTAAAAAACAAAAAAATTGATAGTTTTTTATTTGCATTCTTAGAAGGAAATGAAAAAAGGTTTTGAAAACAAAACCAAACAAGCACATGTGTAAAAATTTTAGGAGGAGGGGCAGCACCACCAGTCGGCCAGTCCAGCATGGTCCACCACGTCTTGAGCTGGCGTCCACCACCCCCCACGCCCACATCTGGCTGGGGGCCCCCACCCCCTAAGTAGGGGCGTGAATTGAATAGGGCAACGGGCAACCCCTTTTTGATTTAGGATTAGATGAGTCCCCATATAGAGTGTATGGTGTGTGACTTGGGACATAACGAGGTAGGTAGGGCCCACATCTTTCCCCATAGGGATAATTTTTATATTAGCAAGGGATGGGACAATTTCTCCTTGTATTTTGTTTTCTAACTAAGAAGATGTTTGGATAAACTTATAAACTACTTAAAATATTTTATAAGATATTTAAAAATTTATAAAATAATAAAAAGTATTTATTAATTTTTTTTAAAAAAGATCTTATAAAATTTTAAAATAAGATGTTAAAATTTTATAAACTCTTTTTAAAAAGATAAGAAGTTTTTAATTTATTTTGAAAATTTTAACAAACTCTCTTAATTTTAATAATATTAAATATAAAATTATCATTATTAACATCTTATAAGCTCCAATATCTTATTTTATCCAAACACTTAAAAAAAATTAAAAATATAGCATCTTATAAACTCCAAAAATATTTTATAATTAATTATGTAGAAGTTTCTAAGACTTTTTAAATAAGTTTATTCAAACACCTCTAAATAGTACTATGGCTTTTTTATAAATTGTGACCATAAATATATTAAGCAAAGAAATATTTAAATCGTGTTGGCCCGAGGTCCCCACTCTGCAACTATATATTATTGTGTTTTGTTTTAGTATAATTACTTCTTTTTTTTATAAAAAAAATGTGAATCAATAATGTGATAAGTGTTGTCTTTTTTTTTATATATAATTAATTTAAATTTCATCATATCAAGTTCAAATCCTTTTAAAATATCTACTACGTGGAACATATTTGAAAAGACTCCACTCGATATTATGTAATACCACAGACATAATTTGACATACTTTAATTCTTTTATTGCATATATACCAGTAATTTTAGCATATTGAATATATGTATTAATTTTTTTAGTAAATAAAATATTTAATTCCTTTTGATACATAATATTGTATTTTCTTAATATTTATTATGTCCTTATTTGAATTTTTATGATAAATTAAATGAAATAGTTGAGGTGAAGTAAAATAATTTAAAAAGTTTAAGAAAATAAATAATGGCAAAAAAAAGTTAGAGAAAGAAAGGAGAAAAGAAAAACCACCTTGTTATTATGTTTTGAAGTGCGGTTAATTTTGCCAATTTGTTTGAAAATACACAGGTAAAATTCTAGACTCAAATGATATAAATACTATTGATAACAACGTACTCAATAGAACTATAGAAGTACCCAAATCTTAGGTAGAAAATTAAAAATATTTATTAATTTATTTTCTATGTTAGCATATCTTTTGGTTTTATTTCACTTATTTTATTTGTATCCATTATGAATAAGAAGTTATTTAAAGGTAAAGATGATACGATATTATTTTGAAAAATAAGAGAATGAGAGATAAATATATATATATATGTATATATATTGGGGGAAAGAAGTAGAAAAGAAGTCTAAAACTAATTGACAATATCTTTGCTGAAAAAGGTTACTTTTAGTAATGCATTAAAAAGCATATCCGGATATTTAATTTAAACCATTTATACTATTAAGTATATATACACATATATAAATAATTGGTTCACACTATTATCATAATAGATGTCAGCCGATCAGTCGAGTCAAATAACACATTTTCACACATATATGAGGTTTGGAGTTCAAATTTAAAAATGGTCAAAACAATGCATACATGTGTTAAAAAAAGCTATTATCATATAAGATTTGAATGACGTATTTAAAAAATAACGTTTCATTTAAATTAAATCAAAGAATTAATTTTCTTTTTTCTTAATGTGTACACTAATTCAAATATTAAAGTTATGTTTGGTTATGTTTTTTGTTTGATTTTATTATGTGTTTTGGGAGAAAGAATTAATGGAGAATGTAAAAGTTATTTTTTAGTATATTTGTTTATGATTTAGGGGAGATATTTTTCACTGTAACAGTCAAATCAATACTTTTTTTGTTAGGTTTTGAGAGTGAAAATAAAATTGAGTGATTATTTTGATAGTAGAATAATTATAAATTATAATATATATATATATGTGTGTGTGTGTGTGTGTGTGTGCGTGTGTATTTGAGAAATGTGCATTTTGAAGGAAAAATGAGGATATATTTAATTATATTTTCTCAAAACAATATTGTTCCAGGAAAAATATAACCAAACAAAGCCTAAAGTTTTATAAAAGCAATTTAAAATACTGTTACTTTATAAAACAAAATTTTATCTTTATCTTTATATTTCTTTTACCTTTATTCTTCAATAAAACTCTTAAGTCCAAACACATCCTTATCATATTAGTAATACTTAAGGTATGTCCCACACATTCTCATGTGAAAAGATATTGGACACACTGCACACATTTGTCCATTGAAGTGTTTAATTAAAAAAAAAAATCCTCTATTATATAGGAAATCTATGTTTGACTCGAAATAAGCGCAATGTGCATTTTATGTGCATTATGTGTAATTTATAATTTAATTCATTTAATTTGAGAATAGAATAATATTAATTTATTAAAAAAATAAAATATCGTCATTTGTAATGTTCTATCTCAAAAAAAATAAAATTTGGATCAACAATTTTCTTCCCAAAAGAATATCCTTTAAAAATAAAATTAAAAAAATGAAATAGAAAAACATCAGAATGGACCCCACACATTGTCTTCATGTTGGTCCATGATGGATGTAGTTGGCTAACAACCGTTAGATTTCCTCATCAAAACATAGTTTCATTTTTCTCTCTTTTCTCCATCCAAATATTTATTCAATCAAACTATAACTATTTATAGCTCCCACTCTTCATTCCTCTTGCCACATTTCACTTCTTCTTCTTTATGAAATACCTAAATTTCAATTTCTTGCCTAAATTTCATTAATTTTTCCTGGTTTGATTCGAATTTCATGGCTACTTCATCACAAAATCGTGAGTTTTCGGGAGAATCTCAAGCGCGAGATGAAAAGATTTTGAGTTGTTATCAACGGCCGCCGCTGACGGCGGCGCAGCCACTTCGCATGGCGCCACCAACGATCATATCGTTTAAAGAAGAAGAGCGTGAACTAGGGGACGAAAAACTGGCTCCGCCGCAGATGAAAAGATCATCAACGAAGGACCGCCACACGAAAGTGGAAGGACGGGGCCGGAGAATCCGAATGCCGGCTACGTGCGCCGCCAGAGTTTTCCAGCTAACCAGGGAGCTAGGGCACAAGTCCGACGGCGAAACCATCCGTTGGCTGTTAGAACAAGCCGAGCCAGCCATCATCGCCGCCACAGGGACGGGGACAGTCCCCGCCATTGCTATGTCAGTCAACGGCACTTTGAAAATCCCCACCACCACCAACAATTCCACCTCCGGCGGCTCCGCAGGCGGCGCCGAAGATCCCAAATATCGCAAACGGAAGCGGCCGTCTAGCAGCGAATTTATCGATGTAAACATGTCGACCATCAGCCACCGGTCATCAAACGCTGCCGCCATCAGCACTAATAATTTAGCCATTGGCAATGCTAATAATTCCGCAATTATCTCGGGCAATAACGCTTCAGTTTCATCCCCATTAATGTCAGTAATACCAATCCCAGCCATGTGGGCTATTCCAACAGTAACATCAAACTCAAATTCATCAACTCCAGCTTTTCTCATCATCCCACCAAATCAAACCGCACAGGTTCTAGCATTTCAGCCAGCTGCTGCTGTAAACGTGACGCCGGTGGTCAATATTTCCGCCGGAGCTAGGCCTATCTCCACTTTCGTCGCCGCCATGCAACCTTCCTGCAACGGTGTTAGCGTAGCGCAACCGGTGGCTCAGATTAATCTGCAGACTTTACAGAGTTCGACTCCGGGGGTTTTAGTGGCTGACAAACCGAATTTACCGAGTTCGAGTAATAGTTCTGCAGCGACGACCAAGACTCAGATGCTGAGGGATATTTCCTGGGAGATTCACGACAAAAAGGAGTTTCCATTTGTGGCTACTCGTTCTGCTAAGAATTGAAAAATCTTGGTGACATTTTCGAAAGTTTTTTCTGCTTGATTATGAACTCCGATAGAAGTCAACAGCCAAAACCTCCGATTATCACGTGTTCAAGTCGGCGGTGGTGGAAATTAAGCAGCGCACGTGTGATGGCGGAGCGAGCCCTCCAGCTTAGGTTGGCCAAATTCTGTTGGAGGTGGGGCAGTGGAGGACGGTGGGGCACAGTGCCCAAGGTGGTGGTGGACCCGCCGGAGAACTTTCTTGCGAGGCGGCCGCCTGGTGGTCCCCAATTTGGGCCTAATTTAATCCAAGGGAAAGCAGGTTAGTGGGCTCCAATAGACGTGGCCGTTAATGGGCTTCTGAGTTTGGTGGGCCTTTCTGTGATGATTTGACCCCTTGGTGGTCCAATTTTCGTTCATTGTGTTTAATTGCTTCTTAATTTAGAATGTTAGGGTTTTAATCTCGTGTTATGGGTAAGGGTTCTTAATGTATAGAATTTATCATCTTTTGTTTCTTTTTTTCTTCCCCTTTTGGGGTGGAGGGTGGATTTTGGATTGGGTGATGGAAGTACTATAGTCTATGTATGTGAATCAACATGTGGAGAGTTGAAATAAAGGTGGTGTGTGTTATCATTACTTTTGTAGAATTTCATATTTTGTGATAAATTATTCTAATCAAGAAAGGGTCCTAAAAATGTAATGCACTTTACCTACTCTAATACAATTCCTATCGAAGCATATGCTTTAGTGAGTATAAAACAGACACTTTGAAAGCAAATTTTCCGTTCATTAGGTAAAAAAAAAATGTCATCAAATTTCCATGATTCGCTAATGAGCTTATTCTAATTTAAGGAGTTCAATCAGAATGGGTCTTATTATAATATTTTAATATGAATTTTCTTATTGAATTATGCATTCCACGAGCATTGATAACAGTAATTTAGGATCATTCTTAGAGTTAAAGTTTGAAAAAAATTGTGCAAAATACGTAGATACAAAGAAAAATGTATAAAATAGAGGATTTCCACCCAATCTTCTTTATATATTTTCTTCCTCTCTTGCAAAAATAGACAAAGTTTGTTGCATTACTTAAGAATTAGTACAAGATTGGGGTTCCTATTCAGCTATTCAATATTCAAATAACTTAAGGAAAAAGGTCTCCAACATTACTAAAGGAAGGGGAAAAAAAATGGAATTCCCGAAAAATATTTTATTTTTTATTTATTGTTTTTCAATGAGTACCTCCAGACTTTGGGACAGATCTAGACTCAAGGTGGGTCCCATATGTGCGTGAATTTGCAAGGAAACGATGTGGCCCATGGTCAATGGACCATGGCTCCATAATTGGGTGGGAGCTAAGGACCACTCTTAGGTAGGTGGTCCACATTTGGAGCACATTAAAGGTGGCCTAGGTCTTGTGTGTTTCCAATTCCACCAAATTCAAATTAAGTACTAATTTTTACCTATTAAACAAGTCATCTAGGTTTTGGAAATCAAGGGCTTCACTAGAATAACTAAGTAAAAAACAAATCAAGCTATTCTATAAGTTAAGATCAATAAAAAATGTTGTCTTTTAAATATTCTTATTCTTGTTAAATAAATAAAGAAAAATCTCGATTTGGAAGTTTCTCGAGAAAATGGCATGTTATCTATGGACGACATTACTATATACTATTAACATCATTCAAAAATATTACATTTAGAGTAAATTAGTTTCATTCTTATGGGTGAAGGATACGATGCATTGATTATTATAAAATTCAACTTTATTAATTAATGCTAAAGAATGGAACGTGAGTTCGTTTTTGGCTTAATGATCGGTGTATATTTTTGACACTATTTTGTTGAGAATGAACGAATTAATGATAAATGGTACATTTTTATAGTTAAAAATAACATTAACAATTGCCCCAATACAAAAAGGTAGTTCCATTAAAAAAATATATTTTCTCCCATAAAATAATGGGAAATATTATAAATAATTTAAAAATAAAATCAAAATAGAATGTGAATATTATTTTTTAGAATGTAAATATTAACAGTTAACTGCCTTATTACATTTGCAATCAAGGCTAGGCCCCTTTGTCTCATTGTCTGTACTAGTCCATGCTTAAAAAGCCCATGAGAAACAAGGTCCACTTATAGTGGGTCTATTTGTTCCCTGCAATTGGGCACTTAGAGTACTTTATCTTTTCTACCTGGGTCCAACACATTAATGCTTCTGCCAAATTATCCCCCATCACACAATTAAAGTGTGAAAATAAATTAAAAAAATATAGTTGAAATTGTAGTATTTCCAAAAATCCATCACATGGCTTGAGTGAGAAAAAGAAAAATAATAAAAATTCACTTGAACAATTGATCCGCATAAGTCAATGGTCATTTGGTCAAATAACATCAGTCTTACAAATATAGTATAAAGCATACACGTGCATAAATTGAAAAAAAAAAAAAAAAAAGATTAGTAGTTCACACAACAACTCAAAAACGGCCTTAACTAATCAATTTGTAGAACGACTCAACAGATAAAAGATTAAACCATAAAACAACTTGAAAAAGATAGCCATATGGACAAAAATTTTGACTGATCAATTCAAAGAATGACTAAAAAAATGAAAAAATGGATCAAACTCTTGAACAACTGATTCCAAAACAACTCAAAAGATAAAAATTTATCGTTTGAATTGGCCATGGAATCGATTTACCAACCTAATGATAAAGAATTGAATCATATAAAGCTGAAAAAAGGGCCCAAACAACCTGCCCAGACCATCAACATATCTGTTCAACAATCATTTACTAAACAGCAATTCAACCACATGAGAGGTCAAACAAGAAAAGGGAACCAGTAATCTCAAAACTCCATCATAGTATATGATGAATCATTACATCTTTTTTCTTTGCAACAACAAAAGCCAGTAGCTATACATATGTCACAAAAATTGGACAACAAATGGTCGTATGATCATCTTTTGCTCCCAAAAAATATACAGAACAAAAAGGGAATGTTTCACAATATAGTATCAGTTTTAAGAATTCAAAAGCACCACTTTCACATGTTATCGTGTTGTATTGTCGTTGATACCGGTTCTGAATTTGGTTCATAGGTTGAGAACACAGAGGTTAGATGGTAAGGTTTTCCTGTATGGCAAGGAATGATCCAACAATGTTACCTCCAACGTCGGGGAAAGTTTCACATCCGGGCAGGGACTTCACTTTTCCCTTCCGGTCAACCTCAACTGGATATTTGAGAAGGTGTCCCCTCATTTCTGATACCTCATTGGACGCAAATTGTTCCCAATTAGCCTCCCCCATTGATCTAACACGCCGGACACACTCCAGAGACTCGGGCCGAGTAAAGCAGTCATCCAAAACCCCAAGATGCTCAGCCCATAGAGACATTCTATATCCATATATCTATACAATGCATATCCAGTCAGAGTTGAGGGTCAGATGGAGGAGTTTTAATTTGATGATCTTATTACATAATTGGTCTTTGTCAGAATGCAGTCGATTCATTTGCTGATTTTGGCATATCTTTTTCATTCAAAAGTGTAGCAGACTAGGAAAAGTACATATTTTTTGTCAAATATATGCAACAACCATCTGATTAAAGCATTAAAAGGTTACCTGTCCTTGAGGACTTGATAGTTTTCTTGCCCAGGTGTGATGAGGTTGATAGGCTCCCATTGCTATCTCTGTGTCTCTAGTTCCTTCCATAGATCGTTGATTGATGTTTGCAGACCCCAGTATCACATACTCATCGTCCACTATCATACCTTTAGAATGAACGTAAATCATGAATCTGCGGTGTTTCCGGCTGAGTCCCTGAAATAAAATCATCATAAAAATCTTGTGTGGAAATAGGCATAAAAATATTTGGGATGCTAAAATGTGTGGAAGGAAATCCTCAAAGGCCCAAGCTATCCTAGTTATTATGCGATGGAGTTCAAATATATTAGATTGGTAAATGAGCGAATCTACAATAAAACTATAGAAACAAAAGTTTCCTTTAGAGTAATATTACATTCTTCTTTTTAATTTATACACATGCGCATGAGGATTCATTAGATTCGAACCTTTTACCTCACATTTTATGCATGAGACTTGTACCATTGGGCCAAAGCAACTCAACATAGCAAAGTTAAATATAAAAGGGATACTTTTCAATGATACAAACAGCAAAGGAGGATGGAATACCTGAGAAGAGTTTGCTGCAGGTAGATTCTCGGACAGGTCGCATGCATCAAGAGCCTCACGGTTGCCAAGGCAGTAAAAGTTCAAATAATCTTGTGGGGAGTAAGCATCCTCAAGCCCAACCTCCACCAAAGCTTTGTAAATGGTTTCATACATCATTTGCATTGTTTTATGCTGGAGAAAAGCTAACAATTATCAGACGTCCAAAAGGAACTCTTTTTGATACAATAAGAGTCAACGATAGAAATCAATACACACCTGCCAAAATAAAATCCTCTGCGTAGCAGCCCCAGTTGGATTACCTTCCGGCCACATTGGGATGACAATATAAGCCGCAAATCTCTCATGCGCTCTAATTTTTTCGGCAATTTTTAATGCAATTTCTATCGGAATCAAATTATCAGCACCTGCATGGAATCACAATGCTTTCAATTGAAGAGGAATCTTGATGAGTTCTCACAAGCCATAACTGTTTTAATGGTCATATAGGTATGGGTTATGATTAAATGAGAAACACAGTTCTCACCTACGTCCTTGTATTGATTCCAGTTATATGAGGACCCAATGAAGTACTGATTCTCAATGTATATGAAATGTTGGGCGGCACGGATGGCCCTTACATATGCTGTATGTATGCTCATATCTATAAGAACATTCTTCCCACACACCAAGTTCTGTTCCAATACAATGTAATCTTTTAGGGGAAAAGCAATTTGTAACCAATAAATTTGATTGCAAAGAAACTAATTTTCAACTAACCCTCATTATAGCCCCTTTAGGATCCTTTGGGAAGCCTTTGACAGAATTTGAATCAATGGAACGAAACACCTGCATGATGTACCAAAGCAGAATAATTATCAAAGTCCACATTGCTGTGAAGCTAAGGTAATCTTTTCAATCTTTAATGCTTTCTTGGACCATGGATATTGGAGAGGAAAAGGAAAAAGAAGAAAAGTATCAAAAACGAAACACAAAACACAATCATTTGAATT
The DNA here is from genome assembly GCA_018894105.1 of Jacaranda mimosifolia. NCBI lineage: Eukaryota > Viridiplantae > Streptophyta > Magnoliopsida > Lamiales > Bignoniaceae > Jacaranda > Jacaranda mimosifolia. Next base: position 12,596,590 of record CM032120.1, on the reverse strand, counting down.
CAGAAAAATCATCAACAAATAAAACACGAAGTGAATTGAGAAAAAATATTTTCCTTAGTGTTTTCGCTTGTCAAAATCGGAGGACCAGAATAGCCTAAAGCTCAATGAAATTGGTTTACCTGCACATGCCAACCCTGAGGATCATCATCACTTACACAAGGAGCATCAGCTATCCCCAATATTTCAGGCATCCGTTCTATTCGAAGCAAAGCATCATCATATGACATCTTCAGTTTTTTAATTCCATGTGGCTTTGAAGCCTTGAGCCACCGCTCCTCAAAATTAGTCAGAACATCGTATGCCGCAGGCCCATCAATTTTACAGTGCAAATCGTGCCATGGTTCTCTTGGACAACCGGTAACATTTCCCTGTTCAGAAACTGACTTGAATCAACAAAAAGATGGGCTCGTGCACGCACACACACACACACACACAAAGTGCTCCTAAGAAAAAGAAACTAAAAGAAAAAAAAATGGTAAAAAATTTTGTAACAACGATCAAAGAAGGGAAGGTGAAAAGTTGAATGAAGCCTGAATACAGGAAGAGAAATAATTATAACCTTGAATAGCAATCAAGAATTTACACAAAATAACATCCACTAGAGACAGAAGGAAAAGAATTACCGCATAAGTTGGGTTGTGATAGTCATCTGAGTGCAAAGTATGCAGTGTTCTAAATATAGGGTGCTGAGGAGTATCATATCGCCCATCACACAAGTCCAGTCCTCCTAGAAAAGCAATTATTCTTCTTTTGTTATTTCCAGCATCAGCATCCACTATCACAGTTTTCTGATGGTGTGTATAAATGACCCCAACTTCCTAATCATGATATTGTGAGACATTAAACACCAAGTTTTGTCAACAATTCAGAAACTTTAAAGAAATGGCACCAAGAATAACACACTGAAGTGATAAGCATAATCAAAAGAGCAAATTTCCACAAGCAATTCAGAAATTAGATAGGCATATTGAACTCACTAAATAAAAGTTGTTAGCATATTTTCTGTATCTAATCTTGTTTTATTTAGTCTATTTTAGACGATAGCTCATATGTATATATATATATACACACACACACATATATATATGTACTTATCCATATCATTTTTATGCACTAACTCTAATTCCATCTAATTTCAAGAGTTCTAATTTCTCGAATGTAAAGGTCCAAAAAGGAAATCTTGAAAATCGTCGAAAATTAGGAATGAACTGTATGAAAGGTAAAGGTATGTTACTTTTTCGCATGTTAACATAATCCTCAATCTTGCTCTACTACTAGCCATTATTAAATCATTTCATCATTACTTATATTACTAAAAAGTTCATTATTATTCAATTTTATTCCTGAAATTAGTGTAAAATTTGCAATGCTATTGGATAAGACATGGGAACGAGTTCAATCCTAGGGGTACTATGTTACAAAGCTTCTATGGAACTTATCAAGAAACATGGAAATCATCATTCTTCAGTAATACTACAGAGATGTAGGAGCTGATGCTCGTTGAGCACCACTACACAATCAACGAACAGGCACATGTATCAGTAAGTCATAGATACCCACTATGAAAGAAGCACCCAACAATCACATGATCTATACTATAGCAAAAATCTTGGCAGAAGGTATAATAAAACTTTAAGCAACAAAAAATGCTTCTGGCATGAACATAATATAAGTGACCTGAAACCAAAACTAAGAGAAAAAGATGAAAAATGACTCATATAAAACCATACCCTCTGCTTTACCCAGCTGTGACGCTTTCCAGCCACTCGAGGACAAAGCAGCACTTGAACAGAAGAGTGTTTAAAAAAACGACGAGTTTCTTCATCATGAGTTTGCATGACTCCATCCTGAATATGCATAAGCTTATGATAAGGGCTTTGCTACGAAAGTGAATAAGGAGATGAATTTGCTCAACTACAGACATTTGTTATCAAAATTGTAAATAAAATAGCTCTAGGATTCATAGACGCATTTAAGGGAAATTAGACTCTAAAGCTCCTATCTAAACTCACATGAGAAAATAAAAATTTAATGATCATTTTGGAGATAATAAAAAATCTGATAATATATCAATTATATTCGTTCACAACACATAGAGCAAACATGCAAAAAATGGCAAAACTTTGGCTGATAAGCTTGGAAAGTCAATTGCATCACAATTATCAAACGGTCTAACTCACTTCGGAAAATATTGGAATATTAAATATGCCTCCATAACCATCTGGCTGTAAAAGAAGATGAAGAAAGAGGTTTTCATCTATATTTGCTAAAACCTGATACCACTCCAACTTTCATGAGCATTTGTGATTTTTTATTTTCATATTAGAAGAGCAGGAAGGGGATTGAGGCAAGAAAGATACATGACTATCTGATCTCATAATCATATTTTAAGATATCTTGCAAGAGTAAGACCACAACAATCTGCAGCAATGCAGATGTTTGACGCAAGGCAAGCACTTACTGTTTTGTAGCCCAGTATGCTTCTTGATGTAGGGTCATCCCATACAAGAAGCAGCACTCTTACTCCTTCCTGTGATTTTGACTTCAGAAGCTCACCCAAAGTGGAATCAGATAGAGAATTATCATCCCTAACAAGTCTGACTTTGTGCCACACTGACCATCCAGTAATATAGATCAAGCGACGAGCTTGGCGTATTGCGTCGAACATGTCATGCCAACATTTCCCATGTATGTATTGCATCCCACTGTCGAGCATCAGATTTGGGAGGCATCCATCAGGTACATGAGCATCTTGATAGAGGGTAACTGTTCCACCTCTCCTAAGAGGAAAGTATGTCCCAGGAACTCCCATATAATCAGGACCAGCTCCAATTCCATGATGGTAAATGCTTAATTGCTCCATTGGATAATACTGTATTGATAGACTTAAAACAGCTCCATTCTTGCAGGGCTTGCCACTAGCATTAAGAATTGGAAAAAATCCCTGAATTTTCCCTCCTCCATATATATGCTCAACTGGAATCGATACTGTTCCTATATACTGTGAACCCACAACATCATTATCCTTCACAACAAAGTTCACTTCAGCAGCATTATGGGCTACTGGAATTATAAAATTTTGCATCCAAACAGGATTTTCATCATTGCTTATAACAAAAGTCCTTCCAATAGTTGCACCTGCTGTTGTTATGGAGACGTAGGGATCACTTGTAATCTTACGGTTTATTTGCCCTTCAATTTTGCTGCTCATATTACCGGGCAATTTGTTGAACATATCACCTAATGTTTTGTGGAACATATCCATGTTTGGGAGGTTTTTAGCTTCATATACCCAAATATCCAAGTTCCCATGTAAGAGCAAAACCTTCAAAGACGTTTTAGGAGATGAAGATGAAGCCTGCACAAGCTGCATTCCCCCATCATATGGAATATTTGCATGTGCGGCCGTATTCTGTGATGATGCCTCCCAGCTTGAAAAGGAGTTATTACGGTACCCATATATAGACCCTGAACCATTATGTTTATTAGTCATTGGCAAGGGTCCTGAGTGATATTTTTGAGGGGGACCAACCACAGATGCAGCTGCAGGATCTGGAGGAGAAGCAGGCACAGATGGCTTGTTTTGACTATCAGACAAACGCATATTTGCTAATTGATCATCAATAGGTGGATAAACCGGAGGGTAAGTGGGAGGAATATCATCCAGACGATCGGAGCTTGCTGTTGAATCACCCAGAGACTCACCCACAGACGATGAACTATGTTGGTAACGGTGGTGACTGGAATAATCACTGCTGACTCTAGGAGGAATTTCAGATTGAACATCCGGAGGCTGCAGTCTCCCAGATGTTTGATGATTCAGGTAATGAAATGAGCCATATTGGAAACTACCATATGCCTGAAGGGAAGGCTGAGGAGGAGCAGGTGATGGAGTTGGAGAAGGAGGAACCTCGTATGCATGATATTGGTAAGCATGGGAACTATACTCTGCCGGGAGATGGGGTGCCGAAGGAGGTGCTGACGGCCATGGAACACTTGGATAGGGATAATTCAGATGACCAGAAAGTGAGGTGGTATAAGGGGGTTGATAATGAGGATGCTGTGGATAGGCATATGGACCAGGAGCTGGCGGAGGATAAGCAGGCTGTGCAGCAGAATTTGGAGACGGATATGGAGGATGAACAGGCTGTGCAGCAGAATTTGGAGGTGGATATTGATTTGGAGGTGGAGTTGCTCCATAAGGGTAGGTATAGGCAGGATTATAAGGGTATGGAGGTGGAGGATAATTATTTTTGTTGTCCATTCGCGGACCAAATTCTTAACCTCTGATTCTTTTCTACATACATAAAGATCACAATTTAATCATAGAAAACTCAGAAAGATTGCACATTTATCGAAGGGGCCTCTGTCTTTGAATTCAACAATGATCTTTGCCCCACCTGAATTAACAACTACAATGAACAAGTGATATAGAGAAACGGAAATAAAAAGGGCTTCTAGTTGAAAAGATGAAATCTTTACAGACAACAGAATTGACCAAGCAAAAATATCAAATGGGCTCTCTTTCAATAATTCAAGAACGTGAAGAATCTATGATCTTTTTGAGCTCGGATCCTGAAAAAATTGATCAAACAAGAGAGAGATAAAGAAAGGAAGAAGATTACCTGAAAAACGTGAAATCTTTCAAATTGCAATTATCTCTCCGATGTTCCAGAGCCCAAAAAGAAAAAGATCAAGATTATAGACCAGGTGAATTATAGGACGCGCAATGAGCAATAATTCCAAAATATCTGCTTCTTGGTAGAAATTTTCAGGAAGAAGGTCAACTTTTTACCGGTTGTTTCAGGTTACAGATTGAACATTTTCATGATTCGGAGATGCGTAGGTTGGACAAATTCAGACAGTTACCCACATACACCCTTTGGTTTGTCTTGTACGTGGAGTAATCTGATTGGCTTGTCAGAAACACGTTATTTCTATCTCTTGGTTTTCTTCTCGCTCTGGGTCAGCATTTTAAACTTTGAACTGAAGTTTTATGGCAGGACAAGAAAAATGTTGCCAAGATTAAGTCATATCTTTTGTGAAAAGTAATTCTGTTGATTATTAGCAGGAAGGATCTGAAAAGGTTTGCCTTATGCTTGATGGGCCAAGATTAGAAAATTGTTTAGTTAAATTGACTGCTACTAGGTATATTACCATCCATCTTCTAGAATCTAGAGTGCCTTTAGGCTTTTACAATTTTTAGTTGAGGAAAAGTTATACTTGTGAAGATCCCAAAAGAGAAGTTTCCAATGGTCAAATTTTAAGTATCTTGTTATTTTTGTTCTTTGCAAGATTCCCAATATTTTGATAAAATAAGATGGGCTGCTTGGCTATGGGATCTCTATCACAGATACAAATATGTTAACATGAGATCCTCCAATCTTGTTGCCAATATAGGAACTAAACACCCTTAACTCCCAATCTTGAGATCAGATTCAACTTTATTCGTTTTTATCTTTCATGAATTCTATGTGTGATAATTCGATTGGTTTGATTCATAATTTTCATAAAAATTACGAAGTCGAATCCTTTTATACAGTAATAGTAGTAAGTGAACAAGTTACTCTTATGCAGGCAGGAAGTTATTGTTATTTTTATGACGATTTGATAACGAATTCACCCTTTACAATTAGACATTTCAAAATAACAGGGACTTCTATGGCGTCGTATGAATTGGCTTTTCTTTTCAATGACTATGTCTCTAGTGAAGTATGTGGCTTTGAAACTTAGAAATCACAGTAGATCAAATCATATTGGCAGAAAACTAGAAATATAATCTTCTATTCTTGAAATAGATCAATATTGCAGAAGATATGGAATGTTGGCTTATTCTGAGACAGCTTATTTTAGAATGAGAATTTGCACCCTAACAGTTTGATTACTGCAGCCAGGTGACTGCAATAGGACTCCTAACAGAGTATTTTTGGAAAGCCCACACTATAGATCCAAATGAGAAATTAGCGGACATAACCCCTTCATTCATTGCCATAAAATTCACTTTGTAACTCAATTTTTCTCCCAACTTCTGAAAATTCAAAACTTTAGGCTCCACAATGATGGATACCCCTTCAGGTTCAGTCACTTTCACAGCATAACTACTCACAGGAATTCCAACATTTGTAACTGTTCTCTTGTATGTAGCTGTACCATTTGGAGCTTTGCTGCCGAAAAGAACTGCAAAAGAAGGGTAGTTCAAGTCACCAGGTTGAAAATCAGAACCAGCAGGGCAAGTGAAATTCCCACCAGAAAAAAGGGCTATTTGTGAAGAGTTGTAATTTAGGCTACACAAGTAGATTAAGTAATCCTCTGTGGAGATGTCATAGATTAGCCCTGGATCTGAAGCCTTCTCGGGGTCGACATGGCCGGAGCCAAATGTGAAAGAAGTGGCATATTTTGAGCTTGTGGCAGCATCGGCCATTGGAGAATTTCGAGAGTCATTAGTATAAGCTGTTGTCATTAAGGCTGATTTTATTGCTGCCGGCGACCAATTCTTGTGCAGAGATTTGAGCAGTGCTGCTATCCCACTGATATGTGGACAAGACATAGAGGTACCTGAAATAATGTTGAAACGAACGCTTCTTCTGTCACTTTTGAGCTGAGTTGGGCTAATATTTGGCGGCCATGCTGCTAGAATATTAACTCCTGGTGCAGTTATATCTGGCTTGATGATATCAGGTCCAAACAAACTAGGTCCGCGGGAGGAAAATGCAGCCATAACTGGAGCGGGATTGCTGAAAACTACTCCTTCAAACTTGATCATAGCAGTTGCATTGCTTGAGAAATTTGTATACATTTTGATAGCTCTGGCTGCTTTAACTCCCACAGATGTAGCTGGCAAGACGTGAGGATCAGCAAAGAGCTCCTCCCCCTGATTTTCGGCGTTTGCCAGTATCATGCCGGCTCCACCGGCCTTTTTCACTTGCTCCCCTTTTGCAGCTCTGCTGTTGATTCCTCTCTCACAAATGACAATCTTTCCTTTAACTAGTCTTGGAGAGAGGGTGCTACTGGTGCAAAACTTAGCATCTCCACCTCCTGCAGTTTCCCCATATACCAAAGGCAACTGCTTGGTGGGCTTGCCAGAGTACAATGAGGCCCCTGAGAAAACCTGCCCATCACCAAGATGAAGCTTAGTTGGAAATCCACGGTCCATATAGCTCGCTGCAACCGTCATCACCCACGGGGCAGTATTGCTAACTGTGGACTCAAAAGGCCCTGAATTACCGGCTGAGAATGAGACGAAAACTCCATTTTGGGCTGCGCCAAATGCCGCAATAGCCAAGTTGTCCATATAATACGGCTTAGAAAACCCTCCTAGGGAGAGCGACAGCACGTCCACCCCATCGCTGACTGCTTGTTCTGTGGCAGCTAATATATCAGAACTTGTACATCCTAGTTGGAAGCAAGCCTTATAAGCCGCAATTCTTGCTGTATATCTCATTCCAGCAGCTATTCCTTTAGCTAGACGTAAAAAACTTGCACCGTTTACACGATTGCCACCTGCTATTGAGGCTGTATGCGTTCCATGGCCCTGAGAGTCGCGAGGGGATCTGTAGTCCAACGTCTCATTTATTCTTCCAGCAACAGCCTCATACCCCTTGAAGAAGACTCTTGCACCTATAAGCTTCCTGTTGCATTTTGAGGCTGCAAATTTTGTGCCAACTTCACATTTTCCTTTCCAATGAGATGGCGCTGGTGATAGGCCTGAGCCGCTGAAACTGGGGTGCTCAGGCCATATACCGGTATCAACAACACCAATGATCACATCTGAAGCAAGATTTTGAGCACTCCATAAGCCTTTCCCCTCCTGCAGGCCAAGAAAATGGGGTGAATAAGTCGTGTGGAGGACGAGTAACTCATCCTTGGTGGCAGAGAGGAAACCATCAAATTTTCTTATAGATTCTAGATGTTTCTTGGAAAGCTTTGCTGAAAAACCAGAAACGATGTTTTCGTAAACATAAAGGAGTTCAGGGAGTAATGTTGGTTGGTTCTGATCTTCATCTTCTCCTGCTGAAGATATAGTGATGGACTCGAGGATGGCCTCGTACCATCTTTTTGATGTTCCCAGTGAGACGTCTAAAACTTTGATCTTGGCCTTGTCCATATGAACCACATATGTTTCTAAGTCTATGACAGCACATGATGTACTTACAACCATAAGACACAAAACTAGAAAGAACAATATCCTGAATATCATCGTCACTGCTGCAAGAAGAAGAAGAACAGAATCAGAAAAGGGAAATTACTGATGATTTTTTATAGAAGTCATACTTAATATACACCAGATAGGCCAGAATTTTGGCTGATTATAATTTCTAAGAACCACTAATGAGTAACATGGCATGCGTGCCTATTCTTGGTAATAAATCTGCATGTAAAATGAACTGCAAATGATCGATGCTTCAGAGTAAAACATTACGTTACAAATCTAAAAGTCTAGTACCTGTTATCATGCTGACAAACGAACCTGAATCATATGAATCACAGTGGAAAATATACTACTTTTCCAACTTTTTGGTCAAGAAATTTGGACAGTTGCCATGGGCCAAGAGACAGGAACTAGAGTAACTGAGTAAATAAAGCAATTAAAACTATGTCGGGTAGTGCCCTGTTTTCCAGGGTACAAAGTACAAAATGGAACATGAGATGACTTAGAATGGCATTGGACTAAGCCTCTTGATGCACTTGAACAAAGACAAGTAAAAGTTCGCCTCACTTTTTAGTTCTTTCTGTAGTTTTATAGACAAGGCAGAGAGTGAGAGCTTGACATATACTCCGTGCTTTTTGCCTTTGGCACACGCACTAAAGTGTGCAGCTTTATCTACAGCGCACGCCTCAAATTGGATATGAATATTAGAGAACAAAAGCTGCCAAAGTTTGATAGAGTTGGAGTTGAAGCGTGTTGATGGTTATCTTTGTAAGATGCCTTTGTAATCCGAGATCGTCCAATAGGTTTGATTCGGGATCCATCTATTTATGGTCCCTCGTTAGATTTAACTCAAAACCATCACAGGGTAAGAATTCTAATGAAAACTTTCTGAAATTTAAATCAGTTAGATCAAAATTTGAGCAGTAAAAACACATATCTCAAAGGTTAAAAATGGAGTTTTTATATTGGGATGCAGAGTTGTACCGATCCTTTCAAATTTAAATGGCTTCTTAGGATGCTATTCATTGCCACTCAATGATCTAGACAACGAATCATGTTCAAAATTTATTTCCATATCACCTTGCTTAGTGGGCACATGGACCAGTCATCATATTCCCTTTGCTTCCACTTAAAGGCATGCATAGTTCCATGCTAAGGTGGTCTGATCTGAAAGGTGATTTTAGGGGGGCTAAAGGTAATACTCTCAATTGTTCTCCTCTCCATTTTTCCTCTTTTGGTAGTGTGGATGGACCATGTGCTACAGTGGCTTCAGAAATCCAACTCGTCTTGTTAATTCTAGAAACATGCTCAAGATTTTGGGTAAAGAATGGACAGTGCTGCTAACACAGCACAAGATATTATGATGATTGTTCCATTTCAGTGTAAGTGTCTGACCTAATAATAGATGATTTATCATTGTTCTTCACTTCTTTGGCATTTGATGATTAAGCTTGGGAACCCTTTTTTTTTTAATGAGATTTTGATTGAGTTTGTAAAGTACAAAATAAGATAACTCAGATTATTGGCGTTGTTGGATGAAAATTAATAATTGTTTGAAAGCAAATAAAAATTAAAGTTATTGAAAATTACAAACAAGTACTTTCTATGTCTAAATAATATATATATATATATATATATAATTTTAAGCTGAAAGTAAAAATATAACATGCTCATTAATAAATGAGATAATACAAGTAAAAGATTATCTATTTATTTAAGGAATGTCAATTAAGATAATTGACGAATCATATGACGTGATTCAAGCATATTATATTATTAAAATTCGATAAAGAATTCCAAAATGATAAAACACGAGATTTATTTTAGAATAAGGACTTACTCATTATATGAACAATATATTTTAGAAATACCTCATTGCTCGATTCTTGAAAACTTCTATAATTTATTTGCACTAACTACTATGGAAAAATATAGGGTAAATTGCATTTTACCCTTGTGTGAAAATGAAAAAGAGCAAAAAAAAACCCCTTACGAAAAAAGAAGAAAAAAAAATAAAAAATCATCCTTGTGATTTTAAAAAATAGATACACCACCCCCCTTGATGATTTGCTACAATTTTCCCTAATTTCAATATGTAAAGACTATACTACCCCTAATAATTTCATATTTTTTCAATTTTATTTATTTATTCATTTTAAATATATTTTTATATTTTTTTTCTTCTCCTTTATACCAATTTTTTTATTTTTAAATTTAAAAACTATTTTTATTTTCATCTTTCTAATTTATTCTTTTTTATTTATATATAAATATATAATATATAATATAATAAACATAAATATATAAATATAATATATAATACATTATAAATACATAAATATATTTATACATAATATATATTAATAAATAAATAATTTATTATATTATATATAATATCCCCCACCCACCCCGCGGTCCCCACCTAGCGGCTGTGGCTGCCGCTCGCAGACCTCACAGGTGGCCTCCATGGCCCCTGCAAACGCGGCCATGGAGGCAGCCTCCATGACTGCCTGCAAAACTCGGCCATGGAGGCTGCCTATGCGGCGGCGCGGCCATGGAGGCCTCCTTTGCGGCCGCCGCTAGCAGAGGTGGCCTCCATGGCAGCGTTTGCAGGAGGCGGCCGCATTGTAGCGTTCGTCGGCGGCCAGCGGTAGGGTGGGTGGTGGGTTTATATCAATGTATATAAATATGTATATGTGGGTATATATATAAATATATTTTATATTTTATATTTTTTATTTTTTTATAAATAGAAATGATCCGATCCATCAATTTTTTTCAATAGATCCAACAATTGATATTCAAGGGGAAAATTAATGTTTCAACAAGACAAACCCTGAATCAAACGCACTTTCCGCGCGTGATTTGCACCGCCAATTAAAGGGGGGTAATTTGCTATTTTTAAAAAAATATAAGGGAGGAAATTGCCTTTTTTTTTTTTTCAAAAAGGGTTTTTTTCTTCTTTTTTTTTTATTTTCACATGGAGGTAAAACCTAATTTGCCCAAAAAATATATGTCGGGAAGAATAAATATTTCTCAAACATGATTACAAGTCATTTTTCAATTTTATAACCAATTTTTTTGTTTCTTTGTTCCATTTACTAAAAATTAGAAATTAAGATTTAAGAATGTACAAGCAAAAAGAAAAATGAAAACCACAATTAAATAGATAAAAATAGGACTCTGATAACTCAATATATTTATAAAAAGAAAAAGAAAAAGGAAAGAAAGAAAGAAAAGGCTCTAAACCCACACCTCAAATCTAAAACCCCCACGGCGACTCCAACACCATGAGAAAAAAATGATGACCTTTGTCAGCCGTCTCTCCCGCCGGAAACAACCGCTGGGAACTTTTCTTTTCTCCACGCGCCACCCTCTCTGCACAATCGCTACCTCCTCTTCGAAGCTCCGCTCTAAATACTCCTTCGTAGCTCCTCCCTCTCTCCACCCGCAGCCGCCCAATAAAAGTACCCGTTTTCAGTCGGCATCGGAGTACCAAGTCCAAAAACCATCCAAAGCCGCTTACCGCCCGCCATCATCCCTGGACAGGTCGGACCCTCCGATCGGGTCCGACCTTCCATTCGACTTCCGGTTCAGCTACACCGAGAGCAGCCCAAAAGTTAGACCCATTGGGCTGAGGGAGCCAAAGTACTCGCCTTTCGGGCCGGGACGTCTTGACCGGGTATGGACAGGGGTTTGTGCCCCGGCTGTCGACCCTAAAGTGGGGTCCGCCGGAATTGATGGTGAATTGGAGGAGACGAGGAGAGTGATAAGAGATAGAGTTCGAGGGGAGCCCTTGACTGAAGCTGAAAGGAAAGCTCTTGTTGAGAGGTGCCAAAGGAATAAAACAAAGAGGCAGATAAATTTGGGTAAGTTTGACTTTTAATTTTTTAAAATTTTTGTTTAGGTTTTTGTTTTTTCATGTATTTTGTTGAAATTGGGTCATTTCTTTTAGTAAGTTTAATTGGTTTCAAATTTTGTAAAAGTGGAATAGGCGATGTTGTTAGTAGTTTTGAGCCGTTAGAAAGTGCGTGAGAATGAAAGGCGTGGCAACGGGAAAGGGGTGGAAGAATTGGAGCTATGGTGCAAATTATGAGCCTGAGTTGTAAAAGTTACGAACTTTCAATGAAAACTGTGGAATTCAAGTGAGAATGGAAGAGGTGTGGGGAGTGGGTGAGTGGAAGAATTGGAGTTGTGGAGCAAATTATGAGCTTGGTTGGAAAATTTATGAACTTTCAATGGAACTGAGGAATTCAAGTATTCATCGAATTGGATGAATTTGTTTTGGAGAAGAGATGCGAGCTTTGTCTTGTGAAAATGAAGTTGATGGCTTAAAGATGTTCCATGGTAAGAGAATTTCCATGTGGTTGCTGAAAGATTCAATCTTATCACTTGTTCTTTTGAACGTTGGCGAGAGTGGAAATTTTGTTGATTCTAAGTCCTGGAGAAATTTTGGGTGCTGTTGAAATCCTATTGATACAGTCATGGCGTCTTATTTCTTAAGATGTTAGCTGCTATTGTTGGTTAGTATTTTTCATATTAGAGGTATAGTTCCTTAAACTAGTGGTTGCTATGGTCATGTGACACATGAGTGAATTAACCATTTGCTGGTTCTATCAGGTGCATTTCTTCGCTGCAATATCACTATATCAGTATGATTTAATCCTTTTGGGATATTTCCTTATGTTTATTAGTTTACAAGGAGTTTTGTTGTAAGTAATCTAATAAATCATAAGGGACTGTTTATGGGATATTGAATAAGCACTTTTTAGATGAACCAAGTGCTTAAAGTTGCATTTTATAGTGAGAATGCTTTCTTCTTCTTGTTTCTCTCATTAAAAGATTTTCCAACTCTCATTGATGGTTGATTTTTCATGATTGGAAATAAGCATCTCAAAAATGCTTACCTAGCCCATGACTTTCCTGGGCTTGCACAGAGGGTTAGACCAAAGAAGCAAGCTTATTTACAATATTAAAATACTTCTTTTACTTTTAGACAACAATTGAAGTACTCAGGTTCTCATCTAGTCATCTTGATTTTTGAGTGTGCTTTCACAGGGAGGGATGGTTTAACGCACAACATGTTGAATGTTATTCATAATCACTGGAAACATACGGAGGCTGTCAGGATAAGGTGTATGGGAGTGCCTACTGTTGATATGAAAAATATATGCACTCAATTGGAGGTATTTTCTTTTCCCATATGACTTCCTTCCCATTTTGTCATTTTGAGGTAGCATATTGTTGGAGGAAATTTGTGTTTTTGGTGAATTCAATCCATACGTCTGATATAGATGTCTGAATTTGCTTCTAGTTTTTCCAGGAATTTTGTAACATTGGTTTATCTATATTCTTTCTTCCTCCCTTATACAGATGAAAATCTTTTGACTTCTTGTTTATGAGTTGTGGCTTTCACATTGCATATATTTTGTTATATAAAACATTTACATGTATATTCCAGGACAAAACATTTGGGAAGATCATCCATAGACATGGCGGCCAACTCATACTTTATAGAGGTAGGCACTATAATAGAAAGGAAATGCCTGAGGTTCCACTGATGTTGTGGAAGCCTCAAGAGCCAGTGTATCCAAGGCTCATAAAAACTACTATTGATGGCTTGAGCATCGAGGAAACAAAGGAGATGAGAAGAAGAGGATTATCTGTCCCTGCGTTAACTAAACTTGGTAAAATTACACTCTGTGTTTCTTTAGTAAAAAGTTTTGCTTTAATCTTTTATAACATATGATTTACTGCTGCAGCTAAAAATGGCTATTATGCTAGTCTCGTACCCATGGTTCGGGATGCTTTTCTTTGCGATGAACTGGTTCGGATAGACTGTAAAGGCCTCCCAATAAGTGATTATAAGAAAATAGGGTGCAAACTGAGGGTAATGCTTTCTTTCTTATTGAAGTTGAAGTGCTTTCATATTATTAATTCTTGTTATTGGAAGACTCTGCATACCAATCTGGTAAATTTATGCTAATAATGCTCCTTGAATTGTTTAGTTCTTATAAAAATGGTTGTCATCTATTATAAGTTATCACTTTCCCTTTTGAGAGAAGCTGAAGGTCAGAAAAGTCAAATTGAAATATTTTGAAAAACTGTTTCCAATTTTTCAAGGGCAATTGGAGAAGAACTTATGTCAAACGAAAATCTCTTTCGGATATAGCATTTGTTGCCACTGTTGTTGGATAGAAATTTTTTGGTTTGATTTGGTCCCCTCAAAGTTCACCACTGAAATCTCTTGGAAACATTTTGCTACAAGCATTACTAAATTATGTTAACAAATCTGCCCATTTTGGTGCATTATCTGACTCTATAGACATAGTTTCCTGAAAATATATGACGGGGAAAGTTCCTTTTCTAATAGCGTAGCTCTGATATCTATCTTTTGTATCTTTCCAAACTATGTACTTTTTCTATATTGTATGGAGTGTCAACCCAATGCTCTAGTTGATGGTTATTTATTTTATCAACACAGGACATAGTTCCTTGTATTCTCGTCACGTTCGACAAGGAGCAGATTGTAATATGGAGGGGCAAGAACTATGAACCCGCAGAAGGGGGTTACTTCCTCACAGAGAGGGAATCATTTGATGATCCACATAATAATTTATCAAACGGTACACATAGAAATGAAGGCACCGATTACAATCAAGGGAAAACTGGTTTCGATTCTGGTGATTCTGAGTAATCCAGGCCTCGGACAGTGCGTTCCGAAACATGCATATTGTCCAAAAACCATGATTCTCCAAGTGATGGTAATGAAATACGAATCCCTTTACATTTACTTCCATCGTTTTGGAATACTTATGTATTATCTTTATGTCCATTTCACAGAACATGCACATGCCCTTCGGAAAATTAGATCCAAAGAAAAGATTGATTCTGCTGTTCATTTCTGTCCCACATGCCTGCTGAATGTGCACATGGTATAGACGGGTTTGATGAGATTTAACGGTAACTATGTTCAACGTGATCTTGAGCTTGTATAATATTTAAGCTCTTGCAGTATTATAATTGGAACCACCATTGTTTTGTAAGAAGAGTAGTGTTGATGATTTGAGTATTCATAGTTTTACTTTGTTTTGCTCACAATTTGGCCTCCAGCACTAGTTCTCCATAGAATAATAATGCCATCATGAGAGGAGCATTCACAAGGCCACTTGATTTTTACTAACAAATTGAAACATGCGTCTGTTACTATTTTATTTTATTTCTTGCATCTAGTTGACAAAAGAGCAATCTGGAGGAATTCTAGGAAGTGCTTATCTAGTGGCTTTTTATTTATTTATTTTTATTTAACATTAGAAAGAGCAAAAGAGAAGCATAATCATGCAATTAATGACTAAGGTGCATTTAGATGCGCATGGGGGTCTTGTACGTCAACAGGGAGGGATGTTTAGTATCGAATCTTATATCGTTAAATTTTTGTGGACGTTTACTGTTAAATTTAAACCAATGGTTCTCGTCGGATGAAAGCAATACTTTAACCACTGAGTAAAATAGGTTGGGGTTCTTTAAATCTGGCAATTGGGTACCCATGGGTAACTCAATAAAAGGTAATGATGGGTTGGGTAAATTTATCAACGGATAGGGATGGAGTTAGAATTTTGGTTTATGGGTGGCAAAATTCTGAATTATCACAAATATAATTTTTTTTTTATTATTTCATATATATACAAATAAATACAATGGGGCAGAAGGCATGTCTTCAATAAGAGGAGGGACAAATTTATAATTTGAGGATGGTAAAAGTGTAATATTTTAAAATTTTTAATGTAAAAAAATGAAATTTTAATATTTTGAGTGGGGGGCGACTGCCCTTGCTAGCGCCCCCCTTGGCCTTGTCTCTATCTGTGGGTAAATTTGCCTGCTTTTATTGGGTACGAGATAGTGGATCGATTATCCATAAGGATGGATAGTGGGTAACCTTTCGTAATAATTTTTTCTTTTAATATTTAAAAGGTAAATTAATATCCATCTTACAACTTACATGATGTTATTAAAATATTAATTAAATAAAATTAAAAAAATTAACAAATTGAATAAGTACTTAAAGCATATTAATAATGGTGTCGTTTAATACTTACAACTTAAATATTCAAAATCCATCAAATTTAAAGTACATTACATTTAAAAGTTCAAATTGAAATCTCATTACATGCAAAAAAAAATTTAATTAAAAATTTGAATATCACTCAAATTGTTGTCTTTGTAGAAGAAGACATTACATTCATGAAAATATGCACAACAAATAATTTATCACTTGATTACATAAGTGACTGCTATTTGAGAAGGGCTTTTTGTTATGTACTATTTTGTATTTAGGGTATCGTTCTAGGATATTAGTTTGTTGTAATTTTTTTATTTGTAAGATTCAAAAATTAAAAGTTAGATTAAAATTTTTAAAAACATAAATATATATACATGCATCTCGTGGGCACCCATGGTTAGGCCAAAAAAGATGGGTAATTTGGGTATTGGTAAAATTACATGTATTTTATTAGATTGAGAATATAAGACTTATTACCCATAAATTTTTGGATATCCATGGTTACCCGTGGACATGAATACTATTTTGTCAAGTCTATAATATTAAAGTTTGAACTCCAAACTGCATATATATTAGTGTAAAAATGGTACCACTTGATTGACAATAATATAATATCATTAATTTTTAATCATTAATCATAACATTGTACGGAAAATGGATTGGATGGGATACCAATTACTTCTTGAACCTCAATTCTTGCTTTTTTTTTATTAAAAAGAAATTCAATTGTCGAACCTATTTTCAAGAACTTATTAATCCTATTTTCTTTAATCAAAGTGGCCGACTTGGGATGAACATATTAAATCAACCAGATGAAAAAAGCTACAACCATCCAAAGGAAAAGACAGTAAGGGCCATAAAAACCCATCCACAAACATGTGGGTCTTTTATGACTTTTATGCTGTCCTTTTTCCATTACCATCTTTTTATTTGTGTGGACAATAAGGAATGCACATACCAAGTACGTACATACAATACTAGGATGATGTGACCATACGATGGTGACCTTAAAATAAATTTGTTAAACTAAGATTGTCAAAAACTTACAACGTGTATGGCACAGGGTCTCTCTACCTTTCAATTTAAGTCTATCACTTTATAAAAATGTCATGTTTTTTGGTTTGGTACACTTGGTAGTTCCAATCTATTTCATACCTATAGTCCTTTGTTATAACAACTAACAATTGTGTGTCTATCAATTTTTGCGAATTAGGGCAAGAGACAAGTAAGTTTGAAGGAACTTCACGTCTTCATTTTTGCGTGATTTGGTAACCATACTGGTTTCATAAAACTTTTATAGGATTTTTTTTTTTTGGTTTGTTTGGTAAAATATGGGTTTGTGAACACATTTCTCTTAGGAAAATGAATGTTTTTTAAGTCATTGGGGCCATCTCATGATCGGTTTAGTTCTTTATTTCAATGGGTTGGATAGTTGATGTCAATGAAATCGGAGAATCGAAGGTTTTACGGAAGTTAAATTTGAAACAGAACAAAAATTAGGGTCGTTGGAGAGGAATTTCAACGAAAACCCTTCAATATTTAAGTTAGTATGAGTAGAAAGGCTAAATATAATAGAAGGAAAAGAAACAAAAACAATAATGAACATAAATTTGATAATGTTTTGATTGTTGAAAGTACTTTTAAGGTGTTATTGAAGTGGACCATATGTCTTAATAAGGCGATTCATATTTCAGGAAGATCGGATGATTGGTCGCATTGAGATCAACTCAAATAAAAAGATGTGAATTCACAAGTATTTAGACATTTTTAGATTTTAATTTTTATTTGAGTTCTTTTGAACATTTTTAGCCTTTTCCATTTCATTAATAATTCAAAGGAGTGCACCCATCTTTGCAATTGGAGATTTCTTGATGATATTGATATATTATTACAAGTAATTAGTTTTCAATGATTATATTAATTTGATTATTAATATATATATATATATATATATTAATCGCAATGGTCATATTAGAATATAATGAGAAGCACATTTATATATGTAAATTTTTGTCTAAATAATATACCTAAAATTTTGAGTTTTAGTGTGGACTATTTGAATAAAACTTTATAAACATTATTAAATTTTTATGCAACTTATCCAATCACTTCAACCACTATCATTTTCCTTCTATGACTATTCATTTTGGTAACAAAATTGATTTATACCATTCTTTTGATGGTCGAAATATTCTCCTCCACTATTTTTTTTCCCTTTCTTTTTGTGTATGTAATAAATGAAACATTCTTCACTCCTGTTAAAGTTGAGAGGGATTGGTATTAAGTTTCACTTGTCTCCAATTAAGAAGTATTATCAATGCCTATTACATTTATTTTCTATAAAATATCACAAATCTTATTGACTTATTTTATTTTATTTAGGATAAATTACATCCAAACCTGTTGAAGTTACATGTAATAATATTCCTCAAATTTCTTATAAAAATATAAACGAGATCCTTGAAGTGATATGAAGACTGTCGCAGTATATAAAGTTATTTCTTTTTTTGTTTTTTTTGCAATATATAAGATTTTTTTTCCAAACAAATGTACACGCATATCTTAAATTTGAACTTTGAACTCGATTTATATGCATAAGATGACTATGAGAATAATTTATTCAATTCTTAAAAAAAAAAATCATAAAAAGAAAAGTTTAAGAATAACATGTATTCCCATGATTTTGAGGGGTGCAACTCAACTTGCCCAAATAAATAGTGAACAAGTTTTGAGAATTGCTATCCATATGTATACTTCAATGCTGTTTATAAACTGTGGGGTCCTTAGTAACAACTTGGCAGTTTTTAATGAATTGATAAAATTAATTTTGTTTTTAAATATAATTACAAAATAATTATATCTTACCTATTTATTTATTTTTTTGCTCTCTCAACTTTTACTTTTTTTTTCATTAATTATTTCACTTTATTATTATTTTTTACTCATCTTAAAAATTTAAATAAACATATCATGATAAACAAAATGATTATAATATTATAGAAAATTAAATAAATATTTTTATTTATTTTATAATATAAAAATGTAGCATACAATTATAGTGTGTCAAAATCACTTGTTAAAGACTCTTTCTCCATTTTCACTTTTCATTATCTCCTATTTAAATTTGCACGATTTTTAATATAAAATACTATATTTTTCAAATATAACTTATTTATATTTTAAATAAAATATCCAAACAATATTTTATTTTCAAAAACACTTTAATAACTAACTTTTCACTATTTATTTTCACCAAAAAATAAATCAAAGCAGCAGCCTATAAGTGATCACATAAATCACATACTTGTAACTTTGAGGGGGTAAAAGTGTAATTTAATTTCCCATGCATACAAATCACGTGGATACCCACAACCCACCAAAAAAAAAAAAAAAAAAGTAAAAAAAGAAAAATAAAAAAGAAAGTCTCCCTCCTTTCACCTTTCCCTCCTTTCCTATTTTAGTGGTTTTATTTCAATTTCACGTATATTATATATTCATTCAAACAAAATCTCACCATATAATCAGTCCCAGAATCGTAATCCCAAATTAATCGCTCCACTGTCGCAATTTCCTTTTCTTTCTCTCTCTCGCTCTACTTTCAATCCTCAGCAATGGCGGCAGAAGACCATTCTCTCTCTACTCCCCTTCTCCCATCCGACCACCAGCCTCACGTAATCATCACCGTCAACGACCACTCTGACCCGCCGCAGTCCACATCCCAATCCGACACCCACCCTCAAGTCCTGTTTC
The DNA here is from genome assembly GCA_018894105.1 of Jacaranda mimosifolia. Classification (NCBI taxonomy): domain Eukaryota; kingdom Viridiplantae; phylum Streptophyta; class Magnoliopsida; order Lamiales; family Bignoniaceae; genus Jacaranda; species Jacaranda mimosifolia. The sequence continues at coordinate 12,576,632 of CM032120.1, read as the reverse complement.
AATCGGGCGATGAAAATCGACATAATCCGTTTGCGTTTATCGGGGCGCACGATGGGTTCGAAGTGCCCGGATCCAGCACCATCGACCCGTTTCGTAATCACACGCCGACCATCGAGGGTTTGTACGAGTGGGTGAAGATTGTGATCTGCCTGCCTGTTGTGGCCGTTCGGCTTCTTCTATTCGGTCTGTGTTTGTTGGTGGGGTACGTGGTGACTCTTCTGGCGTTGCAGGGGTGGAAGGATAAGCAGAATCCGATGCCCAAGTGGCGGTGTCGGTTGATGTGGGTTACCCGTGTTTGTGCCCGCTTAATCCTTTTCTCGTTTGGGTATGTATATTTGAGTTTTAAGTTTTATTGTGATCTTGTGGAAGGTTGGAAACTGTGATGTTTGTTTGAATTCTGGTTTAATTTTATTGTTCTGGATGACCTCTTTTGTCATTTAATGTTGTTGGAATTATAACCGATTCAAGATTACTGTGGTGTTGCAAAAGTAAATACAAAATAAAAATACTACTTCTCTTATAGCAAGTCTATGGTTGTACTGTTTACGATACGTAGGCTGTTCAATGATTTGTTCTGGAAAATTATTATGTAGATAACGTACTTTTCCCCTTTCCCTTTCGTGCAAGTTTATAGTGCTTTAATTTGGTTGACTTTTTCTGTTTACAGTTCCAAACAACTATTGTTAACGGTTAGTAACATGCCTAAGGAAGCATGGCAGTTTAATGAGTGACATCAAGAATTGATTTTGAGCAAGTTGTTCATGGTTTTTTCGCTCAGTCAAATAATTCTTGTCAAAATTAGCATTATGCTTGAATAATTATATTGTTTGTCAATATTAATATGTAAGTTTCCTTAGTATTTCTTCTTACACCATTAGCATTACACCATAAAAGACTTTATCTGATAAGAGTTCAAAGCATGTAATCTTTGATAAAAGAAAATTTTCTAATATCACACAATTGAAGAATAGAGTGTTGTCAATTTTTTGATATTTTAAGAAGGCTATCTTTTGTTTCTTTCTGTTAAAGAATGTGTAATTAGGCATTTGTCATCACTGTAATTTGATCACCTTCTGGACATTAGATTGTCTAGAATGGTTGGGACCGCCAAGAAATATTAGTCAGTGGCTTAAAGATGCGTTGGATTTAGATACCCATTTTTGTACATATTATTAGATGTTAAAACAACAACCAACATGATAATGGTAACTGTATTTTTGGATGTCCCTACAAGATCAGTTCAAGTTGAAGTGATGGGCAAAGTTATGTAATGGTTTTCCCCCGTTGATGTTATTTTTATCTTCCTGCATGAGTCTTCTTGGTTCAGAAACTCACTACTGTTTCTTTTGTGTCTCCTACACTGCAGCTACCATTGGATAAAAAGAAGAGGAAAACCTGCTCCAAGGGAGATTGCTCCTATTGTTGTGTCTAATCATGTATCATTTATTGATCCAATTTTCTTTTTCTATGAATTATTTCCCACCATAGTGTCCTCTGAGTCACATGATTCCATGCCTTTTGTTGGAACCATCATCAGAGCAATGCAGGTATTTTAGAATCGAAAATTTCTGTATAATTTTTTTGATATTTATAATTATAATGTCCTCAGCCCTTTTATGGCCCGCTTTTTATTTTTGAGTTGCGATTAGGAAGCATGTGTGTGGATTGATATGCAGGATTATTTTGTTGTCCGAGTTTCATATTCATATATTATTGCATTATGACTATGAATTATGCCCATGAAAGTAGTAAGTGCTAATTCGATTGTGTTGTCTGCTTCCTGTTATGTAGGTTATTTATGTCGATAGATTCTCAAGGTCATCCCGGAAGCATGCTGTAAATGAAATAAAGGTAGAAGAATCAGTATGCGCTGCCCTACTTTCTGTTTTGAACTGAAAGGAAATAAATGAGAAACTCTAGCTGTTTAACATTCAATTTATAGGGTTGGATAAAAATATTAAGATTTAGAAGTTTTATCTATATATAAGCTATTTGATACAGAAATATGCTTTCAAGGATCTGAAAACAGAGAAAAGCTTCTTGCAATCAGTTTCCTAGAGTTCTATTATTTCCCGAGGGAACAACAAGCAATGGAAGAGTTCTTATTTCCTTTCAGCTTGGTGCATTCATCCCTGGTTATCCTGTTCAGCCTGTTGTCGTCCGTTATCCCTATGTACACTTTGACCAGTCCTGGTATTACCCATCTCAGACTTCTCTCACTCATTTTACCTGGATGTGCATTCTACTTTTTATATGAGATTCACTTCTTAAAATGTACATTTTGTCAGGGGTAATGTAGCACTTGGGAAGTTAATGTTGAGAATGTTTACGCAGTTCCACAATTTCATGGAGGTATACTTAATGTTTTTCTCTCTATTCTTTTCTTTACTCTAGTTAATACTTATCATTCAACCATTATTTTATTGTTAACATGGTCCTGCTGACAGACCAAATAAAGATCCAAAAAACCATCATATCCTTTAGTCTAATCATATACTGATGTATACGAGGTAGTGTAAGAGGGGTATTCTGGTATTTTGAACTTACATGCTGAGTTGTATGATTGAACTGCTAACTGATAACTGTAAGTTGGTTCTCTCTGCGACAAACTTTGAGCTCTAGTAACATTTCTCACAAATTGCGTACCGCTAAAAATTTATGGTGAGAAGAGAGAGAAATTGGAACGAAGTTTAACTGATATTATGTGTTTGGGAAAAATAGTGCTGTAATGGGAAGAGCTTTTGTATTTACTGCTGTGTGATTCATACAATATGTTTCTGTGATTTCCTGTTAAACCCATATTTGTACCCTCATGCTTCTCTTGATCTGATGTAGTGACATCAATCTTTCTTGCTATTCACAGGTTGAGTATCTTCCTCTTGTGTCACCTCATGAAAATCGGAAGGAAAATGCAAGTCATTTTGCTCAAAAGGTGAGCCATGTCTAAAAACAATTTGGATGTGTTGCATCTATGTTACGTAAAAACTAGTTGGGAACTTTCTTACCATTTAATTTTGAATCAAGCATGCTAGGTTCCCTACAAGATGTAGGGATCATGAGTCTTTTGTATCAAAGGCTCATTCCTCCACATTCTAAGCTCTGAGAAGATTTCTAACTTTTAAAATGGCCAATATGGTGTCTGTAGTGTATGTATATTAGGAAACATCCTGGCGTTCGGTTGATGAGGCATACATTGTTTCTGATGTGTAGTCGCATTCAATTGGATATTTTTTGCTGATTATGCAATCTTGTATAGTTTTTGTTTCTCTCTCTGTTGTGTGTTTGTTTTTGGTTTTTTGTTTTGGGGGGGGGGGGGGGGGGAGGAGATGAGGAATTATGCATCGAGCAAATGGGGCAACTTTGTAGAACACTATGCCTATTATTTTATTTGAAAATTGAATTCTTTCCTTTTGCCATTATATTTTCCTTCTGCGAATGTCTGGTACACTGTTTATCTCACAAACCATCTCTTTCTGAGTTCAATGACCAGCATTTCACCAGCTTGATGAGGCATTGGTGCCTTAACTGAGGGATGATGGTGGCAGCAAGGTGATGGGCAGTGAGGTTGGGGTAGCTAGTGTCTTATTGTAAAGTCAAGTTCCCTAGGTTGATAGTGCAAGGTTATGAAATGACAATTGCTCGATGCTCTCCCTTCCTCTATTTTGCGTATAAAATAAAGAAAAAGTTGGAGGGCAAGTTGGGGAATTAGATTTCTCCCAGCATAATCCTATATCTAATCTACAAATTAAACATTAGATTATAGATAAAGGATCATAGGATGAAGAATCTTTCTTTTGTTTCTTGAGATTCTATTTGCATTTTTATTCAGCCACAATGCATGATGAGACTTATTCAGGCTTTCCAACTCTATCTCTTTTTATCTGTTAAAAAAGAAACATGTATTTCATGTTTATTTCATATTGATATTCCACTTTGTTGTTTCAAATACATACTGCCTAAGTCATGTGTATGACTCAATGCAGACTGGTCATGTCATTGCAAGTGCTCTTAATGTGGCACAGACATCACATTCTTATGGAGATTTCATGCTTCTTGCAAAGGCGGTTGAAGCAAAGCAGGTTTGAGATTAGTTTCCTTAGTTGCCAGTGAAATTTGTTGAATTTCTAGTGTTGGACAAAACTTTATGTATCAATATCATTTCTTTTATTTCTTCCTCCTTGTCCTCTCATTTATTATATAAGATTGAGGAAAGGAAAATAGCACTGTTACTGAGTCATGCCTACTAGCTGCCAATTGATCATGTGTAGGTGTTCTAATGTTAGTCTTTTGTTCCCATGGGCAAATATTTGTTTCAATCCCTTATGGAAATTGAAAGAACTTCACTGCAAAATTTAATGTTAACCATGAAATATATTTTACAAAGTCTGTTTAAAACTTCAACAAAAATCTTGTTACAGTTGTCCTTCTTTGTTTCTTATTGCAATCTTTACCTAGCCATAAGTATTATTATTGTCAACTACTGGACATGCTTTGAGAGAGAACAAAAGTATAATAGTGGTGCTGAAAGAGTCCACTATAATTCTTCCGTGTGCTTGACTTGAGAGCATAAAGTTGGGTTAGTTCGAATTTTACTATAGTAACCTTGGAGGCCAGCAGATTTGTTAGATTTGGTTTAAGCCTGTGATGTCAGATTGTTTTTGTGTATGCAACTGTAACTTTTCATTTTATTTAATTTTTGTTCCATTGGTTTTGTGAAATCCCAATAGAGCTACCTTGGAAGTATTAATCAAGGAATTATCTGTTCCCATTTGCTTATCTGGATATTATATTGTTAATTGTTCACTGATAGCATATTAAAATTTATTCTTTTACCAGGAAAACCCGTCGCTGTATATGGTAGAAATGGCCTGGGTACAATCAGTAAGTCATACTTGCTCCATCAAAGCTCTGCAGAAAATTAGGATTAGTTAAATTTGTCTTTGTTTGTTATTAGAAGTCTTGTTTTATGAAATGTGTTTGGATATCCATGTCTGTTTACATTTATCATCCCATAAACAATGCTTCCAACATTCAATGCATGGAAGTAAGGGTGCTCGATGGTAATCTGCAGTATTTTAAATCAAAGCTCTGATCATTGTGTTCTCTTGCTGTAGTGTTTCTTATGAGTTAAAACTAATATTTGGCATTTTAATTGCATAATAATTGGCAAAAGTTGTTATTCACTGAATGACAAGGCATTATGGATTTTCACAAAAAATGGTCGCAATATTTTTACAAAAACAAACGCCTTACTATGGGGAATAGAATAAATACTCAGGAATCCCAGTTTGAGTGCTTTACTTTAATTCGCAAAGTATGACTGGCAGAAGTATCATAACCAGGTGTATTTAATTTTGTTTTGTAAGCCCTAGAATCTATTTCTTGCCTTTAGGCTCCCAAATACCCGCTCATCACCTAATTCTGAAAATGAGACCAAGAAATCAATTGCCCAAGTCAAGGTGGTTGTAAACTGAGTTATGGCTGCACAATTAGCTTTAGAAGTTGTTTAGATTGGTGTAATGATAGTTGGAACTAAGATGTTACCCTCGTTCAACTTCTATCGTAATCAATGGGTGCTTAATCTGGTAGTTCTGAAATATGTTAAAAATAATAATGGAAATATGAAGCTTATTGACTAATATGCTGCAACTATTTGGGCTAAATTATGAACTGTACATGCCTTAAAATCTCGCCTCATGCCAAAATTCTTGTGAAGCTCCTTTGTTAACTTTTATGTCACTTAACCGCTTAGGGCTTCATGCAATACCTTTTTATTTTCAGTCACTGCATCTGAGGGCTTTGGAAGCTGTAGAATTTTTGGAGATATTTCTGTCAATGAATCCAGATCCCAGGTATTTTGGAATGGTGTTATTTTGCTTTAACTGTGTCCATTATATTTATGCATATATGTCTATATGTATTGCTTAAATTAGCTCATCAACATTTGTAATATTCTTATCCGGACTCAATTGCATTAACCATCTTCCCCTTTGCTCTATCAATGGCCATCCGTAAAATTTAACTGCAAGACTCAATTTAATTTCCTCATTCATTTGATTTAGGTTACTCCCTAGGTTTATAAATGCTAGCATGATACTAGTTCTAACACGTTTCTAACTATAGTGTAAAAAATTGAGAGGGAATTATCTAAGGAATGTAACTAATAATTCTATATTGGATGTGCTGAAAGTTCCGTTAGAGAGATAATGTTTATGGATTGAGCCTTGTTGCAAATGTGGAGATGAATTTGACTGTGATTAAGACATTAAGTACGGATGAGGAGATAATTCCATCATCTTAGAGAGTCCATTGAACATCGTGTACCCTTTTTGTGTTCCAGTCCTTTCGTTAATTTTGTGAAAGGGGGTGTTGAGGTACTGCTTCATAATTCATTGCGTTATATGTCCTAGTAATAAACTTGGGATTTGTTTGACTCTGTTTTGGATGTATTCAAATGTGGCGCTTCAAAATTGGGCACTCTCTGAGAATTCTCAGTTTATTGCAATTCATTAGTTTATACTAATATGCTCGACTATTTACCTGCCTGAAGAAGAGGATTTTCTTATCAACTTCCAGTATTTACATCTTTGGTTAATATTCATTCATATAATGTTGAAAACATGCTACTGATACATTTCCATGTTCTTCGCAGTGGACGTGTTGAATTCCGTGACTTTCTCAGAGCTCTAAGGCTGAAACCTTGTGGTCTTTCTGAAAAAGTTAGTTCTGGATATCTTAAAGTTTCTATGGCTTTTTAATTGAATCATATACCACTTTTGCTGGTGAAATTGTGTTTTTGTATGCATCCTGGATTTTTATAATAATGACAGATGGTGTTAAACAATTCTAGATTCAATTAAGTCTTTGCTACGTCTAAAATGAGTAGAATTCGGCTTGTCAGATTTTCTTCCACTCCTGTAGCTTCCTGATTTTTCTTTAGTTTCTTGTATATTTCAGGGTTCATGCATTTTTTCTTGTTTAACTTACTGTTGTCCTTATTCTACTCCATCCTTTTGAGATATCCTTGCAAGTTGTAAATATTATTTAGTTTAATGCTAGTATTGGTAAATTCTGTTACATTCTACAATTTAACAGGAGCATATAGTTATGTGTTTTATCTCCTCAATAGCTAAGCTTTGAGATTCATGCTGAAGCTAGCATTAGTATGCAGTCGTAGAAATCATGCTTGGCCTTAACTTATCCTTTGTTAATTTACTGAAAATTTTCCTCTTTTTCCTGTTCTGCAGATGTTTGAATTCATTGATGTTCAGAAGATTGGTAAAATAACATTTAAACAGGTAAGTTTGTACAAACTCATATTTGTGTGGTATAATTATGCGTGAACATGTGGAATGTACTGCAGTGTACTTTTGTTAGAGCAGCAAAGTCATAGTCTCAACAGTCACAGGGTGTAGAAATTTTGAATATCTAATGAAGAAGAAAGGATAAGATGTTACAACAAAAAGCAGCACTTACTTGGATTGATCTTGCACAGGACAACTGTGCGGTTAACCCTGATTGAGAAATGAGTTGCCTTTCTGACATATTACTTTCACATTATTAAATATTCTTTCATGTCTTGATTTTTAATTCTATTTTTATTTGACTTTATCCTTTGAAGCCACCTTTCCTTGCCTGCATCATCTTTTTTTGTAGCCCTGCAATAACTTGCCTAAGCTTTGCCGGTTGTCTCCTGGATGTGATCACTCACCCCCACTCCCCACCCCACCCCCCGCGCACGAGCGTGCCGTGTCCCCTCATTGTGTTGGCTTCAATCAGTGGAAAGTTTGTGTTATTAAGCATTGGAACTGAAACAAGGGTTTGTGTCTGCTCTAGAGTAGCGCAGCTGCTAGCTTGCTGTGAATGTCTGATCCTTTTCAAAATTGGTTTTTAGATGCTTTGGAAAGCACTAAACTTCAAAATAAGATAAACTGAAATGGATTTTTAAGATTAAGGTGCATTTGCTATCCAGAAAACATTTTGAGTTGAATTGGTAATCACATGGCTTTTGGGGCTCCTTGCTTGGCTGGGTGCGTAAATTATCTGTTAGTCCTTGGAGGGCACAAGTTTACTTACCGTTGCAGTTGGAAGACTCCAAACTTTCTTACAGTTGGCTTTGTGTGATTTCAGTTCCTACTTGGTTCAGCCCATATCTTGAAGCAGCCACTATTTCGGCATGCCTGTGAATTAGCATTTAGTGAATGTGACTTGAATGGGAAGAATTACATTTTGAAGCAAGAGGTTTATTCTTATTCTCATTTCCAGCTCTACATCTTTCTGCCTCCCTTTTTTTTCCGATCAAGTTTCTGCCTCCCATTTGTCTTGTAGCTTTTAGTCTCAGATAACCTTATTCTTTTGTGACAGTTACAAGATGCAGTTTCACCATCAATTCCAAACTTGAATTCTGATGAGGTGAGTTGGGGAAATATCTACTCTAAATCTTGCTTTCCCTCAAAAAGTAAAAAATTTCAAACATGTCCTATGTTATAACAAAAGGATGAAACATTTAATTTCACCGCTTAATCAGCTACATATTTGGCATATCTTCTTAGATACATGCTCTATCTATGTTAGAATTTTTTAACATGGATAATATCTTTCCTAACTGCTTTAAGTTGTCTTCTTGATGGTTTCATATTTTGTTGCTAGAATTTGCTTCAGTTAATTTGTATTAATTTGCACCGCCTATGGTTGGATATGAAATTTTGTTACTTCAAATTGCAAATGCTTTCACCAGCTTTAAATTAAACGGAAACCCTACCACTGTTTATGAACAGAAATTGGGTTGGGGAATTTAAGGCTTTGTTCTGTTATGTTTTGGCTATTGTTTAGAAAAAAATTTGGGGGAAGAAAATTTAGAGAATGTGCCACGTGTTTCTTTTTGTTTTGAGGGAATATGGAAAATGATTTTAGAATGAGTTTTGATTCTTTTTGTTCTTTTTTTTTGGGGGGGGGGTCAAATCAGTTACTTTTTTGTTGGATTTGAGGGGTAAAAGTGATTTTTTATATAATCTATGTATGCATATTTATAGTTGAATTATGTGTGTGTGTGTAAATGTAATAATTGATATGTTGTTGTAATAAAATGATGTGTATTAATTCAATTAGTGCTTTATTATAAATTTATATTTTTATGAATTTATTAATAAATATTAATTATTTATATATAATTTTTTAACTATTTATTACTTACAATTTATGTATAAATAAAACTTAGTTATTTAGTTAAATAAAATACAATATATATATATATATATATATATAAGACTTAATAACAATTCATCAAATTAATTTTTTTTATATTATATAAAATTAAATCATCTTAAATTATTTATTAAATACATAAGCGTAATATATAATTATACGTGAAATATGAAACATAATTAATATATACATAACAAGTTATTTAGATAATTAAATAAATTAATTTAATAAGTTATTCATTTACTTTAACTCATTATTTAATCAATACATTATTTAATAAATAAATTACTTAGTCATAGAATTTTTTTTTACTTAATTTTAATTAATTTTCTTGATAATTATTTTAATTGTATTAATATTAATGTATTAAACTTAATAGATTATTAAATAAATATCACATTATAATTAATTTTTTATAATAATTTTAAAGAAATGTGAATATTGATATTTAATGAAGATGATTTTTTTAAGAAGATTAATTTATTTATTATATCAAATTAAAACATCTTAAATTATTTATTAAATGGATAAATGTAATATTTAATTAATACATTAAATATTAAATATAACTAATACATTATTTAATTAATAAGTAATTTAATTAATTTAATGCGTTATTTAGTAGGTAAATTATTTATTAAATTTAATTATTTTTCTTGACAAAGTTTAATTAAATTTGTAAGCATAAGTTTTAAATTTTTTTAAGCAGTAAAATTTTAATATTTTCATATATGTAAATGTGTGTGTGTGTGTGAGGCAGTGATAGATGAATGAGTGATGTGAAAGATAAGAGTGAGAAAATGAGGAGGTAGGTGTGCTTTTTGGGGTGTTGGGTTTTTTTTGGTGAATTGTGAGGGGTTTTTTGGATAAAAAATTGTAATGTTTTGGGAGAAAGATCGGGGAATGTGCTCACATTTTGAAAATTTTTTGGGGTTTGGAAAAAATTTCCCCAAAATGTAGGAGAACAAGCCCGAAGAAATTAAAATCTAATAGAAATAACTTCAACAAGTTCATTCATTTCTTTTGGCTGGTAAATTATGTGGACTGACATATTGCCATAATAATTATCAGTGGAAAAGTATGGGAATCCCAACAAAATTTCTCTCGCTTCTTGCCTTTATTCATTACTTTTTACTTAAATCTGGAGTTACCAAATAAAAAAACATATTTTCAATGTAAACAGATAAGTATTTAGCTTGAAGTCTGGAAATATATTAGGCTTATCTTTTATGACAGTGAAATAAATTTTGTATCGCTCTTTTATAGTACTCATAAATTGTTGATTATGAGGTTTGCAGATCCAGGGGCTCTTTAGTTTGTTTGATGTGGATGGTGATGGGAGAATAAGTAAGGATGATTTTGTCGCCTTTTTGAGAAGATATCCATTGCTTGTAGCACTTTTTGCACTCAAGTTGCACAGAGTTTTGTCTATAGCTGATCAAAGTTTAGTAGAGGAGGTCTTATAAGGACAGGCGGCGAGTCAATGGTGGTGTTTTTGGTTTGCTTAAGATTTTGCCTTCCCAATAGGTGGTGCGTGTAGGGATCTGAAAACTGCAGTTATTTGCGTTTAATGCGTTTATCCAGAAATTTGTATCCTACAAATTATGAAAGACAATCACTCAGCATTTGGTGGCATTATTGTCATCAGTGCTGCTGAATTTTGCTTCTGGCTTTTTATTCTGTGGTTGTGAGGTGTTTGGCTTTGTTGTTACCTCTTCTGTTTACTTGTATCAAATAGCTATAGATGGATATAGTAATGACCTTCATTTATGGGACACTTCTTAGTTGATCAAATAACATTAAACAATAAATACTGGGAACAACATGAGACTTATCCAGTTAAAGACAAGTTAAGCTAAGATAATAAGGCTCTTAGGTCAGGTTGTAGTGAGTATCTCGGGACAGATCCGATAACATATGCGCATTGGTATTGATTAAGCTTCGTTCTACCTCGGGACGGATCCAAAAATATATGGGCATTGGTTAAGCCTTTTCTACGGCGGTTAATGCCCATGCTCGTTTCAACTTATGATCTTGTTGGATTCCAAGTGATAAGATAATAAATCAAAGTTCATATGTTAGTGGAATTATGCCTCATCCTTTTGTTTATTCCAATTGATATTTTATCTTTAATTAATTTTTAAAAAAAAATGTGGATTATATATATATATATATATATATTTGACATGTATCCGCATAAATAGAATAGAGTGTTTTAAATGTATATAAACATGTGTGGCCTTTTTATTTGAACACAAGTTACTAGGGACAAATTCTATGGTTGTCATATGCAAAATAAACTAGTAGCCTTGTGGGCTACCAGTTTTTGGAGTATTTTGGCTTTTGGATCATTGATTGCAGAAAAATGCAATAAATTGGCAAAGGACCAAATGGGTCAGCTGCTTAGGTTTGGGATGGAATCTAGACTTGGGTGTTGGACATTTGACACCTATATATAACATGGATCGATAATATCTTACTGGCTGGCAATGAATATTCCCAAGATTCAGCACATATTCTTTTTTTACCATCTGCTTGGGTCAAGTCTGTGTTCCCTGAAATGGTGAACTTACTGGAGTTAGGTTAGATGTGAAACTGAGTCAGAGTTCAAATTTGAATAAGATTTGAAATTATTTAAAGGAGATTGAGTTTAGTGAATTAGTAACGATAAATTTATGTTTTCGAGTGCATTTACTTTAAAGAAAATATAAACGTAAATAAATTGAATGATTTTAAATGATAATTTTTTTTATTGTTTCATTATTATTGACGTTGTTGTTATATGTCATCAGTTAAATTAATATTCTGAAACTATTTTATTCTATTATATTACATATTAATGAGATAATGTCACTGTTATTTTGTTGTTGTTAATTTTAGTAACAAAGCTAAATATTTAAAATATTATGATTACAATAAATAAAGGTCCATGAGCTTACTCATAAACTTTTGAAAATTTATATTTGAGCTCGAGTGTAATAACTTTGAGATAAAGTCGAGTGTTACCTATGTAATCTTAACTAAACTGTTTGAAATATATTTCTACTTTGAAAACCAAGGCTGCTAAAGGTTTTACCTTTTTCTTTTGTTTGGAAAAGCAATTATTGTAAACAGAAAGTACACAATAATTTTTGTGGGACAGATCCAGAAACAAACCAAAGTTGCATTTGAAGGTATTATAGATGTACTAGTGTCACAAGGGTAAAATTACAAGATATAGAAACCCTCACAATTATAAGGGCTTATCTTCTTTTGGAATTTATCTTATCTTTGTGGACAAAATATATGAATCTAGATGGAGTAAAGCGTACGTTTAGGTTGTGTTCAGACTGAATGATTTCAATAACAGTTCCAATCTGGCATCAATTTCATCCATCATAGTTACTGAAAAATTACGCAAAAGTTGCTTGACAAAAAATCTAAAATCGCACGTTTAGTCCGAAAAGAGGTATACAAATTCATACAAGAATTCCAATTTTCATATGTTATTCTAGACTTTGGAGTCTAAAAGAACATTATGTTTCTTGTTTTGTCTTTTCATTTGAAGATGCCTTTCGCCCATATTGTGTGAATTTTATTTGTTTGTGCTATTAATTTGTTGTACTAATTTGTACGAAGCACATGAAAAAGAAGCTATTATATTTGTGGTCATATGTGAATTTCCAATCTTATCTTTTTGCGCGGCGGACCTATATGCTCTTGGAACACAACCCATACATGATGGTCCATGCCCCTCATGTTGTGTGGTACAAGCATGCATCATATGCTCCAAATTACATTTTCTTTTGGTCTGGTTTAATCATTATTTAAAATGATTATTAAACTTTGATTCTTTACATTCACAGAAAATTTAACCTTATTTCATCGTGCATATTGCAGATAATTGGTTGATATTCAAATTTTTTTCAGCAGATTGTTTTATGCTGATCCTCTTCTATTGTGTATTGTTGTACTAAAAAGTATTACGAGCCTTCTGTCCTAATTAATTTGACTTGATATGTACTTAAAAATACCCAGTAATTAAAATGATATTTTCTAGTGCTTAGCAATCAATATTTTTATATGCATCCAAATAATGGAGATTTATTTTTGTTTTTGTTCTCTCTCTCTCTCTCTCTATATATATATATATATGTGTGTGTGTGTGTGATTTAGTAAAAATGTCCAAAGAAAGAGCTATTTGTTTCAAGCAATTCTATGTACAAGTTCCAAATCTCATGCACTTCAAATTCATTGTTCCCACCTCATTCTAATGAAGTAATAAAACCCAAGAGTCAAAGTACCACCAAATACTTATGCAATAATTGCTACACGAGATGTTGCTAAGGAAGGGGATTTAAAATGGCACGAGTTTTGAGTTTTTAGCGAAGTCTCAATAACTCACATAAAGACTTACACACACTCATAAAGTTATACGACATGTCCATCATTAATATAATCCACAACTTTTTTCAGATACACGTAACACAATACAACTTCACAAATTTAAATAATACGTGTCCTTCAAATAGGTCATTGATCAATCAAGATGTCATCAAATATCAACACGTGTCATCCATCATACACAAAGAAAATTCACATAATTTTAATAAAACCTTAAATTAGTACACAACTTTACTGAAGTCCACATATCCACCCCAACTCACTATCATTCAAGAACATCTACATTTGGAAATTTACAGTGAAAAGCATTTGTCACGCCTACGTGGTCCCCTACCACGTACAATTGCATACATTTTCTTAAAATTTGCACCCAAAAATCTTAAAAATGCCAAAAGAGTTCGAAAAAACCTAAGCCATTGGCCATGAAAAGGCAAAAGCCCACACCCACCCCACTTGCCGACAGGTGTTGGCATTACAACTTTTGAGTTTAGGGGCATCAAAATCATGTACTTTGATTTTAATAATTACCCCTTGTGAAAATATAATAATGCCGGCTTCTGGGTGCTAATATTATATTACTGATTTTTTTGGGGGTTCCAAGTAAAAAAAATGTTATTTCTAATGACATCCTCTAGAAAACATTTTACTACAAATAATATCTACTCTAAGTTTTAGTATATGCCCACGTCAGTTGTATTCTTCTCTCACCGGGACCATTGCAATTTGTGTGGTTTAAAACTTGGATTTTGGATTTGGTACTTTGGGAACTCAAGAAAAAATAGATTTGGGTGAATATTTGGAGGGGAGAAAGTTAAAAAGTTTCATACTGCTAGTTGTGTCGAAATGTAATAATTTGAAGTTTTTTAGTGGATTACAGATGCGGACAGATATTTGAATCTCACAATTTATGATAGTTATCGTCCGTGATTGTTGCGATTGACACGAATCACGCTGTGTGTATGTGTAGATTCAAATGTAGATTTTTATCATGTGTAATCATCATTAACTATCTTTAATTGCTGCAATTACACGCTGATAGCATATCGAGTGCCTTTTGTATCGAGAATAAGAATATATATATAAAAATAAGTGGGATCAATTATAATTTATTTAAAGTTGAGTAATTTAGAGTATTTATGTACTACCGTAAATAAAGAGAGATAGGACCTTTATTTTCCTTAAGTGGACATGAATAAAGTCTAATTTTAGAAGGTGGAGACATGGAAAAGCAAGGTGAACTAGGTTCATTTTCTCCATCATTATCTTATGTGCACAATTAGACATGATTAAAGAGACTAGGGAACTTTATTTGCCTTTAGTAGAAATGAGGAATGTCTAAGATTAGAAGGTGGGAACCTAGCAAATTTGGGTTCTTATTCTTGTTTGACTTAAATAGATTGTTTTTCAGTAGTGATTATTTTATCATTTTGGCAAAAAAAAAAATATATATATATATTTTTTCAATGAATGATGCCTTCACCTTAAATTTAAGAAAAGATCTTGTTTGGATTTGAATAAATCTGAGAATTGTATACATTATTATATATAATATTATTTTCATTTAATACAATACATTTTTTAAAGTTCACGTATAAAATAAGGTTCAAAATTTGAGATATTGGTACTTCTAATCACATAAAAATATAAGTGTTGGGCTAGTTGTATGAATGAATAACTAAAAATACCTTTATTTTTCGTACTCTTTTTGCACATAATGAATAGCATTCGTACTTTTGAGATGAATCATTTAATATGTGTATTATTCATATTCCATATTATACTTGATAAATAATATTATATCTTAACATATATTAATAGTATTTATTTAAAACCTAAAATCATATCAAAGTTCACTACAAGAAAAAGATAAATTGTTGACAAGATAGCAAGTGACAATGCAAAAGTTGTCACTAATTATGTATAATATTAGGTGACAAAAAATTTAATTTTGTCGCCTTAATAATTTTTACAAACAAAATAGTGACAAGAATAGTATTAGAGTTGTCACTATAGACAATTAGTGACGCAGCTATGGTGACAACTTAGTAAAAATAAAAATTATCACTATAATTTATGGCAATATTTTCATTGTCACCATAGGTGTGCTACTAATTATTAATGGTGACAACTTAAAATATTAATTTTTTTTTTACTATTGAATCATATTGTGACAAGATAAAAAATTCTTCTCACTTAAAAATTGGTCATAAGTGACAAGATAAAAACTATTGTCACTCAATACATATTATTAGTGACAATTTTTACTTTGTTACTTACTATTTTGTCAGTAATATTAGATTTTTTTTAATGGTTATTGTAAATAATAATTAAATAATCATACTAATTTAAAAAATACCAATTATTAAGAAATATTTATTTTTACTATGTCATAATTATAAATTAAATAATATAATATAATCATAGACATAAAATAATTTTTGCGTTGCTTACAAATACATGGAAGCACGATACATACTAAAAGAATAATGTACGTTTAAGAATTTATATATTGTCTATTCTTATACTTTTGAGGTGATTTTTAACTATAACTTTTAATATTAATTATAGTATGTTCATGTGCATTAAATGTTGAATATTCTCAATTCCCTATTATTAACTAATTAGTTAGAATAGGATTAATTTCCTAAAGGTCCAAGCATCGAAAGCTTAATGAAACATTAGACATGTGATGGAAGAGCATTGGTAGGGGCAATGAACCAAATAAAAAAGGGAAACCAAAATAAAATAAAATAAATGATATAGAAAAAATAATTTACACCAAATATATAATTCGATGCAATGATTGTAAATTAAATAGCTACTTAAGGTAAACATAATATTACTTACACAACAATGTTTGGCAAATTATTAATAACTATGAACATATAATATATTTTTTAGTAAATATAGTAAAAAAAAATTGGTTCAAAAATATGAAAACGAATAACATACTAATTTGTTAAAATACAACAAAAATAAGAATGTAAAAGAATTAGTTATTATATATACGTATCTCATTTTGTATTTATCTTGAATCGTCTGAAAATTATTTTATACATGTCACATATTATTTAATGCATGGTTATATCTGGCAGAACCTGGATATAATTATTAAATAATAATTCATAGTTTTTATAAATTGCTAATTTTTTTAATTTTTAATTCTATAATATTCAATTAATAGTTAAAAATAAGATTGCTTTGAGATGTTATTCAAATAAGTCAACCTACTCGCATGCCTTGTCTTTAATATAATATAAAGAGTTATTTCATCAATCAATTGATTGACACAAAACATACTTTATTCTATCTTCGAAACTATGACTAATTAACATTGTCACTAATCCTCTATAATATCTCGAAACGATGAAAATAAAATGAGTTTAATATATCACTACTAAAAATTAGGTATCGTCACTATGAAAAAATTATTAAAAAATTAATTTTATAACCATGACTGAAAAATTACAACTATAAATTTTGTAACAAATATAATTATTTTAAATAATAATTAATAAAAATTATTAGCTATCAATCCTTTTATTAGAAATGCACTAGCTAGGATTAACTACGCATTATATGTAGAAAACTTAACATATATATAAAAAAAGAACAATCATTAGTTAAAAATTGATCGTAGGAGAATTAACTTCAAAAACATTTACTTTGAAATTAGTTAAGTTAATTTCATAGCTAAAATTATGATTTTTTGGCATTAGCTACGGATTGGTGGGTGATAATCAATTTTATTAATAATTGTACAAAGGCAAAAAAAACCACTTATTTTTATTTTATCCATTTGTAATATTAAATACCCAGCCTCAAAATTATGATTGTTTTTCATGAAATTAATTAGAATATATGATGAAAAATAAAAAAAATATTATTCAACTATTTATATATACATACATAAACTATATATATATATATAGAAAGTATAATACCAATTTTAACTGGTGGAGGTCCTACACAAATAAGCCAAGCGCTTAATATGACGTCATCAAATTTGACATAAATAATTCTAATGTGTCGGCTAATTAAATGGGGACCATATAAATTGAACACATGCACTACATCAAAAATGGAACAGTACATATGATGTCAAATCACTATCATACTCTATCATTTTTATTTTTTATTTTAATTTTAATTTTATAGTACTCCCTGATTTATATGAATGATATTGTATGAAACCAAATATATTTTTTTTCTTTTTATCAATGTTTAAGTCAAATTGAATAGTTTAATGGTCCACATATATTTAATTTAATCACAGTACTTTATTTAATACAACTCATTTTACCCAATATGCTCTTGTGTTCGTCAATTATTCACATTGTCCTATTTTGTACGATAATGACTTTAAAATAATTTAACACGAATTTATTACCAATTCGAGTGTGTACTAAGAAATTTGTAAAAATTCTTAATTTTTTTAGTTGAACAAATCCCTAATTGCGATTGATATATCCTTCACTAATGAGTAAATCAGAACAAAAGTTGAGCATCATTTAATTTATAAAAAACAATTATAGGCAATAGAATATTTCATCGATTTCAAAGAGATTTTAGTAAATCCAACAAATTTGTACAATTATAGATTAATAATGAAACTATATGTGGAGATAATGAACTAAAATTAAGTATTCGAAAAATAATGGAATAAAATAATACTCGATTGCATATAATTAAAGTTAGCATATAACGTTTGCCCTCATAAACTTAAAAACATAAATATAATTATATATACACGTACATCAATATTTAAATCTTTAATCTACATCATATTAAATATCTTATATGTATTAAATATCTTTTTTATGAAAATATACGTTTAAAAGATCAATTACAAATGAGATATCTACTGAAATAGATTTGTCGTAAAATGTGTATATATATATATATACATTTGCTTATGTATATATTTGTCAAAGGCATTATTAATTATATCCCAAAGAACAAGTCTTATAATTAATCCTTGTCTTTTAATTTGCTTTTGAGATTTATGCTCGCCCCATTATAAACTACTAATCATGCAAACAAGATTTTTCTGACAAACAACAATATCCTGTATAAATGAGGCTGCAGCTATACAGCTATAAATCTACAAATCCACATAGCATATAATTTCTTTGAAGCAGAACAAATAAGTGGCTGTTTGGTTTTATTTTCAAATACTCTTTTTATTTTCTCCTGAAAATAAAAATAAAAAACTATCAACTTTTTTCATATTTTTATAAATATTTTCATTTTAAAAATATTCTTCAAAATATATTATTGCACTCTTTCTCCATTTTCACTTTTCATTACTTTTTATTTTCTCCTATTCTCATTTACATGATTTTTAATACAAAATACTACATTTTTCAAATATAACTTATTTTCAATTCTATATAGTCATTAGATTTTAAATAAAATTTTCAAAAAATAATTTATTTTCAAATTCAAATTTATAACTAATTTTTTATTATTTATTTTTAATAAAAAATAAAAATGCCTCTAAAAAATAAATCCAAATGAATCCTAAGAGCGAGATTTTTGTTAATTTTAGGTAAAAAGCAGAGTGGACAAATTAAGAAAGAGCAGGTCCAAATGATCAAATATAGACATGGAATGACTCATTAGGAAAAAAAAAAAAAAAAAAGAAGTAGAAAAGGGGCAAAAGGACTGGTTGGCCCCATGTGAAAGTGATCTTCTTTGAGAGTTTTTATTACAAAATCATAAAAGACGATGCGTTTTCGATCTCTCATTGGCTACTTTGTTGTAGTACAGGAACTGCAGATGTTGACATACCTCTAACCTTGTACGGAACCCTCCATTTTCTCAGCAAATTAACTGATATGGCATGTGTGTTCTTTTTCTTGCATATATATAGAGACATGTACATAAATATACATATATAGCTAGAGTCCATGCAAAGTTCTCTCTCTCTCTCTCTCTCTCTCTTCATAATTAATTCTTGGACTTGACTTCTTCTTCATCTGGGGTCTTTTTATTTTCCTTGTACATGTTAGTTTTTCTTTTCTTTTTTCACTGTGGGCTCGCTTTTTGTTTAGTGGGGTTTACTAAAACTAGCCAAAGATGAGGTGTTTTTCATGATAAATTAATGCCCATTATGTAATAGTTTATACTTCTTCCCTTTTTCTTGTTGGGGTTTGAAGTGGGATTAAAAAAAGAAGGAATCCAACTGATCTACAAGGGAAAACTAGCAAGTGTGTGTTTACTGTGTGTAGTCTTTTTTTTTTTTTTTTCCTTTTATTTTTCTTGCTATCCCTTTTTAGATAGAATTCCCAGTAAAATGAGACTGTCGATCAATTAAAACCTTTCTAAGTTTACAGGTTTTTTTTTTTTTTTTTTCTTGGTATTTTTCCCCCTATTTTAATTTCCTCCTCTTTCTCTCTCACTCACGCAGAACACACACACATCAGAGTTGTTTCTTCCTTTTTAGGCCTATTTCACCTCCCATCTCCCACCAAAAGGTTCTCTGGGTTTTTGCCAAATTTGTAAGCCATCCCTTTTAGTTTTTACCACTCTAGCGCAATCTTGCTTTCCTTCCTTTCATTTTCACATCACTTATTTGGCAAAATTCTTGCAATACTTGCACTACTACAGGTAATTCAAGAAACAATCTTTCTTTCTGGTTTCCATTTTTGTTTGTTTACCACAATTGAGGCCTCTTTAAGCTTGTTAATCTCATTGAAAGGCAGTGATTTTTTTTTTCTTTTCAATATTACCCCACAAAGGGTGTGCAGAAATGGTGAGAGGAAAGACTCAGATGAGGCGTATAGAGAACGCCACAAGCAGGCAAGTGACCTTCTCCAAGAGGAGAAATGGGCTCCTCAAAAAAGCATTTGAACTTTCAGTCCTTTGTGATGCTGAAGTTGCGCTCATAATCTTCTCTCCCAGAGGCAAACTCTATGAATTTGCAAGTTCAAGGTAACACACACACACACACACATATTCATCAAAACTTTCAGCATAAGTTGAAATATATATGGATTCTTGGATGAAATCTTTTCTTAGTTTATTCTTAATTTTTCATATCTTATGATGCATAAGAGTTGCCATCTATCTCTTGGTTTTCTAATATCATGATGCATATATATGTCTGAAATTAGGTATCCATCTTGGACTTGATTTATCCATAGCCCAGAATCAGATCCTTCATTTTTGAGGCACCCCTTAATGAAATAATGATTAAAGCTTTATTATCTGTCCTTGGAAATGAATTTTAGATTTAACTCGCTTAGCCCTTAAAACGATTATTGGAGTATATATATTCTGATTGCTTACTCATCAATCTAGTGAAAAATTCTTCCTTTTTCCCTTTTTCCCACCCCTAGTTTTCTTGTAGATATATATTTGAATTTGAGGGGTACTACTTCTCATCCAAGAACCCTCTTGATGAAAATTCTTCCTTATTCTAAGACAATACCTAGCTATTAAGAGGAATATATAAACAGCTTAATTTAATTTCATGTACACATATCTCCCTTTTCCACCAGATAGCCGAAAACAAACTACTTGAAAATAATCTGTTCAAAGGGAGAATACAGTTGTAGGGTTCAGATGTAAATGCTGAAAGACTAATGAAATAATACATACTATATTTGAGAAATGAGTAAAGCTTACAGAGATTGATTCCCACTGGGATTATTATGAAAAATTGTGATGATAAAAGATTAAAAGAAAAGGAAAACCAAAGTGTACTTAATTAGGGGACCAAATTAAAGTAAGTGAATTTTTTTTTTTTTTTGAAGTTAATAGCAAAGGATCTGGCCAGTTGTCAAGGGAGTACGTACTTGGGGTGATGCATTCTGTCTTTGTTCATGAGGCCACACTCTTGATGTGTTCCCTTTATATATCACACTTAGAGAATCTTTTGTGCAACAATAAATGCTTGTACGGAGTTTCGATCTACAATGTTGCTGATACCAACATCACTGAATGTATTATATATATGTGCCCTTTGAGTATATTTTAACTACATTATTTTCAGCAAGGGATCAGCTTTTTCCTCATTGTTCAGAACTAAACAAGAAAAATAAAACAAGGTGTGCAAGATTCTTTGTGTATTAGTTCAAAACTATATATATATATATATATAAAAGATGTACGAGATTCTTTGTGTGTAGTACCTCAACATTGAAAGTCATATATATACATCCATGTACTTGCAGCAAATACTTTTATGCATAGATAAGGTAATGTGCTGATTAATAATCTGTCATCAGATATATAGATAATTGTAACCAGAGACGTATAAAATAATAGCAATAGATGCCAATTTTCGAGCTTTATTTGTAAAAGTTTCTAATTTTTCATAACTAAAGATGAATGAATTATTCAATTCTTGATTAGATGAGAAAACTAATGACCCTGCATCTTTTTAATCTTCTGCATTTTTACTTGGAGCGTTATTTTCGATTAAATCAATGAAGATTGTCCTGCTTTACTTATTATTATATACAAAGGACACTGGATCTATTCACTATTTTATGGTAAGATATAGAATTTTTATGTTTAAAAGGGATTTCAATTGGAATTTTTGAAGTAGACAATGGTTTTTAAATTTTTTTATATCTTTTGTGTATTCTAAGTGAAATGTGTGATGCATCTAATTTGGTAAAGGCAAATTTAACCCCGGCCCCTCCATTGTGTCTTTTCTATATACTGTATTGATGTATTGCAAAATCATTCTATATTGTGAGACTAATCTAGACGTTGTCTTCTAATTGTAGTTCTGTTTAAAATATACATTGTTTGTTAAGAAAAAGGTCTTCCATAAAATTACGTAAAAATTATCAGTTCTAATTAATGATGCAAGAACAACTGTATAAAGTATTGCACATAAAACAAATGCAAGAAAACTGATTCCCCACTTACCTATTGTCTTTTCTTATATTTTCAAGAACCCTTTTTAGTCCCAACTCCCATGCAATGTGAGAAATTATGTCACGGATTAGAGTCAATTTACTTTATTCTTGAAATTTTCTGTCACTGTTTATTAGCTGAAAAATCCCAATGACAATATTATCCATATGTTCTATTGCAAAACTATAGCCGAATCCCTCAATATATGTCAAGCCAAAAACAAAGATATATATTATTTGCTTTGATTTTCTTCATATTAGTTATGTGATGCATGCTTAAAACATGTTGAAGATATGAAATATACACCTTAAAACAATTAACCCCCAGAATTAAATGTGGCTTAAATTGCCCATAGTTTGGATATATAACCTATTTGATGTGTGCAAACATAAGTATTGATCGAATAGCATCATCTTTTTCCACATGCATGCATGATTCTTCACATAATTAGAGCTCTTACGGCAAAATAATAGAACACTGGGGGAACGTTGGATTTATTCTTCCGACGCCCAGCTCAGTATAAATCAAAATAAATTTAGAATGAATTATGTTGTGTATTCTAAATTCTTCATATATAGAGGGGGAGGTATTTAGGATGTGTATTCTCCTCCTTTTCCTTATCAACTAGCTAGGATATATTTCCAACATTAAAATATAATTATCTTTCAAAAAATAGTATATCTTAAAAACTTTTCCAATTGCTGTCTAGAAACAACTTCTTTCTATAGAGTATATTTTAGCCTTAGCATGTGCAGCTTGAATCAATCTTAACAATGGAATTATTTCTGCCTAGCTAATATCATTTAAACCTAATTATTGAGAAAGAAATAGAGTGGCATCAATATGATTTAATCAGTCTGAGTAGAAAGCTAGAAAGCAAGAAAGCAAGTAGCTTCAGACTTTGGTTCCCAAAGGTAGCTAGCAATTAACAGTCTATGCCCTTAAATGATGTCTTCAACAGTGAATCATAATAATCTTTAGATCAAAAGCTGTTGCCATAGTACACATTTTGCACTTTATAATGGAGAGGTATATAGAGTCTGTTCTTTTAGCCTTCCACTTTATCACACCCCCTTCTCACCAAGATCATTAATTTTTACAAATTTAAGCATTTTATTACTGTTGAAATATTAGGTTAATGATGTTCCAGCCTATTATTACCTATTTAAGTGTTTCCATCTCACTTATGCATTCAATTCTTTTTAAAGAATTGCTGTAATAAGATTTGAGAAAACTGAAAAGCACTAATTATAGCATTGTTAAACTACAGAAAAAAAGAGGCCTTTGAGTTATCCAATCGTGCTGGCATATTGTAGTTATCACAATGTCTGATTTTCAGTGCAGAATCTTGTACCTTTCTTAGCATGATATTACTAGTTGATGTAATAGTGGTGGCAATCCCGGTTAATAAAATCAAAGTTCAAGAATGATTCAGATCAACTGAAAGAAATCTTTTGATCTGTTTAAAGATTAAGAGAGGATTTAGTTAAACTTATTTAAAAGATGTTTAAAAGATTTTTGAAGTTTATATAAGATGCTAGATTTTTTTTGTTTTTTAGATAAATTCTTAAAATATTTTGATAAAATAAGATTTTAGAACTTGTAAAGTATTAGTAATGATAATTTGTAATTAATATAACTAAAATTAAAAGTGAGTTTGTTAAAATCTTAAAAATTCGTTGGGAATTCTTTTGTTATTTCAAAAAAAGCTTATAAGACCCCTAGGTCCTGTTTTGGGAGCTTATAGCTCTTTTCTAAATTTTTTTTTTCAAATAATTTATAATATCTTATAGGACATTTTGAGAAGTTTATAAGTTCACACAGTCCCATCAAACCGTTTATGATTTAACTGCAGTAATCACAATGACAATTCTTGTTAAATATATGATACAACATTAATTATGAAAACTTTGGTTTGGGTCTTAGATATCCTTTATTTTGTCACTAAATGTCTCTTCCAGAGACCACATGAATCTTTTACTTTTTTCCAAGTATTCTTGATATGCTTTAAATGAAAATGCTTTCTTGTTGAAATTTTAAATGTAAAAAAAAAGAAAAAAGATTAATTAAAAAAAAAAAATATAAATGTGTTATGCTCACATAAAATATTGGATAGTGCAAGATATACAATAATTATAATTTATTGGAAATGAAGATGAATCATGATGTTTGGAAATAAAATTGGAAGTCCCTTTATTCTAGCATGAATAAAATCAAACAAAATTTTAAATTAGAGCTTATCTCAATAAATTTTATGAAGAACTTTTTGTTTTATTTTTTATTCTTTTGTCCCTCCTTCCCTATATTTGGGCCATTTTTGGTACTTCTGTTTTGACTTATTGTGTTGAAAGCATAAGCCCATGTATTGAAGATGCTATCACATGCTAGGGTTTTTGACCCTAGAAAATAGAGGCTCCTTCCCACTGCATTTAAATCCCATCACATTAATCTCTACCATTATAATTTGCCCAAATTACATTTGGAATCTTGATATTTTCAGCTGCATCTAAATTTATAAGAAATTAATATATGACTTTAATCATACACACTAACAACTATGTTCTAAAATTTTAATTGCAATTAAACAACTTAAGGCATCAAATTATGACTACTCAGTAGCTGATGTTACAAATTTGTAGTTTTAGCTATGAAATTGATCTAGTCAAATTCAAAATAGATATTCTCATAGCTAATATTCACTACAACCAATCCATAACTGATGATTATTTTTATTTTTATATATATTAATTTTTCTACGGATATACATTGCTAATTTTTCTCGCTTCAAATGAATAAGTTTACAGATTGATAGCTTTTGTTGCTTATTACTTTAAAAAATTATATTTATTATGAAAATTTGTAGGATATAGCCATAGCTACAAATTTAATTTTGTAGAAATTTTTCCATAGCAAATGCCTAATTTTTTAATAGTGTTGAACTACTAATATGGCATAATACAACTAATCAACTTATAGTATTATTGTTAATGATTGTAATAATACAACTGGTTTGAGTGAATTAAGGTGCAGTACCCCTCTTATGTAATTTTCTCTTAACAACTTCAATATATTGATTAACTCAACTTTAAAGAATGAAATTACTGATGTTAGTTTCCTGTCAACTTGAATTTTATTCCTATCCCAAAATTATGGTTCTTCTTACTACAGTACAAGTTAAAAACTTCAATCTTTAAACTAAAATTATAATATTAGTTTTTTGACGAATTTAATAATGCTAATAGCATCTTAAATCTTAATAGTTATTATATTATAAATACCATACAATTATAAAAAAAAGTTAAATATATATTTTAATATTACACTTAGAAAAATAGTTAAGTTAATTAGTCAATGCACCAATAAACCTACAGATTTGGGATAGAGTACTACAATTCATAGCTAATTAACTTAGTTCGCTATTGGTATTGGTTGAATAGTAACATTCTCACACTTATATGTGCGAGACTCGGGTTCAAACTTGAATGATTTTAAATGCATATGTATTTTAAATTTAAAAAAGAAAAAGAAAAAGAAAAAGAAAAACTTAGGTTGAATGTATTTGAGGATGTCTCCAACATAGACCATTGTTGATTTGACTTCGATTTTATCAAGCCTTATCATGTGAAACAAGTTGTACTATGGTACTTTGCAATAATGCAACTTATTCTTATTAGTTTCACTTTGCAAAATCTCTCTACCGAGCATAAAGCTATTCATAAATTACCGATATTGTAGGAATCAAATTTATAAAGATCTAATTATTATATATTAAGGTTTACAAGACCCTAATACGCATAATTAACAATCAGACTTGACAAGCCTACTTATAAAGAGCATAAACTCTACCGTAGAGAATCACATCTTCTTTTCTTCACTTGACATAAATATTCCACCTTGTTTTATTTCAAGTACGTTATGAATTTTGAATGAGAAAGGAGTTAAAGATTTTCTTTGAAGTTCAAGCCAAATTGTTTATTTATGCTGAATGCTAAATTTCATATATCATTATTTACTACTTTGATTGAGGATTCACATGCAAAATACTTCATAGAGATACCATATTTATTAGTTCTTAGCACATTGTTGTCAAGATCAATGGATGAGGAGATCTCCATGTTTTTTGTGCTTAAAAGAAGAAATGAAAAATGCTGGTTTCTATGACGATGATGAGATTATGAAAAAGAAAGAAAAATAAAAAGCTTATTACATCCAAGCAGAATAGGTAATTAATACCCCAGCATGCTTTATGTTTTTAATTTTTCTAAAATGTCCTCATTATTATGTTCTAATTCTCATAACTATAACTTATACATAGAGTAACAAATGTTTATAACCCACTATTACCATTCTATTGCCTTATTACTACTTTACTGTAACCTCTTTTTTTTTTTTTGATTTATTGAAAAATTCAAATACATAAAATTATAAAAAAAGGTTATATATAAATATACCATAAATTTTTATCACATGTATAGATTGTGCCAACATTACTATTACTTGATAACACAACAAACTCATTGTTCTTTTCATAGGCCAAAATTTCAAGAATTATGTGAACATTGTAATCTAAATTAAACACCTTATATTGTGGTTAGATACGAATATCTTATAGGCTTACATCTATGCATGGTGGACAGGTTGTAGGAAAGGGGAGGTGCTATGCCTTATCATGCAAAATTTGAATTCATCAAAATTAAAAAAAAAAAAAAAAATAGAAAAAGGAACAAAAAAATATAGTTGAGAAAAGTATACAACAGAAGAGAAAAGAAAAATAAAAAAAGAAAACATCAGTCATTGCTAACTTCAATTACCCAAATAAGTATCATAGTTTTGGAATAAAAATTTTGGTATAAATTTTTATTAATTTTTCTTATGATGACATGGAGGAATGGCATGTCAAATACTGTTAGGATCTAGTCTTCTTAGAACTATAATAAAAAAGGGGCAAATCTTTCTTATGGTTTTGCACATGGAGTTATCTATGTCATTGGGTGAAATGTGTGCACGTAAATATGTATTTGTTGTCCTATATCTGTGTTAGTCTGCATTAGATAGAGAGCTCCATATATAATTTTTCCCCAATATTAGATTTCCTATACTTTAGGAGATGCAAAAACTTTGCCTTCTTTGTCCTTATTATCAAAAAACTATTAATTAGGATAATGAATGGCTCATGTTGGACATAAATTTTTAAAAACTTTTTAATTCAATCTGAAGTTCACTTTAAAAAAATTGAGCTGAGCTCAAACTCCTCAAACTTGTGATGTAGATCCAAATTGAGCTCATTTCAAAAGCACTGAGCTCGAACTTTGTTTATCATATTCAAACTATTCGAGTTTAAACTCAAATAATTTTAATTTTTAAATTAATATAAATTACATTATTTGATTAGTTTAGATATAACTATTATATAGTCTTGATACCTCCATTAATATCACTTTAAATTATTTAGATATTTTGGGTACAATTGGTATTATTGATGATTATTACAATGTTACTTGTTAATATGAAATTGTCACATCTCAAAATGTAAATTATATGTATAAATAAAGTATGAATTTAATGACGGATATAACATTGTTCTCATAATTATATCATAAAATTAAAATATAATTTTAAAATTACTAATATAATTACAATAGATAATAATTATGATAATATTGATTTGTGATAATTGACATGATTATGATAATAGTACTATTATATATTACCACTATTATTATTATTATTATTATTAAATCTTAGTATATCTTAAATTATACTAAATACAAAAAGATGAAGTTCCCTAACTGGCTCATAAACTTTCAAAAAAGCACATTGAAACTCAACTTGTCAAAAATTATAGTTTGACAAGCTC
Source organism: Jacaranda mimosifolia (assembly GCA_018894105.1). Classification (NCBI taxonomy): domain Eukaryota; kingdom Viridiplantae; phylum Streptophyta; class Magnoliopsida; order Lamiales; family Bignoniaceae; genus Jacaranda; species Jacaranda mimosifolia. The sequence continues at coordinate 12,548,314 of CM032120.1, read as the reverse complement.
TCAAACTCAAACTCAAAAAAATATCAAGCCTCACTCGAACAAGTTCACTGCTGGACTTGTTAGGTGGCTTGACTATCATACATAGATCTCTAGTATTATAAATAATGAAAAAAATGAATGCTTCATATTTGGATAGATTTAAGAAAGTCGAGCCAAAACATTGGCATCACATGACATTGTGGCTAGTATTTGCTGATTTTTAATAACTTAAGTTTTCTTCCCAAACCATGTATTGCAAGTTATTGATTTTCATGCTATGCATAGGATGAGGATGCTACAGTTGGTGTTTTTCAAATAGATCATCCTATTATTTGTTAAGTTTCTCAATGAGGATGTTACACAAATAGATAATTTTATACATTTAGACTTTGTGCTTTGAGATGGTGACAAAAAATTAATGACTTGTATGCATAAGTTAGTGTTTTATCTGCTCTAGTTTACTTGGTGTTCTTCAAATAGAGTATGTTCCTATTACATACTACTTTTAAAGGTTTTTTCATGTCAAACAACTGAACACAAATTACATTTTGTTTCACATATGAACTCAGTATGCACGAGACAATTGAACGTTACCAGAAGTACACTAAAGAGATTCAAGCTAACAACCCTCCTGCAGAACATAATATGCAGGTTGTATATATAAATACATATATAATGTTCTTGAATACGTTTAAAATATGTTGAAAGTTGTAAAAATATTCTGCTCATTTTACTTGCCTGTAAATTACAGCAGTTGAAGCATGAAGCGGCTAGTATGATGAAGAAGATAGAGCAACTTGAAACATCAAAACGGTTTGAATTCAATATCATGATTCCTATGCTTCCTATTTTCTGCAACTTTGATCTGCTCCTATTCTGTTCATAAATCGTAACTGTTTGAATAAATTCTGAGTTCTTAGTATGAATATTTATAATAATCTCCAGGAAGCTACTTGGAGAAGGTTTGGCAACATGCACCATTGAAGAACTGCAACAGCTAGAACAGCAGCTGGAGCGCAGTGTGAGTAGTATTCGTGCAAGAAAGGTATAATGTGGGAAGTTTAAGAGCCAAATTTTCTGGTGATTTATATGTGATACGATAATCCATTTTAACTTTCTTTTTTAATTTTTGTTATATTTGTATATTCAGATGCAAGTATACAAGCAACAGATTGAGCTTTTGAAGGAAAAGGTAAATCCTTGATGAGAAAATAAAAGTGTTTGATTATTAGATTTAATACTGTTTGAGTTACAAGAAAAGTGGAGGGCTTCAGATATGAAGAACAAACAAACACTTTGAAAGTTTGGAGAATGAATGATTTGAAATTCCTACAAATACATATGTTTAGTGATTTCTCATATTATTTCATTTTGTGTTTTCTTGCCCAGGGAAAAGCCCTAGCTGCTGAAAATGCCGTGCTGCGTGAGAAGGTGAACAATCTGCTTTTGCCCTCTTAATTTCTCCATTACATTTATAATTTTATCTAATGTACCATTTATTCGGAAATTCTCTTGTATACTGAGTAGAGCCACGTGTTGGATGAGAGGAACTATGACATTGGAAACTATAAGAATATTATGATTTAAGAATTTTTCTCAGGAATTAAATGATGCATTTTATGCAAGAATGTGGATAAAATACCCACTGTATTGAAAAATACAGAGGCCCTTTAAACGTCTTGGTGAATAAACATTCTTTCTGATGTGTTGTTGATGATTCTGCAGTACTAAAACAAGATTGCAACATATTATTACACGAACTATTTCTCCTCCTTCATTTTTTTTTTTTTTTTTTTTTTGTTTTGTTTTTTGACTTCTAAACTAAGGTTTTTAATGTGTTAGTTTGGACTCCAAAAACAACAAGGAGGATCAAATGAAGAGGGAGTTGCGCCTTCTGCAGAGATCAGCGAAGTTTCAGATGTGGAGACTGAATTGTTCATAGGTCCGCCTGAGACGAGGAATAAGCGTCCCCTCCAGAAATGATATGTGAATAATTAATCCGTCGGGCTTTTGTAAGTGTTATATATATCTATCTATATATATATCTCCTGATCAATCCATTGTCAATTAGTTCCAACGATCCATGCATTTAAACTTGCAAATAATATCCTTTTATCAGCTATGTAAGTGGCTGCTCTGATGAGTTTCAACTGATTGTTCTGATGCCTTAATGAGAAACTTTTGCCAGAACTCTTTATGAAATAGCAGATTGGTGCTAGTTGGAAGGCTGATTTATTCCAGAAAGTTGATGGTAAATATTTGATATGTTGTGATCTTAGGGGATGGAATTATGTGTTTGTTATGAATTTAGTGATCTTGAAATACGCTATGGCCTACGGTCGAGTTTGATTCCAAAATTTTGGATTAGTTAAAATTATAGGAGTTTTTAAGAATTTGATCCTAATTATGATTTTTTAAACTTAAGGCATAAAAGGGTATATTTTTGCTTGATGTTGTTTTTTTGGCACATTTTTGACTGTATACAGGACCACTATAGAGTTTGATTATATGAATTAATTTATTTCATGGACAAAGGATCTCGGGCTAATCAATAAAAAATTGTGTACAATAGCCAATAAAGTAAAAAGTGGGGATCTATACTCATATCAGCACTTGGATCGCGAAAGAACATGTGCTCCCCATCTATACATCTATCATATATGGTCTTTATTGGTAACCTTCATATAAGCACTTGGATTGCGAAAGAACATGTGCTTCCCATCAATACATCTATTATACATGGTCTTTACTGGTAAGAAGGGCAAAATATTTTTCATCACCATATAGACAAAACTTGAGGAGAAATAAGCCAAATGTGCATTCTTATTTGATGGATTGCTATTCTAGAGTCGCATTATCTTCAGCATTGGAGCAGAAAGTTATGCAAACTATCCACTTAAAGCACAATCGTAATTAGTTGCAATAGTAAATACAAGGAAGCTACTAAAGGTGCAGCATATATTGTTAACATTATAATTAGTTGTTTATCATATTGCAATCCAAGCAGCTAGAAAGAAGTGTAACAAATGAGAGCAAATGAAACTAATATATTGAAAGATTAATCGGCCAAAAAAATCAAAATGATAATAATATCATAAGTTTCTCCTTTCTTTTGCTTATATTTGAGATTGATTTCGTCTTCTTTTCTCTATACATCACATAAAGGAGAAGGTGAAAGAGCTAATGTCGTTTTTTTTTATTTTAAAGAAATATGATATATATTTTTTCATCTTCTTGCTTTGTTGAATGAAGAGCTTAGCATTAAAGGCTCTTGCAGATTCATTTTTTATAGCTTTTTTTTGGGTCAAACTAGAAGTTATTAGGGATGGCGAGTTCGAGATGGATAGTGCCATCCCAAGTATTTGTGAGTACTTATTAAATTTATTTATTTTTTCAATACGTAAGTTTTTTATATAATTAGCTTATAATAAGAAAAAAAAATCAATAAATTATAAAAATCTTATAAAATAAACGTTCACGCAACATAAATTTAAAAGCCAAAATTCTTACAATTAAAATTGAAAAACATTAAAAGTCAAACAATAATATAATGTAATATTAAGGAAGCACTTGCACTAAAATTCTAATAATCTGAATAAGATTTTTCAAATCAATTCTTGATGAAGCAACATAAGATGCTACTTGATTCTATACAAAATATATGAAACATAAATCATCAAAAGAATAATTTTTACAAACAATCAATAATATAGTAAAATTAAAAATTTACTACATTATATTACCACCTTGTATAGAAAGATACTTGGTTTAAATGTTGACGTTGGAGAACCTACCAAAAGCAAAAGATTACACCTTGAGGTTCTATATTATCATGCTATGCAACTATACTAGTACCAATAGATATCACAAGGAGAGAAGTACTACACTTTGGAATCAACAACACGAAAACAAACATCAATTCTTGACAATGGTTGTACAATAAACACCCATCTCGTTCGTACTTTGGATATCAATATAACCATTGAAGGCTACTAAAGTGAATAATTTATGAAATTAGGAGGTAGGCCTATCAATGGGTAGGATTTTACCCTACCCATACTCATGACAACAATACAATACCCATACCCAATAAATAGACATGAGACCCAAACCTTACCCAAACCCATTAAGAAAAATGGAATGGGTAAGAGTAGGGTCTATACCCATAAAATACCCAAATACCCAAAAAATACCCATGTTCCAACTCCTTCCTTCCCAACTTTAATCTTTTTTACTCATAGAACTTTATTTAGATACTATTTTCCTCAAACCTAAACCCAAAAATATTTTAAAAATAATTGAACGGGTGTAATTATATTTATATGCAAAACTTATCCACATATCCTATACCTTGAAATTACTCATTTTCCAAATACTCAAATTTAACTAGTTAATCCTAATTAGTTATATCAAAATTAAATTTATACTAATAATCATGGCATACTTGAAGTGTATACTTAAATTTTTAATATATATAAAATAAAAAAATTTAAATTATTTTAAATTTATTTATTTGTAATTATTGCACTTCTTAATTTATCTGAAATAGTAAAATTCTTTTTGACATGTTGGTTTACACATTCCAATTTGGATGTTTGGATTATACTTTCTTTTCATACAAACCATATAAATTTGATGTATACATAAACAAAATTAAATGTATACTCTTTTTTAATTTAAAAAAATTGAGTGAACATTTTAAAAATATACTAAAAAAATTAGTCAATATTAATAAATTACTCTAGCATTCAAATATTAGATAGTTTTAGCATTTTGATTAGCAATAAGAAAATTTGGGAAAGATAAAAAAAATTAGTCAGATTAAAACACAATTAAAATTTTTTGTCTAATAAGCTAGACCCAACTATAGACCCAATGGATCATGGGTTTGATAGGGTAGGGTCTATTATTTGGATATTTTAGGGTATGGATCTAATTGGATTTATGGATTGAGTATGGTTGAATAAACATAGGGTCTAACTTATGTTAGAATATGAACTTGGGTAGGGCAATACCCTACCCATTTCATTGACAAGCCTACCTCACCCCCATTATTAAGTGAAGAAATATTAGTTATATGTCAAATACATTGGTTGAAGAATTTTTTTGAAAAATAGCAGCAAAAAAAAAAAAAAAAAATTGAAAAAAGGGGGGGGGGGGGTAGGGTCTAGACCCGACCCGAAAGTGATGGGTCAAAACAGCAGACCCAATGCACAAACCCAATGGGTAATGTGTCTAAATGGGTAGGGTAAGTAAATGGATATTAATTTTGGGTATTGTTTGGGTATGGGCCTGGGGTGATTAAAACCCTACCCATTTATAGCCATATTTGGAGGCATTATGAAGAAAGAAACATCAATTGGTAGGAAACTATAGTCATAAAAACAATGATAGTTACATAAAATTAAAATTAACATGGTGTGTTACCTTATATCTGTCCAAATTTATTTAGAGATTCAAAAATAAATATAAGCTATTGGATGTAAGATATATCTAAAGATATAAATTAAAAATATTACAATATAAAGATTTTAGTAATTAAATTTTATAGGTAATGGTTATCCGTAGTATGGATCGTACTATATTCACCTCTACCTCATTTTCAAATCAATAAAATTTTATATTTATACCCACCTTTATAGGATATTATGCCCTCGATATACCTCCCCCTCCCTAGTATCGAATAAATACATGTGAATATCTTTAAAAGTTACTAAGGTTATTTTTATTTATGTGCACATGCATATTGAGAATTTATTAAAGTTCGAACTTTAAAATTCATATTTAAATGTATAAAGACCATATTATTGGACCAACTGACCACTCGACCATGGAACCATAGTACTGTGTTTTAGTGTCATGGGCTTCACGCAATTACTAGTCCAATTGACCCAATGTTGGGACCCCCATGCAACATAATTCGTCAGCAAATACCAAGTGATCTAGACTTAGGTTGGCCTGAGTTGGGTTGGGCTAAGAATATTTGTCGGCTCAAACTTGATTTTGGTCGGCATTTGTTGCTACAAATTTTGGGCCAGAACCATGCCCAACTCATGTTGACAGTGGGCCCAAAAATAAGCAGCTGTAGGGCCGGAAATTGGTAGATTCTGTTTCCGCATCCGAATGATTGATAAAAAAGATTCGATGTCTCTTAATCCCATTAAAAGGTTGTTACTAATTCAAAATTAATGAAGCATAAATTAAAATAGAAATAAATGACGCCCATTGTCATAAGAAAAAACATCTCAATTAAGAATTGACTAAAACCCAAAAGCTTTCAGTCTTGAATAGTGTGTAATTGGTCGAACTCTGAGGAAATTTTCCAACTCAATTCGATTCGATTAAATTCAAATTATCAAGTAAATATTAAATAATTACTACCTCAAGCTCTAGCTAGAAATAAAAATAATAATAATAATTGTTAGAAAACCTTTAGATGGAAACAACAAATTTGACTGTGATCTTGAGGCGTGATGTTACTATTCTTAAGGTGATTTTGGCCCCCACTCTAAAGAGTTGCTAGTGGATCTAATAAGGCAATTCACCCATAGGATACAACAAAACCACCAAATTCTATAAGTGGCAATCTTCAAGAGTTCCTTCAAAACTTCTTTTATGATTTCTAATAATATATTTGTAAAGAACAAAGATTGCAGAATTATTTTTCTAGCTTATTTTCTTAATATTAAATTCACAGAGAGCTTTGTGTGTTTATAATCAATGAAACAGTATATCCATTAATTATGAACTGATACACCATTTAAGTTAAACAATAAGTTTGCTTAACTCAAATTATCTGATACAACTTTTCAAGAAAAATTAAATATTTTCATAGGAGATATGACCTATATCTTATTTCATAATTAAATAATAATTTTATAATTACATAAATAAAAATGAAACAAGTAATTTGTAGAGTATATTAATTTACACGCACACCAACAAACGTGCTAAGTGCTTTTAAATATAAATAATATATATATTAACTCCCACATTTTTCATAACCTTTTATTCAGATATTTTATATCATAGGTACTTTATATACGATAAAACTCTTTCTCTATTTTTCTATGTGGGACAAACTCCCACATAATTCTTTTTTTTTTTAATACACAAGCTAACAATATATTCCAATAATAATTAATATATATTTATTAATAAAATAAAAATAATAATAATAAAAGAATTATATAACAACTTGCGAGCATCCAATTAAGATATAGAAGTTTGAAATCAACATAAATAAAGATCAAACTCAATACAACTTAATTCGAACTCAAAACAATTCGAGTTCAACTTGTGATTCTTGCAAGTAGGCTCGATTCATTGCACCTCAAATCTTGATTCCGACCTGTTTTCAAGCTATTGGTGAGTTTTGGTAAATCAAAATTTTAGGAGGGATTGCCAATTAGAATTAAATTCAAAACCTCTTTCTTCATAAAGAATAAAGAAATGCAAAATATATAGTACTATTTCGATCAATTAATCAGTGACATTTCCCCATATTATCTCCGCCACTTGCATTTTCTTTTTTTCCCCCTTCTTTTCTAAAATTGTTTTTGGATAGTGCATTAGTAGATTGATCTTATTCTATAATCATACAAAAAAACCATCCAAAACAGAAGAAATGCCATGTTATTATAATATAAATAGTGCACTTTACAAATTGCTTGACCATTAAAAAGTTGCAAGTAAAGCAGCTTCAAATATCCCAAAACCACAAGCCACATTCATTCAAATCAGTCAAACGGGAATAAACATTTATAGCAAATGGAGGATTGAATCAGGTTAAAGAGTCCAGCCCTGGATGAAATTACTGTCAACAGCCATGCTTCTTGGGACAGATGACCCTTCTCCAAGATTATACTGATGATACCTGTACAAATTACCAAATAATCTTTAGTTTTTCTTTCTTCTTTCAAATTATTTTCTTTGTTCTCTTTTGCCCAAAAATTAAAAAAAAAAAAAAAAAAGACTATGTATTTTTGTGTTGTTCATAGTACATATATATTATACCCTATTTGCAGCACAGGTTCAGTCTCAACTTCCATTGGATTAGAAGATGGTACTTGGAGAGGAAAGCTGCTAGTTCCAGCTGATGTGCCTGGATTCCATGGGCAAGGAAGCCCTCTCAGACCTTGTCCTTCTGCCTCGAGCTGCATATATATACATACATACATTTCAAACGTTATTATTAGCTAACTTATGTTTACTCTACAAATGATGTTCGTTTTCGACATGTTTTGATTATGCGTACCGATGACATTTCTAGTGAAACTTTGATCTTCAACTGCTTGTTCATATCTCCAAGTTGGCGCTCCTGCAAAATGGTTGACAATTAGTTCATCATTAATCGTTTAAAAAATGCTCTCCGTTAAGTAGTAAATCATGGAGTAAGGTCCGCATTCATTATTCTGAAGCCGGTTCAGCCATATGGGGCGACACCGCATGGCTGTTTAGATTTTAGTAATGTGGTATGTCTGGATCAAGTTATGTGGCCATTAATTAACTTGATTAATGTCACTGTAAATAGTTTCTTTTTTTTATTTTTTTTTCACCCACGCATGTCAACAGCTCAATTAGTATTTGGGACTCATGACTCCCACATATGTAGGAGATTTATAATTCTAGACTACAGGCCACTCGACAAAGAATTTAATTATCACACTTTTTAAGTATGCTATCTCTTGTACTATTATTTACACTATTCTTTTACTCCCAAGCTTAGTACTATATTCCATTTTGTTAATTCGGGCGCCAATGGATTTTTGTTAGGGAATATCCAACGATCCTAACCGGTCTTTATTTTAGACCTTAATGAAGTTTACACAATCAATCTAGATATTCGGCCTAAATTATGAAAAAATCACTACTCACTAAGTTCTCCGTTAATGTACATGCATAAATACATATGAATGTGTATAAATTGCATAAGGTAAACAATGAATAAGTGCTCTTCAAGAAAAATATGAAAAATTGCATATGACTATGTAAATATTTTATGCATTATATTGAAGTAATGCCATGTAAACATGCATGGGCTGCCTTAGTTAAGTCATTTTGTGATAATGTCATGACACAGTTTGACAGCCTTATTCATGACATCAAAATTTCCAAGAATTCACTATCAAACTAAATTCAGTTCTTTTAGTTGCTAAACTCAAAACGAAATTTACCTTTCTGCGGAGCTCCTCCATTTGTTCCATCATAATCTGTGTCTGCAATAACATAAGCAAGATTTTCTAAATAGAAGAATGCCAAATTTTACTACATAGCTTATGTATCAGGAGATTTCAAATAATGATTGACCTTAGATTTTCCAAAGAATAGGTATACATGCACATATACCCATAATGTTGATACCAAGTATGGAATTTCATTAAACCATCACTAGCAAATAATCATATTTCAAATAAAGAAAAATGATAATCTTAGAGAGTGATTTTTAAGATAATTATGGCTTCAATTATGGTAGAGAGATATAAATTCACAATTGATATCTTCCATCATGTGTTAATGAAATTCTAGGCCTTGTTTGGCTTGCCTCCAAGTAAAGCACAAATAGAAGGGTCATCTTCTATGTGGATTTTAATGAAGAAAAGTAAAGATTAAGTAAAATCGTTGGAACATAAAGCATAAAGTTATGTAGTTTGGCGGTGAATTCTTTTTTAATATTTTTCTTGTCAAAATTCAAGATGTAAGGCTCAAATTAAGACATCTGACACCATATAAAAGACACTATGAACATATATGTATAATGAATTGAGAAGTCCATTAGTACGTGCTCCAAATTATTAGGAGATATTAGCTTAGAGTACATTGTTTAGTACCTTCCTTTGCCTAGCTTGAGCAAGAGCTCCTTCAAGTTGTTTTTCAAGATTCTGCAACTCCTTGATACTCAAAGGTCCAAGGTCTTCCCCAAGCAAGTGCCTTTAAATGGATCATTATTTAGATGTCAACAAGCCAAACACACCCATACCCACGCGCGCGTGTGTGTGTATATATAAATGCTAGATATGTGTAATCTAGTACATTCAAGGTAAGAAAATATAGACAAACTGGAAAGATTTTGCTAAATAATGGAATTGACCTTTGAGTCCTTTGAAGAGATTCATACTTGGCCTTTAATTTTGAGACCTCTTGGTACCAGCTCTGAGCCGACACAAAAAAAAATAAAAAATAAAAAAGGAGTTCACAACGAACAAACTTCCATCATTGTACACAGGGACATTAGTATAGTACATCTAATACTGAGCCTATGTTTGAATCAAGAAAAATAGTGAGAAAAAAGAGAAGGAAAATGCAAATATACAGCACAGAGTTCATCACTTGAAGCGTGAAAAACCTTTTTCTTTATATTTTCCACGTTAAAACTCAAGATCCAAACATAGGGTAAAGAAAAAGAATTCTGTGTAATAGCATAGAGGAATTGAAGATCAAGACTAAATTACATATATATATATATATATATATACACACCTGTGTTTCTCTTTCAGCGCTGTTGTCTTGAGGATTGAAACAACAACGTTGGTAGCGCTCAAGGGTCTGGCTTGTGCTGCGAAAAGGAAAATATGACAACTAACCTTAACTATTGACTAAGAAAATTTCCCACAAATATATATCTCTTCAAGAAAAAGGAAGAATTTATGAGGAAATACAACTGAGACAGGAGGCATTATGTGCTAGAATATACATATAGAGACATTTCATCAAAATACAAACACATGTAAGAATCTGAAGGAGACTAAAACTAGCAAATAGAAAATTATTTGAACCGTTTCAAAGAAAAAAAAAAGATCTTGGCTGACAGTGTGGGATACTCAGTTAACTAAAGAATGCCCACATTCTCCAAAGATATGTTTCACCAAAATGTATACTCAAACCAAATTCTTGATGAAAGTCTGAAACTAGGAAAAAAGTAGGGCAAAAACAGACAAGTTTCACCAAAATATGCCAAAAACACAAAAGCGTCACATATCCCTTAAAACATGTAAGTGATTATCACTTCCAAGGACTCCTTTTTTCACATGCAACCTCTTCTCACACCCATTTTTTTTTTTCAAGAATATTCATAACATATATATATATTATATGTATCTCTAATTTATATAAGGTAAGGCCATGATTGAAGGTGTGAGTTGAAGAAAAAATTTGAGATGGCAGAAATCAGTAAAGAAACCACAAGATCTAAGGATGTAAAGAAAAGAAGACAAAACTTGAAGCTTTTTTACTCATGAGGGTCTCAGTAATGCTTCATTTTTTTGGTACACCACTAAAAATTGTGAAGCAGAAAAGTTTAGAGAGAGAGAGAGAGAGAGAGAGAGTAGGAACAAAAAGGAGAGAGAAACCCTAGATCTTGCACAGAGGTCCAAGAAGGGGGTTGGAGAAGTTTCTGCAGTGAACTACAACGTTGCAAACATAAAAAAAACCTAGTCAGTCATTCTTTCTTTTCTGGTATTATCCATGGGAGTCTCAGAAAACCATGAAACGTGTCGATCTCTCGTTGGAAAATTAGCAGGAAAAAAAGAAAAAGCATCAATCTTGAAGCAATAAAAAAATTATTAAAGAACTGAAAGGGGTGTAAGAGCATAGTACTTTGGTTAACAGAAAAAGCCCAGTTTGATATAATATCTGGGAACTCTTTCGAAGCATTTGGGAAAGGAAAAAAAAAAAAAAAAAAAAAAACAAGAAAGATAGCAACTTAATTTAACCCACCTCTTTCTTTCCACCAGTGTTTTTGTCTAAACTTAGTGAAAAAGAAACATTATAAATTTCTAAGATTTTTAGGTAATCTGAAGAAAGCCCATATAACTAACAGCCAAAACATGCCAGAAAACCAAATTTAAGCATTATTAAAACATAAACATATGAATAGATATTAATGTAAATATTATATTATAATTTTATGCATATATATATATATATGTATACCTAGTGCTACCAAACTCATAGAGCTTTCCCCTACTAGAGAAGATGATAAGGGCAATCTCAGCATCACAAAGGACAGATAGTTCATAAGCTTTCTTGAGCAGCCCATTTCTTCTCTTGGAAAACGTCACCTGCCTGTTGATCTTGTTCTCTATTCTCTTCAACTCCACTCTCCCTCTCCCCATTCTCTCTTTCTTTTCTTCTTTTTTCCACACAGAAGAAGAGTTTATATGTATGTTTGCAGTGTGTGTTTGGTTTTGTTTATCTACAAATATATATAGTGGGAAGGAATTATGGGAAGGGTGTAATAAAGTAGGTGTGCTACTGAAATTCCTTCCCTTTATAAATATGTAAAATAACTTGGTTCCTGGATTTTTCCTCTTGCAAGAAAATTTATGTCATAATTAATACTTTCTTCTTCTTCTTCTTCATAATTATTATTATTATTATTTTTTTTCGGTGCCTGCTGATATAACTTCACTGCTCTTTTCTTTCCATTTCTTCTGTTGAAAAAGGAAAAATAAAAATAAACCAGAGGGTCAGTGCTTCTTGTATGACAGTGGCTTCTTGGGTAAAGACTGGCTCTCACGCGCTGAATAATCATAGAGACTAGTGGTCGTTGAAAAATATGATTAAGCAGTACTTCCTACTGTGAAAAACAAGAAAAAGAAAAAGGGTAGTTTAAGAATTTAAAAAGTGGGGTTGGGGTTGCCCATGTGAAAATAGGGGCTTAAGTCATAGATGCTTACATTGATTTGGACAAGAAACAAGAATGTTTGATGATATTAAACTTGAGCGAGTACTAGGCTGTTTTAGTATGTTTTTGTTGATTGTAGTTTTAGTATGTTTTTTGGTCAACTAAAACATGTACAATGGCTTCATAAACTGATGGTTAGTAACATAAACTTTTGAGTCAAATGTTATAAAGTGCATTTGATAATAACTTGTGCCAATATTGATCTCTGATGCATTTTGACTTCCTATTCATAGTACATCACATAACTTGGTAATATGTGTATCTGTTTGGTATAATCGTTTATGATATACTTGTTTACGGCCTACAAAAGCAAACTGTTAGGATTTGACTCGGTTTTCAAGAGATCAAGTTTGACTAGAATTAGGACTCCTTCTTGTATTGAGTTTCCTAGTTCTAGGTAAAGTAGTCAAGTAATTTTCTATTATAAATATAGGAGTTTATTTGATTACTTCATAAGAAATAGAGAGGACACTCGTGGAACTCATGATATGATACTCATGGAGTAGTTATTATGAGTACGAGTGGGGCAATACAAAGGGGTGGAGTGAGTATCTCTTTGGTAGTTATGATAATAGTTGTACAAGGGGTTTGAGTTTAGGCGTGTCAAATTCAAGGGTTGGCTTGTACTGGTGAATTCTATCATAATTGAAGAAAGAAAACTCCTGTGGAGGTAGGCGAAATTTGCCGAACCACATAAATCTATGTCTGTTTTATTCTTCTATCTGTTGGGCATTAATTTTGTCATTAAATTTGTGAGTGTGATTTGTGAATTCCTGATAAATTAAATCTCATGCCTAAATTGTTTCCGCCATGCTCCAACAAACTGGTATCGGAGCTTTTGGTTGGGGCTGCAAGTTGAGATTTAATTTTTCGAGGATGGGCAGTGTTATTAGAAAATCACTTCACGGTTCAAAATTTTGATGACAAAGGGAATTTCACTTTTTGGCAAGGAAGAGTGGAGGATCTCCTAATTCAACAGGGCCTAATAGTGGTGTTGAAGGAAAGGTAGGAGAAGCCGACATATATGAAAGATTTACAGCGGGAAGATTTGACTTTGTATTGCGGACAACATTATCATGAATGTTGTGGAGATCAATGGATTTTGGATTCCAGATGCGTAATGCATGTTTGCTCCATGGTGAATTATTTTTGATTCACTTCAATCATAGAAGACAGGTAATTTGTCTTTGTGCGATGATTCTACTTGGAGAGTCATGAGTATTGAAGTGGGGAAAATCAAAATAGTTGTTGGAGTGGTTCGTACTTTAGGTGGTGTGACCTATGTCCTAAATATACGAAAGAATCTAATTTCCTTGAACTAGTTGGATTCCAAAGGTTGTGAATATTCACTGAAGGTGGAGTCTTGAGCCAATTGGATTCATAAGGTTGTGAATATTCACTGAAGGTGGAGTCCTGAAAGTCACACATTAAGCTGTACATGTGCATTGGCCGGGATGAGTTAGTTGGAGCCAGAATGTTACTGATTCGGCATGTGCAGTGGTATATTTGAAGGCCAATGGAATTTGGTTTGTGATGGAGTCATGAACAATTGCTGAGATGAGAAACCTCGTCAAGGTGGAGATTGTTAGGATTTGACTCGATTTTCAAGAGACCAAGTTTGACTAGAATTAGGACTCCTTCTTGTATTGGGTTTCCTAGTTCTAGGTAAAGTAGTCAAGTAGTTTTCTATTATAAATATAGGAGTTTATTTGATTACTTCATAAGAAATAGAGAGGACACTCGTGGAACTCATGATATGATATCCATAGGGTAGTTATTGTGAGTACGAGTGGGGCAATACAAAGGGGTGGAGTGAGTATCTCTTTGATAGTTATGATAGTAGTTGTACAAAGGGTTTTTGGTTTGAGTTTGGGTTTGTCAAATTCAAGGGTTGGCTTGTACTGGTGAATTCTATTATAATTGAAGAAAGAAAACTCTCGTGGAGGTAGGCGGAATTTGCCGAACCACGTAAATCTGTGTCTGTTTTATTTTTCTATCTGTCGGGTATTAATTTTGTCATTAAATTTGTGAGTGTGATTTGTGAATTCCTGATAAATTAAATCTCATGCCTAAATTATTTCCGCTGTGCTTCAACAAACTGGTGAGAGGACACTCGTGGAACTCATGATATGATACTCATGGGGTAGTTATTATGAGTACGAGTGGGGCAATACAAAGGGGTGGAGTGAGTATCTCTTTGGTAGTTATGATAGTAGTTGTACAAGGGGCTTGAGTTTAGGCGTGTCAAATTCAAGGGTTGGCTTGTACTGGTGAATTCTATCATAATTGAAGAAAGAAAACTCCTGTGGAGGTAGGCGGAATTTGCCGAACCACGTAAATCTGTGTCTGTTTTATTCTTCTATCTGTTGGGCATTAATTTTGTCATTAAATTTGTGAGTGTGATTTGTGAATTTCTGATGAATTAAATCTCATGCCTAAATTGCTTCCGCTGCGCTCCAACACAAACAATCAAAAATCTTAAATCAATTTATAAGTTATTTCTTTTTAATTATTAATTAAAATGTCTTTTACAAGGACAAACCCCTCCTTCCCCTGATCACGTGTATTAATAGATAATATCTTATGCCTAGATTTTCTATGTTTTCGTACATGAAGAATGATTTTTCAGTTTTCTATTTTACTAAATTTCAAATAGATCAAGAAGGTTACGCACTTCGACTTGTTAGTATGAAAAAGAATGAAAATCCTACTAGAGCTCTTTTTGTATTATTTCTTTTTGTCCTCAAAATAGTAGCAAGACATCATGATCCCTTCTAGAAAAGAAAATGATTAATCTGGATACCAAAAATCATTCTGTTAAGTTATTTTATCAATCCAGTCAGATTTGATGTTTTATAGGACATGTTTGATTGAGAATGTAAGTAGATAATAGTAGAGATTTGAATTGAAGGAGATAAGATAAGATTAAATAATTTATTAGTTTGTTTGATATTGAAAATTGACTTTATAATTAGCTGCCATGAGAATCTCTTCTAATATCTAGTGCATGTTTGATATGTAGGACTAGTTAGGGAAATAACAAGATTGCCCTTGAATAAAACCCTCATCTCTTCTATTGACCTTTACAAGAAAAAAAAAAAAAAGGGTAATTAAGGAAGCAAAATTGTAATGAAGGGGTGAGATTACATAATTGCATCCCTCAACCCACTACTTGAATAACACATAATTGCATGAATAGTGTCGGATTTTGGATTAATTGCGGGCCGCCCTACTTTGAGTACCCCCTGCGGCCTCAGACCAACTCCTGATCTAGGGCTATGATTTGTGCAATCGAGGTTGCTTCAGTTCCCACGTCACTCCCGCTAGGATCACAGGCCTGCACAATTGAACTCGACGAGGAGACTGGAAGGAGTTTCAATGTTATTACTTGAGCCAATAGCCATCTATATCAATAACTAAGTCAGAACATATATAGTGTGGGTTGGGCTTTTTGTGTTTGGTGATGAATTTCAGCACCGTCATTAATATTGTTTGATAATTTATTGTAAAACTAATTAGCATGATATATCTTGATATTATTGTGAAGTTATTTGAAAGACATGCAGTTCATATTTTATTAATTAGCTTTATGTATTATAAACAAGTATTAATCTCCAAATATTTTTTTAGATCTAATAACTTTTTATCTGAGGAACTACAAAAGGTTCATTCACTATCCTAAGAGGAACATCAAATTCATCAAGTATTATTAAACAATAATGCGAAGTTTGGACCAAGATATTGATATGCATGTAATGTTGATGAGAAAAAAATAAAAAATTTAGTTAGCAATCAATTATAACCAAATAATCTCATGATTCAAAGTTATATATAATACTTGAACATGAACATTTAGTTTTGCAAATTATTAATCTTCAAATTTTTTATCAAAGATTTGTAGTTTATTGACAATAATATGATGAGCAAGTGAAAAGAATGACGTCCTCCTCATTACGAAACATAATTGAGGGATCATCAATACTATTTATAAAATGTGTAAACCTTAAAAAACTAATTTGATATACCAATTAGTGAATATTTTATATTTTTCATACTATAACAGTTTGAGCATGTACATCAAGTATTGCAAAACCGCTAATTTCATTATTGTTGCTTAACTTATGCATACTATATCATAATATATTTCAATCATACTAAACGATGTATCAATCTTTTTGAAAACTCATCACTATTCTAGATGATGCCACATAGAGGAATGCAATCTTATTCTCCTGAATTTTTAGAAAATTTTATTCTTGATCATTTGTATGTTATATTTTTTAAAAAAACAAAATACTAGCAAATGTACAATAATTTTCAAAACTAAGGCCCCTAGCCAAATCCAAATATTGTTTGTGGGAAAGACTAATGATGCACATCTATAATTTCAACATAGGCAATGGATATTTTTTCATTTTTATGTATTATACATAAGTACCTAGTAGAATGCTTTATGTGGACTAGAGCAAACTAGAATTGCTTCTGTTCATCCAATAGGTACAAACTAGGGCCTATAGTAAAGGTGACAAAATTCCCCTTGTGTCAATCCACAGGCCACATCAATTTATAACTTTATGTCCCTATAGCACTTCTTTAATATGAAATGACCACACCTTTTGTATAATACAATGATACATCACATTTCTTGATCCATGTATTTTACTTGGGCATTTTGGGAAATTTCTGTGCTCAATGTTTCATTGCATGGGCAACTCTTGAAAAAGAATGCTTTTCCCATGTTTGCCGTATCCTGTGCTAGTGCCCCATAAGTTGGTAAATTTTTTTGTTAGCTCTCAAGAAAAATGGGAAAGAAGAGAAAAAAGGAAATAGCATGTGGGGCTAGTGGATAAAGATGAAATCTCAATAAGTATGTTCTAGTCTCCTAGTTTTGTGGCAATTAAAAATAAAATTATTCGTGTTATATGACTAAATCTTATTCAAATCAAATGATTTAGGTTAAATGAATGTACCGGACTCTACAAGAACATCACACCTTGTATGTGCAAGTTGGACAATTAAGTTAATTACTCATATGAGTAAACCACAACATTGAGGTATATATGATGAAGGAAATTTACAATTGAATCCTTTTAGGTCATGGTCAGGGATTAAGTCGTTAATGTCTTTTTTCGACGAACCAATTCTTTGGATCAAATTCTCATTAACCTTAAACACAAACCACATAATTAACTTCCACAAAATGATCAGTCCTAACAAATTATTGCAATGGGATTTCAGTCTTGGGAAAAATATCCATCAAACACACTCTCATTTCTTCATTAATTAAAGAAATATTTATAATGTACATATATATAGTATACATTAACATCCCACATTCTATGAAACTAAGAAATTCATAAAAGAAGTTAACTATTTTTGTCCCTGCCAGCTTTTCTAAGCCTCAAATATTTATAGATTGTTGTACTATAATAATTAACTTGGATCAAACTTTGGAGTACAATCACATGCACCTTGCAAAAGGGGGTGATTAAGATTTAACATAATTGGCACTACTGTGTATACCCCTTTTTTTCATTTCATGGAAACCCCATAAACAATCCCCATCTGCTAACTGAAATTTACCACAAAGAGATGTAAATAGGAAATAAAGTTGAAACAGTAAACAGTCAACAAAAAGAATGGTTGTGGCATTTAAGACCAACATATTATATACACATCTTGCATTGTATGCATACAGATACAAACACTCATTGGTATGCCCACATACATGTACCATTGGGGTACCACTTCATTGAAGGCTCTGATAGCTAGGCCAATTCATGTCATGCTACTCATTTAGTTATATATTTAAATAGATTATAAATTATTAGATCATACATATAAAAGATCGTTATATTTTAATATATGAGATTATACCAGAAATACAAAAAATATCCCACCACAACCCATGGACCGTGTCCTTTCCAAACGGGTCAATCTGAGCCAATTCTAATTGATCCATGACTCGACTGGCCCTATCAGTTTGATTCTTGCAGTATGAATAACCTAAATTTGATCATGCACTTCAGTCGAGACCAACTTGCGAAGTGACACACTTATAAATACTAATACTAGTGCATACTAGTGCACATTTACAAGTACTCAATGAAATTTCTTCTATTGATAAATTATTTTCTCCATACTTCTACCTCGTCATTCCTTTTAATTATTGTCGGAGGTCTTTTCTTGTGAAAATCTTCAACTATCTTAACTTATTTTTTTACAATTTTAGATTGATTAATTATTCAAATTCAGATCTTAAATTCATCTCGACCCGATCAATCATTTGACTAGAATTACTTTTCCTAATTTATTTCACCAATAATCCATGAATACATTATATACTGTTGAACCCAGCCATCTTTAGTGGGCTAGTGCTAGGCTGTGATGGTGGTTAGACCTTTCCTTATATAGAAATATATTAATGGTCCAAGTGGGAATTTTAATTGCCCTTTTTCCTTTTATAACCAAGCCTTCTTTATCAGCTGAGCTTTCACATTTTCAACAATGGAGAGATACCCTAATTACACTCTCGTGAAATATGGGGGGGACCGATATGCGGTGGAGTCAAGTTGGAGTTAATTGGGAGTGTGTTGTTACACTCACTCCCTATCTTCATTGTCGCGCTCTAAAATAACACAAGTACCAAAGTTCTTAACTTGATTAATTTCCACATTTTTTTTCTGAAGTCCTGGATCATCATTATCCATGAATATCTATCATTTTTAATTTTACACTAAGAAAACTTAAGTTACACGAACAACGCGATAATCTGCCTTAATAAGGAATCTACAATTATTCTTCTAGTTAATTGGTCAAGTCAGAATGAGATTATAGTGTCGAGCATTCGATTCTAAACTTAAGGCTGAACACGAGTTAGGCACTTTGGATCCTCTATTTCATTATATATTTCATCTCCTATTCTATTGTATGGATATATTACACGTGTATTAAGTATTTTCTTATAAAAATAATTGATTGAGAACCAAATACGCTTCGCATATATACCTGAGGTTGAACACGAGTTAGGGCACTTTGGATCCTCTATTTCATTTTGTGTTACATCTCCTATTCTAATGTAATGTATATATGCCAAACGTATTTGGTTCTCAATCAATATTTTTAGAAAGAAATATTTAATACACGTGTCATACATCAATGCAATGGAATAGGAGGTGAAACATATGGTAGAATAGAGGATCTTATCCGATATAATGTGTTGTTAGGTGTACTATTAATAAAGTGCATATCCTTCCTAAAGGATCCTCATTCTATTTTTATTTTTTTTTTGGGTCAAATCATTAATTAGATTTTTCTCTTCTATATTATTTTTCATCCCGCCCTTTTATTTATCCTAAATTTTAATAAAAAACATTACAATAATTTGTCATATTATAAAATTTTTAACACATACATCGAGTGTGCCGAAATTATTAGTAATTTTAGTGGGCTCAATCAGCACAATTTCTATACTGATGTGGTCCATCTAGGACGTCTAAAATCAAGGATCCGATGATTTCTAAGAGGTGGTCACAAATTAAAAGTTTTCGAACAAGACATTTCTAACCTGATCTTAAACTTTATTAAGGATATTTACACAATATCATATTTCTTGTAATATCATAATAAGCATTGAATTGAATTATTGAAGTTAGATATGTTCACTGTCCGGCCCAGTAGTAATATATATAGATTGAGTGGTTTGGGTGCACTGATGCAGACCATGTGATGATGAAGGGACAACCATGCTCCAGCATGTCTTTTGACAGGGTGAAGATATTCGACTTTTTTGCGTAAATTGAAGGACGAATATTGTACAATATTTAAGGAACTTAGAAATTAATGAATTATAAGGAATGAATGAACAAAGCAAAGGGAATAAATTAGACATTGCTACAACATTGCCTTCAACAGCCAATTTTAAATGCTAGACATTCCATAGGGAAAAAAATTACTATGTCGAGACCAATAATTAATTCTACATTAGGTTGTAAAGAAAAAAAGTCTAAAATTAAAAAAATAATAATAGTACTTTTGCATTCCACTTGTCATTCCTATTGCATGGGTCTCCATTCAATTATAAAATCACTACTAAAAACTAGGTATATATCCATTATGAAAAAATAGCTATGAAATTAATTTCGTAGCTAAAACTTCAGTAAATATAATTTCTTTTAAATGACAAATAACAAAAATTATTAGTTACCAATTCATAGTTTTGTCCGTTAAAAATGTAATAGACTAACTATGTGTTATTTGTAGGATACACACACACACACACACACATATACAAAAGAAATAATCATTAATTATAAATTGATCGTAGCAAGGGTTAACTATAAGAGCATTTACATTAGATTTAGCTAGGTTAAAATTTATAGTTAAAGCTAAGAACTCTCAGCATTGGCACTTGACATGCATGGAGGCTCAATTGTATTCAAATATTATTCCAACGGCATGTATTCCTGTAAAATTTTATTCTGAAAAGCTTATGTAATAATGAGAGATCTAGGAAAAACAACTTATATATAAAATATCTTAAAATGTATCATCATAGTCCTTAGTTGAGGACTTTAGGAAGAGACAGATGGCCGTCATTCTCACATATGATGCTATTAATTTATGATGATGACGTCTCTACAACTCCTCCAACATATATAAAATAAAATCATTGATGATGACGCACCTCCAACTCATTTCATATAGATAGGACCAAATGTATATAGTGATAGATTTATTAGTAGTTTCACTGCTGTGTATTGAGTAAAAGAGATGTGAAAGCAGTTGTTGGAACTTAAGGCCCTTTTATGTTCTTTGGCGACGGCCATACCAAAAGTCTGATCCTTTGGCTTGGGTTTTCTTCCATCATTTTTAATTGGGGATGGCTGCTAATTTAGTTGTGCCCAATTACTACTGCTACCGGCCATCAGTACGTACTTGCAAGACAAAAAAGGAAGGGCCCTCTATTGAAAACTTCACATCCTTTGAACTTCTTTACTGCTTGTTCAGTAAACCAAATGACTTTTCTGCGTGTTTGGTGACTCCTCTGTGTGTATCTATATATCTGTCTATCTATATGTACACACACATATATATATATGTGTGTGTGTGTGTGTGTGTGTGTGTTCCAATCAGATATAACTCAATTCAGGTCTATATATCATGTTTAAGGTTAGCATATAATTTTTTGATGTATTCAGCAGGACTCGGCCACCGAGGTCTAATTCAACGTATTTGTATCCATCAAGTCGTTCCTATAGCCAGTTCTCTAATCGTGTATGATGATGGGATCTTGTACTTGAAATATAACTAGGGATGTAAATGAGATGAGTTGATTTACGAACAATTCAAGTTCGTCAATCAAATGAAACGAGTCAAACTCAATAATATTCGACTCGAAAAGCTCACTAACCTAAATAAACTTTTTTATATTTTGTATATATAGTTATATATAATAAGGTACATAGCCTAAACAAAATAGAGATATATTAAACCGGGCCACAAAAAGCTCGTGCAACAAACATGTCCTAATAGTAGAAATTCTTGGCCCATTAAAGCCCGTAAAATCAGCAAAGTAAAAAGAATGGGTCTAGGCTAATGTCGGCCCGTTAAGGATTAATCTCCTCGGAAGCCCAGATATTGTTATTTTGGCCATGGCGCATTATAATTTATTTAGATAAATCGACTAAATATATATAATATAAAAAGAGGACAAGACACAATGCGTATTTGTTATCATTATACCTTTTTCTTTCAAAACCCAAACATTAGCTCGAGCACAAGATATATTTGCTTATATTATATTGTTAATACTGATAATTTAAAATTTAAAATAAACACGATAATTGTCTTACATGATATAAAAGATTTTTAATGTTGTTCAACTTAGCACTCTAAAAAAGTGAGATACAAGTATTTCCGAGGCAACGGGTTTGAGTTTTAAGGCCTTTTGTGATCTAACTTTCTACTTTTTGGATTCCATTAATCTTAGTTTGCTTCCTTTCAAATGGAGGCATCATAACTTTCTTTCGACTTCTTCCTTTTCTATTACCAAATTTGCTCATTAGGCGATATGGATATGAGGTTGAGACCAGCTAGCATCAACCAAAGAGGCACAACAATGCATCAAGATGAGAAGGGAGAGCTAGAAAAAGGTTCCAAAGTGAAGCTCTTTGAACCCCTGCTCTCTATGTTAAAAATTCTTGAAGCACATAACAAAAAGACCTAAATACAAGGACATATCTTAGTTTTGGGGGGGTCGGGGGGCAAGCAGGGGCCACTGCTCCCCAGGTTTATTACAACAATATATATTAATATAATTAATTTAAATATAATATTAAAAAGAAGAAGTTATTTCATATTAGTTAAAAGTAGCTAATTTTAATTTTCATTCATTCACTTTTTTAAAAAATTAACTTTTATTACGGGCCTTAAATTAAAAATTAGTTATCTAGATTTATTGAATTGAATTTATCTTTAATTAAAGATAATAATTAAAATCTGTTAATGAAATATCTATCTATTTTATTTTTTAAAATTCAAAACAAATTCTTAGATCCATATTTACAATCAAGTGAAGACTATTAAGTTAGGCTAGTTAAGACATTTCTATTTTATTTGTTTGAGAAAACATTACGGGAATTTAGTCAACTAAATTTTAAGGGACTTGCAAAATAATTAAAATATTTCGTTTTGACTTTAATAAGATTGAGATAAGAATAAATGTGAATGGATATTTAAAATTTTCTTTATTAGATTTTTTTTGGTGTTTCAACAGTTACAGATGAAAGAACCCTTTTCCCCTATGAATATTATCAAGAACATGTTTCAAAATAAGATAGAAACATGTTTCAAAACTTTTTCTTCAACTTTTTAATTACTTATATTGACAAAATTATTACTAAAAGTTTTGATATTGATTTGATTCATTTACAAATTTTTTGATATAAAGGAGCATCATACTCAACTTCGATAAAAATATGTATTTTGAATTTATAAATATGAAAATTATACTTAAACTTTTAAGCTTTATAATTTTTGTTCCCCACACTCTCATTTCTGGATTCATCCCTGCCTAAATAGTTGAGTGAGTGAATTCAAGGATGAGTGACAGTCGCACATTCTTGGCCCATCTCAATGGAAAATTTTATTTGTTCAATTTATAATACTAGACATGATTTAGATATAAATAATATTCATATAAATATTATTCAACTAAAAAGTATATAACAATAAATTTTATATAATCACATCAAATTCTTATTTTATAAAATTATTGTATGTACATATTCAACAAGCAAATACCTAAATGAAAAAATGTAGAAGGAATTTATTAAGAACAAATTTCATATGGTCACTGTTATTATATTTTTCATATGATTAATCTTTTTTAATTTTAATTTATTTTTAAAAAAATCTCGTTTGCTATCAAGGTTGTACTATATTATTTTGCTACTTTTGTATACATTTATAGAACTTACTATATTTAGTTTTCACATATTATTCAATATATAAAAATAATGAATAAATGTTTATTCTTGATTGAAATATGATATATATGTGTATATATATACCCTTTTCCCCTTATCAATCACTCTTAAAAAATATTCAAAGTACCTACGTGTATACTATGTAATGTATCTTCCATTGATAAATCTAATCAAATAACTGCATTTTTATAATAAATTAAGACATTCTTTTTTTTCCCCTTCATTTTACTTTTAATCACCTTTCTCACGATCTCTTACTCTTGGCAGATATTTTCCTTCTCATACATACTTTCCTTATAACCATTTTTTAAGCACATAATCCCATTAATAAAGTTAATTAATTAAATAAATTGTTATTTTTAATTAAACTTTATTCTTTTATTATCAATTACTCCGTACTTATCTCCAAGCCACCTAACCCATTGATTAATTCAAAAGTTAATGGAGGATTAGAGTAATAAGACAAAAATTAATGTCGATGTAACATAAAAATATGAGGTGCTCGAATAGTAATTTTGCCAAAAATGGACCCATTTTAGTAGGGTTGTCAACGGGTTGGATTTGAATAAGATAAGCCATATCTAAATCCGAATCTGAATTCAATTATCAGAATTCATATTTGAATCCGACTCGATATCATATAGAATCTTTGTTAGTTAGTATCATATTCAAATCTAATGAATATCCGAAATCCAATAAAAGAATCCAATCCGATTTAATATTTTTCTTTTTTTTCTTTTTGGATTGTATAAAAATATTGTATTTATAAAGTCAATTTATGTCATATTTAAATTTTTAACAACTTTGTATTATATATTAGTCCAAAAGTTAAATATTTGAATACTAAAACCTTGTTTCACATTATATTAATTTATATGTGAACTATTATACATTATTATATTTGATATTTTATTAGTATCTCTCTTATTTTTGAGGCTAAAGATTCAATATTAATAGCATAGTATAAACCTTAATATAGATATTAGGTCAATATAACATATAAATTTTATTTTAAATTTTTTATTAATATTATATCTAAGAGTAGCAATTTAATAAAATATTATTAAAGTTTGAATTCGGATCTTTAACGGATTGGATTATTTAATTTCATATTCGATCCACTTATTTTGAATTACGAATATTTATAATTGGATCTGATCCATCGAATATTTTAATCGGATAAAAATTCTAAATTTCGAATTGGATCGTTTTCGAATTAAAATTCGATCAATCGACAGCCTTACATTATAGTGTTTCATGAAATGGGCAAATGATTGTCTTAATTTAGGAATAAGCGGCAAAGAAATTTTATATTTAATATTAAAATAAGTTTAAATTCTCTATTTTAATTAATATGATATTTTTTTATTGTGTGTTACAGATCATAAATATTAATTAAATGCATGAAATATTTTTTAAATAGAAATCGTGAAATGTATTGAGTTATTTGTTCTTGATTATCATCAATAGGTCACATCCAAGAATAAAATGGTATCTACTTAGTCCAATTCCGTCCACATTATTAAATTTATTTTATTTCTATCAATCACAAATATTAATTAAATGCACAAAATGTGTTTTAAATAGAAATCGTTAAACGCATTGAGTTATTTGTTCTTGATTATCATCAATAGGTCACATCCAAGAATAAAATAGTATCCACTTATTTGTTCTTGATTATCATCAAGAATAAAATGGTATCCACTTAGTCCAATTCCGTCCACAACATTAAATATATTTTATTTCTATGAATCATTTTGAAGTTCTCCAAAATTAAAAGTTTGGTTGCCTTCGGCATTTTATGCATGTCATCTTGACTGTGCCAGCCTTCGGCATTTTATGCGTGTCATCTTGACTGTGCCATGTGAAAATGTCCTTAATATTGTTTGTGATATTTCGAGTAACATCGCAATTCAATGAATCTAGCTAATTGATAAAAACAAATGAAAAATTACATAAATACAGTTGATACTACTTATAAATATACTTTCCCCCTCAAATTTCGTGATAATCTATATATAGTCCTCTACACATCATAAATGTGAAACTTATTTAAGAACTGTATCCTAATTAAGAGGGTATTTGGGTGAACTTGCAAGTTGCAATAAAATATTTTGAGGAGCTTATAAGATGTTACAAAAATGTTCGATCATTTTTCTTAAAAAAAACTTATAAGCTTCCATAATAAAATATTGTGATTTTATAATTTTTTTATAAACAACAGAAGTTCCCAACTTATTTTTAAATTTTTTTTCACAAACTTTTTAATTTTCATCATATTAATTAAAAAATTGGTATTACCGACATTTTATAAGCTCTAAAATTTTATTTTATCCAAGCAATTGAAGAATTTATTTTTAGCATAAGATCTAATATGCCACAAATTCCAGAATATTTTATAACACCTAAGAATTTACAAGATTTTTTAAATAATTAAACTTATGTATTAAAAGATAAGGAACACCTATATATAGATGCTGCATTATATTTTTATTCATGTGAGTGGTGCAAGATTGATAAATGAATTAGATTACAAAACCTAACATGCCATAAAAAGGTATGTGGTTTTAGGTACAATATAATGCATGTGGGATTAGGAGGGAATAACATTTATGTGACACAATCCAACAATAATTCTTGATCGCTAGCTTGTGTTCTTTATGGTAAAAATTCTCTTGCTGGCCAAGAATTGTTTGTGTTGGCGGCACTATTTTTGTTGTCTCAAATTCACATTCCCAACTTCAAAGTAAGGGTACAGTTGAGCTGAGTCGAACCGAGTTCAAGCTCGAGCTTGAAAATTTTGCCCAAATGAGCTCAAGGTTGAACTCGAAATAAAAAAATAGTAGTATAATATATATTTATTAATAAAATAAAAAATAATATTTAATTATATATTGACTCGTGAGTCTTGAGCCTAAATATAGACAGCTCGAACTAGAGCTTGAGCTCAATTTGACTCGAATTAGAGCTCAAGCGCGAACTATTTTGAGCTTAAGTTGAGCTGAAGCTCACGAGCCGACTCGACTCGTTTGCACCCCTACTTCAAACGATATATAATATCTCTAAATAGGCTATGTTCAATTGCAAATTATCAATTCATTTTCCAACCCTCAAAATATAAATAAATAAATAAACTATACACATTCCTGAACCCCACTCACAAAACACACTCAAAAAGGCCCAAAATACCCTCCCAATTTGTTTTCTACCTATTCCCTAATGTCTAGCCCTCTTATTTTTTGTCCCCCCTACCCAATCTATATATATACATATATAAATAATTTTAAAATATCAATTTTATCTTACCAATCCAAGAAAAAAGTTATTAATGTGATATCTTGTCCTATCACAAAACACAACCAAACAAACGTTTTTATCCAAAATATTCTCCACCTACCATCTAAAATACAAACAAACAACCATCATATTTTTCAATCCCACTTCCTAAAAACCAATTTGCCAAAATATTTTGACAAAATGCTCCAACATACAACCAAACATAACCCAAGCGTAATTTTCCCCCAAATGGAATGCAGAGGGCAAGAAATCAAGGCTACTTTGGTTGTAATTTTGTATTATCTGGTTTTGTATCTTTTGCGATTGGGAATACGATCGTAGGTTGAGAGAATGTGGTGAATTTTTGTTCATATTTTAGGTGAGAGGTAGAAAAAAAATAAAAATATATATATATACACACATTTTTGACACTAGGTAGAAAATATTTGGGAAGTGAAGCAATATTCAACTATGTTTTAGTGGGAGAATTTTTTTTATTGTAAATATAAAATCTATCACCTCTTTGTCTGGTTATATTAGTGGAGAAAAATTGTAATTTAAAAATAATTTTAATATATATAATATAGTAAAATATATATGTAATTATAATAATTGGATATAATTGTAAAATATTAACGTAATAACTGATTAAATAATGATGTTGTGAATGAGGATTGAAGATTAATCTTTTGTAAAAAGAAAAAAAAAAAAAATTCTCATGGGCTTTTTGAGAAATGGCACCATCTGAAATAGGATGATGCACACATGTTTTTTCTTGTATCGGGAGAATGACTTATTCCCCCAAGACAAATATAAACATAGCCGGACTGTGTTAGCCATACTTAATTTCTTTGTAAATTGAAAGGATATTATTGTTTAAAATTTGAAAATATGTTTGTTTACTTGAATTATTTTCGTTAGAAAAATCTCTTATTCTTATTTTTAACTCTTTTATGCTTACTTTACCACTCAATAAAATAAGCATCAAAATCGATTTAGAGTTTGGCACATATTTATTATCACAAGCATCAAAATTTAATTAGAGTTTGGCACATATTTATTATCACAAGCATCAAAATTTAATAAGAGTTTGGCAAGAGAAACCTACTAATCAATCCAAATTTATAAAATATAAAATATACATCTTTTCATACATAAAAGATTATAAAATAAAATTACTCCAGTCAATTGTTAATTTCCACACTACTAGTCCAATTAATGCCTATTACCATTTGGTTTATTAGCATAAATCTAACACTTTATGTGTGAGTTTAGGAGTTTGAATCTATAGATCCGTGACGTGCGTCCACAGTCTAAATAAATTAAAAACAATCCAATTAAATATATTTATTTTGCACAAAAACTATAGAGAACTTTTTCTTAACCTAAAAAATGTAGAAAATTAGAAAGATAAGCTAAAAATATAAACAAATATGCTAAACTTACAAAAAGACCCACCGGTTAAAAATAACCAATATGCTCCTGAGAATCTGCTCACACTCCATGACTGGGCCTTTTATACTCTTTCATTTGTTAAAACTCAATTTTTATAAACTAAAATCTCATTTAAAAATTTGATGGCCGTAAATGAACAGTGGATGTATTTTTTTTTCTTTTTTTTTTTTCGGTTGGGGGGTGGGTGGGTGAAGGGTTACATTAATGGATTTTATACAAAAGGAAATAAGATATTATAATAACTAAAACCATCCATGTTATAATGTGAGCTAGATTGTATATGAATTTTCTGTCAATTATCTTGATTGAAATCCTTGGATGAACTCTTGAAATCCGCTTTGAATGCGAAAATAATAAATAGATTAGGGTTATCATATGTAGGTTACACAACAAAAAATTTTCCGGAATCTAATTAAGTAGAAAATAGGTTAGGGTTATCATATACGTAGTTGCATGCGGAGCCGCCATCATTAAGATACATGAATATGGACAATTTTAATAAAGTAAATTGTAAAAATAGGATTCTAACTATGGCTAATTCATAATATATGATCAAAATTTGGGGTGGTATTAAAGTAGGAACAAAACTCATTAAAAATTAGAAAAAAAGCACAACGCCTACCGAAAAGTACTGCACCACCTGTGATTGTTTGCGTGGCGCCTGCACTGGTGTTTCACGCACGTGCCACGCAAGCAATCATCGATATTGACTGTATTTTTTAATGGTTGTTGTTCTTTTTTTTTTTATTTTATTTTTAATGAATTTTGGTCATACTTTAATATCACCATAAATTTTGGTTCTAAAACACCAAATGACCATAGCTAGAGTTCTAGTTTTGCAATTTTTCCATCTTAATAATCCCCCCTCACACTATAAATTGGTGAATGCCCATTTCACAACACCACCATCCAAGTATACTAATCAAAACACACACACACACACACACACAGAGATAAAATTACTGCAGATCATATACAATGGTTAGTGGTAATAACATCACTTCCGCAGGTTGCCGGAGTGATGTCCGGGATGTCCGGCCACCCATAAACAGCTATACCCCGAGCTTGTGGGGTGATACTTTCTCTTCGTTTACTTTGGATGAGAAGGTACAAGCATCTTATGCAGAAGCCATTGAAACAATGAAGACAGAAGCAAGAAGCAAGATAATGGCGGCAAAATCTGCCAAACTAATTGCATTGGTTGACACGCTTGAGCGTTTGGGGTTGGGCTATCACTTTGACAAAGAAATTGAAGAGAAAATGCAAGAAATTTATGAACTATTCCATCATGCCAATGAAGAATACGATTTGTTCACCACTGCACTTGGATTTCGTTTGCTCAGGCAGCATCGCTATCACGTTTCTTGCAGTATGTTTTTTATTTTTTGGATTTATTTCTGATTTACGTTTTATTTTACACATTTCAAAACATTAATTCTGCAGGACATAAAATGTTTAATCTTGTTTTACATTTCTTAATTTATGCATCATTTTATGATGTGCGTGGCAGTCCCACTAGTCAGACCATTTAGTTTGTGTCGGGTTTCAAAATATTAATTCCATGTAGTATAAGATATTACATCTTATATAAAAAATTTGATATATGCATCGTTTTATGATATGTGCGGTAGTTATACTTGTCAAAGACTAGCTAGTTTGCACTGAGTCTCAAACATTAATTGTGTGTGACGTAAGTTTTCATACTTCGTCTTACATAAATACACTAAGGGAAAATTTCTAATGAATAGAGTTTCATTATAAATCTAAAACAGTTTTGATGAATCTTTTATAGATTATCAAGGAGCAATAATATATATTAATAATGATACTTGTGATGGACATAAGGAGTCCATCACAAATTTTATAACTTTGAACAAGATTTTTTGACCCATGATGGAAATTTCATTACAAAACTAATTCTATAACGTACTTTATTTTCATCACGGAATTAATTTGGTAAAGAAGCATATACTAACGGCTTTGTAAAATATATTCATCACAGAATCATACTATATGACAAATTTTATTAAATTTATGATGAATTTTTTCGTTGGTGAAGATGCATTTTCTCATAGTAATACATACATACATATATATAGGATTTGATATCTTACAAATTATTCACAACAAATATATAAATGTGAACTAAAATTTTTGGAATCTTATTGAAACAGGTGTTTTTGAAAAATTTATGGACAAAGGCAAAAAATTCAAAGAACCCTTTAATAATGATGGTGAGGGCTTGCTAAGCTTGTATGAGGCAGCCCATATTCGGCTTCACGGGGAAGATATTTTAGAAGAGGCTGTGGCGTTTTCCACCCATCACTTGACTCGCATGTTGCAGCAATTAGAGTCTCCCCTTAAAGAAAAAGTCGGGCGAGCTCTAGAACAGTCGCTTCATAGGGGTGTTCCAATAATCGAAATACGTATTTATATTCCTATATACGAAAAAAATGTTTCAAGGGATGAACTACTTCTAAAACTAGCAAAATTCAATTTCAATTATCTGCAGAATTTGTACAAGAAAGAGCTCTGCGAAGTCTCAAGGTAATATAAGTGATAACTTTCATCCTATTTCTTTTTCTTGTGGTGTATTTAGTAATTAATTTAGAATAACATTCAAATGACTAGGCGATAGTATGAATAGTGCATTCAATTAATAGATATAGAATTAATTATTAAACAATATTCTTTAACATACGATATAATAAAAAATCATTTCCTTTCTTGTTTTGTAAAGGTGGTGGAATAAATTTGATCTCAAGTCAAAATTGCCATACGCAAGAGACAGATTGGTCGAGTGCTATCTTTGGGGCACTGCTTTTCATTTTGAACCAGAATATTCTTATGTTCGAATAGGGATTGCTAAAAGCATGCAAATGGTTTCCACCATGGATGATACATATGATAATTATGCTACACTTGAAGAAGCTCAACTTTTTACTGATGCTCTAGAAAGGTACATATCCATCACATCATGTTGTAAAAAAAAAAAAACCAATTTTTTTGTTTCTTTAACTCTTTTCTAGTCGTTTCAAGATATGAACTTTTTATGATGATTTTACTCTTGTAGAATCAATAATTCATTTTATAATAATCTCCACTTGAGTATATATTATGAACTACTATATGTCTATATTTATTTAAAATTATTTAAAACATCATTATATTTCGATTTAGTAATTTACAACTTACTTAAGTATATATATATATACCCAAATAGTGGTATGAAATTTTTCATCAATTTAAATCTGTATGTATGCTTTAATCAAAGATGTTTGTAAATACACATCTCCAATATTAAAGAATATAATATGCACATACAAATGTGATTCATTAAAATTATTTATTATCCATTATAATTTTGATATCGGGACAATATATAGAATCTGAAGTAAGATTAATTAACTTGATATTAATTTTTCTCAGGTGGGATATGAATGAAATCGATCAACTCCCAGATTACATGAAAGTTGTTTACCGATTTATTATGAGTATATATGAAGATCTTGAACGCGACGCAACAAAACAAGACAAATCATTTGTTATTCCTTATTTTAGAGAATCGGTAAGCAATTTGATTCTCTGTTCTATTTTGTGTTTCATCTCATATTCTAACTTGATAAATTTATGCTACGTATATTTGATATTCAAATTATTTTTTTATAAAAAAATATTTAATACACGTGGGCATATATTTGTGAAATAAAATAAGAGAACAAACAATTCGGATCCTCTATTTCATTTCACGTTTCATTTTCTATTCCAACTTGATGAATTTATTTGAAGTGTATTTGATACCTACATATTCATCCACGTGTATCCTTATGTGTGGATTAGGTGAAACAACTTGGTAGGGCTTACAACCAAGAGCAGAAGTGGATTATGGAACAAGAAATGCCTTCATTTGAAGAGTATTTTACCAACTCAGTGATTACC
The DNA here is from genome assembly GCA_018894105.1 of Jacaranda mimosifolia. Lineage (NCBI taxonomy): Eukaryota > Viridiplantae > Streptophyta > Magnoliopsida > Lamiales > Bignoniaceae > Jacaranda > Jacaranda mimosifolia. Next base: position 12,515,491 of record CM032120.1, on the reverse strand, counting down.
AGCTGCATCTATGTGATGTTCTCAGCTGTCGTCCCAGGCATGAAATTCGTTACCAAAGAAATCATTGATTGGCTGCTGAGTGAGCCTAAACTTGTGATATCTACTGCTAGGATGGGTCGGCACCTCGAGGACTTGGGCAGCCATGAAGTAAGCACTATTATTCATTTCAATATTCATCTCCATATTATATATAGGTTTATTTTGATTCTATATGAAATTTTAAGAAAGAGTTGAGATTGTAAAAGTTTCAACTATTTTTCCAATATTTCAAATGAATATAAAACTTTTATTTTGAAAAGTAAAGCTTTATTTTAAGACGTCTCAAAATGAAAGAAATAAATACTACACATATTCTTCACCTCTTCTAATTTTGATAACGAAATATAATCACTACGTGCAACTAACTTATAAGTTTAACGAATTGCTATATCAATACTTTTTTCAAATAGAAAAATGGTGACAAATGAGTCAGTCATTTATCTTAATTTGTTTTGCAATTGTTACATCATTAACCATATTAACCATATACATATATATATATATATTTAAATCCTACTTTGCCAAGTTACTAAGAGCCCATTGGATAAGTTGTCTGAAACGTAATAATTATATAGAGTTTAGTAGATTGTAGTTGAAAAGAGATATCAATAATTAACAAAAATAGAAAGAGAAGATATATAATATTATTGGGAGAAGATATATAAGTTACTAGGAAATATGTTTTAAGAGAAAAATGAGTTGGGAATTTGGTGAAAATGGAGAGAACTTATTGATAATTTATTTCCAAATAGTGAAAAGGAATAAAAATGGATTAGAAATCAAATCCAAATGAGGCTAAAATATCATAAAATTCAAATGCAGCTATACTTATTATGTGATTAGTTATATCAATACTGCCAAATTTTAGCACAATAACTTAAATTAATTAATTAATATTAATCCTTACGATGTTTACAACATTTGAAGCGCGAGAACAGGGAGGGAAGAATGCTCACGGTGGTGGATTGCTACAAAATAGACCATGGTGTATCGAAGGAAGAGGCTCTATCTAAATTTGAGGAACTAGTCGAGAATGGATGGAAGAATGTGAACACAGAATGGGTCAAGAAAACTTCTGTCCCTGAGGAAATGGTCATGCAACTTTTAAATTATGCACGGATAGCTGAGATCACTTATAAGAAAAATAAAGATGGGCAGATAAATCAAGAAACAACTTTGGAACCCAATAAATATGAAGATGGGTACACAAATCCAGAAAAAGTGTTGGCACCCTATATTGTTGCTCTATTTGTGGATCCCATAGCCATTTGATTGTTGAGGTGCAAAAAGACTACGGCATGGCCTAGGAATAAACTACTTTATGTCTTCTTATATTTGCTGCCTACTTGTGTTTGTGTGCTGCTGGATTTCTATTTGGGTGCATTGTGAAAGATATGGCTAATTAGTTAAGCCCTATGTTCTTATTAGCTCTAGCTATTTGCCTTGTTAAGTTAAAAATAAAGATACTTACTAGTATCACTTTGTAATGGATTCCCTATGTTGAGTGATAATGTCTATTTTCTATTTGTAAAATAAAATAAATAATGAATATTTTCATCTTTGAGTTGATGGCTGAAAGTCCAACTTTTATATATTTAGAGATGGAATAATTTCTGTCTTTACACTTTAAATTTTATTCCTAAGCTCATCTAAATTTCAAATACTTGTAATTAATATTTTTATCTTTTATTTATATAATAGACTCTACATGTAGTACTACAACAGAAGGTTCATACATAATTGCCAAAAGATATAATTGTCTCGTATATACTCAAAACCAACAATGCACCTCAATATAAGATTATTAATACTAGATATTACTTGATAGTATTTACATATACGCTTACACACGCGCGCGCAATAGTGTATTTACATGAATATAACTCAAAGAATTACCCCCTCCACTCGAACAACTCACATTTTTTCTTTTTGAAGTTTTAGACTCATTTCAGACCTAAACGTATATTTTCAGATCTCGTTCACTTATGGAAATACAAAAAGTGCTGAATAAAGAATTCAGCCCACAAACTAGTATGCAACAATCGATCAAGTTAGATTTCTTTTATATTTCATTGAACAAGCTCTAATGCTTCAACGCAACTAGTTATTGAACTATTAGGATTATTCATATTTCGGACTGACTTTGATTTAAGCTGTCAAAATCACTGCTCAAGCCTTCAAGCATATCCATAGAACTTAAAAATCACAACCCCCCCCACCCGGCTTAAACATTGCTGACATTTCGTTTACAAGTTTTAGGTTTACTTCATATTGAGTTTTTTTATTTGTCGTTTGTGTTCACTTTATATGATATATTAGAATAATTAAATATAATTGTACAAACGGACGGCCTATGATGCTGAGAATTGAGATATTGAATACAAAATTATAAAAAATTGGCTAAAGAATCAGCCAAAAAATTGTGGAATAACAATCACAATTGACCGACTTCTACTCTATTTTATTGAATAGACTATTGTCCTTCAATTAATAGTTGAATTATTATCAATAACCCTAGTCCTATACTTTTAGATTTTGAGGAAATACATAAAATAGAGATATAAATTGTAAATCAGGCCATTAGAGTCCTTGCAATAAGCATATCCCAATAGGCACTTAGTAGCATGTGCTTCAATGACATTAATCTCTCACATTATGTGGGAGGTTAGAAGTTCGAACTTTAATAGATTCTTCTTTTGCGTGTGTTTAAATATAAATAAATATATATATATATATATATATATATATATATATAAAGCATGTCCCAATAGGAGAAATTCTCGGGCCACTAAAGCCCTGTACGTAAAAGTAAAACGAAGCAAAGAAGACGACAGCCAAATGGGTCTAGGCTAATGCCTGTGATCCAATAAAGATTAATCTCCTCGGAAGCCCAGATAGTGTTTTGCCCATGGCGCACTATAATTATTTAGATAAATTTAGATAAATTGACCAAATTTACATCTTTATATTTATTATTATGTAAATATAATATGAAAAGAGGACAAGACATGATATAAAGAGTACATCCAAAAACCAAACTATACCTTCTCAAAAAATGAAAAAGAAAAGAAAAAAGCAACAAGCTATTTGTCTATCATTTTCTCTGAAAATTCGAACACTAGCTCAAGTATAAGCTGTACTTTTGTATACTAAATTGTTAATATGATGCCGTGGGTTGGAAAAAAAAGAAAAGAAAAATAAGTTATTGTACGAATAACTTGAATAAAGAAAAGATTGTACACGACAATCCTTAAAACAAAGTAAAATCCTTCTCGTAGAGAAAAAAATCAAAGAATTCTATTGCTCAAATTGTGCTTAACAAACTACACATGTGAGGCTATTTATAAACCTTAATCAAAGAATGCTTGTCTTCTAAAAGATAGGAATATGAAAAATTCATGTTTATCTCTAAAACTCATAACACCCTAAAAGATAATGTAAAATAACACTTAACTCTCTAAAGATAATGTAAAATTTGAAATATCAAATAATGTAATGTTTATCTAAAAGAGTGAATTACATCTGTACCCCTTGAGGTTTGGCCTAATTACAGCAAAACCCTCATTGTTTTGAAAATTACATTTACCCCCCTGACGTTTGTCGTCTTCCAACATTTAACCCTTGGTGTTAGTCAAAGATAGGGGTTTGACTTGGCGCCATTAAAAATTATAGATGAAATTTCAAAAATGCCCTTATTGTATCTGACCTCATTTTTGACCGAGTTTAACCTTTTCTCATAGACGAAAATACCCTCAAGGGTGGTATTGTAAGATTTTAGATTTTTTAGAGTTTATTTGTAATTAATATTCTTTTAGGATTTAAACATAATAAATTAATTAGCATTTTAAGCTACATACTTAATAATATTAAATATCGAATATTTAAAATAATTAATTAAATATATTTATTGATTAAAAAATAATAAACAAAAATTAAAGACAAAAGGGATAAGCAAAAAAAATTATTAAAATTTATTCTTTAAAATTTATTAAAGAATAAAAAAAGACCCAACCCTGCCCAACCTCTACTCACCCAGCCACTGCCGTCCTGGCCATGGCTGCTGGTCACTCAACCGCTGTTGGCCTGCCCTGCCCTAACTGCTACCGTGGCAGTGGGCTACCAATTGCTGGCCATGGATAGGCCAGCAACTAGTCGTTATCCATGGCCATGTAGCATCTTGGGGTGGGGGGTTTGGGGATGGTGGGTGGTGTATTTTATATATCGATATATGTGTCTACATGTATATATTTATTGTATATTTACATATATATACACCCTTATTTTATTTATTTGTTATAAATATATATTTATATTTATATGTATATATATGCACCTTTATATCATAGTAAGATAATGATTTAAATATTTTTAATTTTTATTTTAATTATTTTATTTTTAATAATAAATGAATTGAATTAAATTAATAAAGTAATTCACTCTTAAAATTATTAAAATTATGTTGTCTAAGATAATATATTCAAACTTTTATAAATTATTTTTACTTATTGCTAAAATTTAATAAACTATTTTTATATTTGTTTACAATTTTATCATTATTAAATATGTAACTCCAAATTAATAGAAATATATTATTTTTAGGTTATAAATTTAAATTTTTAAAAAATTATAATACTATATCAAATAAACCCTCATAAATTTAAAATGATTACAAATATGTCCAAGGGCATTTTTGTCTTTTAATATCTATTTTTTCTTTTTCTTTTTAATTTTTAACTAAAGGGCATAGTGGTCATTTCACACTTTCCATCTGCATTACATTTTAGTTTCAAAGTTCGGGGGGCAAATGTAATTTTCAAAGCAACAAGGATTTTTCTGTAATTAGGCCAAACTTCAAAGGGTATGAATGTAATTCACCATATCTAAAAGGAGAAAAGTCTAAAGGATAAAACTTATTATCTATCAAATATATCCTATGTGTAGAAAGTTTTAAAAAATATCACTTCAACCAAGATAATCTCTATCTTCCGCATCATAATACTGACAATTTAAATTTTAATTTGAAGATTTGTAATAAATTACACAAGAGCCATATTACATGATGTAAAAGCTTTTTAATATTGTTCAACTTAAAAATAATTGAATCACATAATGAAAAGACCTCAATGATTAAGTGAGTGGATTCTACTATTAGTGAAAGTCACACGCTCTTGGCTCATTTCAATGAGAAATTTTATTTCTTCAATTTATGATGTTAGATATGATTTAACTATAAATAAAATTTATATAAATGGTATTGTTAGGATTGCTTCCCAAAATAATATTTTGATTATGCCATGTAAATTTAAACTTATATGATAGCTTTCAATCTTGTCAAATGCGATTAAGTTAAGTAGTCAATTTGTGCAGTAAATCTGGAATTTCCCATATTAAGAACCAAAAGTATTTTTGGTATGTTACCGTTGCATCATCTAAGGCAGCTGCATATTTGGTATACTACTGTTACAGCATTGAAGGAGCAAATTGAGGCATTGACTCTGGAAGATCTCAAAATCTATTATTTAAACAAGTAGCATCTCAAATGTAAAGACAACGAGTGCCATTGAGAGTTATTAGGATTATTCCATTACTCTTTACTTTGCAAAACCCCAGTATTACCCGTAGAAGTATTCTAGTTCACTTCTGTGAGGTTTTGGAAGTTAGCGCTGCTCATTGTACTTGTTCTTGTTTCTTTGCTAATAATATTTGCAGGTTCAAAATCCTAAGTCCTCTGGTTTAGGTAGTGGAGTAGGCTTGCCGAACCACTATAAACACCTTGTCTCATTTATTTATATTTCTGCTTTAACTGGAATTTTGTTTATATCTGGAACTTCCAGTGTATTCTCTGTTTCACTACTTGACTCTGTTGAGTCCTTTACCCTTTTGGGACCTTATTTTCAAACACTTGGCATTGGAGCCAAGGGCTCATATATATAAGTCTAACAACTATAGCTAAAAAGTTCCTAATGGCTTCTTCAAGGATTGATGTGTATGCAGAAGGTCAATCCCACACACGTCCTTCCTTATTCGATGGAACCAACTACTCGACATGGAAAAATAGGATTGAGGAATTCTTCATAGCACTGGACTATGATTTATGAAGCATAGTTACTGATGGGCCCCTTGTTCCCACTAACAAAGGCAAATCCTCAACAGGAAGACTGGAACTTATTGCTGAGGACAAAAGAATGCTCTCATTGAATGTAAAAGCAAAAAATATCATTTCATGTGCTCTAGTCAAAGAAGAATACAATCGTGTGAACACATGCACTTCTGCTAAGGATATTTGGAACATGCTTCAAGTCACCCACGAAGGGACCCTACAAGTAAAATTAGAGTGTATTGTATTACTTACTCACCATTATGAGATGTTTTCCATGAAAACAGGTGAAACGATTAGTCAAATGTACGCTCGATTTGTGGAGATAGTGAATCCCATGTTTGCATTGGGAAAAACAATATCTGAAAGTGAACAAGTGCGGAAGATCCTAAGATCTCTACCAAAGGAGTGGAATCCCAAAGTCACCGCTATCCATGAAGCAAAAAATCTTGAAATACTGACTATGGGAGAACTAATTGGCTCACTAACTTCTCAAGAAATGACACTCCTTAGTAAAGAAGAGAGTTCCGACAACAAAAACAAGAAAAATATTGCTTTCAATGCTGATCAAGGAGAAAGGAACGAAGATTTTGGTGAAATGGATGAAGAAACAGTCAATGAAGAAATTAACATGATTACTAGGTGACTTCGACATCTTACACAAGTAAAGAACCATTTTAGGAGAGATCCCAGAACAAACTCAAGAAGAAACACTGGGGAATTCCAAACTGAGCAGATTATCTATCATGAATGCCATGAAGTAAGGCATAAAAGGCCGGACTGTCCAAAACTGAAAAGGAGCCCAAAACCTGAAAGAAATCCAAAATAAAGAGCCATGACAATCACTTGGGATGATTCAGACTCAGATCAATTTGATAACGAAGAAAATTGTCTCATGGCAGACAGACAGGTAACTTTACAATCTCAATTAAGTTCCAACAGTTTTGACTATAATTTTGAAAAAGACCTTGATATTCATATTGAATGTCATAATCAACTAACTGAGCTTTAGATTCAGATAAATCTCTTCAAGGAACAGTTAGAGACTACTCTAAATGAAAAGGAAGAGTTGGTTTTTCAGTATGATAAGATCATAAAGAAAAACACCGATGAAAGAAACAAACTAATTGAGAAGAACCGATATCTTGAAAATGAAATTTAGTTTTCGCTAAATGACAACTATAATCTGAAAAGATTCATTAAAGGCAAAAATAAAATTGATTCCGACTATGGAAACACAAGTTTTCTTAAAAGGACTTGCCATTAATGTTCAAAAAGGGGTGACTTAGCACATAAATGTCCTATAAGGAGAGAAGTTGGGGTCAAGTATATGTGGATTCCAAAGTTTAACAATTCAGGACCTAACAAAAAATGGGTACCTAAGTTCACCATTCCTTGTGTTGCAGGAATCATTCAAGAAGGAAGTTCAAAAGGACCTTTGGTATCTGGACAGTGGATGTTCTAGACACATGACAGGGAACAAGTCATTCTTTTCTAAAATACACGAATACAATGGAGGAAAGGTATTGTTCCCAGACAACACAAAAGGAAAAATCATTGGCAAAGGGACAACATGTAACAAAGATGGAACTTTTATAAAAAATGTATGGCTAGTAGATGGACTGAAACATAATCTTCTCAACATAAGCCAATTATGTGATAATAGCTATTAGGTACACTTCAAAACCTCTGACTGTATGGTAACCAAGTTTGATGAAACCATTTTTACTGCAATCAGAGAAAGAAACATATATTGCATAAATCTAGATGATCTTTTTAAACAAAACGTTGAATGCCTAGTTGCTACTGATGAATCTTGTTGGACTTGGCATAGACGTATCGGTCATGCTAACGTGAAACTCTTGAATCAGTTGGTTAAAAAGGATTTGGTGAAAGGAATCCCTAGAATAAAGTTTTCAAAAACCAAAATATGCAATGCTTGCATGAAAGGAAAACAAGTTAGAGCTTCTTTTCAACTAATAAATTACATTGCATCCTCAAAACCTTTGGAACTTCTACACCTTGACTTGTTTGGACCCATCAAAACTCAATCTTTTGGAGAAAACAAATGTGTTTTTGTTATCGTAGATGATTTTTCTCCATACACATGGGTAAGGTTTCTTTCACGTATGAAGCTCTGCATCATTTCATTACACTCTCAAAGAACATCCAAAATGGAAAAGGGTTTTTTGATTAAGACCATTAAGAGTGATTATGGCATGGAATTTGAGGATCATAACTTTACTACCTTTTGTAATCATTCTGGATACACTCACAACTTTTCTGCTCCAAGAACACCCCAACAAAACAGGGTGGTTGAAAGAAAAAATAGAGTTTTGCAGGAAATGGCCCATACAATGCTGAATGAGTATGATCTTCCTAAACATCATTGGGCTGAGGCAGTCAACACTACATGCTATGTCATCAACAAAGTCTTCTTGAAACCATTTATGAAAAAGACTTCATACGAACTTTGGAAGGGTAAGATACCCAACATATCTTATTTTTGTGTTTTTGGGTATAAATGTCATATCTTGAATGATAGAGATCAACTTGTCAAATTCGATCCAAAGTTAGGTGAGGGAATATTTGTTGGCTACTTAACATACAGTAAAGCTTATAGAGTGTTTAACAAGAGAAAAATGACTATACAAGAATCCATGCATGTGGTATTTGATGAAACTAGCCTTTTTCTAGCCAAGGATTCCTTGAGCATAGAAACTGCAGGTTTTGATTGAGTGATAGAGGCATTTCAACAAGAAAAATAAGGAGAAAGAGATACATCCAAAAATCTCATTGAGACAATCTCAATTGTAAGCGGAATTTCCAATAACGGAACTGGAGATAAAATCAACAAATTCAAACATGCGTCAAGTTATCCAACACAGAACATCATTGGAGACCCAGATGCTGGAATTACTACAAGGTCGAAAACTAAAACAATTGATTCACATCTCTCTGACCTTGTGTTCTTGTCCTATGCAGAGCCTTGCAATATAAATGAAGCGCTAAATGAAGATTCCTGGCTGAATGCAATAAAAGAAGAACTCCATCAGTTTGAGAAAAACTAGGTTTGGAACCTAATAAGGAGACCTGATAATCACCCTATAATTGGTACTAAATGGGTTTTTCAAAACAAACTAGATGAACATGGTGAAATTGTTAAAAACAAAGCTAGACTTGTTGCAAAAGGGTACTCTCAACAAGAAGGTATTGATTATGATGAAACTTATGCACCCGTCGCACGTCTTGAATCCATTCGCATGTTGCTAGCATATGCATCACATAAAAATTTCACTCTCTACCAAATGGATGTCAAAGGTGCTTTCTTAAATGGACATCTAAAAGAAGAAGTCTTTGTTGAACAACCTCCTGGTTTCAAAAACTCAAAATTTCCAAACCATGTTTTTAAATTATCAAAAGCTCTTTATGGTTTGAAACAAGCCCCTAGAGCATGGTATGATCGTCTAAATCCTTTCCTTATCTATAAAGGTTTTTGTATGGGTAAAGAAGATACTACACGTTTTACAAAAACATCAAATGGCCATTTACTACTTGTTCAAGTATATGTGGATGATATAATTTTTGGTGGTACTTATAAAGATCTTTGTGATGAATTTGCGTCATGCATGACAATGGGATTTGAAATGAGTCTTATGGGTGAATTAAGTTTTTTCCTTGGACTCTAAATCAAACAAACTACTACTGGAATCTTTATATCTCAAGAAAAATACACTAAGGAACTCTTGCAGAAATTTAGAATGCAGGAAAGAGTCCAGCATTCCCATGATTGTATCTACAAAGCTGGAACTTGATCCTGATGGAAAAAGTGTAGATGAAACAACATACATGGGCATGATTGGGAGCTTGCTGTATCTAACTTCCAGTCGTCCAGATATACTGTTTGCCACCAGTTTGTGCGCTTGGTTTCAAGGACAATCGAAAGAGTCACATATCAAAGTTGTGAAAAAAAATCATTTGCTATCTCAAATGAGCTACCAACAATGGCATTTGGTACCCTTGATCCCAATCTTTCAATCTTCTTGGGTATTCTGATGCTGACTATACAAGGTGCAAGATTGATCAAAAAAGCACTGAGGCTGAATACATGGCGCTAGGTAATTGTTGCTCACAGGTATTATGGATGAAACAAACCCTCAGTGATTATGGATTACAATTTCCTTGCATATCTATCTTATGTGATAACACCCGTGCTATCTGTATTACAAAAAATCCAGTCTATCACTCACGCGCAAAATACATAGAAATAAGATATCATTTTATTAAAGATCATGTCCAGAAAGGTGATGTTTGTATATCTTTCGTTGATACACACAATCAGTTGACTGACATCTTCATTAAACTACTCCCAGAAGAAAGATTCAGTTTTCTCAAACAAAAATTAGGGATAATTCCTTTTTTCTTCTCCTCATGACTTATATTTGGAATATGAATCTCATCTTATGTTTGATATGTGCATTCTTTTGGCATGAATATATTCTCCTTCCATCATTAAATTAATAATAATAATAAAAAACTTTTAGGGGGAAATCTGAATATTCAACCATCTATCTCTCCTGTACATAAACCAATACAAAACCTCTCATCTTCCTGAATCCCCTTTGCTACCTCTTCGACAACGTTCTTTTTCGACGGTGAAACTCCTGTCCCGTTGGTGCTTCTCTTCATCCTTCTCCATGGATGATGATCCCATCTCCCCTTTCCCAAAACTCATGGACTACGCGTCCGACTCGGAGGACTCCCCTCCATCTCCTCGCATTCTCTCTTTTGAAAAATCCCCAATCGTTGTTCGCCCCTCGTCTCTGCCATCATCTCCTCCATTGCCCTCTTCATCCTCTCCTATTCCATTTTCCTCACCTCCTCTCTCACACTCCTTCACGGATTTCTTGTTCAATAATTGGGACTTCACGACTGTACCCACAATCCTCAAATTTCCTAATCTTCATGCCGAAACTTTCTTTTCCACAATATCATGGCTAGAAAACTAAACCGCGGGCGCCCAATAAACTCCTCAGATATTCCTCCATCTCCTGCTCTTAACTGGGTTGACCAAATGGGGTGGACATATATGATGTAGATTGATGAGACCTCCTATCCTCTACTGGTTTGCCTCTTTTACGCCAACCTCATTGTCATTCAAGGTAACGACCGTGCGACATCCTCTATTTAATCAAACATACTTGGTACCTCTATTTTCCTTGCTGTTGAGAAAATCAATTGTTACCATGGGCTTCCAAATTCTAGTATCCAATTTTTTGAATATGGTGAATAGTGTCCCCTTGAGTGTTTCAATCTTACTTAGGCCAAACAGTTATTCTGGAATGGGAAATCTCCTAACTGGCCGTGGGTTTCACACTAAAACTTTTCCCTATTGATTATTTTTTTCTCCATCGCCTCATCATACTTACTGTACTCTCTGGTTCCTCTACCAGTGGAGGTCACTCCACCGACATGAACCGTGTATCTATTTTCCTTCTATACATAGCAGTCACTGGGCAGCCAATCAACATTGGCTACATTATCCTGCACAACATGATCTACGCCCTTCGCCATTCCTCCAAAAACCTGCCATATTGTATGCTCCTTACCCATATTCTTCGCTCTGAAGATGTCTTTCTTCCATCACCCTCGGCTGAAGACCCGAGTGAACAGAAAGTAGTAGACCTACCCAGTCTCAAGAAAATGTAGATTCAAATTGGTGAGGATGGGGTATGGTTCAAGGGAACCTCCAACTCTGCTGCTCTTCCCTCTGCTCTGCGACGTATCACTCATCGTAACCCTGGCAAAAAACCCCTCTATGTCTTTGATCCATCTGTTTAGGAAGTTGACTCCGTCGCCTCCGAAGGCGCATCCTCTAAACGCAAAAATAGGATACCAAATGCTCTCGAGCCACCTTTTCCCCTCGTTGTTCAGAATATTGCATCCTCTGTTGATCATCTCTACATTGAACTCTCTAAGTTCATTAGCACAGTTGAAAAAAACTTCTGCAGGTGTAAAACCAAGATCGATGATCTTCAAGATGAAATCAAGGATCTTCGCTTGTTTCTCCATAAATGCTCTCGCAGTCCTTAAGCTTTTTGATGATGAGGGGGAGAACTAATTTCTAAGTTGTTCTTATGGCTAGAATGTTTTGTTTAAAACTCTGCCTGATGGTTATCTTAACATAAGACTGATGCTTTGTTGCTACTTTTGAAACTGATGTACTAATGCTTTGCTACTCATGCTTATGGCTAGAATGTTTTTTTTAAACTCTGCATGATGGTTATCTTAGCATAAGACTGATGCTTTGTTGCTACTTTTGAACCTGATGTACTAATGCTTTGCTACACATGATTAAAATTGCTTCTTAATTTTTTTTTGGTTCCTTTTTCATTTAAGCATGTATACTTTTGTCTTGCATGCTTAGACAACTTTACTTAAACAACGTCTTCAAAGTTACATGTTTTCTTGTCTTTTTTGGGTCTTAAAATTGCCTCAAACAGGGGGAGAAAAATGCTTATGCATGCTTTGATAGTTTGAATCTGATCCATGCTACAACATCTTTAGACAGGAGCAGAACAACAGAATGGCATCATAAAAAAGGGGGAGATTGTTAGGATTGCTTCCCAAAACAATATTTTGATTATGCCATGTAGATTCAAACTTATATGGTAGCTTTCAATCTTGTCAAATGTAATTAAGTTAAGTAGTCAATTTGTGCAGCAAATTTGGAATTTCCCATATTAAGAACCAAAAGTATTTTTAGTATGTTACCGTTGCATCATCTAAGGCAGCCGCACATTTTGTATACTACTATTACAACATTCAATGAGCAAATTGAGGCATTGACTCTAGAAGATCTCAAAATCTATTATTTAAACAAGTAGCATCTCAAATGTAAAGACAGCGAGTGCTATTGAGAGTTGTTAGGATTATTCCATTACTCTTTACTTTGCAAAACCCCAGTATTACTCGTAGAAGTATTCTGGTTCACTTCTGTGAGGTTTTGGAAGTTAGCGCTGCTAATTGTACTTGTTCTTGTTTCTTTGCTAATAATATTTGCAAGTTCAAAATCCTAAGTCCTCTGGCTTAGATAGTGGAGTCAGCTTGTCGAACCACTATAAACACCTTGTCTCATTTATTTATATTTCTGCTTTAATTGGAATTTCGTTTACATCTGGAACTTTCAGTTTATTCTCTGTTTCACTGTTTGACTCTTTTGAGTCCTTCACCCTTTTGGGACCTTATTTTCTAACAGGTATTAAACTAAAAGACATTTATGAAATAAACTTTATAAATAATTATATCAATTTTTTATTTTGTCACGTTATTGTATGTAAATATTCATTTGTGAATACCTAAAAAGGAATTTGTTAAGAATAAATTTCTTATATGTGATAATTGTTATTAATTGTACTTGCCAAGTCTTTCTTTACTTTTAATTTTTTCGAAAAAGAACCTCATTTGCCATCAAGATTGTGCTATATTTAATTCACTACTGTGGTATAAATTTATAAAGTTTACTATCTTCAAATTTAACATATTATTCTATACATAAAAATAATGAATAAATATTCACTGCAAAAAATAAATATATTAGTGGGGGTTATTATGGAGCCCCGCTAATCATCTTATTTTTTCAGGGTTATTAAACCCCCTTAATTAATAATAAACATCAGGGGTTTTTAGTATTTAGTGAGAGTTTAACTATAGGAGTCTAACCCACTAATTAATAAGAAACAATAGGACTTTTTAGTATTTAGTTTGACAATTAACTAAAGATGGTAGGAACCGGCATCGTTTTATATTTATTTTTAAAAAAAAATTAACTTTCTCCTAATTATATGGTGGGAATACATCCAGTTTTTAAACTTGATAATTCAACCCAACTCAAAACAATTACCATAAGCCCTAACTCCCAATTTCGTCAGCAAACCGATAACTATGGTTGTTGCTGTATTGCCTCTCCCTCCATAGGTCACGTAGATTTGGAGCTTTGGACGTTTATATTCACTCTTCTTTCTCTCTCTTTGTGCTCCATTCTCAAAATTTATTTAGGGCTTAAATTTATACCTAAATAGGGGTGTAAATGAGATGAAATGATTCATGAACCTCGACGAAAACTTGAATTCGACTCGATCTTAAGTAGACGAGCCGAGCTAAGTTCAATAGCATTCGGGTCGGAAAGTTCGCGAGCTTAAATGAGCTTTTTTATTATATATATATATACACATAATAATATTTATATAATGATAATATTTTTACATTTAAGAAAAGAAATAAAAATTATTTAAAAATTGAAAAGCAAACAAAACCCTAACTCTTACGCTCACAATCTCACACTCCTACCAGACCACGCATTCGCCGTGCCTCATCCCTGTTCTGTATCGCGCCTCATTCCGGTTCTCTGCTGCCATGCCTCAACCACGTTCTCTTCTGCCATGCCTCATTACTATTCCCCTATGTCACTACCTTCCTTCCCTTGCCATTGCTTCACCTCATCACCGCGATTCTTGCTGCTCACAACCTGCCACTCGCTGCTGCTGCTCTTCTCTACTGCCATTGCTGCTGTTACTCGCTGATAAAGGTAAATATTGCTATCGTTTATTCAATTTTGTTGGTTTTTTTTTTGTGTAAGAATTTTTCTTGATTGCTACTCTGGTATAATAATATGTCTTGGATGAATTTCACTTATGTGCACATATGTGAAATTGGGGATTATTTGCAATTAATTTGGTTGGATGTATGTAAAGCTATGGAGTGTGCTTATATTGAAGGGGGTTTTGGAATTAATACTAGTTCTATAATTTTGTTTTGGGTCATGGAAATTTTCTTTACTTTTCACTAAATTATATATGCCACACCTTGTTATGTATTTGGCTGACCTCTATGTTAAACTTGCATCACTTTAGTTCAATTTTTTATGCTTGCCAAGCCTCATATCCTAATGGCAGCATCAGAGCATATAGAATGCAGTGCGACTTTTGAAGGTAATGTTAGTTCTATTTGTTCAAGTTCAATTTGGTTGGCAATCTAAATAGATATATGATATTGTTGTTCTTTTTATGTTATTAGTTAAAATCACATTACCAACACGGAAACAAGCCAGAATGCTATGTGGAGTTTCCTTCTTATTACTTATTAGATGATTTAAATAACAATTATAGTAGATACGATTCTTGTCTTTTGGATTATTGAAAATTTATGAAATAAACTAATCTTAGCTAAAGTTGAAAGGCACTTTATTGAACTTTAATTTATGACTACTTTTTTCAATAATTTTTCCTTTTTTTGTTTTTTATTTTTAAATTATTGTTGGTTACCAACTACAACTCAGCCTGATTGCAGTACTTCTTAGAAGAATTAAAGTCTCAAATTTCACTTATTTCAATTAATATATATGACTTCGTGAATCAAAACCTAAAATCTATACCCATCAATTAATATATATAACCTTAATTTAATCAGATGGAATCTTAGGATTGTTTAGCTTATTGTTAATCATATGTAGTGCTGCTGCAGCTAACAGTTATTGTTATTAGTCCTTAGGAACTAGTTAGAAACATGTGCTAGAAGCCTTGAAATGTATAAACTATGGACAGATTATGCGGATTAAACGTTTAAAATTTTTAACTTGATATGCTCATTAAATTTCTAAATGTGTGATTTATTTTTCTTCCTCTAAGATTCTGAATGTTGCAATCTTTTTATTGTTGGGATGAGTGTGCTCAATATGCTCAATAAATATTTGTGTTTGTTTATAAATAATAGTTTGATTTTATTAGTTTATATATTACATTATTTTTGGAATTTTTCATAAACCTTATGTTTTCTAAACAGAGATTCTTTTTAATACTGATTAATAAGTCTTAGATTGCAAAGCCACGCAATACAGTTGACTACTTGGATGGTTTGGATAAGTTCTTGGACTTTGCATTTGCAAATGCCAACGTTGAAGGTGCAATTAAATGCCCTTGTCCTACGTGTGGCTTTATGAAATAGCAGAGGAGAGATGTAGTGCATGAACATTTAATTTGGAAGTCTTTTCCACGCACTTATGAGATTTGGACCTTTCATGGTGAAAAAACTAAACAACAACCTCTTAGAAGCATAGATATTGTGTAAGAGGCGGTGCATCCCAATAATCCTATAGATATGATGATTAATGAAACCTTTGGGGTTTTAAGGGAGCATGTCACTGAGTCTAACACATCACAACAGCTAGTGGATGGATATGAGGTTATAAATAATGATTCTAATAAAGATTGTGGAGACTTTATGAGTTACTCAAAGATAGAAATGAAGTATTGTATCAGGGATGTAGGAAATACTCAAAGCTAGAATTTTTGGTAAAGTTGTACCACATAAAGTGCTTGTGCAAAGTAAGTGACAAGGCAACGGCTATGATATTAGAGTTGTTGAAAGATGCATTTGAGGATGGGAAGATCCCAAATTCTTTCTATAAGGCTAAGAAAGTTATTAATGAACTTGGTCTTGGCTATACCCAAATACATGCATATCCAAATAATTGTTTGTTATATTAGGAAGAAGATGCTGAAAGGGAAGAATGCAAGAGGTGCCACACCTCTAGATAGAAGTCAAATAGCTAAGGAAGTAGAGATAATGTTTCAAGGTGTCATAAAAAGAATAGAAAGAAACATGTAAAGATTTTGCAATACTTTCCGCTTAAACCAAGGCTACAAAGATTGTTTAGCTCCAAGACTGCTAAGGAAATGAGGTGGCATGCTTCAGAGAATAACAAAGATGAATTGATTAGGCATCCAAGAGATGTCGACGAATGGAGACATTTTGATAAAAAGCACTTCGAATTTGCTTCAGATCCTTGAAATGTTCGCCTTGGCCTTGCTATGGATGGTTTCAATCCTTTTGGAACAATAAGTACTAACTATAGCATCTGGCCAGTGATGTTGATTCATTGGATGTGTATGAATCAATCCTCTGTTATGCTCTCAATGATCATTTCAGGTCTAAGAATGCTTCAGAATAGAATAGATGTGTACTTACAACCTCTTATTAAGGACTTGAATAATTTATGGACCGAAAGAGTGAAAACATTTGACTCCTTAGTGAATGAAAAGTTTAGAATGTAAGCAGCCCGTTTATGGACAATTACTGACTTTCCTGGTCTTGGTACTGTGTTGGGATGGAATACACGTACTAGTCTTGCTTGTCCAATTTGTAATTTTGATACAGAGCTTGGTGGGCTCCCTTTTAGCAGGAAGTGGTGCTTTATGGGCCATGATGTTTTTTGAGAAGAAACCATAGATTCAGATTGAATCAGGTTCGCTTCAATGGCAATACAGAGGAAAGGAATCCACCGATCAGATTATCAGGATCTAAAATTTTGAAACAAGTGGAGACTATTAATATTGTTTTTGGATCTATACCTAGAACTACTGAAAAAGGATCTAAGAGTAAAAGATATAGGAGAAAAAATGTCAAAGAGGGAGAAGTTTAGCAGTCGAGAAAGAAGAGTATATTTTTTGAACTTTCTTATTGGAAGTTTAACTTGTTGCATCATGATCTAGATGTTATGCATATTGAAAAAAATATATGCGACAATGTCATATACACTCTTCTAAATGAGAAAAAAAAAGACAAAGGATAATCGTAACGCTCGTAAAGATCTAAAAGCTATGGGTATAAGGCATGACCTTTGGCTAGAAGAGAATGGCAAATGTCCACTTGCATCTTTCACAATTCCAAATTCAAAGAAAGAACAATTTCTCGGTACTTACTTTAAAGAATGTTAAAGTACTGGATGGTTACTTAAGTAACATATCCGATGTGTTGACTTAGAGCATAAAAGGATCTTTGTCTTGAAAAGCCACGATTGCCATATCATTATGGAGCAATTGTTACCTTTAGCCATACATAATATGTTGCCAAAAAATGTGGCTGCAATATTGATAGAATTTTGTTCATTTTTTAAACAATTTTGTGAAATTTTTTTGTGCCTCTTAGACCTTGAAAAGCTCCATATCTGAAGGTTACCTCACTGAAGAAGCTCTTACTTTTTGCTCAAGGTATTTTGAGGAGTCTGAGTCTATGTTGAATAGACCAAGATGTGTTAATGATGAATCAAATGAGACATTAATGAATTGCAAAGCATCTTCATTGTTTCCTCAAATTGGTAAACTAGTAAGGTCTACCTTAAGGTTGACTTTAACCCCTTTGGAAAAGTTACAAGCTCATCGATATGTGCTGCTAAATTGTCTAACGGTCCAACCTTATATTTCGTGAGTATTTATGTTAAATTCGAAGTGATTTATAGTAAATTGATATGAGCTAGTCATGCACATAAGTTTTCACATTTTTATTTTATGTAGTGAATTTAAAGAGCACATAAAGAGGAGCTCAAAAGGCAGAAGACCTTCAACTACAAAGATACAAAAAGAGTTAATAAAGAGTTTGTTGATTGGTTCCCTAAACGAGTTAGTGCCAAATAATAATACATGTTTGTTTTGATTTGAACCCTCTTTTAATTGTTCTATAATGACAAGAAATTACCTTCTTTTTTTTTCAAGATTATGAACCCAGACATAACAAACTCAATTCTAGTTGACTTTAAGTTTCTATAGGTTTACAGTAACCAATTATTCTTGGTGTGTCCCAGTATGTTTTCTACCTAGAGGGTTTATAGTTTATACCTCATTGAATCCTTCAAAATTGTTTTTATGCAGGGCATTGCTTATCCAAATATCAACTATGCCAATTAATGCTCTTAGACCAATTGTTTATATTGTACTCTTGTGTTTAACATTTTTTTTTTTTATATGCAACAATGCCAAAGCCTGAATATTTTAAAAATTAACACAAATCAGCAGAGGTTGTACTGCTCCACCATTGATTCAATCAGATGATCACATATCAGAAGAATCAGAACAACTTGATACAAGATCAACTCCTCAACAATCACCTTGACCACAAGCTCAACCACATGATCCTCTGGCACCATCAACTCGACCAAATTATCTCCCACCATCAGCTCCACCACAAGCACCAGTACAACCCTTGTGTTCAGATGAAAACACAAATGAAACTTTTGAATCTCCATCACCCACTACTCAACCTGAGACACCAACTTCAAATTCATCAGATTACAATCATATTGGACGCGAGTCAAAGCCATTTTGGACTATACAAATAATAGGTATATATATATCTACTTTTTATTTTCTCAATAAAGTTGCTCCTTATATCAATTTACTTGTAACTTTCAATTTTCATTATGGTAATTCTTATTTATATCATCATTGTAGATTCCCAAGGAACTACTAAAACCACCAAGATGAATGTAATAGATGTCTTCCACTTACCAACCGGAGTTCAAATTGTGGTCCTATTTGATGATCTGAATGTTACATATAGAGAGGAGCAGGGCATTCTTGCAGGATTTTGTGGAAATTTGGCTGCTGATTCTTCCATGTTCCCACGCGATTAAGGTATAACAATTGAATTAACAATAGTTATTTTGCTGAATATTGATAATTTAGTATATAGATGGATATATTCATGAAAATGGGTAAATCATTTTTTTAAAGCCTCAATTTTGTTTCAAAACCAGCGAGAGCATTGCAAGATGATATGTTCTACAATCTATTGGAAAGCAGTGGGTCGGAAGTAGACTTAGGATTCGGATTGAGTTTTATGATCCTACAAAGAGTGGAGATGAGTTGATAAGCAATGCTCCAGGGGGTATTGGACGAGATCAATGGGCGAGTTATGTTGATTATCCTTTAAAACTAGAGACAGGTAAAATTGCAAAGACTTAATGTTATGTGATTTTGATTAGCAATATATATTTAATATTACAATGGTAATATTTATAGGTACTTTGTAAGAAGAATGCTGAGAATAGAGAGAAACAAATTGTGTCTCATGCTTTTTTCAGTTTTTTTAAAAATTACATGGATATGAGTAAGTTTATTTATTGTGTTGCATTTGAACACTTTAGAAAATCGAATATAGACATCCCGTGGGTCGTGGTCATCTATTCCTTGCAACTCATAAGCATTGGGATGGATCATGGGTGAATGACAAGGCAAAGGAACAAGGAGTAAGTTTTATTTATTTAATTTATTCAGTTTCTATTACCAACTCACATCATAGAAGATAGAAATTAAATGAAAAGCATCTTATAGCTATTTTACGCTTGTAGGAGCAAATTGAGAAAGAAATGAGTGATGATCCTGCTGCCAATTATGTTATTTCCTCTAATGATGCTGTTGCCAAGACCTTAGGAAAGGAGTACTCTGGGGGAGTTTGATGTATGGGCTCAAGAGTGACACCCACGTCTTCCTTTGTGGATCCAAGCTTGAGAATGCATGGTTTGAGTGGCTTTTCATCAAATGGTGAAACTAGCAATTCCCAAAATCAGGATAGATTGGTTCAATTGGAGTCCCAATTGAAAAACACTATAAATGCATTCAAGACTTACATTTTGATTAAAGAAGGAATGATTCCTGATGAGCTCACTTCTATTTTTGATCCACCTCCCCAGGTATTTGTTTATGTTTTTGTTCATATTTTGGCATGGCTGGTTATAAGCTTGAAGTTTGATGTTTTTATCTTTTGAAATACTCACTTTTCTCCGCACAGCCACAGGCACCGGCACCGGCACTGGTGCATGATACAGGTAGTCAACATGAATCTCTTACTTCTCTAGTAGGAAGATCTTCAAGTGCAAGTAATCAAGATCACAATGAAGCTCCTCAGTAGCTTCTTATTTGTAGTTTTTACTTACATGTGAAATTACATTGAACGTTTTAGTAATTTTGGATTATGATGTTGGCGTTTTTGAGGATTTTGATGTTGATATTTTTGAGAATGATGATGTTTTTAAGGATGTTGATGTTTCCAAGACTTGATTTTAATATATTGATTTTAGAATCAATTGATTGTGTTGAATTTTGAGAATGAAGATCTATTGGTAGGTATATGAAATGGCATTTATTGATATTGAAAATTAACCAAAAAATTAGTGGGGGTTGTAAACCCCCACTAAAATTAACTATTTTTTGATCGAATACCACACTTCAACAATAGTGAGGGTTTAAAACCCCCGTTAAAATTATATGAAATAATATTTTTGAATAACAGTGCGGGAGTTTGAAACCCATACTAATATTATATGAAATAATTTTTTTTTATAATAGTGGGGGTTTTGCTATCGCCGCTAAATTCCAAAACCCCAACGGAATAACTTGAATTATTAGTGAGGTCGTAACGGTAGTTGCTCAAAAACCCTTGCTAGGAATTAGCAGGACATGTAATTACAGGGGTTTCTTGAACCCCTGCTGATAACCCCCGTTAAATTTAATTTTTTTGTAGTGTTTATTCTTAATTAGAATATCATATATATTCTTCCCCTATCAATCACTCTTAAAAAATATTCAAATTACCTATGCATATATTATATAATGTGTTCCATTTATAAATCTCATCAAATAAACGAATTTTTATAATAAATTAAGACATTCTTTTTTTCTTTTAGTTTGCTTTTAATCACCTTTCTCACGACTTCTCAAAAAATTTTGCTCCCTCATAATTATCCACCTAACCAATTAATTAATTCTAAAGTTAATGGAGTATTAGAGTAAGAAGATAAGAATTAATGTCGATATAACATATATAAAATATTGGTGTGCTCCAACAGTATTTTGCAAAAAATGGACCCATTTTAGTGTTTCATGAAATGGGCAAATGATTGTCTTAATTTAGGAATAAGTGGCGAAGGAGTTGTATATTTAATATTGAAATAACTACAAATTCTCTATTTTAATTAATATTATATTTTTTATTGCGTGTTACATATAAATATTAATTAAATGCACAAAATATTTTTTTAAATAGAAAATGCAAAACACATTGAGTTATTGTTCTTGATTATTATCATGTGGTTACATCCAAGAATAAAATAGTATCCATTTAGTCCAATTCTGTCCACAACACTAAGGCAATATATAGTTTGTGTTTATTTCCTTTTAAAAGTTGTCACGATTTTATTTATTTATTTTTTAAAGAAGTCCTTACACTCATAAAATACTATTATATCAAATTATAATATACCAATTATGTGCTTAAATTATTTTATATATTAATTAGAAAAAAATTTCAATATCCTAAATAAAATTTGACTTTTTATTGAGAAATACTTATTTTTCATATATCAATAATATGATAAATTTATGCATACAAAAAGAGCGTGCCATGATATGATAGCTAATTTAGTTTAAATATTATTACGGCTAACAATAATTCAAATAATTCAAACTCATCTTCATGGAGCTTATCTTCCATATAATCAACTAATCTGAGTTATTAAGAAAATATAATTCTTTAACTCTATATGATATTTATATAGTCTAAGTCATTTTGAAGTTCTCCAAAATTACACCTTTGGGTGCCTTCGGCATTTTATGCATGTCATCTTGACTGTGCCTATGTGAAAATGTCCTTAATGTTGTTTCTGAAATTTCGAGCAACATCGCTAATTGATAAAAGAAATGAAAAATTACATAAATACAGCTCGTACTATTTATAAATACTAGTATTTAACCCCCCCCCCCCCCCCCCCCCCCCCAAATTTCTTGATAACCTACTCAAAGATAGTCATCTACACATCATAGAATGTGATCAACTTATTTAAAAATCGTATCTTAATTAAGAGAGTATTTGGTGAGCTTGCAAGTTGC
Source organism: Jacaranda mimosifolia (assembly GCA_018894105.1). Classification (NCBI taxonomy): domain Eukaryota; kingdom Viridiplantae; phylum Streptophyta; class Magnoliopsida; order Lamiales; family Bignoniaceae; genus Jacaranda; species Jacaranda mimosifolia. Next base: position 12,492,637 of record CM032120.1, on the reverse strand, counting down.
AATAAGATATTTTCAGGCAAAATAATAAAATTCGTCCTTTAATTTTATTCCATTTGGCTTTTCGTCCTATAATTTACATACTATCATTTCTAGTCCTATAAGTATTAAAAAATTATCATTTTTTGTCCTTTTTTGGCCGGAGATGGTGAAACTCGCCGGAAAAGGTGACGTGACACGCCGGGGGTGTGGCATTTCTTGTTTCTGCCTCGTTGGCAGCTGACATGTAGGCATTTTTTGTCTTTTTCTTGCTTAGTTGGCAACATACATGTATTTTTCTCTTCTTTTTTTTTTAAATTTCAAATATATTATATAATTTATATATACACACACATATATATATACACATCTATTTATATATATATTTATATATTATATACATCATTTTTCCTCTAAAACACATTTTTGTCTCTGAATATCCTACATTATCCCCAAAACTTTCCCATTTTTTAATATATACATACATATATTATATATACATCATATAATAATAATAATTATTATTATTATTATAACAATAAAAAAATTACTCAATTTCATTTTCACCCAAAAAATTTAACAAAAAAGAATTGATTTAATTGTTACAGTAAAAAAAAATGTCTCCCCCAAAACATAAATAAACATACCAAAATTATCCAAATTCAATTTTTAACTATTTTTCAAAATATAACCAAAAATTAATCACATTCTCCAACACAATTTTTACATTCTTCAATAATTTATTCTCCCAAAATACATAATAAAATCACACAAAAAATATAACAATACATAACAAATATAACCCCACCCCACTTCCCCCACCCACCCCAACCCCTGCCTCGCCACCCCCCCACCCACCCACCAACCAAGACGGGCCGGCCATGGGGGCCGCCTGGCCATGGCCGGCCTGTGCAGGCGGCCACCATGGCCAACCCGTGGCCATGGTGGCCAGCACCTCGCCTGGCCAGTTCTGGCCAGGCAAGGTTCAGCCGTGGCCGGCCGCCGCCTGGCCAGACCTGGCCAGGCGGAAGTGGCTGGGCCAGGCATGGCCGGCCTCCGCTTGGCCAGGTTCAGCCATGGCTGGCCTCCGCCTCGCCAGGTCCAGCCATGGCTGAACCTCGCCTGGCCAAATCTGGCCAGGCGAGGTGCTGGCCACCATGGCCACCGGGTGGGTGGGGGGTTGGTGGGGGAATATATATATGTATGTGTGTATATATAAATACATATATTTAGATATATATGTGTATATATAAATATATCATGTATATATTATTGTATATCCAGTTGGCATTTTTTATTTTTAATTTATCAAGCCATGTCAGCTGTCAACGAGGCAAAAACAAGAAATGCCACACACGTCCGGCGTGCCACATCACCTTCTCCGGCGAGTTTTGCCGTTTCCAGTGAAAAAAAAGACGAAAAATGATAATTTTTTAATACTTATAGGACTAGAATTGATAGTATGTAAATTATAGGACGAAAAACCAAATGTGGTAAAATTACAGGACGAATTTTGTTATTTTGCCGATATTTTCATGAGGAGCTCATCAAATGTTACAAAAGTGTTTGGCAATTAATTTTTTGTTAAAAAAAAAAAAAAGCTTATAAGCTTTCATAATAAAATGTTGTAATTTTATAAAATTTTTTTTAAATAAAAAAAGTTCCCAACTTATTTTTAAATTTTTTTCATATTTTTTTAATTTTAATCCTATTACTTAAAAAATTAATATTGCCAACATTTTATAAGCCTCTAAAATTTTATTTTATCCAAACAATTAAAGAATCTATTTTTAACATAAGATCCAATATGCCAAAAATTCCAGAATATTTTATAACACCTAAGAATTTACAAGACTTTGTAAATAATTAAACTTATATATATGCTGCATTATATTTTTATTCATGCTAGTGATGCAAGATTGATAAATAAATTAGATTACAACATCTAACATACCAACGATAATTCTTGATCGCTAGCTACTGTTCTTTATATATATATATATATATATATATTCTGGAAGAGATTCTCGTGCCGGCCAAGAATTGTTTGCGTTAGGCGCACTAATTTATGGTATCTTATATTCACACTCCTGACTTAAATGGTATATAATATCTATCGATAACAGCAAAATGTTGGCTGCACATGCATAATTTTGCCCCAAATGGAACCCAAGAACCAGACATCCGTGTGTTTTGTACTGTTTTGGTTTGCATGTTTTGGTTTGTATGTTTTGGTTGGAAGGGATTGGGAGAATGTGATGAGGTTTTATTTTGATTTTGGATGGTAAGTAGAAAATATTTTGAGAAGTGGAGTAATGTTTGGATGTGAGATTTTTTTTTTACTGTAAATTTCAAATTAATCACAATTTTGTTTGATGAGTGGTGACAAATTGTGATTTAAAAATAATTTTAATATATATATATATATAATATTTTCAATTATATATATGTACATATGATGATTGAATATCATTTTGAATATTGTTGTAATGATTGATTAAATAAAGATGTTATGAATGAGGGTTGAGATTTTTTTATTTTTATTTTTTATTTTTTGTAAAAGTGGAAAAAAAAAATCATGGGCTTTATGGGAAATGCCGTTTTCCATCCAAAACAGGTTGTATGTTTTGTTCTTGTCTCAGAGGAATGATTTTATTCTCCCAAGACATATACAAACATATATAGCCCGACTATTTTAGCCATATTTAATTTTTTTATATTTTAAAAGGATGTTATTTTATTTATTACTATTTAAAATTTGAAAATATGTTTGTTTGTATTTCATTTTTATTAGAAATATTTTTTATTTTATTTTTAATTCTTTTACACTTACTTTGCCACTCAATATAATAAGCATCAAAATGCGATTAGAGTTGGGCAAACATTTATTATCATAAACATCAAAATTGAATTAGACTATTAGAGTTTAGCGCAAATACCTACTAATCAATCCAAATTTATTAAAATATAACATATACATCTTTTCACACATAAAAAATTATAAATTAATTAAGCTTACTCTAGTCAATTTTTATTTCCGTATTACTAGTTCAATTAATGCCGATGGCCATTTGGTCCGTGCTATAACTCTCACATTTTATGTGTGAAATTAGGAATTCAAACTTAACAAATTCTTGATGTGTATTGTATAAATAAATAAAAAATAGTCCAATTAATATATATTTATTTTACATAAAAACCATATAGAACTTTTTCACAAAAACTATGTGTGAAAAAATACTTTTGATTAAAAAACTCATTTTACAAATTTAAATATTATTCGGCATAAATTAATTGTATGAAAATCCCTCTCTATTTTGCTAAACTTACAAAAGACCCACCCGTTAAAAATAACCAATATTATGCTATTGAAAATCTGCTCACACTCCATGACTGGTCCTTTTATACTCTTTCATTTGTTAAAACTCAATTTTTATAAACTAAAATCTCATATAAAAATTTGATAAATAGAATATTATAATAACTAAAACCGTGTTATATTCTGTGAGTATATGGGATAATCCAACTGGCCCAACCCAATAATACTCGATCAGTCCAGAGATGGCCCAATCATTGACAGGCCCAACCGATTTTAGGCCAGCCACATTGTCGATCGGATTTCGAACCACTGGACATTCTTTGCCTTATCGACCAAGTTATGGTCGATCATCATCGGGTGTGCCTCGTTCAGTCTTCAGCCAAAGAGACTCAAATACAACAGAGTTACACCTTATCGACCAGAGTCCATAGTGATGTATTGCAAAAGTATTTAGATCGACCAGAGAGGTTGAATTTGGGCGATAGCCTCTCAGCCGCATTGAATGCTCTACCAAGCGGCGTGTCTTCACATTGGCGCATGCCTCCATAGTACTACCTTTTTCAGCCCGCCAGGTTAGTGCACGCCTCCAATGTACCACCTTGTCCTATGTAGCTGGAGGCAATGCTATCTGGAATAGTATATGGGCTGGAGAAGACTTAAAGGTCCCCAAGCAAGGACAAAAACCCCTCTTATGCAACAAGGTCATCATAGACATATCAACAACATTAGGAAGGCTATAAATACCCTAATGTCAGCCTTCAACAAGGTATGTCATTTATCACTCAAAAAGCTCTCACTTTGGTGAGCTATCTTCTAGTCGATTATAATGACTTGAGTGTCGGAGTGCCTTAATCGAGGACTCCTTGGGCTTGACATTTCCTATTGATTGCAGGACTCGACCCCATCACTTCAACAAGCATCTCTATTGACTTGCTATCTGGTCGATTGGATTGACCTTAGCCCAACACATCCCCAAACAGTTTACATCCCTCATCAGTATGAATTTTCTATTAATTCTCTCGATAGAAAATTTTGGATGAACTCTTGAAATTCGCTTCAATTCCTAAAATAATAAATACTAAATAGGTTATTAGGGTTATCACATAGAGGTTACAAAAGAAAAACTTTTCGATTTCTAATTAAGTCAGTAATTAGATAAAAATGATAGGCCGAGCCAAAATAAAATAAAAAAACTAGGAATAAATAGGATACCACTCAAATGCTATAAATAAAGTACTATTTACATAAATGAGTAGCTGCATTAATTAATTATTATTAAGATCCAACGATATTGTGTGTGTGTATTCAAATCGAAAGATCGTAAATATGCGGAGCCGCCATTCTATTAAGATATATGAATAGGAGACAATTTTAATAATACCCTCTCAAACTCTAAAATATTGGTGAATGCCCATTTGAGGGGTATGTAAGAACATTTTAATGGATTTTATACAAAAGGAAATAAGATATTATAATAACCAAAATCATGTTATAATGTGATCACTATATGAATTTTCTGTCAATTATCTTGATTGAAATTCTTGAATGAACTCATGAAATCCGCTTTGATTTCAAAAATAATAAATAAGTTAGGGTTATCATATACAGGTTATACAATAAAAATTTTCGATATCTAATTAAGCCAATGATCGAAAAAAATTACAAATAAAATAAAATAAAAAGAAAAAAACTAGGGATAAACAACATACCACTGAAATGCTATAAATAAAGTAATATCTATAGTGTCCAATTTGATGTCCACTTGATCTATTTAAATATATAGTTGCATTAATTTGTTCCACAAGACTAACAAGATTCACTACCAAAAAATATTATATTGGTGATAATGTAAAAATTATCATTAATAATATGTATTATGTGACAATAATTTTTATTTTGCCATTAGTAATATTTTTTATGTGATAATAATTTTTATTTTGTCACAATATGACTCATTAGTGACAAAGACTAATGTTTAACTTGTCACCGTTAACAATTAGTGACACCCCTATGATGACAACCTAGGGGAAATAAAAAAATTGCCATTATAATTTGTGATAAAATTTTCATTGTCACTAAGTTGTCAGCATAAGGGTGTCACTAATTGTCAATAGTAACAATTTAAACACTATTATTATCACTATTTAATTTATAAAAATCATTAAGTATATAATTAGTGATAACTTTTATATTGTCACTTATTATTTCCTCACCAACTTTTTTTTTTTTTTTCCCTTTTAGTGATTTAACGATACTAATTAAGTGTGTGTGTGTGTATATATATATATATATTCATATTGTATCATAAATATGCGGAGCCGCCATGCATTAAGATATATGAAAGTGGACAATTTTAATAATACTCCCTCACTCTATAAATTGATGAATTCCCATTTCACAACATCATCACCATCTAAGCGTATTAATCAAAACACACACACACAGAGATAAAATTGCTGCAGATCATATACAATGATTAGTGGTAATAACATCAATTCCGCAGGTTGCCGGAGTGATGTCCAGGATGTCCGGCCACCCATGGCCAGCTATACTCCGAGCTTGTGGGGTGATACTTTCTCTTCGTTCACTTTGGATGAGAACGTACAAGCATCTTATGCAGAAGCCATTGAAGCAATGAAGGCAGAAGCAAGAAGCAAGCTAATGGCTGCAAAATTTGCCAAACTGATTGCATTAATCGACACGCTTGAGCGTTTGGGATTGGGCTATCACTTTGAGAAAGAAATTGAGGAGAAGCTCCAAGAAATTTATGAACTATTTCAAGCCAATGAAGAACACGATTTGTTCACCACTGCACTTGGATTTCGTCTGCTCAGGCAGCATCGCTATCACGTTTCTTGCAGTATGTTTTCTTTTATTATATCTATATATAGCTCTTCATTTCCGAATTAAGTTTCATTTACATAATTTTTCAGAACATTATAAGATGTTTCATCTTGTATTACACATCTAATTTATGCATCGTTTTTTGATGTGGCTGGCAGCCCTACTAGTCAGATAGTCAGTTTGTGACGAGTTTCAAAATATTCATTCAATGTAGTATAAGATATTACATCTTGTATTACATATAAAAGAATTGATATATGCAACGTTTTGTGATATGTCTGAGTTACGGTCACACTTGTTGGGGAGTAGCTATAGTTTGGATTGAATTTCAAAACATTAATTGGGGATGATGTAAGTTTTTATACTTCATGTGTTACATAAATGCACTAAAGAAAAATTTGTGGTGAATTAGATTCCATCATAGAAAGATAATTATGATAAATTTTTGATGGATTACTAATGAGTTAAAAAAAGGTAAAAATATATATTAGTAATGACAACGGTGATGGATATGAATGGTCTATATTGATATATAAAAAGCTCATAATGAATTTCATAATTTTAAACCTGATTTTTGTTATACGTGATCGAAATTACATCAAAAAATTAATTCTACAACGTACTTTATTTTTATTGCACAACTAACCCGTGACAAAATATATACTAAAATAAATCCACTAGAGAATCATATCCTGGGACACATTTCATTAAATTTGTAATGAGTTTTTCCATTGGCGAAGGGGTATTTTCTTATAGTGATATATATATATACACTTATAAGATTTGATATCTTAGAAATTATTTGCGACAATAAATGTGGATGTGAACTAACATTTTTTGAGAACTCACTGAAACAGGTGTTTTTGAAAATTTTATGGACAAAGACAATAAATTCAAAGAAGCCTTTACTAATGATGGTGAGGCCTTGCTAAGCTTGTATGAGGCAACCCAAATTCGGCTTCATGGGGAAGACATTTTAGAGGAGGCTGTGGCATTTACTACCCATCACTTGACTCCCATGTTGCAACAATTAGAGTCTCCCCTTAAAGATAAAGTGGTGCTAGCTCTTGAACATTCGCTTCATAGGGGTGTTCCAATAATTCAAATACGCCTTTATGTTCCCATATACGAAAAGGAAGTCTCGAGGGATGATCTACTTCTAAAACTAGCAAAATAAAATTTCAATTATTTGCAGAATTTATATAAGAAAGAACTCTGCGAAGTCTCAAGGTAATATAATTAGTGATAACTTTCATCTTATTCTTTGTCTTGTAGTGTATTGTATTTAGTACATAATTTAGAATAATATTCAAATTGATTGGACGATATGTAGTACGAATAGTGCGTTCAATTATAGTTGTTGAATTAAATTATTAAATAATATTCTTTAAGCGATGATATATTAAGAAATCATTTCCTCTTGTTTTGTGAAGGTGGTGGAACAAATTTGACCTCAAGTCAAAACTATTGTATTCAAGAGACAGATTGGTCGAGTGCTATCTTTGGGGCACTGCGTTCCATTTTAAACCACAATACTCTTATGTTCGGATTTGGACTGCTAAAAGCTTGCAAACGGTTTCGGTGATAGATGATACATATGATAATTATGCTACGCTTGAAGAAGCTCAACTTTTTACTGATGCTCTAGAAAGGTACATGTGCATCATTTCATGCTGAAAGCGTTTCATTTCTTTAATTCTTTTTTAGTCGCTTTGAGATCTCAACCTTTTATAATTGATCATACTCTCACAAAGTCAATAATTCTTTTTATAATAATATCCACTTTAGTATATATATTATGAAATATTATATATCTGTGACATTATTATATATTTGAAGTTTAAAATTTATTTGAGTATATATCCAAGTAGGTAGTATGAAGCTTTTCATCAATTCTAATATGTGTGCATCCTCGGAGATGTTTGCACATATGCATCTTCAATGTTAAAGAATATAATATGCGCATATAAATGTGATTCATCATAACTAAATATATTCATTATAATTTTGACATCGTGACAATAGAATTTGAAGTAAAATTAATTAACTTGATATTTGTTTTTCTCAAGTGGAATATGGATGCAATTGATCAACTCCCAGACTACATGAAAATTGTTTACCAATTTCTTATGAGTACATATGAAGATTTTGAAAGTGACGCAACAAAACAAGAAAAATTATTTGCTGTTCCTTATTTTAGAGAAGCGGTAAGCAATTAATTTGGATCATTTACTCTATTTTGTGTTTCATCTCCTATTCTAACTTGATGAATTTATGCAAAGTGTAGGTGATATTTTTGTATTCATCCATATGTATCTGTATGTTGGTTTTGGTTTGTGTGGATTAGGTGAAACAACTTGGTAGGGCTTACAACAAAGAGCAAAAGTGGATTATGGAGCTAGAGATGCCTTCATTTGAAGAATATTTTACCAATTCAGTGATTACCAGTTGCATCTATGTGATGTTCTCAGCTGCCGTCCCAGGCATGAAATTTGTTACTAAAGAAACCATTGATTGGTTGCTGAGTCAGCCTAAACTTGTAATATCTACTGCTAAGATGGGTCGACACCTCGAGGACTTGGGCAGTCATGAAGTAAGCACTATTACTCATTTCAATATTCATCCTCATATTATATTGAAAAAATTATAAGAAATAAGATCATTCGAATGATTATTAGGAAAATGAGACTCGAAATTATTAGAGATAGCAACGTAGGGCTATAAGAATTAAAAAATCGTAAAAATAGACTTCATTAGCTGAATAGTACTGTCAGCATTGAAATCTACTTGCATGGCACTTATTCCCCCTAAGCTGGCACACTTTTCTAATGATGAGATGCAAGCATTTTATTTTAAGACATCTCAAAATGAAATAATTAAATATTTTGTATATACATATAAGGTCATCTTATTTCACGTCTTCTAAGTTTGATAAAGAAATATAACTACAACTAACTTATAAGTTTGATAAATTGCTATTTGAATTCTTTTCAAATAGAAAAATGGCGATGAAATTAATTATTCATTTATCTTATTTTTTTTGGAAATTATTGCATCATTAACCATATTAACAAATCATATATATCGAAATTTTACTTTGCTGTATCCATAAAGAGTTGATAAACATTACAAGTCAGATGCAGTTATACTTATATTATTTGATTAGACAAATTAATAATGCCAAAATTTCAGTACGATAATTTAAATGCTAATATTCGTTATAATTTATGCATTTGAAGCGTGAGAATAGGGAGGGAACAATGCTCACCGTGGTGGATTGCTACACGAAAGAGCACGGTGTATCAAATGAAGGGGCTCTGTCTAAGTTTGAAGAGCTAGTCAAGGATGGATGGAAGAATGTGAACACGGAATGGGTCAAGGAAACTCAAGTCCTTGAGGAAATGGTCATGCAACTTCTGAACTATTCGAGGGTGGCTCAGATCACTTACAAGAAATTTGAAGATGGATTCACTTCCAAGAAATATGAAGATGGATACACAAATCCAAAAAAAGTTTTGGCACCCTATATTATGACTCTATTTGTGGATTCCATAGCCATTTGATTTTAATTAAGGTGCAAAAAGACTATGGCCTAGGAATAAGCTACCTTATGTCTTCTTATATTTATTACCTTCTTGTCTTTGTATGTTGTTGGATTTCTGTTTGTGTGCATTGTGGAAGATATGGCAAACTAGCTAGCTAGGGATTAAGCCATCTTCTTAGCTCTAGCTATTTGCCTACTTATTAGTATTGTATTGAATTCCCTATGTTGAATGGTAATGTCTTTTAAGGCTCTTTTTTCTGTCTGTAAACTAAAATATAATAATGAATGTTTTCATCTCTGAATTGGTGGGTGAAAGTCCCAACTTTCATTTAGAGATGGAATAATTTCTTTTGAATCTTAAATTTCATCTCTAAATTTGGCACCCTATATTGTGGCTCTATTTGTGGATCCCATAGCCATTTGATTGTTAAGGTGCAAAAAGGCTATGGCATGGCCTAGGAATAAACTACTTTATGTCTTCTTACATTTGCTACCTACTTGTGTTTATGTGTTGTTGGATTTCTACTTGGGTGCACTGTGGAAGATATGGCTAACTAGTTAAGCCACATGTTCTTATTAGCTCTTGTTGTTTGCCTTGTTAAACTAAAAATAAATATACTTATTAGTATCACTTTGTATAGAATTCCCTATGTTGAGTGATAATGTCCTTCAATTCTCTATTTTTTATCAGTAAAATAAAATAAACAATGAATGTTTTCATCTATGAGTTGATGGCTGAAAGTCCAACCTTCATTTTTCTATTTGTGAATTTTAAATTTTATTTATAAGTTCATCTGAATATCAAATACTTGAAACTAATATTTTTATCTTCTATTTATATGGTAGACTCTACTTGTAGTACTGAAACTATAGGTTCATATATAATTATCTTGTTTATACTCAAGAACAACAATGCACCTCAATCAAAATTTTGGAACTTGAAAAAAGATTATTAACACTAGATATTACTTGATAGTATTTATATACGTATACGCTTATATACATATGCGCAAAGGTGTATATTATATGAATATAACTCAAAATTACTCCCTTTGCTCAAACATAGATCACATCTTTTTCAAAATTTAGACTTATTTCATACTTAAACGTGTAGTTTCAAGTCTTGTCATTACAATAAAATCAAGCATTAAAAATATTAGAAAATACCACTTAAATAATATTATACTGTCAATTTTATATTTAATGACATTTTTGAAAAGTACCAATTGTGCCGGCATAACTAAAGATATAGATGTCACTAAATTACCTTTGTTTTGGCATTAATAAAATGAAACAAAAACTACATCAAATGACACATTAAAATGCCACGAAAAATGCATTAAATAACATGTCAAAGTGCCATTAAAAATTGTTTTAATCACTGCGCTAATATGCTATTAAAAATTGCATGTAGTGTCAAGTTAAAATGCTACAAAAGTTCCTTTAATGACAAAGTAACACGCCATAAAAAATTCAATAAATAGCATGTTAAAATATCACGAAGATACTTTCAAATGACCTGATAACGTGCCATAAAAAATGGATATAGTGATATTAAAATGCCACAAAAGATATCTTTGGATGACATATTAATATGCCATAAAAATTAATTATATAACATGCTAAATTAAATGGGAAAAAAGATTTTTTTGAGTGACATCTTAATCTACTTTCAGCACCCCATATGTGAGACTCCAATATACTTCAATTGCTCTGTATAAGACTCAAACTGACAACATTTTACTTGAAAAGATATAAGTTTACCATCAAGTTACCCACAAAATGTTTAATATAAATATTCAAAAATATTATTATATTTTTATACTTTAAAAGCATATTTTCTCAATTATTTAACTAAATATATGTTCAAAATTATTTATTAAATAATGCATTTGAAAAATTGTGAGACATTAAATTTAAAGAGAAAATATTAAAAAAAAAAATAATGTACAGGTGAGGAGGAAAAATGGGCAAAAACTTAAAATTTTCATACTTCTTGAAAAATATGGTTAATTTAGTCGATATATTAAAATTATATCAAGTAGTTAATTCAATCAATACATTATGATAAGATATAAATTTATAAATTTTACAGTTATTAATAACTATATATATTTTATCTATTTTTGTGATATTTTTTCATGTCACACTATAATTAAATTATAAGTGATATTTTTTTTCAAGAAAAAAGTGGTGATGCTAGTTAGATGCTTTTAACATATAGTTGTATTAGTAATTTCTATATTACATTTTTATAACATTTATTAATTAATTGCCACTAAGTATTATATTACAGTGACATTTTTATTACTATCACTATATTGTAAAACAATGTTAAATCAATGCCACTAAATAATTTGTGGTATATTTTACAAATGATATCATAAATAAATATGAGTGGCATTTTTTAAAGAAAAAATTTAACTATCACCATATTACTTTTGTGTGCCATTACAATATAAATGCTACTAAATATTTTATGATATTTTTCTTTAAATGACGCGATAACTATATATTAATGGCATTTTTCTAAAAAAAAATTAGTGACACTAGTTAAATATATTTAAAATACATCTTGGCATTTTCAATCAAATGTCGCTATTTTGTTTGTCATTAATAATCAAATGCCACTAAATATTAAATTATAGTAGCATTAATACCACTAAATGCCAATTTTCTTGTAGAGTGTTCACTTGCCAAAGTACAAAAAGTGCTGAATAAAGAAGTCAACCCAAAAACTATTATGCAACAATCGATCAAGTTAGATTTCTCTTATATTTCATTGAACGAGCCCTAATGCTTCAACTGGTAATTGAATTATTAGGATTATTCATATTTTGTACTGAGTTTGATTTAAGCTGTCAAAATCACTGCTCCAGCCTTCAAGCATAACCATAGAACTCAAAAATTTTCCCCCTGCTTAAATACAGCTCACATTTTGTTTGCAAGTTTTAGGTTTATTTCATATTGAGTTTCTTATTTCTAGGTTGTTTCACTTCATATGATATATTAGAATAATTAAATATTCTTTTTCAAAATGAAGGTCTTTGATACTGAGAATTGAGATATCGAGTACAAAATTAAAAAAGTATTGGATAAAGAATCAGCCAAAACACTATGGTATAACAATCACAATTGATGGGCTTCTATTATATTTTATTGAATAGATTCTTGTGCTTCAATTAATAGTTGGATTATTATCGATAACCCTAGCCCTATACTTTTAGATTTTGCGCAAATATGTAATATATATATATATATATATATAGTAAACTAGGCTATTAGAGCCCTTGCAATAAGCATATCATAATATGCATTGAGTGGCATGTGCTCCAATAGTATTAGTCTCTCGCATTATGTGGGAGGTTAGCGATTCGAATTCTAATGAATTCCTGATATACATGTGTTTAAATAAATAAATATATATATATATATATATATATAAAGCATGTCCGAATAGGAGAAATTCTCGGCCCACTAAAGCATTGTAAAACGAAGCAAAGAGGAAGACAGCAAAATGGGTCTAGGCTAACGCCGGTGATCCAATCAAGATTAATCTCCTCGAAGCCCAGATGTTGCTTTGGCCATGGCGCACTAAAATTTATTTAAATAAATTGACCAAATTTACATCTTTTGATTTATTATTATGTAAATATAATATGGAAAGAGGACAAGACACAATATAAAGAGTACACCCAAAAACCAAACTATACCTTCTCAAAAAATAAAAAGGAAAAGAAAAGGCAATAAGCTGTTTATCTACCATTTTCTCTCAAAATTCGAACACTAGCTCAAGTACAAGCTGTACTTTTGTATATTAAATTGTTAATATGATGCAGTGGGTAAAATTTGAGAGGGGAAAAAAAAAAAAGGCTATTGCACGAATAATTAATTTGAATAAAAGAAAGCTTGTACACGACAAGTCTTAAAACAAAGTAAAATTCTCCTCGTAGAGAGAAAATCAAAGAATTTTATTGCTTAAGTTGTGTTTGACAAACTACATATTTGAACCTATTTATAAGCCTCTCAAAAAATGCTAGTCTTCTAAAAGATAGGAATATGAAAAATTCATGTTTATCTCTAAGACTCCTAACACCCTAAAAGATAATGTAAAATAAAACCTAACTCTCTAAAGATAATGTAAAATTTGAAATATCAAATAATGTAATATTTATCTAAAAAGAAAAAGTTCTAAAGGCTAAGACTTATTATCTATCAAATATCTCCTATGTGTAGAAAATTATCCAGAAGATCACTTCAACCAAGATTATCTCTATCTTCCACATCATAATACTTGCAGTTTAAAATTTAATTTGAAGATTTGCAATAAACACAATAACCATATTACATGATGTAAAAGCTTTTTAATATTGTTCAACTTAAAAATAATTGAACCACATAATGAAAAGACCTCAATGATTGAGTGAGTGGATTCTAGGACTAGTGAAAGTCACACGTTCTTGGCTCATTTCAATGGGAAATTTTATTTCTTCAATTTATGATGTTAGATATGATTTCAATATAAATAATATTTATATAAATGGTATTCAACTAAAAGAAATTTATGAAATAAATTTTCTAAATAATTATATCAATTTTTTATTTTGTCACATTATTGTATGTAAATATTCAACGAGCGAATACCTAAAAAGGAATTCGTTAAGAACAAATTTCATATGATAACTGTTATTAATTGTACTTGCCAAGTCTTTTTTTTAATTTTAATTTTTTTAAAAAAAGAACCTCATTTGCATCAAGGTTGTACTATATTTAAACCACTACTGCTGTATAAATTTATAAAGTTTACTATATTTAATTTTAACATATTATTCTATACATAAAAATAATGAATAAATATTTATTCTTAATTAGAATATCATATATATTCTTCCCTTATCAATCACTCTTAAAAAATATTCAAATTACCTATCTATATATTATATAATGTGTCTTCCATTTATAAATCTCATCAAATAAATGAATTTTTATAAGAAATTAAGACATTCTTTTTTTTTTTTCCCTTTATTTTACTTTTAATCACCTTTCTCACGATTTCTTATTCTTAGCAGATATTTTCCTTCTCATATATGCTTTCCTTATAACCATTTATAAGCACATAATGCCATAAATAAATTTAATTTATTAAATAAATTGTTTATTTTTAATTAAACTTTATTCTTTTATTATTGTGTACTTATCTTCAAGCCCCCTAACCAATTAATTAGTTCTAAAGCCAATGGCATTAGAAGACAAAAACTAAAATGGATGCCATCTTAAAACTTTGAATTTGCTCCCTCATAATTATCCACCTAACCTGTCACCCCAAAATCACACCATATATTTTCGTCCCAAGCGTGAAACTCAATCCTAAATAAATAATATTATCTATGTCAAAACCATAATGTTAGACAAAACAACTCCAAGCACTCAAACTAATTCAAACCAATCTTGCAACATAAGGACTCAAAGTGCTAATACCTAACCTCAGCTAAAAAAAAAAAAAATCCATAAAAGAGAAAGTAATAAGCTAATAAGAAATAAAATTAATCTACTGCAAAGGTTCAAAAGAAGACTTCAGTCTTGATTCTTATTATAAGCAGGATCCACTACCTCACTAGGGTTAGGGTCTAGACCTACCAAAAGGAAATTAAAGAAAAACATAGAGTATTAGTAAAGGACTCAGCGAATGCCAAGTGTGTACAATGCGAGTTCGTGAATTTCACATAACAATAATGATGCTAAGAAAAAACATTTGAAAAAAATATAATTGGAAATCAGTAAAGTGTTAAGCAGTAATAAAATGAGGTTTAGTAAACATTTCATAGGCTAACATTTATATGTGATAATCAAACAGTGTTTGCTATAACCAATCAACCTTATGACTCTCACCGTAATATTCTCTTGTCGCATCGGACAAGGTGTGACCTTACCAAAACAGAGTTCAAGCCTAGGTCCTTGGGAAATCCTATGACCCACTTCAGCCACAAATGACTTCTGTTGTGTGTGGGAGAATTAGGTTATGGGGGCTTGGGGTTCAACCGGCAAGCCCACTGCCGCCTATTGGGGTCCCTCGCACATCCCCACCAAGTTGGATCCAACTCACAGTAATAGTAACAATAATAGTAAATCCAATCATCAATGTTGATCATCATATTTAACTGTTAGCCTAAAACCATACTAAAATAATATCAATGACTTTAAAAGAAATTATTTTTCTTGCATCACGAAATAAAATAAAGAAATTCATTCGCACAGTAGAATATAATTATAATGCAGTATCACTAAAAACAAGTTCTGAGCAATTTATAATATAACACATATCCTTCTGGATTTTAAAACATGATATCATATAATATTTATAGGTTTAGGCACTCACAGTATTTATCAATAGGATCAAGGACCAACCCTTGAGTATTAGGTTCTACGTCACCTGCAGACACAAAAGTAATATTGATCTCGATTAATCTCCCAATTTAATTTGTACTGTCCAATGATATCCTTCCAAAAGATTAATATAAATGTCCCATCAAGATTAACCAACAAAATACAACTTTAGATTTTTTTGGTTTCCTAATTATTACAAAACCTCTATTATTTTTATACAAGGATGGAATGTAAAAATCTTAATCAAATCAGTCTTCTTAATTGATTTTTTCAAGATTACAATTAAACACCGCAATTACACATGAATCATGAATGTAAATGTCTTTATGGAAAAATTGCACATATTCTCCTCACATGATTCTAAAATTTGGCATACTAACATATGGTCCCACTTGTTTTTTTGTACAAGGTTTAACAAGTTCCAAGGACAACATCTGTATCTCTCCATATATATTCACACTATAACCCCACCATGCGAAAGACAAGATTTGATTTCTAATAACACCAAGCTATCAGTTCCATGTATATACAAATTCACTAAATAGGCTGTTAAATTACATATACACGAATAAACTGTTAGCTATCTTACATATACAAAATCACATATACACTAAGCAACCACAAGTTCCGCCTATATATATACACACACACACTAGGAAAGGTGCACCGCGCACGGCGTGGTTCCCTTTCCCGTGGATCCTCTATTTTATAGTAAAATTTTATATATATATGTTTTTTAATGTTTATAGTCCTCATAAATTTTTCATTAACAAATTTAATTTCCTTCTTGTACTTGTGATAAAAATATACAACATAGTTTTAGTTATTTGGTCTTCAAAATTGAAAATTATATAAGTATCTTCTGTTAAGACTTTTAGTGGTAGACCATACCCTTTTTTTGTTCATTAACCAAAATTTTGCTGTAGGGTTTTCCAGAAATCCTTTATGGAGTTCCGCCAAAACACACCACCCCTATCTACTAAGCAAAAGCCAAAAAAGTTGTCTCTATTCCTTCTTCTTTTATCACATTTGGAACCATTTTCCCACTGGCATTCTATTTTTCTTTTTCTCTTGGCATTGAAGCCTAGTTTTGAGCTGATATACAAGCCATTTTGCTGCAATTTCCAGGTAAGTTGGCTATCTATTTTTCAGCCATTCTCTGTTGCAATTGCATGAGAGGGACAAATGGTTTTTGAAAGATTTATTACATTAATGTGCTGAGTAGTCATGTTTAGCAGGTGCAAGTGAATGGACATATGCTCTTTATTTTCGGATAAATAAAACTGCATAGGGAACAGGTCTTGATTAGTTGAGTTTGAATGCACTTCCCGATGTTGCTCATGCTCCAGTTCAGTTAATTGTTTGAGATGAAAAGCCCGCTGCTATGAAGAGTGCACAATTTGTTGGCACATTTTGAAATATTTTTCTTAGACAATGCGTATTTGTAGTAGTTAATATTTTGGAACATCAACTGTCTTTCCTGCAGTTGTTGGACCTTCTGTATTTGTGGTTGTGGAGGGAAACGGAGCAATGCAGGTAGCATTTTCTAAAGAGTTGGTTTCTGTAGGTGATGTTCTGTTCACACCTGCGAAAACTGAGATCACTGTGGAAACTATGAGTTGCGCACAGTCACTCTAGTGGAGAAAAATTTCCAAACAAACTAATTTCAGAAGATTATTTCAGCACCCAAGACACATCAAGAGGGATGAAAATTCAGAACATAATGATAATTTGAAAATGTATACAATATTAGTACAAAAATAACAGCAAAAAGGTTTGACAAATTTAACAAAAGCTATTCCTCATAGTAACACAGTTGGTGCAAATTGTAGCAAAAGAAAAACAGCACAACCAAACAGCTAGTTAAAGTTAATATACCTGATATGCTCTAAAATATTTGAAAGAAAGAATTGTAACACCCCGATTTTTGGAACACATGTTTAAGTTGATTGAAATTAAATTAATTAAAGTTTAGGTAGAAATATTGGGAATTAGAGGATTTAATTATAAATAAGGGAGGGACTCGATAGTTTTAAATTATAAGGTTTAGGGGGTTAAATTGGACAAATTGAAAGTTGGAGGACTTTAAAATAATTAAATTTGGATTTGATTGCCCAAGAATGGAAATGTTAGGGGTCAAAGTGTGAGAAATAGAAGTTAGAGGACTTAATTGAAGACTGGGGACTAAAATGAAGGCAGTTAAAGAGTTTTGGGGTAAAAAGTGAGTCGGTTAGAAAGTTTGGGGCCAAAGTGAAGAAGCTAGAAAATAGTTTTATATATATAGATGAAGGATGAATTTTTATTAAATTCTCAAAAAGTGCCTAAAACTCACCCCACCAGCGAAACGCCTGAAAATAGCTGAAAAGTGTGAAACCGTTCCAGTAGGAAGCTTCCTCTGCCTGAGAGGAACACATCTATACCAACTTTAACCAAAAACAACCGATGAAATCGCCAGAAAATAGAGGCCGACAGCAGAGCTCGGCAGGGGTGGCGGTTTTGCCGTTTCCGGCGGCGGAAAACGGTGGTGTTTGAGTAGGTTTTGATCCTGAGGCGATGGGTAGTCTAGTGGTGGGATTAATTTGGGGTTTCGACCAGCGGCGATTGTAGAATTGAGAAGGGTAGCGGACGGCGGCGAAACCAGGGTTTTAGGGTGGTTTTTTGGCGGAATTGAACGGCCAAACGGTGGCCGATTGGGAAATTGGTTAGGGCATTTTGCTCCTGACGTCGAGGCGCGCCTACTGGTGGTGGCGGTCTCTATCGCTGGCGGTGGCGCGTGATGGTGGTGTTTAGGCAGTTGTGCATAATTAGATTCCGGACGCGTCTGAGCTATTCTCAGCTTAAGATTGGATCTCGGTTCGATCCAATTAGATAAATTTCATATAAAATGTTAATTTGATTGATTTTTACGAATTCTAATTGGATATTTATTGAATTAAGAGTATTAAATTGTAATTTTAATTGAGATGATGAGTGATTTTGTAAGTCGTGAACAAAATGGATTCTAATTCTAAGTTTGGTTAATTAAGAAAGATTGATTCAAAGTTATACTCTTAGACTTGACAATATAGTGTGTTGTGAACAAAATATAGTTAAGCTTCATCTAAAGATTAGGTTATATAAGTATTGAAACGAAAGTGAATTATCAGACCTTGACCTGATGAACTCGTGAAACCCAACTGGTTTAGGAACCTGGACCCCTATTACTTGACTATAAGATAAGTGGAGTGACAAATGGGGTTCATTGGGGGGTAATTTGAAAATTGAGTTGACTCGAGCACATGAAGTCATTAAGATGGTTAAAACTTTAAAACGGTAAAGTGAGATTGAATGGGGTCGAGTAAGTAAGATCTTGTAATACTGAAGTATCATGTAGTTGGAGGATTAAGGCCACATAAGATAAGATATAATTGAACTTGAGTATCAGAATAACCTTAAGTCTGATAAAGATATTAACTATATTTATAGTTAAGATTCAGAAGGGTTGATAGAATGATAACTTGAGTTATCTTATGACAGTGCTCAGTTTGACTAAGAAGCTAGAACCTGAGTGACTATACGATTAAGAATTCCTCTGCATTTTCTAGGTGAGTTATATTAGCTTTCGTTGCAGGGGAAAGAACATATGTAGTTGCTATTACATCCTTATTGTTTGATTCTGATTGTGTTGATGCTCAATCGATGATGTTTGTTTATTCTATAATACTCACCAATCATTGATTCCCATGATACTCTTGATAGTCACTTTGTTCCTCTTTCATGATTCTTGAATTATACCTACTTGAGTTCTGAGTGTGTAAACAAGTTTTGAGAAAATAAACTGTTTACAAAAATAGTAATCCACATCACCCTTTTTTACTGAGCTCTTTTATTGATATTATTTAATGTCTCTTTATTTGAAATTGGCGATTGTGTTGAGGAAGCTAAAAAGTGATTTGAAAATGTATGTTTTATCGCCATGTCTATCTTAAAACCAGCCTGGTGTTGAATTAGTGATTTTGTGTTAACATGGTGACTTGATGTGTTCAGTGAAATGCTCTTGGACGTGTTAAGTGATAATAGTGAAAGTGTTTAATACCCTTGGGGGTGGGCCTTGGGATCGGTGGCGGAAGACAATCGGGTGGAAAGGACCGACGGTGAATGATCTTTCGATTGATACCCGTACAAAGTGTACATGAATCCTTACTCATAGTAAGCTGGAGGTAGCCGTCTATGAGTGGGATTAGGCATACGGCTAGCCATGCCTAGTGAGTGATTAAATGTCTGAGCCGATCACTCGGTACTTTCGAGAAATAATGGTTTTCGTGTTTTCAAAAGTGGAGTGATAAGGTAGGAGGACCACCAACAACAAAAGTGTGAAAGTGGTTATTAATTTTATTTTATATTTTGAAACTCGAGTATTGAACACAAACTTAGTGATTGTTCAAGTGACATGTCGACCCATTGTGGTCGTACTCGTGATTTAAAATCCTTTTGTGAGAGATAGTGAATTTGTGAAGTCTCATCACTGGTATGGGACGGTGGTGAGATGGATCACTCTAAATTTTGACTAAAACCTTCTCTCACAACTCATGAGAATATTTATACCTCTATTTGTCTCTTATACAATAATTGTGAAATTGTTACTTGGTTGTTATTGCCAAACTATCTCACTAAGTTATTCGGATTTATGTTGTTTTGTTATTGCTCTCCGTTCTTTACCCTAGATAAGAGCAAGTGACGAAGATAAACTAACCCAGGCCACACAAGAGGCAATTAGGGTGATAGAAGTGCATATTTCGATTCACACTAGAACATCCGATGAAGGTCATTGCAGAAATTAAATATTTTAGATTTTCGAGAAATGTATTTTCTCTTATAAAGAAGACTTATGTGGTATTGTTGAGTAGCACCTCGGTCAGAAGCAGGCGCCTCCCGGTCGGGGTGTTACAAGAATTCACAACATATGCATATTTCATTTTTTATATGAGATTCCAAAGCCACTGCTCAAGAGACTTTCTCATCTTTAGAAATCAATATTAGCTGCACATTCTTTACAATACACACAAGTGGATATCAGCACAACTCAAATTTATGTTTCTGTTTACAAGCTTAAAGTTGAAACTTTACAAAAAAAACTTAAACAAAAAAAAAAATTAGGATAATTTTACAAACCACTTATGGCAACAAAAACTATTATCTCTTAGAACAGTTTGAGGGTATTGACATCCATAGATATCAATAGTTTGATGCAAAAAAGAAACTTCAAATCATAAATACAGAAAAGAAAACAAAAAAAATGATAAAATAAAGACACAATGTGTAATCACTAAAAGGATAAAGGAAGCAAAGGAAGCTAAGAATTAATACTCCAACAAATAATTAACACACTGTAATTCAATTTTTTCTATGAAATCTAAGAACTTACAATTCAATTGTTTTGTGAAATCTAAGAACTCCTTACCTTACAGTCGTCACTTTTCAAATCCTTGTTCTGCCCAAATGAACCCAACGAAGCGAAAACTGAAGAAAAGAAGAAGAGCAACATAAGCACAAAGCTCTCTCGGTGGCACACAACGGATGAATGCCGAGACATAAAAACAATACAACAGCAACACAGACAGAAAGAAGAGAAAGTAGAGAATGGAGAAAAAGAAAAAACATGCATATTTTTATCTCCAAGTCTAGGCTGGGAATAATTTTGATCTTCATTTTTGCGTTCTGTTCATTTCCATATCCCCTACTCCACATAGTTTTAGCATGTTTGTTCTTGTATTCTTAGTTACTTACTATTGCTTAGTCAAACTTCAGTGTAGTATGAATTTAACATAGCTAATGTTTTGCTTTAATCAATTTATTAACTTTTTCTCTTCAGGATTTGTTTCTATTGCAAAGCAACATATAACTCTTCAACGAGCAAAGTCTTTCTTTTTATTTTTTTTAATTATTAATATCCTAAAGCTTTATCTTGAATAATTTGAATTACGTTTTGCAAAATGGACATTCAAACAATTCTATTGATGTAATATATTATTATTTGAAAAAAATTAGCTACTAATACAGCATGACTTCACACCAGCCAAAGCCTATCCAAAGGCCACGACACAAAGCTAAGAGGCGACAGATGCAGCAGTAAGAAATTGAGCAACGGCGTGTAACCAATCTGGACAGAAACGTGTCAATTACATCAACAATCCAATCCAACACCATTTTTTATAATAATCAACAATTACTCCTCCTTCGTTGTCTGTCTATTTGTATCTACATGCAGATGAAAGGACATCTATTCTATTTGAATCAATCAAATTTTAGGTAATAACATCCGAACAAGATGAAGGTGGGTGTTCAAAGATGCAGCAGCAGAGGCAAGTATAGTCCAGAAATCCATTACCTTAAAATCTTTTTTTGTTTTCCACTTGGTTGATTGTACAAATTCCAAAATACATACAAAATAAGCTTACAGAATTCAAATTACGGAGCAGCATAATCAAGGTAAAGCACAACCATTCATCATCTTTTGAAAGAAATTGAATTTCTAGTAGCCAAGAATGTTGGTTATAATGTGGTTATACCCACATCTAGTTGTTGTCTGTGTAACCGCTCCATAATGGGTGTTTTTGCCATAACCAACTACCCACTAAGCCCACTTAATGAGAGATAGAGTCTTTGTGGAAGATACTATACATACAATATAGGTTAAGGTCTTTAAACCCTAGAATTATCATATTTAGTTTTACGCCATCAATTAAGCAATTCTGGTGGGTTTGGAAGCACTTTAGCCGAAAATTCCAGGGTGATTTTTATTAGAATTTGGAGAAGACAAGAAGTAGAAAACTCAATTAATATCAATGGCAGGAGGTAAACTCGAATTTAATATTTCTGCTGCGACATTATGCTAACAATTGGTATTGGAGCGAGGTCATGGGTTCGAGCCCCCAGGCTGTTGCTGGGGAGAGATTGTTGGATTTATTATCCGCATCATCTTTTGACTGGGGGACTAACCGCCCAGCCTATGGCGCTTATAGGGTGTAGCCACCTCAAGCCAACCATAGCCTTATATGGTGCTTTGCGCTGCCAAATATATAAGGAAATAAAGTTGCGCCTCTGCTAACAGCTATAGCTTTTGGCCTAGTGGTAAGCGCTTGATCCTAACAATTGGTATCAGAGCATATTATAAGCATGTAAAAGCATATTATATATTTATTTGCCTCAAATTTTTTATATAAGCATGTGTGCAATTTATTTGTGCAGTTTTTCAACCTGTGAATTTTTCTGATATGAAATGTGATATTTCTGAGCTCAAAGGTGATAACTATAAAGTTTAGAAGGAGAGAATTCTTCTTCATTTGGGGTGGATGGACATTGATTATGTTATTCGGAAAGACGAACCACCTCCGATTACTGAAGATAGCCAACCTGATAATGTTGATCTTTATGAAAAATGGGAGCGATCTAATCGCCTTAGCATGATGTTCATAACGACCAACATCTCAACTGGTATTCAGGATTCTGTCGATAAGTATAATAATGTTCATGAGCTACTGAAGGCTATTGATGAGCAATTTGAGTCTTCAGATAAGGCATTAGCAAACACCCTAATCATGAAGTTTCAACTATGAGACTCACCAGTGTTAAAGGAGTGCATAAGCACATCATGCACATGAGGGATATAACGGCTCAACTTTAGACTCTTGAGGTTACAATGTCTGAGTCTTTCCTTGTGCACTACATTCTAAACTCTTTGCCATAACAATATGGACCTTTTAAGATCTCTTATAACACATATAAGGATAAATAGTCTATCAATGAGTTGATGACCATGTGTGTACAAGAGAAGGAAGATTGCTTATGGAGGCTGGAGAGAGTGTGCATCAGGCAATTCAAGGAAAGAATAAGTATCAAGCCAAAAAGAAAGGAAAAGAAAAGATATCTCCTAAAAAGGATATCAAGAAGGAATCGAAGTACTACTTCTGTAAGAAGAAAGGGCACATTAAGAAGGATTGCCCCAAATTTAAGATTTGGCTTGAGAAGAAAGGTAACCTTCTTTCATTCGTTTGTTATGAATCTAATATGGTTGATGTTAGTCATAACACATGGTGGATTGATTCTGGTTCTACAATCCATGTTACAAAATTCCTTACAGGGTTTGCAAAACCTAAGGAAGCCAGTGGGAAGTGAGGAATACATCTATTCTAGAAACAAGATGCATTCTCACGTGAAGGCTATTGGGATATGCAACTTAATTCTTAGTAGTGGCTTTATTTTGAATTTGGAAAAGACATTTTATATTCCAAGTTTTTCTAGGAATTTAATTTTAGTTTCAAGACTTGTACCTTTAGGGTATTCCTGTAACTTTTTAGATGATGCTTTCAATTTATTTTATAAATCTGAACTTGTTGGGAATGGTATTTTGTCTGATGGTCTTTTTCGAATCAATTTACAAAATGATGCCACTCATACTGCTTTGCATGTTCAAAATAATGCTGATGTCAAAAGATATGTTATGAATGAGGATTCTTCTATGTTGTGGCACCGGAGATTGGGACATATCTCCATACAGAGAATTAAGAGATTAGTGAATGATGGAGTACTTAGTGCTCTAGATTTTACTAATTTCGAAACTTGTATGGGCTACATAAAAGGAAAGTAGACCAACATGTCAAAGAAAGGTGCCAAGAGGAGTTCAAACTTATTAGAAATCATACATACAGATATATGTTGTCTAGATATGGATGGATATTGTCAAAAGTACTTCATCTCTTTCATAGATGATTACTCACGATACATGTATCTCTACTTGCTCGATAATAAATATAAAGCACTAGATGCTTTTAAAGTTTTTAAAGCAGAAGTAGAGAAACAATGTGGAAAACAAATTAAGATTGTGAGATCAAATAGAGGTGGTGAGGACTATGGTAGATACATTGAAAATGTACAAGCACCTGGTCCTTTTGCAAAGTTTCTTGCTGAACATGGGATTGTTGTCCAATACACTACACCTGGTTCACCAAACCAAAATGGTGTAGCGGAAAGAAGAAACAGAACATTATTAGATATGGTGCGAAGCATGCAAGCATGCTCTAAATTTCTTGAGTTCTTATGGAGTAAAGCTCTTAAAACGGCAGTGTACATATTCAATCGAGTTCCAACCAAGGCTGTCTTAAAAACACTATTTGAGCTACTTAAAGGTTGGAAACTGAGTTTACGACATGTACACGTTTGGGGATACCCGTCTGAAGTAAGAATCTATAATCCATAAGAAAAGAAATTAGACCCAAGGACCATCAGTGGGTATTTTATTGGATATGCTGAAAGGTCTAAGGGATACATATTTTATTGTCCATCTAATAGTACTAGGATTGTAGAGTCAAGAAATGCAAAGTTTCTTGAGAATGACTTGATCAGTAGGAGTGATAGATCATTAGGTATTGGATTTGAAACAGAGTATTCTGTTCCACAGACTTCCACTTCAAATCATTGACGAATTATTGTTATTCGCAACGCTCCTCGAGTTCGAGTACATGTTGAACAACCAGTCCCTAAAGCTCCACAAGCTACTGATGATGACCTAGTAGATCCTGTTCAACAAATGCCTAAAATTGTTGAACAACCAGTTGAACAACATACTCCTCCGGAGAATGTTGATGAAACATTAAGAAGATCTACTAGAGTAAGGAAATCATCAATTCCAGATGACTATGTGGTGTATCTGCAAAAGTTTGAGTATAATATTAGAGCCGAAAATGATCCTGAAACGATTTCACAAGCCATGAGTTATAGCAAATCCGACTTGTGGTACAATGCCATGAAGGAAAAGATGGATTCAATGGCAGCAAATAAAGTCTAGGATCTTGTCGAGTTGCCCGATGGTGTAAAAGCTATAGGATGTAATTAGGTCTTTAAAACTAAGAAGGACTCATTGGGGAACATCGAGAGATATAAAGCAAGATTTGTTGCCAAAGGATTCACTCAAAAGGAAGGAATCGATTACACGGAGACCTTTTCTCCTGTATCTAAGAAAGATTCTCTTTGTGTTATTATGGCATTAATTGCCCATTTTGATATGGATTTGCATCAAATGGATGTAAAAATGGCATTCTTAAATGGTAATCTAGAGGAGGATGTTTACATACAACAACCTGAAGGATTCTCTTTTAGTAATGGTGAGCATTTGGTTTGCAAGCTTAAGAAATCCATATATGGATTGAAACAAGCCTCCAGACAGTGGTATTTAATGTTCCATAGTGTGATCTCTTTACTTGGTTTTGAGGAGAATGTATGGATCAATGCATATACCAAAAGATCAGTGCGAGTAAGACTTGTTTCCTAGTACTGAATGTGGATGACATCTTACTTGCTAGTAATGGCAAAGGATTGCTACATGAGGTGAAACAATTTCTCTCTAGAAATTTTGATATGAAAGATATGGGTGAGGCATCTTATGTCATTGGCATAAAGATCCATAGAGACAGAACTCGTTGCATTTTGGGTTTGTCTCAAGAATCCTATATTAACAATGTTTTAGAGAGGTTTCGGATGAAAATTTGTTCATCGAGTATAGCACCCATTGTAAAGGGTGACATGTTTAACTTAAACCAGTGCCCGAAAAATCACCTTGAACAGGAACATATGAGAAACATTTCATATGCTTCTGCTATTAGAAGTCTGATGTATGCTCAGGTCTACACAAGACCTAACATTGCATTTGTTGTGGAAACATTGGGAAGATATCAGAGTAATCTAGGTATGGACCACTGGAGAGCTACAAAGAAGGTAATGAGATACCTTCAAGGAATGAAAGATTACATGCTTATGTATAGACAAACTGATAATCTAGATGTGATTGGCTACTCGAATTCAGACTTTGCTGGTTGCATTGATTCACGAAAATCGACATCTGGTTATGTCTTTATTTTAGCCGGTGGAGTTGTATCTTGGAAAAGTGCAAAGCAAACTTTGATTGCAACCTCTACTATGGAAGCTGAGTTCATTTCTTGTTTTGAGGCAACCTCGCATGGTGTATGGTTGAAGAGTTTCATGTCTAGGCTTAGAATTGTGGATTCTATTTCTAGGCCATTGAGGATATACTGTGATAATTCAGCTGCTGTGTTTATGGCTAAGAATAACAAAAGCGGTAGTCGAAGCAAGCATATCGACATCAAGTACTTAGGCATTCGAGAACGTGTTAAAGAAAAGAAAGTGGTCCTTGAACACATTAGTACTGAATTGATGATAGCTGATCCTTTGACTAAAGGCATGCCACTAAAGATTTTCAAGGATTATGTAGCTAAAATGGGACTTGGTTCTTCTATGTAATTTCGTTGTAAGGACAAACTTTGTTGTTTTAATGAAAGTCTATTATGATATTTCTTATATAAATTTTCTTGTGTACACATTTAGTTCGAGAAATATCAATAACGTTTGGACTTTGAATAAACATAAGGTTTATTCATTAGGTTATATGAGCTAAGAGACATAATGCATTGTGATACATGGAAGATAATACTCGATCTTAGAGGACATGTCGCCATAATTCATGTATTACGTTTTCTTATTAAGTATAAGTATTCATGGAATTAAGGATTACAGTATACGAACCAAATGGGAGAATGTTGGTTATAATGTGGTTATACCCACATCCGGATGTGGTCCGTGTAACCGCTCCATGATGGGTGGTTTTTGCCATAACCACCTATCCACTAAGCCCACTTAATGAGAGATAATGTCTTGGTGGAAGATACTATACATATAATATAGGTTAAGGTTCCTAAACCCTAGAATTATCATATTCAGTTTTACACCATCAATTAAGTAATTCTGGTGGATTTGGAAGCACTTTAGCCAAAAATTCCAGGACGATTTTTATCAGAATTTGGAGAAGACAAGAAGTGGAAAACTCAATTAATATCAATGGCAGGAGGTAAACTCGAATTTAATGTTTCCGCTGCGACATTATGCTAACAATTGGTATCGGAGCGAGGTCATGGGTTCAAGTCTCCAGGTTGTTGCTGGGGGGAAATTGTTGGATTTATTATCCGCATCATCCTTTGACTGGGGGACTAACCGCCCAGCCTATGGCGCTTATAGGGTGTAGCCACCTCAAGCCGACTGTAGGCTTATATGGTGCTTTGCGCTGTCAAATATATAATGAAATAAAGTTGCGCCTCTACTAACAGCTATAGCTTTTGGCCTAGCGGTAAGCGCTTGATCCTAACAAAGAAACCATACCTGCCGCCAATTTCTATTCAGCACCACTTTCTGCCCAAGGAAAAACAAACCAACGAAGACCCAAAAATAAAGAAAAATCCCAACATATATACATAAAAAAAAAAAAAAAAGCAATAAACTGCGTGGCATAAGCTGCATGCAGAAGAACACATGGAAGAGAGCTAAAAAAGAGCAAAATCAAAGAAGTAAAAAGCTAGACAAATGGCTAAGACTGAAAGCGAGAAGAAAACGAAAAATCAAAGGAATAAAAAAGGGCAAACGTATGGGGGCCGCCATACAAAGTTCTTCTTAGCAACAGTGTTTCTCCTGATTTATAAAACAGAACCCACCAAAGCTAAACTTGTGACAACAGACAAAGCAAGAAGTACAATATGATGAAGCACAAACCAAGGCAACCGACGTCGTTTTTGGAGTAATCATGAAAAAAATAATTAAAAAAGCAGTGTACGCGCTTGTCTACTGTAGACACGCGCATCCACATATATATGATATAGTAACACATATGGTCATAAATATATCACCAAAAGCCTATGGAAAAGAAAACCCATCATTTATTATAGTTTAAACCATTGATTAACAAGAAATATTATTAATCTAACTCTCAAGAGTAAATAATCTATTAAAAAAAGTAACAGTTAATGTATAATTATAAAACACCTCCTATAATCATCCCCCCAAATAATCTTATTCATATAAACATTCAATAAACCACTCTTATTAGATGTTAAAAATCAAAATTAAAATATTTATAGATAGTTAAAAGGAAAAAAATAAAACAAAAAGATAAGTACAAGAAATTAAATTAAATCTGCCGAAGAGGGTACAGTAAGGAGCCACACGCCATTCTGGGTATAACTGAAGAGGTGGGGTAGTTTCGTAATAAAAGTGGGGATTTTCTATATTGCCATTCAATTTGTTCTATGTATTATCATGTTATTATTTTGTATTATGCCAAGTGTTCCTTTGTTTTTAATAAAGAAAACAAGGCAAAACTTAAACAATTACCCCTTTTTAGATTAAATACCCTAAATATTCTTTTTATTTATTTGATCATTTATTCAACATATAATTTTTTTTAATCTCTCCCATATTTTATGATAATATTTTTTATTTTTATTTTAGTTGACACCTATGAATCAACTAAATTATAGTAATTCTAAAATTTACTATTACAAACTGTTCTTAAAAATTAATAGAAAAAATTAATCTTTATTAAAAAAAATAAAAATTAAATTCACAACAATCCTTTTTCAAATATGTATTTAAAATATTATAAATATTTATATATATACGTGTATTAGACACACACATATATATACATACATCTATATCCCACTCCCCCACACCAAAAAAAAAATACATACATATATATATAGATATATACTCCCCACCCACCAAAATCCGGAGGCCATGGCCGGACGGCCGAATTCACCATGGCTGGGCTATCGGGGTTATTGGCCGCTGGCTGTGGTCAGCCCAACTATTGCCGGGGAAGGGGACGGTGGGGCTCGGGTGGTCTGTGTGTTGGGGGGGTGAGTGGGTGGAGGGAGGGTGGTTATGGGGAAGAAGAAGAAGAAGATATTTCTTCTTTTTGTTTTTGTTATTTTGTTCTTAATTTTTTGTTTATTTTATTTTTAATTAATATATGAAACTAGTTAAATTATTTTACATATATTTGTTAGTTTAATCTTATTAAGTATATATTTAAAATTATTAAATTATATCATTAAAAAATGGTAACTTTAAATTTTTATTGTTTTAATTTTTTATTTAATTTATATTTAGTTATCAAATTAATTTATTAAATTATTTTAAATATGTTTGTTTAACATTATTGATGACATAAATTGAAATTATTAAAATTATACTATTACAAAGATAGACTTAAATTTTATTTTTATTTTTTATTTTTTTATCTTAATTAACATATAAATTCAATTAAATCTATTACATATTTTAGATATGTTTATTATTTAATATTATAGAATATTTAAAATTTAAACAATTCAAAATTTTTGTTTGTTTTGTTGAAACAAAGGGTATATCTTAAATTAAAAAGAAAAACTAAACAAAGGATAAATTAGGCATTTAAAATAGAATAAAATAAATATCAAATTGTTTGAATGGAACTATATACTTCTTAAAATGAAGATATCCGACGGTTAAGATTTAGTTGTTTGTAAATCAATGATTGCAAAGTGTCTACATGCCATGCTGGGTATAATTGAAGAGGTGGGGGTAGATTCTTAATAAAAGCGTGAAGAATTCTTTGAAATTGCAGTTGAAACATTTAGGCATCCCTTACCCAAAGTTCATATGTCCGCGTTGTCCGTCTTCCTTCCTTTCTTTTCTGTCTTGTCACCACGGCAGCAGACTCTGTTTTCTTCTACTGATTCCCCCTCCCCCCCTCCCAACCCTTTTTTCTGAAATTTGATTGCGTGGCTAGGGTTTTAGCTGCACATACATAATTTTGCCCCAAATGGAACCCAAGGGCCAGACATCGTTGTGTTTTGTACTGTTTTGGTTTGAATGTTTTGTGATTAGAGAATTTGATAGTGGATTCGGAGAATGTGATGGATTTTTAGTTATATTTTGAATATTTTGAGAAGTGAAGCAATGTTTGGCTGAAGTCTTTTTTTAATTGTAGATATTAAATCAATCACATTTTTATTTGATGAGTGGAGACAAATTGTAATTTAAAAATAATTTTAGTATATATAATATTTTCAATTATATAAATATGATATCGAATATCATTTTAAATATTGTTGTAATGATTGGTTAAATAATGATGTTATGAATGAGGGTTGAGTATTTTTTTTGGTAAAAATGAGGGAAAGAAAATCATGGGCTTTATGGGAAATGCCATTTTCCATCCAAAATAGCTTGCATGTTTGTTTTCATTTCATTTTTATTGGAAATACTTCTTATTTTTATTTTTAATTCTTTTACACTTACTTTACCACTCAATTTAATAAGCATCAAAATGGGATTAGAGTTCGGCACAAATTTATTACCGTAAGCATCAAAATGGAGTTGAGTTTAGGGGTGTAAGATGAGTCGAGCCGGCTCATGAACCTCATGAGCGGGCTCGATTATAGCTCGACTCAAGCTCGAGTTTTTCGAGCTCGAGCTTTAACATGAGCCGAGCTCGAGCTCATCTCTAGTTGTTCAAAAGCTCATGAGCCGGCTCATGAGCTTTTTCCTATTTTTAAATATTTTTTATATATTAATTAAATAATTAATATATATAATAATTTACTTTCTTTTTCTAATTTTAAATATTTATTATATATTAATTAATATGTATTAATAATTTACTTTTTTTTTCTAATTTTAAATATTTATATATATGATTAAATAATTATAATATATTAATAATTTAATAATTTATCAATAATTATAATATATTATAATTTAAATCATTATAGTAATTATTATAATTTCATATATATTTAATTATTTTATTAATTATTATTAAATAATTATGATATATTAAGAATTTAATATTTTTATTTAATTTAAAATTTTCTGATGAGCTGGCTTGAGCTCGAGCTCAAAAAGCTGGGCTCGAGCTCGAACTCGACTCGTTTACACCCCTAGTTGAGTTGGCACAAATTTATTATGATAAGCATCAAAATCGAATTAGAGTTTCACACGTATACCTACAAATCAATCCAAATTTATTAAAATAATATATATATATACACACACACACACACACATCTTTTCACACATAAAAAGTTATAAATTAAGCTTACTCTAGTCAATTTTTATTTCCATACTACTAGTCCAATTAATGTCGATGGCCATTAATTTGGTCCACGGCATAAGTCTCACACTTTATATGTGAAATTAGGAGTTTGAATGTAATGGATTCTTGTGGTGCGTTGTATAAATAAATAAAAAATGGTGCAATTAATATATATATTTATTTTACACAAAAACTATATAGAACTTTTTCACAAAAACTATGTGTGAAAAAATACTTTTGATTGAAAAAACTCATTTTACAAATTTAAATATTATTCTGAATAAGTTAATTGTATAAAAATCCCTCTCTATTTTGCTAAACTTACAAAAGACCCACCCGTTAAAAATAACCAATATTAGCAATAGTGTTCAGCAGAAATACGAGTCAAACTGACAAATGTAGAATCCAGAGGATCCTTGGCATGAGTATTGTTGAAAAACATGAGGAGTATCTGGGACTTCCGTCTGTTGTGGGAAAGACTAAAAAGGATATCTTTGCATATATTAGGGAGAAAGTCTGGAGCCGTATCTGTGGATGGTCCGAAAAAATATTGTCTCAAGCTGGAAAGGAAGTACTTCTTAACTCTGTTGCTCAGGCCATCCCAACATATGTCATGAGTTGTTTCAAGCTTCCAGAAGGTCTGATACGGGAAATTGAATCCATGCTTGCAATAAGCTTTGCTTGCAAAACAGGGCTGGAGACTTATTAAGAGACCTCAATCTTTGTTTTCAAAGATCTTTAAAGCTAAATATTTTCCAAGTTGTGATGTGTTGCAGGCATCCCTGGGATCAAGTCCTTCATTCTCATGGAGAGGAATTTGGGAAGCTCTTTCCCTACTTCGAGAAGGCCTCTGCTGGAGAATTGGAAATGGTAACAAGGTGCAAATCTAGAAAGATCAATGGATTCCTAGGAAACCTCCCTTTCAGGTCTTTTCTCCACCAAAAGTTATTCCTAGTGACTCCAGGGTGTCTAGCTTGATCAACCTTGAAACACGCGAGTGGGATCAAGACTTAATCAATGAGATTTTTCTGGAAGCTGATAAAGAGGGCATCCTTGCCATCCCACTCGGTCGGAGAAATCTAGAGGATCAACTTGTTTGGCATTTCTCAAAATCTGGCTGCTTCACCGTCCGTTTGGCGTACTTTCTTGCTATCTACTTGAACAAACTCTGGATTGATTCTGCAAGAGGTTCTACAAGCAGAATAGACATAGACTTTGGGTTTGTATGGGCAAGCAAAGTTCCACCAAAAGTACAGCACTTCACTTGGCGAGCAATGCGAAATTTTGTTCCTACGAATAAGGTTCTTGTTGGGAGACATATTTCTTCGAATTCTTCTTGTGACATCTGTGAAAACCTGGATGATGACATTCTTCATTGCCTCTTTTCGCGTCATTTAGCGCGGCAAGTTTGGGCACTTTCCAATCTGCCCTTCTCCAAGTTGAATCATGTAGTGGATTGTGCTTCGGAGTGGTTCCAAAAAGTGCATGAAAATCTCGATCAAGACTTATTTGCTCTATTTCTTGTGTGCTGCTGGAGTTTATGGTATTGCAGGAATCACAGAAAGTTTGATGAATGTAAATGGTCACCTATGGAGGTTGTTATTTTTGCTCGGTATTTCCTCACTACCTTTCGAGAAGCTAATTTTCTGGAGATGAAAAATGTTGCTGTAAACAGTGAGGCTCTTTGGTCAGCTCCTAAACCAGGCCATATTAAAATTAATTTTGATGCAGCTCTCTTCAAAGATTTCAAGTTATTTGGACTTGATGTAGTGGCTAGAGATCATACGGGACATTGCGTTGCTTGGCAGTCAAAAATTGTTGAGGGATACCCAGACCCTGAAGTCGCAGAAGCCTATGCAGCTTATCATTTGGCATGCGAATTGTGCTCTCAGTACCTTTGGCCCGAAATTGTTATCGAAGGCGACTGTATTTCGATTATTCATGCCCTTAAGGATCATTCGAATAATTTATCGGTCATAGGCCCTTTAATCTCGGATGCTAAGGAGCTTTTAGCTTACTCGAACTCTGTTTCTTTCCTTCATATTCGTAGAAGTGCAAATAAGGGTGCTCATTTTTTAGCCAGGCAGGCTCATTTTGTTACAGAATTTTTCTGCTGGATCTGATGTAATTGCTAAGGCTTTGGCCTTTGATCATTCTTAATAAATCTTTCACTGTTTTATCCTAAAAAAAAAAACCAATATTATGCTACTGAAAATCGGTTCACACTCCATGATTTCAAATTACGTCACTAACTAATTGTCAAAAGTAACATAAGACATTGTGTAAATATCCTACTATATATTATTGTAATTTTTTTATTAAAATTTAGGATAAATAAAAAGGTGGGATGAAAAAATAATATAGAAGAGAAAAATCTAACTAATAATTTGACCAAAAAAAAATAAATTAGATCAGGGAAAAAAAGACAGAAAACTACCTTATCATTATCTTTTGAAATGAGGGTCCTTTAGGAAGGATATGCACTTTATTAATGGTATACCTAACAACACATTTTATAGTGTATTAGATCCTCTATTTCACTATATGTTTCATCTCATATTCTATTGCATAGATATATGACACGTGTAGTAAGTATTTTCTTATAAAAATAATTGATTGAGAACCAAATACACTTGGCATATATACATTACATTAAAATATGAGATGAAACACATAATTAAATAGAGGATCCAAAGTGCCCTAACCCGTTTTCAACCTCAAGTTTAGAATTGAATGCCTGACACTATAATCTCATTATGACCTGACGAATTAACTAGAAGAATAATTGTAGATTCCTTATTAAGGCACATTATTGCGTTGTTCGTGTAACTTAAGTTTTCTTAGTGTAAAATTAAAAATGATAAATATTCATGGATAATGATGATACAGGACATTAGAAAAAAATGTGGAAATTAATCAAGTTAAGAACTTTGGTACTTGCGTTATTTTAGAGGGCGACAATGAAGATAGGGAGTGAGTGTAACAACATACTCCCAATTAACTGCAATTTGACTCCACCGCATATCGGTCCCCCCATATTTCACGAGAGTGTGATTAGGGCATCTCTCCATTGTTGAAAATGTGAAAGCTCAGCTGATAAAGAAGGCTTGGTTATAAATAGAAAAAGGGAAATTAAAATTCCCACTTGAACCCATTAAAATGTTTCGATATAAGGAAAGGCCTAATCACCATCACAGCCTAGCACTAGCCCATTAAAGATGGCGGAGTTCACAGGTACATGTATTCATGGATTATTGGTGAAATAAATTAGGAAAAGTAATTCTAGTCAAATGATCTGGTCGAGATGAATTTAAGATCTGAATTTGAATAATTAATCAATCTCAAATCTTGAAAAACATAAGTTAGGATAGTTGAAGATTTCACAAGAAAAGACCTCCAACAATAATTAAAAGGAATGACAAGGTAGAAGTAAGGAGAAAATAATTTATTAATAGAACAAATTTCATTGAGTACTTGTAAATGTGCACCAGTATTAGTATTTATTGGTGATTGTCATTTTGCAAATTGATCTTGACTGAAGTGCATGGCCAAATTTGGGTCATTCATGCTACAATAATCAAACTAATAGGGCCAGTCGAGTCATGGATCAATTTAGAATTGGCTCAAATTGACTCGTTTGGTAAGGACACGGTCCATGGGTTGTGGTGGGACATTTTTTGTATTTCTGGTATGATCTCATGACTATCTTTTATATGTATGATCTAATAATTTATAATCTATTTAAATACATAACTAAATGATTAGCTACTTGAGAGAAGAAACAACCCCCGAACATAAGGGGAAAGTGCGTAGGCTCAGGGGTCAAGTAGTTAAATTCGCACTCGACAAGCATGGTCAGCTTTACCAAAGGTTGGTATCAGGACCCCCACTGAGGTGCCTAACTCCATCCCAGGCCAGCAACATCTTGCACGAAGTTCACGTAGGCATTTGTGGCAATCACCCCGGAGGGCGGTCATTAGCGCATAAGATCATCATATACGGATACTTCTAGCCTACACTACTAAAGGACACCATCGACTTCTCCAGAAGGTACCAATCTTGCCAGCTCCACTTGAACATCCCGCATCAACCTGTTTCATTGATGGTAAATGTACAGATCACGTGGCCACTCGACTAGTGAGGAATTGATATAGTCGGATCTTTTCCAAAAACGATAGGTCAAAGGAAATTTATGATCGTCGTCATCGAGTACTTTATGAAATGGCTTGAAGCAGAGATTGTACCCAAATTAACCGACGCCTATGGAAGAACATTGTCTGCCGTTTTGGTCTGCCCAAAGTCTTGATATCAGACAATGAAACACATTTTCAAAGCAGAAACACGAGGGCTTGGTGTGAAAACCTCGGGATTCGCTAGCACTTCACTTCAGTAGGGAATCCCTAAGCTAACGGTTAGATGGAGGTCTGGAAGGAACTGGCGTAAGTTGGGCAGACAACCTCCTGGGCATGCTATGGGCATACAGAACAACTCCCCGAACAGCCACATGTCATAGAACTTATAGTTTGGTTTATGGATCAGAGACAGTCATCCCAACGGAACTAATTCAACATACAACTCAAGTGATCCATTTCAACCCAATCAAAAACACTTCAGAATGGGAACTCGATCCGGAGACCATCAACGGCTATGACAACAAGCTTACACCACGATGCAGAGATATAGGTCGAAGATGGCAGATCACTACAACAAGGGAGTTCGATTGAGAACTTTCAAAGTAGGCGACTTTATCTTCAAGAAAGTCGAAGTGTCAAAGAACGTGGGAAAGCTTGACCCAAAGTGGGAAGGCCCATACTCGGTGGCCAAGGTGGCAAAGCACAATGCATACCGACTTGCAGACATGTATGGTCATGAGCTCTCTCGACCATGGAACGCGATAAACTTGAAGAAATTCTATGTATAACGATGCTCAAAGCCCCCATTGTACCACAACACCTCTCTAAAAGCAATAAAGCTACGCCTATTTGCACAACATTCTGCTCATACCACAAGATAGAAGCTTCTAGCCTAAATTAACGAATGACTCAATCGTTCGGAGTCGACCCATAGTCAATATCGATTTCAAACCGCAAGATAGAAGCTTCCACCCCAAGTGAACGAATGACTCAATCATCCACAGTCAACCCCATAGTCGACCAAAAATTGGCTTCTAGCCTCGTTCAGGCTTTTCAGCCACACTAAGCAAACAAAGTAATCGCTTACAGTTGACCCCATAGTCGAAAGTAAACAATTTCATCACTTATAGTCGACCTTGTAATTGACCAGAAGGCTTCTAGCCAAGATATTTAAGCTCATTAGCCACAGTAAATAAATGGGTTAATCATTTATTCTCGACCTCTCAGTCGACCAAAAACCCAATTCAACTACGAAATAAAAAACATGTAACTTATGCACTAAAAATGTTAATCACATCTTGACGACAATGGTCGACTATGGACTCGAAATAGCTTAGCCTATCACAAAAGCTTGAGATAGATTCTGACACAAATTGATCAACCTCAATGTTACTCATTTCGCCATCAGGAGTACGACCTAAATTGACCCAAAAGTCGACAACAAATATCTCAAATACCCTAACTTGACATAAACATCGTAGATCAATTCCGTTACTCTTGTGCCGATCAATTTTTAAACCGACTACGAACACGTTTAATCCCTTTATTAAAGGATTGCGTTACTTGATTTTTCTTCCAAAGTTGAGTTGTTTATTTTGTTATTTATTAACAATCGGCATTCAACCTCAACAAAAGCATTAAAATAAAAGCAAAATAAATTACACATTGATATGTCAAAATCAAACACTTGTGTCATCCAAAAACAGTAATCCAAAAAATACAAGTACATCCATTCAGAAAGTTGCAAAATTAAAAAGCTACAAAAAAACGCCTCGCAGGGCGACCAAGCACATAAAGCCTATAACTTCAAGGATTGCTCGACCCAGCCCCCTCAGCTCGTGCAGGGCTATCCACATCCTGCTCTGGACGCTGAGAGGGTCTTGCTTCCTTGACCAAGAAGGGATGCGGGCTGGGGGAAAAATAGTCAGCCACGTTAACTTTGTCATCCTGGATGTCAAAGGCAAAATCGTTGGCAAAGTCGAATTTAGTGGTCACCACCTCGACTCTGGTTTGATGGGCAGGAACAACAACTAGCGCAGCAAGTGGCTCTTGAGCTCGAGCAGCCTTGTCGACATGGGGCCCCTCGATTGGAGAAGGCTCGTCAAGATACGTGCGCAGCTGCTCATCGAGCGTATAACTCAAGTGCTCATTTTTCTCCGTGCTAAATGAGTAACCAAGAAACTCCAGCTGCTTAACGGCTTTATCGAAGGCATCCTTAGAGTTATGGAGAGAGAAGACGATGCTAGCATCCTTGAGGCAGAGGTCAGCATGAACTGTTGAATGGCCTCCCATCGAACGTTGGGCAGCGTCCTACTAAACTCACGCTGAGCAAATTGTAGCGCAGCCTCATACCCTTAGGCTTGACCATTATCATAGTAGGATTGTGCTGCTATATGGGCCTTCTTTAGGAGCTCCTCGGCTGCGCTCCTCCCGCTCACAACTGTCATCAGCTCGACATCTTTAACCTCGAGCTGTGCATCCTTTTCCTCCAGTTGCTTCATCAGCCGATCAACCTCCATCTTGGCATATTCGAGCACCGACTTAGTCATTTCTATTTCGTTGTGTCCCTCCCACATCTGGTCTTCCTGGTCAAGAGCCAGTTCTAGCCTCCGAAACATATAGTAGCCCAACTGACCGACCTGCAAAGACAACATTCTTGTCAACATAAGCAAAACACCGCGAATCATTTAACAACAAGTATTACTCAACTAAAATCTTTACTATATTAGCGTGATAAGCTAAGGCCTTCATCACCGTGCCCTGACTCTTCTCCATCATCTTGCACTGGTCGGACGCAAACAGACCAGCCATCAAAACCTTTATCGACAGGGACCCAGTCTCCCCTGCCATCATCATAGACATAGAGTTATGGACTGCCAGTTCAGTCCCAAACCACAGTGAGGGCAGTTTAGTCAGGTTGAAAAGCTCTATGTCATCTTGATGCCCAAAGAGGTCGAATCCATTTGCTACCCTGGCCTTCCATTTGCCTTTGTCGGCCGCCGTTCTCTTTGGGGCCTCTTTCCTTTACCAGCAGAACCACCGCTCGGTGAAGCCATCGGTCCAGTTGGAGCAGCAGCAGCGATAGGAACAGCAGTAACAGGCTACGCCACGGCAGACGCGATCGCCTCTCGTCGTGCCCCCGCGGCGCTCTCGGTTCCTCTCCGCGCGAGCAATAGCTTAGGCTTAGGTTTGACTCATTATCTCTTCTCGATCTGCATGACAATAAAACCAAAACATATAAAACTCAACTAAACAGTAGAGACACAACAACTAAGAGAAACACATATAACTATCTACCTAATCGAGCATCCACGGGAAGGTCAAGCTGGGCGGCCGACAAGCCAGCCAGCATAAGATTTTTCTCCTCAATATAGCCAAATGCCTCCATCTGACCAAACTCGACCAGATCCCGTACAAAGGTGTTTGGCCAAGTCGGAGTTTGGTTCCCTAGAATTTCGATATGCCCTCGCATCCAACCCCTAGGGATATTGAAACCCACTCCCCTAGGAGCCCGAACCTAAAAGTACATAGTTTTCCATTTTTGGCCAAAGGAGGATGCTGGAGTCACCAAAAAGTTTCGATGAAGGCGGACGGTCAGGTAATAAAAGCATGACTCATCATACTCCCTGATTTACGAGATATGGGAAGGTGAAATAAGTTGCTGAAATTAGCAAAAGTGGGAGGTTGGTTGTGGACGTGCATCAAAACTATGAAACTGTATATGGTTGAAAAACAGTTGGGTGATGCAGACCTGAAGATCCCTCAGCAGGTCGATTATTGGCTCGACAAGAGGGAATCTAAGCCCACATCTAAGGTCATCCTCAAACATAGTAATGCAACTAGTAGGTGGTTGATGCATCCTAACCCCAGGCCCTGGGACAATCAGCTCGTAACCTTGGGGAATGTGATATACCTATCTAAGGATATTAAGGTCTGCCTTTTTCACTTCTGACCTCATCTCATTGTAGTGATTGGGGGTAACCAACTGACCACGAGACACTGGGGGTTCGCTCAGCTCGGCCTTGGTCCTAGTAGCAACCCGTTCATTGCTAGAACTACTAGTGATCGAGCTATCACTTGATGAGCTATCAGAATCGCTAGTCGAATCATTCCCACTGCTGGTCGGAGCCCTATCCAACTTGGTCCCCTCACTATCGCTCCACCGGTTACCCTCATCATCGCTGAAAACCTTCAGCATGATTATTATTTTGCTACGTTTAAGATCAGAGAGCAAAGCACACTGGGAGGTATTAAAACACTTACGTGGTTTGGCTGTCTAGAAGCGAAATGCAAAATACAGTAAATTGATGTGCTCGACCTCACGCAAAGCTCTAAGTATAAAAATAAAGATTTTTACCGTGCCTATTTATAGGCCCCAATGCGAGGAACCTTAAACGGCAGCAATTATTACACTGCCGTCGCTTGACGCTTGACATGACCCAACATAACAGATGCATTAAATATGCCAAAACGCTGGTCGACCTTGCAAAACCCTCGACTCTAGGAAACCTCGATCATTTTTTTGAACTCTAGTCGATTCTTTCCAACCGCCGTTCAGCAAGTCAGCTACTCTCCATTCCTTCTCATCGACATGCTCGATCAAGACTCGAGAGTGGGGGGACTTGTGACATGGGACGACCAGCAGGCCTAGCCCAATAACATTCAACTAGGACATGAGCCTTAAGCCCAACTCATTTTGGACCAAGTAGATGTTCGACCGCCACTCGACCTCTGGCTCCCTACCCGTTGTGGCGAATATTGGTGTTCTTGATCGACCCGATTATGGTCAATAGCCTCCTTCATGTTGCCTCAATCCTTTGACCAGAATGATGTAGCTTCGACCAAAATGAGCTTGGTGACCAAGATCCTAGGTGACATTCTCGCTGGTGTGCTCGTCTTAACCAGAGGGGTCGAGAAAAGACGAAAACCCTTCGGCCACATTGAATGCCTTGCCAAGCGTCGTGCTGCCGCATTAATGGTGCATGCCACCAACAATATCACCTTTTGAAGTTGTGTTAGGTTAGGGAGTGCTTCAAGTGTACCACCTTGTCTTAAGTAGCTGGAGAAAGCGCCACCTGGAACAGTACACAAGCTGGATAAGATAGGAAAGTCCTCAAGCAAGGACAATGGCCCTTCTTACACAACAAGGGCATAAAGGACATATCAACCTCCATTAGAAGGCTATAAATACCCCTCACAACCCTTCAGCAAGACATGTCATTTCTTATCTTGTGCCCTCACTCCACCGCTCTTATCTTTAGTCGATCCTTACTGACTTAAGCGTTGGAGTACCTTACCCTCGGCTAACCTGACGTTTGCTGTTGATTGTAGGACTTAACC
This sequence comes from Jacaranda mimosifolia, assembly GCA_018894105.1. Lineage (NCBI taxonomy): Eukaryota > Viridiplantae > Streptophyta > Magnoliopsida > Lamiales > Bignoniaceae > Jacaranda > Jacaranda mimosifolia. The sequence continues at coordinate 12,451,139 of CM032120.1, read as the reverse complement.
CCGATTCAGTAGAGGCTCATTCCTCCCCCCCCCCCTTAGATCAATTTTATTTAATCTTAGCCCAGTACACTAATATACGATATTCATCATCATCAATGTGTATGAAGTGACAATAACTTTTATTTTGTCACTAGTAATATATTTTAGGTGATAATAATTTTTATTTTGTCACAATATGACTCAGTAGTGACAAAAACTAATGTTTAACTTGTCACCGTTAACAATTAGTGGCACTCCTATGGTTTTTACCACTAAGTTGCCACCATATGTGTGTCACTAAGTGTCAATGGTGACAATTTAAATACAATTATTATTACTATTTAGTTTGTAAAAATTATTAAGGTGACAAAACAAAATCTTTTGTCACTTAATATATATAATTAACGACAATTTTTATATTGTCACTTATTATTTTATTTTAGCGACACTAACTAAGTGTATATATCTATCTATATGTATATATATATTCATGTTGTATCATAATTAATATATGGAGCTGCCATGCATTAAGATATATGAATGGGGACAATTTTTATAGTACCCCCTCACACTATAAATTGGTGAATGCCCATTTCACAACATCATCACCATTTAAGCATAGTACTAATCAAAACACACACACATACACACACACAGAGAGAAAGAGATAAAATTACTACAGATCATATACAATGGTTAGTGGTAATAACAGCAATTCCGCAGATTGCCGGAGTGATGTCCGGGATGTCCGCCCACCCATGGCCAACTATACTCCGAGCTTGTGGGGTGATACTTTCTCTTCTTTTACTTTGGATGAGAATGCACAAGCATCTTATGCAGAAGCCATTAAAGCAATTAATACAGAAGCAAGAAGCAAGCTATTGAGGGAAAAATATGCCAAATTGGTTGCATTAGTCGACATGCTTGAGCGTTTGGGATTAGGCTATCACTTTGAGAAAGAAATTGAGGAGAAACTCCAAGAAATTTTATTATCTCTATATATAGCTCTTCATTTCCGATTTAAGTTTCATTTACATTTTTCTTCAGAACATTAAAAGATGTTTCATCTTGTATTACACTTCTAATTTATGCATCGATTTATGATGTGGGTGGCAACCCTACTAGTCAAATACTCAGTTTGTGCCAAGTTTCAAAATATTAATTCTATGTAGTATAAGATATTACACTTGTATTATGTACATATGAAAGAATTGATATATGCAACGCTTTATGATATGTCTGACTTATGGTCGCCCTTGTCGCAGACTAGCTATTGTTTGGACTGAGTTTCAAAACATTAACTGGGAACAACCTATGGGCCTATTTGGTTTTATTTTCAAAGTTCATTGTCACATTTTTCTACTATTTTGAAAATGAAACACATCACTTTTTACACATTTTCATCCCACATCATTTTTATTTTTATTTTCAAAACACATTCCCTAATAATATATATCTTCTCCCAATAACATATATATATATATCTTATCTGTCTATTCCATTATTTTTATCTCACTCCACCTATAACCTATTAAAAACTAACATAATCATTACTTTTCCAATAATCTATCCAAATACAAATCCATTTTCAACTCATTTCCACTAACTACTTTCTAACATTTTGAAAATGATGGAAATGAAAAAAAAAACTAAATAGGCCATTAAGCTTTTATAATTTTTGTTACATAAATACACTAATGAAAATTTTTTGGTGAATAAGATTCCATCATAGAAAGATAATTGTAATGAATTTTTGATGGAATACTAATAAGTTCAAAAAAAGAGTAAAAATATATATTAGTAATCACATTGGTGATGGATATGTAGAGTCTATATTGATACGAAAAGTTCGTCATTAATTTCATAACTTTAAACCTGATTTTTTGATTCGTGACGAAAATTCCATCATAAAATTAATTTTATAACGCACTTTATTTTCTTCACACAACTAATCCGTGAGGAAGCATATACTAAAACAAATCCACTAGAGAATCATATTCTGGGACACATTTCATTAAATTTGTGATGAATTTTTCTGTTGGTGAAGCGGTTTCTTCATATAGTAATATATATATATACTATAAGATTTGATATCTTAAAAATTATTTGCGACAAATATATGGATGTAAACTAACACATTTCGGGACCTTACTGAAACAGGTGTTTTTGAAAATTTTATGGACAAAGACAATAAATTCAAAGAAGCCTTTAGGAATGATGGTGAGGCCTTGCTAAGCTTGTATGAGGCAACCCAAATTCAGCTTCATGGGGAAGACATTTTAGAAGAGGCTGTGGCGTTTACTACCCATCACTTGACTCGCATGTTGCAGCTATTAGAGTCTCCCCTTAAAGATAAAGTGGAGCGAACTCTGGAACAGTCGCTTCATAGGGGTGTTCCAATCATCCAAATACGCCTTTATATTCCCATATACAAAAAAGAAGTCTTGAGGGATGAACTACTTCTAAAACTAGCAAAATACAATTTCAATTATTTACAAAATTTATATAAGAAAGAACTCTGTGAAGTCTCATGGTAATACAATTAGTGATAACTTTAATTTCATCTTATTTCTTTTTTCTTGTACTGTATATTTAGTATTAATTTAGAATATTATTCTAATTGATTGGATGATATGTAGTACAAATAGTGCGTACAATTATAGATATTGAACAAAATTACTAAATAATATTCTTTAAGCGATGATATATTAAGAAATCATTTTCTCTTGTTTTGTGAAGGTGGTGGAACAAATTTGACCTCAAGTCAAAACTAGTGTATTCAAGAGACAGATTGGTCGAGTGCTATCTTTGGGGCACCAAGTTTCATTTTGAACCACAATATTCTTATGTTCGAATATGGACTGCTAAAAGCATGCAAACAGTTTCGGTGATAGATGATACATATGATAATTATGCTACACTTGAAGAAGCTCAACTTTTTACTAATGTTCTAGAAAGGTACATGTGCATCACTTCATGTTGAAAGTGTTTCATTTCTTTAATTCTTTTTTCATCCCTTCGAGATGTCGTACTCTCACAAAGTCAATAATTCTTTTTATAATAATATCTACTTGAGTATATATTATGAACTATTATATATTTGTATTTCATTTATGACATTGTTATGTATTTAAAGTTTAAAATTTATTTGAGTATATATCCAAGTAGGTTGTATGAAGCTTTTCATCAATTCTAATATGTGTGCATCCTCGGAGATGTTTGTACATGCACATCTCCAATGTTAAAGAATATAATATGCGCATATAAATGTGACTCATCATAACTAAATATATCCATTATAATTTTGATATTGTAACAATAGAATTTGAAGTAAAATTAATTAACTTGATATTTATTTTTCTCAGGTGGAATATAGATGCAATCGATCAACTCCCAGACTACATGAAAATTGTTTACCAATTTCTTATGAGTACATATGATGATTTTGAATGCGACGCAACAAAACAAGAAAAGTTATTCGTTGTTCCTTATTTTAGAGAAGCAGTAAGCAATTTGGATCCTTTACTCCATGTTCTGTTTTGTCTCCTGTTCTAACTTGATGAATTTATGCAAAGTGATGATATTTTCATATTCATCCATATGTATCTGTATGCTTGTTTTGGGTTGCTTGGATTAGGTGAAACAACTTGGTAGGGCTTCAAACAAAGAGCAAAAGTGGATTCTGGAGCGAGGGATGCCTTCATTTGAAGAATGTTTTACCAATTCAATGATTACCAATTGCATCTGTGTGATTTCTCAGCTGCCGTCCCGAGCATGAAATTTGTTACTAAAGAAACCATTGATTAGCTGCTGAGTGAGCCTAAACTTGTAATATCTACTGCTAAGATGGGTCGACACCTCAAGGACTTGGGCAGTCATGAAGTAAGCACTATTATTTACTTCAATATTCATCCTCATATTATAATGAAAAATTACAAAATTAAGATTGTTCCAATGATTATTAGGCAAATGAGACTCGAAATTATTAGATATAGCAATGTAGGGCCATAAGAACATAAAAATCGTAAAAATAGACTTCGTTGACTAAATATTGTTAGCATCGAAATCTGCTTGCATGGCGTTCACTCCCCCTAGGCTGGAGCCCACTTTCTTGTGCTAACATGCAAGCACTTTATTTTAAGACATCTCAAAATAAATAAAAAAAATATTGTACACATACATATAAGGACATCCTATTTCACGTCTTCTAAGTTTGATAAGGAAATATAACTACAACTAACTAATAAGTTTAATAAATCGCTATATCAATACTTTTCAAATAGAAAAATGGCGACGAAACTAGTCAATAACTTATCTTATTTTTATTTTAGAAATTATTACATCATTAACCATATTAACAAATCATATATATCAAAATCCTACTTTGTTGTATCCATAAAGAGTTACTAAATGTTACAAGTAAGATGCAGTTATACATATATTATGTGATTAGACAAATTAATACTGCCAAAATTTCATTACGATAGTTTAAATGCTTAATTTATGCATTTGAAGCGCGAGAATAGGGAGGGAACAATGATCGCCGTGGTGGATTGTTACACAAAAGAGCATGGGGTAGCAAATTAAGGGGCTCTGTCTAAGTTTGAGGAACTAGTCGAGGATGGATGGAAGAATGTGAACACGGAATGGGTCAAGAAAACTCAAGTCCCTGAAGAAATGGTCATGCAACTTCTAGATTATGGGAGGGTGGCTCAAATCACTTACAAGAAATTTGAAGATGGATTCAATTCCAAGAAATATGAAGATAGATACAAAAATCCAAAAAAAGTTTTGGCACCCTATATTGTGGCTCTATTTGTGGATCCCATAGCCATTTGATTGTAATTAAGATGCAAAAAGACTATGCCTGGGGAAAAGTTACCTTATGTCTTCTTATATTTACTACCTACTTGTCTTTGTATGTTGTTGGATTTCTGTTTGTGTGCATTGTGGAAGATATGGCTAACTAGCTAGCTAGGGATTAAGCCATCTTCTTAGCTCTAGCTATTTGCCTACTTGTTAGTATTGTCTTGAATTCCCCATATTGAATGATAATGTCTTTTAAAGCTCTTTTTTCTATCTGTAAAATAAAATAAATAATGAATATTTTCATCCGTAAATAGGTGGGTGAAAGTCCCAACTTTCATTTAGAGATGAAATAATTTCTTGTAAATCTTTAGTTTTATCTCTAAATTCATCTCTAATATCATATACTTGAAATTCATATTTTTATTTTTTATTTATATACTAGACTCTACATACAGTACGACAATAAAAGGTTCATATATAATTGTCAAAAGATATAATTGTCTCATGCATACTCAAAACCAATAATGCACCTCAATCAAATTTTTGGAACTTGGAATATGATTGTTAACACTAAATATCACTTGATAGTACTTGCCTATGTATATACTTATATATGTACACAAAAAAGGTGTATTTTTAACGAACATACCTCATAAATAAACATTCGGATTTAGACATTGACTTTGCAATGATGAAGATCCATATGACATATAACTCATACCAAATTAGAATTCAACCCAAAAACTATGATACAATTGATCAAGTTAGATTTCTTTTATATCTCGTTGAACAAGCTCAAATGCTTCTATTGCTAATTGAATGATTAGGATTGTCCCTATTTATGACTAATTCTGATTTTATACAATAACAATTATGTAAAATAGGGAAAGTTGAAACCGGGCCGTTGAAGCCCATTTTAATTAACATTTCCCAATATTAGAAATTCTCGGCCCATTCAAGTCACTGTGAAAGGAAGCAAAGAAGAGCACAACCAAAAAGGTCTCGGCAGATGGCGGGCCAGAATTAATCCACTCTGAAGCCCAGATATATTGACTAAATTTACATTGTCATATTATTGTGCAAGTACAATATGAACTACATTTATCGAAAAAAAAAGTACAATATGAACTATACCCACCCACCCAACAAAAAAGAAAAGGGAAAAAAAATGCAAGAAGCTATGATCTCTACCTTTTCTTCTCCAAATCCAAATATCATCTCGAGTACAAGTTGCATTCACATACACTACAGTATCAATATTGGCAATTTAAAATTTAATTTAAAGTTTGAAATAATCACAGCAACCATATTACATGATAAAAAAATATATATATATTTCAACATAAAAATTATTGAACCACACGATAATAAGAGCTCAATAATTGAGTGAGTGATTGAATGCCTTCATTTAGTCCTTGTCCAAGGACAATGTAGAAGTGGGAACTTACATGTTTCTATTTTGTTATAGGACCATCAATCAAGTAAATTATTTTTGTCCTAGCATTTTTTTTTCTTTTCTTTTTTTTTTTTTTGGCTTAAGCATTCTGCACATTTTAAAATTGCATAACCGATGAAAATGTTACAAGGGCCGAGCTGTTAATTAATTCAATATTATTGTTCTCACACTTCTATATGCAAGATTTAAAATCTAAACTCTAACAAATTTTTTATGTTCACATGTGTGGGGAAGAAAAAAAGTAACATAGAATTTTTGTTGCAAAAATATAAAGTTTTTAATATATTTTGGGAAATGCTCTTTTGTGAAAAAATTCAATTTTGGCGATACCCAAAATCGATGAGCATCAATACTTTGTCTTAGTTTTTGTTCCCAAAAGCTTAGGGGCTGTTTGGTTTTATTTCCAGTGTCATTTCTAATTTTCAACCATTTCCAAAAATTGAAAGGTAGTTATAGTTTTGAAATGAAAATAAAAATGTATTTGGATGATTTGTTGGAAAGTAATGAATAAAATATGTATAAAATTGAAAAGATAGTTGATTTATATTTTTTATGTTAAGAAGATTTATTTTTTAAAAATATATGTATATTTTATTAATTTTGAAATGATAGTGGATACTTTATATCAAATCAAAATTTAATTTTATTGATGTGATAATAGGATGATATGGTAGATTTAGAAAGATTTGAAAATGAAAATTGGAATAGTTTGAGTGAAAATAGGAAGAAAGTAATAGTTTTTATTTTTTATTTTTTTATTTCGGATGAAAATGAAAAGAGATGTTGGAAATGAAACCAAACTCCCCATTAAAATTTTGAAACCGGAGTGACTAAACTATAAGGGGCCATTTGGATTTATTTCTAAAGGCATTTTCATTTTCTGGTGAAAATGAATAGTGAAAAATTAGTTATAAATGTGTTTTTGAAAATAAAATGCCGTTGGAAGGTTTTGTTAAAATGTAATGATTATATAGGGTTGAAAATGAGTTGTATTTGAAAATTTTAGTGTTTTGTGTTAAAAGTCGAGCAAATGTAAATAGGAGAAAATGAAAAGTGAAAATGAAAATAGAGTATAATAATTTGTTTGAGAAAATGTGCTGAAAATGAAAATGCCTGTAAAAATAGGGAAGAAGTTGATAGCTTCCTATTTTCATTTTTAAGAAAAAAAAAAAAAAAAGAAACTTTGAAAACAAAAATTGTCACTCCCCAAATTAGAGACATAACACGACGGTGCTCCTAAGCTTAAAGACTCAGAGACACTAAGCCTCAGGTCCAACAGAGCATGCTGAATTCCTAAAAATTATATTAAAAAAGTTCCAAAATAAATTGTCATAATGGAAAGTAGGGATTGACTACGGTCCGATACCTATAATTTTAACTTAACATCCTACACACCTTAAAAAATTTAACACGTGTCTAAATACCTTTTTAAATCATTAGTAATTAAATTAATTTACTATACTAACCTTTTTTAATTATATTAAAAATAAAATAATTTTTAATATAAAATACCTTAAATGTCCTTATCAAAAATTAATATATAACTGAAACAAAAAACAAAATATAATTACCTAAAAAATAGAAAAAGAAGCAATTTATGTTCTTCAAACTCCCCCAACCATAATCCAATCTCCGTTCTTCACCCGGCATGTATCATCCCCATCCGTCAATGGAAGTCAGAAGCAAGGCCACCACTGGATTTGTGAAGATCAGTGAATGAATTTGTGGAGGCTTGTAAGAAGGCAACTGGGGCGCCCATAAAAGTGGATTTCCTTCCCCGGAGGCCTGGTGATTATGCAGAAGTATACAATGGTCCAACGAAGATCAGCAATGACTAAAATGGACAGAAAAACACACTAAACTTCAAGAAAGCTTACAGATTGCATGGAGATGTATATAAATGTATATATTATGTATGAACATATAGTGAGTCTCCAGCAATGGCCTTGCTTCTGATTTCCGTTGACGATGGGGATGATACGTGCCGGGTGAAGAACAGAAATTCAATTACTGGTTGGGGGAGTTTGAAGAACAGAAATTGCCTCTCATATGTGTATGTTGAATTTGGGAATTGGGGATGGTGGGTTTAATTAATTTAATTTAAATTTTTTTTTTTTTTCTAATTTTTTAGGTAATTATATTTTATTTTTGTTTTAGTTACATATTAATTTTTTATAAGGGTATTTAAAGGATTTCATATTAAAAATTACTTTACTTTTAATTTAATTAAAAAAGGTTAGTAAAGTAAACTAACATAATTACTAATGATTTAAAAAAAGTATTTGGACACATGTCAATTGTTTAAGAGGTGTAGAATGTTATATTAAAATTATAGGTATCAGACCTTAGTCAGCCCCCAAAAAGTAATTCCAAACACTTGTTTTAATAGTCAAACTTGAGTAACCAAAACCTCAAAGAAAATTTCCTAAGCAACTATCTAGGAATCTTAAATATCAAACAGACTTATTTTAAAATACCAATTTATTATCACCACCCCCAAAACTGTTCATATTCCTAATCTGGAACTAAGTTTTTTGCAAAAAAGATGGATTAATAACTTATAAGCGACGTTTTGCCAAGTAAATAAATCTCCTTCTCCTCCTACCGAATTTGAGCATGTATAAATATCAAACAAAAGAAAAGAAATCGTTGAAGACAAGAATATGCGCTTTTATTATTTTTTTTAAAATAATAATTCAATGCAAAAATCCTCAATCATCTTATCAGAAAAATTTCAGGACATACTTCTAGAGTAATTCAGAACAAAGATTTTATCACAACTTATAAGAAAATTTCAATTTATTAATTAATCATGCTCATGAACTCTCGGGATTCTAATTGGTTATCTTGGCCAAGATCTTAACTACAACGCTGTTAAGTGGCTTCAAAATTCTTAACTATAATGCCGTTAAGAGGCTTCGGAAATCTTAAGTACAACGATGTTAAAGGACTCTTTAGCTATTGTAACTTGTAACACTATTACGAAACTCATTCCTGCTGACAGTTTCTCAATTATTTAGAGCATATAACTTTTTACTATTTATTTCGACAAAAGGTACTATATCTAGTGCAAGTATTTGGAAAGATTTTATTTTACATGCTCAAATCCTAAAAATAAGTTTTATACATGCAAAAAAGTCTTATAAATAGTTAAATATTTGCAAATGAAAAATTCTACAATAAATACCATTAGATCTAAAAGTTCAATAAATAAAAAAAAAAAAAAAGAACATGTCATCTATTTTTTGATGCATAAATCATTCGTGCAGAAAAATATTTTCAATAGAAAAAGAATAGAGATTTACTTACACCAAAATCTTAAAACCCAAAGTTTCTCTCAAATTTGATCTACCACTTAAGCCTTCTCCACTAATTCTCTGATAGAAAAATAGGATGTTAGTACCTTAGAATGAAATTTCCTACGGATATTTAAAGAATAAATGGAAAAAATTGGTATCTTTTTACCTCTGAGTATGTCTTCTTTATTTCCTACTATATGGGTATTTATACTACTAGGCTCGGTATTTTAGATAAGCTAGAATGCATATCTTATTGAGATAAGAAGGACACTCTAATCATAACTCCTCAAATTTGATCAGATCTCAAATCCTAGATAATGATAACTAAAAGCGACGCAGATAATTCAAAAATCCTAACCTTATCAGGATTAGGTAGTTACGAAATATCCTAAAATCTTTAACTTATAAGGATTGGATAGTTATTGAAATTCCCAAGCTCATGACTAAATATCCAAAATCCTAACTTCTTTAATGATTTAATAATTCTGGATTTTGGCTAATTATTACCATAGCTTAGTAATAAAATAATAAGGAATATCTATGATGAATTTTCGCATGAAAATATAGCAGTACAAAAAAAGAGGTCCTAAGATTTCGTCTTACCTATATTTATATGGTTTTAGCTAACCAATATGACTAAATGCCTTATGGAGGTCAAAAACTATCCAAATAGAGTTTTAAAATGGTGGGAACACCTCTAAAATTATTCATCTATCCATAAATCCGAAAATTCTATAAAATTTAATTTTCATCATCTTTAACTTGATAATCATGGATTTAAGCCTGTAATTGCTTTATAATAATTTGTGGGCTTATTTTCTACACTACTTATGGGCTTAATTATAACTTAAAATGAATTAAATAGTTTGGGTTATTATTACACATATCCTATAAAACACAAATACCATTTATGGACTTATTTTGATATTAGCTATGGGCTTTAACAACTTAAAATAAATTAAATGATTTGAGCTAACTAATACGTCTTAAATCACTAGTTAAATATGAACCAAATATTAATATTTCCTTCGCCATAAATTAGCACCTATAGTAGCTAGCTTAAAATCATTAACATAGAACTTAATAAATAAAATTCCATCAAATAATTGACTTAGTAAATTCTACATCTTCAATAGCAACCAAGCAATCTTTACAAAATTATTAATAATCTATAGTATATGTCCTCAAGATTGCAAGTACAAATCAAGATAAATGCCTAAAATAGGATCCTTAATAATTCCAAAAATGATTCAATTTATATCCCATATTTATTTACAATTAAGATCTCTTAAATGTTGATTAAGCCCCAAGTAAATTGTATGCTCAAATTCTAGGAGAAGAGCAATACAAGAGTATCAGTGAAGAATCAAAATCAATTAATATTATTCTATTATTCCTAACATCCAATATCTCATATATATATATATATATCCATTTTTTTTTCTCCTCAAAAGATAAAAGCTCATTACTAATCATACATTCTTTTATTCTAAATCCCATAATATCGAAGCCTAACCTTAATAAAATTTATGTTCTTCTAAAGTATAATTAATAAAACTTCTAAGATAAATTATAATAATGCGTTTAAAAACTTGGAGTATTACAAAAACAGACAGGCACTGAATTTCCCAGATATTAACTTGATTGCACTCTGAAAACTGAAGCAATCAACTATGTCATATACTCTAATAATTAATTTAATATTATTCATTATTTAATATATTAATATGTTTAATTGGTCAACTCTTTTAAAATTAAAAAGCCATCGAAATTTTCTGTCAACTGCTCGAACTCAAAGGGTAAAAGGTTGAGGCAAGGCAATAAATTATAATCCAATCCTTTATCCGTAAAAATCCCGTCGATTTTGTCCTCACTCTAGGGAACCACATGACGTTGATTTTTGAGCATTTTGATCCTCAATTTTATTTCTTATTTTAATTTATTGTATTTATATCAAATTTACTTAATTTTTAATTAATTATTTTTATAAAAAAATATTTAATACATATATTATATATTCATAAAATAAAATAAAAAATACAATATGAATAAAATAAAAAATTTAAACCCATTTTTGGGAAGCGTGTATGAATTCAAACTCACACATAAAATCGCCGTTCCATCAATTGCCGACCAATTCCATGAAAGTCGCAATTATCAAGAAGAAAACCAAGGGCTGCTCAAGGACAATGCATCATTTTTCCCAGCAATCAAAGTCCCATCTACTCTTTATTTTCAAAAAAGTTACTTCCCATCTTTCTAACTCTTAATAGTAAATATGCTTGTGTCGTCTGCCTACTTATTTAGCACATCCAATTTTCCAACCTCAATAGTCACAAGAAAACAAATTAGTACATCCTAAAGAAACCAATCTACATCAATTAGTGGACCCCACATCACACAATTAATCAACATATAAAGAAAATGGCCATTTCTTCATTGTAGGACTTACTCTAATGTGGCTCGTCATAAAGCCTTAGATAAGAATTCAAAAAATTTAGGGGAGTATTTGGTTTTATTTCTCCATAATAAAATTATTTTGAAGAAATATAATTAAACATATGCTGATTCTTCTTTTAAAATATTAAAAAAAAATCAAAATACTCTCTCATATCATTCATTATCCCCCAAAATTTTCTCATTTTCTAATATATACGTACATATTATATATATCATATATATATATATTTATTATTATTTTAACAAAAAAAAATCACTCAAATCCACTTTTACACTCCCAAGCCTAACAAAAAATATTGATTTGAGATTTGACAACTGCAATAAAAAAATATCTTCCCCTAAAATATAAACAAATATATCACAATTCTCCAAAATTAATTTTTAACTATTCCTCAAAATATAACAAAAATTTATTATATTTTCCAACACAACTTTCACATTCTCCAATATCACTTTTAATATTTATTCTCCCAAAATACATAATAAAATCACACAAAAAACATAACCAGACATTACCTAGATGTTTTCTAAATGTGACTAGTTATATAATACTTTTTAAATGATCAATGGAAATTTCACTAGTGTGCACAAATAAAGTGAGATCAAAGGACATAATCCACGATAAGATGCTTCATACCTTGAACATAATCTAAACACAAATTTACAAATAAAAAGATTGAATAGAATGCAATTTACAAGTTTTTTTAAATAAACTTATGTATTAAAAGATAAGGAACACCTATAAATAGATGCTGCATTATATATTTATTAATGTGAATGATGAAAGATTGATAAATTAAATAAATTAGATTACAAACTACTTTTGTATCTTAACTACATTTATGTGGTTTAGATACAATGATGTATGAGGGATTAGGAGGGAATAACATTTATGTGATACAGTCCAATAATAATTCTTGATCGCTAGCTACTGTTCTTTATATATATATATATATATATATATTCTCAAAGAGATTCTCAGATTTATTTGCGTTAGGGGCACTATTTTATTGTATCTCATATTCACACTCCTGACTTAAATGGCATATAATTTCTCTCGGTACCAAAAAATATTGGCTGCAAATGCATAATTTTGCCCCAGATGAAACCCAGAGAGCCTGTCGAGGCTGTATTGGGCTATGTCTTGTACTGTTTTGGTTTGTATGTTTTGTGGTCGGAGAATTTGATAGTGGACTGAGAGAATGTAATGAATTTTTATTTTTATTTTGAATGATAGGTAGAAAATATTTTAAGAAGTGGAGTAATGTTTGGATGTGAAACTTTTTTTTTTTTTTTCAACTATAGATGTCAAATCAATCATAGTTTTGTCTGATGAGTGGAGACAAATTGTGATTTAAAAATAATTTTAATATATAAAATATTTTCAGTTATATATATATGTGTGTAAATATGATGATCGAATATCATTTTAAATATTGTGGTAACGATTGGTTAAATAATGATGTTATGAATGAGGGAGGATTTTTTTTTACTTTTTGTAAACAAAAAAAAAATAAAAATCCTGGGCTTTATGGGAAATGCCATTTTCCTTCCAAAACAGGTTTAATGTTTTGTTCTGGTCTCGGGAGGAATTATTTTATTCTCTCGAGACACATACAAACATAGCCCGACTCTTCTAGCCATATTTAATTTGTTTATATTGTGAAAGAATATTATTTTATTTATTACTATGTAAAATTTGAAAATACGTTTGTTTTATTTCATTTTCATCAGAAATATTTTTATTTTTATTTTAATTCTTTTACACTTACTTTACCACTCAATATAATAAGCATCAAAATGGGATTAGAGTTGCACAAATTAATACCATAAGCATCAAAATGGGATTAGAGTTGCACAAATTTAATACCATAAGCATCAAAATGGAGTTAGAGTTTGGCACAAATTTATTATCACAAGCATCAAAATCGAATTAGAGTTTTGCACAAACACCTACTAATCAATCCAAATTTATTAAAATACAATATATATATATATACACACACATACACACATCTTTTCACACATAAAAAATTATAAATTAAGCTTACTCTAGTCAATTTTATTTCCGTACTGCTAGTCCAATTAATGCCGATGGCCATTTGGTCCACGGCATAAGTCTCACACTTTATGTGTGAAATTAGGAGTTTGAATTGAACGGATTCTTGACGTGCATTGTATAAATAAATAAAAAATAGTCCAATTAATATATATTTATTTTACACAAAAACTATATAGAACTTTTTCACAAAAACTATGTGTGAAAAAATACTTTTGATTGAAAAATCTCATTTTACAAATTTAAACATTATTCGGAATAAATTAATTGTATAAATATCCCTTCTATTTTGCTAAACTTACAAAAGAGTACCCACCCGTTAAAAATAACCAATATTATGCTATTGAAAATCGGCTCACACTCCATGTCTGGTCCTTTTATACTCTTTCATTTGTTAAAACTCAATTTTTATAAACTAAAACCTCATATAAAAATTTGATAAATACAACATTATAATAACTAAAACCATGTTATACTATGAGTATATGAATTTTCTGTTAATTCTCTCGAGAGAAATTCTTGGATGAACTCTTAAAATTCGCTTCGATTCTAAAAATAATAAATAGGTTAATTAGGGTTATCACATAGAGATTACATAACAAAAACTTTTTGATATATAATTAAGTTAGTAATTAAATAAAAATTATATGTCGAGCCAAAATAAAAAAGAATTAAAAAAGACTTGGAATAAATAACATACCTGATATGGGGTGGCCCAAATACCTAGGCCCAAATCAAGTTGGCCCAGAGGTGCAGCACCAGGCCCAATCTAGCACCCGTGGCCCATATGCATAATCTACCTCAATCGATCACTCGTCTGATAGTGCCCCATGCACAAAACAGCGTAAGGTCGACGAGGTCGAGACAGTACAGTACTCTACCACCGCATTAAATGCGCTGACGGGCGGCACGCCTCCGTATTAGTGGCACATGCCATCCCCTCACTACCCGACACAACAGGCGTTGCTACAGTGTACTATCATGTCCTTAAAATCTGGAAGGGCAGTTATCTGAAAATATACAGATAGGAAAAATGACTAGTCACCCCTGGCACAAGGGTAAGGGCCCTTGGGTGTACCAGGGGCATCTCAGACAATTCCCCGAAGGGAGAAGGATATAAATACCCTCGCTCCAGCCTTTTTAAGGTACGTACTCGTACATACAAAAAGCCCTTACTCCGCTGCTTGATATCTCGTCGATCTATACTGACTTGAGCATCAAAGGGCCTAAGCCGAGAGCTCCTCGGCTAGCCTACCTCGACTAGCCTAACGTTTACTATGATTGCAAGATTCATCCCACCTAAACAAGAATCCCGACCAGCCAGGTCAAGTCTCATTCAAATCATCAGTTGGACCCATATCCAGCAAATCGAACCTTCATTATTTGGCGCCATCTGTGGGAAAACATTTGAATCCTCTATCAAAAATGGTAAACACCAGGCGAGCCCCCTAAGGAAGATAAGAAAATAGGAGGTCCAGCTCCTCTCCCCTTCAACAAAACCCAGAACCAAATGCCCAGGGATCCAGCGCCCAACCTAAGCCCGTGGTCACGTTAACGATGCCTCAGTTAATGCAGCTCATCAGTGAGCAAATTTCAACGTAGATTTCGGCCCAACTCTCAGCCACATTGAACAGACACGCCGTGCAGCCGGAATCGACATTCAGTGCCATACCCCAGCTTGCAGCTCCGGAGAGGGCCATTTTCCTAGAGAAGTGGTCCGCCCCCCACCGCGGGAAGAGATAGCAGACTCTGTTGATCATGACGTTCGACCCCTTCGAGCCCCGCAGTGCAATAGGATCAAACGCTCCAGATTCAGGCCAGGCAGAAATGCATCCTAGGCGGATCAACATGAATAGGAGGAGGTATCCCATCAAGTGCAGCAATTGAACAAGAGACTGGAGGAGATCTCAAGGAGGAACGGAGAAAGAACCCTCAATCTGGATGGGCAACAGAGGTTTCGGAGGGAATGAGACTCACCGTTCGTTCAGGAGATCATCGATGAACGTGTCGCCATTGATGCTAAGATCCCGACTGGATTACCGAGGTATGATGGCTCAACAGACCCGAATGAACAGCTGCTGCAGTTTGAACACATGATGTAGCTGCATGGGCACAATGAGTACATCCATGCAAAGATGTTGGTAACCACGTTTCAAAGAGTGGCCCTCGATTGGTTTGTGAAACTGGAACTGGCGTCTATATTTTCTTATGACCAGCTGTGTGATAAGTTCCTGCATCAATTTGCAAGTAGGAGGAAAGCTAAACTGCCCCTATACACACTTGCATACCGTGAAACAAAATGAGAGAGAGTCCCTCCGTGACTTTTTCACCAAATTTAACACAGAAGTTTTGAAGATCGACAACCCGAGGATTGAGTTCTTGATAGACGTGCTTTTCTTGGGCTTGAAACACAAGGAATGTGCAAACGCGCTGGTGCGTAAGCAGCCCAGGTCAATGGAAGAGCTTCTCGACCTCGTGAAGAGTTACATTACCCAGGAGAAGATGAACAAGCTAAAATATGGTAGCCTGGAAGTTGACAGAAAAAAAATAAGGAGAAAGATGACCGTCAGGTCAGAGAGGGGCGTCGTTCTCCAATAAAACGCTTCCACGACTACACTCCACTCAACCTCCTGAGGAAAGAGGTGATGTTTGCCATACAGCATGAGAACCTACTCAAGAAGCCCAGGAAAATCACAGAAACTGAAGCCATAAAAAAATCAAAGAAATACTGTTATTTCCATAAACAGAAAGGCCATGACATGGAAGAGTGCTTCAATTTGAAAGATGAGATCAAAAGATTGATCAAACAGGGCCATTTGAAAAAGTTTATCGAGGAGCATGCCAAGTGTGAAGAGGGTGGAACTGATTGGATTCCCCGTAGAGAAAGATCGGTTAGCCCGATGAGGGAAGAAAAGGGAAAAAGACCTGCCCAACAACCCGACCCACCCATTTGAGGAGTTATTGACATGGTTGCGGGAGGCCCCACCAGAGGAGATTCCCGCAATGCGAGGAAACAAACTCAAAGATAGCTTGACTCGACCAAACCATCCAAGGTCGAGACAGTTTTCAGTTATCGACCAGCGCCGAACCGATCTCCTTCAGCGACTCAGACCTCAACCATATGGAAAACAAAGGAGTCGATAGGAAAATAGACTGCCCCATGGTGGTAACCCTCGAAATTGCCAACTTCGAGGTCAGAAAGATACTGGTTGATAATAGGAGCTCAGTGAACATTATGTTCTTGTCTGCCTTGAATAGAATGAAATTGAGAAAGCTAAAGTTTGATTCGGTCATAACACTGTTGGTCAGGTTTGGCGGCTCTGAGATCATCCCTGAGGGATTCATCAATCTTTCCACCACATTTGGGCAAGGCCCCCACAACCGAACATTGATCATCAACTATCTGGTGGTCGATGCCCTATTTGCATACAATGTCATTGTGGGTCGACCGGCTCTCAATGACTTCAGAGCCATTGTCGCCACTTGCCACATGAAGATAAAGTTCCTGACACCAGCCGGAATAGGAGAACTCTTATGTAACCTCAAGGATGCTTGGCGCTGTTACACCCTTTCAGTCGACTCCAGCGAGCAGAAGAAAAGACCTGAATTGAAGCCCTCGGGGGACGCCCCAGTAGCAAAACCTAAGGAAGGACCATCATCAAAGAAAAGGAAATTGGAAGACACCATGGTTGAGCTTATCAGTGAGTTCAAAATAATAGAGCTCGAACCTGGGAACCCCGACAAAACCACCAGGATCGAGAATGATCTGGGGGATCGACTGGAATGCCTTATGGTCGACTTCCTTCGACGCAACATTGATGTTTTTACGTAGAAAGCTGCAGATCTTTAGGGCATCGACCCCAATATCATTGTCCATAGACTCAATGTGGACCCAACTCACAAGCAAGTAAGGCAGAAGATAAGAACCTTCAATGCTGAGGGGTCGCAAATCATCGAGGATGAGGTTAGCAAGCTCTTAGAGGTAGGATATATTGTAGAAATTTAGTACCCTTCTTGGCTTTGTAATATTGTATTTGTCCCTAAAAGAGAGGGAAAATGTAGGATGTGTAATGATTTCACTGACTTGAATAAAGCTTGCCCGAAAGATCCTTACCCCTTGCCTCGTATAGATTTGTTAGTTGATTTTACTGCTAGATATGAACTGCTCAGTATGATGGATGCCTTCCAAGGCTATTATCAAATATTTATGGCACCAGAAGATAGGGACAAAACCTCTTTCGTCTTCCCCAACGGTGTATACTATTTTTTGGTCATGCCATTTGGACTTAAAAACGCAGGTGCAACATACCAAAGATTGGTCAACTTCATGTTCAAAAACGAGATTGGGAGGTCGATGGAGGTCTACATTGACGATATGATTGTAAAAACCGAGAAGGCCGAGGATCATCTGGCCGACCTTAGCCACACCTTTGCCATATTGAGGGCTTTTGGCATGAAACTCAACCCTAGCAAATGTACATTTGGTGTATGAGGAGGCAAGTTCCTCGGGTATATGGTCAGTCAGAGAGGGATCGAGGCAAATCTGCAGAAGATCCAAGCGATCCTCGACATCGCTCTACCTCGCACAATTCAACAAGTTCAATGTTTGGTTGGCAAGGTCATAGCCCTCGGCAGATTCATAGCTCGACTGGCCGATAAGAGCCTACCTTTCTTCAAAATCCTCAGAAATGCTAAGAAATCTGGGTTCCAGTGGGATCAGCATTGTGATCAAGCTTTGGTAGAGCTCAAGCAATACTTGTCTTCGCCGCCCATGCTCGCCAAACCCGACCTGGGAGAAGTTTTACAGCTCTACCTAGTAGTGTCATTGGCCTCGATCAGTTCAGTGTTAACATCGACAAGAGAAGGGACCCCCCGTCTGGTGTATTATTGCAGTAAGGTCTTGCATGGACCCGAGCACAATTATTTGGAGATAGAAAAGTTCGCTCTAGCCCTCGTCACGTCGGCCAGAAAGCTTCGGCCCTACTTTCAGTCCCATGCGATCGAGGTGCTAACGAATCAACCATTAAAGCAAGTGTTGTCGAAGCCCAACACTTCAGGTCGACTCACTAAATGGGCTATCGAGCTCGAGGAATTCAACATCACATTTCAACCACGAACTGCCATAAAAGCACAAGTCTTGGCCGACTTCATTGTCGAAAGACTCGACCTACCTACGCAAAATGCTGACAACATCCCTATATGGACCTTACATGTGGATAGATCAGCAACCATGTCAGGAGGCGGGATAGGAGTATCCCTCCATTCCCTACTTGCTGAGGAGTATGATTTTGCAATAAAACTCGACTTTCTGGTCACCAACAACGAAGCAGAATATGAAGCTCTCATCGTAGGAATGTGTATGGCCACAACTCGCGAAGTCGAGCATCTCGCAGCATTCACTGATTCTCAACTGGTCGCAGAGCAGGTCGAAGGCAATTTCAAGGCGAATGAGCTCAAAATGACTCAATACCTGTCAGAAGTAAAACAATTACAGTAGTTGTTCAAGAGCTTCACCCTGAGCCAAGTCCCCCGAGCAGAGAACGAACAAGCAGACGTGCTCTCGAAGCTTGCCAACTCGACGAAGGGTACCAGAGAAAAGACCATGATATTTTTAGCGACCGACAAACCTTGTGTCGATGCCACCAATCAGAGCCTTGTCAGCTGTATCGAAGAGATAACTCTCTCATGGCAAAAGCCCATCAAACTTTACTTGAGACAAGGTACCTTGCCCACTGACGACAGGGAGGCCCGCAGACTCAGAGGGTTGGCAGCCAAGTTTGCCCTAGATGAGCATGGATAGCTTTATAGGAGGTCGATATCAGGACCTCCGCTGAGGTGTCTAGAACCCGATGAGGCTAATAAAGTCTTGCAGGAGATACATGCCAGCATCTGCGGCAACCATTCTGGAGGTCGATCTTTAGAACACAAGGTTGTCCGTTATGGTTATTTTTGGCCGACTTTATTGCAGGACTCAGTTAACTTCGCTAGAAAATGCCCGTCCTGCCAAATCTACTCGAACATTCAGCACCAACCAGCCACATCGATGATCAACATTCAGATCACCTGGCCATTCGACCAGTGGGGGATTGACATAGTGGGGTCTCTCCCAAAGGCTTCGAGCCAGCGTAAGTTCATTATAGTCACGGTCGAGTACTTCACTAAATGGGTTGAAGCCGAAGCAATCTCGAAATCACCAATGCGGCCATTAAAAGTTTCATTTGGAAAAATATAATCTATCGATTTAGATTGCCTAAGGTCTTAATCTCAGACAATAGCACTCAGTTTCAAAGCTGGAACACGAGGAAGTAGTGCGAGACCTTGGGAATTGCCCAACACTTCACTTCGGTGGGAAACCCCTAGTTTAATGGCTAGACCGAGGTCACAAATAGAATTGTTCTCGACCACCACAGGGCTTGAATAGCAGGGACGGGAGCCAGTTGGGCAGACGACCTCCCAAGGGTGCTTTGGGCTTACAGAACGATAACTCGAACAACCACGGGTTGCAACCCGTTCAGCCTAGTCTACGGGTCCGAGGCAATAATCTCATCCGAGCTGATTCAACATACAGCTTGGGTGATCCACTATAACCCGATCACAAATGTATCGGAGAGGACTATGGATCTAGTCACTGTCGACGAGCAGCGCCGCACAGTCTACAACACAATGCAGCGATATCGGTCGAAAATGGCAGAACGCTATAACAAGACAGTACGATCCCAGAGTTTCAAGGTGGGCGACCTCGTTCTCAAGAAAGCGAAAGTGTCAAAAAACATCGGAAAACTTGACCCAAAATGGGAGGGATCTTATTCAGTGGTTAAAGTGTCAAAAAATAACACCTACCGACTAGCGGATGCATTAGGCCGTGAACTACCTTGACCTTAGAATGCAGTGAACTTGAAAAAAATTTCGTGTAAACGGCCATTGGCACATATTGTATCCTTCCAACGAAATAAAATTATGGCACCTTCAAACTACATGAAACTTGTAGAATCTCCTTTAAACAGCGACCCCGTAGTCGGTAAAATAGGCTTCGCGCCACCAAGTCGAGGCCTATGAGCCGAGACCAAACAGTCAACCCCGTAGTCGAAAAATAAGCTTTACGCCACTAAGTCAAGACAGTCCAGCCCAAGCTAGATGCTTAACTTCACAGTCGATAAAATCACATAGCGCATGAACTCGATAGCACAACTGTTAAGATTATTTAAAAAAACCCAAAGACTAGCTATTACGTTGGCACATTAATTACAATTTACTTGGGAGGGACCAAGAATGAATTTTGCAAAGTACAACACTTATTCGACGAAGGCCTTGAATGAATGCTACTTGATACGCTATAGAGCATTCGCCCAAGAATTCCAATATGCAGAATAATAAACACTGCAGTTAATACCTGTTAAATAACATGCTCATTAACGAGAATAGCAAAAATAACCATCGTTGAACATGGAATAATAAAATACCCATTCATTCACCAGTGTTTGAATGCCTCATCGAGGCAGAAAATTCACAAAATTGTTTAAAAGCCTTATCGAGGCATATACATCCCTTCTTAAAAATAATAGAGAAAAGCAATGAGAATAAATGATCAAGCCTAGCTGGAGTTGGCAACCTCATCAACATCAGGCTAGACCTCCTCGGCAGCAGAAGCAGCAGTAGGCGCAGGCTCAGGCAAAGCCACGGAAACGGGCACAACAGCAGTTACGGGTCGAGAAGGGCCGGCAGCATCTTGCAAGAATTGTTGTTTAGGAATTGGGAAATATACAGCGGCATCGACTATCCCTTCTGACACCTCAAAGGTAAGATCGCCGGCAAACTCAAACTCCTTGGCAACAGCCTTTAGCTTTCTCTCGACTTCGACCCGCCTTCTTTCCTCTTCAGTCAATTCGACCTCTGACGTGCCCTCCACCCTTGCGGCTTTGACGACTGGTCCCTCTGCATTGCCTTCTTCCTTGGGGTATGGTCACAGCTGCTCGTCGAACAAGTGGCTTACGCTATTGTTCTTTAGGTCGAACGCTGTAGCCCAAAAACTGCAACTGCTTGACGGCCATCTCGAATGAGTTCTGGGCATCGTCGAGAGCAAGAACGATACTGGAATCCTGGAAGACAAAACTTACCATGAATTGTTGCACAACCTCTCGACGTACCAACGGTAGTATCCGATTGAACTCAACCCAGGCCTCCGCTAAACCTGCATTCTGGCACGCATATCGACTAGAATCGTAACTGACCTGCAGGTCCAACTACAGCTTTTTCACCTGCCCGTCCATTTTGGTCCTCTCCTTGACCGCCAGGATCACTTGCTCATCCTTCTACTCGAAGTCCTTAGTTAGCTGGCCGACCTGTCTCTCCAGCTCATCGACTCTCATCTGCAAAGACTCGAGCTGAGCCTTCAGAGTCTCCGCATCCTCTCCGGCCTCCAGCTGTTCCTGATCAACCAGGGCCAGCTCCGACCGTCGGTAAAAGTTGTAGCCCAATTGCCCGACCTGAAAGATAAAAGCCATAAGATACTCGACCACAATGCAATGATACAAAAGTAAGAGTAGGAAACTCTACTATGTTGGCATGATAAGCCAACTCTCGAAAAGCCGCATCCTGGCTCAGTCCCATGATCCTTCTCTAGTCTGCCATGAACTGACCTGCCAGCAAGACCTTCAGAGGAGCAACCTCGGTACGCCTCGCAGTATCCATGCACAAGGAATTATGCACGACAGGATTCGGCTCTACCCCAAATCGAGGAGAGGGGAATTTAGGTAAGTTGAACAATATTTCATCCCCTCGGTCCCCAAAAAGATCATTCCCGATCGGCGGCCCCGAACTCGCAGCTTTGCCTTTTCCCTTGCCGGCAGTAGCTTTTTTCAGAGCAGGCCCTCCCTATTCCACCATGGCTCGCTTACCTCGACCTGTGGGGCTATCGCCAGCTGTCAACCAGGTGATGGAGTCGGAGATGGAGTTGGCGCCGCTACCTCCGAGCGTGGCTCCTCGATGGCAGCAGCTTTACGATGAGCCACTAGACCCTGTCATCGCTGTTTATTTCTCTCTACTTTTGCCAAAGCCTCTGCCATCTACCTGTTCATGATACCTGCACGATCTGCCGAGCAGCAAATTAACAACAGTCAAAAACCATAACAACAATGAAAAAGCAACAAAATTACAAGAAACGCTGTCTACCTAGCTGGTCATTCACAGGCAAATCTAACAGAGCCGGTGATAATCCAACCAACACTAAATGTCTCTCCTCGATAAAATTGAGGCCTTCATCTGGCCAAATCTGACCAGGTCCCGAACAAAGGTGTTTGGCCAAGTCGGGATAAGGTTCCTCGACATGTTGACATGCCCTCTCCACCAGCCCCGTGGAATATTGAAACCCCCCGCCACTTGAACAAATAGGTATCATTTTTTCCATTATTGCCCATATGAAGAAGCAGGGGCTACGAGGAATTTACGCAGTGGTCGAGTGGTTAAATAATAGAACCCCGACTCGTCGGCACTACCCGACTTGCGAGACATGGGCAGGTGAAAAAGGTTGGAAATTTTTTCAAAACTAGCAGGCTGATTAAATAGATGCATTAAAACGATAAAACTACAAATAGTGGAGAAGCAGTTGGGTAGAAGTTGCGTTATACACACTTGAAGACCCCTGAGCAGATTAACCATGCTATCACTCAAGTGGAACCTAAGACCACATATAAAAGTGTCCTCAAAGATAGTTATACAGCCTGCAGGAGGACGATGCATTCGACCAAGCGGCCTGGGGGTCAGAAGTTGATATTTAGTAGGGATATGGTATAACTCCCTAAGACGTCTCAAGTCGCCAGGGTTAACGGTGGATACAATTTCACTGTAATGGTTTGGTGTGAACAGTCGACCCCGCGACGGGGGAATCTGGCTTGACCCAGCTTCTTCCCTCTCGTGGTTGCTACTCGAGCTACTAGAACTGGAAGCATCACTCCATGACTCATTGGACTGACCAGTAACATATTTAGGCCTATCAGATTGGGTGACTTTACTATCCCCCCTTGACTACCCTCAAAACTGTATAAGCCCAGCATGATTTTCAAAGAAAAACTAAAGGACATGAAGTAGGAGTGAAGAAGCACTTACTGAACAGAAGAACTAAGAGCAGAAAATCTTGAAAGCGATGATGTTTGGACAAGCGCTCGACCAGAAGCTAATGCAGTAAAAGTAAAAATGGTTAGTTTTACCGCAGGCATTTATAGGGGAGCAAGCACGGGAAACCAAGCGCTTGTAATAATGCTTGTAACCGCCATGCCGCCCCTAGCGCACCACGATGTAACCGCTCAATAAATGTGCCAAACCCTGGTCGATTTTTGAAAAAACCCTAGTCGATTATTACCAGTGCCCATTACGCTACTTCCCAATGCTTCTCTTCGAATTCTCGTTTAGCCTTGTGAAATGGGAGGACTCATGATATGGGGTGGCCCAAATACCTAGGCCCAAACCAAGTTGGCCCAGAGGTGCAGCACGAGGCCCAATCTAGCATCCGTGGCCCATATGCATAATCGACCTCAATCGACCACTCGTCTGATGGTGCCCCATGCACAGAACAGCAAAGTCGACCTTGAGGTCGAGATAGTACAGTACTCTGCCATCGTATTAAATGCACTGACGGGCAGCACACCTCTGCATTAATGGCGCATGCCATCTCCTCACCGCTTGACACAACAGGCGCTGCTACATGTACCATCATGTCCTTAAAACCTGGAAGGGCAATTATCTAGAAATATACAGATAGGGGAAATGACTAGTCACCTCTGACATAAGAGTAAGTGCCCCTGGGTGTACCAGGGGCATCTCAGACAATTCCCCAAAGGGAGAAGGATATAAATACCCTTGCTCCAGCCTTTTTGAGGTACGCACTTATACATACAAAAAGCCCTTATTCCGCTGCTCAATATCTCATCGATCTATACTGACTTGAGTGTCGGAGGGTCTAAGCCGAGGGCTCATCCGCTAGCCTAACGTTTACTGTGATTACAAGATTCATCCCACCTAAACAAGAATCCCGACCAGCCAGGTCGAGTCTCATTCAAATCATCAATTGGACCCATATCCAGCAAATCGAACCCTCATCAATACCAATTAAATGCTATAAATAAATTACTATTTACATAAATGAGTAGCTGCATTAATTTGTTTTGTTCCCAAAAATTATTAATAAGATCCAACGATATTATACATATATATGTGTGTGTCATGTGTGTGTATTAATAATTTTGTTCAATAAGATCCAATGATGTTATGTGTGGTGTATATATATTCAAATCGAATGATCATATGCGGGGCCGCCATTCTATTAAAATATATGAATAGGAGACAATTTTAATAATACCCCATCAAACTATAAAATATTGGTGACTGCCCATTTGAGGGGTACTTAATAGCATTTTAATGGATTTTATACAAAAGGAAATATGATATTATAATAAGGGGCACTTATTATAAAGTACCAAAATCACTTTCCAAATTCATTTTCAGTCCCCACTTGAATTTTTATAGAATGAGCTCTCTAGTTTTGTTAAAATTTTAGAGATTACTCCACACCCACTTGATTTGACAAAAATACCCTTAAGTATAATATTTTTCACTCATTTTCTTCACTTCTTTTCTATCCACACAGCCAAACACTCTTTATCTCCATTCCCAAATACCAAACCCCACCTCTATCTTTCATTATCATAAATAGATAAAAAAATAAAAATAAAAAGTTGAATAAGCAAACTAAGCTTGACGGCACGAATGAGGAGCCCGACAGCGCAACCACTACTAGCGTGACCACCACATTTCCGCCTTCTCAATTTATTTTCATCATTTTTAGGTTATTTTCTCAGTTTATTACCAGGTCATTCTATTCATCTTGTATTTTTTTTTCTTAATCAGATGATTATATACTACAATTTCTTTTAAAATATATTGAAAGGTTGAATGTTTTATACTATAATTTCTTGTAAAATGTACTTATTTTCTTAGTTTATTACCAGGTCATTCTCTTCATCTTGTATTTTTTTTTTCTTAATCGGCAAAAAGAGTGTTTAACGAAGATATGGGTATGAAGAAGGAGATGAATTTTGAAGAACTTCAGACTGTATTATTTTGTATTGGAATTTTAGTAGTATATAATCTGTTTATGTAAAGCACATTTTACAAGAAATTATAGTATAAAACATTCAACCTTTCAGTATATTTTAAAAGAAATTGTAGTATATAATCTCTTGATCTAAAGTACATTTTACAAGCAACTGTATTATAAAACATTCAACCCTTCAGTACACATTACTATAATTGGCAGTATATAATTTGTTTATCTAAAGTACATTTTACAAGTAATTGTAGTACAAAATGTTCAACCTTTCAATAAACAGTGGTAGTATATAATCTGTTTATATAAAGTACATTTTACAAGCAATTGTAGCACAAAAAATCCAACCTTTCAGTACACATTATCTGAAAGTAGGAGTATATAATCTATTTATGTAAATTATATTTTACAAGGAATCGTAGCACAAAACATTCAAGTTTTATACTTCAACCTAAAATTGTACTCTATTATTTAAGTTTTATACTTCAAATGTTCTACTAATTGATTATCCAAAACTGTACTACAATTGCTAGTTTCTTATACTTCAAGTGTTCTGGAATTGCACTTCTTTTTATATAAAATTGTACTTCATTTATCTGAAATTGTATTTCATTTTATATTTCATTTTACAAAAAATTGTACTCTATTATTGAATTTCTATACTTCAAGTGTTTTATTTATTAATTATCCAAAATTGTACTGCAATTACTAGGGTTTTATTCTTCAAGTGTTTTAAAATTATCTAAAAGTATACTTCATTACCTAAAATTAATTATACTTTATTTTACATAAAATTGTACTATATTATTTAAGTTTTATACTTCAAGGGTTCTACTAATTGATTATCCAAAATTGAACTGCAATTGCTAGTGTCTTATACTTGAAATGTTTTGGAATTATACTTCATTTTTTATAAAATTGTACTTCGTTTATCTGAAATTGCACTTGATTTTATACTTCATTTTACCTAAAATTGTACTCTATTATTGAAGTTCTATACTTCAAGTGTTCTATTTGTTGATTTAGCATGAAAAAGTAGCATGTGCATGTTGTCTGAGATATCAATGCTTTTGTACTTCAATAAGGGAGATTTATACTTGATTTCGGGATATATTTACTTCATTGCAACAATTATATACTAGATTTAGAGTAAAAAGGTAGCATGTGCATGTTGTCCGAGAGCATGAACAATGCGTGAGATATTACTTCAATAAGGGAGATTTTATACAAAGTGTACTTCAATATAACACCATATGTACTTCGTTTGTTCTATATTTGTACTTCATTTATACTGAAATATACTACCAGAGCATTAACAAATGCGTGAGATATTACTTCAATAAGGGAGATATATACTTGATTTTAGAACATATATACTTCATTGCGGCAATTATGTACTTGATTTCTTATTTTTTGTACTAATAGTGATGAACTTGAGTTTTGTTCTATGATTTGCCTTTTATTTCTTTGTAATTAACAACAAAAACTCTAAAAATGTGTGTAATATTTAGTATGGTATGAATAAAATAATGTTAAAGTATTAAAGTGATAACCACTAGTATTCAACGAATTAGAGTTATCATTCACAATATCCAAAGTATACTTACGCATTAAAAGTTGTAAACATATGAGCATTTGATAATCATATTCATCATATCACCTGTACAAATATGTATTTCACCTAGTTCGATAGTCTCAAAATATTGTACTTCACCCTCACTACAATTATTAGAGACTAATTATTCAATTGCATAAAGTGTAATTCAACATAACACTATATATACTTCGTTTGTTCTGTATTTGTACTTTATTTCCTGCATATTGTACTGAATCTCGCTACTATGTTTCACTTTAATTGAAGTATACTTCAACATAACACCATATATACTTCGTTTGTTCTGTATTTGTACTTTATTTCCGTATATTATACTGAACTTTGCTGCAATGTTTCACTTTAACAGAAGTGTAGTTCAAGGTAACATCATATATACTTTGTTTGTTCTGTATTTATACTTCATTTCCCACATATTATACTGAACCCACTACAATGTTTCACTTTAATTGAAAAATACTTCAACATAACACTATATATACTTTGTTTGTTTTGTATTTGTACTTGATTTGCCGCATATTATACTGAACTTCGCCACAATATTTCACTTTAATTGAATGGTACTTCAACATAACACCATATCCATGTATATATAAAAAGGAGTTTTCTTCAATGATCAAAATGTTTTGACGCCATCTTGGATTTCACATGCTCCAATTTAGCCTGAAAATATTGGGGGAGCAACAAGAGCATACCTCATTATGTCTTGCCTTTGCTGCAATCAAATAAAGAAAAATTAGTATATAAATAGATTATATACTACCACTTTCAGATAATGTGTACTGAAAGATTGAATGTTTTGTATTATAGTTGCTTGTAAAATGTACTTCAGATACTCAAATTATGTACTACCACTCAGACAACGTGTACTGAAAGGTTGAATGTTTTGTATTACAGTTGCTTCTAAAATGTACTTCAGATACTCAGATTATGTACTACCACTTTCAGATAACGTGTAATGAAAGATTGAATGTTTTGTACTACAATTGTTTCTAAAATGTACTTTAGATACTCAGATTGTGTACCATCACTTTCAGATAATGTCTACTGAAAGCTTGAATGTTTTGTACTACAGTTACTTCTAAAATATACTTCAGATACACATATTATATACTACTACTTTCAGATAATGTGTACTGAAAACTTGAATATTTTGTACTACAATTGCTTCTAAATGTACTTCAAATACACAAATTATATACTACCACTTTCAGATATTGTGTACTGAAAGGTTGAATGTTTTGTACTACAGTTATTTCTAAAATGTACTTCAGATACACAGATTATATAATACACTTTCAGATAATGTGTATTGAAAGTTTGAATGTTTTATACTACAGTTGCTTGTAAAATATACTTTATACAAACAGATTATATATTACCATTTTCAGATAATTTCGAGGTATAATTTCATGTATAAGAAGTATAAACTCTAAGAAAATGAAATATAACTTTCATGTCTTTCAAGTGCAAATCGGATATTTTTAAATATTACAATAAAAATCATATATATAACAAATGGGTTAAAGTTTTTAACTACTAAAAAAGAGTTCAAACAAAGAAAGATGGGAAAATCTACTTGCAAAACTTATAAAATTGAAAAATACACACATTGGAAAGAAGCAAAATCCACGAAATGAGTAGCAGAAAATATACCTTTCTAAATCATGTTCTTTTCCTTATGTTCTTTGCTCCTTGTTGGTACTCCTAGTTGTTCCATTTTCGCAAGTTGCAGAGTAGCAGAGCTTCTTTTTTTTTTTCCCATTTCTTGCGTCAATTTTGTTTTGCCTTTTCCGTTCTCTCTTTCGTTCATGCCCTTTTGTTGGCAGACGAGAGGCTGTTTTTTGTGTCTTTTGTTCTTTAGAGGAGAAAATGGTTTCCAAATACGAAAAAAAAAAAAAAAAAAAGGTGTTTTTGAAGAAAAGTTGTCATTTGATAGAGTGGGGAGAAGAAAACCGCTATTTGCTGGATTTTTTTTGTTATTTTGATTAGGTACAAGGATATTTAAGTCTTTCTTAAGCATTTGGGGAGTGATTCCTAAAGTTTTGGGAAAAGTAGGGAGTTTAGTATTTAGAAAATCAATTGGGGAGTAAAGTGTAAAATGGAAGTAGGTAAAGGGATTTTATTCTAATTAACCATTATAATAACTAAAATCATGTTATAATATGATGACTATATGAATTTTCTGTCAATTATCTTAATTGTATGAACTCTTGAAATCTGTTTTGATTCCGAAAATAATAAATAAGTTAGGGTTATCACATACAGGTCATATAATAAAAACTTGACATTTATATGATCGAAAAAAATTACAAATTAAATCAAAATAAAAAATTAAAAAAACTAGGGATAAACACGTACCATTCAAATGCTATAAATAAACTAATATTTTATAGTGTCCGATTTGATGTCCACTTGATCTATTTAAATATATAGCTGCATTATTCTGTTCTCACAAGACTATTAAGATTCACTACAAAAAAATATTATATTAGTAACAAAATAATAAATAACAATGTAAAAATTGTTATTAATGATATGTGTTAAGTGACAACATCTTTTATTTTGTCACTAATTTTATTTTTTAGATGACAATAATTTTTGTTTTATCATAATATAACTCATTATTGACATAAACTAATATTTTAAACTTAATTGTCACCATTAACAATTAGCGGCACTCCTATGGTGACAACCTAGTGACAATAAAAAAATTGCCACTATAAGTTATGATAAAAATTTTATTGTCACTAAGTTGTCATCATAGGGGTGTCATTAATTATCAATAGTGAAAATTTAAACATTATTATTATTATTATTATTATTATTATTATTATTTCATCACTATTTAGTTTGTGAAAATCAATAAGCTGACAAAACAAAATTCTTTGTCTTTTATATATATACAATTAGTGAATAATTTTACAATGTCACTTATTATTTTGTCACTAATATGCGGAGCCGCCATCCATTAAGATATATGAATGTGGACAATTTTAATAGTACCCCCTCACACTATAAAATGGTGAATGCCCATTCCACAACAGCACCATCTAAGCATACTAATCAAAACACACACACACACACACACACACCGAGATAAAATTACTGCAGATCATATACAATGGTTAGTGGTAATAACCGCACTTCCGCAGGTTGCCGGAGTGATGTCCGGGATGTCCGGCCACCCATGGCCAGCTATACACCGAGCTTGTGGGGTGGTACTTTCTCTTCGTTTACTTTGGATGAGAATGCACAAGCATCTTATGCAGAAGCCATTGAAGCAATGAAGACAGAAGCAAGAAGCAAGCTATTGGCGGCAAAATCAGCCAAACTGATTGCATTAGTCGACAAGCTTGAGCGTTTGGGATTGGGCTATCACTTTGAGAAAGAAATTGAGAAACTCCAAGAAATTTATGAACTATTCCATCATGCCAATGAAGAATACGATTTGTTCACCAGTGCACTTGGATTTCGTTTGCTCAGGCAGCATCGCTATCACGTTTCTTGCAGTATGTGGTGCTTTTTTTTTTTCTTTTTTTTTTTTTCATTTTGCATTTATTTCTGATTTACGTTTCATTTTACACATTTCAAAACATTAATTCTGCATAACATAAGATGTTTGATCTTCTTTTACATTTCTTAATTTATGCATCATTTTATGATGTGAGTGGCAGTCCCACTAGTCAGACCAGTCAGTTTGTGTCTGAGTTTCAAAATATTAATTCCATGCAATATAAGATATTATATCACTAAAATTTCCTTCAAATGACAAGGTAACACACCATAAAAAATTTCAATAAATAGCATGTTAAAATATCACTAAGATACTTTTAAATGACATGATAACGTGCCACAAAAAATGTATATAGTCTTGTTAAAATGCCACAAAAGATTCCTTTGGATGACATACTAACATGCCATAAAAATTAATTAAATAACATGCTAAATTAAATGACAAAAAAAATTCTTTTGAGTGACATCTTAATCTACCTCTAGCACCCCATATGTGAGACTCTAATATACTCCAATTACTCTGTATAAGAATCAAACTTGCAACATTTTACTTTGAAAGATATAAGTTTACCATCAAGCTACTCACCAAAAGTTCATTATAAATATTCAAAAATATTATTATATTTTTATATTTAAAAGCATATTTTCTCAATTATTTAATTAAATATATGCTCAAGATTATTTTATTAAATAATACATTTGAAAAAGTGTGGGACATTAAATTTTAGAGAGAAAATATTAAAAGAAAATAATGTATAGGTGAGGAGAAAAAAAGGGCAACAACTTAAAATTTTCATACTTCTTGAAAAATATGGTTAATTTAGTCAATATATTAAAATTATATCAAGTAGTTAATTTAATCAATACATTATTATAAGATATAAATTTATAAAATTTTCAGTTATTAATAACTATATATACTGTATCTATTTTGCGATATTATTTCATGTCACACTATAATTAAATTATGAGTGACATTTTTTTTCAAGGAAAAAGTAATGATGATCGTTAGATGCTTTTAATATATAGTTATGTTAGTAATTTCTGTATTACGTTTTTCTAACATTCATTAATCAATTACTACTAAGTATTATATTGCAATGGTATTTTTTTATTACTATTACTATATTACTTTAATGTGTCATTTTACTATAAAACGGCATTAAATTAGTGCCACTAAATAATTTACGGTATTTTATATAATGACATTATAAATAAATGAGTGGCATTTTTTTAAGAAAAAATTTAACTATCACCATGTTACTTTTATGTGTCATTACAATATAAATGCCACTAAGTTTGTGCCACTAAATATTTTATGATATTTTTCTTCAAATGACGCTATAACTACATATTAATGATATTTTTCTAAAAAAAAAATAGCGACACTAGTTAAATGTATTTAAAATATATTTATCTTGACATTTTCAATCAAATGTCACTATTTTGTTTGTCATTTAATAATCAAATGTCACTACATATTAAATTATAGTGGCATTCTTTTATAACTATCATCATAATACTTTTTTGTGTCATTATGTTATAAAATGACACCAAATTAGTACCACTAAATGCCAATTTTCTTGTAGTGTGTTCACTTACCAAAGTACGAAAAGTGTAAAATAGAGATATATATAGTAAACCGGGCCATTAGAGCCCTTTCATATAAGCATATCCCAATAGACGCCGAGAGGCAGGTACTCCAATGGCATTAATCCCTCACATCATGTGGGAGGTTAGGAGTTTAAACTCTAATGGATTTCAAATATGCGTGTTTATATATATATATATATATATATATAAAGCATGTCCGAGTAGGAGAAATTCTCGGCCCACTACCCTGTAAAACGAAGCAAAGAAGAGGACAGCAAAATGGGTCTAGGCTAGTGCCCGTGATCCAATCAAGATTAATCTCCTCAGAAGCCCAGATAATGTTTTGGCCATGGCGCACTATAATTTATTTAGATAAATTGACCAAATTTACATCTTTAGATTTATTATTATGTAAATATAGTATGAAAAGAGGACAAGACATAATATAAAGAGTACATCCGAAAACCAAACTACACCTTCTCAAAAAATAAAAAAGAAAAGAAAAAGCAATAAGCTGTTTGTCTACCATTTTCTCTCAAAATTCGAACACTAGATCAAGCACAAGCTGTACTTTTGTATATTAAATTGTTAATATGATGCAGTGGGTAAAATCAAGGAGGGAAAAAAAAGATAGAAAAACAAGCTATTGCATAAATAACTTAAATAAAAGAAAGCTTATACACGACAAGTCTTAAAATAAAGTAAAATTCTCCTTGTAGAGAGAAAATCAAAGAATTCTATTTCTCAAATTGTGTTTGACAAACTACATATGTGAGCCTATTTATAAGCATCTCAAAGAATGCTAGTCTTCTAAAAGATAGGAATATGAAAAATTCATGCTTATCTCTAAGCCTAATAATACCTTAATGTAAAATAACACCTAACTCTATAAAGATAATGTAAAATTTGAAATATCAAACAATGCAATGTTTATCTAGAAAGAAAAAAGTCTAAGGGGATAAAGTACTTATTCTAGCAAATATCTCCTATATATAGAAAGTCTTTTAGAAGATCACTTCAACCAAAATTATCTCTATCTTCCGCATCATAATACTGGCAATTTAAAATTTAATTTGAAGATTTGCAATAAACAAAATAACCATATTACATGATGTAAAAGCTTTTTAATATTGCTCAACCTAAAAATAATTGAACCACATAACGAAAAGACCTCAATGATTGAGTGAGTGGATTCTAGGATTAGTGAAAGTCACACGTTCTTGGCTCATTTCAATGGGAAATTTTATTTCTTCAATTTATGATATTAGATATGATTTAAATATAAATAATATTTATACAAATGGTATTCAACTAAAAGACATTTATGAAATAAATTTTATAAATAATTATATCACTTTTTTATTTTGTCACGTTATTGTATGTAAATATTCAACTAGGCAATACCTAAAAAGGAATTTGCTAAGAATAAATTTTATGTGATAACTGGTCGAGTGGCCTGTGGCGCAGCGGTATAAGGCTATCACATAATGTGGGAGGTCAAGAGTTTGAATTCGAATAGACTCTTGATATGCTTGTGTATCAAATAAAAAAAAATCATATGATAATTGTTATTAATTGTTCTTGTCAAGTCCTTTTTTAATTTTAATTTTTTTAAAAAAGAACCTCATTTGCCGTCAAGGTCGTACTATATTTAATTCACTACTGCTGTATAAATTTATAAAGTTTACTATATTTAATTTTAACATATTATTCTATACATAAAAATTATGAATAAATATTTATTCTTAATTAGAATATCATATATATATATATATTCTTCCCTTATCAATCACTCTAAAATATATTCAAATTACCTATGTATATATTATATAATGTGTCTTCCATTTATAAATCTCATCAAATCAACGAATTTTTATAATAAATTAAGACATTCTTCTTTTTTTTTTTTCCCTTTATTTTACTAATTTTAATCACCTTTCTCACGACTTCTTATTCTTGGCAGATATTTTCCTTCTCAATATACTTTCCTTATAACCATTTATAAGCACATAATGCCATAAATAAATTTAATTAATTAAATAAATTGTTTGTTTTTAATTGAACTTTATTATTTCATTATTATGTATTTATCTTCAAGCCACCTAACCAATTAATTAGTTCTAATAAAGCCAATGGCATTAGAAGACAAAAACTAAAATGGATGCCATCTTAAAAATTTTGCTCCTTCATAATTGTCCACGTAACCAATTAATTGATTCTAAAGTTAATGGAGTATTAGAGTAAGAAGATAAGAATTAATGTCGATATAACATAAAATATTGGCTGCTCGAACAGTAATTTTGCAAAAAATGGACCGATTAGTGTTTCATGAAATGGGCAAATGATTGCCTTAATTGAGGAATAAGTGGCAAAGAAGTTGTACATTTAATATTGAAATAAGTATAAATTCTCTATTTTAATTAATATTATATTTTTTATTGCGTCTTACATATAAATATTAATTAAATGCATAAAATATTTGTTAAATAGAAAACATGAAACACATTGAATTTCTCCAAATTAAAGCTTTAGTTGCCTTCGGCATTTTATGCATGTCATCTTGACTGTGCCTATGTGAAAATGTCCTTGATATTGTTTTTGAAATTTCGAGCAACATCACCTTTAATGAATCTAGCTAATTGATAAAAGCAATGAAAAATTACATAAATATAGCTCGTACTATTTATAAATACTAGTATTTTTTCCCCCAAATTTCGTGATAACCTACTCAAAAATAGTCATCTACACATCATAGAATGTGTATAAACCGTATCCTAATTAAGAGGCTATTTGGGTGAGCTTGCAAGTTGCAAAAAGATATTTTGTTGAGCTCATAAAATGTTACAAAAGTGTTCAGTAATTTTTTTCTTTAAAAAAAAAAGTTTATAAGCTTTCATAATAAAATGTTGCGATTTTTTATAAACTTTTTTTTTAAAAGTAAAAAAAAGTTCTCAACTTATTTTTAAAATTTTTTCATATATTTTTTTTAACTTTAATCATATTACTTAAAAAATTAATATTGCTAACATTTTATAAGCATCTAAAATTTTATTTTATCCAAACAATTAAGGAATTTATTTTTAGCATAAGATCCAATATGCCACAAATTTCAGAATATTTTATAACACCTAAGAATTTACAAGTTTTTTTAAATAATTAAACCTATGTATTAAAAGATAAGGAACACCTATATATAGATGCAGCATTATATTTTTATTCATGTGAGTGATGCATGATTGATAAATAAATTAGATTACAACACCTGACATATAATATAAAGGTATGTGGTTTACATACAATAATGCATGTGGGATTAGGAGGGAATAACATTTATGGGATACAATCCAACGATAATGTTTGATCACTAGCTACTGTTCTTTATATATATTCTGAAAGAGATTCTCGTGCCGGCCAAGAATTGTTTGCGTTAGGGGCACTAATTTATGGTATATAATATCTGTCGATACCAGCAAAATTTTGGCTGCGCATGCATAATTCTGCCCCAAATGGAACCCAAGAACCAGACATCGGTGTGTTTTGTATTGTATTGGTTTGTATGTTTTGGTCGGAGAATTTGATAAGGTATTGGGAGAATGTGATGGATTTTTATTTTTATTTTGGATGGTAAGTCAAAAATATTTTAAGAAGTGGAGTAATGTTTGGATGTGAGATTTTTTTTTTTAAACTGTAGATTTCAAATTAATCACAATTTTGTCTAATGAGTGGGGAGAAATTGTGATTTAAAAATAATTTTAATATGTATATAATATTTTCAATTATATATATATATGTAAATATCATGATTGTATATTGTTTTAAATATTGTTGTAATGATTGATTAAATAATGATGTTACGAATGAGGGTTGAAATTTTTCTTTTTTTTTTTTTTATTTGGTAAAGATGGAAAAAAAAAAAAAATCATGGGCTTTATGGGAAATGCCGTTGTCCATCCAAAACAGGTTGCATGTTTTGTTCTTGTCTCGGAGGAATGATTTTATTCTCCCGAGACATGTACAAACATATATAGCCCGACTCTTTTAGCCATATTTAATTTGTTTATATTTTAAAAGGGTGTTATTTTATTTATTACTATTTAAAATTTGAAAATATGTTTGTTTTCATTTCATTTTTATTAGAAATATTTCTTATTTTATTTTTAATCCTTTTACACTTACTTTGCCACTCATTATAATAAACATCAAAAGGGGACTAGAGTTCGGCACAAATTTATTATCGTAAACATCAAAATTGAATTAGAGTTTAGTGTAAATATCTAATAATCAATCCAAATTTATTAAAATATAATATATATACATCTTTTCGCACATAAAAAATTATAAATTAATTAAGCTTACTCTAGTCAATTTTTATTTCTATATTACTAGTCCAATTAATGCCAATGGCCATTTGGTCCACGCTATAACTCTCACACTTTATGTGTGAAATTAGGAATTCAAACTTAAAAATTTCTTGATATGCATTGTATAAATAAATAAAAAATAGTTGAATTAATATATATTTATTTTACACAAAAACTATTTGTGAAAAAATTCTTTTGATTAAAAAACTCATTTTACAAATTTAAATGTTATTCGGCATAAATTAATTGTATAAAAATCCCTCTCTATTTTGCTAAACTTACAAAAGATCCACCC
This sequence comes from Jacaranda mimosifolia, assembly GCA_018894105.1. NCBI lineage: Eukaryota > Viridiplantae > Streptophyta > Magnoliopsida > Lamiales > Bignoniaceae > Jacaranda > Jacaranda mimosifolia. Next base: position 12,413,603 of record CM032120.1, on the reverse strand, counting down.
GTTAAAAATAACCAATATTATGTTATCGAAAATCTGCTCACACTCCATGACTGGTCCTTTTACACTCTTTCATTTGTTAAAATTCAATTTTTATAAACTAAAATCTCATATAAAAATTTGATAAATAGAATATTATAATAACTAAAATTGTGTTATATTTTGTCAATATGTGGGATATTGGATAATCCAGCAAGCCCAGCCCAATAATACTCAATCTGGCAAGAGACCGCCCAATCACTTGATAGGCCCAACCGATTTTGGGCTAGCTACATTGTCGACTGGATTTTGACCCCACGGACATTCTTTGCCTTATTGACCAAGTTATGGTCGATCACCATTAGGTATGCCTCATTCGATCTTCAACCAAAGAGACTCAAATACAACAAAGTTGCACCTCGTCGATCAGAGCCCATAGTGATGTCTAGCAAAAGACCCTCCTATGCAACAAGGTAATCATAGACATGTTAACAATATTAGGAAGGCAATAAATACCCCAACGACAGCCTTCAATAAGGTATGCCATTTATCACTCAAAAAGCTCTCACTCTAGTGCTTTATCTTCTAGTTGATTATACTGATTTGAGTGTCGGAGTGCCTTAATCGAGGATTCCTTGGGCCTGACATTTGCTATTAACTGCAGGATTCGACCCCGTCACTTCACCAAGTATCTCTATCGACCTGCTATTTAGTCGATTGGATTGGACCTTAGCCTAATACATCCCCAAATAGTTTACATCCCTCATCAATATGAATTTTCTATTAATTCTCTCGATAGAAAATTTTGGATGAACTCTTGAAATTCGTTTCAATTCTGAAAATAATAAATAGGTTATTAGGGTTATCACATATATAGAGGCTACAGAACAAAACCTTTTTGATTTCTATTTAAGTCAGTAATTAGATAAAAATGATAGCTCGAGCCAAAATAAAAAAATATTAAAAAAACTAGGAATAAATAGCATACCACTCAAATGCTATAAATAAAGTACTAGTTACATAAATGAGTAACTGCATTAATTTGTTTTGTCCCCAAAAATTATTAATAAGATCCAACGATATTGTGTGTGTGTGTATTCAAATCGAATGATCAAGGCTGTAAATGAATATTCAAAAATTCGTTTACTATTCGCATTCATTTATATAAAATTTATTTGCATTCATTTAAAACGGATATTATCCGTATTCAATTGAAGATATCCAATTATAAATGAATACGAATATGGTAAATGCATATCCAATTCGAATATATATTTATTAAATATTATGTTATTTATATTTTTCAATAAAAATCTCATAATCTATATATGTATATATATGTGTGTGTGTGTATAAATTATAATTGAAGAATTGGGAAGAAAAAAGAATAAATTTAAAAAATTATTGTAATATGAAGAAAAACTTAAAGAATAAAGTTAATCAATATAATTATTGTTGGTTAATTTTATAATTAATATACTTAAATGCCATTTTTATTATTATTAATAAGTACTAATAGTCAATTATAAAATTAATTATTAATTAAAAATTATACTATTTGTTTGATTGCTCTCGTTTTAATTAAATTATATAGTTCCTTATATTAACTAAAATATATATTTGTTATATATTCATAGATTCACGTATTTGGATATCTGTAAATAGATATCTAAATAGTTATTATTAAATATGAATATAAAACAATAATTAGAATACGTATAAGTTTAATAAAATATGAATGTATCTGAATAATTATAATCGAATACGGATATGTTCGAATTTAATCAATATCCAACGAATACGAGTTTAGATATAATTTTTAAATATCCATCAAATCTGTATCCGTATTCAAATATTCAAAAAATTAAATAGATATGACTATGAAAACAGTATATCTAATTCGTTTAATATCCATTTACACCCTTACAAATGATCACAAATATGCGGAGCCGCCATTCTATTAAAATATATGAATAGGAGACAATTTTAATAATACCCTCTCAAACTATAAAATATTGGTGAATGCCCATTTGAGGGGTATGTAAGAACATTTTAATGGATTTTATACAAAAGGAAATAAGATATTATAATAACCAAAATCAATGTATAATGTGATCACTATATGAATTTTCTGTCGATTATCTTGATTGAAATTCTTGGATGAACTCATAAAATCCGCTTTGATTTCGAAAATAATAAATAAGTTAGGGTTATCTTATATAATAAAAATTTTCGACATCTATTTAAGCCAATGATTGAAAAAAATTACAAATCAAATCAAAATAAAAAAAATTAAAAAAAAAAAAAACTAGGGATAAACAACATACCACTGAAATGCTATAAATAAAGTAATATTTATAGTGTCCAATTTGATGTCCACTTGATCTATTTAAATATATAGTTGCATTAATTTGTTGGACAAGACTAATAAGATTCACTACCAAAAAATATTATATTGGTGATAATATAAAAATTATTATTAATAATATGTATTAAGTGATAATAATTTTTATTTTGTCATTAATAATATTTTTTAGGTGATAATAATTTTTATTTTGTCACAATATGACTCATTAATGACAGAAACTAATATTTAACTTGTCACCGTTAACAATTAGTGACACTCTATTATAACAACATAGTGGCAACAAAAAAATTGCCACTATAATTTGTAATAAAAATTTTATTGTTATTAAGTTGTCATCATAATGGTGTCACTAATTGCCAATAGTGACAATTTAAATACTATTATTATTACTATTTAGTTTGTAAAAATCATTAAGCGACAAAACAAAATCTTTTGTCACTTAATATATATATATATATATATACACACACAACTAGTAACAGTTTTATATTATCACTTACTATTTTGTCACCAATCTTTTTTTTTTTTTCTTTTAGTGATTTAATGACACTAATTAAGTATATATATATATATATATTCATATTGTATCGTAAATATGCGCAGCCGCCATGCATTAAGATATATGAAAGTGGACAATTTTAATAATACTCCCTTACTCTATAAATTGATGAATGCCCATTCCACAACACCATCACCATCTAAGCGTATTAATCTAAACACACAGAAACACACACACACACATAAAATTGCTGCAGATCATATACAATGGTTAGTGGTAATAACAGCACTTCCGCAGGTTGCCCGAGTGATGTCCGGGATGTCCGGCCACCCATGGCCAGCTATACTCCGAGCTTGTGGGGTGATACTTTCTCTTCGTTCACTTTGGATGAGAAGGTACAAGCATCTTATGCAGAAGCCATTGAAGCAATGAAGGCAGAAGCAAGAAGCAAGCTAATGGCGGCAAAATCTGCCAAACTGATTGCATTAATCGACACGCTTGAGCGTTTGGGATTGGGCTATCACTTTGAGAAAGAAATTGAGGAGAAACTCCAAGAAATTTATGAACTATTTCAAGCCAATGAAGAGCACGATTTGTTCACCACCGCACTTGGATTTCGTTTGCTCAGGCAGCATCGCTATCACGTTTCTTGCAGTATGTTCTCTTTTATTATATCTATATATAGCTCTTTATTTCCGATTTAAGTTTCATTTACGTATTTATGCATCGTTTTCTGATGTGGATGGTAGCCCTAGTAGTCAGATAGTCAGTTTGTGATGAGTTTCAAAATCCAGACTATAGCTACTCTCCAACAAGTGTGACTGTAACTCAGACATATCATAAAAATCTTATACAGTCACACTTGTTGGAGAGTAGCTGTAGTCTGGATTGAGTTTCAAAACATTAATTGGGGATAATGTAAGTTTTTATACTTCGTGTGTTACATAAATGCACTAAAGAAAAATTTGTGGTGAATTAGATTACATCAAAGAAAGATAATTATGATGAATTTTTGATGGATTACTATTGAGTTAAAAAAAAAAGTAAAAATATATATTAATAATGACATTGGTGATAGATATGAATAGTCTATATTGATATATAAAAAGCTCATAATAAATTTCATAATTTTAAACATTTTTTTTTTTATGTGTGATCGAAATTACGTCACAAAATTAATTGTACGTCGTACTTTATTTTTATTGCACAACTAATCCGTGACATAATATATACTAAAATAAACCCACTAGAGAATCATATCCTGGGACACATTTCATTAAATTTGCAATGACTTTTTCCATTGGTGAAAGGGTATTTACTTATAGTGATATATAAAGATATATATATATATATACTTATAAGATTTGATATCTTAGAAATTATTTGCGACAATATATGTGGATGTGAACTAACTTATTTTGGGACCCCGCTGAAACAGGTGTTTTTGAAAAATTTATGGACAAAGACAATAAATTCAAAGAAGCCTTGACTAATGATGGTGAGGCCTTGCTAAGCTTGTATGAGGCAACCCAAATTCGGCTTCATGGGGAAGACATTTTAGAAGAGGCTGTAGTGTTTATTACCCATCACTTGACTCGCATGTTGCAGCAATTAGAGTCACCCCTTAAAGATAAAGTGGTGCGAGCTCTTGAACAGTCACTTCATAGGGGCGTTCCAATAATTCAAATACGCTTTTATGTTCCGATATATGAAAAGGAAGTCTCAAGGGATGATCTACTTCTAAAACTAGCAAAATACAATTTCAATTATTTGCAGAATTTATATAAGAAAGAACTCTGCGAAGTCTCCAGGTAATATAATTAGTGATAACTTTCATTCTTGTAGTGTGTTGTATTTAGTACGTAATTTAGAATAATATTCAAATTGATTAGACGATATGTAATACGAATAGCACGTTCAATTATAGTTGTTGAATAAAATTATTAAATAATATTCTTTAAGTGATGAGATATTAAAAATCATTTCCTCTTGTTTTGTGAAGGTGGTGGAACAAATTTGACCTCAAGTCAAAACTATTGTATTCAAGAGACAGATTGGTCGAGTGCTATCTTTGGGGCACTGCATTTCATTTTGAACCACAATATTCTTATGTTCGGATTTGGACTGCTAAAAGCATGCAAACAGTTTCGGTGATAGATGATACATATGATAATTATGCTACGCTTGAAGAAGCTCAACTTTTTACTGATGCTCTAGAAAGGTACATGTGCATCACTTCATGTTGAAAGTGTTTCATTTCTTTAATTCTTTTTTAGTCGCTTTGAGATCTCAACCTTTTATAATTGATCATACTCCCACAGAGTCAAGAATTCTTTTTATAATAATATCTGCTTGATTATGTGTTATGAACTATTATATATCTATATTTCATTTATGACATTATATATTATATATTTGAAGTTTAAAATTTATTTGAGTATATATCCAAGTAGGTAGTATGAAGCTTTTCATCAATTGTAATATGTGTGCATCCTTGGAGATGTTTGTACATACGCATCTTCAATGTTAAAGAATATAATATGCACATATAAATGTGACTCATCATAGCTAAATATATTCATTATAATTTTGACACCGTGACAATAGAATTTGAAGTAAAATTAATTAACTTGATATTTATTTTTCTCAGGTGGAATATGGATGCAATCGATCAACTCCCAGACTATATGAAAATTGTTTACCAATTTCTTATGAGTACATATGAAGATTTTGAATGCAACGCAACAAAACAAGAAAAATTATTTGTTGTTCCTTATTTTAGAGAAGCGGTAAGCAATTGGGATCCTTTACTCCGTGTTTTGTTTCACCTCTTATTCTAACTTGATGAATTTATGCAAAGTGATAATATTTTCATATTAATCTACATATATCTATATGCTTGTTTTGGGCTGCTTGGATTAGGTGAAACAACTTGGTAGGGCTTACAACAAAGAGCAAAAGTGGATTATGGAGCGACAGATGCCTTCATTTGAAGAATATTTTACCAATTCGGTGATTACGAGTTGCATCTATGTGATGTTCTCAGCGGCCGTCCCGGGCATGAAATTTGTTACTAAAGAAACCATTGATTGGCTCCTGAGTGAGCCTAAATTTGTAATATCTACTGCTAAGATGGGTCGACACCTTGAGGACTTGGGCAGTCATGAAGTAAGCACTATTACTCACTTCAATATTCATCCTCATATTATATTGAAAAAATTATAAGAAATAAGATCATTCAAATGATTATTAGGAAAATGAGAATCGAAATTATTAGAGATAGCAATGTAGGTCTGTAAGAATTAAAAAATCGTAAAAATAGACTTTGTTAGCTAAATAGTACGGTTAGCATCGGAATCTATTTGCATGGCGCTTATTCCCCCTCGGCTGGCACACTCTTCTAATGATGACATGCAAGCACTTTATTTTAAGACATGTCAAAATGAAATAATTAAATATTTTCTAAGTTTGATAAAGAAATATAACTACAACTAACTTATAAGTTTGATAAATTGCTATTTGAATTCTTTTCAAATAGAATAATGGCGATGCAATTAGTTATTCATTTATCTTATTTTGTTTTTGGAAATTATTACATCATTAACCATATTAACAAATCATATATATATATATATATATATCAAAATTCTACTTTGCTATATCCATAAAGAGTTTATAAACATTACAAGTCAGATGCAGTTATACTTATATTATGTAATTAGACAAATTAATACTGCCAAAATTTTAGTACGATAATTTTAATGCTAATATTCATTATAATTTATGCATTTGAAGCGCGAGAATAGGGAGGGAACAATGCTCACCGTGGTGGATTGCTACACGAAAGAGCACGGTGTGTCAAATGATGGGGCTCTGTCTAAGTTTGAGGAACTAGTGGAGGATGGATGGAAGAATGTGAACACGGAATGGGTCCAGGAAACTCAAGTCCCTGAGGAAATAGTCATGCAACTTCTGAACTATTCAAGGGTGGCTCAGATCACTTACAAGAAATTTGAAGATGGATTCACTTCCAAGAAATATGAAGATGGATACACAAATCCAGAAAAAGTTTTGGCACCCTATATTATGACTCTATTTGTGGATCCCATAGCCATTTGATTTTAATTAAGGTGCAAAAAGACTATGGGCTGGGAATAAGCTACCTTATGTCTTCTTGTATTTATTGCCTTCTTGTCTTTGTATGTTGTTGGATTTCTGTTTGTGTGCATTGTGGAAGATATGGCTAACTAGCTAGCTACGGATTAAGCCATCTTCTTAGCTCTAGCTATTTGCCTACCTATTAGCATTGTATTGAATTCCCTATGTTGAATGGTAATGTCTTTTAAGGCTCTTTTTTCTGTCCGCAAACTAAAATTGCGTTGGTTGACACGCTTGAGAGTTTGGGATTGGGCTATCACTTTGACAAAGAAATTGAAGAGAAAATGCAAGAAATTTATGAACTATTCCATCATGCCACTGAAGAATACGATTTGTCCACCACTGCACTTGGATTTCGTTTGCTCAGGCAGCATCGCTATCACGTTTCTTGCAGTATGTTTTTTATTTTTTGGATTTATTTCTCATTTACGTTTCAATTTTACACATTTCAAAACAGTAATTCTGCATAACATAAAATGTTTCATCTTGTTTTATATTTCGTAATTTATGCATCATTTTATGATGTGCATGGCAGTCCCACCAGTCAGTTTGTGTCAGTTTCAAAATATTAATTCCATGTCATATAAGATATTACATCTTATATAAAAAAATTGATATATGCACCATTTTATGATATGTGGCGATAGTTATACTTGTCGAAAACTAGCTAGTTTGCACTGAGTCTCAAACATTAATTGTGTGTGATGTAAGTTTTCATACTTCATCTTACATAAATACACTAAGGGAAAATTTGTAACGAATAGAGTTTCATCGAAAATAATTTTGATGAATTTTTTATAGATTATTAAGGAGTAAAAATATATATTAGTAATGATGCTTGTGATGGACATAAAGAGTCCAACACAAATTTTATAACTTTGGACAAGATTTTTTGACCCGTGCTGTAAATTTCGTTACAAAACTAATTCTATAATGAACTTTATTTTCATCACAGAATTAATTGGTAATAAAGCATATACTAACAGCTTTGTAAAATATATTCATCACATAATCATACTATATGACAAATTTTATTAAATTTATGATGAATTTTTTCATTGGTGAAGATGCATTTTCTTATAGTAATACATACATACATATATATGTATATAGGATTTGATATCTTACAAATTATTCGCAACAAATATATAAATGTGAACTAAAGTTTTTGGAACCTTATTGAAATAGGTGTTTTCGAAAAATTTATGGACGAAGGCAATAAATTCAAACAAACCTTTAATAATGATGGTGAGGGCTTGCTAAGCTTGTATGAGGCAGCCCATATTCGGCTTCATGGGGAAGGCATTTTAGAAGAGGTTGTGGCGTTTACTACCCATCACTTGACTCACATGTTGCAGCAATTAGAGTCTCCCCTTAAAGAAAAGGTCGAGCGAGCTCTGGAACAATCGCTTCATAGGGGTGTTCCAATAATCGAAATGCGTATTTATATTCCTATATACGAAAAAGATGTTTTAAGGGATGAACTACTTCTAAAACTAGCAAAATTCAATTTCAATTATCTGTAGAATTTGTACAAGAAAGAGCTCTACGAGGTCTCAAGGTAATATAAGTGATAACTTTTGTCTTATTTCTTTTTCTTGTAGTGTATTTAGTACTTAATTTAGAATAACATTCAAATGAATAAGCGATAGTATGAATAGTGCATTCAATTAATAGATATAGAAGTAATTACTAACTAATATTCTTTAACAGACGATATACTAAAAAATCATTTCCTTTTTTGTTTTGTAAAGGTGGTGGAATAAATTTGACCTCAAGTCAAAATTGCCATACGGAAGAGAGAGATTGATAGAGTGCTATCTTTGGGGCGTCGCTTTTCATTTTGAACCAAAATACTCTTATATCTTATATTCGAATAGGGACTGCTAAAAGCATCAAATGTTGAAAAAAAAAAAGTTTTGTTTCTTTAACTCTTTTCTAATACTTTCGAGATCTAAACTTTTTATGATTGGTTGTAATCACATAGAATCAGTAATTCATTTTATAGTAATCTCCACTTGAGTATATATTATGAACTACTATATGTCTATATTTATTTCTAACATTATTATATTTCAATTCAGCAATTTACAACTTAATTAAGTATATATATACCCAAGTAGTGGTATGAAATTTTTCATCAATTTAAATATGTATGTATGCTTTAATCGAAGATGTTTGTAAATACACATCTCCAATATTAAAAATATAATAGGCACATACAAATGTGATTCATTAAAATTATTTATTATCCATTATAATTTTGATATCGAGACAATATATAGAATCTGAAGTAAGATAATTAACTCGATATTAATTTTTCTCAAGTGGGATATGAATGAAATCGATCAACTCCCAGATTATATGAAAGTTGTTTACTGATTTATTATGAGTATATATGAAGATCTTGAATGCCACGCAACAAAACAAGACAAATCATTTGTTATTCCTTATTTTAGAGAACCGGTAAGCAATTTGATTCTCTGTTCTATTTTGTGTTTCATCTCATATTCCAACTTGATGAATTTATGCTATGTATATTTGATATTCAAATTATTTTTTATAAAAAAATATTTAATACACATGGCATATATTTATGAAATAAAATAAGAGAAGAAACAATTCGGATCCTCTATTTCATTTCACGTTTCATTTTTTATTCCAACTTGATAAATTTATTTCAAGTGTATTTGATACCTAAATATTCATCCACATGTATCCTTATGTGTGGATTAGGTGAAACAACTTGGTAGGGCTTACAACCAAGAGCAAAAGTGGATTATGGAACGAGAAATGCTTTCATTTGAAGAATACTTTACCAACTCAGTGATTACCAGCTGCATCCATGTGGTGTTCTCAGCTGTCATCCAGGGCATGAAATTCGTTACCAAAGAAATCATTGATTGGCTGCTGAGTGAGCCTAAACTTGTGATATCTACTGCTAAGATGGGTCGGCACCTCGAGGACTTGGGCAGCCATGAAGCACTATTATTCATTTCACTATTCATCTCCATATTATATATAGGTTTATTTTGATTCTATATGAAATTTTAAGAAAGAGTTGAGATCGTAAAAGCTTCGACTATTTTTGCAATATTTCAAATGAATATAAAATTTTTATTTTGAAAAATAAAGCTTTATTTTAAGACATCTCAAAATGAAAGAAATAAATACTACACATATTCTTCACCTCATCTAATTTTGATAAAGAAATATCACTACGTGCAGCTAACTTATAAGTTTAACGAATTGCTATATTAATGCTTTTTTCAAATAGAAAAATGGTGACGGAATGTGTCAGTCATTAACCTTAATTGTTTTTTTTTTCAATTATTACATCATTAACCATATTAAATAATATATATATATATATTTAAATCCTACTTTGCTACGTTACAAAGAGCCCATTTGGATATATATGTTTTCATTTTCGTTTTCCATTTTTCATAGTTTTAAAATTTGAAAAGGTGGTTAATGAAAGTTGGTTGAAAGGGTTTAGTAGATTATAGTTGGAGAGCGATAGTAATAACACTACAAGAAAATACCCCTTCACCAACAGAAAATTTATGACGAAAAGTTTCCGTCACTGTGTGAAAACAATTGTGATGGATTTTTTATAGATTACTAACGAACTTAATAAAATGAGCAAAAATATATATTAATCATGATATTTGTGACGGATATAAAAACTATAAATTGATAAGAAGAGTTTGCCATAAATTTTATATCTTCAATATGATTTTTTAATTTGTGACAGAAATTCTATCACAAAATTAATTCGGTGACGCATTTTATTTTCATCACAAACTAATCAGTGACAAAGCATATAGTAACAGATTTAGAAATAAATCCATCACAAAATGATAGATCTCATTAAATTTGTGACAGACTTATTTAACAAATCCGTTAGTATATGCTTTGTCACTGATTAGTTTGTGACGAAAATAAAATGTGTCACAGAATTAATTTTATGATGGAATTTCTGTCACAAATCAAAAAATTATATTGAAGTTATAAAATTTATGGCAAACTCTTCTTATCAATTTATAGTTTTTATATCCGTCACAAATATCATGATTAATATATATTTTTGCTCATTTTATTAAGTTCGTTAGTAATCTATAAAAAATCCATCACAATTGTTTTCACACAGTGACGGAAACTTTTCGTCATAAATTTTCTGTTGGTGAAGGGGTATTTTCCTGTAGTGTAACAAAAATAGAAAGAGAAGATATATAAGTTATTAGGAAATATATTTTAAAATAAAAATGAGTTGGAATTTTGGAAAAAAATGGAGAGAATTTATTGATAATTTATTTATCAAATAGCGAGAATGAATAAAAATAGATTAGAAAACAAATCCAAACGAGGCCAAAGTATCATAAGTCGAATGCAGCTATACTTAATATTTGATTAGTTAAATCAATACTGCCAAATTTCAACATTATAATTTAAACTAATTAATTAATTAATATTCCTTGTGATGTTCGCATTTGAAGCACGAGAACAGGGAGGGAAGAATGCTCACGGTGGTGGATTGCTACAAAATAGACCATGGTGTATCGAAGGAAGAGGCCTTATCTAAATTTGTGGAACTAGTCGAGAATGGATGGAAGAATGTGAACACAGAATGTGTCAAGAAAACTTCTGTCCCTGAGGAAATGGTCATGCAACTTTTGAATTATGCACGGGCAGCTGAGATCACGTATAAGAAAAATAAAGATGGGCAGATGAATGAAGAAACAGTTTTGGAACCCAATAAATATGAAGATGGGTACACAAATCCGGAAAAAGTTTTGGCACCCTATATTGTTGCTCTATTTGTGGATCCCATAGCCATTTGATTGTTGAGGTGCAAAAAGTCTATGGCATGGCCTAGGAATAAACTACTTGATGTCTTCTTATATTTGCTACCTACCTGTGTTTGTGTGCTGTTGGATTTCTATTTGGGTGCTTTGTGGAAGATATGGCTGACTAGTTAAGCCCTATGTTCTTATTAGTTCTGGCTATTTGCCTACAAAGATACTTATTAGCATTACTTTGTATTGGATTCCCTATGTTTGAGTGATAATGTCCTTTAATGCTCTATTTTCTATTTGTAAAATAAAATAAATAATGAATATTTTCATCTTTGAGTTGATGGCTGAAAGTCCTACTTTTATATATTTAGGGACGGAATAATTTCTGTCTTTGTATTTTAAATTTTATTTCTAAGCTCGTCTAAATATCAAATACTTGTAATTAATATTTTTATCTTTTATTTATATAATAGACTCTACATGTAGTATTACAACAGAAGGTTTGTATATAATTGCCAAAAGATATAATTGTCTTGCATGTACTCAAAACCAACAATGCACCTCAATCAAATATTTGGAACTTGAAATAAGATTATTAATATATACTAGATATTACTTGATAGTATTTATTGTTAGGGAAATTTAACAAATAATACCATGTATGCTTGTGCTTTGTGCAAATATATAATTAAAATATGGAGACATATAAAATTATGTAACACGAAATAACTTTTAAAGAAAGTAACAAAAAGCCTACTTGAATGAAAAATAAAAAATATATTAGTTGAGAACTGTTGCTCCAACAGTCTCCTTAAGATAATATTGCCCCTCACACGGTGCTAGAAGGCTTATGGCAATTAATCTCCCAAGATACAACAGCTCTCCTCCGGTCTAAGGTAGCACTCCAATAGTACGGACCTTGTGAACTTTACTAACTTGGAACTCTCCTATGAAATGAATAGTAATATGAAAGTGCTCAATATAGTGCTCAAACAAATGCTAGTATGTATGCCTCTCATTTTTCAGTGATTTGGGTTGGTTCTAGGCACTCCTATTTATAGTTGTGCAATGTAATTTTGTTGACGAGATATGATTCTTTACAATAATCATAATTCTTTCTTTTAAGGATACAACTAAAGGATACAATTATAGGATAAAATCCCGTAACTTTATTCTTTTAATGAAGAGCCACGGCTCCACTAAAGAGTTAGGACCTCAAGTCATAGCTCTAGCTTTTGAACTAACTTTTCTATAGGGATGCGTCCATCGGGATATATTAATTATTTTATTTACACACCTGCACCTTTTTTCGCAATGTAAGTAGACTCGTTCTACCCACTAAAATATCCTTAAATTATTTTTCAATTTAAACTCAATTTTCTTATTCAAATATTTGATTTTGGCATATAAATATGCCGAATATTACATTTATATATACGCTTATGCACACACGCACAACAGCGTATTTACATGAATATAACTCAAAGAATTATGCACTTCAATCAAATATATCACCTTTTTTTTTTTTTTTGTAGTTTTAGACTCATTTCAAACTTAAACGTATATTTTCAGATCTTGTCACTTATCGAAATACAAAAACTGCTGAATAAAGAATTCAGCCCAAAAACTAGTATGCCGCAATCGATCAATTTAGATTTCTTTTATATTTCATCGAACAAGCTCTAATGCTTCAACTAGTAATTGAACTATTAGGATTATTCATACTTTGGAATGACTTTGATTTAAGCTGTCAAATTCACTACTCAAGCCTTCAAGCATATCAAAAGAACTTAAAAATTATACACCCCCCACCCATGGATTAAACAATCGGATCGAACATGTCCGGTTTTTTCAAAAAAAAAAAAAAAAAAAATGATCTTTTTCATGAAAATCATTCAAACTGGCTGGTCGAACCATTGAATCGGTAAACCACTCATGGTTTAATTGAACTAGAGCAGTTTTTTAATTTTTATTTTTAAATTTTAATGAAATTAATTTTTATTTTTTTTTAATTTTTTTGCCTGAGTTCTAAATTTAAAAGCTAAGGTACACCCTAATAACTAAGTAGTACTGGAAATAGCAACCAAGGACATGAAAATCTTGATGAGAATGGAGAAGATGATGAGGAGTGGCTCCAATATCGTTAAATTATTGATGTGTTTAAACTTTAAATTTGAGATATTCAAATTGTGAGTTAGACAATATGATTTAAACTCTTTATGTTTTGATTTTGGCATTTTATTAAATTTTAAGTAATATATATTACATAATTATGACGTCACTGTTCAATTGCAGTTCAATTCCGGTCCAATCAATAGTCTAACCAATGAATTGTGAACCAATAATTTTTTTGATTCAATGAATGATTTGATATTTCAAACATTGCCCCACCCCCACCCCCCTCGCGCGCTTAAACATCGCTCACATTTCCTTTGCCAGTTTTAGGTTTATTTCATATTGAGTTTTTTAGTTCTAGGTTGTGTTCACTTTATATGATATATTAGAATAATTAAATATAATTGTACAAACTGACGGTCTATGATGATGAGAATTGAGATATTGAATACAAAATTATATAAAAAATTGGATAAAGAATCAGCCAAAAGACTGTTGAATAACAATCACAATTGATGAACTTCTACCATATTTTATTGAATAGACTCTTTTGCCTCAATTAATAGGGGGGATTATTATTGATTACCCTAGTCCTATACTTTTAGATTTTGTGCAAATATGTAAAATAGATATATATATATATATTTATATAGTAAATTGGGCCATTAGAGCTCTTGCAATAAGCATATCCCATTAGGCGTCGAGTAGCACGTGCTCTAATGGCATTAATCTCTCACATTACATAGGAGGTTAAGAGTTCGAACTCTAATAGATTCCTGCTTTGTGTGTGTGTGTGTGTGTGTGTGTGAAGCATGTCCCAATAGGAGAAATTCTCAGGCCACTAAAGCCCTATAAAAGTAAAACGAAGCAAAGAAGAGGACAGCAAAATGGGTCTAGGCAAATGTCTGATCCAATCAAGATTAATCTCCTCGGAAGCCCAGATAGTGCTTTGGCCATGTCGCACTATAATTTATTTAGACAAATTGACCAACTTTACATCTTTAGATTTATTATTATGTCGATATAATATGGAAAGAGGACAAGACATAATATAAAGAGTACATCCAAAAACCAAACTGTACCTTCTCCAAAACAAAACAAAAACAAAAAAAAAAGAAAAAAGAAAGAGAGAAAAAAGCAACAAGCTATTTGTCTACCATTTTCTCTAAAAATTTGAACACTAGCCGAAGTACAAGCTGTGCTTTTTGTATAGTAAATTGTTATCATGATGCGGCGGGCAAAATTTAGGCCAAAAAAAAAAAAAAGTTATTATACTAATAATTTGAATAAGAAAAAGATTATACACGACAAAGCTTAAAACAAAGTAAAATCCTCCTTGTAGAGAGTAAATTAAAGAATTCTATTACTCAAATTGAGTTTGACAAACTACATATGTAAGCATATTTGTAAGCTTCTCAAAGAATGCTAGTAATGATCTTTTTAAAAGATAGAAATAAATTCATGCTTATCTCTAAAACTCCTAACACCCTAAAAAATAATGTAAAATAACACATAACTTTCTAAAGATAATATAAATTTTGAAATATCAAATAATGTAATGTTTATCTAAAAGGGTGAATAACATCCATACCTCCAGATGTTTGGTCTAATTACAGAAAAACCCTCATTGTTTTGAAATTATATTTACCCCCTGACGTTTGTCACCATCCAACATTGAAGCCTTGCCGTTAGTTAACGTTAGGGTTTTGACTTGCGCTGTTAAAAAATATAGGTGAAAGCCTTTATTGTGTCTGACCTCATTTTTTACCGGATTTAACCTTTCTCAAGGACAAAAATATCCTCAGAGTGGTATTGTAAGATTTTAGAATTTTTAAGGGTTTATTTGTAATTAATATTCTTTTAGGACTTAAATATACTTAATTTATTAGCATTTTAATTTAAATACTTAATAATATTAAATAAAAAATATTTAAATTAATTAATTAAATATATTTATTGATTAAAAGTAAATAAATAAAAAATTGAAAAAAGTATAAGTAAAGAATTTATTAAAATTTATTCTTTAAAATTATTTGTAATTAATAATTTTTAATTACATACTTAATAATATTAAATAAAAAATTTAATATAACTAATTAAATATATTTATTGTTTATAAATAAATAAAAAAAGTTAAAAACAAAAAGAATGAGTAAAAAATTTATTAAAATTTATTCTTTGATTTTAAAGAACTTATTCTTTAAAATTTATTAAAGAATAAAAAAAAGACCCAACCGCCCCCCCCCCCCCCCCCCCCCACCCAAACCTCTACTCGCCCAGCTACTGCCAACCTAGCCGTGGCTGCTGGTTGCTCAACCGCTGCTAACCTACCCTAATTGCTACTGTGGCAGTGGGCTACCAACTGCTAGCCTGTCTATTAGCCATGGCCATACAGCATCCTAGGGTGGGGGAGACAGTTGGGGTGGTCGGTGGTGTATTTTATGTATTCATATATGTGCTTGTGCATGTATATATTTACTATATATTTACATATATATACACCCTTATATTATGTATTTGTTATAAATATATATTTACATTTACATGTGTGTGTATATATATATATGCACCTTTATATTATAGTAAGATAATGACCTAAATATTTTTATTTTTATTTAATTATTTTATTTTTTAATAATAAGTAAATTGAGTTAAATTATTAAAGTAATTCACTCTTAAAATTATTAAAATTATGTTGTATAAGATAATATATTCAAACTTTTATAAATTATTTTTACTTATTTTATTTACTTATTGCTAAAATTTAATAAACTGTTTTTATATAGGTTTACAATTTTATCATTTTAAATATGTAACTCCAAATTAATAGAAATATATTATTTAAGGTTATAAATTTAAATTTTTAGAAAATTATAAAAATATATCAAATAAACCATTATAAATTCAAAATTATTACAAATAGATCCAAGGGCATTTTTGTCTTTTAATATTTCTATCATTTTTTTCATTTTTTCTTTTTTTTTTTCTAATTTTTAATAGAATGGCATAGTGGCCATTTCACATTTTCCATCTACATTACATTTTCATTTTAAAGTTTAGGGAGATAAATGTAATTTTCAAAATAACGAGGGTTTTTCTATATTTAGGCTAAACCTTAGAGGGTATGAATGTAATTCACCCTATCTTTAAAAAAAAAAAAAAAAAGGTCTAAAGGATAAGATTTATTATCTTTCAAATGTATCCTACGTGTAGAAAATCTTTCAAAAGATCTCTTCAACCAAAATTATCTCTATCTTTCGCATCATAATACTAACAATTTAAAATTTAATTTGAAGATTTGCAATAAACACAAGAACCATAACCATATTACATGATGTAAAAGCTTTTTAATATTGTTCAACTTAAAAATAATTGAACCACATAATAACTCAATCATTGAGTGAGTGGATTCCAAGATTAGTGGAAGTCACACTATCTTGGTTCATTTCAATGGGAAAATTTATTTCTTCAATTAATGATGTTAGATATGATTGACCTATAAATGATATTTATATAAATGGTATTCAGCTAAAAGATAGTGACGAATTAAATTTATAAATAATTATATCAATTTTTTAATTTGTCACTGATATAGGATAGCCTAATAAACTCAACTCAATAACTCTCGACCAAGCAAAAGATATGACACGAGACGGCCTAATTACATATTAGTCCCAATTGGTTGCGAGCCGACCCTATCGTCGACCATGTCCGACTCCACTGGGCCCTACCCACTAACGTGCATCCTATCAACCAGAGTTCGACCATAATTGAGGATGTTTGTTCAGCACTCAGCCGGAAGGACACTTGAACACAACAAAGTCCCATTCGATCAACTGGAGTCTACGTAAGTGTTTGGCAAACAATTACTTATCTCGACTATGGAGGTCTAACAAGCGCGATAGCCTCTGAACCACATTGAATGCTCTGCAGGTAGTGTGCCCCCGCATTAATGGGGCATGACACCACTAGTACCACCTTTTATGGCACGCCAGGCTAGTGCACGCCTCTAGTGTACAACCTTGTCTTGGGAAAATGGAGATAACACTTCCTGGAACAGTACACAAGCTGGAAAAGACTTAAAGGTCCTCAAACAAGAATAAAAGCCCTTTCTATGTAGCAACGGTATCATTGACATATAAACCACCCAAGAAAGGCTATAAATACCCTATCTACAGCCGTCAGCAAGTTACGCATAATATTAGTCGATTATATTGACTTGAGCGTTGGAGTGCCTTAGCCGAGGGCCCCTAGCAAGCCTGATGTTTGCTACTATTGCAAGACTCAACCCCGTTACATCATCATGCACCTCTCTATCGACTTGCCACTTGAGTCCACAACTACAAAAAATGGTTAACACTAAGCAAGCCATTTCTAAAAGGAAGGCAAATAGAAGATCCCCCAACCTCTCCTTCTCAACCCCAACAAATACCGAATACGGCGGGACCCAGCTCTCAATTATAGCAAGTGGTCACCTTAATCATGCCCTAGCTTATGCCGTTGATAAGTGAACAGATATTTGCCTAAATTTCTGCTAAACTATCGACTGCCCTCAACAGGCACAACAACTAGCCTAGTCCTGTAGGAAACACCAATCCCCAACCTTCACAACCAAAGGAAAGGCCTCCACTAGAAAAGAGAGGCCGATTGGAGGCTAGGCAACCACCCACCCAAAGAGAAAACTGTCTCAAGCAATTCCTAATGGAAGAAGCCCAACCTAACCCATGAGAAAAAGTTGCAGGGTCAGTAGATCACTGCGCTGCGGGATAAAGTCAAGCACCTGAGACCCCAAACAAACAAAAACATATCCTAGGTTGATCGGGAAGAACAGGAAGAGGTATCCTAACAAGTACAGCAATTAAAAGGCGAGTGGAAGAGATTTTGAAGAGAACTTCCGAGAGAAACCCTTACTATGATGATACTCCTTGACTTCGTCGAGAATAGGAGTCTCCATTTGTGCAAGAGATAATCGACGAGCACATTACTGTTGATGCCAAGATTCCTACTGGGCTGCCCAAATATGATGACCCGTCAGACCTGAATGAGCATCTACTATAGTTCGAGCACATGATATAGTTGCATGGGCACAATGAGTACATCCACGCCAAGGTTTGTGAATTGCACATGATTGGTTTGTGCACAGTGAGTCACCACGCTCTAGGGAATTGCACTTGATTGGTTAGTGAAATTGGAACCGACTTCGGTCTACTCATATGACCAGCTATGTGACAAGTTTCTCCACCAATTTGCTTACTCTAGTCAATTTTTATTTCCGTATACTAGTTCAATTAATGACGATGGACATTTGGTTCACGGCATAAGTCTCACACTTTATATGTAAAATTAGAAGTTTGAACTTAACAAAATTTTGACATGCATGGTATAAAAAAATAAAAGATAGTCCAATTAATATATATTTATTTTACACAAACTATACAGAACTTTTTCACAAAAACTATGTGCGAAAAAATACTGTTGATTGAAAAAGCTCATTTTACAAATTTAAATATTATTCGGAATAAATTAACTACAAAAAAATCCCTCTCTAGTTGCTGAACTTACAAAAGACACACCCGTTAAAAATAACCAATATTATGCTACTGAAAATCGGCTCACACTCGATGACTGGTCCTTTTATACTCTTTTATTTGTTAAAACTAAATTTTTATAGACTAAAATCTCATATAAAAATTTCATAAATACAATGTTATAATAACTAAAACCATGCTATGTTGTGAGTATGAATTTTCTGTTAATTCTCTCAACATAGTTTGCTTTGATTTCGAAAATAATAAATAGATTTGGGTTATCACATAAAAATTGCACAACGAAGACTTTTCGATCTCTAATTAAGTCATTAATTAAATAAAATTTATAGGTCGAGCCAAAATTAAAAAACTAGGAATAAATAACATACCACTCAAATGCATAAATAAAGTACTATTTACATAAATGAGTAGCTGTATTACTTTGTTTTGTTCCCACAAATTACTAATAAGATCCAACGAGATTACATATATCTTGAAATCGAATGATCATAAATATGAGGAACTGCCATTCTATTAAGATATATGAACAGAACAATTTTAATAATACCCCCTCAAACTATAAAATATTGGTTATCATATACAAGTTATATAATAAAAACTTCCGACATCTAATTAAGCCAATGATCGAAAGAAATTACAAATCGTATCCAAATAAGAGAATTAAAAAAAAAAAAAATAGGACTCAAATGCTATAAATAAAGTAATATTTATAGTGTCCGATTTTATGTCCACTTGATATATTTAAATATATAGCCGCATTAATATGTTCCCACAAAATTATTAAGATTCACTTTTAAAAAAATATTATATTGATGTCAAAATAACAAGTGACAATGTAAAAATTATCATTAATGATATGTATTAAATTATAATAATATTTTTTTAGTCGCTGGTAGTATTTTTTCGGTAAAAATAATTTTTGTTTTGTACAATATAACTCGTAAGTGATAAAAATTAATATTTTAAATTATCACTATTACCAATTAATGATACCCCTATAATGACAACTTAATGATAATAAAAAAATTATCACTATAATTTGTAATAAAATTTTTATTATTACTAAACTATCACCATATGTGTTAAAAAATAATTTGTAATTTAAATATATATATATATATATATATATATATATGCGTGGGAGATAAAGGTGCTATAGAATTGTCAATGGCGGTTAAGGATGGCTAATTGATTAAGGATGGCAATAATTGATTAAGGATATGGCTGATTGATTTTGCAAAGCCATGTGGCTTATTCTCAACCAACAAGCAGGTTTGGGAGGTCACTTCATGGAACTGCATCTTAGCCGACACACAGTTGTGTGTATATTATAGGCACATGTAATGCTTTCTTTGTAAATACAGCATAAGCTAAGAGTTTGAAAGAGAGATATATATGTAGTGCATGCATGAAATGTTTTAAGAAAAACAAGAGAGAAAAATAGCATGCGCCTGTTTGTGGGCAAAGAAAAATTACAAGGTTCTTGTGGACATATCAATTTTTGTCCAATTAAAGAGTGATACATATAAAATAATATATTAGTTTTTAATTTAAAATTTTCTATTGATCTTGAAATTTATTAAATTTAATTTCAAAAGTAAATAGTTAATTTCAATTAATACTCTAATATTTATTTTATGTTCAAATCAAATATTGATAAGTATCAAACATAAAGTATTTATGCCCATGAACTAATCAAATCAAAGATATTTCATATTATATCTTGATATTTCATATCATCTCTTTACACTTAATATTATCTCTTGATATTTGCTATTATCTTATCAAAGATATGAACCTCAAATAAGTTCAAGTCAATCTGGAAGCCTCCCACCAAGCATCTATATAAAAGGAGTAACCAAGGCTCATTCAACACACAACACAAATACCAACAAGTGAGAGGAGCTTTAGAGGAGTCCAGCAATTCTCTCAATCAAATTCAAGAAGATCCAAGGCATTCTTCGTAGAGCTCATATATTTTGACGTTTGATTCGAGATTAACGTGCATAGCCCTCAAATTGGCATTATTTTATTCAAATTAAATTCAAGAAATCTACAACATTCAACGTGCTCCTCGTGGAGCTTATATATTTTGGCGTTTGATTCGATATTAAAGTGCGAAGTTCTCGAATTGGCATTATTTTATTCAAATCAAATTCAGGGAGATCCACGATGTTCAAAGCATTCCTCGCGAAGCTCATTAAATTCAAGATCATATTTGAAAAGGAAGAATAAGAGGATTAGATTGGATATCGAATCCACAATTGATAGATTTTAATTTTATTTTATTTGTATGAATTTTCTTGTCTTGTAATTTTATTTATTGCAGATAAAGAAAATTTGTTGTTACAAATTTTTGGCATGCCCTCTGGGATGATATCTTCCTCTCATCTCTTTCTTTCATCAATACTGAAGTATCATGGCCGCCAACAAGACTGCAATACTAAAAATTACTACCTCAAATTTCTCATGTATTGTACCAAAAAGTGTTAGTGTCAGCACAAGAGCTATATCCCACAAGTTGCAATCATCTTCGAAGGTAGCTCCTTCGCTTGCTATGGAAAAGGCATTGCCACATTTTATTAATATAAATGAAGATGATGGAGACTCGAAGGAAGAATCCACATCATCCATTCTCAACTCAACATCAAATTTCTCGAGCATGGCGACAGTGTTGGCAAGAAGTGCTACAACCTTGGAGGAACAAATTGCAAATTTGACAAAGGCTGTTGAAGGGCTCATGAAGCATGTCCAAGAGCGAGACTTTCAAATCTCTAAATTGATGAGCAAAGTGGATAATCTTGATACAAGCTGCATGGTGGAAAAACAAATTGAAGCTCAGGACGAAGGCAAAACATCCACAAAGATATAGTCAACCAAAAATGAAAAGACTGCAACAAAAGAACTAGAAGTTTCTATTGGATTAATTCCCAGCAACCCACTGAAAGAGTTTATCATGAAGACTATCAAAGACAAACTTAATGGAAATTCTAAGTCATCTATAACTTACTCCAAGCCATATACTCAAAGAATTGATAACTTGAAGATGCCAATTGGTTACCACCTCCTAAAGTTTCAGCAATTTGATGCTAAAGGCAACCCAAAGCAGCACGTGGATCATTTCATTAAGACTTGTAAAAACGCTGGGACATATGAAGATCATTTGGTCAAGCAATTTGTTCGATCATTAAAGGAAAATGCTTTTGATTGGTATATTGATTTAGAGGCAGTCTGTATCGATAGTTGAGGGAAACTGGAACAAGAGTTCATCAATCATTTTTATAGCACTCGAAGGACGGTCAGTATGATTGAACTCACCAACTCTCACCAACGGAAAGAAGAACCTGTCATTGATTATATCAATCGCTGGAGATATTTGAGCCTTAATTGCAAAGATCAATTAACGAAGGCTTTAGAGATTGAGATGTGTATCCAAGGAATACATTGGAGTATTTGCTATGTACTTCAAGGAATTAAACCAAAAAAATTTGCAGATTTGGCAACTCGTGCTCATAATATTGAAATGAGCATGAATTTTGATAAACAAGAAGACTTAAGTAATAATGAAGATGAAGATGTTGGGGGCAATTAATTTTCATCTTCAAATCACAAATACCCCTTGATAAGAGTCTAAATTGTCAATAATACTCCCAAATAAGAGTATAAACTATCTAAAATTCTCAAGTCCACAAGTATTTGAATCCAATTTTCCAAGTTTCCAAGTCTTCAAAGTTCAAATCCATGGAACAAGTCTTCAAATCTCCAAGTTTTCAAATCGAAAAATCAAGTGTCCAAGTCTTCAAGTCAAAGGCTCAAGTCTTTAAGTCTCCAAGTCCAAGACTCAAATTTTTAAGTCTCCAAATCAAATATTCAAATCTTCCAGTCTTCAAGTCCAAAGCTCAAGTCTTCAAATTCCAAATGCTCCTTAATAAAAAATCTAAACTATCAATAATGCTCCCACATATGAGTATAAACTATCTAAAATTCTCAAGTTAAAGTCTTCCTATGTGCTCCTTGATAAGAGCTTAAACTTTCAATAAGGCTCCTAAGTACGAGCATAAACTATCTAAATATTCAAAGTCTCCCCATGTACTCCTTGATATGAGCTTAAACTTTCAATAAAACTCCTATATACGAGCATATACTATCTAAATATTTAGTTTTCTCATATGCTCCTTGATAAGAGTTGAAACTTTCAATAAAGCTCCTATGTATGAGCATAAACTATCTAAATATTTAAAGTTTCCCCATATGCTCCTTGATATGAGTTGAAACTTTCAATAAGCTCCTATGTACGAGCATAAACTATCTAATATTCAAAGTTTCCCCATGTGCTCCTTGATATGAGCTTAAACTTTCAATAAAACTCCTAGATACGAGCATATACTATCTAAATATTTAGTTTTCTCATATGCTCCTTGCTAAGAGTTGAAACTTTCAATAAAGCTCCTATGTATGAGCATAAACTATCTAAATATTTAAAATTTCCCCATATGCTCCTTGATATGAGTTGAAACTTTCAATAAAGCTCCTATGTACGAGCATAAACTATATAAATATCCAAATTCTCCCCATGTACTTCTTGATAAGCATGTAAACTATCTACTAAGTCAAGCTCAAGTAAACTCCTTGACGTGAATATAAATTATCAATCAAATTCAAGTGGATTCATTAACATGAGATTAAAATATCTATTCAAGTTAAATATGATCATTGATGCACAAGCCTAAACTGCATGTTACTCCTAGCCCGCATGAATATAAACTGTGTACGACACACCCTCCTCAAAAAAATATTTACTTTGAATTATGTTATGAATTGACCCTTTTGTTGGGCACCATAGCTCGAGGAATGCTTCGAGGATGTTCTTATTGCATATGCATGTAAAAAATGGAGAGAAAAGAAAGAAAACTTCTCAATTTCTTCAAGTCTTACCTCTTGCATGGATAATTCGCACATCTTTTGCCAAATCTTGAAGTGGGAGCATTTGTAGATACATCAATTTTTGCCCAATTAAAGAGTGACACATATAAAATAATATGCTAATTTTTAATTCAAAATTTTATATTTTTCTTGGAATTTATCAAATTTAATTCCAAAAGTAAATAGTTAATTTTAATTAATACTCTAGTATTTATTTTATGCTCAAATCAAATATTAATAAATATCAAATATAAAGTGTCTATGCCTGTGGACCAATCAAATTAAAGATATTTGATACTATATCTTGATATTTAATATTATCTCTTTACACTTGATATTATCTATAGATATTTGGTATTATCTTATCAAAGAGATAATCGTTATAGAAGTTCAAGTCAATCTGGAAGTTTCCCACCAATCATTTATATAAAGGAGGTGACCAAGGCTCATTCAACACACAACACAAATTCCAACAAGTGAGAGGAGCTTTGGAGGAATCCAGCAATTCTCTCAATCAAATTCAAGGAGATCTAAGGCGTTCTTCGTGGAGCTAACATATTTTAATGTTTGATTCGAGATTAAGGTGCATAACCCTCGAATTGGCGCTATTTTATTCAAATTAAATTCAACGAGATTCACAACGTTCAAGGTGTTCCCTGCGGAGCTCATATATTTTGGCGTTTGATTCGAGATTAAGTGCGGAGCCCTCGAATTGGCATTATTTTATTCAAATAAAATTCAAGGAGAACCACAATATTCAAGACGTTCCTCACGGAACTCATTAAATTCAAGATCATATTTGGGAGGGAAGAATTAGAGAATCAGATTACAGATTAAATCCACAGTTGATAGATTTTAATTTTATTTTATTCGTACGATTTTTTTTGTCTTATAATTTTATTTATTGCAAATAAAAAAAAATTGTTGTTACAGTTGTATTGTATCAACTTTGAAAATATTGAATATTCTATTGTTATATATTTTTTATCCTCTAAATTTATCAATCTCTTTCAAATTATATATTTGCACTCAACAATATGGATGTCACTAATTATCAATGGTGACAATTTAAACACTATTATTATTACTATTTAATTTGTAAAAATCATTAAGATGATAAAATAAAAATTTCTATCACTTAATATATATATATATATAATTAATAACAACTTCTATATTGTCATTTATTATTTTTTCTCCAGCTTATTTTTTCTTTTAGTGATTTAAGGACACTAATTAAATGTGTTTATCTATAGTACTGTATCATAAATATGCGGACCCACCTTGCATTAAGATGCATGAACGTGGACAATTTTAATAGTACCCCCTCACACTATAAATTGGTGAATGCCCATTTCACAACATCATCACTCTTAAGCATAGTACTAATCAAAACACACACAGAGACGCACGCACACAGAGAAAGAGATAAAATTACTGCAGATCATATACAATGGTTAGTGGTAATAACAGCAATCCCGCAGGTTGCCGAAGTGATGTCCGGGATGTCCGGCCACCCATGGCCAGCTATACGCCGAGCTTGTGGGGTGATACTTTCTCGTCGTTTACTTTGGATGAGAATGCACAAGCATCTTATGCAGAAGCCATTGAAGCCATGAAGACAGTAGCAAGAAGCAAGCTAATGGCGGCAAAATCTGCCAAACTGATTGCATTAGTAGACAGGCTTGAGCGTTTGGGGTTGGGCTATCACTTTGAGAAAGAAATTGAGGAGAAACTCCAAGAAATTTATGAATTATTCCATCATGCCAATGAAGAATACGATTTGTTCACCACTGCACTTGGATTTCGTTTGCTCAGGCAGCATCGCTATCACGTTTCTTGCAGTATGTCTTCTTCTATTATCTCTATATATAGCTTTTTATTTCTGACTTAAGTTTTATTTACATTATTTTCCAGAATATTATAAGATGTTTCATCTTGTATTACACTTCCAATTTATGCATCGTTTTATGGTGTGAGTGGCAGCCCTACTAGTCAGATACTCAATTTGGGCTGACTTTCAAAATATTAATTCTATGTAGCATAAGAATTACACTTGTATTACATACATACTTATAAGATCTAATATCTTAAAAATTATTTGCGACAAATATATGGATGTGAACTAACATTTTTTGGGACCTTACTGAAACAGCCATTTTTGAAAATTTTATGGATGAAGACAATAAATTCAAAGAAGCCTTTAATGATGATGGTGAGGCCTTGCTAAGCTTGTATGAGGCAACCCAAATTCGGCTTCATGGGGAAGACATTTTAGAAGAGGCTGTGGTGTTTAGTACCCACCATTTGACTCGCATGTTGCAGCAATTAGAGCCTCCCCTTAAAGATAAAGTGGAGGGAGCTCTCGAACAGTCGCTTCATAGGGGTGTTCCAATAATCCAAATACGCCTTTATATTCCTCTGTACGAAAAAGAAGTCTCGAGGGATGAACTACTTCTAAAACTAGCAAAATACAATTTCAACTATTTGCAAAATTTATATAAGAAAGAACTCTGTGAAGTCTCAAGGTAATATAATTAGTGATAACTTTAACTTAATCTTATTTCTTTTTCTTGTAGTGTATATTTAGTATTAATTTAGAATATTATTCTAATTGATTGGACGATATATAGTATGAATAGTGCGTTCAATTATAGATATTAAATAAAATTGCTAAATAATATTCTTTAAGAGATGATATATTAAGAAATCAATTTCTCTTGTTTTGTGAAGGTGGTGGAACAAATTTGACCTCAAGTCAAAACTATTGTATTCAAGAGACAGATTGGTCGAGTGCTATCTTTGGGGCACGGCGTTTCATTTTGAACCACAATATTCTTATATCCGAATTTGGACTGCTAAATGCATGCAAACCGTTTCGATGATAGATGATACATATGATAATTATGCTACACTTGAAGAAGCTCAACTTTTTACTGATGCTCTAGAAAGGTACATGTGCATCACTTCATGTTGTAAGTGTTTCATTTCTTTAATTCATTTTTTGTCCCTTCGAGATCTCAACCTCTTATAATTGGTAGTACTCTCACAAAGTCGATAATTCTTTTTATAATAATATCCACCTGAGTATATATTATGAACTATTATATATCTGTATTTCGTTTATGACATTATTATATATTTGAAGTTTAAAATTTATTTGAGTATATATCCAAGTAGGTAGTAATTAGTATGAAGTTTTTCATAAATTCTAATATGTGTGCATCCTCGGAGATGTTTGTACATACACATCTTCCATGTTGAGGAATATAATATGCGCATATAAATGTGACTCATCATATCTAAATATATCCATTATAATTTTGATGTCATAACAATAGAATTTGAAGTAAAATTAATTAACTTGATATTTATTTTTCTCAGGTGGAATATGGATGCAATCGATCAACTCCCAGACTACATGAAAATTGTTTACCAATTTCTTATGAGTACATATGATGATTTTGAATGCGACGCAACAAAACAAGAAAAGTTATTTGTTGTTCCTTATTTTAGAGAAGCGGTAAGCAATTTGGATCCTTTACTCCATGTTTTGTTTCATCTCTTATTCTAACTTGATGAATTTATGCAAAGTGATAATATTTTCATATTAATCTATATGTATCTATATGCTTGTTTTGGGTTGCTTGGATTAGGTGAAACAACTTGGTAGGGCTTACAACAAAGAGCAAAAGTGGATTATGGAGCGAGAGATGCCTTCATTTGAAGAATATTTTACCAATTCGGTGATTACCAGTTGCATCTATGTGACGTTCTCAGCGGCCGTCCCGGGCATGAAATTTGTTACTAAAGAAACCATTGATTGGCTGCTGAGTGAGCCTAAACTTGTAATATCTACTGCTAAGATGGGTCGGCTCCTCGACGACTTGGGCAGTCATGAAGTAAGCACTATTAGTCACTTCAATATTCATCCTCATATTATATTGAAAAATTATAAAATTAAGATTGTTCCTATGATTATTGGGAAAATGAGACTCGAAATTATTAGAGATAGCAATATAGGGTCATAAAAATTAAAAAATCATAAAAATAGACTTCGTTCGCTAAATAGTACTGTCAGCATTGGAATATGCTTGCATGGCGTTTACTCCCCCTAGGCTGGCACGCTTTCTTGTGCCAACATGCAAGCACTTTATTTTAAGACATCTCAAAATGAAATAAATAAATATTGTACATATACATATAAGGTCATCCTCTTTCACCTCTTCTAAGTTTGATAAAGAAATGTAACTATAACTAACTTATAAGTTTAATAAATTGCTATATCAATACTTTTCAAATAGAAAAATGGCAACAAAATTAGTCTGTCATTTATCTTATTTTTTTCTAGAAATTATTACATCATTAATCATATTAACAAATCATATATATCGAAATCCCACTTTGATGTATCCATAAGGAGTTACTAAACGTTACAAGTAAGATGCAGTTGTACTTATATTATGTGATTAGACAAATTAATACTGACAAAATTTCAGTACGATAATTTAAATGCTAATATTCGTTATAATTCATGCATTTGAAGCGCGAGAATAGGAAGGGAACAATGCTCACTGTGGTGGATTGCTACACGAAAGGGCACGGTGTATCAAATGAAGGGGCTCTGTCTAAGTTTGAGGAACTAGTCGAGGATGGATGGAAGAATATGAACATGGAATGGGTCAAGGAAACTCAAGTCCCTGAGGAAATGGTCATGCAACTTCTGAATTATGCCAGGGTGGCTCAGATCACTTACAAGAAATTTGAAGATGGATTCACTTCCAAAAAATATGAAGATGGATTCACAAATCCAGAAAAAAATTTGGCTCCCTATATTGTGGCTCTATTTGTGGATCCCATAGCCGTCTGATCGTAATTAAGGTGCAAAAAGACTATGGCCTAGGAATAAGCTACCTTATGTCTTCTTATATTTATTACCTTCTTGTCTTTGTATGTTGTTGGATTTCTGTTTGTGTGCGTTGTGGAAGATGTGGCTAACTAGCTAGGGGGTTAAGCCATGCATATGTTCTTAGCTCTAGCTTGAACTAGTGGTATCACTTTGTATTGGCTTCCCTTTGTTGAATGGTAATGTCCTTTAAAGCTCTATTTTCTATCAATAAAATAAAATAAATAATAAATATTTTCATCTCTGAATCGATGACTGAAAGCCCCATCCTTCATTTAGAGACAAAATAATTGAGTTTTTGAATTTTAAAGTTTTTCTCTGAACCCGTCTCTAATATCAAAAACTTGAAATTAATATTTTTTTTTTTATTTGTATAATAGACTGTACATGTTGTACTGCAATAAAAGGTTCATATATAATTGTCAAAAGATACAATTGTCTCATGCACACTCAAAACCAATGATGCACCCCAATCAAATTCTTTAACAAAATGAGATTATTAACTCTAGATATTACTTGATAGTATTTACATATGCATATACTTACACACACACACACACACATAGGTGTATTTTACACGAATATAACTCAAAAACTCCACCCCTTTAAACATAGATCACATTTTTTTTTTTTTTGGCAAGTTTTAGACTCGTTTCGGACTTAGATGTATATTTTCAGATTTTGTTCATTTTGCAATGATATTGAAGGTCCATATACTCGTACCAAATTACGAAAAAATATTGAATGAATAATTCAGCCCAAAAACTATGATACAACAATCTATCAAGTTAGATTTCTTTTGTATATCATTGAACAAGCTCAAATGCTTCTATTGCTAATTGAATTATCAGGATTATTCTTATTTATGACTAATTCTGATTTTTTACAACTACAATGACAATTATGTAAAATGGGGATATTTTATACCGGGCCATTGAAGCCCATTTTATAAACATTTCCCAATTTCAGAAATTCTCGGCCCACCAAAGCCCGTAAAAAGAAGCAAAGAAGAGGCAACAAAAAGGTTCTACGCATATGCCGGGCCAGAATTAAGACACTCTGAAGCCCATATATTATTTTGGTGATATCACTATAATTTATTTATAAATTGACCAAATTTACATTGTCATATTATTATGCAAGTACAATATGAACAAAACCTTACCCCTAAAAAAAAAAAAAAAAGAAAAAAAAGTGCAACAAGCCATCGTCTACATTTTCTCTCAAAATCCAAATATTATCTCGAGTACAAGATGCATTCACATACACTACACTATCAATATTGACAATTTAAAATATAATTTGAAGTTTGAAATAATCACAATAACCATATTACATGATGGAAAAAAAATTAATATAGTTCAACTTAAAAATTATTGAACCACACGATAAAAAGAGCTCAGTAATTGAGTGAGTGGCTGAATGCCCTCATTTAGTCCTTGTCCAAGGACAAAGTGAAAGTGCCAATTCTTGGCCCATCTCAATGGAGAACTTTTACCGTTTTTATTTCCTTTTTTCTTTTTTTTTTATTGGAAGAGAACTTTTACCTTCAATTTATGATGTTGGCATATTTATATATAATTTACAGATAAATAATGTTTATATAGATATTATCTAATTAAAGATGATAAATTGTTGCATTATATAATTATAATTTTTTTATGAAAAAGAGCAAATGCTTAAATGGAAAAAGGAAATGCCAGTCACAATAATAAATATATATGATAAGTGTTATTATAATTGTTATACTAATATTTCTTTTAACTGTTATTCTATCGCTGCTAAATATAATTTACTTATGTTATTTTTTAATCAAAAACTTAACAAATGAAAAGAAAAAGGTGAAAGTACAAAAATCAAATTATGATGAGTAGTTAAAATCGTCCTCATATATATAACGTACTCTACAAACTCTAAATATATGTATATATGTTATTAAAAAAAGACAAAAATATAAAATTATTTCCTTTAAAAACTTGTTTGAAAAAAAAATTAGGGTATGTCCTTTCAGTTAATTAGAAAAAAATCCCTAACCCTACTTTCATTGTAGTGACCAGTCCCCATTTGAATTTTTAAACATTAAACTCCCCATTTTTTTACAAAACTTAGGAATCACTCTCCATATCTTTTATAAAGACCTATATATCATTGTAGTTGGAAAAAACAACAAAAATACCTGAGAAATGTCTTTTTCTCTTCAAGAAGAACGCTTTTTCTTTTTTTTTTTTCCTGAAATCGACGACTACTCCAAGCGGCCAAACAAAAGGGCGCGAAACCATTCTTCTGCCATTGACGCGAGAAAGGAAAAAAAAAAGACACCAAAATTTCTGTCATTTTTCTACGATAATGGAAGGAGAAACAGCGGCAACAAGAAGCGAAGTACAAAAAGAAGTGATCAAAAGAAACAAATGTGTGTTTCTGCATTTACAGTTTTAAATGTCCGTGATTTTTTAGTGTTACACTTATTTCTTGTCTATTTTCTCATGTTTAGGGTTTTTATTCCTTTTTTAGTTGTTAAACATTTGAACCCATTTGATATATATAATTTTTGTTGTGAGATGGAAAATTTCTGATTTGTACTTGAAATGCATGAAAGTTGTACTTTACCTTTTTGGGATTTATACTTCTTTTTACCTGAAATTATATAGTGAAATTATCTGAAAGTGATAATATATTATCTGTAGTACAAAATATCAAAACTTGCAGTACATATTAGACAAAATTGTAGTATATAATTAGTGTAACTGCAGTGCATTTTAGAAGCAAATGTAGTATAAATATTCAAGCTTGCAGTACACATTAGGCAAAAATATAGTATATAATCTGTGTAATTAGAGTACATTTTAGAAGCATCTATAGTACAAAACATTCAAACCTGCAGGTTAAATGAAATTATAGTATATAATTTGTGTACATGCAGTACATTTTATAAGCATTTGTAGTACAAAAACATTCAAGCCTGCAATATACATTAATTGAAAGTATAATATATAATCTGTGTATCTGCAGTACATTTTAGAAGCAACTTTAGTACAAAACATTTAATCTTGCAGTATATATTTAACAAAAGTGTAGTATATAATCTGTGCATCTGCAGTATATTTTAGAAGCAACTGTAATATAAAACATTCAAGCCTGCAGTATATTTTGTACCCCATGTTGGTGATATTTGTACTTAATGTGCTGATATTTTGTACTCCATATTGGTGATATTTGTACTTAACACACTGATCTTTTATACTCCATGTTGGTGATATTTGTACTTAATGTCCTAATATTTTGTACTCCAATTTGGTGATATTTGTATTTAACGTACTGATCTTTTGTACTCCATGTTGGTGAATTTGTACTTAATGTCCTAATCTTTTGTACTTCAATAGTTGATACTTCGTATCTAATGTGCTAGTGTTTTGTACCCCAGGATACAGAAGACATCAACACAATCCAGGTAGCAGATGAACCACCCAACTCAAAGATTGAATCGCCTAATCTAGGGGTGGCAACGGGGCGGGTTTGACAGGACCCGAAACCCGCCCCGCTTTAGACTCCTAAATCGGCGAGTCTAACCCACCAAACCCGTTTTTCTTTTTTTTCTCTTTTTTTCTTTTTTTCTTTTTGCTTTTTTTATTAAAATATATAATTTTACAACTCATATATTTTCAAAATTGATTAAGATATACATACACAAATAATATGTATATATGTATAGAAAATTAGAATCCAATATACAATAAGTTTCTAA
This sequence comes from Jacaranda mimosifolia, assembly GCA_018894105.1. Taxonomy (NCBI): domain Eukaryota; kingdom Viridiplantae; phylum Streptophyta; class Magnoliopsida; order Lamiales; family Bignoniaceae; genus Jacaranda; species Jacaranda mimosifolia. The sequence continues at coordinate 12,380,568 of CM032120.1, read as the reverse complement.
CACTATTTTTCAAATTTTAAAATAAAATATCCATATTAATTGATTTTAGTATATGTTTTATCATTTTTATGATGATTGAATGAGTACAAAATTATTATTTATTTGATGAAATATATATATATACACTATTATAATCCTAATTTCTTATGTTTTATGTACATATATTATATATAATATATTTATAATATATTATATATTAATTATACTGGGCGAGTTTACTTAAACCCATAACCCGCCCCGAACCCGATCGGGTCCATAAAATTAGGACCCATAACCTGTTTATTTGACTCCTAACCCGCCCCAGGACCCGGTCTACCCGGACCCATTGCCATGCTTAGCCTAATCCCTATCAAGGAAGGACTGATTATAGAGATCATGCTTATATTCCAATAAAAGAATTTGAGTATAATACGAGGGTAATAATGGAGTTATGTTGAAGTACACTTCAATTAAATTGAAACTGAGCAGTGAATTTGAGTACAATATGATGGAAATGAAGTACAAACGTAGAACAAACAAAGAATAAATGATGTTATGTTAAAGTACACTTCAATTAAATTGAAATTGGGTAATGAATTTGATTATAATATGATGAAAATGAAGTATAAACGTAGAACAAACAAAGTATAAATGGTGTTATGTTAAAGTACACTTCAATTAAATTGAAATTTGGCAGTGAATTTGAGTACAATATGATGAAAATGAAGTGCAAATGTAGAACAAACAAAGTATAAACAGGTTTTATGTTAAAGTACGCTTCAATTATATTGAAATTGGGCAGTGAATTTGAGTACAATATGATGGAAATGAAGTACAAACATAGAACAAACAAAGTATAAATTGGGCAGTGAATTTGAGTACAATATGAGAGAAATGAAGTACAAACTTAGAACAAACAAAGTATAAATGGTGCTATGTTGAAGTACACTTCAATTAAATTGAAACTGGGCAGTGAATTTGAGTACAATATGAGGAAAATGAAGTACAAACTTAGAATAAACAAAGTATAAATGGTGCTATATTGAAGTACGCTTCAATTAAATTGAAATTGTGCAGTGAATTTGAGTACAATATGATAAAAATGAAGTACAAATGTAGAACAAACAAAGTATAAATGGTATTATATTGAAGTACACTTATTGCAATTGAATAATTAGTCTCTAATAATTATAGTGATGGTCAAGTACAATATTTTGAGATTATCGGATCAGGCGAAGTACGTATTTGTACGGGTGATAGGGTGGATATTATCGTCAAATGCTCATTTGTTTACATCTTTGAAAGCATAAGTATTCTTTACATTATTGCGATTGATAACATTCATTTGTTGAACACTAGTGGTTAACACTTTAAAACTTTAACATTATTTTATTCATATGATAAATATTACACACATTTTTAGAGTTTGGTTATTAATTACCAAGACTTAAATAGCAAATCATGGAACAAATTTCAATTCAACAATATTAGTAAAAATATTATTAAGAAATGAAGTACATAATGGCCGAAATGAAGTACAAATGTCATGAAATCAAGTATAATTATCCCAGATTGAGGTACAAAATAATTGATATATCGAAAAACATGCAAAAATGCTAATTTCACACTAAATCAAATACATAATTGTCAAAATGAAGTACAAATGTCATGAAATCAAATATAATTCTCCCATATTGGGATACAAAATAATTGATATCTCAAACAACATGCAAAAATGCTAATTTCACACTAAATAAAATACATAATTGCCTAAATGAAGTACAATTGTCAAGAAATCAAGTATAATTCTCCCATATTGGAGTACAAAATAACTGATATCTCGGATAATATGCAAAAAATACTAATTTCACGCTAAATAAAATACATAATTGCCTAAATGAAGTACAATTGTCAAGAAATCAAGTATAATTCTCCCATATTGGAGTACAAAATAACTGATATCTCAGATAATATGCAAAAAATACTAATTTCACGCTAAATCAAATACATAATTGCCGAAATAAAGTACAAATGTCATGAAATCAAGTATAATTCTCTCATATTGGAGTACAAAATAACTGATATCTCGGATAACATGTAAAAATATTAATTTCATACTAAATCAAATACATAATTGCCGAAATGAAGTACAAATGTCATGATATCAAGTATAATTCTCCCAGATTGGAGTACAAAATAGCTGATATCTCGGACAACATAATTCTTGTATTTAAATGACTGCAGAGTAGACACCGCATAATTCTGAACTCTTGAGCATCCTTGAATGTCTAACCCTCTCCATATATACAATTCCTCCATGCATCAATTGAGTTGCCAATTAAAGCCAATTCATTGTGCGATGCATTGGTCGAATCAATTTCCTCCTCGACTGCATCCCTTGAGGTTGACAAATGAAGTACAATTTTAGGTAAAATAAAGTACAATATGTAGAATAATTCAGTATGGTCGTGTAATTTCAAATAAACGAAGTACAATTTCAGAATAATAGAAGTATAAAACGCTATCAATTGCAGTACAATTTTAGATAATCAATAAGTAAAGCACTTGAAGTATAGAACTTTAGGTAAAATGAAGTATAAAATTAATAGAACTTTATAAAACTTAAATAATAAAGTACAATTTTACGTAAAAGGTTAAGTATAATTTTATATAAAAAAGAAGAACAATTTTAGAACACTTGAAGTATAAAACCTTAGCAATTGCAATACAATTTTTGGATAATCCATTAGTTGAACACTTGAAACTTAAATAATAGATTCAGATAACTGAAGTAAAAGTTTAAATAAAATGAAGTATAATTTCAGAACACTTGAAGTATAGAACTTCAATGAATAGAGTACATGTTTAGGTAAAATGAAATATAATTTCAGAAAACATAAGTACAATTTTATATAAAAAGAAGTACAATTTTAGAACACTTAAAAGTATAAATCCTTAGTAATTGCAGTACGATTTTAGATAATCCATTAGTAGAATACTTGAAATATAAAACTCAAATAATAGATTCAGATAATTGAAGTACAAGTTTAGATAAAATGAAGTACAATTTTAAATAAAGTGAAGTACAATTTCAGAACACCTGAAGTATAAATCCTTAGCAATTACAGTACTAATTTTTGATAATCCATTAGTAGAACGCTTGAAGTATAAAACTTAAATAATAAATTCAAATAACTGAAGTACAAGTTTAGATAAAATGAAGTACAATTTTGGAACACTTGAAGTATAGAACTTCAAGAATAGAGTACATGTTTAGGTAAAATGAAATATAAAATAAAGTATAATTTCAGAAAATAGAAGTACAATTTCAGAACACCTTGAAGTATAAAACCTTAGCAATTACAGTATAATTTTTGATAATCCATTAGTAGAACGCTTGAAGTATAAAACTTAAATAATAAATTCAGATAACTGGAGTACAAGTTTAGATAAAATGAAGTACAATTTCGGAACACTTGAAGTATAGAATTTCAATGAACAGAGTACATGTTTAGGTAAAATAAAGTATAAAATAAAGTATAATTTCAAAAATTAGAAGTACGATTTCAGGACACTTGAAGTATAAAACCTTAGCAACTGTAGTACAATTTTGGATAATCAATAAATAGAACACTTGAAGTATAGAACTTCAATGAATGAATTACATATTTTGGTAAAATAAAGTATAATTTCAGAAAACCAAAAGTATAATTTTAGATAGAAGGCGTATAGTTTGAGAACATTTCAAGTATAAAGCGCTAGAAGTTGTAGTACAATTTTGGATAATCCATTAGTAGAACACTTGAAGTATAGAACTTACATAATAGAGTACAATTTTTGTGAGATGAAGTACAATTTTAATTGCAATGAAGTATAATGTAGAACGTTCCAAGCAGAGAAAGATTTTCAAATAAACAGAGTACAATTTCAGAACACTTCAAGTACAAAACTTTACAAACTGCAGTACAATTTAGATTCTATTGAAGTATTACCTTAAAACATCACTGCTCTTCTTTGCAGTACAATTTCAGAACACTTCTTTGCACTACTGCTCTTCTTTGTAGTGGCAACTCTCTAACACTTGATTGAACACTCCTACTTCACTACTAGTTGACATCATCGAAAAAATACAAGAAACTCATAAGCAACTGAGAAGAGACCGAGAAGAAGAAGAAACCCGAAAATGATGAAAATAAAAAGAGAAAAAGATAATGTAGATGTCGTGTTGGTGGTTGTTGGCTCCGACGATTATTCTCGTTCCCATTGCGGAGCTTGTTGCGTTTTTTCTTTTCTTTCTATTTCTGGTAATGAAAGTACATATGCCAGGGTTTACTGTTTGCTTGTGCGGATGATGAAGAAGTGAAAAAAAATGAGTGAAAAATATTATACTTAAGGGCATTTTTGTCAAATCAAGTTAGTAGGGAGTGATATTTAAAGTTTTAACAAAACTAGGGAGCTTATTATAAAGAAAATCAAATGGAGACTGATCACAAATTTGAAAAGTGCTTTTGGTACTTTTAAATAAGTGGCCCATGTCCTTTTGGCTTTTGGATGTTTTATAGAAAATATTTTGGGAGAATAGATTTTTGGGAAAAAATTTAAGGAATGTGTCATGTGTTTTCTTTTGGTTTGGGAAAATATGAAAAATAAATTGAGAATGAGTTTGTTTTTTTGTGTTTTGGAGGAAAACAAATTTTACTGTTGATGTTAAATCAGTTCTCTTTTGATTAAATTTGTAGGGTGAAAGTGATTTTTTTATATATATACTTGTACTGATTAAAATTAGCATGTAGGGTTTTTTGAAATTATTTTGTGAAGATTTTTTGGGTATGGAAATTTTATTTTTTGAAAAAAAAATTAAAAAACATATATCTATTTTATAATGATTGTGGGAGAATGAAAATTTTTTAGAAAAAGCCAAAAGAACAGTCCCTTACTTTTTTTCCTCGTTAAAATTCAAGGTTCAAAGATTCGATAGTCACCATAATTATCCTTTATTCCTATATTGTCACATCCCACTCAACGCATATTGGTACCAATGGCGACTGTCATCTGATCTTTCTAACTGCAATTCTTCGCCTAAATCATTCCACCGATGGCTCAACAGCACCAACAGCCGGAGCTGCTCCGCCGCCACCACGAACCACCACTTGGCGGTGAAGAACTCCCTCAACTTCTAATCATACGCCCTGCAGCAGTCTTCACCGTGTACGAGCAAGAATTCTCAACCAAATTCAACGTTCTCAAAGCCTACGAATCCCCACTCCCAACAGAAGCATTCTTGCAGAAACATGCCCAATCGGCAAAGGCCATTCTATGCTTCGGCAAAAGCCCAGTAACCGCCGAGCTTCTCCACCAACTCCCGTCTCTCCAGCTAGTCGCCACCGTCGGAACTGGGGTCAACCATATAGACCTACCGGCGTGCCGGCGCCGGGGAATTGCTGTGACCAATACTGCCGATGTGTACTCGGAGGACACGGCGGATTATACGGTGGGGTTGTTGATTGATGTGATGAGGAAAATTAGCGGTGGCGATGGGTTCGTGCGCGGGGGGCTTTGGCCTCAGATCGGCGAGTATCCTCTTGGTTTCAAGGTGAATACAATTCTGTATCTGAAGAATTTCATTAATTTACTGTATAATTTCCTCGATCTCGATTTCAGGTGGGAGGCAAACGGGTCGGAGTAGTTGGGCTGGGCAACATCGGCTCAAAAGTGGCGAAAAGGCTAGAAGCATTCGGCTGTAAAATCTCATACAATTCAAGAAACAAGAAACCATCAGTCCCTTACAATTTCTATCCCACTGCCTGCGAACTCGCATCTCAGTCCGACATCCTGGTAATCTGTTGTTCCTTAACAGAGAAAAGTCGACACATGATCGACGACGATGTAATGGCGGCACTGGGAGAGAATGGGATCATCGTCAACGTCGGGCGAGGGCCGATTATTGATGAGAAAGCACTGGTGAAACGCTTGGTGGAAGGCAAAATAGCTGGGGCTGGGCTGGATGTGTTTGAGAATGAGCCTACTGTTCCGCCGGAGCTTTTTGGGATGGATAATGTAGTCATGTCGCCGCACAAAGCTGCCTTCACCAAAGAAGCATTTTGGGAAGGTTTCAAAATTATAACGGGTAATTTAGAGGCTTTCTTCTCAAACAAGCCCCTGATTTCTCCAGTCACGGATGAATAGTTAATGAAGTCCTCAGCAAACACATTGAGGCTCCAGATGAGTCGAATCTCCGAGCTCAAAAGTTCAATCTTTATTTTAAGTCGATCTGAATCTGTTTTTAAGTATTTAGCTCATATAGTAGGAGGTTTATTATGTCCCAACTTCTCTTTGTTAGAAACTTAATTGCGCACTAATTTAAGCATATTGTATCCCTGGCGTTGATCTGAAAGAAAGCACTTGGCTCTTCCTGCATCCATGCATAAAGGATTAGTAAGTAGGATCCTCAAAGTCCATATGCCCTTCCTACATCCATAGAAATAATGAGCAAGTAGGATCCTCGAAGCCCATCCAAGTCAAATGGTCCCATAGAGGATCTAACTAGCTTATAATATCATATGATTGTTTCATCTTCCTTTTCACATTTACCCTAGGCAACCTAGCTATGGGACATCAAATTGATTATTAATATAATTCTATTTAATTCATTTTAGGTGGAAAAATTGTATACTATATAAATAAGGCTGGAGTTCGACTTCGTTGCACCTTAAACCCACTCGTTCGAAAGTTAATCCTTTTTTGAAACATGAAGGGAAAAGGCAAAAGGCAAAACCAGCAACGACAAGAGGCAGAAACTAGCAAGTCTTAGATACATAATCAGCAATCCATACATAGTAGTGATGCAGTAATGCGAATGTCCAAAATTGCACGATATACAAGCCGGAAGCTTACATTGAGAAATTTCTTGACAAACGTGACGCTTCAACCGAGGAATAAATAACCTTGATACATCTAATAAGTTTGATGACATCTGAGGACCGACGAATTTACAAGTTGATAATTATTTCAAGAAATTCTACATAGACCCAAAGACACTAATTGGGAATATAAGGCTCAAACAAAGTTACACAAGGATTAGGGTCATATTGCATAATTTCTGCAGCACGTTCAAACTCTTCTCGCAGGACCCTAATACTATACTTGTCCACCACTCTGCCAAGATCATGAGTTACCTCAAATGGGTCCTCAATGCATATCAAGTGGCGGTCATTGCCGATCCTCCTCGTCCAGTCTTTAGCTCTCTTGCTGTAATAAGGTTCCACATCAGTTATTTTGCTCGAGCAAGCTTTCATACCCAGCCCATTCCCCTTGTTTTATTGTGCGAAATGGGAAAACGAGCGAACATAGAAAAGCAAAAGCCAAAAGAAATCCTCTCTAAATTGCTGGAATATGGTGAAAAGACATGCCAACTCCGAGAAACAATGTCAGTAAAATAAGGCACATGCATCAAGCTAACTGCTAACGTATGTGCATGCTCAAAAGTCAGAACAATAAAGGAGCATATATATATCAAGCAAAGTGTTTCTCACCTCAGAGTGCTTCCTGTGCGAACTGATACAACATCATTTGCATAATCATGACAACAAGCCCAATAATGGAAAAAGCCCCAGACCAATTGAGCAATACTTTCCCCATTTCTGGACCCAAAACTTTGAAGCTTTTCCACTTGATCAAAATAAGCACATTCAACATTGTCTATAGTTGCAAAATAAGTAATCTCCATTCCCTGTCAAAGATAAGAAAGAACGGATTAGAGTAAATTTAAAACTTCATTGCTGGTAGGCAGGACTGAAAACGAGCAATGAGTGAAGAGGCAACACAGGACCGACATTCAAAGTCAAGCTCCTACAGCAAGTTCTAGTCAATGAACCAAATAGCATACCGAACCCTAAACCCTAGGTTTCATTCTTTTCACCCCAAAATCTTGAACCCTACCTAATTGAGAAACCAAAAAGGCCAAGATAACATAATCCAGTGTCACGTTATCTCCATTCTCCCATCACTCACCATCATCTGCCATTCACTCTCAAAGCCATTTCTCCTCCATTCTCTGCTACTGTCTACCTAGCCGTCTATCCAACTCCCCCAGCCAAGTGAAAACCCTCAAGACCAACTCTAACCCCAATTCCAATATCGGCAGCGAAGTCTCCAACAGTGATGAGGGAGAAGAAACAGAAGCAGTGCTGAGCAGAAGCAGTGCTGAGATGAGGCCTTTACGATGACAGCAGCGCATGGGACCTCTAAGATGGTAGCAGTGCAGAGCATGTCTTGGATCCGTGCACCTCCTTCCCAAGATCTGGGCGGAGCTCAGGGAAGAAAGAAAAAAGGAAGAAAAGGGTGCCATGGTGGTGCTGTTGGTCCCCCTCCCCCAAACCTCATATCTAGCTTTTTCTTCTTTTCCTTGACCTTGTTTTTGGTTCTCTTTTGATCATTTCTTTCGGCAATCAAAAATCCACTGTCGATTGTTGAGCTTTTTGTTTTGTTTCCAGAAATTTGTTTAATCTGTTTGCACCCTAATGAGCATTTGGACTTGATAAGCTTGGGCTCAGCTCGATCAATATTCAGCTCAGGAGCTCAAGCTCTTTCTTGTTGTCTCAAGGTCAAACTCTAGCCACTGAAAATAGGCTCGTCAGCCTCGAGCTCATTATATGATGCTCAAGCTCAGCCCAGCACAGTTCATAAAACTCAACTCATTTCCACCACAATCCAACATGCTTATGTTTGTAGATATGTGGCTTGTATACAGATGGAAATTCCAAAGTACCAATACAGAAGAAAACAGATCAAAAGCATTATGCGCAAATATTCAAGCTCGGTTATTATTTCATACCTGCAAGCAAGGAAGAATAGGAGGCCTGCGCTGTTGTAGAAAATGAATGCACATTAATACATACCTGAAACAATATTGAAGTAGTTGGTTAGCCAAAAGAAATAAAGAAAGGCTGGAAATGCAAGGAGAACTGGCTAAATAAGGTAACTCACGCATAACTCGAGAGTGTTCCTTGGTAAGTTTCATTGACTCCTCGTGATTTAGCCCAATGCTTCACGATGAATGCCAGCTGCCGGAGTCTTACATCAATCTTCGCATAATCATGAAGCAACTTGGTATTTACAACAGCTAACACATTGTTTACACAAACGTCACAGGAAATACCCGTAACTGGATCCATGAGCTTAACTAGAGGAACTCTGGCTCGTGTAAGTGCCTGGAAAAGAAACATGAATAGAAACTAAGATTGAAATACATATCCAGGACCTCCATAGAGACCAGCAAGAAGAAAAAGGTGGAGGAGCAAATTATGCCATCCATCATAATCATATGCAAGCATGGTTCTCACACAAGGATAGGAAATGAACTTCTAGACATAATTTTATAAGACACACAGATGAAAATTAGAATTCAAGTAAGTTAGAAAAGCACAAGCAAACAATATTCACCTGCACATTCTGCAGATTGTCTGACTGCAATATGTCTGCCAGCTTTAGCAAAACCTCAGACTTTTCGATGTTCCCAAGCTCCATTGCAAGGCAAACATCAATATCACTCTTTGAAAAGCCAAATGAGTTGGCACATGATCCATAAAGATATAGTCGAGCCTCAGGCCATTCTTTGCGCACAAGCTTCTCCAATAATGTCAACAATTGTTCTTGCTTGACCTTTTCTTCATCAGCTGGGATCAATGACTTCAACACTGCTAAAAATGGATCACTAAGCCTGTTTATGTCGCTACGACATGTTGTCTGCCTTTTATGATTTCTCATCCTCTGACTCATTATCCACTTTCCTCTCTTATCAGATCTGTAATCCTGATCAATGAGGGCAAAGGTGAGCTACCAAGAAAGAGAAGTTCGTGTCCACATAATTATTTGTCAGCCAAATTTTTAATGCTTCAGAAAGTAACCAGTATCTAAAGATTAATTGTTCAGACAAGTCTGAAAAGAACAACATAAAGCCATTTTAACTACAGTAATCTTATCAAGACTTAAGAACTATTTTGTTAGTATAGATGCAAAATAGTTTCTAACAATGATATAGAAAAAATATAGTAGAAATAAACATATCAACCTCATCCTGTCATTCAAACATTTTTCCTAAAATTGGTCAGTTGCATTCACAGATGCAGGAATTGCAAAAATTACAAGTTGATGCCAAAATAAGAAAATCACTAGCTTAATCCATTAATTTATCTTTTCACCAAATAGAAAACCAGTTCAACCAAAAAGAATATGACAAAAGCTAATCTAGGTCCATTTGGAATGAACTTGTACAAAAGATACATAAGCTAGTCACTAACTTAACCAGATTCAAAAAAGTACCGACCATAAAAAGAAAAAGATAGTTGAATCCTTTATTAATTATACGAATAGGGGGTCTTATAAATATATATATATATATATATATCAGGAAGAAAGGCATATATTCCAGATGAAATTGAGGGCAACGCATATCATATGAACCAGTCTCCACTTGTAGACGCTGATGTTGCCAAATCACAAAATATATCCATTACCAAAGGCCACAAAGATAATGATGAAATTTGGCATAACATTCTTAATGGTTCTGTATTCCAATGCACTTTTATTTGAGAGGCTTAACTGTTCTGTCAACCATATCAATCCCAAATCAATAGATCAATTCATTTAGCTTAATTTCATGAAAAGTTATATGTTAATAACCTTAAATTTCATGAAAAAAGTTATATACAAATAATTTTATGTTAAGTGTTAAATAAATGCATAGCTATTAACTATTTAAGTCATGCAGTTTTCATTTCTTGCAGTGGCAACCTTGAGAATGGTCCATGGGTGTCAGACTAGCAAAGTTCAATGAACAATGGAGAAAGATGATGCATATGCCCCAGAATGAGAATAATTATAGAATTTCAAAGTATGGATACATCTATTTCAATGTTATTATCTTGTATAACAGATAATGACTCTTCATTGCCAGTAGTCATTCAGTATAAGCAATGCTTCCACAATCCAAATGTTCCAAAATATGTAGCAGAACAGGATTACCTTCTGTCATTTTCCAATTTCTATTAGAATTCTCTTAAGATGTTAGGAAATGTTTTTACAGAGATACATATTTAAAACTTTCTATCGCAGTTTTGTGCCCTCAATGCTGGGAAGAGGAAGTTAACATCTAAACGTTCCACCCATGCAAATCATTAATAGCACTTGGGTTGACAGATTAAATGCCTCCAACAATATTAACGAGTCACATTTATGATGCAATTACATCTAATGTAATTTATTCTATTTCAAATTAAACAAGGAAAAATTCTTTGTGAAATTTGATAGAAAGGAAGTATGACTACTCACATTTCTCAAAAATCAAGAACAAAAAAAAGTGCACAGAGATTACCTTGTCACGATGATACTTCTTTTTATCACTCTTCTCAACAGATTCATCTTCAAGTCCTAAAGAACCCATAAGCCGATCCTCCAAATCATCCATCTCAGTCCGCTGACTATCTCTGTTCATTTTATCCTGCGCAGCACATCCCAATTCCCCGCCATTTTCACCATCCTCACCATGAAGTTCCATCATAGACTCCTCAATATCAAAAGCCGAAGAAGACTGAAGGCTACTTCCAGCCGGTGGACCAGGGGAATCAAGCTGATTACTTAATCCTTCATGCTTATATAAATCACCAGAATTACGCTTACTCTTATCCATATGATCAGAAGTCCTCCCATACCCATAGTCCCTGTTCCTCGCATTCTTTATGTTACTTGAAAACCCCGGAGGTGGTGCCACCGCCCTGTAACTCCCATTATCTCGTTGCTTTCTCCTGTTGTTACTATTACTACTTCGTTCTTGCTCGTAACCCCTCAATACATTAGAATTTCCACGTCCATTCCCGTTGACCTCAACAGGATTGATGGGAAACCTATTAAGATTTCTATCCATCCCCAAACCCCCCTCCATGTAAGAATTCCCAAGTTTATTCTCTCTATATAAGCTCTGATGCAAAACATCTCCAACTTCATTCTGCAGGATATCACGATTCAGAGACCCAAAGATGAGATTTTGCTCCGGCTGAAGAACCACGCTTGGCTTGGAATTGCCTGCATAAGACCCTAATGTCCTTGTTTCATCACTCAGCGGAATTTGGTTAGACTGAAGATTAAATTGACGCGAACTGTAATTGAATCCCCCAGGTGGCGACGAGAAATCAGGGTTTAAATTAGGGTTCGCGATAGGGTTTTGCTGGAAGTAATTGTGCGGTGCAAAAGGTGGGGAAGGAGAGTGGTTCCAGGGGGAGTAAGGGAAATCGGGGCCTTTGGATGGGAACACTGCGTGCTGAAGAGGAAAAGGGGGGATTGTGGGGCCGAGCGCCGCGACCGCCGGGTCCTGTGAGAAGGTTTGTGATGGTGGCTGTGGTGGCGAGGGAGTAGGAGTGTTGGAGTTGGGTGGTTTTCGGAGGAGTTGGAGGAGGAACTCCCCGCCGTTCGCCGGCGGCGCGTCGCCTCCTCGGGCATTCATGGTGGAAATTATTGGACGCTGACGGGCATATGAGTGTTTGTATTTAGTGAGATATTTTCGATTTAGTAAAGATCTGAGGAGATAGACTAATCGCTTTCGATCGGACTTTATTCTATTAACAAAAAAGAAAAAGAAAGAAAGAAAGATGTTTACTTGCAAAATACTTTAGAATTATAGATAAATTTAAATACCTCTAAAAAAATTAAAACTGAAAAAATAAATACTTTCAAATTTTTTATTTTTTTTTATCGGACTTTATTCTACTAGTACTAACAAAAAAGAACAAAGAAAGAAGTAAAGATATTTACTTGCAAAATACTTTAGAATTATAGATAAATTTAATAACATCTAAAAAAATTGAAATTAAAAAAAAATACTTTCAAATAATTTTATTTATTTATACACACGGATGCATATTAGAATTCATTAAAGTTTGAACTCTTGACCTTCCCTCCCACATTATATGAAAAACTTATATCGTTTGGCCACCAATCATTAGGCTACTTTCAAACAATTAACCTCTATTTTTTAATTAATAATTTAAAACATATACAGCAACTTTTTGCTAAAAAAATTTGTTGGAAGGGTTAACAACAAACAAATGATTTCTCAAAACAACCAAATTCAAAATTCAATTTTTTTTTTTTTTTTCATCAAAGTTAAAAGGGTATCATCATAGTGGAATGCCCAATTGATCCAAAAGAATTATTGTTAAATGTATAACCCATAGAACCAACTTAAAGCCTAGTGATAATAACATCAACACTTGGATGATGAGAATAACCCCTAATGGGTTCACTTACTGACTTTACAGTGCAATTTGATGTATTCGATATATTACAATAAGAGAGATAAGTTCGTATAATTAGTTTGGAAAATATACATTGGTAAGTTAATGGGAGAAGAAAAGAAAGAACTCAATGTATGGACATGAGATTTACGTATATGAGTTCGGAAATACAACCAAATATACCATGCTGAAAACTCAATTGAGACAGTATATGCTATATCGCACTATAGACTACAAATGAATAGGATTGATCATTAGAGAAGCTCAACTCCTAAATCAATAAGAAGCCTCCAAATGTAGAAGTAGGGCTATGGGATACCAAGAAATAATGGCTCCATAAGGCATCAACAGATATCCTCGTTGAAAGTAGGAGGTTCTATGATTCTTTGAGGGATACAAAGACAATGACTAGAACAATAAGGCAGCCATAACTACATAAATAGATAAACAATATTTAGTCGCTTTTCACTCTGTGAGTCATCTCTCTCTCATATTTATATGCGTGAAATTTAGAACTCAAAAAATTAATAAATTCTTTATACATTTGTGTGTGTGTATAACGATTCATCATGAATAATTTTTTTTCATTATTTTGGGATATCAAAATTCAGGGTTCATCTTGAAAATACTTCATCTTCATGGACCTATCATGAATAAATATCTTTTAATAATTTATCACAAAATATAGATAATAATCATGAACACTAATAAAATAGTTTTTGAATGATAATTAAATTGTATAGTTGGAAAAATATTAATTAGCATGCTTCTTTGTTAATGACTAAATTTTGAAAATCAAATGGTTACTTGTTGATTTGAGTATAAAAATTGCATCATATATTTAATTCTATAGAGTGATTTACATAATTAAGCATCATTAATTGAGCAAATGAATAGTAATCTAATAATGTTTTTTAGATGAATTAGTCGCATATTTGAATTTATTAAGGTCGGAACCTTATACATAAAAGGGAATAATGCCAAGGACTAATTAGTCACTCAACAGTTTCATAATGATAGTTGCAAAATCAACCATAATTTTTTTTAAAAAAAGAAGGATTGTCACTATATTTGATCTGAAATTAAATGTTTCTAAAGAAAATTACACACCTAATATTCATTTATAATATGATGTAGAAAATATAATACTATAAATAAAAAAATCTTATATTATTTCTTTTATAGTAATACGAATCAAAGTCATTTAAACTTTGAACTGACTTCCCATTTCGATTTTTTGGCATAGAATTAACTGTATATACTAGGAATAGTCACTTACATGGTCAATAATATTCCTTAAAATATTAAAAAAGAACAAAATCTATGGTAGTGTTTGGATATGTTTTTTATTTGATTTTATTATGTGTTTTGGGATAATAAATGTTGAAAGAATTGTGGGAGAATGTGAAATAAAAATTGGGGAATGTGATTGATGTTTAGTTATTTTTTTGGGAATAGCTAAAAAATAAGTTTTGGAAGTTTTGATATGCTTTGTTATGTTTTAAAGGAGACATTCTATACTGTAGATATCAAATAAATGCTTTTGTGTTGATATTTGGGGGTGAAATTTGAGTTTAATGATTTTTTTAAATTAATAATAATAATAAAATATATTGTGTGTATATATATATATATATGTAGTAGAATAGGAAAATGAAGGGACGATTATGATATTAGCCAAATAAGATAGGGACATTTTAAAGTTTAAAATAGTAAAATTAAAAAGAAATTGCCTGACATATTTGGGAATATTTCCCCGAAACGGCGGCGTTCCGGGAAATGTTCCCAAACAAAGCCTATATCTTATAGCTATATAAGCTTCTTAAAAGAAATTAAAAAAAATAGAGGATAACTATCTTATTTTTTAAACTTTGATAGTTTGGTTAGTATATTTCAATTTAAACATACAAAATACACATATCTTTCGTGATTTTAATTAAATAATTTAAATTTTTATTTATATAATATCTTAGATCAAAATTTTCAAAAAAAAAAAGAATATTTTTGTAATAAATTTAATCAAACACGCAACCTAAATTCATAATAAAACTCATCAAAATCAACCAAATAACATAAATTTAATTATTTAAATTAATCATAAAACAATATTTAATTTCTCCTTTATTTTTCCCTCTTAATTCTTTCCTATCATGCATTTCGACAAATTAATCAAATCAAACAAACTCTTTGATAAAATTAAGAATCGCCGTCGCCCTCCTCGAGTCGATCAAATCAATCCCATGAAATCCGACGTCGTCGAACCTCGCCTCCACCTGCACCCCCTGTTGCACCAGCATCTGAACAAAATCCTGCTGCCGATCGATCAGTGGATCGCCGCCGAACCCTACAACCAAACACCTCCCCAGATTCTTCACCTTCTCCCGGATAGTCTTGTCCAAGAACGGATTACTGTACCGGTGATCGCGGTCCGTTCCGACCGGGAGGACCAGCTCCCACAGCAAATCTTGAACCGGCAGCGGAAAAATCGGATCGGTAGCCAGCTTCAGCTCGCTCTTCGTCCGCTGCTTCGCGCCGAAAAACGGCTGGTTGAGTATAATTCCAGCTATTTTCACCGGCTTCAGCTCCATCTCCTGCATCCTCAGCGCGGCATTGAACGCGATGTTTCCCCCGCAGTTCACGCCGTAGAGGTAGCATCTGGAGAAATCGCCGTAGTCTCTGATCCACTGATCGCCATTGATGTTATCAGTGAACTGGTTCCTGACCCAGAGGACGGCGTCCACTGCGTCCTCGTACTGCGCGGGGAGACGGCTCTCCGGTGCTAGGCGGAACTCGACGGCCACGAGAATGGCGGGAACTTCGGCCGAAAATCGATTGCAGCGCTCGTGGACGATGCTGTCAGCGACGCTTATCTGAATCCATCCGCCGGCGTGGAAGTAGAAGATGATGGGGAGGCGGGCGACGGAGTTGTCGTTGGAGGGGAGTTTGCTGGGGCGGTAAATTCGCATCCATGTTTTCTTGTCGGCGCTGAGGGTGACGTCTTTGCTGAGGACGGCATGGCAGGGGTTTTGGGGGGCGTCGCCGGTGGCGGGGGAGGTGGGAAGCTTGATGTAGCGGGTGAGTGAGCCGTCGGGGTTGAGGGAGACCTTGAGATGTTCGTAGGGATCGAATTTCGACATGGTTTTGCTGGAGAAATCTTCCCACAAGTAAGAATTTCTGTGCTTTTTTGATGTGGGTAATGGGAAAGATATAATTAAGGGCTATCCTTAAACTTCGTTGTTTAGAGGTTTGTGACAACGTTTGACGGGAGTTTGTTAAGCTTTAAGCACATTTTTTTATTTATTGTAGATCTTAAGTAAATGTCAAGCATATATCTTTAATAAAAATATGGGAAAATTACTAAAATCCCCTCAAAATAAATTTTTATATCTAAAAAACTCATTAAAATATTTTTTATACTCAAATATCCATTCCATCAACTTTTCTCTCCAAAAGACCCAACAATTAATTTGTTGACTCAATCGCCCTTAATTTATTAAATTCTTTAAATTATCCATAACTTATTAAATTTAAAAACTTAATGAATCAACTTTTTTAATGGAATACTTTCTTTAATTTTTTGAATTGATTTCTATCAATGATGATTTTAAGTTTAATAAACTAAAATTTTTCAAGATATATATTTCTTTGATCTATATATATATATATATATTGCAATATAGAAATACTTATAAGCTCAAAAATCATATGAACTAAACAAAAGACTAAAGTTTTTTTTTAAATTAATAAATAACTTTCTAACTTTTACTATAGAGTTAAAAAGAATTAATTTGCATAAATGAAAAAAAAATTAATGTGAGATATTCAAGGCTAATTTTGTCCAGAAATAGACTAAAAGTTTATAGTTGGACTTTTAGAATAAAAAATTTGTGAAATGGGTTTGTTAGATTGAAAAATTATTTTATGAGTTTTTCAGATACAAAAATTTATTTTAAGGGAATTTTAGTAATATTTCCTAAAAATATTTAATTGAATATCAGATATATTTAACTTGTATTTATAAAATAAAATACTTAATAAAATCATATTTGAGATGGAAACTTAAAATGTATTTTAGATGGTAACAAAGATCTATATGCATGAGAAGTGAACTATACATTTTTTTATATTGTTTTTACGATTAGTTATTTCACTTGGAAAATAAATTAATTATGATAAAATATATTCAATTATTAAGATTAAAATTCCTTCCACTTAAAGAAATTGATGATTATAAACACATATGAGTGAGACCTTGTTAAATTTTTAAACACATGTCTGACACCACACGAGAGCTTATATACATGTTAAGCGGAATAATATTTTTTATTATTACTTTTATAATTAGTTGTTTATTTAAGAGTAAATTAATGACACGATTATAAGTATATATTCAATTAGTTAATAATTAATTAATTTGGGTTCGTCCAACGTAGATCCAGAGTGAAATTCATTCCACTAGAGAAATTTAAGTAGTTGCAGATATATATATATATATATAGAGTATTGTTATATGCACTCCAAAATTTGTTATTCGCACTCCACTCTAAATTTTGTATTAGGTTATTGACCAAAATATCCACTTACTTTTCAAATCTATTTATATTAATTTATAAGACAAATATACCCTTTAATATAATAATTATCACTTTTAATTTTGTGATTCATGAATACATTTCACCTCAATTTGTCCAACTTAATATGAAATAATATTGATATATATATATGTATTAAATTTTTCTCTAATTCTCACAAATAATTTGGAGAATATAACACATTTTTCTATGATAACAACAATGTTTAAGTGACATTTAAATTTTTAGTTCAAAAAACTTTTAACGTATAATGGGATTTAAAATTAAACTTCAAAATGTAAAATAACTTAAAATCGATAGATGTTTAAACATTTAAGTTATACTTTTCAAACTAAAATACTTGACATACTTTAAGTACTTGTTTAATGTAATATTTAAAATTTGCATCATCTTTTATTAGTTTTATTTAAGTAATATTTGATAATATTATGTAAATTAAAAAATACATATTAATTTACCTTCAAGTATAAAAAAAATAAAAAAATACCGGTACCTGTAGGTCATTCATCACCCATAGTCATGAGTAATGGGTCCACTATCTTGTATCCAATAAATAATAAATAATTTTATCCATGATAAAATTACCCAACTCGTTATTACCTATTCTTATGTTACCTATGGATACCCATTTGCCAAGTCTAAGTGTGAAAATATACTATATTTTAGTGATGTTATCATTTCCCTATTGAAGTTCATAACTATGTTTTCAATGAGATGATTGAATTTAGAAATGAGATAATCTGTTCATTTTTATATGCTTTATAAAGTTTAATATGGAATGAACTAAGGCTAAGAATGAATCAAGATTATATTTAATAGAACAAAAATAATACACTAAGGATATAATTGTCCACCAACTTAAATTAAATGATATCTTGAAATAAAGGATATAATAGTCAATTCTTATAGAATAAAAATCAATTGGAGTATCAATAACAAATTTTGGAGTGCAAATAACAATACTATATATATATATATATGTGTGTGTGTGTGTGTGTGTGGGGACAACTGAATATATGGAATTAAAAATAAACGATAATTTTAATAATTACCAAGACTCCATGCTATCAATTTGATTAGTACAACTGGAGTAGTTAATTGAAGTAGCAATACTCTCATTTTTGTATATATGATATTTATTTTTTGAATTTTAATAAATTCTTAATATATAAATGTATATATAAATAAAAAATTATTTAATATATACTATATAAATGTATAAAATAATGTATTAAGATGATGTATAAAATAAAATATTAATATTGTCATATCTAATCTTATCTATACCATTATAAAAAAAAAAAAAAAAGGTTTCTTTTGTGTCTAAATTAGAATTTATGATATCAAATTTCAATATACTAAATTTGTCCTTCTAGTTATTCTATATATTCAATATAAAGTTTACATGTGCCTAAATAACCACTATTTATTCAAAAATTTCTCTTATTACAAGATAAGCTCAATATTTTAATAATTTTTGAGAATGTAAGATTGATCAAGGAATTAATGCTGGAAGACCCAAATGAAATAACTTAAAAACAGAAAACAAGTAAAGAACATCAAAGATTTATAGTGATTCGATAATACCTACATTCACTATTTAAGGGCTTGTTTGTTTGTAAATTGTCAAAATACTTTCCAACTCCCAAAACACAAACAAATAATTCATCACATTCTCTAATCATACTATTCAAAATACACCTAAAAAGGCCCAAAATACCCTGCTAATTCCCCAATTTTCAATATCTAACCCTCTCATTTTTTGTCCCCCCTATCCAATCTATACATACTCATACATAAATTATATCAATTTCACTCTACCAACCAAACAAAAAAGTTATTAATGTGACATCTTGTCCCTCTCAAAACACAAACAAACAAACAAACAATTTTATCTCAATTCATTTTCCAACTACTGTCCAAAATACAAACAAACAACCATTGCATTCCCCAATCCCACTTCCCAAAAACTACTTTGCCAAAATATTTTTATCAAAATGCTCCAATTCATACACAACCAAGCCCTAAGTTTCACTTAAAATTTAACCGTGAATTCACTGAAAATTCAAAAGAGATTGGTACAAGAAGTATAACAAAATGTTAATCACACGCTTAGATAGGCAACAAATGACAGGAAAATACAGTGAAACTTCAGGAAAATATCATATCTCAATATGGATCTTTAGAAATCTTTCCTTGTGAGGTCTCAAAGGAAGAATTGTGATAGCCGTTTATTTCCTTTTAATCATGCAACAATAACTTTTCAAAATACATGCAATTTCTAATATATCAATGAACAATGATCATGCTCTTTTAATAAAAATAAAGGAGTTAGGAGAAGAAAGAGATTATTATTACAAAATAGTCATAATTAAGATCAATTATGAGGAGATCCTAACATTTGCTCCTATAGATAGAGAGATCTCACTTTTAATTTGATCAATTATTGATCTAACTACGTCAAATATATATGCAATCACGATGATTCATCTATTATAGTTCACTAAGTGTATATACATATGCACATATAAGTAATTAAGTGGTCATTGAACCAATGACATTAATCTCGCACATAAAGTGTAAGGTTAGGGGTTCGAATATATTGGATCAACCTCTAGTGTCTGTATATAAATAAATAAATAAAAATATGTTTACTTACATATGTGTATATATTTTTTATTTATAAACATGCGCCAAAAATTTGCTAGATTATTTGAATTCTCAATTTTATATTTTATGTATAAAATTTATGTCAATGAATTAAATGACCACCAATAATATCAATATTTGACGCACATATAAGTAAGAAAATATCCACACATTTAATGTTAGAGTATTGGGACCTCAAATTTGGGAATTAGGTGAGGACATCATTGCCAACCCATCAAATATTGGCAAAATTGCTTTTCTATGCCCATAAAACAGGGGCTCACGAAAATGGTCCATCCTTTATAAGAATTTCGAAAATATACCAATTTTTAGAAAAACATTGCAAAATTGGTCTCAGAACCTTATTTTCATTAAAAACTTAACGGGGCTGGTCACAGACCGTTGGTTAACTCTTTGAAGGGAAGATCATGTGTAAAATTGCATTGTTAGTCCCACATGATAAGGAGTTTTATTTTTCACTTTATAAAAATCTAAAACACATGAATAATGTTTAACGAAAAAATTATAATTGATATTATAAACCTATTTATACTATAAATTTAATAGAGATCACTGCACTTAGCTATTTGCCTGTATCTTCGAAAAGAGAAAAGAAACATGCAACACATGTGGGGCAACAACTTCCTTTATGCAATCTCCAAATATGAATTATTCATTTCCTATTATAAATCCTTAATTCTATTTTTTTTTTTTTAAAGAATCTCTTTAATTATGTGTTGCTTTTCTTTTTCCATTCCCCTGGTAAAAGGGACCAAATATTAAACAAAGTAAAACAAATAATTAAAGAGATATTGAACAAATAATTAATTCAATTACTTTATCATAAAAAGCTCTCAATGATTTAATTCAAACAATTGTCCCATGCTTAGATACCAATAAATTCAAACAAATTATCAACCAGAAATTTCGTTAGAAATTTTACTTTTTAAAATTTCCTACAATGAGGGATCATTTTTCCAATCCCTCATATTTTGTGGGACTAAAATAACAACTTTACTAGTGATTTTCTCTCCAAAAAGTGCTAACCAACGGCCATGCGTTGTGCATATGATTAGCTCCGTTAGAAAAATATGATTTTCGTACCAATTTCGTAACTTATTTTGAATTTTGGGGTACTTCTAAAATTCATGTAAAGCAAAGAACTATTTTTGCAAAATTTCCTATTTTATGGCACTAAAAAAATAATTGTGCTCAATTTACTTAGATTTAAATTCTCAATTTCATGTCGATGAATTAAATGACCACCTATAATGTTAATATTTGACACACATAAATGAGTAAAATATCTAACACATTTAATTTTAGAGCATTGGGACCTCAAATTTGGGAATTAGATCACAACATCACGTTCAATCCAACAATATTATTGACATACAAAAGCAAATATATATATGCAACTCCATTAAAATACATTTTAGTTTGTAATTACATTATTGGCCTTAACTGCAATTCTATTTAACTTCATCAGCACCGGCGAAAGAGCCGGTAAAATCTTTGATACGATCATACAGAGCCAGGGCAAATTTGGGATCAACAATCTCCACAGCATGATGCCCTCCATCGTCGAAGTAAGATATCACGTGCACTCCACGTGCCTCCAACATCTTGGCAAACTCCTTCTGCCTATCAACCAAGGGGTCCCCTCCGTACCCCAATACCAGACTCGGCGGCAGCCGTCCGATTTTCTCACAGTGGGACCCACTCGCCAATGCAACGTTGCAGTACTCATGGTCTCGATCGGCGTCGTCCGGCAACGCCAGCGACCACATAAGATCAGTTAATTTCGGAGAGACGATTGGATCGTCGCAGTGTTTGAGCTCCGATTCAGTCCTCTGCACCCCACCGAAGAAGGCCTCGTTCATTATCAGCCCCACGATTTTCATTGGCTGGAGATCAAGATCCAGTGCGCGTAGCTCTGCATGGTACACCATGTTGCCGCCGGCGCTGCTGCCCATCAAGAAAACCCTAGAAAAGTCGGCAAACTCTTTAACCCAAGGATCGCATGAGCGGTCATTGACGCCCAATGCTTGGGTTCTAGCCCACATGATGGCTTCCACCGCGTCGTCGTACGCCGCCGGGAGACGGTGTTCCGGCGCGAGACGATACTCTACGGCGGCGATCAGGGCAGGGATATGCGCCGCCATGCGGTTGCAGGACTCGTGAAAAATAACAGACGCCACGCTGAACAATATAAACCCGCCGCCATGGAAGTAGAGGATGAGCGGGAGCTTGGTGTTCGGAGGGGGGTTCCGGGGCCGGAAGAGGCGAATGAAGGTGTTGTTTGCGGGGTTTAGGGGTATATCTTTGGAGAAGCTGATGGGTTCGGATCCGGTGGGGGAGTTGGCGGGGTCGAAAAATGGAGCTGCGGGAAGGGTTGGGAAGAGGTTTGGCCTTGTGAGGGAGCCATCCGGGTTAGGTACGAGGTTGAGGAGCGTACTGGCATCTTCCATGGATGGAATCAATGGTTGCTGATCAGACATTCTTGGATGAGGACAATCAAGAAAATTAACAGAAATCAATATTGATATTTTTGGGGAGGAGGATGAAGTGGAAGAAAAGTATACATGTGCGTAGGAGTTGAAGATGAAGATATTATAGTTATGACGTAGGGTTTGCCTTATCGCCTCATTCAACGCTGCATTAATACACACTCGCCAACCTTATTTTATTTCTTTAGCCTTTAGAGTAGTAATGCTTAATTTATGTGTTTCACACGTGTCAATTAAGAATATTAATTTTTTTAAAATTAAAATGTAATAATAGTAACATTAATATTTAATACATAACTAGAATAGGATAATAATAAAATATAAATTAAAATAGATGATAACATGTTGAGGTGCAACTTATAGTACTTTCTCGTCCGAATTTTATGAAATTATTTTTTTATTTATATATATCCACATATAAATATAAGGATGATGTCAATTGAGCAATTAACTCATATATAAAAATATTTTTATGAAATTATTTTTCTATTTATACATATATATACATATAAGTAAATATAAATGCAATATCAATCGATCAATTGACTCATGCATAAAAGTATGTGGGACGGACAACTCTGTGTTGGTGCTATTTAGCATTTTTTCTGTTTAAGTTATCTATTTTTAATTGATAATTTATTTTTAATTTTATTTTTTGAATATAAATTAAGTGTATTAAATATTTTTAGAAAGAATTTAATTACAAATTACACATACTTAACATGCATCCATGCATGAAATGAAATAAAAAATTAATTAGTAAATTAAAAAATATTACTTTTTTTTTCCTCATATTTCTTCTTAACAGTTAAATAACAAAGGGCCAATATTACATTGCATAGGATTGATCAGACTCGACTTAATTACTTGAAAATTAAATTTGACTAGATTTTAAAATATTTAATTTTTATTTCTTTTTTATTGTTGAGTTAGAATTTTCAATTTAAAAAGATTAGTACAATTAACTTACTCTTATAAATAAAAATGTTTTTTAATAATTCAAAACATGTTCGAGAAACTAGTAAAATACTTACATTTGACCTTTAAATAGGACAATATAAAAGGGTTAAGATGTTCTTCTATGACTTTCGAAATGATTGATAAGAAATTTTTTATTTTAAATTTAGTATGTATTAATTATAAAAGTATATATTGTACCTTTTTTCTTTTAAAAAATTGACCAAACAACATAAACTCTTTAAAATATCTAAGGTACGCACGTGGGGTAGGGCGTAGGGTAATGGGAAGTAATTATGGAAATTAGGGGGTAGCTGTGTGCAAACTGTCCCATTAATTGTTGCGTAGAAAAGAAGGATGCAGTCTTTTAAGTTGAAAGATACTCTTCAAAGGTCTAATTCTGCTACTATACTAAATGCTTTGTCTGTATATCAACTCAAAAATATCTCGCTATGATTTTTATTTTAATTGATATTGCATTTTTAGTTTTATTTTAAATATATATATTGTGTAATTAAATATTTTTTTAAAAATATTTAACATACTTGACATATATTTATAAAATAAAATAAAAATTGAAATATTGGATCTAAAATATATGAGTCGAAAACCGAAATGGGTTGGGGATTAAATGAAGATAAGGCCGTCAGCGATTCGCGTTGAAATTGGAAAAATTATATACAGATTGCACCTCTAGACAAGACTAACGCAACTTACAGAGTGTTCTGCTAATTTTATTTAAATTTTTTTATAAGTTTCTACGTTTTATAAAATAGTTTTGAAACTTATTTGATGCTAGATTTTATTATTAAAATAAATTATTAAAGTGTTTGAATAAAATAAAATTTTAAAACTTATAAAATGTAAGTAATAATAAGTTTGTAATTAAAATATTTTAAGCTTATCTTGATGTTGAAAATAAGTTAGGATCTTCTTACATTTTTTAAGACTCTAATATCTTATTTTAGGATCTTATAATAAATTTATTTTTTAAAAAAATAATTATCAAATACTTTCGAATATTTTATAAACTTTTAAATATTTTGTAAGATATTTTAAAAAATTTATAAATTTACTCAAATACCTCTTAAACCAAGTTCAATAAAAGAAAATGCTTATACTCAATCCCCATTAATAGTTATTAGATCCGCAACGTAATTGCTGAAAGATACAAGTGTAATAATACTAAAAAAGCAAAAGGGCTTTTGCAAAAACACAAACTAGTTACTAGGTATAGGTTTACTATTTTTGGGGATGACAATAGATTCGTATAAATTCAAACCCAATTTATTTGGAATGGGTCTTGAAAATACAAATAGATCTTGGACAGGTCTCAACTCTCAAGTTTTAGTTTTTTAAATCTTGAGCTGTCCCAAACCCACTCCATTATAATATTTTGTATATAATTTTATTTATTATAGATGTATTAATGTAATACGTACTCATATATGTATCAATAAGATGAATGTTAATATATATTTTATATAAAAGTAATAATATAGTCATAATAAATATTTTATGCATCGAATATTTATATATAAATAACAATAATATTTGTGACTTATAATTTCTTAAAAACTAAATTTTTCATATATAATTTTTTAAATAGGTAATTTTTTGTTAATAATATTATATTATCATATTTATAAAATTATGATAATATTATCTTTTTAATTTTTTAAACATATAAAGCATGTTTAGTGGGTTTAACAGGTCCAACTCATTATAAATTGGATATGAAATAAGGCCGATCTTGAGTTTTGACAAACTCGCTTCATTGCCATTCCTAATTATTACAAGACTGAATCATTAAATCTAGAAGAGGTATTGTGTTTGGTGTACATTGAAATTGAAACCGCAGTAGCTATTGGGAATTGACAATTTAAAATCTCTATTGATGATGGTTTAGATAATACAATGGTTTGTTTATAAGTTAAAACATTAAAAAATTTAAGTGTCTCCATTGTGCATCTCTATCGTTCACTTTTTCTTTTTTTTGATAATTATCCCTATCGTTCACTTGAAATACTAATTCCAAGTTTATTTTTGTTGAACCCTTATTAAATTGCATTTGATGTTTTTATTATTCCGTCTCATTCTCAAAAGTTTTAAAAAGCCTAATTCAACCCCATATTTCACTCTAAAGATTTATATAATATTCAAATCAAGCATTCCACAAACGACAGGGACTTCTAAGATTATACCTAAAAGAGTTTTTACGTTGGTCGCGTTTTTCCTACCTCTTTTTCAACTTAATTTTTGTTAAAAAGAGAGATAATGTGCCTTGTGTACATCCCATGATCCAAAGAACTAAATTATGCCGAGTAGCCCTTAACCCAACGGCATAAATTTCACACATAAAATGTAAGATTAAGAATTTGAGCTTAGCACACACCCAACGTGCATAATTATAAATTTGGGAAAAAAAGAATTAGGTTTCGACTGAGCCACAAATTCAATGTACGTATATGTTGGCCATCCGCATCCATCTTTCGAAAGGCCCAATTATAAATAAAGGGGTCAAAAAACCATGACAGGTTTGGGTTGGCTTGAACCTTAGTTAAGTTTCTCAGTAGTTATATCGTTGAGCTTGCTGGGGTCAGTTGCTACAATACTAAAATCCAACCCCTTAGGAAATTTGTGTGAAGTTTGTTAACAGTTTGAATAAGAAATAAAAGAAAGAATAGATAAGCATAATTCCAATATGGGAAAGAGGAAGAGCCAAGAAGTTCATCGCTACAAAGAGGCACGAGGACACAAACAGCTCACTTCAACACATAATCTCAACAGATTCTCATGCTATCTTAAGGGTGTAAACGAGTCGAGCCGAGCCCGAGCCTGCTAGGTTTGGGCTCGGCTCGTTTACTGATTCGTGAGCTCGAGCTCGGGCTCAGCCGAGCCTAGATAATCGAGCTCGAGCTCGGCTCGTCAAAATAGACTCGGGCTTGGCTCGGCTCGTTAAGGCTCGATTCGTATAAACTTAAATGAGATTGCTCTAACTCGATAAGGCTCGATTCGTATAAGCTCGAACCCGTTTAGGCTTGAAACAAAATTCAAAATAATAAACTCCATATTGTTATTATTATTATTATTATTATATAAAAATCGAGCTCGTTTAGACTTGAAACAAAATTTAAAATAATAAACTCCATATTATTATTATTATTATATAAAAAATATATATACTAAAAAGCTTGTTTAGGCTCGCGAGCCTGTCGAGCCGAATACTATTGAGCTTGGCTCAGCTCGTTTGACTGGCGAGCTTGGGCTCGGCTCGTTTAAGTTCGAGCCGAGTTCGAACCGTTCGCAAATAGTCTCATCTCATTTACACCCCTATGCTATCTCAGTGATTTTCTGTCAATGTCAATGCTACTGTTTCATAGTTTTAATATGTTACTGACGCACTTTTTAATTCGGTTTGTCGAGGTTGAAAATGCAAAAAAAAATGGCACCACAAAATTAAGAAAGCATAAAATAACCTACACAGGAATTTACGTGGTTCTTTCAAATTCGAGCTATGCTCAAGGGCAATGACGAGAGAAATTTGATTACCAACTAAAACTAGAGGTGTAAATGAAACGAGACGATTCGCTAATAATTCCAGCTCGCTAGTTAAACAAGCCGAGCTTCTTGAAAAACTTACTAATCTAAACAAACTTTTTTATATTTTGTATATATAATTATATATAATAAGGTCCATAATAATAATAATAATAATTTGTTTGTTATTTTTAAGAAAATAACAATTTTTTTTGAAAAGTTTATAATTATATATTTTATTTTGAACTTAAATGAACTCGAACTAATCTAAACCTATACGAGTTTGAATTCATTCAAACATATACAAATTGAGTTCTTCTACTAATTTGTAACAAGCCTTATCGAGTTGAGCTCAATAACGCTCGCCCGAGCCTTTGTCTGTTCCACAAGCCAAGCTTGAGCTTGCTATATTTAGGCTCGGCTCGTTTACACCCCTAAGTAAAACGAGATATAGGGAGAAGAATACAAAATATCTCTGCCACCATTTTTCCTTTTAGCCATTTGCCCCAAATAACCAAGGAACACTACTAATCAAAGTAAATAAAAAGGCGGATAGAACCAAAGCACTTGAATACAAAATTGTTCTCGTTAAACTGAATCTCCAAGGATTAATTCAAAATCCAACCAAACTAGAATGCCGATGACTTTTGAGACACAACACAACATAGAGATTTTAAGGAGCAAACCATAGTGGATAAGTATGAGAAACCAGTAGAGTCAGGACTAAGCAACAGATGTATTATCAACGACACAACATATCACATTTTTTGTTTTGTTTTTCTTGTTTTACTCTGTTATGGATACCATAAAAAAGCTAGATTACAGAAGAACAATATATTCATCAAAATGACAATCATCTCAAAGGTAAACATGCCATGTGTAGAGGAAAGGCTTTTAGTCATCTTTTCTTCTGGAGTGACCTTCATTTGGATGCTTACTTTGGTGCATTATATGGATTATTAAGTCAAAGGGGACCTCTATAAGCACTCAAAAGGAAGATGAATGTATGAATGCAATCACTTTTCAGATGGATGCTGGGACCTATTCTGGTCTCTCTATGCTGAAATTAATGCCCCTTTTGAAGAAAGTTTACCCCTTTTCTAAGGCAGCAGACAAGAGAGAAAGCCAAGTCATTTCTGGGTCCCAAAATAGGTATACCAGTTCTACTACACCCATAAAAAGGCAAAAGGCAAGCTCAAACAAAGCTAGTGGCACTAAATCTGTTGGTACTAGAGGGGCCTCAACTCTTAAAAAGAGAGAGAGAGCAATTATCATTAATATTATACCTAGACTTTGTGCATGGGATTCCTAAGTGTCAAAAAGTTTGTGGGTAGCAATAATGGAGAGAAAAACTTGTGCTTTCATCATTTCCCAAGTAGGTCAAAATGAAAATGGGATTTGAGACAAAACTATAATCATGTAAAAGAAAAAAGGCCAGATGAAAATTAGCAATGCCCATCTTTCCTTTTTCTTCCAGCAATTAGCAAATACTACACAAGATTCATGTAAAGTGTAACTGTCTAGAATAGTAAGCTCTACACTAGTGGAAATGAAATTTGATACAGACAGCCAGCTGATGAAACTTACCGGGCCTTTTTCCGGGACTTGAAAGGAAAATTAGATGGTGGTGATGGAGAAAACTCAAACGGCAAATGGGGTGGTTCAGATTTGCCAGAAAGCATCTCCACAATCTCTTTCATGGCAGGACGTTTGGCCGCTGATCTTTGGAGACAGAGAAGGGCAATGGTGATGCATAATATTGCCTGTTCTCGGTCCAAAGACTGAATATTTGAATCAACAAGATCCAAGAGCCTCCCATTGAGGGCAAGTTGCCTTGCCCATGATATCAGATTAGCCCTTTCGAATTCAGACATTGGCGAGGCCATTACTTGCAATGGCCTTCGCCCAGAGACCATAACTAACAAGAGAACACCAAAACTATAAACATCACACTTGTCTGAAACCTGTGCACCACCGCCATATTCAGGTGCAATATAACAAACAGTGCCCCTCATACTTGGAGTACTACTAATACCTCCACTCTTGGGGATGTCACTGCCGGCGAAATCTTGGCTATTTCGTCTTCCCAATCGAAACTCCCCACTAAAACCATCCAGCCAACGGTCAATGCTGCTCCGGCTTCCCCTGCTTCTCCTCCTCTTTCTCTCTGGCACCCCATCTTCATCCCTTTGCCACCACATTTCTCCTTCACTATCCAATTTAAGCCCCCTTTTTTTCTTTTTCTTGGCTAGTTCCTCACAGAACTCTTCCTTCCACCATTCCCTTGGCTTCCTATTCTTCTTCTCCTTCCTCGCTGCCTCCCTATCCAATGATGCCCACCACTCCAACTTCTTGCCCTGTTTCTTTTGCTCCGCTTTAACACCTTCTTCAACTGAACTTGTGGACCTTATCCAGTCCTTCTTAGGCCTTTCCTTATTGATCTCACTCCCAATCCACTCCATTACATAGTCTTTTACCCTACCGGAATCCGACAATCCACTCACATTTTCTTGCTTCCACCACCAATCCCTCCCGGAATCACTCTTGCCCTTTCCCATAATCCCTTTCCTATTCCCACTATCAACACTGATTCGATCGAAAATCCCTTCTGAGGCGCTGCCCTCCTTCTCCAATCGCTCAGATGGAGACGCCTCCACCACCCCTACCCCATCATCCCCATCAATTATCCTCACACAATAACTGTCCGGTGAGTGTTCCAGATTCACAACCACGGCGTCCTCAGTAGCCACGCTTTCATTTTCCTCAATTATTGAACCGTAATCATCCCCTTTCTTCTCAATCTTCTCCTCCTCCTCCTCCTCTTCCACAAACGTCTCCACCATCTCCTCCCCTCTGGTCAACATCTGGGCCAACCCAAAATCAGCAATCTTGGCGTCGAAATTGCAATCCAGCAATATGTTTGAAGGTTTGATATCCCCATGAATAATAGGCGGATCGCAAGCATAATGCAGATAATCAAGACCCTTTGCAATAGAGATTATGACTGCAAACCTCTTACTCCAATGCATCAACTCCACACACTTCCGATCTAACAATGCGTCCTGCAAGCTCCCATTTTGCATGTACTCATAAACAAGCACTAACCTTCTCCCCCTCCTCTTCTTCCTACGACCATAATACCGAAATTTGTAGTCCTTTTTGCCATCCGAAGTTGAAAAACCGAGTACACAAACAACATAAGGGCAGCAAACAGTGTCGATACGTGAAGCGAGTGACAGTTCGTTATGAAACTCGCGCTCCCCTTGAATAGAAGCTTCACTCATGAGCTTCACCGCGATTTCCTGACCCGAAGGAAGAACCCCTTTGAAAACCGACCCGAACCCACCCTGGCCCAGGCGGTTCACGGCGGTGAATGAGTCGGTAGCTCGGCGGAGGAGTGAATAGGAGAATCTTTGCGGCGGAAATGGGGGCTTCAGATCCGTTGGAACAGTTCTTTTCCGCGTGATCTTGCGATATAAAATCACGGACAGCAAGAAAAACACTAAAGCTATTACAGCAGCAAGGAGGGGCGGGAGAAGAGGGGAGTGGCGGTGGCGGAGCGGTGGTGGGGGTGGCATTGTGGTAAATATGATGCCAAAAATGAGGAGTTAATGTGGAATATAGGAACGGAAGCAAAGAGTATGTATAGATAATAGAAAGAGACTTGTGGGAAGAGAAGGAACACAACTGTGTGTGTGTGTGTGTCTGTGTGTGAAAGAGAGAGTGCAAATGCGTTTGTTCGTTATGGAGCTTCGTCGTCTTCTTCTTCTTCCTCAGCTGTGTTTTTGTCAACTGGTGAGTCAAATGCTACCGCTACAGCCTTGTGACGGTGCCTTAGATGCAATTCCAAATGAAATATGTGGAGTTAAATATATTGTTGAAATATCTCAATTTTCAATTTTCATTATATTTTAAACTATCTAAAATTACTTTTTTTTATTAATATATTTGCAAAACTGTACCAATTAAATATCTCAAACAAAAATAATAAAACTCATACCAATATCAATTTAAATTCAAAATTAATTCAATAAAGTTGGTGATTGAAAAATCATGACCAGTGATCCTATAATAACAAAATTTCTTACTTGGTGAATTTCAACTTATATGAAAAGGAGTAATGATTTGAATGCTTTAGAGTAAATCACAATGAAATAAATATGTCTATAAGAATACAAAGTCGAATCACACATGAAATGAATAACAATTTGAATTTTGTTTGGGAGAAAATTTCGATGAAATAAATATACTTATAAAAAATTAAATTATCAGCATCTTTCATATTGTATGAAAAGAGTAGCTAGTTGAACTTTATTCTACAAAATCTCCATAATGTAAATGTATATGAACTACCAAATGTTTGAATAATAAAATCTAGTAAGATTTTTTTTTTTTTTGACATAAAAATAAATTCATTGCAATTCCAACGAAATTGCATCAGTCAAATATGCAGGAAAATCCTCATCCCACACAATAGGTTCAAACAAAAAAATAGAGGCCCTAGCAAGACAATGAACTGTCTGATCCGTTGAACGTTTAGCAAAAATAATCTTATAATTGATTAACCCTTGTAAAAAAGTTTTACAATCTGCAACAATCATACCAAAATAAGACAAATCCACGATATCATCTAATATGACATTAACAACCAACGGTGCGTCCGACTCAACAATGACTTTTGACAACCGTTTATAGCAATTGTGCTTGATTGGTTTAATTGTTTCAAAATTGACAATTATGCTTGATTGGTTTATAGCACTAGAACTTAGGAATTTATAATGACATGAGTCATCCTTTAAATCTATCTTCTTCTTTTTTTTTTCCCCTCTTTTTTGCTCAAATTATAGTCTTATCTTGGGTGGGTGGGTGGCATTTTGAAATATATTGTGTGAAAGGAATTTATGATCAAAGAACAATTATTCTTAATTCCATATTCAAAAGGAAAACAAAAACAAAATAAAATGTGGGAAAGGGATATGGATAGGGATGTTTGTATTTTCTTGAGGGTATTAATGTGGGGTAAGGAGGGTGAGGAAGACTGCAAGAGGAGTCTATATCTAGTTGACTAAGAACAAAGTGTAAACATCAATCAATTCTTATTCTTAGACAAAGCAATTAATTCATTATTTTTTTTGCAAGAATCTCAAGATATTTGTTTGTCTTCTTTAGTTATTTATTTAAAAGAGTTTGAGATGTTCAAGAATATATACTATTTCATTTGTACTAAATTGTTATTCAATTATTTTTTTAAAAAAAGTCTAAAACAAAAGTTTTTTAAAATGTAATAATGTGTTCTCATTCAATTTCAATTTTCAATTACTAATTAATTAGAGATAACGGTATAAAGTTATAGAGAAATTTTTATTTTTATTCTCATTTTAATAATTCTCAAAATATTGAGTCGGAGGTATAACATTTATTGATACACGTCATGCCATCGAATTTATTTATGAACTACTATATTATCATATATGATGGTATCAGCATTTTATTTTATAAAAATAATTGTCATTATCATATAATAATTTGTATTTTTTTAAAATTTATCGAAGTGGACAAAATGATTTTTTTTTATATTAAATTTCTTTATATTTCTTTAGTATCCAATGCGCAAATGAAAAGGACACCACTGACCAGTTGCATAAAATTACTCGGTAAATTCCTTTTCAACCCTTTGGGACAGGGATAGAATTCTGATAAGAGGGCACTTTCAGAGAACTAAAAGCTAATCCATCAGAATGGGGTATTGACTTTTTTATCCTCAGGATTTCAATTTTCTCTTACTTCTTTCTATATTATATTGTTTGTGGGAAGCTTCCCATTACTTTTGGTTTTCAATTGTATTGAAGTGACAAAAACTATTCAAAATAGATTTGACAATTTTGCTAATAGTGGGCCACTCCTGTGAGAAGAATGAGCTAAAAGTTTAATCCTAGTTTAGAGTAAATAATTTTTTTTGTCTATGTATTCTAAAAGTAATTGTGAAGTACCTAACTAATTCTATAAACATTTTTTTTTATTTTTATATCAAACTCACTTTCTAACGAGTTTAAATACCAATCAATATTTTCAAAATTGGGCCGAACAAAAAACCATCAACATAACTGATTATTGAGTTTACCGGTTCGACCACCGGTTCAATTGGTATGACATCATAATAAGGTAATAATTATATTTAATTTTATAAATATATATAAAATTTTAATATTAACAAAAAATAAAACTTCCTATAATATAGAAAAAAGTATTATTTAAAAAAAATTCAGCTCTTACTCATTTTGAATACGTTATTTAACAAAAAATACTACTTCACAATTATTCAACTATGAATAAATAAAAATAATAATATTTAACATTAATTTAAGTAATCGTTCGTTTTATAATTTAAAAGCAAATAAAAATAATTTTTTATACACTAAATATTCAACACAACTTAAGAGAAATTAAAAAAGATAAAACAACGAAATAAACATAAGCATCCACATACAACTTCTACTTCATTAAATTTCAAGGAAATAGATTCATGTTTAAAAAAATATATATATTCAAAATCTTTTGTCATCATCTTCAACTCATAACTCTTTTTATTTTCTTTTTCACATCTTTTATTTTATTTTTAAAAATAAAAAAAATAAGTAAACTGGTGGTCAACCGATCGAACCACCATTGGTTCAACCGGTTTTCCACCGGTTCAAAAATCCATTGATTTTTAAGTTTCAACTGGACCGAATTGACCTCCGACCACCAGTCCAACTAGTTTGACCGATTGGTCCGATCCAATTTTCAAAACACTAATACCAATTCAAACCTAAGTCATTTTTTCTCAACTCAAGATTCAAGAGTAATTGGTTAGCTTAGTTTTGTTTTCACATCTAATAACTGAGACATATTTTGTTAGTAGAAAAATATTTTATTACGTTAAAATTTCTGTCTTATTGTGTAGGGTGATATTGAGCAAGAGTTTACCTTCGAACTCCTAAATTTCAAGGAAATAGATTCATGTTTAAAAAAATATATATAGTCAAAATCTTTTGTCATCATCTTCAACTCATAACTCTTTTTATTTTCTTTTTCACATCTTTTATTTTTTTTTTAAAAAATAAAAAAAATAAGTAAACTGGTGGTCAACCGATCGAACCACCATTGGTTCAACCGGTTTTCCACCAGTTCAAAAATCCATTGATTTTTAAGTTTCAACTGGACCGAATTGACCTTCGGCCACCAGTCCGACCAGTTTGACCGATTGGTCCGATCCGATTTTCAAAACACTAATACCAATTCAAACCTAAGTCATTTTTTCTCAACTCAAGATTCAAGAGTAATTGGTTAGCTTAGTTTTGTTTTCACATCTAATAACTGAGACATATTTTGTTAGTAGAAAAATATTTTATTACGTTAAAATTTATGTCTTATTGTGTAGGGTGATATTGAGCAAGAGTTTACCTTCGAACTCCATTCTTATTATATTTATTTTAAGAATTAATGTCATTAAATCAATTAATATGATATACGTGGTTGAGCTCACCAATTCAAGATTTTTTAACGGTTGGTAGGATGCTTCTAGTATTTATAACAAATAAATAAGGTTCAAAAGTAAAAAGGTCAAATCCTTTGAATTTTATCGTTGTTGACCTTTTTTTGTGACAAAAAGAGGATTAAAATTTAATGAAGAAAGTGGGAAAAAGGTAAATATCATGTGAGTCCCACCTACCTCTCCTCTTATTACACTATATTAATATTTAGTACATTTCCTTTTATTCTCGAGACAAGTAACTACATGAGGATGATTCTCTAACATTTTAAGTTAGTTACCATAATTAATGAGCCAAGGTTGGTTTAGTGGACCTAATATAATATCAACCAAAAAGCTAGTGAGCATCTTTAGGTTGTAAAGATGACTAAATTGAGGCTCTAATTACAAGGGTTTTTTTAAGTTTTAATATTCATTGATTGGTGAGTTCCTTTTATATCATGTTTAGATTAATTTTTCTTATGACAAATTATATTAATGATTATCTTTCAATTATTTAGGTTTTAGTTAATGTAAATTTGATTTCGTAGTTTTACTAGAGAAGGGTAAAAATTAATTGAGGCGATTTAAAAAGACAACATTCTATTTTAGCAAAACCCTTACAATTAGCAAAGCATAGTAGTAGTATTTTTTTTCCTACCAAAAAATTGAATATATATCAATTATTACATGTAAGTTTTAAATTTGTTAATATTTTTCTTATTTTATTTAATTTTATTATTCTTCGTAAATATTTTTGCAATTGTATTGTATATATCTATGCATGTTGATTACATTTCAATTACTAAATACATACGTATCGAGTGTGGATCATATTTAGTAAAATAGTCATATCATATCATTCAATTAAACTATCAACATCAATCACATATAATAATATCAATTTTTTTAATATCGTAATATTCTTTTATATAACAATTTATAACTCATTTAAATACATTCTGGACTGCACAACGTGAAATTTTTTCAATAAACATATGATTATTACAAGTACTTATGGCATATAGATCTAATTTTCATATAGATCTAATTTTTCTTTAGATTTTATATTTATATTTTGTCAAAAGGCTATACAAAAAGAAAAAAGGAATCAAATAATATTTATATTTATATTTTCTTAATAAATTGAATAATAATTCCTTTTATGGAAGGTGTAGCTGCCACGTATTTCCTTCACGGACTGATAGACAATTGGATGATCTTCTTCACGGGTATTTAGAGCTTTCGGACGTCAAAAGATCACGAGAATGCAACATTGGCTGCTGTGAAATTACACTCTTACCCTCCTATAAATATATGGGATAAATAGGGTGAGCTTACAATGAATCGAATGCAAAATAATCCAACCAGATCGGTGCAATGTACACAGTTGGATTGAGGGAAGGTATCCATTTTCTTCAATCTATCGATCTTGATTGAATCAAATGCATTGTACTAATTCAACTAAATATTTCAGGGGTACCTGCTACTACCAAATCAGAACAGGCCATCAGTCATTTTTTTGAAAATGGGTAGAAATATACATACAGCACTGACAGAAACTTGACATGGGGTTCTACTAATAAAATAAAGAAAGATACAATGGGAGACATGAATTGGATTCTCAATGTAAATCAAGAATCTGAATGAGATTCTCAGGTCAACAGGCATTATTCTTTCAAGACATTTCCCACTAATGTTAATCAATTCAATGAAACTTTTTACATTCGCAGAATACACTAACAACACAGAAAACAAAGGGATTGAGACAAATTCAAGATTCCAATTTTTATCTTAGAAAACAGCAAACCGAATGTACGAGGATTACACAAAAGTCTACACACCTACACTGGCTTTGCACCTCCATTTTCTTGAGGGTTGTTTACTGGAGTGGAGGTTCCACTCTTCTTGGATATGCTGGATTGACCGGTAATGGTCCTGCCCATGAACTTTCCGGCTTTGGTCAGACCGCTACCAACAGCTCCAAGGCCGCTCCCCACGAGCCCGGCTCCAGCACCAATACCAGCACCCACCATACCAACCCCAGAACCGACTAGTGAGGCTGCACCGTCAAGCGCATCCATAGTGCTACCTATTACTCCAGCCTCTTTTAGTTTCTTTCTTTCTTCCAAGATCCTCTTCTCTTCTTCAAGGGCAACCAACTGCTCTTCCTTGTTAAATTCATGATAAAACACCTGAAAACAAGCCACATCTTGCTAAGCAACAAATTTGGAGGTAATCGGTTGAGATAGACACAGCAAAAATTTCAGAATATTAGCATAATTGTACTGACATTGGAAGCAAGCCGTTTCCATGCATGTTTCTAACTTGAATCATAACTACTAAAATATATACCTGAATCGTCAAAGTTCCTCTATCCTTCCTATCTTTAATTTTAAGCATATCGAGTGATGGAAGCAGCCTTAGTTCGATTTCTTTTGATGTTTCTGGTTGCAGCTCAATCAGAGGTAACTTCGCAATGCCCAATCGCTTGTCCTGCCCGATGTCTTTATCAAATACCTATTTCCAGTATACAGGATTTCTAAGCATTGGTGTTCTGCCAAGGGAACTGAGAAAAACTATACACAAGTAATCCAGTGAAAAAGCACAATGTAGAGAGATTAAAACCTCAAGGATGAGTGACTGTGTCTCCTTGTCTTCTACAATTAATGGAAATGTTTGATTCCAAACAGGATTCAAGTTATTTTCTATAACCTTTGTTTTGACTTTAAACAGAGGACGAATGTGTACAACAACGTATGGATCAGACTTTCCAATCAATTCCATGTTTTTCAGGTCATTTGCCTTCACGACAGTTACTGTGAGCTTTCCCACTGGCTTAAGCTCCAACTCACTGCAATCATTCAGAAAAAGTAATTAAAATTCAGCCACTACAATCATGTAACTACAAGTATTCACATGGTTTTTCTGATAACAAATAAATAGAAGTTGCACAGAGGGATAGCTTAATTTCACAAATTCTAATTTAGCCTCGCGTTACCAGTTAAAATAGATACAGATATTGGAGGTTGCAGCTGTTCCTCATGGAGCAAGAGAGAGGAGATGGGTGCCTTATTCTATAAAATACTCATGAACTCCACTTTCATTCCTAAAGACCAATTTCTCATAATAATAGAAAATATTAAGCCACGCAATAAGCTCAAGATATACACTCCCTTACTTTTTTGGGCTTAGACATCTCATCATCGTTACCATGATTGACAGGCTATAGATACTAAACAAAATATATAATGAATTACAGGGATTGATATTGCAAGAGACATGCATTTGCAACCGCCCTCTACAAATTTCGAGTGTCATTTCATGACATTCGAAAAGCCAGCTCACTCATTTCTCTGCCATCACAAGCTTAGCTTCTTCTTCTTATTATTCCCTTTTTCACTAGTT
Organism: Jacaranda mimosifolia; assembly: GCA_018894105.1. Taxonomy (NCBI): domain Eukaryota; kingdom Viridiplantae; phylum Streptophyta; class Magnoliopsida; order Lamiales; family Bignoniaceae; genus Jacaranda; species Jacaranda mimosifolia. The sequence continues at coordinate 12,342,137 of CM032120.1, read as the reverse complement.
ATCTATTAGAATGAAGTACAAAAGAATCTGATGCAAGTTGTCAAAGAATGACATTTGATAAGTTTCTGTACCATCAAAATGGAAAGTTACACGAGGTATCAAACATAACACCCGAATAAGAGAGCAGTTCGAAGAGTAAAGAGAAATATACAGATAATTGATTCACCTCGTATCTACAGGTATGCCACCAATAGGAACAACAATCCTATGGGGCCATTGTAGCATATCCGTCACAATAGTATTAACAGTGTCCTTATAAAAATAAAACGACATAGTCAGTCCACTAAAAAGATAAAGAAAATCATTCAACTAAGAAGGAAAATTATCAAAACTTACATCGATCATATCAGAAATTCCAGGAAGAGCTGTTAAACTTCCACCAACAGCCTTCAGAGTATAATCAATTCGTGGCTTTGGCTGAATGATAATGACATGGAAGAGAACAAATAACATACACTGATAAATAATACACAAAACAAAAGGAAGAATAATAATAATACAAAAAAGATATAAAAATGATACAAAAATTGGAAGCCAACAGCAGACTCGTTAATAATGGCTAAAACTCTGAAAACCTATGGCACCAGAAAGCTGATAAAAAATATGGCACCGGTTAAGTATGGAAAACCAATTCCATCCAGCAAAAGAAACTTAATTTACTCTGAAGTCCTTAAACTTGTTAAACAGTTCAATATCCACTTTTGATCTCATCAACTGGGACTATCTCTTCTATTCTCAGTTTTGATCATCCATCTATCATAACCTCCTTACATAGAGCAGTCCATGACCCATGAAATTTTAAATCAATGGAAACTGCATAATACAATGAAAGTCCACACCAAGAGAAAATCATCCTAAATTTCACAGCATAATCACAATAAGTTTTATGTATTTCACCTGGAATTAATTTATTGCACTTGATGGGCCAATAATTCATGTTTTAACTTTGAGTGGTATCTTCTTTGATGAATTCTAAGACTTCATTGTAAGGGTACCGTAAACAGGAAATACACACAGGATGGTAACAAAGAATAGCAGGTGAATCAATTTCACCAAGAAATTGAAGGAAAATAATAATTTCCATTAATTTTAAAATAAAATTCTTTCCACCCCATCAAAAGTGAATCTTATCCTCCTCCTTTATATACCCCACATCAAGCAGTGGAGACCAAATTTCCAAGCTCTGGAATTTTCTAATCTTCAATCCATGAGAAATCAAAATTTGATAACTCAACATCACCAATTTCTTCAGTTTCTTAAGATCCTTTCATCCACTAAAATTCTGTTTAAGCCTCCTACCACTCAAATGTTCAATATATGTATTTGAATTAAGTCTGCTGTAAGAAAGGTAAAAGGTATGCGCAAGAAATGTACCTCGGCAAGAAGAGCAACAACTACAGCAGAGATGCAAGGAATTTCATCTGCAAGTTGGAAAATAGCACGAACTACAGTAAAAACTTGAAGATCCTTCAACTGCAACAAACAAATAATGGAAAATTTTCCATTTCAGTCCATAAACTACAATATGAATAAAGGATAATTAGAATATACAGTAGCAACACAAATTATAAGAACAGAATTTGGTATGACACTAAAATTTTAGCAAGGGAGGTGAAATATTTGATGTGCCTACCTGAATGGGTATAGAAGCAACAAGTGCGGCCTCAACAGCTAGAATAATGCTTGGATCACCACCCCATCGGAGGTCAATATCCATTGTGATTTGACCTTCTTTAAGACTCTGAACTCGAATCCCTGCACAAATGAAGTGATTATGCACACAATGAGACGGAAGCCCATGCACAAAATAATTCATAGTACAAAGTGGAAAATCGATAAATGACAGACCAATTATGCATATATGAGGCACAATCAATATCTGCAACAATTTTTTATCCAATAAGACTTCTAAATTTCAAAATGTATGGCATGCTAGGGTAACTTATCAAATATTCTTAACTTTTTCTGTAAACTCTCATCTGAAGACAAAACAAAAATCAGCACATATGGTGGAGTTAACTATGTATGTTTTCTCAGTGTGTGTATATATATATTTATGTAATATATATTACAAAATATAGTCATATTAACAGTGTTGCAAGGAAATAATTTTGGAACATGTTATAGACTTAAACCATATTTTCTTTCTTAATTTGGTTTGTTTCGGGAATATATTATACATGATATTTGTGTTATGCAGCCAAGCACCAAGAATAATTCTAAGTTGCTCTATCAAGATTACCCTTGAACCAACCGAAGGAAAATGCAGTACAGAAACCCAACATATGCCCGTCCAACATGGCTCTAAATAACATACTCAGAGTACCAGTTGCATGAGTTTTAGCATTATGCAAGTTAAATTAAGTTACCAACAACAAAACGCACTCCCCTTCCTATTATACATATAGAGAAATCTGTAATCCTCGTAACTAGGATGCACTTAGAAAGTTTGCATAGGTCTCCACATTTATCAGCATCTTCAGTGCACAGAAGAATTCTTTTCATCATTATGATACTGATAGCAGTCCCACCAGCAAGGAATATAGTGAAGTCAAATGAGAAAAAAAGCAGATTGATAATAACATTAGTGAAACTTAAGCAGACAAAAGTTCATAAAAAGACCATCATTAGCTAATGCTCGAATGAACCAATGTAACATAAAATTAAGTTCTGCCCACTTTGATTGAAGCGCTAAAGAGAAGATGAAAAAGATGTTGGTTGAATGCAAAATGTATGCATGAATATGAAGTCACTCTATTAATAATTTGTTAACAGTGTCACAACCTTCAATTTTAGGAGCCACAGTTCCAAGAGAAAATTTGCTGAATTTCAAAGAAGTAATCCCGGGAGGACGATATTCTTCCAGCAATGGTTCGACAGATTCTTTTATTACAGCCTCTGCTGCCTGTGAAGGGAACCATTCAAGAAATTTAGCACTGTGAACCCACTTGACTGGAACCCTAACATCAGAGAATGTCGAAAGCATAACTAGGCTGCCAACATCACAAGCAAAATATTCAACTATCACGTCAAATACTGTATCGTGGAATAGAATAATGAGGAATGAAATGAATGGAGATGGATCCTTGATACAAGAATTGGAGATTGAATTATTCAAATCTACATGTGCGAGACTATTGATATCCCTCACATGTGCACCAAGTCATGTATCCTTGCTCATACATCTATCTGAGACAATCTGTAGATATCTGGTGCCCTTACTCATGTCAAATGATTATTTCTTCCTTAGGAAGCCAACAAAACCAAGGAAATCGAAAGTGCCTTTGTACAAATTACAGGATTTTACTTTCAATGCAATGAATACTGAAAACTTCTCAGCTTCTCAACTTTTGAATCTTGATACCGCAGATGCCTCACGTAAAACCGAGCATAAAGTCTCATCAGATGTTCTCTGAAACTTGGTAAGGGTATAATTTATTTTATAAAATCTAATATAAAGAGCATTACAAAAGAAGAGAAGCTTACTTCTGCTACAAATGGCCACAATTTGCTTAGTTGTTTATTCAGCCATTTCACCTGAAAGAGTAAGCAGAGCAGCATAAAATGAATAACAATGACCAATCCTATTTTGTGCATGAAATAAACTATAAAATCTAAAATTGGGCAGAAAAGAAACAATATTCTCAAGATATTCTAAACCTTGATAAGGTTACAGTTTTACTGCTGAAGAAGAATATATTTCTCACTCTCTCATAAAGTCGAATAAAAAAAATCCATAACATGGTGCATGTTCTGGATGTTCAGAACAGTTCTCTTACTCTCAACCTATCCATAAATCAGATGCTATTAGTATCAGCATAGGAGTACTCATGTTTTCCTTTCCTATGTAATTTCAGAGACAAGGCGTCATCAGACATTAGATTAGAACCCATCTTCAGAGGAAATAGACTCCTCCAAAGGGGTGCTATGGTTGAGGTAAAGGCCAAAGGGTTTTAATAAGGTCTGGCTTCTTAACCTCACAACAAACCACCTAGATTCTCGTGTCCCATTCACATTCTCCTCAAATTCTTTCTTTATAAGCTTGTTGATTACTTGCAAGTCTCTACATTGAGACGGAAAAGCATCCATTGGCCTCACCAGCAAAAACAAAAGCAGGTTTATACTGTGAACCAACTTTTGAAAAAGCAACAGAAAAAATTGCAGAGAGATGGTCCGGAAAATGGTGAATAGTCAATAATGCATCTTTATTGGCCTCAGTAAAATATATTTATCCCACTTGTTAATAACATGGATATCTTCAAGTAGGGAAACATGAAAATAGAAGCAATTCCAGACATCAAAATTACTTGCAGGGATATTATTCAATGTCTCAAAGAACAACGTTCATTTCTTAATTAGCTATAGCCTATAAGTTGTTTTACTAATCTGCATTCTGCATAAGTAATGCCATTAGACCAATCTAATTCACACTTAACAAAGCAAAGCCTCAACCTATGCTAATCGGAGATTTGCCAAAAAATCCTCTTTTTCCACTCTCCTCTACCAAAGACCATCTCTAGAGCAAAACTATATAATGCTTTATTAGATGCTAATGAAAACTAAAGATCCATATTAATAAGGAATTAATAAGGTTCTACAACACGCTCCCTAAAGCAATCCTCCTCCATTCAGGTTTGGAAAATGACACCAGCCATCTTATAAACATAGAGGCATGCATAGACATAATTACCTTAAAATCAAAAGAAAAAGAATGACAAGAAAAATATTAGCACTATCTCAACACCACAATTGTGAAAAGACATTTAGATAGACAAGGCAAAATGACCATCACCATCAGGTATCCATACCAAATGTATACTTCCAGAAAGAAATGTTCTAACCTGCTCAAAAACAGGAAATGATATCCACTCAGGAAGGTTTTCCCCACATATTTTTTTCATGTCCTCCCTGTTCAGTGAGCTTAATAGTTTAATATCAACTGCCTGTCCACACAAGCAAAACACCAAATGTTCAAGCATGGTTTTACAAAATTCCAACATCACCAAAAATATCACCCAAATATGACAATAAAAGGCCAAAAACAAAACTCTATCAAACAAATAAAAGGCATGGATAACAGCTAAACAGATATTTTAAAATCCACTGTTAATTTCCAGAATAAACATTTACTCTGCAACAAATTATCAAGAACAAATCAACTAAATCAAATTCTACTCGTTTCAAACTCATATTTTGGGGGAAAAAAAACAAAAAACAAAAAAATACACAAATATCACCGAAAAGCACTGAACAAAATAGAACTCTCAAGTCTCACCAACAAACAATTAGCAACATTCAATTCCAAAGTTTTGATGGATACGAAGTAATCAACAACTGTCAGAAAACTAAGAAACTGAAAAACCTTAGCAACACGCTTGCTGCTCCGATAACGCATCATGTACTTCCAACCCGCCATCAACGCGATCCCGGACACCATCCCCATCACCATTCCCGAAATCAACCCCATCTTCCTTCACTTTTTCTTTTTCCCAAATTCTTTTCAGAATCCCAAACCCTGATTTATTTTCTTACGTATCCCACAAAAACGCAAACGCAACCCAAATTTACGTTACTCAAAACCCACTCTACTTCCACAACTGAAACTACAATTACTATTACTAGCCTATTACCACTATATTATTAATTAATACTACTAAAAGCAACAATAAACCCTGAACTATTCCATTGTCTTTACCAAAAAAGCGTGATTTGTATAAAGGGTTTCATCCACAAAATGGGAATTTCTGGTTGAAAATAGCAAAGAAGTGTACTCTGTGCGTGTGTGTGGAAAAATGGAATTTAAAAATGATGATAAATATCTTATAGAAGAGGTGGTTGAATGTATGTATCGGTGTAATAAAGGGGGCAGTTGTGAGACTTCTAAGTTAATCCTCTCTCTTTCTCTAAGTGTTTGAATTTCCATTGATTTTTTTAGAAATTAATTACCAAATTTCAATGTGCGTTTCTTTTCTTTTCTTTTTTTAGGTTACTATTCTATTCAAGCATTAATTATATTATTATATTTAAATATGAACACAAATTTAGCACATGAATAACTATTAAATCCAGTAATTAATTCACATTATCGATATTTATTTAGTAAATATCAATTGTACGTTGACATAAAATGGAAAAAATATTTATGACATAGGTAGAAATTAAAAGTCAAAATTAGACGGTGATGTTTACTGTTGAGTAAGAGTCGTTATTTTTCTTAGAAGTTTTCAAATCATTTCTTATTTTTATGAGATTTGATGAATTTTTAATGTTTTATGTTTGAATTTTTTTTTTTTTTTTGCATATTTGCTAAATATTTGTCAATCATTTATTTTTCAAAGTCGGTTTTTAAAATTATACTTAGTGACTGAAGTACTTGCGATGGTTGTTTAATTTGAATTAAGCCTTAGAATTTGAAATTCTTAACAATTCAAAATTATCTAAATAAATACAAAAAATTCATCATTATAAATTATAATTTTTTGCAGTGTTATTCAAATTAAAAAAAAGAAATAATTAATTATTAAGCAGGATAATTCCCACAATTTATAGAGATTTGGGAAATCACACCATTTAGCACAAATAAGTGCCCCACTTACTCAAAAATCCAACAATGAAATTGTAGTAAAACTTGGTTGAAACATTTCCATGCATCCCAAAAGAATAATTTCAGAAAACTTAACTGTTAAGGTCATCCATACAGCACCTTAGCACTTAGAGTGTATGACTATTATCTTGCTGCTCTTTAGATGTTTTCTCTGTTTTTTATTCAAAAGAGACTTATTATGGATGAAATTTGGTAGAAATATTACCAAAAATTCGAGGTGCACCCAAAAAAATAGTTTCAAAAAATTCAATTGTCAATTTTAATCAATTAATTTCCTTGTGTTGATGGTGATGTTTTATATATATTCTCGTTTGAACGAATTATTCATCTCAATAGATGTGTTTTATTAATTATATGTGGTGACAACTATTTTTATCAGTAAAATTTTTCGTTTGTATGTGAAGTGAGAGATTATTTAACATATAAAGTTATTTTTCCAATATAAATAATTTTTTCAAGAATGCTAGTGGTACTTTCTAGCCACTTCCTTTGAGAATTTATCAAATGATTGGAGATTCGTCTTGTTTTTCTTTTTCTGGTTTTCTTTTCTTTTTATAAGATTGATTTTGTGGTTCTGTTATTTCGTGGGTACCCACTCCTCTTTATGGAAATTTTTGAAGTCTTGTTGATTAGATATATATCATAAGTAGGGACGTCCCTGCCGACATAACTTGGATTGGTAAACTGCAAAAATTAGGACCAATGGAGTATGTAAAATTTATAACAATTTTTAGATATTTAGAGATAGACATTTCTTTATCTTAAAAAATTCATAAATGTTGAAGCACAACGGAAATAATTTAGGCATGGGAATTAATTTATCAAGAATTCACAAATTACACCCACAAATTTGATGACAAAATTAATACCCAATAAATAGAAAAATAAAACAGATATATATTTATGTGGTTCGGCAAATTCCGCCTACCTCCACGGGAGTTTTCTTTCTTCAATTATGATAGACCAGTACAAGCCAACCCTTGAATTTGACATGCCCAAACTCAAGCCAAAAAAACCCTTTGTACAACCACTAACATAACTACCAAAAAAATACTCACTCCACTCTTTTGTATTGTCCCACTCGTACTCACAATAACTACTATATGAGTATCATATCATGAGTTCCACGAGTGTCATATCTATAAAGTAATCAAATAAACACCTCTATTTATAGTAGAAAATTGCTTGACTACTTTACCTAGAACTAGGAAACTCAATACAAGAAGAAGTCATAATTCTAGTCAAACTTGGTCTCTCGATAGCCGAGTCAAATCCCAACAATATACCAAACTGGTATCAGAGCAGGTTGGATCAGATGTTAGGAATGAAATACGAGGTAGAGAAACTCGATGGGAAGAACGACTTTGGGATGTGGAAGATGAAGGTTCACGCCCTCCTGTGTCAACAAGTTTTACAAAGAGTGTTAAAGGACAGAGATTCCTTGCCGGAAATGCTGAAGGACGAAGAGAAGGACGAGTTCATGGCGAAGGCTTATGGTACTCTGGTGTTATCATTAGCGGATAACGTACTGAGAGACATCGCCACAGAAAGTACACCAATAGATTTATGGAAGAAGCTGGAGAGTCAATATATGACGAAGTCCCTGACAAATCGGCTATATTTGAACAACGATTATACACATTGAGGATGAAGAAAGGTACATCTATTACTCAACATATTGATTTTTTCAATAAAGTGATTCTGGATCTCGCTAGTATAGATGTCAAAATTGATGATGAGGATCAAGCTTTAATTATCTTGTGTTCTCTGCCAAAATCTTTTGAGCACTTGGTTACTACTTTGTTGTACGGGAGAGATATGATTTCAATGGAGGATGTGAAGGCCTCACTGAATTCTAACGAGTTGAGGAAACATATCCTGAGCAGCAACGATAGTGAAACTAGGGAAGGATTGGTGGCAAAAGGGTGACCGAGAGAAAAGGAAAGGAGTAGAGGCCGATCAAAGTCCCAAACCAAGCCTAGAAACGGTGACAAGTGTTTTAGGTGCGATGGAAAGGGGCATTGGAAACGGAATTGTCCGGAACGAGGAAAGGCGAAGGATGCAGGTGAAACTTCTGATAAGAAACGGGATGATGTCGCAGGAATTGTTGAGGATGAGTCTGATGGTGGGCTTGTTCTCAACGTTGCTGAAACTTTACTAAGCTTTGAATGGATTTTGGATAGTGGATGCTCCTACCACATGTACCCACGAGAAGATTGGTTTACCACATACCAGAAATTTGATGGTGGTAAGATGTTTATGGGAAACGATGCTTCTTGTAGGGTTGTAGGAATTGGCACAGTTTGTATCAGAATGCATGATGGAATAGTAGGGACCTTAATAGATGTGAGTCATGTTCCAAATCTGAAGAAAAATCTGATATCGTTGGGTACTCTGGACAAGAATGGTTGTGAGTACAGAGCTCGAGATGGAGTTCTGCGGGTTTCCAAAGGCGCATTGCTTATCATGAAGGGAGAAAAGCGGAACGACCTTTACATATTGCAAGGAAACATGGTTTCTGGTATTGCAACGGTTTCTTCATCAGTCAATGATACTACGAGACTCTGGCATATGCGGCTTGGGCATATGAGTGAGAGGGGGATGTCAGAACTAAGCAAACGAGGTTTGCTTTGCGGAGAGAAAATTGGAGAACTGGATTTTTGCGAGCAGTGTGTGCTGGGCAAGCAACACAGGGTGAAATTCGGCATTGCAGTTCACAGAACCAAAGGCACCTTGGATTACATTCACTCAAATCTTTAGGGGCCTTCTCAGGTTCCTTCAAAGGGAGGTGCAAGGTACATGCTGACATTTATAGATGATTTCTCATGGAGAGTATGGGTGTACATGCTAAAGTATAAGGATGAGGTGTTTGTCAACTTCAAGCAATGGAAGACCTTAATTGAGAAGCAGACAGGAAAGGAGATCAAGCGCTTGAGGACTGACAATGGATTGGAGTTCTGCAACAAGGAATTTCGGGAATTCTGCGAGAAGGAAGGAATTGTGAGGTATCGCACAGTTGCACATACACCACAGTAGAATGGAGTTGCAGAACGGATGAATAAGACTATCTTGGAAATAGTTAGATGCATGCTCTTTAACGCCAAATTGTCCAAGGATTTTTGGGCAGAAGCAATTAACACTGTGTGTTATTTGGTGAATAGGTCACCATCAATTGCTTTGGACTGCAAGACACCAATGAAAGTTTGGTCCGAGTCTCCTGTTGATTCCTCAAATCTGAGAGTATTTGGGTGTCCAGCCTATGCTTATGTCTGGGATGGGAAGCTTGAGCCAAGGGCTAGGAAGTGCATATTTCTAGGCTATGCAGATGGAGTCAAAGGTTATCGTTTGTGGTGTAATGATGACAAGGGCTCTAAGATGATTATCAGCGGGGAACTGACATTTGATGAGTTTGCAATGATGAAGAAGGTGGAGCAACAGAAAAGCAGCCAACAGGGCGTTAAGGAGAATGTGGAGATTCATATTGATCTCCATAAGTTTCAAAGGGGAAATAGAAGGTGGTAGATGAAGCCGGTGAGAACACATTACCACCTAACCAATAGCAGAAAAATGAACCACTACAAAATTATCACTTGGCTCACGATAGGGAGAGGAGGCAGATCAAACCACCACAGCGATATGCTTACTCAGATCTGGTAGCTTATGCTTTGAGTTCAGCTGAGGAGTTTGTAGGAGATGATCCAGTCTCATACAAAGAGATAATTTCGAGGCCAGATTCTAATAAATGGGTTGCAGCTATGAGTGAAGAGATATAGTCTCTACACAAGAATAGCATATAAGAGTTGGTTGATATACCCAAAGGGCAGAAGATTGTAGGTTGCAAATGAATCTACAAGAAGAAGGAAGGGATTCCCGGTATTGAAGATGCTAGATACAAGACGCGATTGGTTGCTAAGGTTTTTACTCAGAGAGAGGGAGTTGACTTTCATGAAGTATTCTCCCCAGTTGTAAAACATACTTCCATTCGTGTTTTACTTGCCATGGTTGCTCTGTTTGATATGGAACTGGAGCAGATAGATGTGAAAACAACGTTTTTGCATGGTGAGTTGGAGAAACAAATCTACATGAGTCAACCAGAAGGATTCGTTGTTCCCGAGAAACAAAATCAAGCATGTCTTTTGAAGAGGTCATTATATGGCCTAAAGCAGTCTCCTAGGTAGTGGTATAAAATATTTGATGCTTTTATTACCAAGATAGGATATACTAGAAGCAAATTTGATTGTTGTGTATATTACAAAATTTGTAGTGATAGCCTTGTCGTAGATTTGCTGTTGTACATTGATGATATGTTGATCCTCTAGAAACATATCTGAGATCAACCAATTAAAAACTCAGTTAAATGAAGAATTTGAGATAAAGGATTTGGGCGGTGCAAATAAGATTTTAGGTATGGAGATCATCCGAGACAGACACATAGGATTGTTGTACTTATCTCAACAACAATACATTGAGAAAGTACTTGAGCGATTTGGGATGGATAAGTCCAAGCCAGTTAGTACGCCACTTGCAGCTCATTTCAGGCTTTCATCAGATCTATCACCGAGTACTGAGGAGGAGGTGGAACACATGTCAAATGTGCCATATGTTAGTGCAGTAGGTAGCTTGATGTACGCCATGGTGTGCATTAGGCCAGACATTTCACATCAATGTTGTGAGCAAGTATATGCACAAGCCATGAAAGACTCATTGGCACACTGTGAAATGGATCATGAGGTATCTGAGAGGCTTTGCAGACAGATGTTTAAGGTATAGTCAATCAAATTCTACTACAAGAATTATTGGCTATATGGATGTGGATTATGCAGGAGATTTGGACAGCATAAGGTTCATGATGGGCTATGTGTTTTGTGTATCAAGTTGTACAGTTAGCTGGAAGGCAACTTTGCAGTCATCAGTTGCATTGTCCACAATAGAAGCTGAGTACATGGCTTTAGCTGAAGGTGTTATGGAAGGCATTTGGCTAAAGGGGCTGATCGATGATATGTGTATGACTTTTGAGATCACTAAGGTATTTTGTGACAATAAGAGTGCCATGCACTTGTTAAACAATCAAGTGTTTCATGAGAAAACAAAGCACATAGATGTGAGGTATCACTTTGTTCGGGATATGGTGTCTCAAGGAGTCATGTTGGTTGACAAAGTTGGGATAAAGGATATCCGGCAAACATGTTGACTAAGGCTGTTCTAGGAATCAAATTCGAGCATTGCTTGGATTTGATTAATGTTTGCAGACTCAGATAACAGGCCCTATTGGGGGCAGGGATAAAGAAGATGAATGAGAATTTCAAGTCAAGGTAGAGAATTGTTGATTTTGCTTTGAAATTTGAGGTAAAATTGACAAGGAATGGAAGAAATGGAGCGAAATGGGCTTGAGAATACACCCCGACGCATGTTGGAAGGACGCCGCGTGCTGGGGCGCGAGGTAAGGTGCGGCAAGGCGTGTACATGGGCGAAAAGGGCATGAAAAGACGAGTTGTGCGCCCCGGCGCAAGATTTTTACGCCCCTGCGATCAGTGAACAGTAACTTTGCGCCCCAGCGTGCGACGCAAGCCCACGGGCCTTGAGCTTCATTTTCGGGTATAAATTTAGTATTTTTTCTTCCAGGAAAGTATCACGAACATAACACAAGGGCTTTTTTATTGCTTTTGAGTAATTCTCTCAAGACGGAGTTTAAAACGAGGGTGTTATGTGTTTTCGTGAGATTTGTGGGATTCAAATGTGTACTTGCACTTTGATTTGAGACCAATAAAATTCCTTTTCTTTGTTGCGTGGATTAGGTACATCGCCAAACCACGTTAAATCTTGTTGTCACTTTACATCGAATTATTTTACTATTATTTCCTTGTTTCCGCAATAGATCCTCCTGGGTTACAACAGTAAAAAATGCCAATTTTAAGGGAGGAAATTAGAAAAGAAGAAATTATTTTGGAGTAAAATAAAATTGCGCTCTTTTACTACCATATGAGAATTAAAGAAAAGAAAAATCAGAATAATTGTACAATTTTTTACGATTCTTTCTTTCAAATATTAGTGAAGTGAGTTGAGTTTCTTTATTTAAGATTTTTTTTCTTTCTAATTTTTGTTAATGATTATTAATCGAAATTAGTCTTATAAACTAATATGAGAAATTATTGGTCTTGATATTGACATTACTTCCCATGGATTATATATAGTACTCCTATGGTAGATTCTCTGGAATCACTCCAGGATCTTCAATAAAAGTGGAGATCGTGGAACTTGCAGATTAATATCAAGAAGTGCCAAATTAATTTTCAAAATCCACATGCATGTTTATGCCACTACATTTGAAAATTTTAGGGTGGTTTGGTTTTATTTTCATGAAAAGTGAAAAATTAGTCATAGTTTTAAAAATAAAATTAAAATCGTGGTTTCAAGACTACGAGAAATTTCAGAATAGATCAAGCTTAGATAATTTATATATTTTTTATATTTAAAAAGACATAATTTTTTAATATATATATATAATTATTTTGAAATGATAATGGGCATGAATATGAGTTTACATTACTCATTATTAGTTATTACAAGTCTAGCATACAATTAGGCAACCTAAAAATGGGTTAGGAATAAACCAACATTGGCATTATAAATGCTATTCTGGACTCGAACATAGCCATTATTCTACTAGGCCTAGCACATATCCTTGTTTTAATTAAAGGGGTGACCTATGCTTATCGGGTGCATATTGCCCTTAAATAAGCATCTTATTCAATAATATAGATTGTGCAGATCTTATAACCTTCAAAATTTTCGTTTATATATAGCTCCTCATTTGCCTTTCTAGGTACACTTTCGATACTTTATGTATTTATTTTGTAACACCTCGAAATTTCTCAAAAAATGTAAAAATCATAATTTGGACTAAGAAAAATGATAATAATTAATAAAAAGAATTAAAATGTGATATTTTGGAAAGATTTGGAGTTACTGTTTAATATAAGGAACTTAGTGGCTAAAAATATAAATAAGAAGGACCAAATTGTAAGAAATTTGAAAATTCTTAGGGCCAATTGTAAATAAGAATGGGTCAAAAGGGTCAAACTAAGACACTAACTTGTCCTAGGGCTCAATTGCAAACTGAAATAAGGTTTAGGGGCCAGTTTGAGGCATTAAGTAAATTAAAAGGACTCAATTGAGTTCTTAAGAAAAGTTATAGGGGTCAAATTAAGATTTCCTGAAACATAAAAATATATATAGAATCTTCCCTCCCCATTTTCTCTATTCTCACATGCAACCACCATCACCCCTCCGGCGAAATCCCATCGGCGTTGGCAATCACCCAAAAGAAAACCGACCATTAACTTCCCTGTGATGCGGTGAACACACTTATACCAAAAACACTCAAAACTGACCACCAAGGCACCAGAAAAACTGAAGACCGAATTGAGTGATGGCGGAGGTGATGGGCGTGGTGGTTCCGGTGATTGTTGGGCACGACCAGGAGGTGGAAACTGACGGGCTTGGTGAGGAGAAGACATTGGCAGCTTCAATTTTTAGTTCTGGCCACCGACGACAAAGGAATTGAGAAAAATAAGCAGCGGCGGCTGGCAGCAAAGCGGTGAGGTTTTGAGCTAAATTGGGCGGCAATTCGGCAGAGAAACTTCAAATTGATTTAGGGGTTTTGAAGTACACGAAAAGACCCATCGATTGGTGGGTCTAGCTCCCAGTTTCAACAATGGCGCGCAGCAACGATCTGTGGCTCCCGGGCAGTTTCTTCGAGGTGACAATTTGAGCCCATCCACGCCAGTGTCGGACTATGATTTGGCTCTAAACTTCATTTAATTTGGTATATTCAATCTAATCGATTGAAATGTTACTCAATTCGATTCGTTGGACTATTAACCCGATTAAAGTTGATTGTTAGAATAAATTAAGTTAAATGGACTAAATTAGTGGGTTATGGACTAAGGTTATTTGCTAAAATTCTAATTGTAAAACGATGTGCTAACTCGGAATTGAATAAAGAACCTAAGTAATATTGATTAACCTCAAAGCAACATAGTAGGATGTCCAAACTGTGAATGAGCTTCGAACTTGAGTAATGTGGTAAAATTCGGTTAAGACAATAATTTATTGCCTAATTGAATTTGGAAGGATCATTGCGATATATTTCATGTATTTAGTATGAATGGGATGAAATTTATAACTTCAAGCAGAAATGTGTGGCTATATAAGTTGTATGCATCAATTAGTGGGCTCGAATTGCTAAATTGGATCTTAGGCATTGTTAATTAAGATAATCAATGTAAATAAAGCCCTAACTTTGTGTAACGTTGTCAGGAATAATTATTAGAACATGTAAAGGAGTTTCTACCGATTGATTGGACTATTAGATAACAGACTCAAACTATCGAATTGTATATTATTGGTGTTAAGATAAAACAGTGCTCGGAGTTGATAAATACCTTGATTAGTACCCCTAGATGCACAAGTATGTTTTAGGGAGATATATATTGTCCTTGAAATAAAAGTTTATAATTGTTAATACAAGCCAGATACATATTAATTCTAGTAATACGACTTTGGCAACCAAAGAAATCGAAACCTAGTAGCATGAGATTGCCGTACCTTGAATAGATTAAGATTTAATTAAGAAAGACACTCCTCGAAATGGGAAATTTATGTTGTTAAGATGTACTAGTAATTTAATTACTATTAGAAAAATACTACGTAGACATATTAATGTTTATATGCATTTTATTGGAATAGGTGATAAGGAGTTAGGGTCTCTAGGACCGTAAGAGGTGATAGCACGTTTGTGGAGTTTTAAGGTGAGGGTCTAACCCTTCTTTCTTCTGGAAAATGAATGGTCTTCGCTATTTAAATTCTCTGTGCCTATTCTTCCATATACCTCATAGCTTTGCCGGCTTTCCCTATATATGTTGGTGTTTTGATCTTGCTGACCAGCTTCATTTTGTGCTCTTGGTTAAATTGTTCTGCATGTTATTCATACGACCTTGCCGGCCTTTGTTTTCATGGATTGTACTATTCCGTTCAGTATGACATATATGATTCTAATAAATTATTTTGAAATACGCTTTACTATTGGCATTGTGTTATGTTATCTATGGGGACGCCCTTGGGAAGTTTATTATCTGTAGGGATGCCATGAGAAGTTGGGCTTAGGACTAGGTTCGGAAAGATGACCGAGCGGTACGGACCAACATTGGCTGGTCTCCTAGCTCGTACCTACTAACGATCCTAACTTTTAGATAGTTGGAGGTAGCTATCTGCGAGTGGCGGGATTCGTCATGCCATATGTTATGTTATTACTTACTGAGTCGAGTGCTCAGGTACCACGCCGAGTGCTTGGGTAATGAAGTGATAAGGGAAACTTGTTTATGCTATATTTGTATTTCTATTGGACTTGATATGTTCTATTCTAGGAGCAATAAGGTTGGATTTGCCAACAACCTGCTGAATTTTGTACAACATCTGTTATGTTGTTTCATTACGTGTCACTGCTATTGGATGTCTTGTTTACCCGAGTCCCTACTTATCGTTAATTTGTTTATTGCTAGTCTCACTTTCAATAGTTTTCTCTTAACTACTTATCGTATTCTCCCCTCACTAAGTTCTTAGGACTTACCCCTTCTGCTATTTCTTAATTCTTTCCCAGATAGGATTTATTGGAGCGCAGGTGGCCTAAGCTTTCTCCAGGGATGATGTATATAGTTTATAGTTGGCACTAGATGATTATGTATTTATGAACTTAATGTGTTTTGTGTTCAACTTTTAGTTGTATAGGACTTTTGAAACTGGATATGTAATATAGGCTGTGCAGGATTGAGACTACTTTCTCATTTGTAAATATCATTTGTGTTTTGGGTTGATGTAGCTATTTAAATTGAATGTTTTGGAGGTACGTATTTTGTTGGAATTTTTGTGAATAAGACTGGAGTAGCATCTTGGCCCGAAGTAGGTACCTCCATGGCGGGGCGCTATATATTCTTTTAAATACCCAGCAAAAATTTTTTATGCCCACATTGTTGACTTGAGTATCAAAGAATTTTTGTTGAGATCATTCGCAATATCCTTAATGACTTTACAATTTCAATTCTATCTCATAGTTTGCTGACAACTCATAAAAGGTTTGACCTCTCTAAATTTGGGTTGTCCCCTACGATTTTAGGTAAGGCCATTGCAATCCTCATCAGGTACTTTATACCAAATCAAATTTAAATTTGATTGGTATGATAATAAGATGATATATAAAAGTTTGAGAAAAATTAAAAATAAATATAATTGGCATTTTCAATGAAAATATGTAAAAGTGAATTGTTTCTAATTTGCAAATAATTCTAATAATAAAAATAATATTTGAAAATACAAACAAACGACCCCTTATATATATATATTTACTAGCAACCGTCGCACGCTCTAGTGCGTATAAAATTTTCAACATAATACATATTAAAATATTCTGCATCGTTTGTTATAAAAAAATATGAAATACATTTATGATTCGCTCAAGTGAAATTAATTAATAACTAATTAACTACTTAGTGATTAAGCACGTGGAAAGTCCATTTTCATTTTGTAAATTTAAGACATCATATGTAGTAAAATATAGGGAGACCGCTATGTATGATAAAATTTTTGTAAACCATACATAAAAATTAAATTAACAAAACTAATAAAATATCTTCAAGACTAAATGTATTTGGATCCTAAAATTGAAAGGACTGTAATCGTTCCACAATCTCAAGATCACCAAGAACGAATCATTATTTAATCTAATGATATAATTAATTATATTATTAAATTACTGAATTAATTAAATTATTTGTCAATACCTCTAATAATATAATTAATTATATTGTTTAAATAATAAAACAGTAAAAAAAAGTTGACCAAATAAACGAAGGCTGGATTTAAGTATTTCCCAATATTAAACCATTATCACATGCATGTTGTGCCATAATAATCTTACTAATAATAATTAATTATTTTAATTCTTAATTAATCCTATTCTAATCTACAGTTTGCATTTTGATAGAAATCAAATCATATAGAAAATGTGATGCTTTCAAAAAAAATTAAAGTAAAAAAAATGACAGAATTGAAAATGTTATTCATTTTTTCTCCAATAAATAAATCAAAGAGTATACTTGCTCGAAAGGCCATGCAGACTTAGACTCACTAAAAGTTAAAATCAATATTATAATTATTATCAACTCGTATCATATATAAGTTTTAAATTTTCTCATCCTTGTACCATATTAAGAAAAGCAAGAAAATTTGTATAGATCCCACCACATCATCCTGAAACATTCCATTGCCAAACGTTACAAGAAAATTTTCAATCTTCATATTATTAATTTTATTCTGTTGTATTTTGACTTAAATGATGATTTTTAATATTTTATTTTTCATTTCGAAATTTCTATATCTTCTAAATGTTTTAGTGTAATTTATTTATCTTCAAGATGTTTCGGTGTGATGCAACTAATTATTTTAATGTGATCTGCTCAAATCAAGGGTGATCAGGCTGATCATTTTGCATGCTAAATATTTTATTTTATTTTTTTAATTTTGCATGATAAAACTTATTAGTAAAGAGAGAGAAGAGTAGATAATGCAATATGAAGTTTCTTGTACAACAGTCTCAAGCACTTTAAACTGTTATCATAGAATAAAAAACGATTATCCCCACAAAAATTACAGAAAATTTATTTGTAACTAAAAGTTACAGGATTTTGTTAGTCTCATAGAAAAACCAATGTGTGGCTCAAAGGAACTTGTTATTTCATGGTTTTTATATCTTCCAACAAATATTTACAATTTATTACATCCATCTTTGCTTTGTTGAAAATGTGAAAAAGTCAATATTACCTGATACATAATATGTAAAATTTATGAGAAATAGATTAAATGAAGATGATAGAAGCTTCTTTTTTTCAATATGGTTTTATGAGACGAAAATAAGACAAAAAGAAAAATTAAGTTTGGTGAACATTTGTTATCGACAAGAGAAGCTCACCTAAAAAAGCTGACCATTGGTAAAGAAATTGAATAAAGACATCAAAGTACTACCTGGAACTCTTACCTTTGCTCTGGTGAATGTGGACATCAACCTGCTTAAAATTTACAACCATTTGTTGTTTAAATAAAAGGAAAAAATAAATAAATATTAGTAGTGGGAGTTAATTTTCCTTAAACCAACAAAATTCCTTTTCACTAAAAATGCATCATCACCTTTGTGCAAAAATTCGCTATTTTGAATAGTGCGTCCGCGGAGTGCTGACACCAATTTGGAGGCCCACCACACCACCGATCAATCTCTTTTTCACTTAAATGGCAAAAAAAAAAATAAAAAAACATTATCATAAATATCATTGACAAATGTATCTATAAACTTGAATATCTTGATGAGATATTTCCACCAATCACCTGCTTTGCTTGAAATTTCGACTACGCAGTAATAATATTTTTGAATTTACAAACAACAAATATGAAATAGGAGAAATTAGAGTAAATTAAGTAAACTTCTGTAGATTGCCTACAAATCAAACAAAAATTCAAGTAAATCAATTATTAAAAATACATCAATCTTATTAAATATGTAGAATTAAACACATAGTATTATTACCTTTGGTAGAAAGTATTTGGAAAACCTTACCTATAGTTAGATCTATTGAAAGAGTTCTAGTATTAGAAGATTGAGAATTAGCAGATGAGGGAGTTACACATATTAGAGTGAAGAATAGTTAGTGGAAAGAGGGAGTTATGGAAGAGGGAGAATGAGTGGGAAGTTTATACGTAAAGATAAACGTTTGAAAATTTATATAGGTTTAGTTTGTATCTCATTGGGGTATTTTGGATAAGATATATTTTGGTGTACCACAAAAAAAAAAAAAAAGTATCATTATGTGAGAGTAAGAGCCATTTCATTTTTAAATAGTATAGATACACAATATTTGAGTAATTGGCACTTTGCATCCTGGAAACACATTTAATAGGTGCAAAAAGTATATTTCTTTTGTCAAGTTGCACCCCAAGTAATTTTCTGCCAAGACAACTCAATTTAGACGAGGGCAAAAAGGTTCAAACACCTTCTAAACAACTTTATTATCATCATTTAATAAGGGAATTTTAGAATTCTATGTGAAAAGTCAAAACTTCCACGTAAGTCCACAAAAATAAATAAATAAATAAATGAAGATGGCAAACAATGGAATGACCAAACTCATGCCATCATTTAACTTATCCAAAAAAGTTTGGAAAAAGTCATGCCATCATTTAATCACTTTTATTATTATTATTATTATTATTATTATTATTATTATTATTATTATTATTATTATTATTATTATTATTATTATTATTATTATTATTATTTTTGTGAACTCAATTTTAGGTCTTTTTCTTATTATAACTAAATTTAAGGCGCAATATATATAGATAAAAAGTTCTAGATAGTACAAATATTATTCTGTATAGAATGCATCACTTGGTCTCATTAGTCAAATCTAATTTATTTGATTCATATTCCCTAAATTATATTATATTCCATAATTCAAAATATTAATTAAGTTAAGTGTCGCAATTTAAGCACATAATTCTTTATAATTAATTAATACTAAAAAGATAACCGAAACCTGCAATTCACTAATGTTTAAAGGTACAAAATCATTGTCTTTCTTTTTTCTCCACCTCTATAGGATCATAAGTTCGGTAAATTAAATTCTAATCCTTTTGAGATATGTGCAAGTATTTCATAATTTGCATATAGTTTTCTAATTAATAATTTTATATATTTTTTGTTTATGAGACAGTTAATGCACAAAAAGAAAATATAGAACCTTAGTTATTTGGTAAGTTAAAAAAATTATATTCTAGTACCTACATTAATTTTTCATTTTTGATAATTTTTTCCCACTTTTTTAATATAATGGCTTTCTTTTAAGCCGTGATTTATTTGCTTGTAATATTTCATTGGTTCCATTTTTTTGTAGTGGCTTATGATTTTTTTTCATGATTAGATTAAATATTTATTAATATTTAAATTATAATTAAAATTAAATAGAATAACCTTTAAATTTAAATTGATGGCAAACTTGCCATAGTTAATACACCAAGTAAGTAGTTTAAATCGAATATTGATGCATTATTTTATTTTGCTGATGTACATAATTGATGCATTCTCTTATTTTGTATACAAATACTTGATTATTATATAAATGCACCAAGTAAGTAGTAATTTTATTGGTTCAATAATTAATTGAGGCATGCATCACAATCTTTTTTCTTGTGGGTCCGCCTAGCAAATATAATAGATTATTCTAATTTTTACTATATAATATTTTATGGATTATTTCTTTTTTATGTAGGCAAAATATAAAAATTTATAGAAAACGGTGCAACTCCAATTACATTGGTTTGATGATCATAAATCTCATTCATATGAAATATTATTATATATTACTTATTTCAACTATTAAATTATTTACAATTACATTTTTGTTATTTTTTTTAAATTAGTGTTTTTGTTTAATATTTGTAATATTTATAAAAAAATATCAATATCTAAACTATTGATAATATTAAATTTAATAAAATTTAAAATTTGTTGCCTGGTGCAACGCAGGATAAACACTGGTTAGTACTTTAAAATGGCAAAGAAAATACTATTTCTTACCAAAAGATGATTTCAATAAAAGAATTGCAAATAAAAAAAATTTCTTACCGCAATCAAGAGGTTGAAGGCTATTCCTCAATTTGTACACCATGGCTCTTATGGTAATCAAAATTTAAGGCTAATTCTATGATATTTTGAGTTTTAAGACGGTGATTGAATAATTATGAAGAAAATTCTCTGTAAATTTGGAGAAGAACAATTCTCTTTGTTCATTTTTTACATGGGTCAGTTTTTTGGAGGAAAATTGAAGTAAATTCTAAAAGTTTAGGTGGGAGATTAATCCCAGAAAGTGTTTGGACATTTTTGCCATTGCTTAAATTGAGTTATTTTGACAAAAAATTACTTGGGGTGCAACTTGCCAAAAGAAATATATTTTCAGAATGTATTCTACCATTTTTGTGTTTTTAGGGTGCAAAGTGCCAATTACCTGTCAATATTTGGTTGTCCAAATGTGCACTTTGAATCATTTATTTCATTTTCTATTTCAACTTGTTCTATTTATGCCAAGTGTATTTAATTCTCAATCAATTATTTTTATAAAGATATATTTAATATACATATCACATATTCATGATGTGTTAAAGAATGGACTTTGGGTCTAATTCAATCCCAAAAGCTAGCTCAAGAGGTGAGGATTGTCTAAGACCATATATAGAAACCACAACTTATTTATTTCACCGATGTGGGACACTAACACACCCCACGCACACCTAGAAATGAACATCTAGAGCGTGAAATGACATGAAATGGGTGGCCCAACAATACTGGGTAGCCCAACATCGGGAATAGGTGGCTCCGATACCATGTCAAAGAATGGACCTTGGGCCTAACTCAACCCCAAAAGCTAGCTCAAGAGGTGAGGATTGCTCAAGACCATATATAGAAACCACAACATATTTATTTCACCGATGTGGGACACTAACACACCCCGCACACGTCCAGAAATGAACATGTGGAGCATTGAATGACAATGAATGACCCAACAATACTAGGGAAACCCAATATCGGGAATAAGTGGCTCCGATACCATATTAAATAATGGACATTGGGCCTAACTTAACCCCAAAAGCTAGCTCAAGAGGTGATGATTGTCCAAGACCATATATAGAAACTATAACTTATTTATTACCATAACTTATTTATTTCACTGATATGGGACACTAACA
This sequence comes from Jacaranda mimosifolia, assembly GCA_018894105.1. Classification (NCBI taxonomy): domain Eukaryota; kingdom Viridiplantae; phylum Streptophyta; class Magnoliopsida; order Lamiales; family Bignoniaceae; genus Jacaranda; species Jacaranda mimosifolia. Next base: position 12,319,687 of record CM032120.1, on the reverse strand, counting down.
TGATGTGAAATAAAAAATAAAAAATAAAAAAAAATAAAATAAAGAATTTAAACCGCGAAAAGTGATACTACTGTATCCCTATTTGAAGAAATAACGTGTGTGGTCACGAGCCTTAATTTTGAAGAAATGACGTGTGTGGTTATGAGCCTTAATTTTGGTAGTGGTAATACCAAGTCAAAACTGATATAAAATTTGTTTGAAGAAAAATATCAAGTCAAATTATATTATTTTCAAGATAGAAAGAAAATGAAGTGGTTCTTGCGCACTTACGAAGAGGACGAGTCGTAATCAGCTTTACTTTATTCTTCCACAAGACAATTAAAGGGATATATACAGCTAGATCCTTAATCGTGGTAATAAACACAAGATAACAAATTCTTTTGTCAAATTCACATAAATGCAGTCATTTCTACGTTAAATTAATTCACATCTTCCTATTGTATTAGCGGAAAATTGGAATTGGTCACAACTTATAAGCTTCCCAATGTACTAGGGTTCTTTTGGCCTAACAATTAGTTTATTACAAATTAGATATCGTGATATGTTGTTTTTATATGCATAAATTTAAATTATCATAATATTAATGTTAATTATGTTAGTCAATGATAAAATATTTAATTTTTTATATAGTATAAATAAACATAATATAGTGTCTATAGTAATCATACTGAATAATATACAATACCAATTACTAATGAATATAAATCTACACATGACAAATAATTTCTAGTTAAAAATTCGAAGATATGGGGTTTAAATATAGCTGCACATTTCATAAAGTTTTCTATTGTATTTTGGTCAAATTGTTTGTACTTTGCCATTTCGTACATGTAGGAAAGCCACTTTTGAAAATTAAAAATTAAGTATGTAATTGATAGTTTAAAATTTGGTATAACACTGTATAATCGTAGTTCTAAGTGAGTAAAAGAACTTTCTTTTTATATAGATTAGAGGTCGATGCAGGCGATTTTTGCGCCCATAAAAACATTCTGAGTCACTCAAATTTTATGTATAAAATAATTTGAATTATTAAGTAAAGTTAAAGTTGTTTTAGGTGTTTGATATCGTAAAAAATAATGGAGAGTGAAGTTTTTATAATATGAATTTGTGGGTTTGTCTGTTTTATGAAAAAAACAATTGTACCCTTATTAGATTGTCATTTCTAAAAATAATTTAAAGGATAAATTTGAAATATTGATAAAATTGGTATTCAAACTATGCATCTTTTATGTAAAATTCTCTAATTTATCTTTCAAACTACATTGTCAATTTTTATTGTTGAAATAATTAAATAATAAGTTATATAAAAAAATAAAAATAACAGCTTGTAGTTTAGACAAAAAAATAAAAAAAATAAAAAAAGGAAAAAACCTTTCCTTTTACATAATATATATGATGCCCAATGACGAATCGACTGGGGGCAAGGGGAGGCCATTGCCCTCACAACATTATATATATATATATATATTAGTTTTTGTAATATTTTTAAATATTTTCAAAATTTTAGGTAATAATTTGCCCCTCCAACATATATATATATATATATTAATTTTTGTAATAATTTCTAGTTTCTATATATTTAAATTTTAGTAATAATTTTTATTAATCCTTTACTTATTTTAGTTTTGAAAAGTTTAAAACAAACTTTTAGGTCCATATTTATAATAAAATAATTTATAATTAGGGCTTGTTTGCTTGCAATGATGGGGTTGAATGTAATTGATAAGTGTATGATTTATTATCTGTAAAATATATCTTTATCATCTAATATCTTGTTTGCTTATTTGAATTATTAGTTTGGATAAATATCAAATTTATCCCTCAACTTTTTTTAATAGTTCAATTATATTCATTGAAAGGGTTTTTGTGTATGTAATGACTAAATCTCTTATTTTTTTTTATTTTTTTCTTAATCATTTATAATTTATTATTACCTAGAAAAGAAAAAACTAAATAGCTTTCAAATTTTATTATAAAATCTTACAATTATTTTATAAATTAAACTATTTGTATTTGATGTGCTTATGGATATTAATTTATAATTTTACAAAAATATATTTATATTGAGTTCAAATCTATATTTAAAATAATATTATTCATTTTTCAATTTATAGGAAAAAAATTAGTTATGGAATCTTATTATTATGGAAGAAATAATTTTTATATAAAAAGTTTTATATTTCTTAGATAAATATTTTATAAAAATAAATTTGATTATGGATATAATTTAGTATTTTCAAACTTAATTAGCTATAGAAATAAAGATTTAGCGATATATATATATATTTGTGTATATATATAAATATTGGTGTATAAAATATGCAAGGATAATTTCGTCATCTAATATGTTAATCCTATGCTTCTAATCTTAGGATTATTAATTAAGCCAAGGGGGTGAGATATATAATTCCACCACTTTGGTAGCGCCCCACTCGGGATAGCACCTAAACTGAGGCGCCACTCAATTTAGTCTTAAATTGAACCTACAATACAAATCAATAGGCCCATAACAAACTTTTCAAACTTATCAGAAATAGTAGCGGATTTCAACTTAAATATTCCTTCACAAAACATTAGATACGTACTATGATTCACTTTCTTATATCTAACAAAACATTCACATGCCTTAAGTCATCAACATCAACATGACATATCACAACGTCTCAAGTCCAGGCTTAACGTTAAGATGATTCCATATATACACTCAAACACCTAATTTATTACAAAATATATTCATGTCCAGGCCTAGAGTCCAAGTTCTTCACTTAATCTCTATCTGAGAGAATTAAGATAAAATGGAAGGGTAAGTCCAAAGGACTTAGTGAGGGATAATCGTAATCATAAGAAAAAGGGGATATATCAAGAAAGAATCGATTCAATAGATTGTAAATCAATAGTCAAACAAAAACGTATCAGGATCTAGTCAAGAAGTCAGGAATCAATCAAACAGTCAAGAAACAATCGAACAATTAGGAATCAATCAGGTACAACATTTCAGATCAACCGATGTAATTCAACAGATCATAACTGATACGTACAACAGATGTATCTTATTCCAATCAGACTAAACTTACCCAAGCGTGACAGCTTAGTACAAAACTTAACCTTGTACAATTCGAACTAAACTTACCCAAGCATGACAATCTAGTACTTAACTTACCCAATCATGACAAATTGGTACAAAACTTAGCCAAGCATGGCTTGATACATAACTTAAACAAGCATGCCAACTTGGTACATAACTTACGCAAGCATGATGGCTTGGTACAGAACAAAAATGCCATCAGACAAATATATAACAGAACAATAACTGAACATACAAACAAATGTGCCGGCAAGGCAACAGTTAACAATACAAAACAAAACAATTATATGACAAAACAAACTGATATTAGACAGTCAGATAATAGAAAAGACGGATAACAGACAGTTGGATAACAAAATAGATGAATAATAGAACAGTGCAGATAACAGAACGAACATATAACATATAACAGACAGAAGTTCTGGACGCCAGAACAAATAGGAAATAGAGTCATAATAGAAAGTAACCCTCACAGGGGTGTTCGGGTCAAATAATAGATAATCAATGAGATCTCAACAGATCATAGATTTCAATAACATAGTATAGTCAGTACAGAAACAGTAACCCTCGTAGGATTTATCACAATTACCGAAGAGTGTAAGAAATGCCAGATTGGCAGACCCTCACATCCGTAGTCTAATTGCAACCTTAATTGGCAGTCTACTGGTCTGCGGGACCTACTTCTATGTCACATAACCAAAAGATTACAATCAAAATCTATTTTCAACTCTAATAATCCTCAATAATTATAATTATAACATTAGCAGCCCAAAGTCACGAATTTCTCGGCTAATATAGTAATTTTGGCATAACGGGTACTAAAACGTAAATCAAGTTGACCATAATAGCCCAACTGTCACAATTAATCCAATTGTTGCCATTTAGGTCTCAATACACAAAATTAGGGTTTTCTCTTCCAATTAACTTGATAATTCCCAACATTTTCATAAAATAATACACGTTTACCAAACTTATACTGGCATATGCTTATACTGAGTCCTAGTCCATATCATCTCAAATCACCCAATTATTATTTCTCAAGTTCCAATTTCATAAAACCATAGTTAATACCAAAAAAGTTCAAAACCACCACCAATATATATGTACCTTTCAGCTCAAGGAAGCGTTTGGCAAAGTTGGTTTTGGGTTTCGACCACCGACGGCGACAAAATTGGGCTAAAACCGCACGGTGGCAAGTGGGAGCATCACAACTTTATGATAAAATATTGGGCTTTTTATCAATTATGGATTTTAAATATGCTAACCGAACATCCAGTTATACTGGATTACACATTTATCATACACAATCCTGGCAAGTAAACAAACCCTTAGGTTAGGTCCATTAGGACACTTTTATTTTATTTATTTCAAGACATATTTATAAAAAAAAAGACTTAAAAATAAGATGGAAGATAATCTTTTAGCCAATTGTTTAGTTATTTATATTGAGAAAAATAATGCTAAATTTTTTTGATATTGATTCAATTATTGATAAATTATATGATATGAAAGAACGTCGTGCCCAACTTCGATAATGATATATATATATATATATATATAAATTCATAAACTATAAAATTTGTATTTAAACTTCCATATTTTATAATTTTTACCCCCCATTTAGTTTTGGATCCGTGATGCCGTCTGTCGTCTCTACGAATGTGTCGTCACCAACAAGCCCATGACCTAACTAATTAATCTATTCAAGAATTTCAAATAGAAATTAGTGCACTAAATAAGGGCATGATAATCCACATTCCAGTACTGATATTTGTGCATGGAAATAATGATACTCAAGACTAAACACATAATTATTAATTCCCAAATATGTACAGCATGCAAATTAAATTGGTCTTTAATCTCTATTCCTTGACGAGAGTATTAGATGCTATATGTCTATATATCGATCGATATTAATGAGAAAAGTTTATAAATTGGTCTCTGATCTCTATTCCTAAAGGTAGATATATTTAGCATTTTGGATCTTCTGTTCTATCTTCTATTCCAATTTGCTGTATTTATATAAAATATATTTGATTTTCAATCAACTATTTTTATAAAGAAATATTTAATACACATGTTATTTATTTATGAAATGAAATAGGAGATAGAATTAAATAGGAAATAAAATAAAAAATTTAAACCAAGATATTTGATGCTATACATCTATATATTTATGAGAAAAATGTACAAACTGGTCTCTAATCTCTATTCCTATAAGAGAAAGTATTAGATGCTATATCTATCAATTAATGAGAAAAGTAGGGTGCATTATACATCAAATCAACTACTTTATAATGATGCTTACTATTCTTGGCTCATTTACAGTATATACCCTATCTGTTACCAGCTGGTTCTACCAAGTTCACCATTCTTCATCACCAATTAACGGGGTGTGATGCGTAGCTTGAACTTTATGAAGCCACGAGGTGATGATAAAATATAAAGAATATATGCACTTCATGCACCAATAAACCTGTCGTCTTCAAGTGGATTTGAAAGCACGGACAAAGAGCTAATTATTGCTCCAATGAGATTCGGAGGAATAGATTTTGTGCTATAAAATCATACCTAGTGCTAAGATCTTGCCACCATCGACTTAATTAGACCTAAATACGATAAATATTTTACGAAATGAATTGTGTTGAAAGGTCGAAGCCGGTGGCTGCACTGGTGGCCGTTCAGTTGGGTTTGGCTCTCGTACAGGTACTCTTCAAGAAGGCACTAGATGTGGGAATGGACCATTTGATCATCGTCGCATACAGGCAGACGATCTCGGGCATATCCATGATCCCATTTGTTTGTTTCTGGGAAAGGTATAAGATAATATTCAGCAGAACTAATGCAGGTTTTACAGTCAATTTATTCAGTTTCAATAGGAAAAAAATATGGCAAACATGCAGAAGTAGCTGGGCTAAGCTGACGGCCGGGTTGATTGGTCAGATGTTTCTCTGTGCGATGCTAGGGTAAGTACTTGGCTATTTTTCTGCTCTTTCTACCATACTTCTATCTTTTCCAAGATTCTTCTATTATGGGCAAAATACAAGATTTTCTAACTCAAATAACTTCTGTTTGCTTGGTTAGAATTCTCAGTTGAAGTAGCTTAGAGAATTTTTTCTTAATTTAGATCGACCGCCTCAAGACGGATCACCATGACCAGTCCACTCCTGAAAGTAAAGGGGTCATTGGAGAATTATGTAGCAAAAAATTCCTCCGCAGCTCAAATAAACGAAATAAAGTTGGTAAAAAACTAAAATTCATTAGCATCCCTTGCTAAATGTAATAATAATGTTACTTATAGTAGAGCCATTGGGTGGATCATGTGGCCTTGTGACTATATCCGAACCCCATAAATGCTAGGACCAAACAATATCAAAGATCCAAATATTATTCTTGGATCTGAGTACTTTAAATATAATGCAATTTGAATCACTTTTATGGAAAAAGCAATTTGTTTTCATCTTACAAGTTCAAGAATCCATCTTTCCAGGATGACACTTACACAATACCTGTTTTTGGTTGGGCTTGACTACACAACAGCAACAATCACTTGTGCTTTCATAAATATGGTCCCAGTTATCACATTTGTCTTGGCATTGCTGCTGAGGTATGTATATCTGAATCCAAGAAAACGGCAAAAAATCCAACATTACAACTCAAGATTTACCTTGTTTAATTTCTTTAATGTTAAAGGATGGAAAAAGTAAACATGAAGAACAGAAGTGGAAAAGCCAAGGTACTTGGCACGCTGACTTGTGTCATTGGAGCCCTTATACTCTCACTTTACAAAGGGATGCCACTGATAAACCACCGGCAGCAACCGCCTGTCCTAAACCATAAAAGGCCAAAGGGAATCGGACTTGGCG